>CM070724.1:10536478-11837361 GCA_036346275.1 Otatea glauca
CAGATATTTGCGATCGTAAAGGATCTTAAAATTATTCATGGAAAGGGAGCCGGCAGTACATCTATCCCGAGTTCTCGTGATAAGGCTCCTTTGTGTAAAAGAGATCAATACTTTGGGTCCTACCTTATTGGCAGCACTTGGAAGTTTGGCACGCAATCGACGTCATGCACATAGAGAAGAATGTGTGTGACAGCTTGTTTGGTATCTTACTGGATATACCTGGCAAAATAAAAGACACCCTCCGAGCACGGATGGACCTCGAAGATATGAAACTCAGGAAGGAGCTGCATCACAAAGACATGGATACAGGCAAAAAGTACCTTCCCGCAACTTGCTACACTCTGAGCAAGAAAGAAAAAATTAGCTTGTGCGAATGTTTTCACAGAGTCAAAATTCCGTCTGGTTACTCTGCCAACATAAAGAGACTAGTCTCAATGAAAGACTTAAAATTAATTGGCATGAAGTCTCACAATTGCCACGTGTTGATTTCACAGATGCTTCCAATTTTAATTAGGGGTGTTCTGCCAGAGAATGTCCGAGACCCAATTATAAAGTTGTGTTCATTCTTCAATTCGATTTCATAGAAGGCCATCGATCCGTTAAAACTAGATAAGCTACAAGAAGACGTGGTCCACACTCTATGCAGGCTTGAGATGTATTTCCCTCCATCTTTTTTGATATTATGGTCCATCTCATTGTTCATATTGTGAAAGAGATACGGATTCTTGGTCCCATGTTTCCACATCAGATGTACCCTTTCGAGAGGTTCATGGGGGTTATATTCGTAACCGACATCGACCGGAAGGCTGTATTGCTGATGGTTGGGGAACCGAGATCATTGAGTTCTGCATCGATTATATGGATCTCAAATCGATTGGTGTGCCTGTATCTCAGTATGAGGGGAGGCTACAGGGGAAAGGGACACTTGGCGAGAAATGACTCTGAACTAGCAATCTACCTTCAATCACACAAGCACATTTCGTAGTTTTGGGACAATTAGTTGTGGTGGCCCCGTATGTCAACATGCACAAGAGCATGCTATCCAGAACAAACACAGGGAAGTCAGAGGTTTGGATCGTGAGAGAGCATAGAGATAACTTCGGCGATTGGTTGCATAGACACATGATGCATACGGAGACAGAGTGCGCTCAGTTGAAAGTATTGGCTCAGGGACCATCAACTATAATTCGAGCATTCTAAGGATATGACATAAATGGTTTTACATTTTATACAAGAGCACAAGATAAAAAGTGCACCAACCAAAACAGCGGTATCCGTATAGATGCCTATGATAGCAATGGAAATAGGCAAACCTACTACAGATTTATAGAAGAGATTTGGGAGCTTGACTATAGACCTTTGAAGGTCCCTCTCTTTCGGTGCCAATGGGTCAAACTTTCAGGGGGCATGAACATCGACAAGTATGGTATCACTACCGTGGACCTCAAACTCATTAGATATAGAGAAGAACTATTCGTACTTGCAAATTCTGTTACACAAATCTTCTTTGTAATTGACCCGGCTAACAAGGAGCGCCACGTGATTATTCAAGAAAAAATAAGGATTGTCGGAGTTGAGAATGTTGTTGACGAGGAAGAGTACAACCAATTCAATGAGCTTCCTCCTTTCGGAGAGGACGTTGACCTAAGTCTCATGGGAGTGAGGAAGTTACGTACATACGTCGCGATCATAATGAAGGTCGAAGCGTAGCTTAGTTGTACTAATTAAATATATACTTTGTTTTGTACGAATGGCATGTTTATTTTCTCACATGTAACAATTAATGTATTATATGGAGTAATGAAAATTGAGGTTATGCTCGAGACTAGTTCTCTCTATTCTTTCAGCAGATTCGTAGCTTGATTGCATTTGTGTGAATTTTTGCATTTGTGTGAAATTATTTATAGAATTTGTGTTAATTTTGAAGCATTATTTGACTACTGCATTTGTGTGAATTTTTGAAGCATTATTTGATTTTTAAAATATTAAAACTATTAAAATAATGAGCAATCTAGATTTTTAGAATTTTAGAAATTGGTCAAAATTAGGGGAAATATTTATATAAAATAGTAGATGTCCTTCAGTATGCCTCCAAAAATTTTCAGAAAATTTGAATCAAAATTGATAGGATTTAAAAATCCCAAAGCACTCAGCCTTTGAAATGAAATAAATTGAAAGTTTCACTAAATTGGCCAGAGAATAGCTTATCACTGTCGGTTACCTCATAAAACCGGCAGTGATGTAGCTTATTACTGCCGGTTTCTAGTCTCAACCGGCAGTGATAGGCACTGCCGGGTGGAACTCTACCCTGCAGTGATACGGCCACTATCACTACCGACTCTCTTTCCGACTTGGCAGTGATAGACTAACACTGCCAGTTGTTGTGTCGAGCTGGCAGTGATAGTCCACCCCTATAAATTCGGAAGGCCACGCTCCCTCCTCTCAGTTACACTCTAACCTAGCGTCATCGCCTCTCGGCCGCCACCTCCGTGCCGTTGCCTCGGACCTCCCCGCCGTCGCCTCGGACATCGCCGTTGTCGCCTCGATCTCCCTGCCACCTCCTCATGTACCTCCGCGCCGTCGTCTCAGACCTCCCAGCCGTCGCCTCGAACCTCACCGCCGTCACCTCGACCTCCCTGCTGTCGCCTCGGACCTCCTCGCCGTTTTGCGTAAGCACAATATTATTGTATGAATTGTTAGCACAGTATTATTGTAAGCACAGGATTATTGTAAGCACAGGAGGTTATTGTTTGAATTGTTTCAATTATGCTATTCTTGGGAACAAGTTATAACTACATCTTGTGATTGTCCTATCATGCCACACAAGATATAATTTAATCTTTTGCATGACAGTTGTGTGATAAAGATTATCATACTACAAGAAGGTTTGCTTTAATTGTTGTATAAGGAAGTTAGCTTGTTAAGTTTCAAACCTGAGGTATGTTATTAAAACACAGAATGTGATTTGACAGAGTTGAGCCAGGGAAAACATCCCCTCCAATTGCAATTCCTGGATATGTTATAAAAACAGTTAGCATGGTGCATTATTCATGTAATCACCCAAATTTGATTTTTTTACATTTATACACAAACACGTTACCTTCATAAATACCATTTGTCACTCTGGCAATGGTGTTGTACATCTCATTTGACATGCCACCCTGTTGATATAACGGAAGTTCAGTTTGTCATTGGGGTGACATACAAGCATTGAGATGTGCATAAACAGTCGAGATGTGCAGTTGAATATATACTAATCAACAAGTCATGGAAATTAAAGAAATGAAACTCAACAGCTCTGAACATGCGTCTACTTTTATGAGGGTGTTTGGATGAAAATGGAGCTAGGAAGGGTATACAGGAGGAGAGTTTCTCTAAACTCAACCAAAAAACATATATGACCATTATTTCTTTTTTACGTCATATTTGACATGAAAATTCATGACAGGAGACACATCTAGGACAAGCTATCCTTTAGGTACAATGATGTAAATCAATTTTTAGAACAAAATCAACATAGAAAATTATAGAAATATTATACTAGGTCAAAATGAGTTAGTAGAAGAAACAAAAAAAGTTTGTTGTGGGTAGTAACTTTGTAGGTTTTTTCATTTTCCTTTAACTTATATTTTGTAAGGGGATTTTCTTTTTTCTGTTTTTTCCAACATAATTGAATTTAAAGACAAAATGTTTCAAGTTGATTAATGAAAAACTAAAATAGTTTGCATGATTGCACCAAAATGATGGCTGTACTAGATCTGTCCCTGGCTTCATAAACAAAAATAAGAACATGTAAATTGGTACTCCAAGTTTCCTTGTAAGACGTACACGTGGATGGACAAGTTTTAAAATTTGTACCGTTATAATCTAGTCTCACCGAAATAGGTGGTGTAGATCTTTCTCTTTTTTTCCTATTAATATGAGAATTTCTTTGAAATGACAGTTGGGTAGTCAGCTGTGTCCCTTTGAAAAGAGGGCATAGGTCTCTTTGTAAAGCTTTTGGACCGAATTGTAATAGAATTGTCTTTCTTTGGAATTTCTGGAAATATTTAAGGATTGAATGTAAACCTGCTGTATAAGACTAGGATGTAGTTTAATTGTTGTTTTTGATCTTTTGTTAATATGGATGTATCTGTGAGTGGCTACCGTTACTGTTGTTTGTCAATTATCAGATTCTGAATAAATTTTTGCTCATTTGATATGTCTAGATGTAGCAAAAAAGTTCAGAAAGGCTTTAGGTGTTTTGCATTTCCATTAATGTGTATAAATTCAAAAAAATATGTATATGTGTATATGTTCTTGAAAGATGTATATGTCTTTCAAATATTTGTAATATTTGTACGTGTCGTTGAAAGATGTATGTGTATAAAGATAAAAAAAAATATGTGTATATGTTCTTTAAAGATGTGTATGTGTCTTTCAAATATGTGTATTAATTTCATTTCTTTGAATTGATAAGTTCGGCATCACGAGCAGAAGAATAGTATAGCTGGCAACGCGGCTATACTTAGGCTCATATACTTTAACGTCTATGTTCATTCGTTATGTCTATCTTCATTTCCTCGTTACGTCTTTTTTCATTAACATTATATGTGTATATGTTTTTGAAAGATGTATACGTGTCTTTCAAATATGACTTTGCTAATTTGAAATTTTCGATATCAGACGTCTGATGAACGGAGGCAGCGCGCAGGTCGTGGTCTGAGCAAGATGCCTAAGGGACTTTTTAACATAGTAGAGCTCTCAACAGTCGGGGAACCTACTATACCCGAGTCATCATTGGGGCCGTATAGAACATCATGCGGGGTTCTTGCTAGGGATGATGTGCCCATCAGTTATAGATCATGGACTGGCCGTCGAGGTGACCAGTGGGTGGTTCCCAATGACCTGAAGAACTCGCTGTGAGACAACCTAAAAGAAGTGTTCCAGTGGCCCCAAGGGATTGAGCTGGTTGCAAAGAAACTTGCACTATGCATCATGTGCACAGCGTGCAAGAATTGGAAGACGACACTGAATAACAACTATGTGAAGAATGAAACGCCAAATTTTGACATGTACCCAAAGTTAAGGGAGTTATGGGAGGACTTTGTGGCGTATAAGAGGTCTGAAGAAGCCCAGATTGTATGTCAAAAGAACAAGGTAAACACGGATAAGAATATTTACCCTCACACAGTAGGCACAAGTGGGTACGTGAAGAAAATACCAGCATGAGATAGGTCTAAAGAAGAACTAACTGCAGCGGTGTCATTCCTGCGACGGTCGAGTTGAGCGAACGATCGAAACATTGGTTGCTTGGGAGGGGTGCTTCTATCTCGGATGCTGGAAGCTTAATATTCAGAAGCGATAGAGACTAGGAAGTGTCACGCAAAATCACAAATGCTCACGTGCAGTCTTCCCAAGGCTCTTTCAAGCCACGAAGGGAGAATGACGAGCTAACCGTAGCCCTGGGTAATAAGGAGCACCCTAGTCACACCCGAGGAGTAGGTTTGGTGCCGTGAAAAGAAGGCTTCCCAGTTGATGCATGGTTGTATAGGCGTACGAAGAGAATAAGAGAAGATCAACTGGACTGTCAAATAAAAACTGTTGTGGTGAGAGCGTTAGAGGAACAGAGAGCGGAACTAGATAAGGCTGTGGAGCAATTAGTACAGAAAGCTCTCAGCTCATGACCGCCACCCGATGACAGCCCTCAGCTCATTAGTCCCTGTGCTCGTAAGAGCAGCTGCGCGTCCACAGGGATTCCCGAAGAGCATGGACTCCATTTTCCTGTGGATGACATCATAGAACCGACACCGCGCAAGCTACATTTATCCGCACATGGCATTACCATCAAGGTGGCTGAGGGCAGGGCTTGGCCATGCAAGGAGTCCCAGGTTTTGCACTGTCTCCCAATACCGCCAGGATTCGCCAGGGTCGAAGTGGACAGTGTAGTCCGCCAATACCGTAAATGGAGGTAGAGATCCCTAGCGAGGACGAAAACAACTAACTAGGAGAAAACATGCATGGCTTCCTCGCGTGGTGCAAGAGCATGATTAAGTTTGGCTCGGACGATGAGGACAACGAAGATGATGATCAGCCACACTCTCCACACAAAGACCTCCCACCCTTGTCGCCACCACACAGAAAAAGTCGAACACCTCCGCCGGCACCACCTAGAAAAAGTCCAACTCCTCCGTCGGCACCACCCAGAAATAGTCCAACTCCTCCGCTGACATCTAAAAAGAATCGCACACCAGCATTATCTCAGAAGTCGGCACCGTCGTCTAAGAAATCTCAGTCATCTGTATCGTCAGCACAACCTCAGAAGAAATTATCAGTTAAGATGACTGAAGAAGAACGGAAAAAGCAAATATATAAGTGCCAGTGTAACTTCTCACTTCAGAAAGGTGCCATCACCTAAGAAGACTAAGGTTGATGCTAGTGCGCAGAAGTTTTTCTTGAGTATGGGAAAAGCGAAAAAGATGGGGCAGGCTTCTGAACCTTGCGAAATGTCATACTACGAGCGCATCTCCAGAATGCAATAATTGAAGTTAGCTAGTGCTGATGCGTTGAGGTCGGAAGCTCAAGGAGATGCTGCTCAACGAGATGGTGCTCACGAGCAAGGTCTAAGGTGGAAGTTCTTTATGGGGAAACCGCTGGTTGAACCAGCTCATTTAGACCACTTAACAACATAGCTGCAGCGCGTCCATTAGTGGTACATGCAGCGGTCCAATGATGGTATGGAGGTGTTCGCGGTCAGATACAGATAGCCATATTTTCACAATGGGGATAACACCTTCTGGGTGGGTTTCGAGTAGTTGTATATGTTGTACCAGCAAGATGCCCTTGACGTGAATATACTCAGACTGTGGATTTTGTAAGTCTATGTATATTATTGTACATTCTTGTACCGTTTAATTGCATGTCTAACTTCTTTCTTATGTAGAATGGAGGTACAGACATGTAGAAGAAATGGCAATGACAACTTAGCATTTCTAGATCCAGGGCTTCTCAATGAGAAACTTGTGAAAGACCATCCACAGTATAATGAAGACTATTTAATAATACTTTTCTTGAAGCTGCAATACAAAACCTCCATACTTTTACCCTATAACTTTAAGTATGTATTTCCCTACTTCTAATATCGTTTTACTATTTTTGCGTAACATGATGTGGGAGTAATTTACTACGTTGACATATATGTGCAGGTTTCACTGGGTCCTCGTCATCCAGTTAGATGCTAGCACGATTTTTTGTCTTGGACTCGAGGAGAAAACCAACTAATCTATGTTAAGACTTTTGGGACATGCTGAATAGGTAAACTCGATCGTTGCGTTACCGCTCTAGCAATATTCTATTCTATTGCATTTAAGTTTAATTACTATTCAAAATCATTCACAGGGCATTCGCACAATATTGCAAGAAAAGTGTTCATTATCATCCCTACAGAGAACATTTTGAAATAATAACCGACTTTTCATGCATGAGGCAAGACCAGGGAAACAATTTATGTGAATACTATGTATGTGCAAATATACATTTAATTGTCACGGAGAGTGTCGACTATAACGAAGCCATGGTATATAATTACTCATTGATGCCTACTTTTCTTTCATTTAACATATATCATCATTAATTAACTTTCTCATTTCTTCAATAACAGCGCTCCAAGCTAAGAACCAATAAGTAATTACTGACAAAAATTATAGCAATTCAAGAACAGATCGCTAGATTCATTCATGATGAGGTCATCAATCCAAACGGCGAGTTCCATGAGTAGCCTCATCGCCTCATTCCTTCAATCTCGACCCGTGACATGCCTACTTCGACACCTTCTATTGGTGTCGGTGCAAAATCAAAGTGAATGAGACGTAGTCAAACTATATTTGTAAAAGACTATTGTAAAAACCAAATATTGTGATGCTTTAATATATTCGAATTATGTTTTAACGATGCTTTATATACTATATTAATACACTGTAGAGAAATATTGTATAAAAATATGTAATACAGAAAAAATATGCAATAAAAACATTTGGTGCACGGCTTATCACTACCGGTCTGTCCAATAACCGGCAGTAATATATATATATATATCACTGCTGGTTCTTAGTTCGAATCGGCAGTGATATGGAACTATCACTACCGAATTTTTATTAAACCGGTAGCGATAGTCCAATATCACTACCGGATACTGGTTTGACCCGGCAGTGATAGTTCAATATCACCGCCAATTGTAGGCCGAACCGGTAGTGATACACTTATCACTGCCGGTTCCTAAGCTGGTAGTGATAATCCCGAGTATCACTGTCGGCTCCAATAACCGACAGTGATGGCATTTTAGAGCCAGCAGTGATGTACTGTTCTGTAATAGTATTTGATCGCCTTCCCCTACTGCCACGTAACGCGAGCAGTAGTTGATGGCG
This sequence comes from Otatea glauca, assembly GCA_036346275.1. Lineage (NCBI taxonomy): Eukaryota > Viridiplantae > Streptophyta > Magnoliopsida > Poales > Poaceae > Otatea > Otatea glauca. Next base: position 10,544,881 of record CM070724.1, read on the forward strand.
ACACTCTCCCTACCGAATGGGAGCCGCTGTAAAGAAGCAATGCAGCTGCAGCCTAGCATGTATATATGCACGTAGTAGCTAGCAGCTTAGAATGCATGCTTGGTATGCACACAAAGGGAGGAAACCAGCAACAGCATGCAAGCATAGGACACACCAGGGCACTCCGGTGGTAGTAGGAGCAAGGATCATGGCATGTAGAATCAACGGTGATGGCAGCCACACTGTAGTGTGCGGCAGCGACGACAACTGCGGTGGTTACGCAAGGGGATTGCAACAAGGGCATGGCTTAAATAGGCCTGGCTAATTAGGGTTAGAATCAATAAAGGTGATTAGGCCAGTAATGGCCTATTGGGCCAAAATAGCACTAATCAATTAATTCAATTATAATGTTCTCAAATAATTGTTTTAGGATATTACATATGAGTCAGTCAGATCTTCCACTATGTTTTTAGGGTTACGCTCTAGAAACCGTATCTTTCACACTAAATAAGGTACCATCTAACTCTGTAGAGAAGACACCACATAAGATATGGACTATGAAGAGTCCCAGTTTATCTTTTCTAAAAATTTGGGGTTTTGGTGTTTATGTAAATGTCAGACGTTCGACAAACTCACACCTAAATCGAAAAAATGCTTTTTCGTGGGATATCCTAGGAAAACATTAGGATATTACTTCTACAACCAAGAAGTGGGTAAAATGTTTGTCGCTCGGAATTGTGTCTTTCTAAAGAAAGAGTTTCTCTCGCGAAAGGCAAGTGGAAGAAAAGTGTAATTCGAAGAAATTCGAGTGACTCCACTCGGGGAGGACTTGGTTGGATACGCCCTTATTGGGGAGAATCTGGTCAAGGAAACCGTGGTTGAGAAAACTCCAGTTAGAGAGACCTCGGTCGAGGAAGCACTAATGCCAAGTAGGTCGGACAGGCCATGCAAAGTACTTGCTCAGTATTCGCACGATATATTGTTGTTAGACAGCAATGAGCCTACGACTTATAAGAAAGCGATGATAGATCCAGACTCTGAGAAATGGCTTGGAGTCATGAGATCCAAGATAGAATTCATAGGTGACAATCAGGTTTGGAACCTGGTAGATCCGCTTAATGGTGTAAAAACCAACGAATGCAAATGGGTCTATAAGAAGAAGATTGATATGGATGGAAATATTCACATCTATAAAGCTCGACTTATTGAAGAGGAACGCGGTATGCTACGCTAGCACAAAAAAAATCTACCGCGAAACCAGAAAGCTACTCGCAAGAAGGGGATCATAGATAAGATTACCACTAGACGCGCAATTGCGGAATCCTTCGCGCGTCGATGTAGTGGATCGTCCTCGCCGCAGTCGTTGCGTCGATGTAGTGGATCGTCCTCGCCTTGCCGTGGATCGTCCTCCCACGCCGCAGTCGCAGCAGCGTCACCGCAGTAGTCCACACGCCCGAGATGGAACGCCGCGTCGTGTGTGCAAGCACACAGTCGCTCGGCGGGCAGCGAGAGGAGTAGGCTAGGGTTTCGAGTGAATCACTCCTAAACCGTGGAAAGCACACCTGCACCCTCCTCCTCCTCCTTATATAGCCACGAGATGAAACCCTAAACTAGGGCCCATCAGCGTGCTAAGCCCACGAGGTTCATTAATTACGGATCCAATCCAAATTAATGCGTCCCAGCCCATTAAGTGTGTGACCCTGCAGGTTCACATACGTTTGGACATGGATTCGAAAAACTCCTTTTCAATCCAATAGTTGGTAGTGGCTTCTTGCAAAGTATGCCAACTCCCAAACATACTATGATCAAATCGGACAGAACCTATCAAAAGTACTCATGTAATAATCCCTTTGCCAAGTATATGAAGATTGATCTCAAGGCGAGAAGCATGTCATCCTTTGATGATTCAATCCATCTCTCGTATCCGTGATATATTAATAAGTTGTGATTGACTCCTCAATCACGGCATGGCCATGCACTTTCTTAATCATATCACACGAGTGGCCTTGTCATATATCTCCGTTTCATTGGAGTGGCAAATTCCATCTTGACTGCTTACTTCCCTCTGCACGTTTCATAGTAAACATGAAAGCTACCTTTATAACTATCCGGTTAGGAAGTAGTGTTTGATAGCCCCAAGGAAAACTATTACACATGTAGGGAATAAGACAATCTCAGGTCTAAGGATCATACATCTACTAGGTATGAGATACACTGATGACACATAAGAATGAAACATTCTCGCAGTGTCCTATTGCGGGTCTATCTAACCCATGTTCTTCAACATGCGTCCACAATGTATAGATGATATCTCCATATCCCATGATCTATGAAGCATGATCATCCATCACTACATGTGCTGATCTATTCATCGTTGTCCTATACGATGATATCCGATCAGAGATATTTATCGAATTACATCATTAAGTAAAGAACTTCATAAGCAAGTCACATACTTGTTGATCAATACAATGATATACATTCATTGGACCAATAATCATATTATTATTCATAAACATAGTCATGTTACAATCATCTAAATGATTGCCTCAAGGGCATAACACTAACAATCTCCCACTTGCACTTGAGTCAATCAATTAAGTATCTAATACCAATAGACCTTGTGTGCGCCTCATGCTTAGGCTATGGCAGTGGCTTTGTCAACGGATCGGCCACATTGGCTTCCGTATGTACTTTGCATATTCTCACGTCACCTCTATCCACAATCTCGCGAATAAGGTGAAAGCGACGGAGTATGTGTTTAGACTTCTGATGTGATCTAGGCTCTTTAGCTTGTGCAATGGCACCACTATTATCACAATAGATGTCCATTGGACTAGAGGCACTAGCGACCACACCAAGCTCTTTGATAAACTTCTTAATCCACACAGCTTCTTTTGCGGCCTCCGAAGCCGCAATGTACTCCGCTTCTGTTTTAGAGTCGGCCACCGTGTTTTGCTTGGAACTCTTCCACCATCGCTCCTCCATTAAGTGTAAACACAAACCCGATTGCGATCGAAAATCATCTTTGTCGGTTTGGAAGCTTGCATCGGTGTAACCCTTTGCAACCAGATCTTCCTCACCTCCAAAATAAGGAACATACCCTTAGTTCTTCTCAAGTACTTCAGATATTTTTACGGCTATCCAATGACCATCACCAGATCCGCTTGGTATCCGCCGTGACACTTAGAGCATATGAGACATCCGGGCGTGTCTGATCATGGCATACATAATAGACCCAATAGTGAAGCATATGGAATCTTGCTCATCCTATCTCGCTCATCAGATGTCGAAGGACACTGATTCTTGCAGAGACTGATGCCATGTGACATTGGCATGAAACCTCTCTTGGAATCATGCATATTGAACCTTTTCAATATCTTGTCAATGTACGTTTCCTGACTTAATCCAATTAACCTTTTTGATCTATCTCTATAGATTTTTATGCCCAAGATATAGCATGCTTCTCCCAAGTCCTTCATTGAGAAACTCCTTTTCAATGAAGTCTTAACATCTTCAAGCATAGGAATGTCATTCCCGATCAATAATATGTCATCCACATACAAAATCAGAAATACAAGTGCGCTCCCACTAGCCTTCTTGTAAACACAAGGCTCTTCTTTATTTTTGATAAAGTCAAAACCTTTGACTACTTCATCAAAACGAATGTTCCAACTCCGAGATGCTTGCTTTAACCCATAAATGGATCTTTGAAGCTTGCATACCCTTTTAGCATATTTAGGATCAACAAAACCTTCAGTTGTATCATGTATACATCCTCGTAAAGATTCCCATTAAGGAATGCTGTTTTGACATCCATCCGCCATATTTCATAATCAAAATATGCAAGAATAGCTAAAATGATCCGGACAGACTTGAGCATGGCTACCGGTGAGAAAGTTTCATCATAGTCAACTCCTTGAACTTGTTTGAAACCCTTTGCCACCAACCGTGCCTTATAGATCTGAACATTTCCATCTACGCCTATCTTTTCTTGAAAATCCATTTGCACTCAATGGTTTTACACCATCGGAGAGTCGACCAAGTTCCAAACTTGATTGTCATGCATGGATTGAATTTGGATCTCATGGCTTCAAGCCATTTTTCTGAGTTTGGGTCCATCATTGCTTCTTCATAAGTCGTGGGCTCATCATTGTCCAACAATAATATGTCACTCCCATATCTTATAGGTACATGACGTGGCCTCCCGACCTCACGTGGGTGGAGTCTCTTCCACAGGTTGTACAACACTTTGTACATCTTGTGAAGGTTCGATGGTAGCTTGAACATATTCATGTGATTCTCGAACTTCATCAAGATACACATCACTCCTAATGATTTCTTTTGAAAGAAACTCTTTCTCCAAAAGACACCATTTCGAGCAACAAAAACTTTGTTCTCGTTTCTTTTGTAAAAGTAATATCCTTTTGTTTCTTTAGGATACCCCACAAAAAGCATTTTTCTCGATTTAGGTGCGAGTTTATCGATTGTAAACGTTTTACATAAGCCTCACATCCCCATATCTTGAGAAATGACAACATGGGTCTTCTCCTACCCATATCTCATATGGCGTCTTCTCAACGGATTTTGATGGGACCCTATTCAAAGTGAACGCACTGTCTCTAGAGCGAAACCCGGTAGGATAATGGCAGATCTGTTTGGTGATCATTGACCGAACCATATCTAATAAAGTTCGTTACGTCGTTCGGACACGCCATTCCATTGAGGCGCTCTAGCGGAGTAAGTTGCGGAACGATTCCACATTGATTTAGATGATCACCAAAGTCTTGGCTCAAGTATTCGCCACCACGATCGGATCGTAAGTGTTTTATTGTTTTGCCAAGTTGATTTTGTACTTCGTTCTGAAACTCTTTGAACCTTTCAAAAGTTTCAGATTTATGCCTCATTAAATAGATATATCCATATCTACTGAAATCATCGAGAAAAGTTACAAAGCATCAAACCCACCCCTAGCAATGAGCTCATTGGTCCACATACATCCGTATGTACTAGGGCCAATAATTCACTTGCTCTCTCACTAAAACTGTGAAAGGGCTTTTGTCATCTTGCCAAGTAAACAAGATTCACATGTTTCAAATGATTCAAAATCAAATGAGGTTAGAAGTCCATCACCATGGAGCTTCTTCATGCGCTTCTCATTTATATGACCTAAGCGACAATGCCACAAAAAGGTAGGGTTCAAATCATTAGGCCGATGCCTTTTTACATTAATATTATAGACAGGTTTTTCTTCGAGTTCAAGGATGTACAACCCATCCACCATGGGGCAACGACCATAATACATATCATTCAAAAATATCGAACAAACAAAGTTCTTTATTCTGAAATCATAACCTTCATGTTCCAAACAAGAAGATGAAATAATGTTTCTACTCAAAGATGGAACAAAATAACAATTATTAAGTTCTAAAACTAATCTCAAGGCAAATGCAATGGGTATGTGCCAACAGCAAGACCAAAGAACTCTTGCTTTATTCCCCACGCGAAGATCCACTTCTCCTTTGCCAAGTCTCTACTCTTTATCACCGCAACGAATTGCAAATGTGAGCAACCGAATCGGTATCATATACCCATGAGCTGAGTGAAGAAGTAGCAAGATTAATTTCTATAACATTAATACCAAGTGGAAACCACATTTTCATTCTTCTTATCCGCCAGTACTTTTCAGCATTCCGTTTCCAATGCCCCGATTTCTTGCAATAGAAGCATTGGGTATCGTGTTGAGGGCCAACTTTAAGCTTCAAGCTTAGTTTTGAGGCTTGCGATCTCATCTTGAGCCCTGCCCTTGCCCTTGCCCTTGCTCTTTCCGTTCCCCACCTTAGCCTTCCTCTTTTTGAAAGCAAATTGTTTCTCAACCATCATCACATGATTGGGTTTTTCTTAATGCTTTCTCGGCAGCCTTGAGCATCCCATGTAGCTCTGTTAGGCTCTTCTCCATGCTATTCATATGAAAATTCATAATGAATGGCTCAAAGCTCTGAGGCGTAGACTGAGAATAACATCTGTGGCCAAACCGAGGCTAAGGGAAACTCAAGTTTTTCCAATCTCCCAATGTAACCAATCATCTTGATCACATGAGGATCGACTGGACGCCTTCACCAAACACAAGCAAATAAAAGCTTTGAGATACCATACCTCTCAGCTCTTGCTTGATTCCCAAACATGCCCTTCAAGCCTACAATCATATTGTAAGCATCCTGTCCTCATATTGCTTTTGGGCTGAGAGTCCATGGTGACTAGCATGAGACAATGACCTCTGAAGCATTAACATGCTTTTCATATTCAACCTTCAAATTGCGAGCAGCATTTTCTACGTTCATCAGAATTGGATTCTCTAGAACATAGTCCTTCTTTTCATGCTTGAGAACAATTCTCAAAGTTGCGATACCAATTAACAAAATTAGTTCCATTCAGTTTTCCCTTTCCAAAACTGATCTCAAAGCAAAACCAGTGTAGCAGAGTAGGAGAAGGTGACATTGAACTACAACAAAAACATGCAAAGATTCTAAGCACTATGTTTATGTAAAACTTTTATTAAACTTTTTAATTAAAGACACTTCTATTTTATGTCCCCTTTATAGACACATAGTGAGTATTCAAGATCCATATTCATCAAACACTAGTGAGCTTTGACATCACTGTTAGAAATTTAATGACATAGGTAAGCAACACCTTTGCTAATTACATCATATGTAACTCTTGTTTGTTGAGTATGAAAACAAGTAATGAATGCCTCCATCAACTTGACTCATGGCCAGTCAACTCGCCCCAAGGGCTCACATGAGGAGGGAGCACTTCCGTATTCGGGTGCCAATTAAGAAACCTGCCTCATGTGTGTTTTCCTAGACACCACTTGTCTTGTATAGGCTCCTTCATTATCAAATCAAATCCCAACCACTTATGTCCTCAAGCCCAAAACCGCTTTGATAGCTTGATTAAATCTACCATTGTTATGCGTGATGTGTCCAACACATCCCTATCATCTATTGAGATAGCCATTGATATACTACTTTGGCAGTCATATCAATAACGATCTAAATTCTTGATAGGTGCAACAATTGGATGGACAATTTGATTTAAAATTTTAACTATAGGGATGAACAAAGATACTATGAACATGGCATCACATGCAATGAGCATAAAGAAAATAGCAAGGATTAAACACACATCCACGTAAAATCAAAATAAGTCGTGAAATAGCATGGCCCTTAGCATTAAGATCTCCATCATCATGCTTGTTTGTTCACCTAGCCATCTTGCTTGATACCATCGTCTTCATCATTATGGATGCAACTCCTTACAACTTTTGATAATGAATTTTACATGAAGGTTTGAAGCATCACAAGTCGACACGCAGTCGTTATACAATTTAAATAGCCTTATGGCTTGACACGCACGCAGCCATGTGGAAATTACATGCATCACATACACATAGGCCATACCATTTCACATAATTCCTCGCAAAAACGAAGTTAAACAAAAGCAACCCTACGACTCGGTCCGAGGGGCAGCGCCACAAGGGTCCCGCGGCCGGTCAACGGGGGGTCCGAGGCGCGCCCCGCGGGTCCAAGGGGCGAGCCTCGCGCCGAGGGCGCGCCTTGGAAATTTTTTAGAGGCATGTCTTCCGACATTGAAAACGCCTCAAAATTTCCACGGATCAACCAGATTGACCTAATCCGATCTAATATGATTGGCTTGGTCCCATATGGATACGTTTGAAACCCCGATGGCGGTAACCCGACCGGTAAGGGTAACGCTGCATCATGAACGGACTCACCCAAATCAATATTGAATCTGCTTGCGCTACCATGGATCAACAGATTGACCCAATCCAACTCAATCGATTGGCTTGGTCCCATATGGATACGCTTGAAACCACGATGGTGGTAACCCGACCGTAAGGGTAACGCCGCACTATGAACGGACTCACCCAAATCAAGATTGAGTCGGTTTGCACTTTCTCAAACCCTAAACCGATCGATCTCATCGATGGTCGCCGTCACCAATTCATCACATGAACTGGCCGAACATGTAATAGATCCAATCTACTAACCTTACACATCATATGTGCAACATCCGGATCACAAAACTATACGAGATGGCTCGATACCATCAAGAGGAACGCGTATGCTACGCTAGCACAAAAAAATCTACCGCGAAACCTGAAAGCTACTCGCAAGAAGGGGATCATAGATAAGATTACCACTAGACGCGCAATTGCGGAATCCTTCGCGTCGATGTAGTGGATCGCCCTCGCCGCAGCCGTTGCGCCGATGTAGTGGATCGTCCTCGCCTTGCCGTGGATCGCCCTCCCACGCCGCGATCCGCAGCAGCGTCACCGCAGAGTCCACACGCCCAGATGGAACGCTGCGCGCGTGTGTGCAAGCACACAGTCGCTCGGCGAGGCAGCGAGAGGAGTAGGCTAGGGTTTCGAGTGAATCACTCCTAAACCGTGGGAAAGCACACCGCACTCTCCCTCCTCCTCCTTATATAGCCACGAGATGAAACCTAAACTAGGGCCCATCAGTGCTAAGCCCACGAGGTTCATTAATTACGGATCCAATCCAAATTAATGCGCCCCACCATTAAGTGTGTGACCTGCGGGTTCACGTGCGCTTGGACGTGGATTCAAAACTCCTTTTCAATCCAATAGTTGGTAGTGGCTTCTTGCAAAGTATGCCAACTCCCAAACATACTATGATCAAATCGACAGAACCTATCAAAAGTACTCATGTAATAATCCCTTTGCCAAGTATATGAAGATTGATCTCAAGGCGAGAAGCATGTCATCCTTTGATGATTCAATCCATCTCTCTATCCGTGATATATTAATAAGTTGTGATTGACTCTCAATCACGGCATGGCCATGCACTTCCTTAATCATATCACACGAGTGGCCTTGTCATATATCTCCGCTTTCATTGGAGTGGCAAATTCCATCTTGATCGCCACTTCCTCTCGCATGTTTCATAGTAAACATGAAAGCTACCTTTATAACTATCCGGTTAGGAAGTAGTGTTTGATAGCCCCAAGGAAAACAATTACACATGTAGGGAATATGACAATCTCGGTCTAAGGATCATACATCTACTAGGTATGAGATACACTCGATGACACATAAGAATGAAACATTCTCGCAGTGTCCCATTGCGGGTCTATCTAACCCATGTTCTTCAACATGCGTCCACAATGTATAGATGATATCTCCATATCCCATGATCTATGAAGCATGATCATCCATCACTACATGTGCTGATCTATTCATCGTTGTCCTATACGATGATATCCGATCAGAGATATTTATCGAATTACATCATTAAGTAAAGAGCTTCATAAGCAAGTCACATACTTGTTGATCAATACAATGATATACATTCATTGGACCAATAATCATATTATTATTCATAAACATAGTCATGTTACAATCATCTAAATGATTGCCTCAAGGGCATAACACTAACACTTATCGCAAAGGGGTTTCGACAAGTTCGAGTAGTTGACTATGACGAGACTTTCTGACCGATAGCTATGCTTAAATCTTTATGGATCATTTAACTATTGTTGCATATTTCGATTATGAGATAAAATGGATGTCAAAACGGCTTTCCTTAATATAAACCTAAGTGAGGATGTGTACATGACATAGCTTGAGAGTTTTATCGATCCAAAGAACGCTAGTAAAATATGTAAACTTCATAAATCTATTTATGTGTTAAAGCAAGCATCTCGAAGTTGGAATATTGAAGGATCGAGATGGCGATCAAAGGGGGGGGGGGGTGAATGATCCCAAATAAAAATTCCCCCAATCAAGATAATCCAAACAATCCCTCAACCAAAACAATCAAAAGAAGCAAATGAGATGGGGGAAGTTTCCTTCAAGGTCGGTATGACTGGGGTGAGCCCGATAGCACCGAGGTCCAGTATGACCGGGGTGAAAATGGTAGCACCAGAGTCCGGTATGACTGCACGAAGGGCGGTATGATCAGGCTCAAGAACAGCAGGAAGAATAGAGTCAAAAATAGCACAAACTCTAAAGGCAATTTGAGGAATCTTTTGATCAGCTGGACAAAAACTAACGAAACTTGGTAGATGTCTTCCTAAGGATATCAAGAACTTATTCCAACCTTCAATCGCAAGGATTGACGTCAAAGTTCCAACCTTTTTCACTTTGAAGGAAGAACACACCAAGTTTGAGCAAAACTAAAGAACTTGATCTTGGACTTGCTCGTCATGTTTTGATGATCAAGATGATCTTGGATAACCTCTCACACATCACAGCAAGCAAGAACACAAGTCCAAAACTCCACAAACACGATCTAGAAGAATGATTCACTTAAGAAAACAAGATCGATTTCTCACAAGAAAAACAAATAGATTGCCTAGATGATTGAGGTATAATAGGAGATTCATCCATCAATCAACATCCTTGGCACAAGAAGCAAAAGCATGTAGAAGGAGGGGAGGCAAATCCAAATTGCATAAATGTAAATTGTGAGAATTTAAGATATAAAGTAAATGCGTAAAGTAAATTCAAGCATAGGTGAAAAATGTTTTGGATTTCTGGAAGGGAGGTTTACAAAGCCTCACAACAAAGGTGGGCAAAGCGCAAAGGAGCACAAAAACCTCAAAACCTTCAAGATGAGAAAGGCTACCCCTCCCGCTCTATTTATACTACTCTTGAGTCACCCTCCACCCTTGGATGAGTTCCTTCTACCCTAAGGATCACCATCAAGGGCTAGGAATGACTCCCACACACAGCCATACATGGGCTAACCCGAAACCCAACAAGCATACCGGGTTTTTGTACGCTTCTCAAAGCATACTAACTAGACCCACTACTCCATCACCTAGACTGCGATCCAACGGCCCTCCTTGATCCGAGAAGCTCCTAGATAGCATCTCATCCATTCCTTGTCTTCTAGGTTCATAGCGACTCCATCTCCGATCATCTTTCGGCGATCCTCGACCGTCTAGAACTCCAGCACACCTTGCCTAGTCCTGATCATCCTCGGCCTCACCATGACATAGCATTGTCGTCCTGCAACCATAAAAAACAAGGAATACCCATCACATAGATATGTTCAAAAAGATATGCAATTAAACTCTCAAAATCATAATTTTTGGATCATTCATGCTTATCAGGGTCGGTGTTACTGTCCCTTGGCCGGTAGCACCGCCCTTCATCCAAAACAGCAAAACACCCCTATCGAAGGTTAGGAATCGACAATAAGATTTATACTTCAGGTACCTTCGAGTGAGCAGAGTCAAGGACGAAATCAACGACACCAGATGTAGACAGATTCGGGCCCCCAGGCGGAGTAACACCCTACGTCCTGTATGAGAGATTTCGGTATATCGTATATGAAGTACAAAGAGGAATTGTATAGCCCTGATTACAAGATGGGATGCCCCAAACTAGGCTAACACTAGAGGTTGACGAGGTGTAGCACATCGGCTCCTAGGCTCTCCTTGCAAAAAAGCTTCTTGCTTGATGGCTAATTGCTTCTAAATTGCTCCCCTTCTAACGGTCTCTCCCTTAGGCCATATATAGGTGTGATGATCCTACCTCAGGTATTGTAGCCATCTTGGATATTGAATCGTAGTCGATGAGGAGTCTATCGTTGTGTGATCTGCATGGCATATCCAAACTGCCATCTATACCAAGCATACTCGAGTTGGTTTCCTCGCTTTGGGAAAGCAATCGAATCCTTCCTGTCAATGATCGGGACCGTCTATCGCAGAAGAAAGAAAGGGGGATGCTAGGTGTTAGCTCGGGAGTAGGACCCGAGGCCGTGCTCGTTCGGGGGCGCCTAGCATCGCAGGGAAATCGTCGATCCAAGAAGAGATACTGGACACGGGGTTTATACTGGTTCGAGCCCCCAAGGTCGGGTAATAGCTCTACTCTAGTCTTGCCCTGAGGTGAAGGGTGTATTAGCAGCTCTATGGGAGAGTACAAGGACAGGGCCCGAGCAAGAGGGGCAGGGGGCCGTGCCGTTCTTCTTGGTAGGTGTTGCGTGTCGTGTGTTGTCCCTGCCTTCTGTTCGTTGTCTTTTTCACGGTTGGGGCGACCTATTGCTTTTGTAGACCTCGGGGAACCTTTCTGCTTGGTTCCGAGGCCGACGTCAAGAGCCCGCGGTGATTTGACGGAGGCTCGAAAGTCATCGCTAGCCGTTGAGAGTCTGACGGGAGCTGTTGAGATCTTGATGGGAGCTGTTGAGATCTTGATGGGAGCTGTTGAACCCTAGTTCCCACGCAGGGGTAGGTAGGGTGCTGATTCCCACGCAGGGGAGAGTTTTACACAAGATAAAAATAGAAATATTACAGATGTCTTTTCCCTTGGTGGCTGTGGGAGCGTCGAGGTCGAGGCCGAGGAGTTGAAGTCGAGGGTGCCTGCCGCTGTGGCGGTGCCCGAGCTCGAGCTCGTCGATCCCGAGCCCGATCATCGGGGGAGCACCACCTAGGTCAGAGATGAGCCCCCGGGTCCGCGAAAAGCCTCCACGAGGCCGCGGGGGGATGCTTACACGTGGAGAGGGTACCGATCCCGTACAGCTATCCCCCGAGGCTCAAGGGACGGCCTTGAAGCTCGGGGCGGCCTTGAGCCTTATTGTCTCTTGAGAAGGGATCGACCTTTTGGCTGAGCTCGGCAGCCCCCGATGCCGACCTTGCACACCAAAACCCTCCAAGGACCTCTATCGTGGTCGCTTCGAATATGCCCTTTCATTTTCGTGACATTAAATTGGAGATCGTGTCCTGTCGGACGTTTGATTCCCGTCGCCTCGGTTCCCTACGGGGGATTCGAGGAGATGGTCTACAGCTCCTCGTGTCGTAACGTAAAGGGAGGCGGACATGAGGTGCGACGCCTTGGGTCCCCGGGGGGAATTCGAGGAGACGTGACTGTGGCGCTTCACGTTTTCTGCTTGAAAGTCCCGGCGCGCCTTTTGAGGAGGAACTGATGCTAGCTGTCAGAGGTCGGGCTTGTTTAAAAGGTCGAAGCCGCATACCTCTGAAGGCCTTCACCCTTACGCTGTGTCCCTAGCCTTTCTGCTTGTCACCCTTTTCTTTCCCCGATCCGTCTTGATTCCTCTGAGAGCTATGGCCAAGTTCGGGAAGAGCACCTTGACCACCGAGAGGATGAGGGAGCTCGAGACGCTGGGGCTTCTGGATCCCGCGACCTGGCGGCTCCCGGCGGTTGGAGAGGTCGAGCCGCACCCTCAGGAGGACGAGATCGTGAGCACAGAGCAGTACACGCTCTTCGGGCTGCGGACCGCGGAGAGCGACTTCTTGGCCGTTGTTCTCACGCAATGCGAGATCGAGCTCGTCAATCTGGTGCCAAACTCCATTCTCCTCCTTTCTATCTTTTCGCATCTCTGTGAGGGGTTCCTCGGGATCCTTCCCACCCCCTTTGTCTTTTTCTGCTTTTACTCTTTGTTCCGCACCTCGAAGGACCCTGTTATCGGGTGCCTTTATTTCCGGCTGCGTACCGGGCTTCCCTGCATCTTCATTCAAGTCCCGACCCAGGACTCCCTCGGGATGTGGACGGAGAGGTGGTTTTATCTAAAGAAGGGCGAAGGGGGCGAGCTCGTGTACAACGGCATCGCTGTGGACATCAAGCGCGAGACCCCAGAACCTAAGGACTCGGCGGCCGACCAAGAGGCCGTCACCACCATCCACGCTCGCACGGCGCGCGCCCGACCGGTCAAAGCCATGGTCGTAGACTATCTTCGGGCTCGGGTGTCTCCTCTGCAGAAGAGGGTGCACCCGTTCTTCGAGATCCGAGGGAGGGACGATCCTACTCGGGAAAGCGCCAAAGGTAGGTGGTCACCTTATTCTTTCCCAAGCTCGGGCGAGCTCTTTTTCTGACCGCCCTCCGTCCTTCTTTATCTCTTCCGCTGCCCCGACGGAGTCGTGGGTTGCGGCGCGTATGCAGGAGGCGTTTGGGAAGGTGGCCCACGCCTACACCCTCGACGACCCTATCCCCAAGAACATCTTTAGACGGCGCAGCGAGGTAATCTCCTTCTTGTTCCTCTGTTGGACTTGACTTGGGCCCGGTCCTGCTTTGATCGTGTTGATCCTTGCAGGAGAGCCAGGAGCTACCGGAGACGGTGAGGTGCCTGTTGCCATTGCCCAGGCTGGGCAAGGGCAAGAGGACTTCCAAGAGACCAGCCCCGGACGCCCCAAGCAAGGCCGCCAAGAAGCCCCACATCGAGTGGGGTGACCGCGTAATGGTAAGTTGCCTTTATCGAGCCCGGGGGTGTCCAGGCCCGACCATGGCTTTTCGTCGTCTTTCGAGCGTTTTTCTTCTTCTTTGACCCTTCCTCCTTCTCTTTGTAGCAAGAGCGGGCAGCGGCTGCAGTCGAGCCATCGAGCCCTTGTCCGGCGCCGCAGGTGCAGGATGCTCGGGGGGAAGACACTCCCCCAGCCGCCGTGGGTGCGGTGCCTCGTGCCACGCCCCCACCACCCAGGATGCGGAGGCTCATCACTCAGGTACTTTCACGCCCCTCTCTTTCTTTTTCTTTTTTTTTCTTAGCCCGGGAGTGCAGGCCTTTCCCCTCTTTTTTCTTCGGTGAGCCTTAGGGTCTTTTCAGTCACTGCACTGACCGTTGTTCGCATGCAGTCCGAGGACTAGGAGGAGGACGCGGGGGACTACCTCCTAGTCCCCCGAGCGAGGCCGTAGCACCCCCGGCATGACACGACGTCCATGGAGGGCGGTTCGGTCGGGGCTTTTGACTAGGGAGCCCCCGAGCCGGTCGCCGCCCCGGGCGAGGCCACGCACGAGGCCGATACCGCCGATGCAACAGCGGGAGTCGGCACCGCCGGGCTCGAGGCGGCCGAGGCCAGGACGGTGCCCACGAGCATCGATGAGCTTGGGGCGTCAGGTACGGCACCACCCTCTCTTTGGTTATTACTTTGCTTTTGGGCCTTAGCCTTCCGAGTAACTTCGTCTTCTTTGGCAGGCTCAGCCCCACACGTGCCGCCCCACGCCGCATGAGGCGGCTCGGGGTGATGACCCTGTCGGTGTCGCCGACCCGGCGCCGGAGGGGTCTACAGGGGGGCTCGGGTCGTCGCTGCGCTCCACCCGCGCGAGGCTCAAAACGCACCTCCAGTAGGTTAGTTGATTTTGAGCCCGTCTTTCTTCTTTTTGGTTCGCTTCATGTTTGTGAGGCCATTGTGACGTTTCTCGCGTCTCTTCAGGGTTTGGACCAGGTCGCCCAAGGGCTTGGGACCCTGCGTACCCACGCCGGTCGCTTCCGGGCGCTGTGCTCCTTGGTCGAGGAACACGAGGAGTACATCCTCGACCTCGAGGAGAGGAGGTTGAGCAGCTGAAGGCCGAGCATGCAGTCGAGATCTTGAGGGCCATCGAGGTCGAGCAGAAAAAGTCACCCGAGATCCTTGCGAGTATCGCGAGAAGGCCCAGAAAGCTCTTGTTGGTGATCGCGCGATGGCCGCGGAGGTCGTCGAAGCTGCTCGTGCGGAGGCAGAGACGCTCCGAAAACAAGTTGCGGAGCTCTCTGCCGCTCCCCCGAAGGTTTCCACCGAGCTCGAAGCGAAGGTGGCCGAGCTCGAGGAGAAGCTCGGGCGAGCATCTCGGGCAGGGAAGAGTGTCTTGGCCCAGCTCAAAGAGGAGCGGAGCCGCATCGCCAATGCCGAGGCCGAGATGCTGCCTTTTAGGGCCAAGGTCGCTGCGCTCGAGCAGGAGAAGCTCGCCGGGAGATGGCCGACCTGTAGATAGGTTAGTGGATAGAAAAAAGGGGCGAGGGGGCTCGAGCCCTATGTAAAAGTAGTTTGTGTAAGTTTTGATTGAAGAAATAAAACTCCCTTTTTATCTGGATTTGAATACATCTCGCTTGAATGTCTTCTTCGAGATTTAGCTGGAAATCCTTGCTCGAGGTCGAATGCCTTTTCGAGGCTTAGCTAGCAATCTAAGACTTAGCCAGAAATCCGGGAGTAAGCCAGAAGCCCGGGACCCAATTCAAGACTTTGGCCCTTGCCTTGCCATGCTGCCTTAGCCAGCGGCTCGGGGCGTTCGGGTTGGCCGCCGGGACTTGGAGTCCACCCGATATTCTCGACCTGGAAAGGGAGCCCACGACAGAGTTAGGTTGCTAGACATGCCTTTGATTGAGGACAAACCTGAATCCACGGGGCCAAGTCGGGATGGTCGAGACTGTGGTCAGAACATCCCCGGAGGAACTGCCATTAAAATCACTCGATGGGGGAATAGTTGTTAAGATCACTCGACGGGGGAATAGGGCAACCCCGAAGGATATTCTTAGAAATCCGTGACCTCCGACCCAGGGAGTGCTTCAGGCTCAGTGTTAGGTCGAAACGGCCGAGTGTGTGACACTCGAGCTCGGGGGTTCCCTCGGCGGGGCAGCCTCCCATTAAGATCACTCGACGGGGGAATAGAGCAACCCCGGAGGATATTTTTAGAAATCCACGACCTCCGAGCCTAGGAGTGCTTCAGGCTCAATGTTAGGTCGAAACGGCCGAGTGTGTGACACTCGAGCTCGGGGGTTCCCTCGGCGGGGCAACCTCCCATTAAAATCACTCGATGGGGGAATAGAGCAACCCCGGAGGATATTTTTAGAAATCCGTGGCCTTCGAGCCTGGGAGTGCTTCAGGCTCGGTGTTAGGTCGAAACGGCCAAGTGTGTGACACTCGATCTCGGGGGTTCCTTCGGCGAGGCAGCCTCCCATTAAAATCACTCGACGGGGGAATAGAGCAACCCCGGAGGATATTTTTAGAAATCCGTGACCTCCGAGCCTGGGAGTGCTTTAGTCTCGGTGTTAGATCGAAACAACCGAGCCCGGGAGCATCCGAGCTGGCCTAGATTTGGGGTGTCGGGCCGAGGCAGCTGAACTCGGGAATGCATCGAATCTGGAGCTTCCCCGAGGGCGATCTCTGATCCGAACTTGCTGCGGGGGAATAGCCACTACTACAGAATGGTACAACACTATCGCTTTCCTAACTTTTGAAGGAAAAACCGATTGTGATATGTGTATGTAATTTGTAATTTTTGGAAATAGGGTCATCACAATCGGTTCGAGCTAGAACCGATTGTGATGAGGGTGTTATCACAATCGGTTCTATTCGTAACCGACACGATGAGGTGCCCATCATCACAATCGGTTCTTAGCTATAACCGATTGTGATGACACTCATCTGTCGGTTCTTTCTCGTAACCGACACGATGAGGGTGACTATCACAATCGGTTCTTGCCGAACGGACACGCATGAGGGTTCTCATCCGTGTCGGCTTGAGCAAGAACCGACAGATGATGGGTGTTATCACAATCGCCTAGCTATGAACCGATTGTGATGAGGGGCACCCTCATCCGTGTCGCTTCTCGAGTAAGAACCGACAGATAATACCACCTCATCACAATCGGTTCTATATCAAAACCGATTGTGATGACACCGTATTATCACAATTGGTTTTGAGCAAGAACCTATTGTGATGAGCCTCGCTAGGTTTTATTGTGTACTGTGAATGTGATATGCTTTTGTTGTGAATGTACATATATTTGGTAATGTTATGTGATATTGTGTTAGATATTGCTAATGTGGACTATCTGTGCTTAAAGAATTTACTGTTGATATTGTGTAATATCTGTGCTGAAAAGAACAGATTGTGACTGTTGATATTATATGTAATATCTATTTTATATAATTTTTTTCAGAATCAAACTCTCACAAATGAGCATACTCTAAAATATATACTGGAAACAAGGATTACACAAGCTATAATGAAAAACAATTCAAACTAGCAACAAACAATCGACGAAAACGGGTACCAAAACTTCAGAGGCAGTTTTGAGGCCTTAAACGTCGTTTTTTGGGGTCGACACTTTTTCCAAATCCTCGCGAAGAATTCACGACTTATCCCCTTCGATTCGAGTACTCGTACGTCGAAAACGGACACCGTATGCAAAAGTTATGATCATTTTAATGACAGGTGCACGATTGTGTCGGTTTTGAGTGAAACCTGACACAAGTGAAGGCTTTAATTGTATCGGGTTTTCATCTCATTGTCTTAATGATGAGACTAGCTCCTGCTTATTGGTTCACATTTCATTTGTCATATTGAATTATAGCACTTCCTAGACCCTCATTAAACCCGAGAAAGATGCATGTAAGAAATACGCTTATTCATGTGTCGTTGTTCAGCAATTACATGGTGCAGTCTCCATGTGATGTTATCTATATAATTCTGGTATGTAGCTACTTATTGCAAGAAAAAGGAGCCATGTTATGTTCATCTGTATCGGTTTCCTAACAAAACCGATAGAGATGTACAATTTGTGTCGGTTTTTTCCTCAAACCCGAGAGAATATATGTCTCATTAGTGTCGGTTTTTTCCTCAAACCCGATAGAGATACATTTCTCATTATTGTCGGTTTTTTAAAAACCGATAGAGATATATTCTTCATTAGTGTCGGTTTTTAAGTCAAAACCGATAGAGATATCTTTTCCAGAAGGGTCCAAAACTGAAAGAGACAAAGTCTTTAGTGTCGGTTTTATTGTTAAAAGCGATGGAGATATTTTTATTATTTGTGCCGGTTTATTAGTAAAAACCGGTAGAGATACATTTCCTATTAGTGTCGGTTTTGGTACAAAACCGATAGAGATATATGATTCATTTGTGTCGGTTTTTTGGTCAAAACCGATAGAGATATATTTTTCCAGTTGTGTCCAAAACCGAAAGAGACATAAAGTCATTAGTGTCAGTTTTATTGTTGAAAGCGATGGAGATATTATTATTATTTGTGTCTGTTTATTAGTAAAAATCAATAGAGATACATTTCCTATTAGTGTCGGTTTTTTCCCAAAACCGATAGAGATATATGCTTCATTTGTGTCGGTTTTTTTATCAAAACCGATAGAGATATATACTCATTAGTGTCGGTTTTTCCTTTGACCCGATAGAGATAGCTCATTTCGGCCATATATATCCCACACTCACTCGTTCTCCTGCACTCCCTCGTGTTCTCCCGCACTCACTCGCTCTCCCGCCGCCGCCCTCCCCGCCTCCTCCCCGCCGCCCTTCCTTCCCGCCGCCTCTCCCTCCTCCGCCGCCCCCTCCCCCGCTGTTCGCTCCCCTTGGCTACAGCCAACTCCTCCCGACACCGCGCGCAGCCTCCACCTCTCCTAACCCTAGCCCCGACGCCCCACACAGCTGCCATACAATCTCCTGAGGTTGATCTATGTATTGCATGCAGCATCCGCTAGCTGAAGACTCGTCGTGGCTTCCATTCCCCAGTAGCTGCACTCAGTGGTAGCCTGCCCCACCGACACCATCGTGGCGAGCTCTGGTGGTCGCCGCCGTCGCCAAGGACTGCCCTAGCCGAACCCCATCTCCTCGCACCACTCCCGCCATTCCTAACTCTAGCACCGCTGCCGCCATTGCCGCTCCAAAGAAAGCTCTAGGGTAAGTGAGGGTAAGCTTCAAATATTTTCGCATATAGCCTTGTCACAAGCAACACCTTGGCCCAGTTGTACAGCCTTGCCGTTTGAACCGAGAGGTCTGGGGTTCAAATCCTAGAAAATTCATTTTATCTTTCCTTTTTGCCCTTGTGAATCAAACCTTCATATCTTTTGCTAGAAGTATCCAAATGCAGCAAACATAGTTTCTAAATTTGCGTTATGAAATAAGGATTTGGATTATGCAATGAAACTTCACATGTTACTTGCAGTAAAAACTTTTAAATAGAGATTGAATGAAAACCCCTTTTTAGGTTACATGAAGAAACTGTGCAATCCCTAGTTCCAAAAATCATGGAATAAATCAGATAGGCTCAAAACTTGGTTAGATTTTACTTTGGTTTGCACTAATTGCTCAATAGTCGAACTTGTAATGAGAGAAATGTTCAATAATCGTAACTTCCTCAAACGAACCTCAAATTCAACGAAACCAAGTACTATGACCTTAAAATGTTATGTCCTTGCTTGCTATGCAAAGATAATGTTAGTTTGAACAACTTTGAGTTAACGCAAACACCCTAAGTGATAAAGTTGCTGGAGCCACATTGTATGAATAGTTGAGTTTAAATGCCTTTAACCAAAGCACCCGTAACACATGAATCATCTTATAACCATGTAGTAGCAACCAATAACTTAAAATTTCAGACCCAACTTGTAGAGATTTCTTCTATCCAAAGACACTTAATGCTAAGCAATATTCATGCATAATACTTTAACTAATGACTCACTCCTTCTAAACCAAATAATTTTAGCATCTAGAATTTGAAGTTATAAATACGAAGATACATAATTTTAGCCTCTTGAATTCGTAAACAACTCTATGTATGTTCATAGTTATAGCTTCTTGTAATCGATGAATGAAAATAACACACTCATGCAAAGGGCCTCACCTAAACTAAGTACTAATGAGATCGTTATACAAGAGATAATTCAAGAACTCAAAATCACCTTGTTCTTCTTGGTAAGTTTTAATTTGGTATTTATATCTCCCGTTCGAGGGTACATGTTTATGAATATGCCATTTCGCACATTCTTTTCTTTCTTCATAGTGTCATCAATAGGCAATGACGACCACTCGCGTTTATACGTCATGAAGCACATGATTATCGTGGTCAAGATCTCGCACCTTTTCTTAAGGTATATGTACATGCATAATAATACAATTAGCCTTTCACATAGAAATTTCAAAACTTAAATTAGAGTAATTGTTTCTATTTTGCAAAGATATCAATATCCCCTAAGAGCTTAGACACTTTGCACTCATCAAGTTACGAGACCACTTAATCCAAAGTGGTACCGATGGAAGTTATCTCAGATGGGTAGGTTTAGAGATCCTGAAAGCTCCTACTAGTCCATATGTGAACAATATTATATATGTGAATGCGATTTCATGTGTACTAACTGTGAAGCATGTTTGAGTTTTGTTTTGTGAACGAATGTGATATGTGTTGTAATAAAATGTTTGTGTTCTGTGAATGTGATATGTGCATAATATGTGCTATTGCTGTGTGAATGTGATATGTGCATACTGTGTGAAATATGTACTGATTGGAGGGTGAATTAGAAAACAGCAAACCCTCTCATCTCTATCGGTTCTAAGAAGAAAACGATAGAGATAATTGGGTCATCTCTATCGGTTCTTTAGAACAAGCGATAGAGATGAGCCCCTCATCTCTATCGGTTCTTTAGAAAAAGCGATAGAGATGAGGGGCTCATCTCTATCGGTTCTTCATAAGAACCGATAGAGATGACACGCTCATCTCTATCGGTTCCTTATAAGAACCGATAGAAATGATGGGGTCATCTCTATCGCTTCTTGTAAAGAACCGATAGAGATGACACACTCATCTCTATTGGGCAAGAACCGACTGCAATAGCACTGTCTCATCTCTGTCTCATGACTTTGTGTCACCACCAGAACCGATTGTGATGATAAAAAAGAACCGATTGTGATGTATATTCGTGTAGTAGTGAGCTGGCTTTCTACGATACAGATCGTCTTACTGCGACCGAAGCATCCCCGGAGGTGAATCTAGAGTCCATGTACGCCGAGCCCGGGAATCGTCATCAGGCTCGAGGTGCCCCCTGAGGACGGCCTCCAAGTTGGCTTGTCGGGGGGATGGTCGGCTTACCCCAATAAAGATCTATTTACGGCGACTGGGACATCCCCTAGGCGAACCCAGAGACCAAGACCCGAGGCCAAGGGACGCGGGGTGCAAAAAGGAAAACATTCACAAATATAGATGCTAAGAAAAAACCCTAGGGCACTTCGCTCGGGCCCCGACCGCAACCGACCTTTGTGTATTCTCGTGCTACCAGATCACGCTAGCACACACAGCATACTGTGGTTGCACATCACGTAAAAACACAAGGATATAAGAATAAATAGTGCAAACATGTATATAAACCGAGTTGTACGACCTTATGGTCTCCTTACAGATAAGTTAGCCACACAGGCTTACATTAATCAAAGTAAAGAAATAGCAATGAACATAAGTAAAAGTCGTGAAGCCTTCATCTTGCCACAGCAACCGACCGGGCTTGCCCCTAGTTCATCGTGTCCTCGATGTACTCCTCCCAAGCCGGTGTAGTCTCATCCACCGATGTTGGGATTGATAAGGTGGTGGGGTGAGTACACAAGGCACTCAACAAGTAATGCATGTAATGCAACGCTATTACTATATGCGAGCTTATTCCAAAGGATTGGCTTAAATGGTTCTTTTGCATCAAGCAGATTTTTAACCAATATCTTAGTTAGATTAAAGCAGGGAACAGTTATACGTAATAATAATTTCAAATGGTTTTCCCCGAGGATTCTCGGCACACTTTAATACTCATTTTAACACTTGGCACACATACCACCCTTCCATGTTTTGTTTATGAAAATCTACCCTTGATCAGAATCCCCAGCAATGCTCAATACCGTGAGCATGGCTATTCGAATAGTTTTGACACTGCAGAGGTTGTACACTTTACCCACAAGATACACCGCCACCACACAGTGATTGTCCGCAACAAAGCTTTTCAGAACCTCTACCTTAACCAAAGAACCTCTCCAGGTATTGCCTTCGCTATCACTTCCTCACACAGAGCCAAGTATAGGACCGCCAATCACCGTTGGATGGGCACCAAGCCGTAGCACGTACGCTCCCCATACAGATACACCCCTGTATCACACCCCGAGGTATCGAGGAAAGATATCGTAACCCTAGTCAACTAGGTCTGTCCCATATCGATATGTGGTTGTACGGTGACTCGGATCAAAGGCTTGCAAGGTGAAGTCCTTAATCACCAAGGCAAGACTTCCAACACTCAACAATGGCACACACCCATTGTGGCACACAGACTCACAACACTCATCAACCCAATGCCACACAGCCCACCCGCACACACCTCTTGCCACTTGCCCTGCCTAAATCATTTTCCACCCCATTGATTATTGTGCAACACATGCCGCAATAATTCAACATTGGTACGGAACCACACAGTCGCGGTACTCAATCTCATCATGTGGCATCATCACACCACTTTTCAAAATACATTCAATATGTCTTTAATCAATATTGTAGCATTTTCCCGAAAGAACACTCATGATTCGTTGCAAGGCTAAGCATCTACTCACGGTCTAGCCTCCCGTGTTGGCACAATATTAACATCCAACTAATATAATCAAACTTAGGGTGACAATGATTTAGGGCATACAGTTAATAATTCAAGGTGGCATAACAAAATGGGTTGATTAACTACATTATCCCAAATTAATTTAAACTCATTTTAAATAATTAGCATGCATAGTTTCAAAGCATAAATTACATTTTAAAATCTGGGATCAAAATGATCAAAGCATCACTTGCCTTCAAAGAGTTGCTGGTCGTGTTCAAGCTTGGTCTTGAGCGACTAATTCTTCCTCGAAACTTTCCTAAAAATTTGCGCTCACGCTGCATAAACAAAATATGCAATAAATAGCTAATACAGAATACTAGATGACCTCAAAATTCAAATAAAATTCACCATTAAATAGCTCATAATTTTATGAATTTCTAGAAATTTGAATCACCCAAATCCGAGTTAAAATGCAAAAGTTATAGTCATTTGAAGTTTGAATAAAATCAAAATACGTAAATTAAGAAAATCCGATTTTTCTGAATTATTTTTATACTCGAAATTCGCATATATGACGCCAGCATCGCATCATGATGACGCCAGCACAGAAATGAATTTCGGTCAAAATATTTTTATATAAAACATATTTATGACATCGCGATGACGCCAAGACGACACGCGGCACGCCGCAGGCCGCCACGCCGCTCGTCTATGGATCGGTTCACGGCTCGGCTCGATCTACCGTGGACTCGGTTCACTGTAACAATGAAGCCACGCGCAAGATCCGAACCGCTCGCTGGATCAACGGCTAGATCTCTCACGCCGCACCGCAATAAGCACCGAGATGCGCATGACACGCCGCCGCGATCCAACGGCCACCACGCATCCAACGCGGCGACGCCGCCCGCGCTCCACGCGTCCGCACATCCAACGGTGCGCCAGATCCAACGGCAAGACCGCGCCGCCATCGCGACGCCTCGGTTCATGCGACGACACGCCGCGCAATCGCGACGGTGCACCAAATCGATGGTCGGATCTGGTCTTCGCCCCAGTCAAAATGCCCACAAGTCAACACGTGATTTGGCGAGGGTACGGTACATCTCCGCCGCACGTTCAAATCTGAACAACGCGGATCCTTAGGGCAAAACCAGATCCAATCTCTACCGCTTAGATCTAATCTAACGCCTACGGCACCGAGTCTGTTTACTATTCACCGCCACGCGGCACAATCTCACGCGCTCACTAACGATCCAACGGCCAAGACAAAAACACAACGCAGAAACTAGATCTAATCCAAGCCGCTCAATCCGCATCTAACGGCATGCATCTACTCTAGAAGAACACAAAGAAGGGTGACGTGGACGAACCGTAAGCGCATGGCGAAGATCGGACGACAACGGCTTCGGTGAAGGCGACGGCGCGCAGTAAGAAAAGGTCACGAGTCGAGGAAGATGACGCAGCCCACGGCGCCACAGGCTTCTCCGGCGTGATGAAGTGGCTCGCTCGACGCGGCGTGGCGGAAGGATTACTCCGGTGACCTTGGCGACGGCGAGAGAAACCGCGCGAAGCAAACGACGAAAAAACGGCAAGCACAAAGAAGCAACTACGGCGAGCTCAGACGGGCGCTAGAGGGAGTCTCGCCGCGCGTGCGAGGAGTCAAAGACGCGGAGGAAAACCTCGCACGACGCCTTCAACGGGACTTAAGGGCTGCCTCGACGCGCGCGAAACGGCCGGCGAAGTCACAGCCATCAACGCCACGCCTCCGATGATCTCGCGGGACGGCGACGGGCGCGATCCTCGTGCGTTCGTGCGCGAAGATCCGGCGCTCACGCGCGCGGCGACGTGGCACACGACAGCGCACGATCCGGACGGATGGCTTGGGCTAGGCGGTGCTAGGGTTTCAAGGCGGGCTGGTTGCGACACGCACAAGAATGGGCTCGCCCATTATCGCTCATGTGATTTTTAAAACATTTCACATTTAAAATAATTCCAGAAATTCAATTAAATCATTTGGGGCTTTTAAAATAGCAGAAAAATTCTAGAAAAATTCCAGAAATTACTTTGAGATATTTGGAACTCAATTAAAATATTTTCAACAAAACTTTGCAAAAACTTTTCCATTATTCAATTTTTTTCAAGAAAAGCCCTATTTGAATAAATCCAATTAAATTTAAATAAATTTCCAAAATTTCTCAAAAATCAAAAATACTTCAAACTTTTAAATTAGAGCAAAAATTAGGGTGTTACAACCCCGAGGTTCGGGAGCTCTCGACGCGATCTTAGGTCCAAGCTCTGCTACATGGGGGAACCGAGACGCGATAAGAATCGGCTTACAGCTGTCTGCGACCCCCTGGAGGCTATCCCTGTGATCACATCTTGTGCTTGCCTCGCTCGCGGTGCGGGGGCATGCAAATGCTGGTATTTAATGAAGGAGATCTTTGCGAAAAAGACATTAAGCCGGGTCCTAGGCGCGGGTTGCTTACCAGGCGGAGCCCTTTGGCCCAGGGCTCGACGCAGGGGAGTAGTTGGCTTACCGCGACGAAGGCTGCTTTATCGCAGATGTGATCCCCCGAAGATGGGCCTCGAGAACGCGACCCGGCGTCGCGCCCCCCTGAGACATAAGAGAGGTGTTAGCACAGGTAAATAGGAATCTTACGCCGGGCCTGATCAAGTGACACGTGGGTGTAGATTATGCTTGAGATGGTGATCATCCGGACGCGGGAGAGCAGGCAGGGCATTATGCGTACAAAGATAAAACATGCTTGCAGTAAACAAAAGTCGACCGCCCCTAGCTCAAACGCTATCGACGGCGATCTCGCACAGCCCCGCTACGGGAAAGATCGGCTTATCGCGCCGAGTCGGCTTATCAGAACTCACCGAGGCGTGCCTCGAGACCACGATTTTGTTCGAGCAAAAAGGAGAGGGGGGCTAGATCGTATCCCGAGGTCGAGGGATCCACGGGCGTGATCGCCAGGCTGGACCCTGCTACGGAGGGGAGCCGTGACGCGATGAGAATCGGCTTATAGCTGGCTCGACTTCCCCCGGGGGCGAACCCTCGGATCACGACCCGGATACTCACTTGCTCGGGGTACAAAGAGATATAAAAAATGGCGCAATCATGAATGATAAAGTAAAAGCATTTCATCATGAAAGCGAGATGCATAGTTCAAACATAGAACTTTCGGAGCTGGTCAATGTTCCACGAGTTTGTGAGCTCTCGACCGTCGGGCATGGCCAGCCGATAAGCACCCATCCGGCCTGCTGAGACAATGCGATAGGGGTCCTCCCATAGCGGGGATAACTTGTTGGCGCCGAACCGGTCCTGAATTCACTTTAGGACCAAGTCCCCAACAAGGGGCCCTCTGGGTTGTACCGACTGGGAGACATGCCTGCGAAGTGTTTGCAGGAAATGCGCCGACTGCAGCAGAGCATGGCATCTTACCTCCTCTGCCAGGGCGAGGTCGAGGGACCGTTCTTGCTCGAGGTCGACTTGGTCGACCGAGGGACTTCGCGGAGCCCAAACGTGACTCGGGGGTAGGATGGCCTCGAACCAAAGATGAGCCTAAGGGGTAGACCTCGCTCGCTCGGCGTGGTTCTGATGGACCAGAGGACGGTGGGAAGCTCGTCCACCCAGCCCCGGCCTCGACGCTCAAGTTCGTTGAAAACTCGCTTCTTGACGCCTTGGATGATTTGCCCATTGGCACGCTCGACCACTCCATTGCTCTGTGGGTGGCCTACCGAGGCGTAGTAGACCTTGGTTCCCCTGTCTTCGTAGTATTCTTGGAACAGCTCGCTGGTGAACTACGTCCCATTGTCGGTAATGATCCTGCAAGGGACCCCATACCTTGAGACTATAAATGAGCGGAGAAACCTCACCGCGGCCTGGGCCGTGATGGCCGAGATCGGCTCGGCTTCGACCCATTTCGTGAAGGTGTCGATGGCGACAAATAGGAACTTCTTCCCCCCCGACCGCCCGCGGGAAGGGGCCGAGGATGTCAAGGCCCCAGGTCGAGAATGGCCAGGCGAGGAGGACGGTCTGGAGGGCGCGTAAGCCGGCTGGCAAGCCTTCCGGGCATGGAACTGGCAAGCTCGATAGGCGCGGATGATGTCCCGCGCATCCTGGAGCGTCGTCAACCAGTAGAAGGCCATCCGAAACGCCTTCCCGACCATAGTCCTGAAAGAAGAGTGAGCGCCGCAGAGGCCCGAATGGATATCGTTAAGCAAGTATTTATCTTCCTCCGGGGTGATGCACTTGGCGAGGACACCCAGGACGCCCCGCCGGTACAATTGACCGTCGATGAGCCCGTACGAGCTCGCACGGCGCCTGAGCCTGCTGCCCTCAGCTGGATCGGGCGGGAGTTCGCCAAGGTTAAGGAACTTGACAATCGTGTCCATCCATGATGGAACGCTCTCGAGGAGGGCAACCGAGTCTTCTGGGCCGTCAACGGTCGGGGCTGGCAGGGTCTCGAGGATGACATCCGACGGAATCTCATCATCGGACGACCTAAGCTTGGACAGGAGATCCGCGCCAGAGTTGTCCTTCCTGGGAACGTACCCGATCTCAAGGTTCTTGAACCATTTCTCCATTTTGTGTACCTCGGCGAGGTACTTTGCCATTGACGGCTCTGAGCATTGGTAGTCTATGTTGTACTGGTTGACGACGAGTTGAGAGTCTCCCCTCACGACCAGTCGGCGCACGCCCAATGATTTGCATGCCCAAAGGCCATCCAAGAGGGCCCCGTACTCCGCGACATTGTTGGTCGCGGGAAAACCGAAGCGAATCACGTACCTCAGATAATCTCCTTGAGGGGTGATAATGAGGACGCCAGCCCTCGAGCGCTTAAACGACCATGAGCCATCAAAGAACATGGTCCAGGGACCTTTTTCCTCGGCCTTGGGTTCGGGGGCGGGCTCGACCGTCTGCTCAACCACAAAGTCGACAAGCGCCTGCGACTTGACGGTGGAGCGCGCAACGAATCGAATGTCGAATTCAGCTAACTCCATGGCCCATTTGGCGATGCGGCCTCCTGCCTCCGGGTTCCTTAAGATCTCGCCGAGCGGAAACCCACTCGGGACGACCACGGCGTGCGCCTGAAAGTAATGCCGGAGCTTGCGCGAGGCCATGAAGAGGGCATAGAGCAGCTTCTGGGCCTGGGGGTAGCGCTCCTTTGGCCCATGGAGAACTTCACTGACGTAGTAGATCGGCTGCTGCCGACCATCTCGCCGCCACCAAGACAATACCGACGGCCCGCTGTGGGCCGCCGTGTAGAGCAAGCAGAATGCTCTCGCCTGTGTGCGGGTCGTGAGCAAATGGGCGGCTCGAAAGGTATGATTTCAGCTCGTCGAAGGACCGCTGGGCTTCCGGGTTCCATTCGAAACCACGATGCTGGCGCAAGGCTTTGAAGAATGCCAGCCCGCGCTCCCAAAGCCTTGAGATGAATCGGCTGAGGGCGGCTACGTGGTCGGTGAGGCATTGAACCTTCTTTGCAGATGCTGGGGCGGCCATCCTCTCGATGGCCTCGATCTTTTCTAGATTCGGGCCTACGCCCGAGCCCCCGATCATGTAGCCGAGCACCATTCCCGAGGTTGCATCAAAAACATACTTCTCGGGGTTGAGCTTGACTCCATGCTTGTTTAGGTTGGTGAAGGTCTCCGCGAGGTCGTTGACATGGTGGGCCTTGGAAGAGCTCTTGACGATGATGTCATCAACGTAGACCTCGAGATTCCACCCGATCTGAGGGTCAAAGGTCCGGGACATCAGCTGCTGGAATATTGCCCCGGCGTTGCAGAGGCCGAACGACATAGTGGTGAAGCAGAATATTCCAAACGGCGTGATGAAGGCCGTCTTGTCCTCGTCGCCCGCCGCGAGCTTGACCTGGTGGTAGCCAGAGTAAGCGTCAAGGAAACTCAGCATCTTGGCATTGGCGCTGGAGTCCATGATTTGATCTATGCGTGGGAGAGGAAAGTTATCCTTCGGGCACGCCGAATTCAAACCCGTGTGGTCGACACACATTCTCCACTTTCTGCCTTTCTTTTGTACAATTGCAGGGTTGGCCAGCCATTCGGAGTAATCGACCCACGAATGAAGCCAGCCTTTAGCAGTTTGTCGAGATGCTCCCTGATTATCGCTACCTTTCCGGGGGAGAAACGTCGTAACTTCTGGCGCACGGGCCTGCATCCAGGCCTCGTTTGTAATTTGTGCTCGATCACCTCCCTCGGGAGCCTAGGCATGTCTGCCGGTTCCCTTGCGAATATGCTTTTGTTGCTGCGGAGGAAGGTGACGAGCTCGAGCTCCTATTTTGGGTCGAGCTGAGCGGCGACATGGACACATTTGTCCGGGTTCTCCTCCTCGAGCTGCAAGGTCCTAGTCGGGCCGTCGGGCTGGATCGCCGCCTTCCGACGGGCGTCCTTCTGTGCCACCTCGAGGTCCCGCTAAGGGAGCATGCCTGCTATCGCGAGGGCCTTCTCCTCACAGTACTGCGCCGTTTTGAGGTCGCCTCGGATGGTTATGACGCCCTGGGGCCCAGGGAGCTTCATGCAACGGTGGCCGTAGTGGCTCGCTGCCATGAACTTGACCAAATCCGGCCGCCCGAGGATAGCGTTGTAGGGGAGATCGCCATCTACGACCTCGAAGGTGACTAGCTCGGTGCGGAAGTTCGCCGAGTCACCAAAGGTGACGGGCAGAACCACCTGCCCGAGCGGAGTGGTCGAGCTCCCAAGACGATGCCAAGAAGGGGATCGCTATGCTCTCGATCTTGGACCCGTGAATCGTGATCCGGTCCAGCGTGCTAGCTAAGAGCAGGTTGAGAGAAATCCCTCCGTCAACCATAACCCTCCCGACCACGGTGTTGCTTATGGTCGGGGCGACGACCAAGGCTATCTTAAGGTCCTTGAACATCCCCGGGAGGTCGCCTCGAGAAGGTGATCTAACGCCGCCCATTTGTAAGGCGGTCGGCGGAGCTTGCCGCCGCTTGGTACACAGCAGCGCGGCGTGCTTTTGAGCACGCGCCGGGATTGGTATGTGGACGAACCGCCGAAGATCATATCAACACGACGGTCACCCTGTTGGAACTCCAGGTCGAGGCCCTTTGGCCCCTCACGGGCGATGCCCTCGTCGGGCAACCCGCCACCCTTCGGGAGCGTGGGCATCTCCCCACGTCCATCGTAAGGCGCTCACTTGAACCGCCACGCCTACACCTCGTGTCGTGGGTCGGCGGCCTGGTGGAACAAACAAAATTTGTTCAGGTCATACCCAGGCCCAGCCTCGTTGGCGGGAGGACGGGTGTCACCCCGCTGCAGGTCGGCCCGACGCTGCCCCTACTGCGGCGGGGTGCGACGTTGCCCTGGTTGGGGTTGACGCTACGCTGGACGTCGCAACTAACCACGCTGGGGCCGAGGTTCATCGTGGTTGGGTTGCCGCACCTCCATTACCTCACGACCAGCGTCGGCCGCGGCGACCATGCGCGGCGACCTTGCCCTTGCTTCTTGACGCGCGGGTCTGGGCCAGCAACCTTGGTGGTAGACCGCCCGAGCTCGCTGGAGATGCTGCCAAGCTTACCCTGGTCGTACTCGCGCTTCCAGCGGACGGCGTCATCCGTGTCCGCGTAGCGTTCCGCCATTCGAAATAGTCTGTTGACACTGAGGTTGGTAGTGACCTCTAGGTCCTCCGTAAGACGCCTGTCCCGAACGCCGAACTTGAAGGCCTGGATGACACCTTCGTTGGAGACGTTTGGGATTGAATTCCTTTCGCGGGTGAACCAGCGGACGAAGTCGCAGAGAGGTTCACCCTTGCCCTGGATGATACGGTCCAGGTCCCTTTCCTGTCCAGGGCGCTCGTAGCACCTCTGGAAGTTTGATCGGAGAGCGCTTCGCACCTGGCGCCATGACCGGAAGGCGCCAGGAGCCTGGTTGAAAAGACAAGTGCGAGCAGCGCCGTCCAGGACGGTAGGGAGGAAGTTGGCCATCACAGCCTCATCCCCGCCGGCCGTCAGGATCGCGGTGGAGTAGCTCGAGAGGAACACATCGAGGTTCTTGGTCCCGTCGAATCGCTCCATTGCGGCGGGCTGGAAACGAGTCGGCCAGCGCACCCGGCGAAGGTCGACGGAGTACGCTGGGCAACGGTAGGTCGTGGCAGTATGGTCGCCGCTACTACAGTTGGAATCGCCATCAGCGAGGTGATCAAACTCGAGCCGACGGTGCACCCCGCGTCGGGCTCGGTGAAAAAGAAGGGTGTCGTCAGAGCGGCGATGATTGCGGACCTTCTAACGCCTGGGCGGAATGTCCGGAGACAGACCTCCGGAGGCATCGCTACTTGAGCGAACACTGCCGCCACTCTGCTGATCGCGGGAATACCTGCGCATCAGACCTGCGCCCCGGTGAGGCGGGGACGGCTACGACGAGCCCCTGTCCTGTGGGTACGGAGTCGGCCGGCGACGGCGGCGGTGGCCGCGCGACGAACTGTCGTCGCTTCTTAGGGAGCGAGGTTTGGGCGGCCGTCGACGTTCTCGCTGCGAGGGGGTGACCTCGTCGGCCACCCTACCGAGATCCTCGGCAAGGGACCTGTGAAAGAGGGTCGTCCTAACGAGCAGGGCTGTGATGCCCAAACGAGGTGTGGAGCCCCTCGTGCTCTTCCCGTCGGAGGGCGGCGATGGCCTGGTTGATGGCAACCTAGACCAACCGACGCGCCTCTTCCGGGGCTTCTGGGTCACCGTCACTTGCTCCCGTGCTTGCCTCGCGGCTGCCGGCCATGAAGGCCAGGCGCTCACGCGGCAACAGCGAAGGCGAGAACATAGAGGTGGAGCCTTCACGCTCAGGAACCGCATCCAGGTCCAGCCTCGCTGACGGTGACATGCTGTCGTCGGAGCCGAAGGTGATGGCGACGCTGGAGCGGTGAACTCCGAATGAATGAAACTCGGGCCCCACAGTGGGCGCCAACAGTTGACGATCGGGACCGTCGACTGGAGAAGAAAGAAAGGGGGATGCGAGGTGTTAGCTCGGGAGCGGGACCCGCGGTCACGCTCATTCGGGGGCGCCTAGCGTCGCAGGGAAATCGTCCAAGAAGAGATACCAAACATGGGGTTTAAACTGGTTCGAGCCCGCAAGGTCGGGTAATAGCTCTACTCCAGTCTTGCCCTGAGGCGAAGGGTGTATTAGCAGCTCTGTGGGAGAGTACAAGGACAGGGCTCGAGCAAGAGGGGCTGGGGGCCGTGCCGTTCTTCTTGGTAGGTGTTGCGTGTCGTGTGTTGTCCCTGCCTTCTGTTCGTTGTCTTTTTCACGGTTGGGGCGACCTATTGCTTTTGTAGCCCTCAGGGAACCTTGCTGCTTGGTCCCGAGGCCGATGTTAGGACCCCGCAGTGATTTGACAGAGGCTCGGAAGTCGTCACTAGCCGTTGAGAGTCTGACGGGAGCTGTTGAGATCTTGACGGGAGCTGTTGAACCCTAGTTCCCACGTAGGGGTAGGTAGGGTGCTGATTCCCACGCACGGGAGAGTTTTACACAAGATAAAAATAGAAATGTTACAAATGTCCTTTCCCTTGGTGGCCGTGGGAGAGTCAAGGTCGAGGGTGCCTGCCCCTGCGGCGGTGCCCGAGCTTGAGCTCGCCGATCCCGAGCCCGATCATCTGGGGAGCACCACCTAGGTCGGAGATGAGCCCCCGGGTCCGTGGAAAGATGCCACGAGGCCGCGGGGGGATGCTTACACGTGGCGAGGGTACCAATCCCCGACACTTCCTAATATGGAGTTATCCTTTCTACGTATATCTTATCTCTCAAAATTGGGCCCGTGATATCTGGAATCTCTACATGTCGTTAGGACATATTCTTCACGTGTCCTCTGTGGACACCTACCCCATGTTTAGATATTCAACAATCCCTCTCTAGAATTTTCAAACCGGGCATTTTGGCCGATGCTACCGCTAGCCCAGTAGCACCGGACTAACATAGGCGATAGCACCGGACCGACAGAATGCCCAAACATGCACCCTTCTAGAATTGTTACTGCCATGACCGGTAGCACCGGACTGCCAGATCACCCAAAAAGACCCTCTCGGGTTTTTACACACCGCTCTGGGGGCCGGTGCTATCGCTTCCTGGTAGCACCGAAATACCATGGCCGGTAGCATCGCAAATTTCGGACAGAGCTCAAATTGCTTCAAATTTAGAATAGCGCTCAAAACAAACTCAAACGTAGGCACGTAAAGCTTAGACACAGTTAATAGCTCATCACCACTAAGGATAGACCTCCACATGGTCTTTCAAATATTCGTTTTGATGAGGTAGTCAAAGAGTTTGGCTTCATCAAGAACGTAGAAGAACCTTGTGTTTACAAGAAGGTTAGTGGAAGTGCACTTGTAATTTTGATCTTTTATGTGGATGACATATTATTGATTGGTAATGACATTCGTATGCTGGGATCTGTTAAGGTCTCACTGAAAAATAGTTTTTGTATGAAGGACTTAGGAGAAGCAACATATATCTTAGGCAAAAAGATCTATAGAGATTGAGAGAAAAGGCTAGTTGGATTAAGCCAGAGTACTTCAATCGACAATGTGTTTAATCGGTTCAACATGTAGGATGCCAAGAAAGAGTTTTTGCCTATGTCACATGGAATAAGTCTTTGCAAGGCTCAGTGTCCTTTGACTACTGATGAGCAAGACTGTATGAGTAAGATTTCATATGCTTTGGCCATTGGGTTTATCATGTATGCCATGTTATGTACTTAACTAGATGTATCATATGCTCTAAGTGTTACGAGCAGATATCAGTCTAATCCAGGTGAAGCTCACTGGATAGTAGTTAAAAATATCCTTAAGTACTTGACAAGGACTAAGGATATGTTTCTATTTCATGGAGGTTAGGAAGAGCTCATTGTAAATGGTTACACCGATGCAAGCTCCCAAACAAACAATGATGATTATCATTCGTAATCTGGATTTGTATATATTTTGAATGGAGGGGCAGTGAGTTAGAAAAGTTCCAAAAAAGACACGGTGTTGATTCTACGATGAAGTCCGAGTACATTGTGGCTTCTGAAGCTGCAAAGGAGGGTGTTTGGATAAAGAAATTCGTTTTTTGAATTGGGTGTGGTCCTAAGTGCCTACAGCCCAATGAATCTCTATTGTGATAATAATGGAGCCATTGCGTAGGCTAAGAAGCCAAGGTCCCATCAAAAGTCCAAGCACGTACTCAGGCGCTATCATCTTATTCGCGAGATTGTGGATAGAGGAGATGTAAAGATATGCAAAGTGTATATGGATTCAAATGTTGCTGATTTGTTGACAAATCCTCTCACACAGCCAAAACATGAGACACACACAAGAGATTTAGGTAATAGATACTTAAATGATTGACTCTAGTGCAAGTGGGAGACAGTTGGAGATATACTCTAGAAACAATCATAGAGATGATTATATTTCCTTATGTTCATGATTTATTATCTTGTTCCTTGAATAATGTTATTATTATTTCTTAGCAAGTATGTGACTTGTTTGTGAAACTCTATATATGACCTTGTGATGATTATTCCAAAAGTGATCCCTCGTCGATAAACATATGAGGTCACAAATGAATAGACTAGCATATGTATATATTGGTTAATGACCATATTTCGTGGGTCATGGATATGAAGATATCAAACTAATAATATGGACACATGGAGTTGGATTGACCCACCTTAAGATATTGCTAGAGCGTTGTAATCTTACTTGTCATCAGTTGGTCTCATATACAATATGTATGCTATATCCTTAGGCTTGAGGTTGACGCTACTCCGTAACTGGGTAGTTATAAAGGTGGCTTTCAGGTTTATCATTAAGCATGCTACAAGGCATGGTCGTTCAAGATGGGATTTTGTAACATCCCAAAAATTAAAATAAAGTAAGAAATAAAATTTTATAATTTAATTATATTTATTAATGCTATTTCTGCATTTTCTGAATTATTCTGGATTTTCCTTGATTTTTGCTCTAATGGGAAAACCTTTATATGTAATAGATAAACAACAATAATAAAAACTTACATTAATAAAAAGTATAAAAATACCTGCATGACCTTGAGAGATCTCTAGAATCTAACTTCTGAATTTTAAAATCCAAGTAATCATAATGTGCAATAAATACCTAATTAATGTTTCTTCACTAGCAACAGTAAACTTGTTAGATTTAAATAAAAATAATCCGATCTTATCTCGAGAAAAAAATTTAATATTATATTCTGGATAGATAAAAAAATATACAGTAAAAATATTAAAAATAAATAATCAATTTTAGTATATTTAAAAATTCAAAAACAGAATTTATGAAAATCGAAGAATCAGAATGTCAGAATTTTTATAAATTAAATAAAAAATATATTAAATTTAAATTTCTACTGAAGTCTTATATAGTCAATATAAACTTATATAAAAAGTTTCAAAAAGTTTTGGTAAGATATAAGTCCTCTGATAATTTAAAAATAGAAAACCCAATTCTGAGCATAGTAGCTTGTCAGAATGTTTATAAATTCTGCACATAATATCTCAAGCTAAAAAATTTACAGGATAATCTTCCTTATCTTTAGTACCCTCAGTAAATTCTTCATTAATTTTGCGATGATATAGGTAACTGATTCATTTAATCCAACTCTGCTCTGTTCTTAGTCAATTTCTAATTTTGCTTTGCTTCCCCTCTTCCCTCACTTGCACGTGGGGCCAAACTCCTGGTCGGGCCCAAGCGACAGCCTCAGTGCCCTGTCTTCTTCCTCCTCCAGGCGCTGGCTCCCCGAAGCATTGCCGCGCCACTGTAGCTTCGTCAGCCACTGCAAATTCTGCACTAGCCTAGGCTAGACTTTCAACGCCCCTGTCCACATGGTAGCCCTCCCCGTTCTTCATGCTGCCATGGCCCATACCACCTCCTGTGGCTGACGTAATTCCGGTGACCAAGAGTCGTACCTTCACTGCCATTTGTGCCACAACAGAATAGATGCTCATTCGATCATTGCCACGGCACGGCCGAAGTTATTCCACACCCTGTCGCATTGCTGCCACGACAGTTACATCCTATGCCGAGCTCTGCCATGGTTGTGAAGCTACCTCTCCTCACCCATGCCCTCTCCTGTGACACACCGCAAGAACTCGGTGATGATCACAAATGAGACCGGGCTCATCCACTTCATCACCTCGGCTATAAATTGCGTTCCAGAGTTCGTAGAAGCTGCGCCTTCACCTCCCCTCATCTCTTCCTTCCCTCTCCTCCTCCAAGTAGCCTCAATTCACCTTCTATTCCGCCATTGCCGAAAGCCTTGAGCTCGGGGAAAATCTGGAATTTGGGCGAACCATTCAATCGAACTTCAATTGCTTTGCGCCAAAGCATCATCAAGCCATAAGGACCAAAACCCCTAAAAAACATTTGGTGTTCTTCATGCAAAAACCTGCCGCCACCGTGTTCCTTCTTCCTCACGGTCGGCCACTGGTGGCGCAGCTCCTCCGTTCACCTCCACTTCGGATATCAGGTAAAATGGAATCGCTAGCATCCATTAATGCCTAATGTGCTACCGATTCGATCTGTCACACCTCTGTTCATCTTCCCCCTCGAGGCACCTTCTTTGCTGCCACGGGCTCTCGGTGGCAGCTCACCTCGGACCGCCTCTGGCTGAATCGGTATCACCGTCGGATGTGCCTTGTCGAGCTCATGCTCCCTCTGCCCTCGCCTACGCCAGATCCTCGCCGGAGCTCCATCGCCGCCATGCCCTAGCCGGAGCTCTACTTCGGAGTCTCTGGCAAGTGTCCCCAAAGGTCAGTAGCTAAATCCAAGCTCAAAGGAACGCGCCAAAGTGACAAATACGTCTTCGGTTAGGTGAAAACGTATTTTCTAATTTCCATCCGAATTTCTGAACAACTCGAAATTCAAATTAGCATAAATTTTGATATATAGCTCCAAACTAGATGAAATAAATTTATAAATTTGTATAAAATTGTGAAGATTCAGAATATGCAAAAATATTTAATTTGTGAACCACAGAAGAATTATTTGAATTAAGATTTGATAAAAACCCTATTATGGCCTTATGCAATAATTGTGCAATATAACTCTTAAAATAATAAAATAAATTTTTACATGATACTGAGACCATGAGAGAGTCAAATATGCAAAAGCATTCAATTTTTGAACTAAGCTTGAATTATTTGCTTTGCAAATATATCAACAAAACCTAATATGGCCATTAATAAAAATAAGTATATAATAGCTCATAAAATAATAAAATATTTTGTATAAATCTTATGGAATCAGTAGAAGCTCATCTATGTAAAAATATTTAGAATAAGACTTAGTTTACATTCTTTTAATAAAAGAAAATGCAAATCACAGCAATAGATGTATGTTTGATGTATCGCGGCTAAAATCAAAATAATGCAAAACTGGTATCAAAACACTTCTAGGATCATACCCTATTAATGCCAGAAAAATGAGTGAATGATCATGTGTAGTGTAGTCGCAACTTAAATCGAAATCCGACTCGTTATAACGTCAATTTCATGACCATTTATGCTATTTCAGTAACAAATAAAATATCTCGTCTAAACACTAATATTTATAAAATAAGTTTATTAATGCTCTCCAAAGTTAATACTACAATATTCTAAAGAAAGAAGTTCATTATATAATGGTTTGCATATAAAACTTGATAATGAAATAACCTGAAGTATTATGATTTCTGAACTTCAGAAACGCTTAAGCCGTTTCAGCAGTTTGTAAAACATCTCATCTAAATGCAAATTTTATAAAGAATAGGCTAGAAATAATCTTTAAGATTTGATCTACCATAATCTGAAAAAAAATATTCTTATTTCATCTTGATTATCATCTGAATCCTGCTAATGCAATAACCTTAAGTGATAAAGTCGCTGAAAGCGCAGTAAGAGAATAGTTGTTTACAAAACCTTTAACTAATTTTTACTTTTATTAATTCAAATAATTTTAGCATCTAGAATTCGAATATATAAATACAAGAATACATAATTTTAGCCTCTTGAATTCATAAAACAAGAATAAATAATATAAAAGAAGCCACATCATCGCTTAACCTAAAAGCTGCTAACAATATAAATATTCGACTAAAACATGAGAACCCAAAATCATGCAACCCTAAACCACGCCTGTTTTCTATAGCAAGTCTTTACTTGATATATTGTCTGTCTTCTTTTTGTTCGCTATATTTTCATTGAACAACGTGTAGAACCCGACGTCATTAATTCTGTTGTCGACAACGCAGGCTTCGACCGCAACTTCGACGTAAACAATGATTAAGGAAGGCAAGCACCCATTTGATCATATTAATCCCAGTATTTAATTTTCACTTTGTTTATCCAATTGTTTCATGCATACGCTTATTTCCTGTAAATTCGTTATTTTGAAGTACTGGTAGATACACCTGTTGTCTCATGAAACCTCCTTGATAAGTACTGACATGTGAACCTTGATAACCCTAGAATAAAGTTATACAATACATTATGTCAACATGGGTATATATACGATCTAATAATTATGCTTAGCCATGCTTTAGAACCAACGTTGTACATGATCAGATCAAGATTGTTTCTTGGGAAAATTGAAAATGTTGGTTATGACATGATGTTGGTTGACAGTATTTTGGTTAAAAATCCGAAAATCAAAACTATGGTTTTGACGCGGACAACTATTGGCAATAGCCAGTTGTGCAAGAGATGGACTTGTACGTAGTGTAGGGGAGATTATTGCCCGTGTCGGATTAAGAATCGAACGTAGTGTTGTATGATCCAAGATAAATCCGTGCAACCACAAGTGCTGTTATGGGCAGCCTTAAACCAATTAAGTTGTCTAGTTTAACTTTGTATTTATGGAAGGCGGGAGATAGCATAGGCATTCCTTTCAAAGTCTGCTTGTAGGGATTTCTATTTACCAATGTAACGGTGTACGCCATGCTATGGGGAGTTCCCATCATTTCTATGCTCTGAGTTCTTCTACCATAGTATGGATTAACGTCCCGGGCTGGTGGAAAGTTAACCTAGGTAATGTAAAAGTTTTCATCATGACATTCTGGCCACATGCCAAAAGGTGCGTGAAACATGCGACAAAAAGAAAAAGGTCATGGCTTGTGGGTAAAGTTGTACACCTCTGCAGAGTGTAAATCTAATCGATTAGTCGTACCCGCGGTTATGGGAAACTTGGTGAACTGGCACTAGTTAAATGCTTTGGTATTTTCTAAAAGTGGGTTTTGGTTTAAAACTTGTTTAGCAACTGTTACTTTATGTCAAAGGACCGACATTGTTGGACTTCATGATTGGATTATTGGATGAATAGTTATGTGTTAGCAAAGGAATGGTTATGGCAGGAATTGGATTATTGGATTATTGAATTATTCAATGCTCACGAAGGGCTATGAGTATTACTTATGCTTTACTTATTTCTATTCAATCAAATTTGCTCTTACAAATCCCGTTTGTAAATGGCAACTTGATTTACAAATTCAATATCGCTTTATGCAAATTAACTGTAGTAGCCTCCTTTGATATAGCCTGCATTATTGCATTTGCAAATACCACTTAAGTCTTGCGGAGTACGAAAGTACTCAACCTTGCTTAATCTATTATTTAGGTTGATAAGAAAGCAAAGCTCTGAAGATTATCTTTCGTTGCAGGACGCGGGAATTCTAATAATGCGATCTTTCTAGGGATTTATGCCTTGTTAGTTGCCTGAGGGTTGGATGGGCACACTACAAGACTTTGCTTCCTCTGTGCTGTATATATATATACTCTAAGTTGTAAAATGCAATGTAAAAATAGCTTCCGCTTCAATAATATTGAGTATGGTTGTGATTCCAATTGTTGTAAATGTGCGTACTAGCTACTGATCATGGGACTAGTACAGAATGCACATGAGATTTCTATTTTTGCATTCATGTAAAAATGGGGGTCGTTACAGATTTGCCCCTCCATACAATGGGAGAGATATCTCTAGGCCTCTTGAGTGGTCGGATTCTAGAAATTCATGGCCATACTACTCGCGGTTAAAGAGTTAACTGTAGTCGGGGATTCCGACTCATGTAATCGATAAAGAGTGATCGAGCTAACGAAACAAGATGGCATATACTCGTCTTGAGTTTGACCAATATCATGAGGAAAAGGGAAATGCATATAACTAAGCATTGTTAAGATTCGTTCGATGTGATTGATCTTTACATATACTCGGGAGTCAGCACGTCCTACTTGGAATCGCTACCGATTAATGGTCGAGTAAGAGTACTTGGGCCATGTTCAAGTATTTGTGAACATATAGGGTCACACGCTTAAAGGGTTGGGACTTAATTCGGATTGCGATCCGAATTCTGATGGGCTTTGTGATCTTAATGGGCCTTTAATTGTAAGGACCCGAATCCACTGAATCGAACCCACTGTGTTTACCGCACTAGTCCCAGGATCAACGCTAATGCACACAGCTTAACATTGGTACATATCACATCATACTCATCGAATATAGAAATAATAGTTCATTTATTGGTATAGCTAAATGTATGATCTTATGACCAACTTACATTATTAAGCCACGCAGGGCAAGACTGAAAATATAAACTAATAATTATGCAGCGGAAAGTAGAAAACGTAGATAGCTCATCACACCACAGCAACCGACAAGGCTCGGACCCTAATGACTCGCGCCCTCTTGACTTCCTCTTCCAACACAGTGTAGATTCTTCAATCATTGATTATTGTTGTTTGGCAAGGGTGAGTACATAAGCACTCAACAAGTTGTGCATGTAATGCAATTCTATGTATCTATATGTAAGGCTTATTCCAATGGATAGGCTATTATGTCTATTTTGCAATAAGCAGATTTATGAACAAATACAAGAAATAGATTGTAAAGATCAGAAACAAATATCAATAGTAAATAAATTCAGATTTCTCAAGTAAACCAAGTTTCCAATCCTAAGTCAAATTCCATCTTCCATATGGCCTTCCGCCATCCCAACCAAGTTGTCCAATTAATTAAGCTAACCCTTAATCAGTAATTCCCGAGCATTGCTCAATACCATGAGCACGGCTATCCGAATAGTTTCACACTGCAGAGGTTATGCACTTTACCCACGCGATACAACCAAACACCACCAAGGCGAGAGATTATAACAAAGCCTTTACAATGCACTGGCTTAACCGGATACTACCCGCTAAGGTTTCAACACTGGTGGGACTGGTTACCACATCCAGGGCCCCCCTCTTGCGCCATGTGAATTACTCCATAACTCTCACTCACACCGACCACTATAGTACCAGAATTAAGACATTGCAAATTACTCAGCTATGCTGGCCCATACCAGACATGTGGTTGCATGATTGACTCAGGTCAAAGGCTTGCAAGGTTAAGTCCTTAGTGTGATCAAGGCAAGACTTCCTCATACCCTTTGCCCATCGGGCCCACCTTGGCATCCTCGCCCCTTGTCACTTACCCCAATCTAAGTTATTATCACCCAGTTGGTTACCAAGCACCACGTGCCATCAACAATTGAACATCGTTGCGTGACATGACTCGCCACGACAACTCAATCTCATTGTGTGATCCACATGACACACAAGTTCATAACATTGTTCCATATTCCATTAATCAAGATTAATTATCACTGATTCTGACACATGTGATGACGTGGCAAGGCTAAGCAACTACTACTGACTAAACCTCCAATGTTGATTATAATTACTAACCAACTATATTGAACCAATCTAGGGTGACAATGGATCATTGCATACAATGACAAGGTAGGGTATAGATCAATCTGGTATATTAACTAAGCCCAATCTAATTTGAAACAATTGTATAATTGAAATATATGCAATAGTGTAAAACAAACATAGCAATTTTATAAACATGGGTTCAACATGATCAAAGCACAACTTGCCTTGGAATAGGTCCTGATCTGGTTCTGGAACTTGCTCTTGAGTTGCTGGATCTTCCTCCGAAGCGTCGCACAATTCAACGTCTACGCGTACCGAAGAAGAAAAGCAAATAAATACCAAAACAGAGAGCAATTGAACTCAAAAAATCAAATAAAATTCACCATTAAATAGATCTCAATTTTACAAATTTTTAGAAATTTGAATCACTCAAATCCGAGTTACGATGCAAAAGATATAGCCTTTTGAAGTTTGAAATAAATACTGAAATTGCAAAAATCAGAAAATCAGAATTAACAGATTTGTTTTTATTCTGAAAAACCGATTTATGATGTCAGCGTGACCTCATGATGATGTCATCATCACAGAATTTTCAATCGGATTATTTTCCAATTGAAAATACATTTATGACGCAAGCATGACGTCAGCGCTGGACTGAGCCAATCAGAGCGCGACACGCGTCCGGGTCCATAGACTGAGTCCACGGCTCGGAGCCAGTCCACCGTGAACTCGGTCAGTGGTGCCTCGGCTGCTGAACCCGACACGCGGCACGACCTGGTTGGACACCTGCGCGGCTTGATCTGATCCGAGGAAAACCGATCGGGCGGTCAGCGTTCACGCGCGACATGGCAACGCATCAGCTGTTCCGTTCGGATCCGACGGTCCCGAGCTTCTGGATCCGGCAATGGCCGCGCGACGGCGAGTTCTTACCGGCAACGAAGAAGAAAACTGAGGTGATGGCGTTCCGGCGAGATTCTGGCGACGAGACTCTGCGGGTTCAACGCGGTTCAGTCCAGCGAACTCGAAGATGGCACCAGCTGCGGCGAAGGCCCAACGGCGGCGACGAAACCGAACGAAACCGAGGCGTTCCACGCTTCCAACTCCGGCGAGCTCCTCTGCGTGCTTTACGACGACTCTCGCGAAATCCCTCCGATCAAAAGACGCGGCGCTCGACTGCGAACCTCGGGGTGCTACCCCCTCCTTTTAAAGCCTCGGCGTCCGAGCTCTACACGGCGAAGAAGTCCGACGACGTAACGGCGGCAGACTCCGAGTCCAGAACGAAGACGACAACCGACGGCGCGACGCGTGTCCCGATCCGACGGTCAAAACGCGAGCGCACACGCGGCCTTCACTGGGCCGTTGGATCGCAACCGAACGGTCACCGATCTAGGGTTTTGCCCTACGGTGATTCATCGGGCGGATCGGCCGCACCGCCAAGCCTTCAGCGCACAGTGTTGGGCTTCGGCCCAACACTGTTCAAAAGGATTTTTAAAACTTTATTGATTTAATTAATTCCAGAAATTCGTTTAATTGGTTTTAGGCAAATAAATTTACAGGAAAAATCCAAGAAAAATCTCAAAAATACTTTGAGACATTCTGGACTCAAATAAAATATTTTTGACAAAACTTTATTTTGACTTTGCACAGATTTAAATAGATTTGAATAAAAGGCAATAAACCTGATTTGAATTTAATTCAAATAAATCTAGAAAAATCCAAATAAATTCCAGAAAATCATAAATGCATATTTAAGCAATAAAACTTAATTAAGCCAAATTTTGGGATGTTACATTAATGTAGAAACCCATTGTGAGGTGTGTATATAAAGAGAGAGGGCGGTAGCTTTAGGGTTAAGAGACACCGTAGGAATTTGGAATTTTCAAAACTCTAGCTGCAACACCTCCTTCGTCTAAAACCGCCCAGTTGGCGCTAGTACTCTGGATCGTGGCGTACCTACCCCGTACGTATGGATACCTTGGAGGCATTACTGCGAAACTTCAACGCTAGGACAATCTGCAACCTGTGGCGATCACGAGGAGCTGTTGGAGGAGGTGCGAGGCTAGTACGATTATAACTGTACCAACACATTACATCGACTCTACTTCCGCTACGGGTCTG
This sequence comes from Otatea glauca, assembly GCA_036346275.1. Lineage (NCBI taxonomy): Eukaryota > Viridiplantae > Streptophyta > Magnoliopsida > Poales > Poaceae > Otatea > Otatea glauca. The sequence continues at coordinate 10,588,760 of CM070724.1, forward strand.
CGTGTCTAGTGGTAATTCCGTGATTTATAACTTACAGTAGTTTCTTGGTTATACTGTAGAAAATTTTGATTTTATGCTAGAGTAGTCTACCCTTCCCCTTCAGTGACCTACCCTATGCACGGTGAGCTGATGACCAAGGACGCCCTCACCTCATATGTGTGCAGGAGTTGTGTTGATTTTGTACTTATTTTTCTTAGTCGTTGAGGATATGGATCGAAGGATTTCTTCGAAACGTGATTGGGCATGTTTGCATGGACAATTACTTATCGTAGTTAGACTTGATCAGGCTCTAAAAATTTTCTAGCTCCGCCGCTGGTTGGGAACGTCGATAAGCTAGTTCGGCCTTGTGAAGGCTGAACATTTTGACCAATTTTCTCTCCTATGAAATCCATCCGATGAGACAAACCGTCCAAAAAGTCTCCTTGTAGAATTGATTTCACAAAATAGACGTGAAATTCCTGCGGTTTTTAAAATAAGTTAGGTTTCAGTCTCGTGACACAAAAATGTATTCGTCTTGGTATTTTGAACTAGGCCTTTACTCTATTGGCAAAATATCAAATATAGTCAACTTTATACCGTATATTATCAGTTTTGGACAATTATTTTTCGTATTTTTCGAAATAGCCTCAATAGCCGGCAGACCACGGGACGACAGAGCATAGCCGGCACCTGGTGTGCCGGCTATGCCATAGCCGGCATCCCACAAGCCGGCTATGGCATAGCTGGCATCCCACAAGCCGGCTATGCCTTGGGCTCGGCCGCGACCGATTCCGTCGCGCGTGGAGGTGATTTGCAAACTGCCGGTCACACCGCGTGTGAAGATGCTTTGCATGCATGCATGCCTTGGGCTCGGCTGGTCGCGTCGCGCGTGGAGGTGATTTGCATGCATGCTTTGCTTTAATCTGCAGTCTCTCGTCGTGTCAATCCTTGTCTGTCTACACGTTTGAACTTCCCATGAATTGAGTAGGGCAAGAAACAATTATTGCTGCTAGTTGCAACATGGCTTGATTAAGTAAATTATTTCTGGTTGACCACTGTCATACAGATTACGCACTTAATTACTTAGTCTACCGAACCGCTCGTGGATTACACACATCAATGATATTTTCATAAAAAATTCGGTTAACAAGTTAATTTTAACCGAACTAAAAATGAAACAAATCATGTTAGAAAATTTTGAATTTTTTTGTCTATGGATATGATGCATCATTAATATTCCCATAAAATTTTCTGATGATGAACAAGCTGTATGAATTTATTAAAATGTAGACGGTGCTCTTACCCAGTGCAAAGCAAAGCCGGCAAAAATGAACGAAATAGAAAATGGTACGAACCACTTCAGAAAATTTTGAAATTTTTTGTGTATGGGCCGTGCAAACAGAGGTTGAGCCACGTGCATGCAGAGAGAAGAAATCGGGCGCATGCATGAAGACCGAAGAATGAAATTTTATTTCTGTAGATCTTTTTTCGGCCGATTTTGCTTTTGTAGGTTACTAATATGAAAATATATATATATATATATTTTGCGTTAGACTGCGTATAATTTGTTTTCGAAAATATACGGTCATGACAAAATTATGGTAATAGAGTGCGACAAATTTGACGATAAATCATAGTAAATTATTGAATAAAACCCGACATTGATATTATGAAGTGCAGGGATACAATATAGGTACCTGCCTTAGAGAATTCATAAAACTGGGATACAACATAGGTATACATGCCTTAGATAATTCATAAAACTGGGATACAATGTGTGCAATAGGTAGAGTGTTTGTTTTGCCGCCTTTTCGGCAGCCCGTAAAATATCAGATGAATAGTTCGTACGAAGCACTTAGACTATTTATTGAACATACATAAGGGCACATGCACCGAAAGTTCAGATGATAAAATAAGCAATAGATTAGATTATATTACAAGGGCATTACAATAGTGACGAAATTGCTTGACGAACTAACTAACGAAAGCATTGTTTGTCATGGTGGAATAGATGATCGTTTCGCCTATCTGGGTATAGCCAGAATGATGTACCACATTTTCTGCATATTACCTGACCCGTGTAAATTTTGAGATTTGTACTCGGACACCGCTCAACCCCTACTATGAAAGAACTCCATGGGGATCCGCAGTGCTCCCAAGTGTCGCCGAATGGGTGGCCTATGCCGTACGTCTCGAGTGTGTAAGACAGAATTTTTTGGTCATCCCGATTCCCGGCGTCCCCTGTGTTAATACCACCCGGGTTCCCGGATGGTCTGCGTAGCGCATCAAGGATTTGTTGCGTGGTGCGAACCTCGGTCGGCTGCTTCCCCTTGTCCCTTCCTCTTCGAGAGGAGGTACCCTCTTGAACCTCCGTTGCATTGGCCGTTGGCGGAGACTTACCGAGACGCCTGCTTTGTTTTGGCTCGCACTCCACTATATGGTGCAGGAGGTGTATGTTGGGCTTATCCTTGTACAACCGGAAGCGCGCCCTGCAGTCAATGCAGTTTGCCCGCTTTGGTCGTTGAATAACACCGTAGGCGTACTCGGGGTCTAGCTTTTTTGGGCAGTAGTAGCACCACGGAGAGGGTTGCTCCCCCCAGTTATCCCATACAGGAAGTTTGAGATGTGGGTGGTACGTCTCCAGGTCCACCTAGTTGAAGTAGCCACACCATTAATCCTCAGCCAAGGGGCACCGGTAGAATCTCCGGTCCGCTAGCTCATTGTGGCAGGTATCAACCACTTCCTGCAGGCCATGTTCGGAAAAGTTGGGGCTTTCGGGTGGCCCTTGAGGAGGTTTCTCCTTTGACTCGAGCAATTTCGCACATTTCTTTTTGAACTCCTGTATGCGATGAACTGGTTTAGAATTACTACTTCGTGAGTGAAACATGAGTACGTCGCATGAAACTCACCGATTGGTTGGCCCTTGCCCACCGCCCCAACTCGGTCGATCTAGAACGGAACGATCCCGCACCTCTCCCACCGGTTGAAGTTCTCGGGCGAAGCGGGGTCGGCGTCGTGGCAGTTGTAGACAAATTCGTAGTCACGTCGTTCTGGGCCGTCGATCCATTGGAAGAAGCAACACCGGTCCTTTTGCTGAGAAAAGAAAGAACGATGCATGAAATGGTATTGTTACCCTGTATTGTATAGACACCATTAGGTTTACCTCGTAAGAGCGGGCACAACAGTAGTGAGCGCGGACGGCCGTCTCTCTTAGGTAGATTGCATCATCTTTGCCGGAAGGTTGCAGTCGCATTTGGGTCGGGGCAACTCCGGCAGAACTGGGGCGTCAACGCTACTAGTATCCGGGTACTCAGGGCGGGATGACTTCTGCTTGCTGAAGAGGCGATGGTAGAACGACATCGTGCCCTAATTTGTGTAGATTTAGCTAACGTGTATTGCTTGTTTGGCGGTGTTGGATGTCTACCCCTCGACCAGTTTTATAGTGGTGGTGAGGGGTTGTTGCACACAACTACAGCACTGATGCGCCGTCATCCTCTGTGAAAAGCTGCACGTCGTGTCACCCATCATCAAAGCTGCATGACAAGGCTGACAAAGCTGATGCATGTGACTTGTCTAATCGGCCTGACGAGGCTGACAAAGCTGATGCATGTGACTTGTCTACTCTGTCTGACAAGGCTGACAAATCTGATGCATGTGACTTGTCTACTCGGCCTGACAAGGCTGCACGGCCGTGAGTAGGCTATTTGCTTTGAAAAGCTGTTGCACGCCAGTACTTCGTTATGCTTGAAAGCAGGGCTACTGTAACAAAGAATAACAATATTTCATAACCAAAAGTAAGAGCTTACTACCATAACAAAAATATATCGTATGTAACTAAATACGTAAGATGAAAAGTATGTCACAATGTAATAACTAAATACATAAGCTAAAATAAACCGCGAAAATATTTACATCTAACCCTAACCCTAGACACTAAACAAAATAAATCGCGAAAATAATTAGATCTAACCTTAACCCTAAACAATAAAGAAAATAAACCATTGGCGATGCCAAGCGCGGCGTAGGGGACCAGTATGGCGTGGCGGCAGGGCCGAGCGGCGCAGCAGCTATGGGGGCCAGGGGGGTGGGGGCGTAGGTCTAGACAAGTGGCGGCCGACAGGAGCGTGGGCACGTCGGGCAGTCAGAAATTGGTCGATCAAGGACGCAGTAGAAAATAGCCAGAGCAGCTTTGTAAGGACGATTACACAATCAGACAAGAATATTTATCGGCAATGAGTACGCGACCGCCTCTATAAGTAGTTCTTCATACCAGCTCCGCTTGCACATATCCTCATCCCATTCCTTGCCTTCAAAGGCCATGTCTCAAACGGCGAGCTCAGGGAATCGGAGGGCCCGTGCGCTTGCCACTGCAAGGCAAGTCGATTGTCCTAATTGCCGTGTGCAAGCTAATATGTTCTTCTCCAACACTGAGGCAAATACCGACCGGATGTTCTACAAATGCCCTTTTTTCTCCGTAAGTGAAAAGTTTGTTTCCTCCCTTTTTCCTGTTGGACTTGTGAGTTCTTGGGAGAGATCTCATTTCTTTGCACGGCCTAAAAGCATGTTAACCTCATCACGTAGGCTAGAGGGTGCCAATATTTCCAGTGGGCGAACACCATGGACACCTCGGTGGAGTGTACAACAACCACAGTACCACAGAGGATGCATCCTACTATGGAGAGGATGGACCCTATGCTCGAGTAGAGGCTGAACATGCTGATGTTCAAGATGGACCGCGTTTTAGATAATGTGAAATGGTTGGAGAAGATTGTGTGTGTGGCTATCCTTGTTGTATTGGTAGCTATTCTTGTGAAGTAGATTGTAAGTCGATTAGCTACCATCGCTCTGAGCTTCTTCAGGCAGAATTCACTACTCGTGGCATCTTTCTCATGGTAATACAAGTCTTTCCGGCATCCTGTGAAATACCCTGTGCAAAGGGGAAATAGCCACGGAATAGCTTAGAAACAATCTCTGATATCTGTTCTAACGTAAACTTTAAAATTATTTTATTTATTATACACTAAACAAACTCATGAAAACCCCATATAAGAGTTTTCAACAACATTGTCGATTAGGGTTTTGCTTAAGTAGGATTCAGATGCAAATCAAGTTTTAATTAAAATATTTTTACAGAATATGGTTGTATATATATACTAAACTCTGATATGGACCCTTTTTTTTTACTTTTGCATTAGGACGAGATTTTTTTCTGATTGCCGAAAAGGCTTAGTCATTATAGTTTGCGCAGTTCTTAATCTTCGAAGGTAATTGTAGCGATAAGTTTTATATGCTACACTGGTCATAATTGAAATATTTTTCCATATTATGGTAGAGTAAATGTTATAAAATGGTACTGAGCTTTTCTTTCATTATTTTTCATTTATATAAGATATTTCATGACTTGCCGAAAAGCTGATATGATCAAGCCGATCGCGCGGTTGCGGTCAAATTTTAATTCTTCGATTGCGGCTACACCTTATGGAAGAATCTAACCATTTTTCATATATTTGCAGGGGATAGCCCTAAAAGTATTTTAAAGTTAGTTTCGTGATATTACGCATTTATTTGAGATGTTTTTCACATGTACGGTCATTAGGGCTTAATATGGCCTAACTGAAAATTGATCAAATTGATGTTATTTCCGTACATAAAGCTAGTAAATGTTATTTTAAGGTTATAGCATTTTATTTCGTCGAATTCGAGGCTTTTTTGCTAACGTTACGAATAAATGATTGTTTCGCCGATTGAATGTTTAAGCAACTAGTAAACAATGCAAACTGAAGCAAAGTCTAAATGTTTTTATATATCTGTGACCTATGAAATCCCAAGAATGTAAAAAAATGGTCTTATCAAGTTTTGAGGTCGTTTGAACATTTTTCCTGCCACTTGAAATTTGAATGTTATTAAGGGTTTCAACTAGCCATAACTGATTCAAAATGCATTTAAATTTAAATATTTTTTGCAGAAAAGAAGTACATATGGTTGCAGGAAGCTATGGTATTTATTTCAAGATTTAAGGATCAACAGAGAGTATACTTCATTCGCTAGCCACATTTAGAGCCTACATAATTTTCATTTTCGCAAACCGTTCACCGCATCAGCCACGTCCATGTCACCTTGCAATCTGGTGCCCCTTGGCCTCCCATGTTGTGTGCGTCTAGTCGCGGGATATGGTTTCTAGGTTGGGTCTTCCATAATCTTGTAGTTCGCTCCGATTGTGAACGAACTCATCTTCGGACGTCATGTGTTCTTCAAAGCATGCGCGGTGTAGTAAGGCGAGATGTACTGTGATGCATCGTTCCCACCCATGTCGCGACATGCGGCGAGCACATGGGAGCACGAAATGTGTTCAAGCTTCGGCTTGTTGCACGTGCACGTCACTTGCTCGCCCCCTAGCTGACATTGTTGCACAGTGTCCCCCGCGTGATAGGTCGTGCCCTAATTTATGATGATGTGTAATGACAGGTCATGCAGCTTTGATGATGGGTGACTGGTCGTGCAGCTTTGATGATGTGTAGTGACAGGTCGTGAAGCTTTGATGATGGGTGATAGATCGTGCAGCTTTTATGATGATGGGTGACAGGTCATGCAGCTTTGATGATGTGTAGTGACAGGTCATGCAGCTTTGATGATGGGTGACTGGTCGTGCAGCTTTAATGATGGGTGACAGGTAATGCTGCTTTGATGAATCACTGTAAATAGCTTACTTATCCGGTGCGTCTCCATCAGACTCCCCAAACACCTCCCTACCTTTGCAGGGACGAAGAGAGATTCCCCATCGCTTCTCCCTGCTCATTGCATATAAGGATCATTGCCTCCCACACCCGCGACGAACCTGCAAGGAGGCAACCGCTCCAGCGCTCAGTCGCAAATCCGGCGTGGAGGCGTCGCCGGCTTCGTCGTCAACCCGATCTGCCTCGCCATCGACCTCTTCGACCTTCGGTGCCACGGGATCGACTGGATATGCAAGGTATGAGCCCTAACTTAATTTGGATGTGAGGTTTAAACTCGGGATTGCAACGGAATAGAGCTTGCACGCTCGAACAAGCCCCCTCCGCCAGAGGTGAGGAAGGGTTTCATGCGCTGCATGTTCCCCTTTCTCCTAGGGGCCAACCTCTTGGTCGGAGGTTACCACCACCTCAACCCCGCAATCACTTTGTTGCCGTCTTCCACCTTCATCTTCATGCGACCTTGGTCTGCTGCTGATTTGTGCGAGGGGACTTGCGTCCTGCGAGCGATTTTGCTGACACGATTGTATAAGCAAGCTTACTGTGTTGAAGAAATAGATACGCATGGCATGAAGTGCAAGCCTTGATGTTTGAGGTTCTTTTGTTGATCTTAAATGTAGAAATTCTACTTATGCATGTCAGGTATGAAACCTATATGATAGCTAATCAGCACATAGGTTTGTTAATTACAGACTTGTAATACTTGTAGATGGACAAGGATCCGGAGAAGCTCAGTAAAGGATTGGCATGGACAGTGGAACAAATAGAGTGCATCGCATCTGACCTTAACAAAATTGCCCAAGACAATTTTAGTCCTGACACATGTCCATGTGGCAATGCACACAATGGTTTTGTGATTGATATCGAAGCTATAGCTCGCAGCCTTAAGCAAGTTGCCATACAGTCACATGAATCGATGCAAAGAGATGTAGTAGAGCTGGAAGAGGATGCAGAGCCTGAATGGGATGTAGACCCTGATCTGTGTCTTCCTTACGACTACCAAAGCGATGACGAGGGTAAACGTGATGATTGGCAATATTGTGAAGATGAGGGTATCGACATTGATAGTGATGGTTCGGGGTGTTCTAGTCCTGTTTTAATGTTAAGCCTTGTTAAGTTGTTGTAATGCTGATGGATGTTGCTAAGACTTGTTAAGATATTGTAATGTTGATGGATGTTGCTAAGACTTGTTCAGATATTGCAATGTTCATGGTTCGGCCAAATGAATGCATGAATTACCTTATGACTAAAGGGTTTTATATTGTCAAATTAGGTTATTGGTTACATAGACAGGGTTTTGAAGAAGATAAATATTTTAAATATAGATTTCTTCATTGTTTTCGAGTTCGTCTATGAATATTATAACTTATAGAAAGCTTATTACTTAAGGTTGTTCAGCTATTAGGATTTATATGAAAAACATAACGTTATTTCTTTTGAATATGGTAGTCTATACTTTCGTTAGCATTTCTAAACTAACTTTATGAATTTTAGTGCTTACCTGAGGTATTGTATTCATTGCTGAGAATGCTTCAATGTTTCTAATATTCAGAAAGCTTAACGCTTAGGGTTATTTTGCGAGCTAGTTCTATACTTTGGGGAGTACTTCTAAACTGGTTTCATAACATTTAGTATTTAGACGAGTTATTACACCTGTCGTTGAAAAGGCTTAAATGATCATAAGGGGAACGTTACAATAGAATCTTTCTGCATATTATGGTAGTACATATGTCGAAGGATGTTTCGGGGCTATTACTCTATAATTTGTCATCTAAACATGTTATTTCACTGAGTGTCCGGTATGGATAAAATATTAACTCCTAACAATTTGATGAAGATAATATCCATTAATAACAGAGTGATCGTCAAACTAGTGATGTTTTTGAAGTGCTTGATGGTTTGATGTTCAAATATGGTTTTAGTACAAATTGACCCGGACGTAAGTTATTTTTGGCATAAAAGTCCAGGGTATCGTTAGGACTTGTTAAAATTTTATGTATTACTGATGTACCTTGTTAAGACTTGTTGCAATATTCTATTGTTGATGGATGCTGTTTGATAACTTGAACACAGTTGAGAGAAAACCAGCCGACAACACTGTATTTCAAATTTGACCATACAATAGTTATTTGACATGATAGCTAGGTTAAAGTAATCAATACAGTAAACACAGCTGTAAAAAAATTCGTCAGTGCCTCCCTCCGCGTCGTCCACCGTGCCTTCTGGTGAAGTCCTCTGGGGTGAACGTCTCCGGGGTATGTATCTGCCTCTGTCCCGCAGCCTGTGAGGGGCCTGCCTTGTGGGACGCTCTCCCGTGTCCTCATCAATTTGCTGCGTCGGACCCCCCAAGAAGGTGTAGTTAGCACCGGTCATGCGTTCCTGGGTGTACCAGGCCAACGGGTCCTCTGGAGGAAGCACGATCGACTCTAAGATGTGCTGCGTGGGATCCTGCTGGTACGGAGTCTGGTGCTGTGAGGATTCACCTCCTGTAGGCATCCATCTTCCACAATCGAGGAGCTCGGTGAAAGTCGCTTGCTCCATTCCAGGCGAGCTGAAAGCATGATCCTCACTCCAATGTGGCGTATGCTCAGACTCAACCTGAGCGTCATCACCGCCACTATGGTGAATTTCGTCGTGCTCACCTCCGTCGTGATGGCAGGCACCACATGTTGGTTGCGTCACATGTGGGTAATCAGCGACGCCGTAGTCCTGCTGTAGTAAAAAATGTAGTGAGTTACGTTACAAAGTAGAGTATTTAATAACAGTTGCCTTGAATTGAGAAAATGATACATGAAACTTAGTAAGTCACGGGAACCTGAGTTTCGCGGTGAAGATCTGGATGCGCACGAGATGTGGACGGGCGAGCTGTGGAGGGACGAGCACTCCGTGATGAATAGGTATCCACCGATTGCCTGGCATGGGAGGCACGTGAAGGATCTATAACCGGAACTTCGTACCCCGTATTTGGCCTAGGTGCGCATCCATCAAAAGAACGGATAGCCGAAACCAAACGTGACCCTCTGCTGCTGAAGTTTCTGTGCATTGGGCAATAAGACAACGTACATTGTAGTATATCATATTAAGAACTTGATATAGATAGCACGAAATATAAATATATACTCCACCCTCCTCTCATGATGTACCTTCGTAGGTCGCTCTGCTAGAACCGAGGAGGACTCGCTTCACACGCAAATGCGGCGGTCTACCATTGTGTGCATCTCGACGCTTCCTGCGACTACAAAACGAGGTTCATGTGTAAGTATGTACTGTTTATGAGAAATTGAAAGGATTGCATGCATCAAAGTACTAACCAGGATGTGCAGCTGGCGGGAACGGTCCTCAGGGAATGGTCTTGGTGCATCTTCCACGTGACCACTGAATAGAGTGGCGCGTGTGCGAGGACGGTACCACGAGAAGTACTCCCAGTACGAGGAAGGGTCGTACGGTCCTGTAGGGACTACGGCGGAAGCTTTGGCCTGCTCATTCCACCGCAGTATGTGGTCACGATGGACGGTGGACCAGTCCAACGTGCCTCCCGTTCCTTTTGCACTCCTCCTGCACAGAAGTATGAAGGGTTACAACTCACAAAAGGAAGAATGATCATAATGTAGTAATGCAATATTTTTCTACTAAACTTACAAGTGTGATCGGCCTGCGTCCCGTGGTGGGGGGACCGGGATTACCTGCTGGTATCCGAACTGTCGCTGTACACGCTCAGGGGAGTAGACTTCCACAGAATTTTGGTACAAATGAAGCATGTAGTCATCCATAGGTGCTCATCCTGTGCACAGAACGATGAGATGCGTGCGCCCGTTGCGATCTCGGCAAATCTCCCCTGTGTCCACGGATCCCAGCTCACGTGCTCGGAAGTCAAGAAGTCAAGATCGCTACCAGCGCGTGGGTAGCTTCCGTGATCCTAGAGGTGGCTCCATCGCAACCTAGCATGGATCCACCTATAGCCCATCGTGGGCCTCATTGTCTCAGGCACGTCCTGGGAGATATCCTTTGGGTATATAGCCTTCTCCACCCTAGGACGAGAGATAGGAAGATACTCCCAGCTCCACAGCTGTACTAGGTGCAAACAACCTGTGATTGACCCCCTCGCGGAGGCCCGCTGGGAAGCATCACACAGTCCTCTATAGGTTGCTGATAACATAGCGGAACCCCAGCTATATTGTGGGACCTCATCCGGTTGCGTGACAAGATCACGCGCTAACAAGATGAGGTGTGGCTCAAGATAGTCGCCCGCTGCGTTGCAGAACATGATCCCTCCAAATAAATCATAGAGGTACACCTCCAGGTGCCTTGAAATAGTGCCCTCGTCTGCTCCCTCAGGACATGGCCCGTACTCTGGTAATTCATGAAACCATTTCAAAGAGAGGCCGTGGTCCTTTCCTGCGTAAGGATGACCAAACCTGCAACAGAAACAAATGAATGTGAGCTTAATTTGAAGCAAAAACTTTACGCACGTAGCAGCATACATGTTTACCTTTGTTGCACATACTCCCTCCACTGATCCTTTCGTGGCCGCCTACTCACTAAGGGGCAACCTCTGATCGGCAAGCCAGTAATCATAGCCACATCCTTCAAATTAATTATTATCTCTCCAAAGGAAAAGTGGAACGTGTGCATCTTAGGATGCCACCGATCTACCAGGGCAGTTACCAGGGACACATCTATGGCAGGGAGAGTTGTGTGTCGCACCCCACCCCGCGGTAATGGCTCAGTAGTCCCATCCATCAAAAGAGCGAATGGGAGTAATCCAACTCATGCTAGGCACCAATAGAAATGGGGTCCAATGCCTTGATCTTGTGGAAGACTCGCGCACGCAATGGACCCATCTGCAAAAGGACACGATCATGTTACAATCAATGGTTACAATGTAAACTCGTAATATGAAACAATAAATACAACAGTGCTAACCTCAATAAATACAATAGTACTAACCTGTGTGCCCGTGAAAATCATCCTCCCACGATGCTGATCATCATACTGCTGCTGAAGAAGCTCGGGAAGACCACCGGTAGCCATGCTGAAAATACCACCTGCATAGGTCAGTGCAACAAAAATCATCGGTACAACAACAAGATAGCATACACAATTAGGGACACAACAGATGTTAAACAAGACGGTGCAATACAACACATAAGAAATCCAGTTCTAAATACAACACCATACAGTACAAAAATTACTAAATACGTCTATTGCTTATTAGGACATGTCCTCCGATCATGTCCACTCTGCATGCAAATCCTGCACTTCCTCTGCGCCTGCACGGCATCAGCTGCATCCATATCACCGTACATTCTTGTCCCTCTGGGCCTCCCAGGCTCTTTGCGTCGTGTTAACGGATAAGGCACCCATAAAGGCCCGTTGATCGACTTGTAACTCGTACCAACATTGAAGGAACTCATCTTGGGACGCCAAGTGTCTCTCAGGGCTTCTACTGTGTAGTACAGTGATATGTATTGAGATGCATCATTCCCTCCCATATCCCTACAAGCCGCGAATACATGGGAGCAAGGGATATGATGCAATTTTGGTTTATTGCACGAGCACACCACCTCCTCCGTGCCTAGAGTACATTGTTGGACGGTGTCATCGGCGCTGTAGCCAGAGTGGTACCTACGGCGGCACATTACCTCAAATATGTGGTTACCGAGGTCATACACCCTCGTGCGGTGGAACAGAGATTTGCTCCTCCTACTACCGATGATCTCCTCCACCTTGGTTGAGAATTGAGTGCTGCACTGGTCAGCAGCACGACCACGATCTCGAAAATAGTCTGCTATTCTGTAGAACGTCAGCTCTATTATGGTACATAACGGAAGCCCACGAATGCCCTTGAGGACAATATTGAAGACTTCCGCTATGTTCGTCGTCATAATGGTGTACCTAACAGACAAACACGCAAAGTTTATCATGAATGGGTCCAACACTCTTAGAATAAGTTAATCTCACAAATTAATAGGTGCAACTGACCTCGCGCCGCCTGTGTCGTGCATAAGGGACCAACGCTCCGCTGGCTTCCCTACTATCCATTGGCTAAAGGTGCAATGATCATGATTAATGACAGTTTGCCCTCCCACCATTTGCGACTGCAACTGCTCCTCCTGTGATTGCTGATTTTCCATCATCTTCCTAGTGGTCTCGTTCAATTGTCTCCAAATCTCACGAAACTTGGCAGGCTAGTTCTGAAGGCACAACCCTTTGAACTTCTTCACTAGGGACTTGTTATGGTACCGTGAATATAGGTTTGCACCAAGGTGTCGCATGCACCACCTTCTCTCCACATCAGCCCATACTATAGACGGGTCCGTGCTGCCATGCAGCACCTCTAGAGCGTGGAGAAGACCTGCATTGTGGTCGGACACAACACACACTCTCTGCCTATCCCCCACGACACGCGTCCGGACCAAAGTGAGGAACCACAACCAGCTATCTCTGTTCTCACTCTCCACATATGCGTAGGCAATTGGTATTATCTGGTTGTTTTCGTCGGTCGTGATCGCAGTCAGTAAGGTGCCATAGTACTTCCTGCTCAGAAATGTGCCATCAACACAAATGACAGGCCTGCAATGCTTGAAAGCTTCAATGCATTGTCCGAAAGCCCAGAATACCCTAATCGTATCGCTCGCGGTCTTTGATTTAACCATCTTGAAGCTTAGTAGGCTCATCCGCCATTGCGAACTGAGTCCCTGGGTTGGTCATTGATATCTTCTGCAGCAACCTCGGGGCATAGTTGTATGAGTCTTCGAATGATCCAAAAAGCATCTTCAACGCCTTTTGCTTTGCTCGCCACCCAGTTAGGTAGCTTATCTGCATCCCTGTTCTACTCTGCACTTGCTCCATAATCAATTTCGGTGATAGTCCAATATCTGAACCAACCTGGGTCACAACTAGTTGGGCAATGAATCTAGCGTCGACCACGTGGCTCATGGTTCTGATCGACTCCTCTGTGCATGTATGAGGTGTGTTCCGGCTCACCACAAAGTAGTGCTCGTGTTTCGGCTGGTGAGCACGGACGTAGAAAGGGCAGTTAGGTGCCTTGGTGCACCTAACCTCATACTCAGTGGGCTTCGACCTGGTACACTTGTGCTCTCTTCTAGTAATGACAGCATAATTGCTGATGAAATGGATTAGCTCTAACTTGGTGGGAAAGCGTTTTCCAACGGATGTCGCTGCGTACCCCACATAGCTAAGTTATTATAGTCGAATGCCACACCCGTAAGGCCATTACCACGTAATCTTCGATCGCCGAGCCGGGTCATCGCTGTCGCGCCCTCTTCATCCTCGCTTCCACCACCTCATCATCCATACATGTCGATCTACCTCGTAAGGAAGTACTTCTTCTTCATGTGCACCGAACTACCCTCCCCACATGTCCTTGGCCCACTTCTCCTCTCCTGGTGGCCTAAAATTTCGTCGCTAGGACCAAAGATCGGCATTCGCCTCTAGTGGCAATATGTTTACGTAAACACCCATCTAAACCCGCCTCTATGGCCTTTCGTGCATACAATAACCAAGCCTTATTATTTCTCAGTGCGAACAAAGTATGCACAATGACGTTGTTGTTTGGAACTTCCCTTGATTGCAACACCTCGAGGAAAACTGTATGTGTTTCCTGGCTTAAACGCAACACGCTCATAACATGTGATTTAAGTCCTTCAAAGTCTAATGGACTATCACTTGAATTATATGTGTGTTCGCAGTTTTGCACTGTGACTATTCTCTCGTGCAATATGACAGGCCGTTCACCGTAGTAAATATGAAAATTCATGGTGCAACGGCCACGTGGAATATGGTACCTAAAAATGTTTCAAAAATTAACAACTAATTAACTATACTGAGGGTTGAAATTAATTACTGCACAAATTAAATTTTTTGTTCATGAATAATTACTCAGACTACGCTCATGAGTTACAGTTACTAACATTTACGTTTAACAAGATAACTAGAGACTATTTTATCTAACTATGTTATGTGAAGTGCATGCAACTAAATTCAAGCCTAATTACTGTGGAGTTCGAATTAACCTAACTATATAGCACAACCAAATGTGCTTGTTTATCCACTACACATACTTGCTCCTACTCGTGATTTTTTCTTACTCCTACTCGTGATTTTTTCTTGCTACTTTAGTCTATAAATAAAAGGTTTTTCGTTCATCAGTAAACGTATGCTGCCATGTAAAAATAAATAAAACTATAATTATATGAGATGCATGAGTGAGGCAATAATTAATATACTAAAAGAGATTCAGTAAACGCATGCGACATGCATGGATTATAGTTCCTAACGGAGATTACGTACATGAGGTACGAATGAGATGCATGAGTGAGGTAATAATTAATATACTAACTATAATCGCTCTCTAATTTACGTATCGTCTTCACGCTAATTAATCTAACTAGATAATTACGAATACTTACGCTAATTAATCTAACTAGGTAATTACGAATACTTATGCTAATTAATCTAACAATGACTTACCAACGCTAATTAATCTAACTAGGTAGTTACGAATAATTACTCTAATTAATCTAACAATGACTTACCAACGTTAATTAATCTAACTAGATAATTACGCTAATTAATCTAACAATGACTTACCAACACTGGACGCCTCCTTCTCCTTCTCCTTCTCCTTGCTCTGCACTGGACGCCTCTAGGACCTCTACTTGCCAAGCTCCTCTCACTCGCAAATTCTCAATGTGCTGGCTCTCGGTGCGACTCTCCTCTGCGAGTTCTGCTTCCTCTCCTCTCTATTTATTATGCGCTGCGCTTAAGCATGTGAGGCAGTCGACAAGAAAACATGCATGCAAAGTGAGGATGCATGCATGCGAAGCAATCATCCAAGAAACATGCATGCAAAATAACCAGTTTTCGGCGTGCAAAGCTGGCATGCAAAGTGAGGATGCATGCATCCGAAGCAATTAGCCAGCATGCAAACAAACGAGCTGACATTCGACGCGACCGGCCGGGCCTACGGTATAGCCGGTATGTGGTGTGCCGGCTATGCCATAGCCGGCTTATGGGGTGCCGGCTATGGCATAGCCAGCCCACCATTTGCCGGCTATGCCCTGTCGGCGCCTCGCCTGCCGGATATTACCGTCATTTCAGAGAATACACAGAAAAGTTGTCCGAAATTGAAAATATATGATATAAAGTTGACTGTATTTGAAATTTTGCCCTCTATTCGACAAGGCTCAGGCTCGGATACAGCCGTAGATACCTGGAGCCTTTGCTGACCGGGCTATCTGGCCCGTTAAACGGTTAGGGCCAACCCAAAGTTGTTCTTCCCTGGTCTTCTTTCTTCCCCAGCCTGTCTGGCCGTCCCAACTCCCAACAGTCAACAACCTCCACCCCTCCCAAGCACCCCCCATCCCCACCCATGGCCGCCGCCTCCTCCGTCGTCACCCTCAACGTTGGTGGCGAGCTCTTCCAGACCACGGTCGCCACCCTCTCCCGCGCCGGCGCGTCCTCCTCGCTCGGCTCCCTCGGCCCCTCGCCCCCCTCCGCGCCGCACTTCCTCGACCGCGACCCACGCCTCTTCGCGCTCCTCCTCTCCTTCCTCCGCCGTGGCCGCCTCGCATCACCTCCCTCCGCCGCGCTCCTCGCCGAGGCGCGGCACTTCGCGATCGACGGCGCCGTCCTCGCCTCCCTCTCCCCCGCGTCCGCCTTCTCCCCGCTGGCACTGCGCCCCTCCGTTCTCCTCCCGCTCGTCGGCCGCGTCGCCCCCTCTGCCGTGGCCGTATCCCCCTCTCCGCGCCCCTCCTCCCTCTTCGCTGCGCACGGCGGGGTCGTCACCTGCTTTGACGCTGCGCTCACCTCCCGCAGCAGCGTACTCACGCCGCTCCCCGCCGTCGACTCGCTCGTCGCGGTGTCCCCCGCCCTCGCTGTCGCCGGCGCGAGCGACTTCCCTGGCGTACACCTCTGCCGGTTCCTGGACGATGCCCCCGCCGCTGCTCCGGAGGTGCTTTCTTGGCCAGGTTCGCCCTCCGCCACCGTGTTGTCGATGGCCGCCTCTGAAGCACCGTCGCCGTGGCTCTTTGCCAGCTTCGAGTCAGCGCGGCGGAACTCGAACGCCGTGGTAGCGTTCGACTTGAATTCTCTCTCACCTGTCGTCGAAATTGGGTGGAAGGAGGTGTTCGGTGCGGACGTCGAGGCGGCTATACCGGCGACCAAGCTCGGATGGCTTGGTGGGTACAATCTCTTGCTTGCAGCTGGGTCGCATTCCGGGCCGTCCGGAATGGTGGGGGACATACGCCTGTGGGATGTCCGGGCGAGCGCGACAGTGCCAGAGTGGGAGCTCAGGGAGAAGGAGGACTGCTTTGCGGACGTCGCCGCGTCGGTTGTGCTGCCGGCGCTGTTCAAGGTGGGGTCCGCATCCGGTGAGGTTTTCATGGCTGACTTGAGGATGCTTGGTGGTGGCGGCATCGGCTTGGAGCCGTGGGTGTGCATAGGAGATGGGCAGAGGGCGGCTGCGGCAAAATCATCCGGCAGGAAGGAGGGGAATGGTTGTAGGATTGAGTGCTACCGCAATTGGGTGTTTGTAGCACGCGGCGCGGATGTTGAGGTGTGGACACAGGTGGAATTGGCACCGGAGGCAGGTGGGAAGAAGGTGATGAGGAGGAATTGGGTGGGGAGTGGACCATCCATGGTGACGGCAGGAGGTGAGGAGGGGGCAAAGGAGAAGGCCAAGGTTGTGAGCTGGGCCTTTGGAGGCAGCAGGATGGCATTGGCAAGGGCCGATAAACGGTCCATTGAGGTGTGGGATAGTGCTCCGGCGGCAATATCTGCGAACCCCTGATTAGAGGAAGAAGACTACAAACGTAAGATAGTGTATCTCAACCTTCAATTGTTGTTCTTGTTCATCTATACATGTACTTTTCTGTGTTGTTTACTTGTTTTATGATGTATCCTAGAGACTTAGATTTCTTGAATGGGCAATGCCTGTAAGTTATGAGAGATGATTTCACTAAAATTGAACAGAGTCTGCTTTTTTCCTTATGTGAACTGCATATGTTCGTGACTATCCTAGGAAAATAGCAGTTATATCATTGAGTAAATCTCTTTTAATCAAACCCGAAACAGATAATTATTTGCCAGTTGGAAGTAGCTCAGTTCCTTGGTGTAACTGTGGTTTCTCATTTTGATTCTTGAAAATCTAACTTCCCAAATGTAACATATAAATTGGTCAAATCATCTTACATGGAGATTTGATTTATGGCCTCTACAATGTCATCACATTTCCAGCATGACATGGGAATCTGTTACAACACGCTTTGCAGTTTTCTGTTTTCTGAAGATGACATGATGACCTTGTCCATGCTAAATGCTTACTGCTTTGCACATTGGTGTCCTCTGCTTTGGCTAAACGAGCACATCTTATATGATGTGAAGCAATATGCTTTATGATGTTGGAATGGGCAGAATTGTGCTTGAACCGATGCTCTGAACTTGAAGCATGCGCTGAAGTGCACTGAGCAAGATAGGTCCCGACCGAGTTGGAGTTCTGTTCAGAGAAGCAAAGTTTCTGCTCTTATGTAATTTCCTCGAGTTCAGAGTGGTGTCGTTTTCTCGTTCTTGTAATCAAGTGCCAATTCTTTGGCAAAGCAAGGGCATAGACGCATAGTATGGACCGGGTGCCGTGATGTTATGGCGTTACACGGCTCCTGCTTTTGTAAACTCTTATGGTGCTTAGCGATTTGACGGCACCTACGGTTTAATGGGAACTAAACATTTCCATCTAAAAAAACTGTTATCTTTCAAAATTATACATGTACTAAATCAGGAAAAAAAAATGCAAACTATTTTTTAGGGGTTTTTCGGGAGATACCATACTTGTGCAGTCCTGCAGGTAGTAGTTTTCCTACCATTTGTGGTGAAATCAGATATTTTTGTTACTGATATTACTGTTGAATCCTGTGGCAGTCGTACCTTGTTCTTAGTGATCTTATTTCTGAATCTCTGGCAGTTGGACGCTTGACGGGTTTGCAGTACATACTGACTATGAAGTTGATTGAAACAGCTGCTTCATACTTTGTATCCTGGCACTTCAAATTGCTAGATCGGTGCATTATCTTCAGATACATCCCTTTAGCCTGTTCGACTCGTTGATGGTGATTGCTGAACCGTCGAGAACTCGAGATGTGGTCATCTTCGAAACCAAATAGGCGCTGAGACATGAACTCGCCGTGGGTGTGGCTGCTGCCCATACACTGTGCCCAGGAAGATGAAATCATATATATTTGTGTGCTACTGTACATTGTGTTGAAGAGGTACGGACAGGTGTGCAGTATTCCTTCGGATCGGGAGATCTTAAATATTTTTGGACAGCATGAAAAATGAAATGAAATCATGAGATGTCCCAAGAATCAACTCACCTTTCTGTGAAAACAGGAATGCCATGCATGCGCCGACTCCGGATCTATCAGATTCAGAAGCGTAGGCCCTCTTCAAATCCTCCTATTAGCAACAGTCCCCCGCGATACAGAACGGCACCCACCTACTTGCCATAACACGTCATTCCTTTCTCTTGGTCCAAGTTGTAAGCAATCTTTGTTAGCCTCCGTTTAGCCTTTGCTTGCAGTGGATTTTCAAAATCATATCTTTTCTATATTCGGATGCACATGTATAATAGTGTGATGTCAACTGTCTGTATGCTTTGCTACGTAAAATTTTTGCTGATATGGAAAAGAGAGGAGGAGAGAGAGTATAGATATCTCTTCATGAAAAGATGACTATATAAACAGCATAAAACACTGTCATGTGAGTTATTGTCTATAATAAACAAATTTTCATACCATAATTAAAAGATCGTAAAATCTTATAGAGATAACCTTAAGATGTCATTTATTGTAGAAGTTGTCTTTAGTTTTGTAGAGCGTATACAATAATAGAGACGACTGCTGTCTATATATTTTATAACATCTAAATACAATATAGTCTCCTCTTTATACCAGTAAAAATCTTATACGACAAAGTATACAACGTTGACGACTTGACATCAACATTATTGTATATGCCCGTAGGATGTATGGATTATCATGTGATCTGTAAAGATCACCGTACCACAAAGAAGGAAAGACAGAGAGAACAGAAAGAAGTAACCGTGAATATTGTATATGCCCTTAGATGCAAAGATTACTGCGATCCGTAAAGATTACCGTAGCCCAAAGAAGGAAAGACGGAGAAGAGAAGAAATAAGTGTCAGGACCCAAAGGAAATCCGAATTCTATTCTGGATTTAGATCGAAGTTTCCAATAAAACTTAGGATACGAAGCAAGAACCTACGAGAGGAACCCTAACAAACTAAGGAGACTAAAGCATAAGGAATCCCAAGATTGATTCCTTTTTCCATTCACCATGCTTTTTAAGTTCAGCTGATTACAAAAATTGATGACAAAGCAGTAAAGAATAACTCGTCTTTCAGTAACAGCAGAGTTCGCATAAGAAAACGACAATAAACAGGTAAACAGTAACTTAAAGTAAAATTCTAAGTCTCTATCCACCGTCAGATAACACTTCTGATTTGGATTAGAAAGATTTCATCTTCTAATCCAAAACAGCACAGGGTTCGGTTTTGATCAATTGACATACTGGACACTCTTTAACAAAGAACTCCACTTGCCTTTTCATTTTGGGCCAGTATAAGACTTTCTTGATTCGATAATGAATGGCTCTTTCTCCTGAATGCCCTCCTATAGCAGGTTGATGGAAGCTCTCAATAAGCTTCTTCCTGAGATCATTCCCTTCTCCTACATAAATCTTCCCTTTGTTCCTTAAAATGTCAGATTCCAATGTATACTTCCCATCTGGACTTGGTTGTTCTTGTAGCTCCTTTTGAATCCTGCCGACTTGAAGATCATCAGTGTAACTGTTCTTTACTTCTTGGATCCATTCTGGCACTACATATGAGATTGCCATACACAGATTTTTCTCTTCAGGTGGCTGATCTTTCCTAGATAAAGCATCAGCAGCCTTGTTCTTCTTGCCCTTTTTGTATTCAATTATGTAATCAAGCTCTAAAAGTTTCAACATTAACTTGTGTTGGATGCCATCCACTAGTTTTTGAGTAGTAATGAACTTGAGACTTTTCTGGTCAGTTTTGATGATTACTGTGTTTCCCAACCGTAAGTCCAGTTTAGAGAAGACAGTAGCCCCATGCAACTCATCAAGCAAGTCCTCAATAACAGGCATGGAAAATTTATTCTTGATAGTGATGGAATTGAGCTGCCGAAAATCTACACACATTCTCCATCCTCCTCTTTTTTTTTCTAACCATCACAACGGGAGAGGGATACGGACTGGTACTTGGCCGAATTTCACCATCTTTCAGCAGATTTCTGATAATGTCCTCTATAGCGTCTCTCTGATAATGGGGTACTCGGTAAGGTCTGAGGTTAGGTGGTTGGCCTCCTGGTTTCAGTTGTATCACATGATCACAATCCCTTTTCAGTGGCAATTCTGTTTTATCTTCAAAAACCTTTGAGTATCTGTCAAGGAGTTGTTCAATCTCAGCAGGTAACAGTTTCTCATTGCTTCCAGTTTCAAAACCTGCATGAGTATCTTGCTTCAGTAGATTAATTTGGATGAAACACCCCTTTACTCCTTTACCTACCATTTTCTGGAACTGATCTGCAGTAATACTACACTCTGAAGGAGGTTAATGTCTTTTCCTTGAGATCCAAAATAATTGGACTGTGTTCATAGATCCAATCTGCTCCAAAAATTATATCACAATTGCCCAATTTGAATAGTTTGAAACTAGATACAAATGGTGTGCTTTGAATATCATACTGGAGATGATCCACTTTAGCAGCTGATTTGAGTTCTCCTCCACCTGCTATGGTCACTCTTTTCTCTGGCATAGCATTCAGGGCATAGCTGTAGTTCACAGCATACTCATGATCCATGAAGGAATCAGTACTCCCACTATCAACTAAGGCCACTGCTCTGTCTGCCAATGCGCACAATTAAAGCAAAAGTGACTGGTCCTGTACTCCCATGTATGGCTTGAGCCGATTTTTGCATCAGTTGTATTTGTTTCAAGTACTTCAGGGCTCCCTGGTGCAGTGACATACCCAGGCTCAGCTACCACTTCGTGTCCCTCATCACTCTCATCATCCACTTCTTCTTGCAGTAGGATGGCATGCAAAGCTTTCCTTACTTTGCATTGAAGATGATGGCCAGGAGTCCAGGTTTCTTTACAATGCCAGCATAACCTATCCTTCCTGTCTGCTGTATTTCCTTTCTGATTCTCAGGGTTAGCCACATGAACATTCTTTTGAACAATGTTCTTTTGCCCATTAGAAATCGGTTTGTATTTAGAGCTCCATGCACTATGACTGTTTTTCTTTGCCCAAACTGCCTTCTCCCCTCGTTTGGCATACCAGTATGCTACTGAAAACCTGTCACACACAATAGCACTAAACTGTGCCCAATTCAAATGCTGCCATGATATACCTGTTCCTTTAAACCAAGTCTGTGCTCTACCTGTCAAATGGCCCGAAGCAAGATTCACCCATTGATCCCCTGGGGTACCTGCCATTTCAAAGAACTTTTCACATAATTTCACCCATCCCAAAGGATTATCTCCATCAAATAAAGTCAATTCCAATTTGGGTCCTTTGAGCACCGCTTCTGCATAATGATGAGCTTGATGGCTATCTCCTATGTACACATTTCTTTGTGCGTCCTGAAGGTGAACCCCTGACTGATGAATACCCTATGACAGTGCTATCCAGTTGTTTGCAGCTCCAGGTGAACAATTTTGTCCAAAAGTAGGATGATGATAGATTGGCGTATCTGAAGGATACACCCACTGACCCTGACCTACTTGCTGATAAGGACTTGTGCTAAAAGCCAAGCTAGGTCCATTCTGGGTTGACACCATCTGAGGATTTACATTGGAAGAGATCCCAGGCGAATTTCCCAAACCTCCAAAATCTCTGAGATTGGCTTGTGATGAGGTCCTAATAGCTGGAGTATATACTGGTATATTACTACTAGGGATAACCTGCTGCTCCACAAACAAAGGTGCATTCAAGTTAAACTGAGGTAGATTTGTTGACATCACCTGATGACTTGGGATCGGCTGCCCTTGAGTCACCCCTGTTTCCATCCCTGTATAAACACTGGAACTCCCTCTTGCATTCCCCATCTGCCATGGCCGCCCCATCAGAAGTGCCTTGATCTCCACCACATCAGATCTGAGAACCTCCAAATCTGCAAGCCGCTCCTTAATCTTTCAAGTCTTAACACGAGTATCCATCTCTCTAACTTCTTCTGGAACACTCTCCTGGGATTGAAGCCCTGTCGACATTAGCTTCCGTGACTGCCAGATCAGATCAAGGGATTTTACGGTTGCCCAACCTCAGATCTTTATCCTTCAAACAAGTCGCCAAGAACGAGTTGCTCTGATACCAATTTGTCAGGACCCAAAGGAAATCCGAATTCTATTATGGATTTAGATCGAAGTTCCGATGAAACTTGGGATACGAAGCAAGAAACTACGAGAAGAACCCTAACAAACTAAGGAGACTAAGGGCCTCTGGATTCTGGTCCCAAAAGCAGAATCAGAAACAAACAGCCTGATTCTAGAATCCGATTCTGACAATCCACCCTATTCATACACATTAGAATCCACAATCCACTTCATATGTGCTTTTGGATTCTAGCTTTTGGAGAATCAGCTTCTCAAAAACCACAATCCAGAATCAATTTTTAGAGAATCCAAAGCTGAAACAAACAGACCCTAAAGTACAAGGAATCCCAAGATTGATTCTTTTTTCCATTCACCATGCTTTTTAAGTTCAGCTCATTACAAAAGTGATGACAAAGCAGTAAAGAATAACTTCTTTCAGTAACAACAGAGTTCGCATAAGAAAACGACAATAAACAGGTAAACAGTAACTTGAGGTAAAATTCTAAGTCTCTATCCACCGTCAGATAACACTTCTGATTTCATCTTCTAATCCCGGTCAGTGGATAACACTTAGAGCAGTGCTTTAATGTTTTCCCTTCCAATACAAGTTGCTCAAATCTTAAAATAACGAAAGGGTAAGTAATCACTATCTACCGTTCATTCATTCATTCTTTAATATTTGTGCAACTGTTAAAAGAAAAAGCATTGAAGCACCTCTCTAACACTTAGAGGCTGATTGGGGGAGCTGTGGCATGGCTGCAAAGCAGCTGGGAAGCTAAGCCACAGTAGAAACACCCCCAAAAGCTACAGCTGCTGAGGAGGAGCTTTTCAGTTGTGACTTCGCTTGAACACCTTCTAACTCGCTCGCTCCACCTTTCCGACCTTTGCCACCCCGTCTCGCCGCCTCTACATCACCTCCCCACTTAGACGTCGCTGTACTTCGCTATGTTGCTATTTTCCATTTCAGTTAGCCCTCAAAAGCTACAGCTGCAGCAGCCTGGGCTTGCCAAACAAAGATAACAAGAAAAGCCACGTACGTTGCAGTACAATTTGCTTTCTGACCAAAGAAACCAAAAGCAACTTTTCAGCCAACCGCAGCTCCCCAAACAAACCCTTAATGGAATTCGTCGAATGTCTGGTCTTCAGGCTGACTTTCCCTGTGTTTCTTCTTCCTTCGGCAAATCGGATTAGAAATTTTCAGAAACCTGACAATAAGTACCCCATGAAGATACGCTAGCTGTTATGTTAACCATGTGTGAAAATGTACCGGTTCTGCTCGCGCACGTTTCTAGATGGATCAGCGAACGCACGCCGCCGCATCCAACAATATATAGGTAGGTGCCCTGGACCCTGGTGCTCCGCTCTTAGAACAACGCCATCCATTGATCCATATTCGTGAGAGAGAGAGAGAGAGAGAGTCCATCTGCAGGATCTGTGGCCATGGCCGGAGGCGCGTCCGATCACGTAGTGGTCGCCTTCTTCGTCTTCCTCCTCGGTATCCATGGTATATGTACCTACTACTCACGTCTGCTCGTTATTTTATAGGATTTCTACGGGGATTGTACTGTTCTTTCAAAAATTCTACGAAATTTCTGCGGTACTGCTGGTTCCAGACCGGCCGATGTGCATAGATAGTCTTGTTTCGCTTCTTTCTGGAGTTTCCATCTCCCGGCCTGTTTTTCCGCATCTCTGGACTGACTGCATGTCTGCATGTTTCAGGGTTCAAAAATAGACGAAAATCACTCAAAAATTATGATTTTTGATTGTACCGAGCCGGTTTGATATTTGGAACTGGTCTTTAAATTAGTCCAACTCAAATTTAGATTCAAAAATTTTGGAAACATTTATCCAAAAATTCTCTAAAATTAGTGTTAATAGCCTTTTGACATCTGGAATGATTTTTTTTTTGAAAAACCGAATTTGGGAGACTTTTTGAGCAAATACGAATATACATAATATAAAAAAAGGCTAAGCAGTCAATAATTCCTGATTTAATTGAGCAGTCAAATCTGTTATAAATTTTTGAAAATATTTTGGGTGAGGTTTTGAGGCAATGCTAATGATGTCGTTAACATTTTAGATGATGATCAGAACTATTAAAATTCAAACACTGCTATTGTCTTTGTATATACTTTTCTATTTTTGATTTTCTAGGGGCACAAAATGAAGTCCAATATTTCTGGAAATTTTACTACATGATCCTTAGGTACTGTTTATGATACCATTAAAATCTTAGAGCATGACAAATCATATAAATTTTATAAAAATCTGATGGTGTCTGTGTTCCTTTTAATTAATTGTTGTATTTTATTTTCCAGAAGCAATAAATAAATTAAAAAATTATTAAAATTTCTCTAAGGTAATTTATAGATTTATTGGGATTTATTCAAATTTTCTGTAATTTTTATCCAACTTTCCATGTGTGTGTCAATTTTCGATGTAAACGGTGAAAATAGGACAAAATCGGTCAAAAATCAAAG
Organism: Otatea glauca; assembly: GCA_036346275.1. Taxonomy (NCBI): domain Eukaryota; kingdom Viridiplantae; phylum Streptophyta; class Magnoliopsida; order Poales; family Poaceae; genus Otatea; species Otatea glauca. Next base: position 10,614,379 of record CM070724.1, read on the forward strand.
AAAATTGGTGGGAAATCAAAATTGAAAGCTAGTCCTCGAGTGTGCTGATCTAGGTCAAAAATCTAACAAAATCGGTCGAGCCGGTCGGTTTTCATTTTTTCACTGTTTTTTGACCACTGAATTCAAAAGGTTTGACATTAGAAATTATTTCGTTTCTACCGATTTTCAACAAAAAAAAACAGTGTCAAGGAGAGCTCGAATTTCTATGTCAGTTCGGTATTGTTAACCCTGTAAACCCGGCATGTTTCCTCCCAAGTGCGACTCCATCCTCAATTGTTTTCCTCACCATTTTCGTTTGCGCTTTCGAGTGCTGGGGATATCGATATTTTTGCATGGTTTCATAGAGCGAAGCGATCGTGGTCTTCAATCTCATAGTTATAGTACTAGTTTCTATTAAAAGTTGTAGTAGCTTTAGACGTTTTTTTTAAGATGTTGCGGGACAGGTGGCGAGTGCAATCAACTTTAGACTCAGAAGCCATAGTTCAAAGATTTAAATCCGAATAAGCATAGCAAAAATCTACACAAATATTCAACGGAAATTGAACTATGATCATAAGTCGTAGAGACAACCTGTCTTACCACTAAACTAAAAACTACTCCCTAGCTTGTTTAATTTCCCACGACGCACTAATATAAACTAGTAGTAGCAATTAGTTAATTCATCAAGCATGGTCCAATTGGATTAGAATCAATGAGTCAATTATAATTTCTCTTGCCTATCCCGACAAGCTCACATGATAATGCTGTGTTGTTGCTGAAGTGTACACGCATGCATCCATGCATGTGTCGCTGCCTTTTTCTAATGAAAAATTTAATTTGCAAAAACTCAGGCTATTTCGCAAAAATATGCCAAAATTCCATTCAAATGATCAGAATTCGACATACAATGTTCTCATATGGTATAATTAACTGAGACATTATGGTGGCTGGGTACCATGATCTAAAATAGATATTACGTACCCCTATGTATTGTATGCGAAATGTTTTGAAAATTTTTAGATGTACCAACTAGTTCAAACAAGTTTGAACTGAAACCGAAACAAGAGTTGCCTTTTTTTACGGTAGTTTGATTGTAGTATGCACTGGATTAAAAAGCATATCATTTAAATTCATTCAAAATCTTTGGATCCGAGTATATTTTTTAAAAGGTATATACGTCATAGCTTGTATACATGTAAGTTAGCGTTGTATGCAAAATTAAGTATATGAGTTTACTGTTTCTTAAAAAAGTACTCTTTCCGTCAAAATTTATAGAGCATATGTTTTTAATGATCTTATCCATAAATATAAGATGCATGTCATGTTCTAATATAAAATTAGAATGATGTTCCTTTTATAGCACTAATAAATATCAAGCTTTACTTATATTCTCTAGATAAATGTATTGAATATAGTGTTTAGAGATAATAATAATTAATGGTAACATAGTCATTTCCAATATCTCTTTGTTTATTATAAAGAAAAAATACACTTTATAAATTTAGACGGCGGGAGTATATGAGTTTGACTACTGAATTTTGCAGCTACTTTTAATTACGCGATTACATGCGCGTCCTAGCCTCATACTTATGGCATTTCTTGCTTTTCGTGCATTTCCATATCGTCGGTAACGTACGCACATTGCACACACATTTGTTTGTTTGATTATCCCTCTCCGTTAGTATTGTTTTTTCTCTACATGTATACCTTCTTGTACATAAACGGCAGTCTTATCATTTTGTTTGTTTCTTCTCTCTGTTTTGCTTAAGAAAACACGGCCACATCCATGTACAAAGCTATTCACACTGCAATCCAAAGATAATGCGATCTACATGGTCTCTCATCTGCCTTGTTGCACAAATCTCGAAACATGGGATACAATAAATTTAGGAATTATACTAGTTATTGTTTTAAACATCAACACGGTTTTCAAAACATACTGTGACCACTAATTTATATTATAATTGATTTATAAAGCTCAATAAAATTTTAATATTATAAAAATACTTTTTGAGACAAATCCAAACATATAATTTTCATGTATCCAATTTATATATTTAAAAAGATATAGATAGTCATCATTTTAAAATTTTGACTATACCTATGTTCAAAACGATAACTATTTGTAACAAAAGGGAGTACGTATTAGTATAAAGTTTATTGTTCGCTCGGTGCCAACCACATGATCCAACGGCCGAACTGACGTGGCGACGGTGGCTAGCTGTTATGACTGATTTCTTGACGCAATTGATCTTGTACACGACCTCAGGTGCAATGGCGGTGATGTTCACCTTCCGGAACAACTGCTCGGAGACCGTCTGGCCGGCGACTCTGACCTCCGGGGGCCACCCCGCGTTCCCGACGACCGGCTTCGTCCTGCCGCCGGGGGCCTCCCTCTCCGTCACCAGCGGGGTAGCCACGTGGTCGGGCCGGGTGTGGGGGCGCAGCCGGTGCAGCGCCTCGGGCGGCCGCTTCTCGTGCGAGTCAGGTGACTGCGGGACAGGGCAGGTCGCGTGCAACGGCGCCGGCGGGTCGCCGCCGGCCACCCTCGCCGAGATCACCCTCGGCGGGGGTGCCCTCAGGGACTTCTACGACGTCAGCAACGTTGACGGATTCAACCTGCCCATCCAGGTAAATGCATGCATGATTAATCACAAAATTATTATTTTCTTCATTCTTTATAATGGTTTCATTAGTTTTTGCATGGTTTGCAGATCGAACCGGAGGGAGACTGCCGGACGACCTCGTGCCCGGCAAACATCAACCGGGTGTGCCCGAACGAGCTCGCGCTGCGGGCGGCGTCGTGGTCGGCGAGAAACGGTAGCGGCGTTGGAGCCGGCGTCGGCGACGTGGTGGCGTGCAAGAGCGCGTGCCTGGCGTTCGGCACGGACGAGTACTGCTGCCGCGGGCGGTTCGCGTCGCCGGCGACGTGCAAGCCGAGCAGCTACTCGAGGTTGTTCAAGGCGCAGTGCCCGCAGGCGTACAGCTACGCGTTCGACGACGGGAGCAGCACCTTCACCTGCGGCAACGCCACGGCCTACCAGGTCACCTTCTGCCCCGGCAAAAGCTTCTAGAAGATCGGGTCGTGCGTACTACTGGCGCCCGTATATATGTCCGCGCGTAAAAGCTGTTCTTCCATTTCAGTTTGCTTTTATAGATGTGCTTTCAATGTTTTTTTTACAGTTGGATAAATATTAAAGCATGAGTAAAAGTTAGATGGTGTAACTTACATCTTCGCTTGTTTTAAAATTTATACAACTTGGAGCAAAAATATTGAAGCACTGTTCAGATTGGGAATGACTCATTTGAACTGACCGTTCCAACTATGTGAATGTATCCTAGAGTATTTAGCAGAACGTTACAAAAGAGAAGTCAAATGAGAGAATGGTTTTAAATTCTACATCCTGTGTAAAATTAACGAGTGTTAAGTGCTTGCAACTGTTTCAAAAAGAAACAAACAATTCAAGAGCAACCTTGTCTTTCTTTTTTCAAACCTGGAAACAGAACACTTCCAGCTCTGGGAGCCATACATACTCCTTAGCTCAAAATATTTTTGAGGAAACTGAAAAACATATTAAAGCAAATGAAAAAAAAGCCATCATGTTCTATCTTAAGCACTAGAAATTACCACATTAATCAGTGAAAAAATCTACACCTCTGATCGTAATAGGTCTAGCTTATAACGGTGGATATCAAATGGGTTGCAATAGAACATCGTAGTGAATACGACTGCATTAAGGCATGAAATAGGTCATGTATGGACCCGGAAGTCATCATTTTTGCAGCCTCTTGACGAACTTTTTTGTAAAGCTAGCCCCGTACGTCCTTCCATGCTACGGGAGCGTGGCAGATGATTGCAATAGAACATCGTAGTGAATACGACTGCATTAAGGCATGAAATAGGTCATATATGGAACCCGGAAGTCATTATTTTTGCAGCCTCTTGACGAACTTTTTTGTCACTACACTGAAAAAGGTCATCAGTGGCGGTTCATAACTGCTATCAGTGGCGGTTATTGAACCGCCACAGATACAGTGCCACTGATAATCGAGGATTATCAGTGGTGGTTTTCTAACCGCCACAGATAATAGTTATCTGTGGCAGTTCTATCTACCAACCGCCACAGATAAATATATTATCTGTGGCGGTTCTATCTACCAACCGCCACAGATAATATTGTTATCTGTGGCGGTTCTATCCACCAACCGCCACAGATAGTACCTGACCGAAAAAATAAAAAAATCGCATTTGGGCTAGCCTCAGGTGCTGCTAGCCATGCCCTCTGAAACAAATACATCAATCACAGATTTTGCATATACACAATTACAATGTACAAACAATATACCGATTTGATCAAACAACAACAATATACCAGTGCAGAAGAAATGATGAATATGTTGCTAACTGCTAAAACAACCTTCTAGCAAGGGTTAGCCCTTGTGGCTTTTCTCCACGTTTGCTCATGTCGAGTAATAGAACTGGACTCATGATTCTTCCATGTGCTCTATACGGGAAAGGTAGAAGTTTCGATCCATCCTTTCCTTTCCAATGAGAACATATATGTTTCCTGATACAGTTGGGACCATAACATCAGTGTGACCATCTCCATTGACATCACCAACTGTAGGTCGCTGTCATCATATGATAATGACAATCAGATTGCATATAAAAAACATAGCCTAGTAACAAAGAAATATACAGCTAAGAAAATGTTGTGGTGAAAGTACGTGGTATCTTCATTTTTATTATAACCAAGTTATAATGTTCTCAATCAATCAGTCAAAAAATAGTAATAGCACAAGATGAAGCCCGAATAGTAGAATATCTAAGTAATGGATCTAAGCAAGATTATGGATGAATGTATTCTCCTTAGCTAAACTAAGAAAGCAAATGAAAGACATGTAGCAATAGCTGTATAGATTGTCAAGAGACATGTATTACCTTTGCATGTGGATAGACAATCTATTTATATAAGCAATCTGTTAACACCATACAAAATAAATGGATGAAACTTGCCTGTGGAATAAGACTCTTCAGATGCACTTCCCAGATTTCTTCTCCCTCCGTAGTCCATGCTGCTACATTTCCATGGGCATCAGCAGTAACCATCTCGATTTTCCCATCCTCATTGATGTCCGCAGCAATGACTGGTGCATGGATCTCAGCCATCTCAAGTGGGAAGTTGTTCCTAACCTTACCTAAATTGACAAAATCAACATAAGTAGACACATGGATGTTTACACATAAGTAGCGTATCAGTGCGCCAAAGGTACAAGTATAAAGGATGGTGGGAATTCATTGTTTTCTAGTGAGGATTTCAATGAATTACAGTCTTATTTTCCAAAACAAAAAAGCATGGTAAAAATTGATCATTACTTAATTACACCAGCAAATTATATTATTCTAGTCAAGAAACTTTATGCTATGGGAACTAGATATATATACACTATATGAAACGACAACTCAGCTTAAAGCTGTTTTTTGATTCAATAATTAGTATTATGAGGCTAAGAATTTACCGCGATGATCGATAACATAAAACTAGCCATAGGAAGTTCCGACAAGGATGTCCAAATTTCCATCACCATCCAAATCAACCACAGTCGGAGAAGAATATGCATGGGCACAGAAGTTTCCAGTATCAGTACTCAAATGAAGGTCTGCAGTCCATTTAACTTGTCTTGTGTCAAGGTTAAAAACTAGTATACTGCTTGCAACATATTTTTCAATGTCAATCCCTCCTAGCTCCTTTATATGCTCTGGGTTATCGTAATACCTGTAGTAAAAGCCAGCAAGTTACTAGTGCACTAGGTACACCAACACAATAACACAAACAAGAAATCATGAAGTGTTCATATTGTGGTTTCAAGTTTTGCATTAAGAAAAAGTATTTCGATCATAACCAAAAGATAACACAGCAAGATAAGCAAACACCTAGCATTGGCACCTTTTGATTCATTGTTGGAACCAGCATGATAATACTTAATAGAAAATCTATGCCTGCTAATTTAGCGAAAGAGTTTTTGGATGCAGACCATTGCAAAGTCAGAATCAGTGACTGAGGAATATTATGAAGGATGGAAAAAGTAGTAGTAATAAAATATCTACTTCTTAAAAAGAACATGGATTGCTGGCAGGAATTGATGGCGCTTACCTAAAAGTTGAGTTTACAGAGCATAGACCTTGCTAAATTCGCATGATGTTTATCTTCATCGATGACCATGACACTAAGCCCATCAGTAGTGCGTCCTTCTGTTCTTTGAGCCATGAGTTTCTCAATGCTAGAGTTATTCTGGTTTTTGAGCTTTATTTTTGTGTGTGAAGCACTTGATCCTGATGAGCAATTGTTTCTAAGAAGAAACCAGCATGATGAGCAAGAAAAGCATGATTCACTCAGAAAACCACGCATTTCTTTAGTAGATTTTTCACTTGGTTAGTTTATCAAACTATTACAAACACATGAAATAACTTCATATGAAAAAATAACCATGTAAGGCAAACACATGAAATATTTAGAAGTGTCACTCGCATGTGTGTGTGTTCCAGAAGAAGACAAAAGTACATGCTACACTAGCACAACCACTGACAAAAGAGGCATTGACAAAAGGAGTTCCCATTTGAAAGCAACAAAGAGTTATTTACACTTTGTAATGAAACAGAATTGAAGTAACAAAAGCCTAAACTAGTGGAGGTAAACTAGAAGCCTACGGGTCTTCGGAGGTTGGAGACACGTGATGTGAGAGAAGAGTATGGATGACTGGATCGTTGTTGTCTTCGTCATGAAACTCGCCTTTTTTGTTGATTACTTCCTTCATGATGAAGTAGGCAAGCTGGCCCTGAATGGCTTGGATTTCAGAAGGAAGCAGTCCTAACATAGACAACTTGAGGCGCTATAAGTATAAAAAACAAAATTAAGAGAGTATATAGAAATTGAGTGGTGCGAATCAATGTGTCATGTCAGTGGATCGACCTCTACGCCATTGTCTTTTATTGTGCATGATAAGATTTCGCGCATGTAATCGCACGAAGTACCGCATAAATTTGTTCCTTGCGGTGCTTGACACACAGCAAAATCAAATGAACTAAGATGTCGTCGAAGGAGCTATTTACTATGAAATACGATATAAGAATATTCCTTGCGTGCGCATCGAAACTTAGTACGGATTGTAAGGGACTTGTGGTATGGGCGGTATCTCGAGCTCTTCTGACAATATCTTTTGAACGCCTCATTTATTAATTGTGTCATCACTTCAAAGTCTTTTTTAGGTTTATCCAGTGGATCCATGATCATCATCTTGCTCTTTTCTGGATGAATTATTACGAGAATCCAGTGGAAGCTACATACACATGCATGATGCCATAGTCATTAGTCCTTACATCAGAGTAAATAACGAAATCAACGAGTAATTTAACTAGCTAGTGAGGAACTTACTTAAAATGGTATGGTAAAAGTATAAACTCCTTGTCTTATAGTTTAATCAAAACATTATATACGTACTCCTCGACCTCCTTTGGTGCTCTTTTGATTTCAAATTGGCAAACCATTCCCGGGTCGAGGAATCCCACTGGCCCCTTGGTTCTTCGTAATTCAATCATCTCGTATCTATATAACGAAATAGTTAGACATGACATTTATCGGTATTACGTGAATGTAGGCCAAGATTGATATATTAGACACAGTGACCAGCATCTCAAAAAAGATATGTCGAGGGCGTCTTGATAGAACAAGTTGTGCAAGTTATCGAATTCTATTAAGAAGTAGCCATGGTCCGCATGGTGAAAATGTTCCTCACGGAAAATTGCAGTGATCACCTTTGGGAGTATGTCTTGGTTGGATCGATCCATGTACCATGCATGTAATCGCTGCATCATGGGTGTTAGACTTTTTAACTTCGAAGCGGTGACTAAAGGCTTCCCTACCTCGAATTTCAATCTTTGTTGATTATATTGGTCATAAGACTTCGCCTTGCCCTTACTTTTTGTCGCACGACATCATACTCGGTCCTGGCTTCGCCTGATCTGGCTGATACGGTTTGTCTAATGTGCCAATTTTTGGGATCAGGGGTTCCAGGTTTGTCCTTTGAAGTACCAGGTGTTATAGGTTTCTGCTTTGGAGTACTACCAGTGGCCATCTTTATGGGGTCCTCAATGGATTTCTTTTCTACCTCATCTTGCTTCTTCACCGTTTCACTCTCAGGTGCTGGTGACGGATGCGAGGATTGTATCGCAGAGAGGCGGCATCGCATGGTCCAAGACGATGTCACGCTTGCGCCACTGGATGAATGAGTGGACGGCACTTCCTAGAGTTGTTATCTCATCATTGGCGGGTTTTTCTAGCCCGATCTCAACAAACTGTGTAAGTATCGTGTCCACCTGAACCTTTGCATAACCTGGCACTATCGGGGTATTGTGCAGGACACCCCCTTCTTGGTACGAATAAACTACCTCGTGCGCGGCTGCATAAATATTTTCATCACGGGCATGTTGAGTCGACAGGTGTGGGGTCCTGTATGTTGTCCACGTGATAATGGTTGTTGTCCGCCGCCAATGGCGTGGACGCGCAATCGCCGCGACGACTGTAGGGTCGAGAGAATGTTGTGGGTCTCGCGATCGCTCAAGGCTTGTTGTACTTGTCGCTCAACTTGTTCTTCAATGGTGCCTTGTATTTCTCGCGAACCCTTTCCTTCATCATTTCCATTTCTGCTTTCACCGCTCTTCTTAGCTCTCTTCCGACTCATATAAGAGTCTCCGTGCTCATGGAATCCAATCTTCTATGGAACCTTGACCCGACGCCGCCGTGTCCGACCGGGTGCTCTTTGTTTCCTAGGGCCATCATTAGCTCGTCTTTCTCCCTGCTCGGGTGAAAAGATCCTTGGGTGGATGGGCGAAACTCATGAACTATTTGCGCTATTGCTTCGTCTTCGCTGCTCTTGAATGATAAACCCCGATGACAACATATTCGCCCTCGCTAGCACGTAGTGCTTCACTTGGTCTGTTAGTCCGATCAAGGGACTTGTGCCAGCCAATTGGACCGCTTCTAATTCCTGCCTCTCCCATTGAGCAATTTTACCAATGCACCCACTCGTGCCAAGTCCGTGGGGTGAGTATTCCTTCTTGCGATGCTAATGTGGTCCTCACCGACTTCCTTGTCGCTTCGGATTGCTTCATCGCCACAAACTCATCCCAATATGGCTCTAATCTTGGGTACTCTCGATGGTCGACGGTTTTGCTTCACACAATTTGTGTTCACCGCTTGAAGTTTCTCCACGCCGCATCCATGGTCATCAATGTGTCGCGACGACGAGATCTCGGCTCCTTCGGGAATTCAAGGTTTCTTTGAGCTCATCCACAGATCCTCTTTGGTGGCTCGGTACTTTATGCCAATCCGAATAGGTGATTGGCACTTTATCCCTTACGATGTACCCGCATGTTGACCTGTATTTTGTCACGATTTTCTCGGTGCAACAGGGCCCCAGATCTAAGACCTCCGAGATGGTGTACCGGCCTTCAGGCTTCTTATTTTTCCCTCGTCCTCGGCGTCTTGCAACAGGAACATCATCTGCAACAGCGGTGGAGGCCTCGGCACCTTCGGTGGTTGGGTGGAGGGTAAGGTACCTGCTCGGGCTCTCCTCCATTATAGGCTTGGTTTCGGGCTTCATTAGAACTACAGTTCGACCCGAAACATAATTTTCGTCAATTATTATAGAATCATCTCATGGAATTTCAAAGTACAGATGTACTGTCCTGTGTGTAATATTGTGTGGTGCTAAGATGAAAATGATTTTTCGTAAAAAACCGCCACTAATACATATATTAACAATTCTCAGAAGTACTCACTGAGGAATAGTAGGCCATCGGAATGTTGAATAAAGTGCGATAATAAGAGCAAGAGTTTACTGACTATTCCATATAACAATATGATTAAAAGTGCATAATCCAATGATTGCCGAAATGACATAAATAGCAAGATCCAGCATAAAAGCAAGATTATGTCATTCATACAATGAATCATGTCTTACACCACCAAAAGAATGAAAATGGTATTGAATTGTATTGCTCTCAGATTAGGGTCTAATTGAAGATCGTAAACCTTCAATTCTTAATCACAAATAGGCTAACAATTTATTCAGTGAATAAGGTCTTGAACCCTTACCTCCTTAACATACACAATAAAGAATTGTTAACAATTTCAACAAATATACCCAGATCAGCAAGAGTTAACTTGTCGACAGAATACACTAGCTATGTTTTGATTAACAGATAAATAACAAGACTACTGAAAGAATCAATACTCTACAGATCAAACTAGTTATCTGTTCTACTGAACACAACAGTGACAAAGATACAGACAGAAGCAAGTAGATTAACAACAAGAATGAATACTGATCAGTCTACCAAGCAGTGAATAGAACAATACTTTCTAGCATGTGAGTCTATCGGTTGAAGGCCTAGTTCACAAAAATAAATGTTCTTATCATATAAAAACCCATTATCATCATAGAGCAATTAAAAAGGCAGCAGAATCTGAGAACAATTCTCAAAAGTACTCACTGAGGCCAAGGTAGTGCTTATAAGTAACTACAACATAAGAATGAGAGAGCAATCTGGATATATACTCAACAAAACATATCCATGCAATCAATAGCCAACAATCCAATATTAGTGGTTAAAAAAGCAAGGCGGAGTTTCCATGACACAAACATAAAAGGTACAAAATGACACAAACATTAGTGCTTACCGTCCAGACTAGATGTTCCTTCTACTCTTCAATTGGTGTAGGAAAAAAATTCCATGATCATATTACCTAGAATCTACTTTCAGAGTCCTGTTTCCAATAAAACAACGCTCAATAGGAACCCACTAATTGTGCATGAAGGTAATGAGATGGGAACATGCTCTACTAATTGTGTGCTTCATGAGAATCAAGTGGGAACCCACCAATTGTGCAGCATGACAATCCAATGGGAATTCACCTAATTGTGCTTAATTGAGATGGAACATTGCACACGGCATTACTCCCACAAGTCTGTAAGAAGAGACGCCCCAAATCACTCTGCCCAATTTACATTTAGAGAGGTGGCAATTGCAACAGAGGCGAGCAATCGCCAATAGTCGGGCGAAATATATGTCTATCGCAGCCGCATGCAGATTTCACATGAGAAGGAGACTAAAAGGAAGGGAAGGAGCACGCACTTGCGATGGAGTAGTTGTGCTCGGGTGAGCCAAGAAGAAGCTCGCGACTGGCGGACCTTGTCGCGGAAGGCCTCGACGGCGGGCGGAAGCCGCGCCGCCGCTGGTCTTGAGGTCTGTGTTGAGCAAATGCGTGTCGGGGTGGTGTCGGGTGCGCGCGGGACGCGTCGGGCGGCGACCGTGGCGGCGCTCGTCGGAGGGCGGCATCGCCGGGGACAATCGATGCAGCGCGGGCGCGCGGGAGTCGGGTGCGGCGACGTGGCGCGGTGGGCCGGGCGGCATCGTCGGGAGGGCGGCGTCGGGCGCGGCGCTGGGGCGTCGGGGGTGGTGACCGTGGCGGCGTCGGCTGGGGCGGCGGGAGTTTAGGGTTTGGGCACTAGTTGAGAAGAGCGACTGTATCCATTTTATATATGGAGCATATTATCAGTGGCGGTTCTTCACAAGAACCGCCACCGATACACTTATCTGTGGCGGTTCGTATAAAAAACCGCCACTAATACATATATTATCTGTGGTGGTTCTTTATACGAACCGCCACAGATAAGTGTATCAGTGGCGGTTCTAGTGAAAAACCACCACAGATAACTGTATCAGTGGCGGTTCTAGTGAAAAACCACCACAGATAACTGTATCAGTGGCGGTTCTTGTGAAGAACCGCCACTGATATAATTATCCTATTATATTAATTACCATACATAATCCTAATATAGTAATATACCCTACATAATACTAATGCATTAATGACCCTATATAATCCTAATATATTAATGTCCTTATATAATCCTAATAAATATTATTATATTAATGACCCACATTTCCATTATTCCACACAAATGCATAACACCAATTTCCATTACTCCATACAGATGCATATTGTTTACATCACATTGCCATTACTCGTATATAGCTAATTATTTTCTTTCACAATTTTCCCTTCTTCATGATCGTCGCGATGATAGGTAGCTTCCTGAGTGGTTTCTTCCTCGAGCCTGATGTTGCCATCTACGAAAGGAGGCAACTCATCAAACTGGTTGTACTCATCCTCATCCACGACATTCTCAACTCCGACAATCCTTCTTTTTCCCTGAAGAACTACATGGCGCTTCTTATCTGCCGGGTCGATTACATAGAAGACTTGTGCTACTTGCTTCGCAAGTACGAATGGTTCGCCTCTCAGATCCGACATGTTCGATGTCCACAAGATCAAGCCGCACTTGTCCACCTTGACACCCTTTGGGAGTTGTACCCAATGACACCGAAACATCGGGATCTTAAAAATACAATAGTCGAGCCCCCAAATCTCTTCTATGAACCCATAGAAGCTACTCTTCTTACTGCCTGTGTTGTCATAGGCATCTATGCGGACACCACTATTTTGGTAAGTGCTTTTGCTAACCTGAGATCTCGTGTAAAAGGTATATCCATTTATGTCGTATCCTGCCATGTCAAGATTGTACCTGATGGCCCTTTTGCCAACCACCTCAACATAACACTCGTTTCTTTCCCAGTCATATGCTCTTTGAACCAATGATTGAACAAACGGTTATGCTCTTTTGTTACCCAAACCTCTGATCGTCCACGATTTTCCTCTCGTAGCTTATCCTTGTGCATGTCCATATACGAGGACACCTCAACCGATCAAGCAAGATCGTGAAATGAGCTTTTTCGAACAATCCATGATCGTAAGAATTTGTTGATTTCCTTCCAATCGTCCCTTTCCTAGCTAGCCTACCCTCATGGCAAGATACAAGCACTCCTACCAGTTCCACCCCCTCCATGTAATCCACGCAAAACTCGATAACCTCCTAAGTTGCAAAACCTTCCACAATGCAGCCCTCCGGCCGAGATCGATTGCATACATACTTCTTCAGGATACCATGTACCTTTCGAACGGGTACATCTGATGCAGGAATACGGGGCCACATACATTTATCTCATTCACAAGGTGAACAATGAGATGAACCATTATATCGAAAAATGATGGAGGGAAATACATCTCTAGCTGGCATAGTGTCTTGACCACATCATTCTCGTAGCTCGAAAGTTCGATGGGATCGATGACCTTCTGTGAAATCGTGTTGAAGAAGAAACACAACCTCATGATTGCCTCTCGGACCTTTTCAGGCAAAATACCTCTAATTGCAATAGGAAGCATTTGTGTCATCATCACATGACGATCATGAGACTTTATGCTAGTTAACTTCAAATCTTTCATCGAGACCAGTTTCTTGATGCTTGCGGAGTAACCGAACGGAACTTTCACACCATGCAAGCATTTGCAGAGGTCTGTTATCTCTTTCTTGGATAGAGTGTAGCAAGCAGGGGGAAGGTAAAGTCGCCCTTTCCCGGTGTCTTGAGGATGTAGCTCAGCTCTGATTTTCATATCTTCCAGGTCCCTTCGTGCCTTCAGTCCGTCCTTAGTTTTGCTAGGAATGTTCAACAAAAGACTAATCAAGCTGTCACATACATTTTTCTCTACGTGCATGACGTCTATGCAGTGTCGAACTTCTAAGTCCTTCCAATAGGGTAAGTTCCAAAATATCGATCTCTTCTTCCACATGGTCTTCTCAGTACGAGACCTCGATTTATTATTATTATCTCCCTTTCCAAGTACAATATTAATATCCTTAACCATATCATATACCTCTTCCCCACGACGAGGCCTTGGAGCTATACCATCCTCTTTTGTCCCGTCGAATTGTTTCTTCATATTGCGGTAGGGGTGATTCCTGCGAAGGAACCTACGATGATGCATGTACACAGTTTTTCTCGAGTTATTGAGCCACACACTAGCGGTTTCATCCATGCACTGGGGGGCATGCTTTGGCCCTTTTTACAGTACGACCGGATAGGTTACCAAGGGCAAGGAAATCATTGATGGTGCAAAACAACAATGCGCGTAGGATGAAGTACTCTCGCTTGTACTCATCCCATACCTGTACACCTTCGCTCCACAAGACCACAAGATCTTCCACCAATGGTTGTAGGTATACATCAATATCATTGCAGATTGTTTCGCCCTTGGATAAGCAAATACATCATAATGTACTTTCGTTTCATACACAACCAAGGAGGAAGGTTGTAGATACAGAGAGTCACGGGCCAAGTGCTATGAATACTACTCATGTTACCGAAAGGATTCATTCCATCCGTACTCAACCCAAACCTTATATTCCTCGGTTCATTTTTGAAGTCCTTCCTAAAGAGCCTATCGATGGTTCTCCATCGCGTAATCGTGAGCGTGTCTCACTTTCCATATTTTTACGCTCTTACGAAAGCCATCGCATCAATTGGGCATGCTTTTTGTTTCCAAATAAACGCTTCAACCGAGGTATTACTAGTAAATACCACACCACTTTAGCGGGAGCTCCTTTCTTCACCACGGTGCCCTCGCTGTCATGGCCTTTACACTTGTATCACGATGATTTGCACACCAGACATACATGCATGTCTGTATACTCTTTGCGATAGAGTATACAATCATTTGGACAGCATGTATTCTTTCTACTTCCAATCCCAATGGACATACAACCTTCTTAGCTAAATAAGTGGTTATCGGCAATACGTTTCCATCTGGAAGCATGTCCGCTAAGAGATGTAATAGCGTCGTGAAACTCTTATCGGACCAACCATTGCTTGCCTTCAATTTTAGAAGTGAAAGCACGGTGTGCAACTTTGTGTATTCCTCCTTGCAACCCGGGAACAAAGGTGTGTCCGAGTCGTCCAACAAACCCTTGAATTGATTAAATTCTCTCTGACTAGTGTAGTTCCCTTCTGCATCGCGTAACATCTGAGCAAGATTATTATCGTCATCAATGTCCAACCTATCTTCATCAGATCCATAACCGATATCAGCTGCCATAATGCCTTCTCCATCATCCAATACGTTATCACCTTCATGTATGTTTTCCTCTTCACCGTGACTTGTCCAACGTGTATAGCCAAGTACAAAACCCCTTCGAATCAAGTGCAAGTGGATGTGCTTTTTGTCCGAAAACATTTTCTCATTCTTGCAATCAATGCATGGACAATGTATGTACTCCGTCTTCTTGTGCAACTTGTTCTCCTCAGCGGCTCTTAGAAAAGCAGATACCCCGTCGATGTAATCTCGGCTGTAACGATTCGCATTGTACATCCATCTCCAGTCCATCTAAAATTAATTAACATATAAAATTTGATTAAAAAACTAATCTTAAATAAATAAATTTAATATATGCAATATGTATATTATATGTGCACACTAATGGAACCAAATTAATAGTAATTAAAAAACTAATCTAATTACTTATCATCTAAAGGAGCTAGATAATAAATTCATCATCTAAAAATGATGAGCACCCACCTACAAATTAACTAAAATTTCATGTATATTAATATCCACTAATCTTAATGAAACAAATTTAATATATGCAAGATGTATATTATATGTGCACACTAATGGAACCAAATTAATAGTAATTAAAAAACTAATCTAATTACTTATCATCTAAAGGAGCTAGATAATAAATTCATCATCTAAAATGATGAGCACCCACCTACCAAATTAACTAAAATTTCATGTATATTAATATCCAATAATCTTAAAAAATAAATTTAATATATGCAAGATGTATATTATATGTCCACACTAATGGAACCAAACTAATAGTAATTAAAAAACTAATCTAATTACTTATCATCTAAAGGAGCTAGATAATAAATTCATCATCTAAAAATGATGAGCGCCCACCTACCAAATTAACTAAAATTTCATGTATATTAATATCCACTAATCTTAATTAAACAAATTTAATATATGCAAGATGTATATGTCCGTTCACTAACGGAACCAAACTAATAGTAATTAAAAAACTAATCTAATTACTTATCATCTAAAGGAGCTAGATAATAAATTCATCATCTAAAAATGATGAGCACCCACCTACCAAATTAACTAAAATTTCATGTATATTAATATCCACTAATCTTAATTAAACAAATTTAATATATGCAAGATGTATATGTCCGTTCACTAATGGAACCAAATTAATAGTAATTAAAAAACTAATCTAAATACTTACCCTATAAAGGAGCTAGATAATAAATTCATCACCTAAAAATGATGAGCACCCACCTACCAAATTAACTAAAATTTCATTTATATTAATATCCAATAGTCTTAATTAAATAAATTTAATATATGCAAGATGTATATGTCCACACTAATGGAACAAAATTAACAGTAATTAAAAAACTAATCTAATTACTTATCATCTAAAGAAGCTAGATAATAAATTCATCATCTACCAAATTAACTTAAAATGCAATTTATATTAAATATATGCTTGATTATAATTCATCATCTATAAAAGGAACACAACATCATCATCTAATGAACCTAGCTAGGAAATAAATTCATCAACTACAAAATGGTAGGTAAATAAAAATAAACAAAATCTAAATTTTTCATCTCATCTACATATAAACCTTAATTAAACTAGGTTTAAAAATTAAATTGCAACAAGATTAACACAAATCAAGAGAGGAGAAAAAATAACTCACCAAGGAACAACTAGAGGAAGTACAAGCACAAGAAGTGGAGACAACGAAATCTAAAAATTAGAACTTTTGATTTGCTCTCGGGAGGAAGAAGACCAGTGTTGCTACTGACCACCTATTTATAGGCAATATTATCAGTGGCGGTTGTTAACTAGAACCGCCACTGATAACATTATCCGTGACGGTTCTATCCTCGAACCGCCACTGATAATGAATTATCTGTAGCGGTTGGAGGATATCCTCAAACCGCCACTAATGATGTATTTGTTATCAGTGGCGGTTCTATCCTCGAATCGTCACTGATAATGCATTATCAGTGGCGGTTCGACGATAGAACCGCCACTGATATTCTTCCCGCCATTTTCAGTATAGAACCGTCACTGATAATTATATTTGTGGTGGTTCAAAAAAAACCGCCACAAATAGACCGTCACCTATTGCTGGTTTTGGCGTAGTGTGTAAAGCTAGCCCTGTACGTCCATCCATGGTACGGGAGCGTGGCAGATGACATGTCACCACTACAGAAAAGGACATCACTGCCGGATGAACATCAGCATCACTGCCGGATTTTGACCCGGCACTCCCTAACTGGCAGTGATAGTCGGGACTATCACTGCCGGTTCTTCGCCCGACAGTGATAATAATATCACTGCCGGTTTATATTATAAAACCGGCAGTGATAAGGATTATCACTGCCGGATTTTTATCCATAACCGGCAGTGATAATAACTTATCACTGCCGGTTGGTATTTTTCAACCGGCAGTGATAACACATTATCACTGTCGGTTGTTATTTTTCAACCGGCAGTGATAATCCATATCACTGCCACTTAATATTTTCCAACCGGCAGTGATAAGGTGGTATCACTACCAGTTATTTCTCTAAAACCGGCAGTGATAAGTACAGTGCCATATTCTCCTCCAAAACCGGTTACATAATTTTTTTTTGTATTATATGTATGATGTAACGCTGTACTATATATATATTGCACAGTACATTTATTCTGGACGATATATTTTATGCGCAATATTAACGAAGTATTGGTAAAGAATAATTCAAATATATTAAATCATCATAATATTTAAAATTGAATACCGAATACTCATTTAATCATGACAATATTAATGAAGTATTTGTAAAGCATAATTGAAATACAGTAAATCATCGTAATATTTAATTTTTACATTGTTCATTGACAATCGTTCATATTTCAGTTAATTGTAGCGTGTGGCTCGTAAAACTTGCCCTTCGGGTTGATCACTTCTCGAACGATGAACCCAGCCATCTGCTCTCGAAGGGCTTCAACTTCACCGCAAGTAGGTCGTTGGTGCCGAGCTTCACGCTACCATTAAAGAAAATGATGCATTAATTAGTGTCGTAGTTTTTATAAAGAAAAGTATGCGTCAACATGTAATTATATACCATCTCGCCGTTGTAGTCAGATCGCTGCGATTTAACGTGTGTATGTGTGTCATTAAGTAGTATGCACATAAATTGTTCCCTTGCGGCTGTCTTAGGCACGGAAAATCGGTTCTTATTCTGAACTTCTTCGTGAATGGAATGAATACTCGTTAAACTTAATTAGGTGTAATTAAGTGCAATGGAATGAAAGATTACGGGAGCAATAACGCAACGACCGAGTTTAGCTGTCTAGCAATTCTATTACTTCTTTGTAATCGTTTGTCGGTTTCCTCATTGAGTCCAACACAGTGATCGTGCTATCGTCTAACGTAATGACGAGAAGGATCCAGTGAAAGCTGCAAAAGCCCATTAGTCATGACATGGTGTTGCACATGAGATCAAACTGACTAGTAGGCAGGGAAACACGTACTGAAAGTTGTAAGGTAAAAGTACGTAGGTCTTGTCTTGTAACTTTAGCAGCGCTTTAGTACGCACTCTCGATCTCTCTCCGTCGATGGATCTTTAATAAGTTTGCAGTTGACAAGGCCAGGATCAAGGAATCCTACCCTTTCATTTAAGTCTGCTCTAAGTGTCATTGTCTCCATTCTACATAAGAAAGAAGTTAGACACTAAGTTTAAGGGTACGTGAATGTACAATACGAATTGTACAAGAGACTTACAGAGTCCACATTCTTAATACAGACACGTCAAGAGCATCTCGTTGGTACAACTGGTATAACTCGGAGGTTTCTACCCAGAAAACTCCGTCCATATTGTGAAAATCCGTTTCTTTGTATTTGACGGGGAACACGTCGTTTTTTGTCTCTTGGACAAACTGTCGATACCATTGATGTAGACACCGTAATTGTGTCGTTAGTCTCTGCTCCTCGTTTGTATCCACCAATGCTTCCCCGTTAACGAACTTCCACCTTAGAGGAGGCCCCTGTCCTTTAGCACCCTTCCGGTCTGCAACAGTAGCTCTTTTACCAACCTGTCCTTTAGATTTTTGCCTAGAGATGCGCTCGTAGTCTGATCGTTGGCTAGGTTGAGGAGATTCGGTTGCCCGTCTAGTCTGTTTAACCGTCGCTATGTCTAGGAAGAAATCTCTTTTGGCAGCTTCGATTTCAACTTTATCGTGTCAGCGTCTTTTGAAGTGAGTCATCGCAAGGCGTCTACTTCCTTTCTAGTTTCTTCTTCGGTCATGTCATATGCTCGTTTCTTACCGTATCTTTGGCTTCACGATGTGGCACTTTTCCCCACGACCGTGATGAATTTTGAGATCGCTACGCTCTATCATTATTTTTCAGTGGCGCTGGAGCACGAGGTGGACTTTTTTTCTGTGACGGAGGAGAACTTTTACTACCTGGATAGGCCGCGTCGTCATCATTATTATCATCATCGCCATTGTAGTCATCGGATAAAAACATTATGTAGCGCTTTCGCCACGCGATGAATGTGCCCAGGCTTTGTCCAAGAGTATTTCTGCCTTCCTCGCTCGAGATCTGTACCTCAACTTCACGGTAATTGTCAACCACACTGCTCATCGATACTCGCGTAGCCCTCGTGAATTTGGCGGTTATGCAACATCTGCCCCTCGCCGCACGGCCAAGCCATCCCTTCAGCCACCTTAATGGTTATGTTCGCTAGGGGCAGGTGCAGACAGCAACGTGTCGGCTCTATGATTTTGTCCACAGGAAAACTACAGGCCGAGTCCTCTTCGGGAGCGCCCGCTGACGCTTGGCTGCTTTTATGAGCAATGGCGGGACTCTAGAGGTCATGTGCGTGACGTTCGCCGAGGACGCTCGCTAGCATTTCTTGCATCTTTTGTATCTGTTCTTGAAATTGAATTTCCTTTACCGCATCCTTTCTTCTATTACTCGTATACGTGCATCCAATCGTTTTTGTCTAGTTAGCTTAGGACGCTTATAGATAGAAGCGCCCTCCGTAACGCCGCTTTCCAGGCACCAAGCCTAACCTCTAGTACGACTGTGGTGCTCTTTGTTACCTGTATGCGTGTTAGCTCGTCGTTCTCTCTTCTTGGTTGGAAGCAGCTCTGGGTAGCTTGGGCATGGGCATCTGCGATCTTCGAAATTTCCTCTTCTTTCTCGCTTCTGAAGCTTAAGCTGCCATCATCCGACAGACTAGCTCCCCTCACAAGCATCCAGTACTTTGATCTCGGGGCCATCTCGGACGTCGCAAAAACAACTCCACTAAGAATTAGCTCTTCTTCCCTTGCATCCCACTTGGGTACTTTCTTCACATAGCCACCGTGCCTAGCGTATGGGGTAAACGTTTTGTCCGAATTTGCTTTGTTCTTTTCAATCGATAGCCCTGGCTTCATCGACTTCTTATATTGCACTAATTCATCCCAAAATTGCCTCAACCTCGGTGCGATCAAAGTTCGGCGTTTCATCCTTCTTCACATACTCCTTATTCAGCCTTTGTCTTCCAATTCTTCGGGAGATTCCCATGATGGCTAGTGCACGCTTTCTTCGCATGCTCCAACCGATCTTCGAAATCGAAACTTGATGTCAAATCTGTCCACAATGCTTCCTTGATTTCATCGGGAACATACGACGGGCAAACGCCACGACGTGTCCATGATTTGTACGTGATGGGCACGTTATCTCTAGCTAGGACCCCACATGCTGTTCGGTATGGCCCAAGCAGTGATGCTGGTATAACGGGTTCGCCGACTACATTAAGCTCCATGATCACCTTTCGTTCACCCGTCCGCAACTTGTTAGGACCTCGCGACGGCGATCTTTGTCTCTCGCCCACGTGATGTCCGGCCCTGCATTTCGACTATTTCATTACTCGCCTAATCAGATACGTGAGACCTAGGTCTCAAATAATTACCTCGTGCACGCTTGTTGCCTCGGTTTGTCGCAGTTGAGGAAGCTTGTCGCTTTGTTCCGGCTTTGGTTCAAATGCTCAGCGCCATCCGCGCTTGTTCCTGTTAGCGCCATGTGCGCTAATTTATCTAAAATTTAAAATTAACAAAGGCATGAGATGAATGTGATGGTATACGATAAATTGGTCACGCACGGTTGTGGACCAAATAGACTAATTATACGCATAATATAGAGAACAAAACTGACACATACAATATATAAGGTATTTATTACATGAATATAATAAATACAATGTATTGTTAAAACAACAAAAATCTCATTACATGAATATAACAAATACAATATAAGGTATTTATTACATGAATATAATAAATACAACATAATAAAATCTCATGATGCTCCTAGAATCCAATATGCTTTGCCAACTTTAGCATCTCTGATCAAGAAAAATCTCCTGCAAATCTTAGATTTCAAATGTTAAATCTGATTTGCATATAATGTAAAGACTTCTACAAGATTCTTCATAACAAAACTTCACTAAGCTGGAAATAGGAATAAAAACTAGTGGTTAAAGTTGAGTTTTACGGATCGTGTTAATGTCCAAAACAACAACTATTTGTGACCGAAGGGAGTATTTCAAAATTGATCAAGCACCAATAACCTAAACTAAATACTACGTAATAGTATGTTGAATTGAGTGAGAAGTCAAGAACAACGACTTCTCTGGTTAAAAAAAGAAGGATGGGTACAGAGACTAGAACCATACATCACTCTATTGTTTCCATGAAAATGCGTAATTGTATCGTCCTAACCCCACAAGTCAACATCTTTCTTTTAGCTTCAGTGCTTCACCACACAAGCCAAGGAGGTAACAATCATTAGTTAGCTAACTGGTTAACACTGTCAAACTAGTGAGAACGCTCACTTTCAACATCTCTGGATTATTTCGACACAAGGATTCTCTTGTTTTTTAAATTTCTCCCTGTCTTGCTTCGGAAGAATAAAATGCTAGAGTTGTAAAATCATCCCCCATCTGACACTAATTTGCTGCGGAGGATGCTAATCGAATAGTGAGGAATTATTTATTTCATCTCAAGAAATATGAATTCACATTAATTAAAAAACACATTCAACTAATTAGGTATACTGCTTCGTCGAATTAAAATACGAATATCACGAATAGTTCTATACCATAATTGCATCCATATTTTTATGTGAATTCGAATAGGAGAGAAATTGCGAAAAAAAATAAACCATATTCGAATCATATTCAATACAGTCATCACATACTACAGCCGCGGTGGAGGCGTGGCGTGGAGGACGGTCGGCGCGGGGAGGAGAGCCGGCGCGGAGGAGGCGCGGCGCGGTGGAGGAGGGCCGGACGTCGAGGAGGGTCGGCGCGTGGAGGCGCTGGCGCGGAGGACGGCCGGCGGGGAGGAGGGCCGACGCGGAGGACTAGTCGCGGAGGAGGGCCGGCGCGGTTGAGGCGCGGTGCGGAGGAGGGCCGGCGCGGGGAGGAGGGCTGGCGCGGAGGAGTAGTGGCAGAGGAGGGCCGGCATGGTGGAGGCGCGGTGCGGAGGCTAGGGCACAGAGTGTGGGAAAAACGGCGAAGTGTGGGAAGAAGACCGCGCGCTTCGTTTATATAGATATGACAATCACTGCCGGTTCACCAAAGAAATCCGGCAGTGATGTGGAGGTATCATCGCCGGTTGAAAATAGAACCGGCGGTAATACCTCCACATCACCGCCGATTCTAGAACCGCGATGATGTGAGGTATTACCGCCGGTTCTATTTTCAACCGGCAGTGATACCTCCACATCACTGCCGGATTTTTCTCTAGAACCGGCAGTGATGTGGAGGTATTACTGCCGGTTCTAAGTTCAACCGGCAGTGATACCTAAATATCACTGCCGGATTTTTCTCTAGAACCGGCAGTGATGCGGCTGGGCTCCAAAAGTCAGTGGCTAAAGCCAAGCTCAAATTCAAACTAGCATAACTTTTGATATATAGCTCTAAAAAGGATGAAGTAAATTTATAAATTTGTATAAAATCATGAAGTTTTAGAATATAGGAAACATTTATTTTTTTAATCAAAGAAAAATTAAGTGAATTACAAATTTGCTAAGAACCCTATATGGACTTTACATAAATACTATAACACCATGAGCATTAATTTGAATCTTTTTGATAAAGATTAACTTCAATGTGCTAGATATTAAAGTGTATCCGTATATTACAACTGGAAGCATGTTCTCCATACAAAATAAAGTGTATCCGTACATTACAACTGGAAGCATGTTCTCCATACAAATTAAAGTATATCCTGGTATATTATTACAACTAAGTAACGATTCGACCTTCGTTATGATCACGGCGTATGTATGTAGCTTCCTCACTGTTTTCCATGAGACCTAGGTCGACGTCCTCACCAAAAGGAGGAAGCTCATCGAATTGGTTGTAGTCTTCCTCGTCGACTACATTGTCAACTCCGATAATTCTTCTTTTTCCTTGAAGAACCACGTGGCGTTCTTTGTCAGCCGGGTCCCGAACAAAAAAGATTTGTGTGACGACATTAGCAAGGACGAAGGGTTCTTCTCTGTATCCGATGTGCTTGAAGTCCACGGTAGTGATGCCGTACTTGTCGATGTTCACGCCCCCAGGGAGCCTGACCCATTAGCACCGAAAGAGAGGAACCTTCAAAGGCCCATAATCAAGCTCCCAAATCTCTTCTATGAATCCGTAGTAGGTCTGCATATTACCATTGCTATCGTAGGCATCTATATGGACTCCGCTGTTCTGGTTGGTGCTCTTGTTATCTTGTGCTCTCGTATAAAATGTATATCCATTTATGTCGTTTCCTTCAAATGTCAGGATTGTACATGACGGTCCCTGAGACAGCGCTCTCCGAAAGCACACTCTGTCTGCGATGCATCATGTGTCTAAGCAACCAATCTCCAAAGTTATCTCTGTGGTATCCGCGATTCAAACCTCGATTTAAATGGGTTTTCCTTCTTAGCATATTCTTGTGCATATCAACATACGGTGCCGCTACAACTGATTGGTCCAGAACTGTAAAATGTGCTTGAATGAATGAAGTACGATCATTAGTACGCTTCGATTTCTGACCTAATGTCCCTTTGCCCTGTAGCCTCCCCTCATGGCGAGATATGGGCACACCAATCGGTTTGAGATCCATGTAATCGACGCAGAATTCAATGACCTCCTCGGTTCCCCAACCTTCGGCAATGCACCCTTCTGGCCGATGTCGATTACGAACATATTTCTTCACAACCCCCATGAACCTCTCGAAAGGGTACATCTGATGTAGAAACACAGGGCCAAGAAACTGTATCTCTTTCACAATATGAACAATGAGATGGACCATAATATCAAAAAAGGATGGAGGGAAGCACATCTCAAGCCGACATAGAGTGTGGATCACATCTTGCTGCAGTTTACCCAGTTTCGTTGGATCAATGACCTTTTGTGAAATCGCATTGAAGAATGAACACAACTTTATAATTGGGTCTCGCACTTTCTTTGGCAGAACACCCCTAATTGCAACAGGAAGCATCTGTGTCATCATCACGTGGCAATCGTGAGACTTCATGCCAATTAATTTCAAGTCTTTCATTGAGACTAGCCTCTTCATGTTGGTAGAATAACCGGACGGTACTTTGACTCCGTGCAAGCATTCACACACGCTAATTTTCTCTTTCTTGCTAAGAGTGTAGCAAGCTGCCGGAAGGTACTTTTTTCCTTTGCCCAAATCTTCATGATGTAGCTCCTTCCTGAGGTTCATATCTTCCAGGTCCATCCGTGCTTTGAGTGTATCTTTTGTTTTGCCAGGTATGTCTAGTAAAATATCGAGCAAGCTGTCACACACATTCTTCTCTATGTGCATAACGTCGATTGCATGTCGAACATCCAGGTGCGACCAATAAGGTAGGTCCATAAATACTGATCTCTTTTTCCACAAAGAAGTCAGTATCACGGAACACGGACGATGTAACGCCTCCCTTTCCATGGATAATTTTAATATCCTTTACAGCCGCAAATATCTCTTTGCCGTTGCGATGTTTTGGAGCTGAAGCTGTCTCCTTTGTACCATCAAAACCACCCTTGTTGTTGCGATACGGATGGTCCTTACGAAGGAACCTACGATGTCGCATGTAACACATTTTTCTGCAGTATTTCAGCCACCGGCTACCTGTATCACCCAAGCAATAGACGCATCCGTTGAATCCTTTGATAGTCTGGCCTGAAAGATTACCGAGAGCAGGATAATCATTGATGGTTACGAACAACAACGCGTGTAGCATGAAGTACTCTCTTTTATACTCATCCCATAGCCACACACCGTCGTTCCACAATAACAGAAGATCTTCAACCAGCGGTTTCAGGTACACATCGATATCTTTGCCAGGTTGCCTTGGCCCTTGGATCAGCAGCGGCATCATAATGTACTTTCGCTTCATACAAAGCCAAGGAGGAAGGTTGTAGATACATAAAGTCACCGGCCAAGTGCTATGACAACTGCTCATGTTGCCGAAAGGATTCATCCCATCCGCATCGAGCCCAACCTTATATTCCTCACATCACATGCAAAGTGTTTCTTGTATTTTGTATCAATGTTCCTCCACTGCGCAGAGTCAGCAGGGTGTCTGAGCATTCCATCCTTCTTACGCTCCTCAGCGTGCCATCGTAGCAATTGAGCATGCCTTTTGTTCGCAAATGCGGATGCGCACATGGGATTATAGGGAAATACCACAACACCTTGGTTGGGGTCTTTTTCTTACGATGCACTTCAATGCCGGCATCACCGCGCTTATAGTGAGATGCCTTGCAAACGGGACACGATCCAATTTTACAAACTCATTGCGATACAAGACGCAATCGTTCGGACATGCGTATTTTTTACAGACTTCCATCCCAATGGGCAAACAATCGCTTGGCACGATGCGTGGTTGCTGGCAACACGTTTCCCTCTGCGAGAACGTCTCGCAGGAAAACTAACAACTCTGTGAAGCTTTTATCGGACCAACCATTGCTTGCCTTGAACTGCAGCAGCGTTAGCACAACATGCAGCTTTCTGTGGTCCTCCTTGCAGCCCGGGTACAAAGGTGTTGTGGAGTCCTCTACCATACGCTGGAACTTCTGAAAATCCCTTTCACTCATGTGGTCCTCCCCCCATCATGCAACATCTGTTCTAGATCATCTTCATGGTTATCGACGAACGTATCATCTTGGGTGTCCACGAACGTATCCTCGACCGCCGTGGAGTCGTTGTCTTCGTCATCATCATCAATCGGATGATCTTCACGTAAAATCTCATTTTCACCGTGCTCAGTCCAACAGGTATAGGCAGGCTTGAAACCCCTTCGAAGCAAGTGTGCACGGATCGCCTCAAGATTAGAAAACTGCTTCTCATTCTTGCAATCGACGCACGGGCAACAAATGTAGTCCGTCAGCTTAGTTGACTTGTACGCCGTAGCCACGCTCAGAAAACTAGTCACATCGTTAAAGTACTCTCTATCGCGACGGTCAGCTTCATACATCCATCTTCGGTCCATCTGCAAATATTTATAACAAATAAAATCTCAGTAAATCAATAAGTGGTCACAAATTATTTTATTCATTTCATTTGTTACGTACTGCTAATTAAACAATAAATCTATTTCCAAATCTCACTATTAAAATCAATTAAATAATTGCTATTACTTATAATGGTCTGTCCGGCAAATTTGCATTACTTACAAAAAGTATTAAATTAATATACACCAAGTAAAGAAACAATACGTGTGGGCTGGGCCAAAACTACAATTTTGGCCCAAAAAGATTTCTCAATTTTAGAATTGTTTTTTAGTTTAATTAATCCATGAAGCAAGTTCCAATTATTAAAATTAGCAGACCAACTTCAAAAATTATGAAATTTTTTTGAGAAAGTTCCACAAATAATATAACATTTAAAAATTTATTTTCAAGGTTTCATCACATTTTAAATTTTCTCAAAAATTCAAAACTTCCTCTTAATAGGAAAATATTTTAAATAATTAGCTAAAAAACATAAATACTCATAAATACATAATTTATTACTTAAAACATAATTCAACAAAAAATATAAATACTTTTTCTACACACATGACATCTAAATAGTTACATACAACGACAATTAATAATGTAGTGCTGTCGTACTTAATTAACAAATTAAACGCAATCACTCATTTGGTCCTCGTAAAAACATAAATTCAAGCTACATCTTAATCTCACTAATCACTGCACACATAAAAAGGTGGTGAACTCAAATCTAGTCTCTAAATTAGAGCTCTAGTTGTGCTCATTATGCAATCGATAATTCTCACAGCCAACAACCATATAGAACGTAATATCCAACAAAAACCAACTACAAATAAAATGTACATCAAGATACGAACCGTAGATCACGAATTTGAAGTGAATTCCACCAAATTTGAGAGCAAAAATTCGCCCCCTCTCTTCCCCAACCGAGCAAGAACAGAGCTCAGGTGGGGCAAGTACGAAGGCTACTTATAGTGTCGAATTATCACTGACGGTTCTTTTTCAAGAACCGGCAGTAAAATATCAGTGCCGGTTGAATAATATTATTCGGCAGTGATACTCTCTGCCGTTCCCGCGTGAAAATTTAGGGTAAGCCTTATCACTGCCGGTTATTATTTATAAACCGGCAGTAATATATCACTGCCGGTTTTATAATATGAACCGGCAGTGATAATGCTCTCCTGGTCGCGCGGGAGAATTTAGGGCAAACTTATCACTGCCGGCTTTTATTTACAAACCGGCAGTGATATATTACTGCCGGCTGGATAAAATGAACCGGCAGTGATATTGCTTCACTTCGCGCGGGAAATAAATATTGTGCCGGTTTTACTTGGAACTGACAGTGATAATACAATCACTGCCGGGTGGGACTCACCCGGCACTGATGAGGCGTCGCGGATATACCCATCTGTAGTAGTGTGTGCCATTTGCCGGTACATCTGTGATCGGGGAGAGAGCTATTTTTGCAATTACGTTCGAAAAGTAGTCAAATTTGCAAAAAAAAAAAAAAAGTTCATCGTGGAACTAGAAAAGTGACCATTTCTGGAATTCAGGTTGCTGCTATTCAACGCAAGTGCTGCGTCGCGTTCATTACCAAGCCGCCGCCTTCTCATCACTCAAAACAGCCGCGTTCTCTCTCCCTTTCCTTTCTCCTCCCTGTTCTTCCTCACTCCCTGGACATCCTACGCTGCCACCTCCCCCAAGATCGGCACCGTGTAAAGTTCAAATTGCATGCTCACTGCACTTTTGAAAAAAAGTTGTTCTTTAAAGATCTCGGTTAAAAGTTTGGTTCTAGGTTGAAAATGCTCGAATTTCGAATCTGAGTTGAAAATTTAAAAATAGAGTTAAAAAAATCGACATCCCTTCCGGACTGGAAAGAACTGCTACAATATGTTGACAACAGATGCCACGGCAACGCTCTATCTGGACGTGATTAAGTAAGGCCGTACAAACAGTGGATGAGATAGCCAAAGAATTCGCTGTAGATTGGAGGTCATCTGGTGTGAACTCGTCGGGAGATATTGCGGCGCTGTACAGGAGAAGGTATAGGCGGTTTGCAGAAAATCTGGGTAAGGACAATGTGTGGCAAGCTTTTGATGATCAGGCGGTTACCTCGGGTGGCGCGAGCTACAGCCGGCGAGCTGCTCTCAGTCTCGCATGGAGGTTCGGCTGTGAGAGGAGGAAGAAGACAGCAGCCATCGTTGACAGGTGGGACCGCACAGAAGAACGGGTCCGCACCGCAAAAAGAGAACAGGAGAAATATGGGTTCTTCTGCGATCAAGCTGAGTTTGATCTATTGAATCGGTTACCTATCTTATCTGTAAATTAATGGGAATTTTACTGCGTATACTAGAGATAAGGTAGAATACAATGTTAAATTTTTAGACTGATTTTATGCTTGTAAATTTATAAAAATTTTGACAGTGCACTGTGCTCAATTTTGTGCGTTCTGATTCTAATTTATTTAAGTGTTTATATTTTATTATAAATTTCTGAGACTTTTTACAAGGGTTCCTTATAGCCATATCAGATTGTAGCGACCCCCATTTTCACATAAATACAAAAATAGAAATCTAATGCGCATACCGTACTAGTCTCATGATCAGTGGCTAGTACGCACATTTTCAACAATTAGAATCACATCTATACATCATTTTATTAAAACGGAAGCTATTTGTACAATATATTCTTACAACTCAGAGTATATAAATATAGCAACAGAAGAAACAAAGTCTTG
Source organism: Otatea glauca (assembly GCA_036346275.1). Lineage (NCBI taxonomy): Eukaryota > Viridiplantae > Streptophyta > Magnoliopsida > Poales > Poaceae > Otatea > Otatea glauca. Next base: position 10,643,659 of record CM070724.1, read on the forward strand.
TAGTGTGCCCATCCAATCTCTCGGGCAACTGTCAAGGCATAATCCCTAGAAAGATCGCTTTATTGAAATTCCCGCATCTTGCGACGAAAAAAGATGTTTCGAAGCTTCGCTATCTTTTTCCATCTAAAATAACATGATAAGTAAGGGTGAGTATTTTACGTACTCCGCAAGACTTTAGCAAATCCTATAATATATATAGGCCATTTCAAAGGAAAGGCTTCTACGGTAAATTTGCATGAAGTAAAATTGAATTTATAAATCAAGTTGTCATTTGCAAACGGAATTTGTAAGAGCAAATTTGATTGATAAGAAATAAGTAAAGCATAAGTAATACTCACAGCCCTTCACGAGCATTGAATAATTCAATGATCCAATAATCCAATCCTGCCATAATCATTTCTTGCCAACACGTGGCATAACCATAATCTTTGCCAAAACAAGGCATATCAGGTGAAAATCATCCTATTTTGAAAATAGTAAAACTTCTAACCATTTGATGACGTTACCAAGTGCCTTTGACCGAAGGCGCGGCTAATTAATTAGTTTTCACTCTGCAGAGGTGTACTGTTTTACCTACAAGAAATGATTAGCTCTTTGTGCAAGTTATTAGCACACTTCCTTTGGTGTGCTGCAGAGAGATCATAACATTACTGTTACATTACATAGACCTAACTTTGCACCAGTCCGATGACGTTGAATCCTTGTTATGGAGAAGAAACATGACAGTGATTCCCTGTCATTTTAAAGTGGTAACATGAGCAGTAATCCCCTGCGATAGAAGCAGTAAATCCCTGCGGTGAGAGTTTCTTCCCATACCAAGGCGTACACTGTTATACCGATATGCATTTACCCACAACAAAGTGTGGAAGCCCCTCATAAGCAAGCTTAGAAAGGATTGCTCATACTATCTCCCGTCTACCAATGTGCAAAGCTAGACCTAAGCAACTTAATAGGTTAAGGCTGCCCATAACAGCACCTATGGTTGCACGGAGTTCTTGGCTTGAAAACAACCCATAGCTCGATCCTTAATCCGACACGGAAAATAATCTCCCCCTACACTATATACAAGTCTAACCCTTGCACAACCGGCTATTGCCAATAATTGCACGCATCTAAACCATAGTTTTTATTTTGAGGTTTTTAGTCAAAATACCAACAACTGAAATAGCTTAAATGGCATTAAGGTTTCTGATGACCATAACACTTTAGGGTATTGAGCTAGCAAGATTCAAATGCAAAGCAAGATGTAAAAAGAATATTTTTCCATATTATGGTAGTCCATATCTCAAGGATCATTTCTGGGCTGTTCTTCATAAAATTTGCATTTAGACGAGTTGTTTCATGAGTTGCCGAAAAGGCTGTAGGATCAAGGATAACCGACTAGAGGGGGGTGAATAGGAGGTTTCTAAATTTTTCAACACAAAATGGAAATTACAAATGACACTACAAAATTGAGATACAAATATGAGGAACATACTAATGTCTCTAGCAATTTCTTAAAATGATATGTCAATACAAGTGAAACAAATAGACTTGTGAGCATAAAAACTATGAAGAGTATGGTATTAATGAAATGGAAACTCAACAATCAAGAATACCAAACACAAATAAATAGGAGACAAGGAATTTAACCCGTGGTCTCGGAGACTTGCCGGTCTCCCCTACTCCACGTTGAGGTGACTTGAACCACGTCAAGCCGGCTCCACTCGCTTGAGCCTTCCTCGATCACTAAGGTAGTTCTTCCCCACTCCGGGTAGGCGAACTCCGGCCTTCACAACATGCCGGGGCTTCACACAATCTTCGTTGAGAAGCTCACCGCGCACGATGGCCAACAAGCCGTCTAGGAGGCGGCAACCTCCAAGAGTAATAAACCTTGATGCTAGCTTGAGGTCGAATGTCGGTGTCTAAAGGCTCAAACACTAAATGCAACACTCAATCTTGCTTCTCACACTCACAAATGAAAATAGAATGCACACAAGAGTGGAGAACACTTGCTAGAGCTCAAATATCATCAATGAGGACCAAGAGTAGCTCTAGAATGCAGGTGTGGAGGTATTTATAGCCTCCACCAAACTTTCTAGCCATTGGAGCTCGAAGTTTGCAAAAAACTGTTTTTCCGGTGCTACCGCCCATGTAGGACTGGTAGCACCGGGCTCCGCTTCAACGGCTAGAACAGTGCATTTAATGCACTTGCCAGAGACCGTTACTGGGGGTCCGGTGCTACCACCCAACTAGGGCCGGTAACACCGGGCCCCACTTCAATTTCTTTCTTCAAAAGACACCCCTCTGGGATTATAGCACCGGGCTTAGGGCCGGTGCTACCGTAGGTCCGGTAGCACCGGGATACAATGGTCGGTAGCACCGGGCTTCCAAAATGCCCAAAAAAGTGCTTCTCTGGAATTTTTACACCGGGTTGAGGTCCGGTGCTACCGTGATTCCGGTAGCACCGGGCTGCCATGGGCGGTAGCACCGGGCTACAAATTACACCAAAAAGCCCTTCTCTGGAATTTTCACACCGGGCTGAAGTCCGGTGCTACCGTGATCCCGGTAGCACCGGGCTGCTATGGGCGGTAGCACCGCTACAAATTCGCCCAAAAAGCCCTTCTCTGGAATTTTCACACTGGTCAAGTCCGTGCTACCGTGATCCCGGTAGCACCGGGCTGCCATGGGCGGTAGCACCAGGCTACAAATTCGCCCAAAAAGCCCTTCTCTGGAATTTTCACACCGGGCTGAAGTCCGGTGCTACTGTGATCCCGGTAGCACCGGGCTGCCATGGGCGGTAGCACCGGATTTCCAGAGACTTAATTTGTTTCAAAAATATTTTTAATATAGGAACATATTTATCATCAAGCAACTATTTGAATATGCAATTTGAGCCTTTAAACCCTAAATGACATCAAGATAAGCGTCAAGATCCCTCTTTATAGGACGGCCCTAAGTCTAGCAAAAACGATCTTTTCTCCAAACTCCAAGATCGACAAAAGACTAGAAAAAGTACCTTATAAAATTTACCTTTTCGTGATCTTGGCATATTGATCTTCTCTTTGCATCTTTCTTGGTATTTCCATGGCTGCCAATACTGGGATTTGACCTTCATCCAATATTCTCAAGGATAGTATTAGATCATATTCCAAAATTGTCATTAATTATCAAAACCAGAACACAATGGGTGCCTAGATGCTTTCAATCTCCCCCTTTTTGGTAATTGATGACAACCTTAAAGTGACAATTTGAATTGTTTTTGAGTGAATCAAAAGAGAAAAAAATATTTAACAGAGTTTTGCTTAAGAAATGAGTCCATAGATGAATAAGCAAAGATATTTGAACCAACAATATGATATTTAAGATTGCACAAGCAAGAGAATATTGGAACCAACCATAAGTATTATGATTACAAAAGTTTAACCATACCAACCAAGTAAAAATATCATAAACACACATCATCACATAGACATAGTTTCTTCACTTTTTACTCACTTCTCCCCCTTTGGCATCAAATACCAAAAAAAATCATCGGAAAGCTCAAGGGGCTGGAGGAGCAGAAGGAGGAGGCGGAGTAGATGGAGGAGCACGAGATCCCGAGCACTGGTAAACTATAGGAAGAGACGAACGAAGCTCGGAGATAGATGAGTCCACTGAGTCCTGTCGTCCTCTGACCTCCTCGACCATCTGCCTAGTCTGAGCCTGAGCCTCATCGATTCTAGCAAAGCCACTCATCATATCAGATCTCATACTAGCCAGGCTGCTCATGAGGTCAGTTTTCAGATTTTCAAGAAAGAGATCATGCGATGCTTGCTGAGAAGGAGGAACCTCTGATGCCTCTGGGATCTCCTGAGTCCGAGGCTATTGAGATGAGGACTGATCCCGCTGGCTAATGGTCTGAGGAGCTGCCTCACGGGTCGATATGGCTTATGGACACTACCACATCCTCCTCGAAATCCAGTTACTCTTTTGATTATCATCATGATGAAAGGAGCAAAGTAAATTCTTTTACCTTTGTCACAGGCAGAAGAAACCATTTCTCTGATCATAAAATCAACTACATCAAATTTGTGCTTGAACATGACTTTATTCATGATGTTCCATGCATACCCTCTGATCTCATCATAATTTCCACTCTTAGGATGGATTGCTACTCTGACAATTCTGTTAATGAGACTTGCTGAGGGAAGAAGATGTGTCATTTTACCTGGTCGCTTGACTGGAGCGGCTGGGTCATAGAACTCAAGCTGTCTGGCCAAAGGAAGAACTCTGTCACTGTGAACTTTAGGATATCCATTATGGTGAATTCCCCAAGCTTCTTCGATTTCACTCTTTGTAACTGTATGCACTGCGGCATCTGTCATCCAAGTGATAGACTCAAACGACTCAGAAACATAAAGAGTGGCATAAAACTGTCTAATCAGATCTTCATTATAGTCACACTTCTTACTGACAAAATCTGACAGACCAGCCCCTTAGAACAACTCTGGTACTCCCACAAACAACGGAATTTTTCTTATATGGTCCCAGTTCACCCATTTGTGATCAGCAAATTCCTTTTTCTGATAAATCTCATAGAATACCTTTTGTTGAAACAGAGTTTTGGACTTGTCCTCAGTGGCACTTCTAGGCAGTAAATACTGGTTTGCAGTTCTCAAGGAAAAATATGTGTCACCTTTGATTGACCTTAGATCTCTTGAGGGATCAAAATTTTCAAAGCTTTCATGTAGATCCTCTGATTTTGCATCCCTATCCTCATCCACCTCCATATACTCATCATCATCTGTCTTTTCACTACTTGATTCGGATTCAACTTGCTTCCCTTTAGATTTCTTGGAGCTATCACCAGTCTCTTGCCTAATTTTCCGTCGGACTTCACGACTTCTTGAAGCTATTGGAATGTTGTCTTCACTGTCGGAAACTTGAGATGGAGGAGGAACACGTCCTCTATTTGCAGCTTTTTTAACATAAGAGCCGGAGCCTCGAGTCTTAGACATGATTACTGGATACAAAAGAGAGATTCAAGGATTAAGATCAATGGATATGCCCTAGACACTTAGAGTTTTGTAAAAAATAGCAATTTGTGAGCAGTTCATCTGCAAATCCGGTGCTACCGCCTATGCAAATCCGGTAGCACCGGTCCTGGGGTGGTGCTACCACACAGGGACCGGTAGCACCGGCCAGATACAATTTTGAACATAATTTGTTTGAAATCATGATTTTGAATGGTTTGATTCAGGAAAAGTTGACTAATAGCAAGAATATCCTTCATCAAATTCATTTTAACCATAAATTTCAACAAATTTCCACACATTTTGCTAATTTTTCACAAAAACCCTAGAAAGGTATGAAGATGATACTAGGGCACGAAAAATCGATATATTTTGAACAAAAGAAGGTACCTTTGCGAGAGGATCAAGTGGAGATTAGAAGGATGGAGAGAAATCTTGATTTCTCCGGACGATTTTGAAGAAATTTGAGAGGAAATCAAATGGAAGAAGGAGGGAGAGAGAGAAGAAGGGGTGCGGTGTGAGAATGAAGAAGATAGCGGTTGCACCGCACCTAACTTAACCCCCCCAAACTCGAGAAATTCGGTGCTACCGCATAATGTCCGGTAGTAACGGTATCCGGTGCTACCGCCCTTGTGGGAGCGGTGCTACCGGGAGATCAGCCAAAACACAAGAAAGTGTCTAGAAAATATAATATAACTAAAGGAACTTTGATATTTTATATAAGATATGCAATAGCATCCAAATTTTATATAAAATTTCAAGATTTATGGCTTAAATATGATTCAACCTCATTTTTGAAACATATAACACTATTTGAGCTTCAAGACATAAGAATCACATAAAGAGCTCCAACTCAACAAATGCTAAATTAAAAAAAAAGTCTTTCAAAAAAAAACTAAAAGAATAACCAATCAATCTTTAAGCAAGATTCAAAAGAAAACTCAAACCACATTAGAGATGTTTATGACATTTAATTCATTTCTCAATTTACAAAACCGGGCTTCATCTAAGGGCTTGGTTAAGATATCCGCTAATTGATCTTCGGTTCTAATGTGACTTATCACTATATCTCCTTTGCTAACATGATCTCTCAAGAAATGATGACGAATTTCTATATGCTTGGTTCTTGAGTGTTGGACCGGGTTGTTGGCTATTTTGACGGCACTTTCGTTATCACATAAAAGAGGCACATTTTTAAAATTTATTCCATAATCCATCAAAGTTTGCCTCATCCACAATAATTGAGCACAACAACTACCGGCGGATATGTATTCGGCTTCAGCGGTGGATAGAGCTACGGAATTTTGTTTCTTGGAGAACCAAGAAATGAGGGATTGACCTAGGAATTGGCAATTTCCTGAGGTGCTTTTTCTATCCACTTTGCAATCCGCATAATCCTAGTCCGAATATCCAATTAAATCAAAATTAGCACCTTTAGGATACCATAACCCTATATTTGAGGAATGCTTTAAATATCTTAGAATTCTTTTAACAGCTACTAAATGACATTCTTTAGGGGAAGCTTGAAAGCGAGCACACATGCACACACTAAACATAATATCGGGCCTAGATGCGGTGAGATAAAGTAGACTACCAATCATAGAGCGATAAAGTTTTAGGTCTACCGGTTTACCTCCCTCGTTTAGATCAAGATGCCCATTAGAAGCCATTGGTGTCTTGATGGGCTTCGAGTCCTCCATGCCAAATCTCTTTAGCAAGTCTTTCACATATTTGGTTTGACTCACGAAGGTCCCATTCTTGAGTTGCTTGATCTGAAGTCCAAGGAAAAAGCTTAATTCTCCAATCATTGATATCTCAAACTCTCTAGACATCATATCACCAAATTCTTTGCAAAAGTCTTCGTTAGTAGAACCAAATATAATATCATCAACATAGATTTGGCATGCAAAGAATTCTTCATCAATAATTTTTGTAAAGAGTGTTGTATCAACCTTTCCAATTTTGAACCCTTTAGAAAGAAGAAAATCTTTAAGCCGCTCATACCATGCTCGAGGAGCTTGTTTGAGACCATATAGCGCCTTAGAGAGTTTGTAAACATGGTTAGGATATTTAGGGCTTTCAAAACCGGGAGGTTGTTCAACAAATACCAATTCGGATATTTCTCCATTTAGAAAAGCACTCTTTACATCCATTTGAAATAATTTAATATCAAAGCAAGATGCAAAAGCAAGTAAGATTCTAATAGCTTCTAATCTAGCCACGGGTGCAAAAGTTTCACCAAAATCCAAGCCTTCGATTTGGATGAATCCTTGAGCCACTAACCGAGCCTTATTTCTTACCACAATACCATTATCATCTTGTTTGTTTCGGAATACCCATTTTGTACCTATTACATTGTGATCCTTGGGTCTTTCCACTAAAGTCCAAACATCATTTCGGGCAAAGTTATTGAGTTCTTCATGCATTGAATTTACCCAATCCGGATCATCTAGAGCTTCATCAATGTGAGTAGATTCAATAGAAGATACAAAAGAGTAATGTTTGCAAAAGGAGGCAACGCGAGATCGAGTTTGAACACCCTTACTAACATCACCCAATATTTGATCTATTGGATGATCTTTGGAGAGCCCGTGATGAATTCTTTGAGGTAGAGTTTGAGTTGATTGATCATTCTCCTTTTCATCCACATCAATAGGTTGAACTTGGCTTGACGGAGCGGAAGTAGAGGGTTCAACTTTAGTGGATGAGGGTGGATCTTGTTTGTCCTCCTTTTGTTTTATGTCTCCAAGTGTCATGTTCTTCATTGCTTCTCTTAGACCTTCTTCACCTACATCATCCAAATTTTCTTGCTCTTCTTGAGAGCCATTAGTTTCATCAAACTCAACATCGCAAGTTTCTTCCACAACACCTTTATTTTTGTTGAATACACGATAGGCTTTGCTATTTGAAGAATATCCAAGCAAGAAGCCTTCATCACAATAACTTTGAAATTTTGAAAGTCGAACACCCGTTTTCAAGATGTAGCATTTACAACCAAAAACTCGAAAATAAGAAATATTTGGTCTTCTTCCAATGAGAAGCTCATAAGAGGTCTTTTTCAAGAGACGATGCAAATAAAGCCTATTAGTTGCATGGCAAGTGGTATTAATAGCTTCCACCCAAAAACTATCGGAGGTGCCATACTCATCAAGCATAGTTCTTGCTATTTCAATTAATGTTCGGTTTTTCCGTTCCACAACTCCATTTTGCTCCGGAGTGTAAGTAGCGGAAAGTTCGTGCTTTATTCCAAATTCATCACAATAATCTTCAATTTTTGTATTTTTGAACTCGGAACCATTGTCACTACGAATCTTCTTAATTTTAAAATCAAATTCATTTTGAGCCCTTTTTGCAAAGTTTTTAAAGATACCGGAGGTTTCGGATTTATCATCTAGAAATGATACCCACGTATACTTTGAAAAATCATCAACAATGACTAAGCAATAAGAATTTCCTCCAATGCTCTTATAGGTTGTTGGGCCAAACAAATCCATATGTAAGAGTTCTAATGATCTAGATGTGGACATGATACTTTTTGAATGATGAGAACTAGCAACTTGTTTTCCGGCTTGACAAGCACTACAAAGTTTATTTTTCTCAAACTTCACGTCTTTCAAGCCCACAACTAAATCATTTTTGAAAAGCTTTTTGAGTTGGATCATCCCAACATGAGCTAGTCTTCTTTGCCATAATCATCCTAGGGATGTCTTTGCAATTAAACAAGTTTGAAGACATGACTCATTTGAGGTGAAGTCAACTAAATACAAATTTCCAAATCTAAAACCTTTGAATACTAAGGAATTATCATTTTCTTTAGAAATCACTACTCCATTTTTAGAAAACATGCAAGTAAGACCTAGGTCACAAATTTGAGCAACCGATAATAAATTGAAATTTAAGGTTTCTACCAAAGAAACATTTGAAATAGAAAGGTCATTTGAGATAGCGATTTTACCCAAACCCAATACCTTTCCTTTGCTATTATCACCAATGTGATCTTGTCGTTTTTCCCATTTCCTACTTCAAATGTGGTGAACATCTTCCGGTCACCGGTCATATGTTGAGTGCATCCACTATCCAACACCCAATACCGTCCGTCGGTCTTGTAGTTCACCTACAAAAGAGAATCAAGTTCTTTTAGGTACCCAAATTTGTTTGGGTCCTTGGAGGTTAGTAACCAAGGCTTTGGGCACCCAAATGGCATTCTTTTTACGACCAAGTATAGGAGTGCCAACAAATTTAGCAATTATTTTACCAAGACTATCTTTCTTAAGCACATAGCAAGAGTCATAAATGTTACTTTTAGTTGTTTTATCTAAGAGACAATTATTTGATAGATGACCTACCTCATGACATTTATAACAAAACTTCCCGTTTTATTTAAAAAAACGAGGATCTTTGTTATTAATCTTTTTGCCCTTCTTAGGAACATATCCTAGTCCTTGTTTATTGTAGGAGCACCTTTGACCATTCAAGATTTTATTTAGAGTGTCTTTACCCTTAAAACATCTATCAAGACTTTTGCTAAGTTTGTTTACTTGTTCCTTAAGTTCATTATTTTCAACTACTAGGTTCTCATGGCATGAAGTAGAACTAGAGCATGAAATTGATGGCATATCAAATAAATCATCACAAGAGGTAGATATGCTAGTTTTTGATATACAACATGAATCAATTTCTAAGCAAGATACCTCATCAATAATTTTGCAACTAATTCCTATATCATTTTGAGGCTTTGAATGGTCCTTAGCAAGAAGAGTCTCATGAGCTTCCATTAGCTCCTCATAAGAGTCTTTGAGAGAAATGTATTCTTTTCTCAAGGCTTTATGTTTAGACTTTTCTTTTCCAAGATACTCATTCAAGTCCTCAAGCATATCCATTAATTCATCATAGGAGGGTTCATCATCATTTGTGTTTACCTTAAAATCTCCGTTAGCCATAAGACACAAAGGAGTGATGAAGGGAGATGAATTCTCCTCAATGGCGATGCCGGCAAGATCCTTCTTCTTTGAAGGTGTGTCATCGTCGAACGAGTCGGAGTCCGAATATTCTTCTTCGGAGTTCCACTCTCCAATGTGAGCCTCGCCTTTCCCATCCTTATTCAACTTCTTGAAGAGCTTCTTCTTCCCATGAAAGAACCTCTTCTTCGAGGGGGACTTGTTTTTGTCGTCCCTTTTCTTTGGACATTTTGAGGCAATATGTCCCTTCTCATCACACTCATAGTACCGGATATTTGCATATCGGTTGGTGCTAGAGTATTGTCCTTTCTTGAATTTTTGAGGACCACTTGTGCTTGAGCGCCTCTTCATGAATTTTCTCATTCTTCTTACAAGGAGGGCCATTTCCTCCTCGGTGTCTTCATCATCATCGGAGTCATTTAGCATTTCATCGCTTGACTCTGCTTTTGCCTTGAAGGCGATATTCTTCTTCTTCGAAGAGCTTTGCTCCAAAAGCTCTTCCTTGTCCTTCTTGTAAAGCTCATTGGTTATGAGATTTCCAAGGAGTCCCGTTGGCGTCATCCTTGGCAACTCCGATGAGTTGAGAAACAACGTCACCAAGGTTTCATATTTTTCCGGAAGAGCCCTAAGCATCTTACGAACAATGTCAAAATTGGTTAGTGAAGCTCCAAGGCCCTTGAGCTCATTTACTATGTTGTTCAACCGTGAATACATCTCATTGATGTTTTCATGAGGCAACATAATAAAACTCTCATATTTGATTCGAAGCATATGCAATTTGGCTTCCTTGACCGAGGATGTCCCCTCATAAATTTCCGAGTGGGTTGTCCAAATCTCATGAGCGGTTTCAAGATTGCTTACTTGATTGAACTCATCAGCGTTCAAGGCTCCAAAAAGAGCATTCATAGCTTGAGCATTAAGATGCGTGTTTCGCTCCTCTTGGTCATTTGAGAGTGTGGGATTAACCCCCGGAGTGAAACCCTCAACTACAATTCTCCATATGCTTGGACTCATGGCCTTAAGATAAACGGTCATGCGAATTTTCCAATAAGCATAATTTGTACCATCAAAGAACGACGCCTTGCCTATTGACACCCCATCACTAGCCATCCTTACTCTCTAGGCGGTGAAGCACCAAAAGAGAGTCCAAGCTCTTATACCACTTGTAGGATCAAGGATAACCGACTAGAGGGGGGGGTGAATAGGAGGTTTCTAAATTTTTCAACACAAAATGGAAATTACAAATAACACTACGAAATTGAGATACAAATATGAGGAACATACTAATGTCTCTAGCAATTTCTTAAAATGATATGTCAATACAAGTGAAACAAATAGACTTGTGAACACAAAGACTATGAAGAGTATGGTATTAATGAAATGGAAACTCAACAATCAAGAATACCAAACACAAATAAATAGGAGACAAGGAATTTAACCCGTGGTCTCGGAGACTTGCCGGTCTCCCCTACTCCACATTGAGGTGACTTGAACCACGTCAAGCCGGCTCCACTCGCTTGAGCCTTCCTCGATCACTAAGGTAGTTCTTCCCCACTCCGGGTAGGCGAACTCCGGCCTTCACAACTTGCCGGGGCTTCACACAATCTTCGTTGAGAAGCTCACCGCGCACGATGGCCACCAAGCCGTCTAGGAGGCGGCAACCTCCAAGAGTAATAAACCTTGATGCTAGCTTGAGGTCGAATGTCGGTGTCTAAAGGCTCAAACACTAAATGCAACACTCAATCTTGCTTCTCACACTCACAAATGGAAATAGATTGCACACAAGAGTGGAGAACACTTGCTAGAGCTCAAATATCATCAATGAGGACCAAGAGTAGCTCTAGAATGCAGGTGGGGAGGTATTTATAGCCTCCACCAAACTTTCTAGCCATTGGAGCTCGAAGTCTGCAAAAAACTATTTTTCCGATGCTACCGCCCATGTAGGACCGGTAGCACTGGGCTCCGCTTCAACGGCTAGAACAGTGCATTTAATGCACTTGCCAGAGACCGTTACAGGGGGTCCAGTGCTACCACCCAACTAGGGCCAGTAGCACCGGGCCCCACTTCAATTTCTTTCTTCAAAAGACACCTCTCTGCCCAAAAAGCCCTTCTCTGGAATTTTCACACCGGGCTGAAGTCCGGTGCTACCGTGATCCTGGTAGCACCGTGCTACAAATTCGCCCAAAAAGCCCTTCTCTGGAATTTTAACACCGGGCTGAAGTCCGATGTTACCGTGATCCCGGTAGCACCTGATTTCCAGAGACTTACTTTGTTTCAAAAAGATTTTTAATATAGTTACATATTTATCATCAAGCAACTATTTGAATATGCAATTTGAGCCTTTAAACACTAAATGACATCAAGATAAGCGTCAAGATCCCTCTTTATAGTACGGCCCTAAGTCTAGCAAAAACGATCTTTTCTCCAAACTCCAAGATCGACAAAAGACTAGAAAAAGAACCTTATAAAATTTACCTTTTCGTGATCTTGGCATATTTATCTTCTCTTTGCATCTTTCTTGGTATTTCCATGGCCGCCAATACTGGGATTTGACCTTCATCCAATTTTCTCAGGGATAGTATTAGATCATATACCAAAATTGTCATTAATTATCAAAACCAAAACACAATGGGTGCCTAGATGCTTTCAAAGGCTTAAGCGTTTTTGAAAACATAATACTTAAGGTTATTTTTCTATCAAGATATGTATGCAAAGCATGACTAAATGAGGTTCTTTCTTCAGAAGATTGAAGTATTTTCTTTTTATAGTATTACTAGAGTTATTTTATAAATTTTAGTGTTTAGACGAGACATTTTATTTGCTGCTAAAATAGCATAAATGATCATTCTGGAATATATGCATGTACATACCTTTTACACTAGGGTCTCATTCTTATTCATGAAACAATTCAAAGTCTAGTTTATAAATTAAATATTTTAGCATATTAAATTAACCTACTGACCTACTAGTATATAGAAATCAACTTTGTTCATTTTAGATTTCTTTTGCACAATTTATGCATTCTTGAACATTTAATATATTGAGAACAACTTTTAATTGAAAATGATTCAAACAAAGATGATATTTATATGTTTATATATATTTGGGTTGCTGGAAGTCTAAATATTCCAATAAAATTGGTTTCATTCAATTCTCAGTTAATTTGCATCAGTTATGTTTCATCCTTTTCTTTAAATTTGAAATTCAAATTTGTCTAGAGCTCTTATTCAAAATATTTTTGCATATTCTAAGAGTACCTAATTTTATATGAATATAAAAATTTGTTTAATCTTATTTGGATTAAATATACAAAAGATATTCACGTTTGAAGTTGGTTTGGTTTGGGAAATCCAGAGAAAATCAGAAATACGCCTTCCTTATATTGAAAGCGGTTTTCCATTTTCGTGGGATTTCTTTAAACTAGCCGACTGACAGATGGGGCCGACCGGTTAGTGAGTGGGAGTGGCTGTCAGAGCGAAGAGGCGGACAAGAGGGGACCAGCGGTCAGTGACAAAAGGGCAGAGGCTCACCTTCGCGGGTAATCGCCAGCGAAGCAGCTCGGGAGAGGTTCAGTCGCAGGTGCAGGGAGCTTCAGGGAGCCGAGGCGCACCCGGGAGTGGTATCGATTCGGTCGGAGGCGAGCCGAGGCGAGCTACCACCGAGGAAGTGCGCCAGCGGCAATGGTGAATCGCCGAAGAAGAAAAACAGTGAATCTCAGTTCGAATGAGTGACGTGGTGAGTAATATGGAGTGAAGATGAATCCATTTTGCCGCTCACCTTGGTCAGAGGTCAACCAGAGCAAGCTGCCACCGAGTGGCTGGATCTGGAGAAGAAGGGTGTCACGGCGGCAGGTTTCCAGGCGAATGTCTTAGAAATTGTTGAGGGGTTTTGATCTTTGGAGCTTGTTGATGCTACGGCTCAAAGGAATTGCTAAATGAGTTATTGAACTGGCCTTAATTGGTAATTTCCCAAGCTTCAAGGTTTTTGCAGCAATGGCGGTCCAAGACGAATTGAGGGTATTCGGTGGAGAGAGCTAAAGAAGAGTGGAAGGGGAGTGAGGTGCGGCTTCTTACGATCCTGGGGTGGTATTTATAGGCGGCAAGGAGGCACAACTGTGCTCGGAGCTCGGTGTGAACGCGGCGGCAGAATTGTGGTGGCTCCATAGGAAAAGGCATGGGCGTCGCAGCGGGAAATCCGGGCAGGGTGACACCAGGCGTCGGCATGGCACGGTCTTGATTAGGCGGTTTCCTCGTGCATCGTGGAAGAGCAGAGGTGGCGCGAGCTACAGCTTGGGTGACGAAGCTCTGCTTTGCGGACTCAGCGATCAGAGGAAGACGAAGGTGCAAAGGAGAGGCTATCACGTGGACCACACAGGTGATTGGGTCCACAGGTCAACGGTGGAAGAATGATGCGAAGCAAAATTCAGAGCTTGACTAAGAACAGAAGGGAGTTGGGTTCAAAGAATCAGTTACCTATCTAGTCGAACAATTAATGAAGAATTTACTACATATACTAGAGATAAGGAAGATTATCCTATAAAATTGTCAACTTGAGATATTATGTGTATAATTTATAACAATTCTGACAATGTACTGTGCACAGATTTTAGTTTTCTGTATTTAATTTATTTGGGAGTTTATAGCTTATCAAATATTTATGATACTTTTTGTGAAGATTATTTATGTCCATATTGGTCTCCTGTAAAATTTAAACTTCAAATTCGTTATATTTTATTTACTAAAATTCTGACATTGACATTTACAAATTTTCAGCTTTTCTGTTTTTGACTTTTTATAAATATCAAATATAATCATTATTTCTTGATTATTTTTAATGTTGATGGATCTATAAGGGATGAAGATAATATAAAAATTTTCACATCGAATTTATAAAAATTTAATTTTTGACATATTTACTATTGTTAGTCATGATTCGTTAATTACCTTTCTTTTCATCTTTTAATACTTTGACATGAATTTTAAATTATATTTTAGGGTTCTGGATATATTACACGAATTTTACAGGGATTTTTCATATTTTTTTATTTTACAAATCTTTTCTTATTACTTATTACATGTTTATTATTCATTAAAAAGGAGTTCTCCTTTCAAGCAATAATCAAAGAAATCCAAGAAAAGTCAATAAAATCCAGAGAATTCATAAAAAGCATCAATAACAATAGTTAAATGTTTAAGGTTTAATTCCTCATTATATTTTGCATTTTGTATTGAGGGGAAACAGAAATCAATACAATAAAAGACTTCTTAAGAACCAAAATTAAAGAAGAAATTCAGTTTGAATGAAATTTTAAAGTGAACTTATGTTTCCAATTGATTTTCATATTTTGTTTGATTTGAAGTTTTATTATGCAACTCATCCTTTTATTTAGGTTAGATTACAAGATATTGAAATGGAAGATAATATTTTAATTCATTCTTAACATTCTAATTAAAAATTCTATTCAATTTCATTTTCTAATTTTTATATTTATATTTTTATTATTTAGAATTTTTGGGATGTTACACAGACTTCTGTAAAATTTCAGCTCATATTCTTTATAGTTTATTTATTAAAATTCTGATATTGGTATTTTTAGATTTTCAGCTTTTCTATTTTAAAATTTTTATAATTATAAAATGTAATGATTATTTCCTGATATTTTTATTATTGATGGACCTATCCAGGATGAAATAATATAAAAATTTTCACATAGAATTTATGATAGATTTGTTTATTAATTTCTGACATGTTTATTGTTTGTAGTCAAGACCCATTAAATTACCTTTCTTTTCATCTTTTAATATATTGATATGACTGTTTAAATTAAATATTTAGGTTCTGGATAGCTTCCACAGATTTTACACGAATTGTTTGTTATTTTTTTATTTTACAAATCTTTTCTTATCGCTTATGTAATGTTTAGATTATTAACAAAAGGGATTTTCCCTTAAAGAAATAATCAAAGAAAGTCAAGAAAATCCAGAGAAATATTAAAAAAAACCAGGAAAATGCAAAAATGAAATTTTCTTTGAATCTTTAATTGATTTATTATTTTTATTAAATTGGCAGGATCGTACACCTAGTCAGTTGCCGGTGGTAAACTGATGGGTAGTCTACATCTTCTACTTTCCACTGCATATGTCTTAATTTTTATTTCAAGTCCACCCTACGTGGCTTATTAATGTAAGTTGGTCATAAGATCACACACTTAGTTATATTCAATAAATAGAGTCTTATTATTATTATCGCTGTGTAAGTGTGAATTCATTTGTACATTTCCATTTCATTTTGCGTTTATGTTATCAAATTGGCAATTATGTTTTACAGTCGGAGAGGATGGCGGACGGAGTGGGGGACTACATCATGCGTAGTCACTTGGAAGTGTACGTGCTTTGGTTCTTCAGCTAGGTCATGTTTTGCTTGTCCTATGGGGATAGTGTGAACAAACGCATGATCCAATACACGTGGACGATAGCAGACGTGGAGCTGAAGAAGATCTCGTAGCAAGCTTGGGGCCCAGTTGTACTGGCGTGCACGTATCATGCCCGCCTGATGCCCCCTACTTCTTCAGCTCTAGTTGTGATGCAGATATCCACACGTCCAATACTTTTCGATTTAGTATTTTAATTAACTAGAAAGAATTGCTAAGCCGTATCAAATATCAATAGGGGAACCATTTCCTTAACAAATCTTTGCTATATTTCTATAAGAACGTTACACTTCATAATAGAGGGTGCTTGCTTGTTATTAGGTATTAAGATTGCAGAAATACATATTGGAGCCAAATTGCATTCATGTATTATGGTGGACCCCATAGGGAGGCGAGGGAGGACGGAGACACACGGATGATACCATTCACATGCACTATTTATGTACCCTTCATCTCCTTCCATATATGCCATCAAAGAAAAAGGAAAGAAGCAAAAAAGAAGGAAGGAAGAGAAGAAAAGGAAGGAGAGATATTAGCAATCCTTAGGTAAGGAAAGAGATCACTATGACATAGCAAGAGATATTAGCAATCTTCACATAAGGAAAGAGATCACCATGACTTGGCAAGAAGGGATTTCAGCAATCTCCAAGAAAGAAAGGTGATCATCATGACATAGCAACAGGAGATTGTTCCCATATTATATAATAATTTGTTTCTAAACTACTAAGATTGTTTCTAATTAGATAGGGGAGTGCATGTGGGAGCTATTTTACTGTTCATGCACCCCCACGCCTATATATATGTGCTCCATCCATTGTAAACATAACCATGAATTTTCAAATTAAAGATAAACTTTTGATTTTATGGCTTGTGCTCCAATGCCCACATTAGAATAAGGAGTTCTAATATGAAATTATCACCTTGTTCTTGCAACTTCTTCGGGGTGATTGCAAGGAAACGTACGTCTACTTTCGTGTGGTCAAGTAGACGAGGATCGAATCATTTTCTTGGGCGAATTCATGTGTTGCAAGTTTCCGTATCGAGAGACTGGTTGGCGCCAGTGTTAGTCAAGGTTCACGAGACCAAGTTATCTTATTCATCATCACAAGATCGGGCCATACCCCCTTATCATGTCGTTCAAGCGCTTTCAGATCGAACGGACACATATTGAGTTGTCACCTTACGGATCAATCCTCTACAGGCCCCCTAGGGATGATGTGGACCGTCCTATCATGGGAACGTTGTGGTGTCATCGTCGGGTTTGTACTTTCACATTTATCATCCATTATACATTAGTTTGCCATCTTCCGTACTAAATTTTGACTGCTTTTCTTTTTTCAGTCGGCATTCACCCTAGTTACGTCGCAACATTGTACCCCGAGTGAGTCGTGTTGTTCGACCAGTTGACGGATGATCATGTCATCTAGAGAGCCATACATCCCAGAAGTTATCACCGCATGAGCACCTTATGGCCTCTCCGCGTAAACGCCGCCTTCTAGCTCAGCTATCATCACCTAGTGTACGACGTCTTAGTCGAGACCTACGCCATACACCATGTTATATGGCAATTTAGTCTTTGACGGGTTTTCTCAGTCCCCACTAGTGCTATCATCCCGTCGACCGTGCACACGTGAGTTCTCCAGTACTTCACTTTTAATTGCAACACACATAGTATGTCCTTACTAATGCGGCCATCTTTTTCTACAGACACACACAGAAGGGTTTCATCGGACATGGGGGTTGGGAAGCACGCATTCTGCCTCACGCGCTACAGTGGACACATGCATTGGCGGATGTACACTATGATATTGCACCTTACAACCAAGCGATGTACGATGAGTACATTCGGTGGTACAGTCCATGCACTCACGTTTGAGTGATGCGTGTCATGAACGATCCTTAGAGGCACATCCCCTCTACGACGAACACCTACCCCACATAGCCGAACTCTGCTTTTCATCACTCAGTTAGTACTTCTGTTCGCATATCATATAATATACTATTCGTGCAATTCTTATAGCTAACAACAACCCTTTCAATGCGTGCGCAGAGAGACCTTGCCAGATAGGCTTATGAGGAGGCTTCCTTACTTAGCGATTGAGTTGGCACAGGGGACAGGATGGAGCAGAAGACCATGGACTATCTCAGAGAGGCGTTGCAGCGTCTCAAGGAGAAGGCGCTGCGCATCGTCCACCTTACGTCTTGACAGAGACCTAAGGAGGATGACATGCTACAGTTCCACACCTGTTCCTCCACCGTACGTGGTCGACATATACCGCACACTGTGGTAGGGACATCACAAGTGTAGAGTGCCCCTCCTCTCGATGTGCTGGGGGGCTCCACTTGGCAGCGTGCGTATGCCCACATGTTTCGAGGTACACCTTCCCCTTCCCCCCTCTCTCTCTCGCTTCTCCACCCCCAGGTGAAGCTTCTAGAAGCTTCCGTTAGCATGCTTAATTCATTCCCTCGGTTACTTTTGCTAGTTTCATTCATTGCCTTAGATGATTCGATTGCATTGGTGCTTTATGATGTGCTATGATCCCGTCCTGTTAGGGTTTTTGTGTCAAGATGTCGGGGAAGGCGCAGCAGAGTCGGCATTGTTGTATAAAAATATAGGCTTTAGCGATCAATTCGAGTCACGCGTTAGGGTTTATGCGGGCTTGTTGCTTGGTTTTGGTAAATTTTTGTTGTGTCGAGTTTTGAAACCTTCTTTTTTTTGGTGGCATGAAAATGGAAGAAGAAGAAGACTAGAAGAGAGGGTGATTTGTTTTGTTTTGTTGTGTTTTGGGTGTAGGGAACATACAGGGAGAAGTGGACAGCTTTGGGTTGTAGGGGAATTTTCATGTCTAGGTCCCCTTGATTCCTTTGACCGACTATTGTAGATTTTGACATTTTGTTCTCACAGACTTAGAGGGCCACCGTTTTTTTCTATCTATTGTTGCTTTTCTTTTCTTCATTTCTAGTGGTACATGTGGCACCTTGTAGTTGTAATAGTCGAATCTTAAATGAGCTAAGGAGGTTCCCAGCCAGCAATTGTTGTTGCTGGCTTGCCAACGGTGGATCCTATATTGTGGTGCATTTGGGTTTAGAGTATTTTGTTTGTTCAAATTAGTGCCTTGTAAATTTATAAATTAATACCCTTTCCATTCGCAATTATTGATTCCTTGTACACTTGATTGCATCATTTCATTGCTTGGTTTACATCGTAATTTCTATCCCATCTTGAGTAATACATAAAAGTTGTGAGCAGAACAGAGGTCAATAGTAGAGGACATAGATCAGAACTATAGAACATCATGTTCTACTGATGTTGTATTAGTTATCGATTCCTTTTTGTTGACCTCAGCTCGATCTATTATATCAAATAGCACTTACTGTGAGCTTTGAAGCTACATTATTTAGCCAAATACTTCAAGGAAGCTTGAGTTTATTTGTTATGTAACTGTTCAATATACTATTCTTCTAGTGTCAAACAATTGTAGACTGCAAACATAGGGTACTAGCCCTAGAGAAATTGAGAATGCTGAATGCTCTGAGACATCTTCACACCTGCCAAATTGTGAATGTGCAAAAAAACTGACGAAAGCACACAAGTGTCTCCAATATGTGACAAGAAGATCTCCATCAAAAAGAAGGTAAGTCAAAAGTCAATTCTTCAATGTAGATCATGCTGTTGTGGTATCATTATTTGTTCATGTACGACAAAAATATGTAATTCTTTTGGCAATTGACACTACAGAAATTATGAAATGTTTAGTGTGGTATCAAATGTTCTAAAAAACAAATCGATTTTACACCATCAGGGTTGCCGTCTTAATGTTCTAATGTAGTATATATGTTGGACTGTTATGCCAATAGCAAATACAAAATATTGAGCAGAGTAGCAGACAGCTTTACTCATTACAAGATTTCTAGCAAGTTGAACTAGTTTCAAAACTAAGATGAAAGAGTAATAATAAAAACTAATTAGAAGTGTAAACTGTAAAGTATATCATGGGGCCAATACAGGCAGTCCACTTCCATTGGAAGATAGCTTGGCATTTTGCGCACGAGGGCTTCTCTTTTTATAAAACCTATAAGTAATATTTGATATGTTGACCAAAATTCAAGATCTGGTGTGCAAGAAATCAACCAATACACCTAATGTTCGTTCTTTTTTGAAACATGATAATGACACCGATAAATGCTGTGACGATACAATGTTGATGGCCCTTGTCATTCTAGTTCATTCCCAGAATCATATGACATAATGTTTAAGGTATCTCCATCTTGATGGTGTGAGCCTTGGTACAAATTAGGAGCAACATATGTAATTCTGGCAAGAATGACAATGAAGCAGGGTTCTTCCCTGCTGTTGTCCCCTAAATAAAAGGAATTACTATGAGGCATCTAGAGACTAGAATTAAGCATCATGTAAAGTTAGCAAAGTTAGAACCATAAAATGACATGAAACATTACCATACAAAACAATAATTAAAATGGATGCTATCTTGCTAAGCAATGTAGCTTGTAAAGGTCCAGACTTGTTTGTTGTTATTAATGATTATAGAGAAATGGGCTTCAGTAATAGCTATCTTGACTGTTAGTACTTAGTACTCACCTTCCTTCTTTATATTCATTCTTTTATGTTCTTAAAAAAAACAAATGACACAATTTTTATTGCTATGATCCAATTATGCCTTCATTGTAGCTTAAGGGCCTGTTTGGGGGAAAAGCTACTTTTAGTTTGTTTGGTCAGAAACAATTTGTAGTGGCGGTCGTGGCTTTTTTGTTATCTTTGTTTGGCAAACCGTCGCTGCAGCCTATAGCTTTTGAGGGCTAACCGAAATGGAAGGTAGCAACATAGCGAAGTACAGTAGCGTCTAGGTGGGGAAGTGATGTGGAGGCGGCGAGGCGGGGTGGCAGAGGTTGGAAAGGGGGAGCGAGCGAGTTAGGAGGTGTTCAAGCGAAGTCACAGCTGAAAAGCTCCTCTTCAGCAGTTGCAGCTTTTAGGAGTGCTTCTGCTATGGCTTAGCTTCCAAGCTGCTTTACAGCTATGCTGTTTGGGGGAGCTTTTGGCCCAAAGCTGAAACAAAGCTGAAGCACAGCTCCCCCAAATAGCCCCTAAATTGTTAGGTCGAATGGCTACACTCAAAGAGGATGGAACTGTACTTGTTGATATCCCCACTAATACTGAGGCTGCATCACTTGATGTTTTCCTTCAGGGCATTACTGCAATGAAACCTCTAGTGGGGAATCATTGGACTATTTAGATCTGCAGCATAGGCCTCCGATGCAAATTGTTATGCTAATCATTGGTACTAGAGGAGATGTGCAACCATTTATAGCTATAGGAAAACAGTTGCAGGTTGGCATGCTATTAATATATTTTGAAATTTTTATGCTATACATGTAATGCTTATATTGGCTAATGATTGCTACTACAATAGTTGTGCAATAATAAGAAACCCTGTAAAGTGTCAATACTTTGTCCTATTTGTTATATATAATGTGTGGAAGTATAAGTAGATTACTAGCCTTTCCTCAAATAGTTAAATTTTGGGTGAATTTGTTCGTTCATGAAACTAACATGGTATAAGAACTAGAGGTCTTGAGTTGGAGACCTGGATGACTCAATTTTAAGAAAAAAATAATTGTCATAGTTGAGGGGCTTGGTGGTAAGACCAAGAGGGTCCTAGGGCTGGAACGGGTCCCAGGACTAGGTCCGAGCCCATGTCATGTCCTCATTGGTGGCTTGTTGGAGCCTAGACATGAGGGGAAGTATTGAAGTATGAGTAGATTTCCAGCCCTTCCTCAAGAGTTTAGGCGTTTGAGTGAACTGTGGTGCAGGAAACTAATGTGATGAATAAGCTAAGTAAACATGCAAGGAATTTCTTAATAACAGTCATAAATTTCAGCAATTGTTTAGGAACAACTTCTATGTTTTTGGTTAAGTACTTCAATCAATTGTATTTGCTTCAATAAATTTCTTGGTCACATCTGTGGAGTGTCATCACTGCCAATTAGCTAAATATAGTAGTGTCACATACAATTCGATGTACCCATGAAATAACAATATCATCAGGAATGAACCCATGCTCTCCCATATTGGGCCTGGAAACTAGTCAGGAAATTGCTATTTGGTACTACCACAGTAATTCTTGTGTCAATTGGTTGGTGGAACTATACCTGTCCAAGAGTTGTGCTAGCTTAGTAAAGATATGTTTTGTTACTCTTCGACACGGTATTATTTATGTGGGATATCCTATTATATTCTATCATGAGTTGCTTTGATATCTATCTTCTTGATCACATGGACTTCCAACAAGTAGATAGAACTGCAGCATGTTAATTGTTCATTCCTAGTAAAAAGAATTAGTTGTTCATTTGTATATGTCTCAACTTGGAGTAACATTTACTTCTATTTACAGGACTATGGACACCGTGTTAGACTAACAACTCATGCCAACTTCAAGGAATTTGTGATGACTTCTGGGATGGAGTTTTATCCCCTAGGTGGAGATCCAAAACTTTTGCTAGATGTATGTTAATATCTTACTTCAATTTGTTTGGTACTTTTCAGTTTTACAGAGTAAGCTATTACTAGATCTTGCATAATAGTACATGATTGGTAATTTGAGCTGACATGGTCAAGATTCTTGCTTGCAACTCCGTTAGATATTCCTATCCAGTGGAACGAGATTAGGGAGATCATATTGTCCTTGATTCCAGCTTGCAAGGATTAGGACATTGATACTAGTGTTTCTTTCAATGCAGATTCTATAAAAGCTAATCTAGCAAAATATGGTAGTCTTTTTTCACTCCTGTTGTTGATTTTTTTATTTATTTCATGCATTTTTAATTAGTAAGGGTCATATCATGAGCCAAGGTTTTGGCTTTGGACAAGTAGCCTCTTTAGTGCAAGGCTTTGTTTCCACTTTTTGAGTAACACCATCGTGAAGTTAATTGAGAAGGTTGTATCGTAGTTCTCACTTCTATGCAGAGATCATCATACATCACTACAAAATTCTATGCTCAGCCTGTCATTTTGTTTGCTTGAGAATGTAGTTTAATTTGTGTTCTAAATGAATGCCTATTCGCATAATGTGCATATAGAAGAGGCCAGAGGCTCTGAAGTTACCTATTCACATAATGTTCACAATGTCATAGACATGAGTTCTCACCTCCCATTCCCTCTATGTTGCTTTAACCATAAGCATTTTGTTGATTGATCCATAACTTTATTGTCAGGCCTGCATGTAAATTTCTTACCCCTTCTCTCTTGTAAAGCAACCTGCAGGATATAGAGTAAGTTGATTTCGTTCCATATCTTCAAACCAATACTTCATGTTTGCAAAATTCCTTTTGTACCAATTGTTGGATATAGCTATTTAGGTTAAAAGCATCTATCTAATAACATTGGTTTTTCATTGTTACAAGGACGATGAAACTGTGTGAGGGAATCTTCCTGTTTAGGGTTAACTGAGGTCCATCTAACACCATTTTCAATCAAGGCCACTCAAGAGTGCTTATTGTGTTGTGAAATTTTGAGTTTTCTTGTTTTGGAGTTGCATAAAAGGCCAGCACATTTTCCTTTTGTTGGCCCATTAGGGCTGAGAAAAGGGATAAGGCAGGAGAGGTGAGGACTGAGTCCTCACCTATCTCGACCTGGCTGGCTACGGCACCGTTTTACTCTAGGGTTTGGTGATTTCTTCGTCGGTCTGTGAGGGGAGTTGGGTCTTGTGCATGCCCTGTGAATGGGGCTCCTCCTTCATCTATTTCTATGCGCCTCGTCCTCCTCTCCAAGGAGGTGTGACTCACAGATTTTCTTGATTCCCATCTTTGTTTTCCTCCTCCTTTCGATTTGTGCTCAACCGCTGAGATTGTGCTCTGGATTATTGGCTTGTTGCTTGGCTGGTGTGGTTGTGCTCGGGGTATTGGACCTGGTGCCAGATCAGTGTGGTTGTGCACTGAGTTTTGGTCAGTGATTTGCCGATTTGAGCACATGTCAGTGGAGCTTTGCTCGTGCTTTGCTGTGTGGTTTTTATGTGCTTGACTACACAGAAGTCTTGGAGGAAAGTGGTTTGGAGGATTGATCTTGTGTAGCTCATTTTTACAATACTGATCATAGCTCTATGGTTCAGTTGTTTATAAACTTCTGGCCGAACTGAATATATTCTGAAACTTGATCTCTTGGACAATAAAATTGATTATAAATACTTTGTAGTGCATAATTAGGAAGGTAAGAGTTCAAGGCCAAATTTGTTTAGATAATTTTTTAGTTCAATTGTGATAATTTGACCCAGGTGTAGTGGAGGTAAGAATAAGTCTCTAGCAAACCAACACCGTGTGGCGAGGAGGCTAAAGATTTAATTTTCAGTAGCCTGATACCTGAGAGCAATGCAAAACACTCTTTTGTTTACTGTTTAGAAGAAATGATTCATCACAAAGATGACATAAAAGTTATGATATGTTTTATCTCTTTGATTATGTCATTTTTACTATCTTTGAATTATGTAATATTAATCATATTGTTATTTGGGATTTGAAAGATCGAAATGGCGATTAGAGGGAGGGGGTGTGAATGATCCCAAATAAAATTTTCCCCCACTCAAAGTACTCCAAACAATCTTGCAATAAAAATCTAAAACACCCAAAGATTTTTCTTCAAACTGCTGTTTCTCAGATTCGCACACCCTCCAAAACCCGAACAATTAGACAACTATGTGTACCTCTAGCTTGCATGGATGAGAACCATGAATCATGTGAGAGATTTTTTAATCACAATCCTGGTTGTCAAGTGTCCAAACAAAGAGGAATCAACTCAAAGACTACTTTTCTAAAAGAGATAAAGCTAAAACACCAAAGTCTCTTTCCAGAAAAGTAAAAGCTGATTTTCAAGGAATTATCCTCAATTGGACCAGGTGGTTGGTGAGTTTATGTTGCTCTAAAATTTTTGGGACTTTTTCTCCCTATGAGAAGTTGCATCATAAAACACTCCACCAAAAATCACCTCAAAAATCTTTTTATAATAAACATGAAAAATCAAGTATTACAAACAGTGAGGAACTTCGATCAGAATGTTTGAGGCTCAGTTTTCACTTCATAACGCACAAACAGTGCAACCAGTGGACTCAAATTTTTTTTACAGAGATGGATATGTGAGTCATTCACCTTCTCCAAAAACAATAGCTTAAAAAGGATTTTCTAGATTTTTATAAAAAGCAAAGACTGACTGCTACGCGAAGAACAAGTTCTGGACAGATTTGCAATTTGATAAAAACTTGATCTCTAGTCTATCCTAGGGTGCAAGAAAGATGTAAAACCATATGAACACCCTCAAGACATCCTAGAAGAAGAGCATTTAGAAGGAGGGGAGGCAAATCCAAATTGCGATAAAGTAAATTGCGAGAATGTAAATGCGGGAAAGTAAATGCTGAATTTAAATTGCGTATTTTAAATGCGTAAAGGAAATGAAACATGAACATAAATGAAGAACATTTCATTTCTGGAAGGAGAGGTTACAAAGCCTCACATTTCATGTGGGCAAAGCTCAAAGGAGCATCAAAAACCTCAAAACCTTCAAAGGGGAAGGCTATCCCTCCTCCCCTATTTATACAACTCTTGGGCCACCTACCATCCTTGGATGAGCCTCTAAACCCTAGAGCATCCATCAAGGGCTAGGATTTACCCACTCAACCAGCCATGCAAGGGTTCACCCAAAACCCATAGCACATAATGGGTTTTCTTGCACGGTTTTCAAAGCATACTAACTAGACCAGATATCCTATCAACTAGACCGCAATCCGACGGCCCTCATCGATCTGAGTAGCATCTAGCTAGCATCACATCCATTCCTTATCTTCATGGCTTGCACGTACTCCGTCTTCGATCATCTTCCAGCGATCCCCGACCGTTTGGACCTTCGACGCTCCTCGCTTAGTCCCGGCCATCCTTCGCCTCACCATGACCTAGCATCATCGTCCTGCAACCATCATAAACAAGGAAACTCCTCACATAGCAATGCCCACAAAGATGTGCAATAAATCCATCAAAGTCCACTCATTAAAATTCATTTTTACTCGTTCTAGCCGGTATCACCGGGAAAATAGAGAAGACCTCAAATTGCTTCCAATTCCAATTTTAATTAAACCCAAACATGAGCACACCTTGCTCAAATAAAGTCAAATACTCATCACAAACATGGATGGACCTCCACATGGTCCTTCAATTCCCCCTTAATGAGTATATTAACAAACATCATAAAAGGCATAAATTTGAGTTTGAAGAGAATGAAGAAGAAAGCAATTTTTAGTTGCAAAGTCAAACTTGGTCCAAAGATAGAAATTAGAACCATGAACAAGTTGACGAAAAGGATTTTGGAGCTTAAATTCCAGAAGGAAGATTTGGATTTTGAATTTAATTTCAAGAAAGTGCAAGTTTTCCACAAAAACTCTAAAATCCAACCATACATGTCAAATGTGATTATGAGATTATGATCCAAAAGAAGTAGCGAAGTTTTACAAAGATCATAATAACCAAATAATCATTTACATTTTTATCTTTTTAATGATGCCTTTTCTACATTTTCTCCCCCTTTTGACAATATAGGCATCAAGATTTCATATTTACTCCCCCTTTCTCAACATGTATGCATGAAATGCAATCTAAAGAGCTTTGAAGATTATCCAATTGATTATAATAACAAGATATGACACCAAGCTCATCAATTTCAGATTATGATAAAACTAAGACATGTCCAAGATCAATACATTTTGTGAAAAAGCTTAGTTTTCACTATTTCATTCTAGAAAGATTTGACAAGTGCAAAACTTAGCAAAAGTTTCAAAGCTAGAAGTAAAACCACTCATAGGATCAATTAGAGAACCTAGCGTTCAACCTACTCAACACTTTGGGGAATCTAGAAGTGCAAACAAGGTCCTTCGAGCTCATTTTTATTTGATGCAAATTTTGGTTTTAACACTTTAAATGACATAGCGGGGTGCAAATGTTTGACATAATTTGCATTCTTTACCCACATATGTTTTCTTAATTTATTTGCATTTTTCAAGTGATTAACTCAAGCCATTGTCGATCATCTCAAGAGGAACTCTTAAGAGAATGGTCTTGGTCATACACAATACATTCCAAGTCCATCCCAAGTGCAATGGGAAGCAGTCTTGTGAATATAAAGTGTTGAGATCAATTTTGCACAAACCGAGTCAATTTTTCTTGTTTTTCATTTTAAGCATATATGAGCGATTTGAAGGACTCTAGTATGGATCAAACTAGTTTCACCCAAATTGCTATAGGGACTCTAGAGAACTCCAAAATTTCTCAAATCATGGCATAAACCTCTAGAGAAGAAACCTAGCAAGTAAAAGCAACATGTTTCATCAAGTTTTCATTCAAAGCTTTAAATTTTCAAATTTTAACAAGCTTATCATGATAAATAAACTTGGATAAATCTAAGCTAGTGACTTTCTTCAAAAGATGTAGCATGATGTATTTCATAAAGATTGAGTCAATTGCATAATAGACAAAGATCATAAAACAGAAAATACAGTCTAAATGCAATGCATGAACAGATTCCCAAACTCCCCCTCAACAAATAAATCAATTTTAAGCTCACATCTGGTTAAAGTTGAGTTATTATCAATATTAGGCATAAAAAAACCCAAATGAACTCAATAACAACCAGAAAAATAGAATGAGGAGAAGAAGTCGAGAAACTGCAAAACTGGATGGCTATAGAGCATAAAAAAGATATAAGAGACTCACTACGGCTCAGACTCGCTCTTATCTTCCCCAGTGACTAACATAGGGAAGCTAACTCTAGATCCCAACTAAGGAGTACACACAGACCCTGTCTACCCAGGAGGCCCAACACCTACTAGACTTATAAGACTGTGAGGGAACTCAACCTAGAGAGAAGAGAGAACAGCTAATCACACATGATAGCAACCTAAAGCATAAGATAAGAGGTCCATGCAAGGCATGCCAGAAGTCTAAGTGAGTGAACTCAACTCAAGAAAACAAGCCCAAAGTCACCCAGAAGAAACACGAAGAAAAGAAAAGCTGGAAGAAAACATATAATATATAATATACAAACCAGCTCCCCCTCACGAAAGGCCGTAAGGTCTCACAACTCCAAGCTCACTCCTCAAGGCAACAAATCAGGAGCTATCCAAAGGTTTAGTGAAGATATCGGCTAATTGAAGGTCACTCTCTACGAATTGAAGCGCTATATCACCCTTCTCCACATGGTCTCTAAGGAAGTGATATCTAATATCAATATGCTTGGTCCGGGAATGCTGCACTGAGTTCTTAGCAATGCAAATAGCAGAAGTGTTGTCACAAAAAAGTGGCACACTCTCTATATCTAACCCAAAGTCCCGCAAGGTCGATCTCATCCAGAGCACCTGGCTACAGCAACATACTCGGCCTCAGCGGTGGACTGTGCAACTCCGGACTGCTTCCTAGACGATCAAGAAATAAGAGAAGTGCCAATGAATTGCAAGGGCCAGAAGTGCTCTTCCTATCTATCCTACAGCCAGCAAAGTCAACATCGAAAAAGGCTCGAAGGGATAGACAAGAAGAAGAAGAGTACCAAATACCATAATTAATGGTAGCACGAAGGTACCTGAAAATGCGCTTGATTGCCTGGCGGTGAGAGGCACAAGGAGAGGCCTGAAATCGAGTGCACAGACACACAGCAAAATGTATGTCCGGCCTCGAAGTAGTGAGGTACAAGAGGGAGCCGATCATGCTCCGAAACTCCTTTCGATCAGCAGGCTCACCATTCTCGTCAGGCTCGAGGACAACAGTGGTGGCCATAGGAGTCATCACCAGCTTCCCATCAGACATATCGAAACGCCTCAGGAGGTCACGGATATACTTGCCTTAATGCAAGAAGGTATCCTCCCAAGTCTGCTTAATTTGGAAGCCAAGAAAGTAGCTCAACTCGTCCATCATACTCATCTCAAACTCTGTGCTCATTACCTCAGAAAACTGAGAAACAAGCGAATGAGATGAGCCACCAAAAATGATGTCGTCCACATAAATTTGGACAAGAAGAAAATGCTACTCATGGTGTCTGATGAAAAGAGTTTTGTCTACTACGCCCATCATGAAGTCATGGCTGAGAAGGTATGACTTGAGTCTCTCATACCATATTCTGGGGGCCTGCTTGAGTCCTACAAAGCTTTAAAAAGCTTGTATACATGACTCGGAAACTTGGGGTTCTCAAATCCCGGAGGTTGTTTGACATAAACCTCTTCCTCAATATAGTCATTGAGGAATGCACTCTTGACATCCATTTGATAGAGCTTGAAGCCCTGGGAAGCAGAGAATGCAAGCAGGATCCTGATATCCTCTAGTCTAGCTACAGGGGCAAAGGTCTCCTCAAAGTCAAGACCCTCAACCTGAGAAAAGCCCTCTGAAACTAGCCTAGCCTTGTTGCGAATGACAACCCCATACTCACTCTGCTTGTTTTTGAACACCCACTTGGTCCCAATGATATTATGACCAGATGGACGTTCTACAAGCTGCCAGACTTTGTTCCTCTTGAAGTTTTCAAGTTCCTCATGCATAGCATTAGTCCAAGACTCGTTAGATAATGCATGAGTCACATCCTTCGGCTCAAACGAGGCAACAAAGGCAGAGTGAAGGCAAAAACTAGACAAACCTGATTTTGAGCGAGTAACCCGCTCAAACAAATCGTCGATGATCTGATCAGGTGGATGAGAATGCTGAATATAACGAGGAGGTCCGGAAGCAGAAGTGGCCTCTACCTCATGCACAGAAGAGGTAGGAGCAGAGCCACTAGCTGCATGAGAGTTAGAAGGCAAGGGCTGGCCTTCCTGAGGTGCAAAAATGGAAACTGGAGACACCTCAGGTGTAGAGGGGACTGGATTAGGTGGAACACTATCATCTCCATCATCCTCATCCTCTACAAAAATGGTCTCGGAGGTGGAAGAAGAGCTTGAAATGTCAGATCTAGCTCCTGGGCTAGCCTCATCAAAGGTCACTTCACAGGTCTCTATGTTCCTATGCGCATCGCAACTCCAGACCCTATAGCTACGAGAAGAAGTCGAATAACCCAGAAAGGCACCATCAGAAGAACGAGACTCAAACTTATCCAGGTTACCAGACTTTAAAATAAAACACTTGCAACCAAACACACGAAAATGAGAAACACTGGGCTTTCGCCCATACCTCAACTCGCAAGAAGTGCGGTGCAAATGTGCTCTCAAGAATACACGATTAGAAACAAGGCAAGCAGTAGCTATAGCCTCAGCCCAAAACTTTCTAGAAGTACTGTACTCGTCTAGCATCGTCCTGGCCATCTCTACCAGGGTCCTGTTCTTCCTTTCCACTACGCCATTTCTTTGAGGACATAGGGAGAGGAGAACTGATGCTCTAAACCAGACTCCACACAGAAACTCTCAAAATAGGAGTTCTTGAACTCCGTGCCATTGTCACTGCATATAGCTCGTAGGGCACCAGGGAGCTCAAAATACAACCTATGAACCAAACCCCTAAAATGGGTAAAAGTCTCATCCTTCGAGGACATAAAAAACACCCAAGAGTACCTCGAAAAATCATCAACAATGACAAGAACATACCACTTCCCACCCACTGACTGCACTCTAGCTGGATCAACAGTGTCCATATGTAAAAGCTATCCTGGTGCATCGGTCATCACAACAGTGACTGGGGCATGAGAAACAGCAACCATCTTGCTATGTCGGCAAGGAGAGCAAACTAAGTCTTTGACCATTTTGAGTTTAGGCAAACCACGAATGAGGTCGTGAGTGCTAACTCGGGTTAAATGATCAAATCCAATGTGACCAAGTCTCCTATGCCAGAAAGAGAGATCACGGGACTCTAAAGCAATCAAACAACGGAGAGAGCCTCTAGAAGAAGCAGAAAAATCAGCACGAAAGACTCTCCCATATCTAAAAATCCCGCAATTTAACTCTCCTGAAGAATCGAGGATTCTACAGGCATTACTCTTAAAACTCACCTCGAAAGAGTTATCGATAAGCTGAGAAATAGAAAGCAAATTGTATTGCAGCTTACTCACTAAGGCAATATCTTTAAGAATGAAATTATCATTAATGCAGATGGTACATTTAGCAATGACTCTACCTGAAGAAGCATCCCCGAAAGTGATCAACTCATCACCGAGGGCTCGGACAAGGGAAGAGAACCATCGAGAATCTCCGGTCATATGACGAAAACAACCAGAGTCAACAATCCAAACACCTCCCTTCCCCATCCGACGAACCTGATCAAGACACAAGAGACTATCTAATTCAGACAACACACTATCATGCATTGTCCTTAGGTTCTCCAACTCCACAAGAAGAGCATCACACAAAGAACAGTCATTAGTGACTCGAGAGAGAGAAGATCTAAGAGAAGCTAACTCCCGAGTCAAGGTACCTACTTCCTTCTCTAGCTCCATACACCTAGCTCTAGCTCTAGCATGAAATTTCCCTAATTTGCAGAAAGCTTCATTGAGCTGGTCATTGGAGGGTACCTCTTCCGAGTCGCTGATGCCGTTGGCGTCGGCCATGAAGCAAATGTCAGAGAAGTCATCACAGCCTTTCTTCTCTTGCGGTTCATCCTAGCCCTCATCGCTCTATGTCTCCGTGTCGGAGAGGTTGATGTCGTCAAGCGCGGCGAGGACGCGGTGGAAGAGCTTCTTGTTCTTGGAGAAGTTACGATACTTCTTCTCATGCGCCGGCTCACGAACTGGAGGCTTTTTGTTGCGGTTCTTGTCGATGTAGTCGTTCTTTGCCGAACCGCTAGTGTCGTTCTTTGCCTTCTCCAATTTAGGGCAATTAGCCCGAATGTGGTTAGCGCCACCACACTCGAAGCATGTGATCATGCCCCCTCTCTTTCTCTCTCTCACCCTCTTGTATGCATGAGAAAACTTGCGAGCACGAAGAGCAAGCTCATTTCTGGAAAATTTTTCAGTTGGTCATCGCTTAGCTCGCAAAGAGTAGAAAGAGAGAAATCAACAGAAAAATCAAGGGAAGATCCAGTGGGATCAGTGACCAAGGCCATCGACTGAGATTTCATCTTGCGAGAGACGACGTCGATCTCATGAGTCTTGATACGGGAGTAAAGCCCATCAAGAGTCAAGGTCGACAAGTCGGTAGTATCCTTGATGGTGGTCACTTTCATTTCCCAAACTCGAAGATCGAGTGCGGTTCAAAAAATATCGAGCATTATCCGAGTCAGGGTATATGCAATCGACTGCTCGGAGGTCGCTCAAAATCTTCGTAAACCGACCAAAGCACTCGTGAAGACTCTCACCAGTGTGTTGTTCAAACTTGTTGTACTCACGCTTGTACTGATCCTGCCTCACGGTCTTGATTTGAGCAGTGCCCTCATGGTAAGCATTGAAGCTCTCCCAAATCTCGTGAGCGAAACGGAGGTGAGAAATCCTATCACACTCACTGCAGCTAAGACCCTGTATGAGAATGTTCCTTGCCTTAGTTTTCTCCTCAACGTCAGCCATATTGCCGGCCATGACGTTTTCATCGACAGGAACCTTATACGGGAGTTTCACCTCCTGCCATATCAAGAAGCCCTGGGCAGTGATGTATGCCTCCATTCGCGACTTCCAAAATGGAAAATCAACTCCAGAGAAGATAGGAAGCTTGGTGGAATACTTGTCCATCGGCATGGCTCTTGAGACCGGCAAAGATCTATGAAAGAGTAGAACCAGCTCTAATACCAATTGAAGGATCGAAATGGCGATCAGAGGAGGGTGAATGATCCCAAATAAAATTTTCCCCCACTCAAAGTACTCCAAACAATCTCATAATAAAAATCTGAAACACCTAAAGATTTTCGTTTAAACTGGTGCTTCTCAGATTCGCACACCCTCCAAAACCCGAACAACTAGACAACTATGTGTACCCCTAGTTTACATGGTTGAGAACCATGAACCATGTTACGAATGTTTCAATCACAGTCCTGGTTGTCAAGTGCCCAAACAAAAAGGAATCAATTCAAATACTTCTTTTCTAAAAGAGATAAAGCTAAAAACAACAAAGTCTCTTTTCAAAGAAGTAAAAGCAGATTTTCCAGGAATTGTCCTCAATTGAAGCAGGTGGTTGCTCTAAAATTTTTAGGAATGTTTTTCCCTGTGAGCAGTTGAGTCTTGAAATAGTCCACCAAAAGAAACGTTAAAAACCTTTGTATAATAGACATGAAAAATCAAGTATTACAGACAGTCAGAAACTTCAACTAGAAAGTTCGAGGCTCAATTTTCACTTCATAGCGCTCAAACGGTGCAACCAGTGGACTCACAAATTTTTCTAAACATGGATATATGAGTCACACACATTTGTCAATAAGAATAACTCAAAAAGGATTTTTCTAGATTTTTCTAAAAATCAAAGACTGACTACTGCGCGAAGAACAAGTTCTGGACATAATGACAACTTGATAGAAAACGTGATCTTTAGTCTATCCTAGGGTGCAAGAGAAGTGTAAAACCATATAATCACCCTCAAGACATCTTATAACAATAGTATTTAGAAGGAGGAGAGGCAAATCCAAATTGCGAGAAAGTAAATTGCGAGAATGTAAATGCTGAATTTAAATTTCGTAAAGTAAAGACATAATGTAAATGCGTTATTTAAATTCACAATAAGGTAAAGAAATTTTTTGTATTTTCTAGATGGAAGGTTTACAAAGCCTCACTTGATGTGGTCAATGCTCAAAGGAGCAACTCAAACCTTCAAGGGGGGAAGACTACCCCTCCACCCCTATTTATACAACTCTTGGGCCACATACCAGCCTTGGATGAGCCTATAAACCCTAGAGCATCCATCAAGGGCTAGGATTAACCTACTCAACCAGCCATGCAAGGGCTAACCCAAAACCCACAACACAAATGGGTTTTCTTGCATGGTTCTCAAAGCACACTAACTAGACCCGCTAACCTATCAACTAGACCAAGATCCAATGACCCTCATTGATCCATGCAGCGCCTAGCTAGCATCTCAATCGTTCCTTGTCTTCACGGCTTGCCACGACTCCATCTCCGATCATCTTCCGGTGATCCCCGACCATTTATACCTCTGACGCTCCTCGCCTAGTCCCGGTCAATCTTCGCCTCACCATGATCTAGCATCGTCGACCTGCAACCATCAAAAACAAAGAAACTCCTCACATAGCAATGCCCACAAAGATATGCAAGAAATCTATCAAAGTCCACACTTTGAAATTCATCTTTATTTGTTCTGGTCGGTGCTACCGCCCTTTGGCCGGTAGAACCCCCCATAGTGGACCGGTGCTACCGCTCTCAGGTCGGTAGCACCACACTGCGCAAACACCAGAGAAAACCCTTTTCTGATTTTCACACCGCTCCAAAAGCCGGTACTACCGCTCACCCGGTAGCACCGGGCTACCATAGCCGGTAGCACCACCTGGCCAAAAACCCGAAATAGACCCTGTCTGGTTTTTTCACACCGCACTCGGGTCCGATGCTACCACTCGCCCGGTAGCACCGGGAAAATAGAGAAGACCTTAAATTGCTTCCATTTGAAAATCCATTTCAAATCAAACTCAAACAAAAGCAAACCAAGCTCAAATTTAGTCAAATACTCATCACAAATCTGGGTAGACCTCCACATGGTCCTTCAATGGCAGATTCATCACTTGACTGATGGATCGATACAGGTGCTACTCGATACATATGCGCTGATCAGACTTGTTTCTCCTCTTTTTAGGGTGTAGCAGGTGGAACCGTTCTGATGGGGAATGGTGCAGCAACAACAATACGTGGGTTAGGATAGGTATGCCTGAAGTTGACTTGAGGCAAGACACTTGTTCTTAAGGACATGCTGTATATACCTGCCATGACTCGTAATCTGTTGAGTGGGTTGATGCTGTGCCAGTAAGGAATAAAGGTAGTCTTCAAATCCAATAAGGTCATGTTAACGAAGTGTGGTTTGTTCTAAGAAAAAGGCTATGATTGAGGAGGCATGTTCCACATTTCTACTCTTGATAATGATGTAAATTTTTTTAAGTCTTCATATTATGATAATTACAATGATTTATGGCATTCTTGTCTTTATCATGTCAACAACGAAGCTAGTGTGCGGTTAAGAAAGAGGGAGCTTATTCCTAAATACAACTATGATAAAAATCACAAGTGTGAGGTGTATGCACAAGCTGAACAACCTCGTAAATCGTTTAATATTGAAGGAACAAAATCAACCTCATAAATCTCTTCTAGAACACTAGTGATATGGAGCAAACACTAGGTTCAAGAGCACGAAAAGTAGAATGAAAGGAGCAAAAATTTCAGCAATAACAACGAGCAGACATATCAAACTTGGTAATCAAGAAACATGAATAACTTTAGATCTACTCATCCAAAATTGATGAAATTTGAATCATGACAAGATAAGGTCCTCTAGTAATGATTCGAAAAGGAATTTCAAGAGAAAAACCCAAAAAAAAGACCTTTCTAGCTCAACATCCTCTGCTGCACAAAAGCAGAGCTTTCAGAAACTTGGCTGTCAAGAAACATCAATAACTTTTGATCTACTCATCAAAAGTGGGTGAAATTTGAAATAAATAAAGTTAAGGTCCTTAAGGTCATGATTCCAAAAGTAATTTCAAAATAAATCTAAAAAGTGTAACCTTTCTTTCTTAACAAGCACACTGCACAAAAGCAGATATTTCAAAAACTTTGACCACAAAGAAACTGCAATAACTTTTATCTATACAACCAAACTTGATGAAACTTAAACCATGACTAGAAAATGACCTTAGGACTATGATTCCATAAGGAATTACAAGAATAAGATTAAGGTCTTAACCTTTCATGCAAATTGTTTAAGCTGCAAAAAATAGTGATTTCAAATCAAGAACATGATGTTGCAAGCATAACTTGAGCAAAAATAAGTTCTAATGGATCTTGCTTGGTTGGAACATGATTTAGATGAGTTCCTCAACCTCTTACATGTCCTAGATGTAAAATAACTATAGCAAGTAGAAAGGAGGGGTAGCAAAGCTCAAGTTGCAAGAAAGAACAAAGAAAAAATTCATGCAGGAATTAAGACAAAGTTTGCTTAGATGATTGGGATATGATCTGAAAAAGATTCATACATCAATCATTCATCCTTGGCATAAAATCCACAAGCATTTAGAAGGAGGGGAGGCAAATCCAAATGTGCAGAAAGTAAATTAGAAGAATTTAAAGTGGAAATGTACATTGCAGAATATAAGATGAAATTAAAATTTCATTGCTTTGAGAGGATGGTTTACAAAGCCTCACAACTAGGTGGGCAAAGCTTAAAGGAGCATAAGGAAACCAAAATCCTTCTAAAAGACTTGGCATGGAGGAATCTATGCACTCTTCTATTTATAGCACAACCTAGTCAATCTCTACCCTTGGATGAGTACCTTCTACCATGAGGAACCTCATCAAGGGCTGTGATTCTCCACCCTTAGATGACTTTCTTCTCCCAAAAGGAACCTCATCAAGGGTTGGGATTAACTCACTCATACATGGGCTAACCTAAAACCCAACAACATAATGGGTTTTAACCGTTTGACACTAACCTAACCACTACTCCATCCGCGAACCCTTGATCCAATTATCCTCCTTCGCTTGAGTATGGATTAAATTAGCATCTCCTCCATCCGCTTGTCATCTTGGCTTGCAGCAACTCTCGGTCTTAGTCATCTTCTAGCGTAACCTTGACAGTCTGAACCTTAGCTCTCCTAGCCTAGTCCCGATCTCCTCCGCCACACCATAACCTACCTCTAAGGTCCTGCAACCATCATAGACAAGCAAAACATCACATAGCATTGCACAACATAATATATAATATTTAATTAACAGCAATATGAATTCTCAATTAAATGCATCACTCAAGCTCACTAGGAAGGCCGACAGCAACCCAAAATTGCAAATTCAATTTTCCAAACTAAAAAAACTTACACAAATTGACGTAAGTCTAAAAAATGTCAAATACTCATCACACATCTATGGGTTGACCTCTACATAGTCTCACACATACCGTTGAGGTTGAGACCACCTTACCACTTGAGTTGATCCATTCTAACATTTGTGAAATGATTGGAATAATAACTAAATGTGGCAAAAGATACTTCTTTACTCTCATAGATGATGCAACTAGGTTCTGTTACATCTATTTACTTAAAACTAAAGATGAAGCACTAGAATATTTTAAGATATATAAGGCTAAAATTGAAAATCAACTAGAAAAAACAATAAAGAAGTTAAGGTCAGACTGGGGAGGAGAATATATTCTTAAGGAATTCTCTCAATACTATGAAGAAAGTGGTATAATACATGAGTTTACACCACCATACTCGCCTCAATCTAATGGAGTGGTTGAATGAAAGAACCGAACTATTTGTGACTTAGTGAATGCTTTGTTATAAAGTTTAGGTATAGTCAACTCATGGTGGGGTGAGGCTGTTCTCATAGTTTATTATGTCCTACATAGGGTTGCGCCTCGCAATCATGAGGTCACACCTTATGAAGGATGGAATAGGAGAAAACCTAACATGACTTTTCGTCGGACTTACGGGTTTTAACCTTTTGACACTAACGTAACCACTACTCCAACCGCGAACCCTTGATCCAACCATCCTCCTTCGCTTGAGTACGGCTCATGTTAGCATCTCATCCATCCACTTATCATCCTGGCTAGCTGCAACTCTCCGACCTTATGTTGGAGATATGCTCTAAAGGTATTCAAAGAGATGATTATATTTCCTTATGTTCATGATTAATTATTTTGCTCCTTGAATATTGTCATTATTATTTATTAGTAAGTATGTGACTTGTTTGTGAAACTCTATATATGACTTTATGATGATTATTCTAAAGTGATCCCTTGTCGATAAACATATTATGACACATATGAATAGACTAGCATATGTATTGGTTGATGACCATGTTTCACGAGTCATAAATATGGAGATACCAAAAAAATAATATGGACACATGTTATAGAACATAGAGTTGGATTGACCCATCTTAAGACACTAAGAATGTTGTAATCTTCTTGTCATCGGTTGGTCTCATATACAATGTGTATGCTATATCCTAAGACTTGAGGTTGGCACATGTACTCGAGATGTGTAATGACTTACTTAAGGGTTGCCAAAAGCTACTCCATAATTGATTAGTTATAAAGGTGGCTTTCGGGTTTATCATGAAGCATGCTATGAAGCATGATCGATCAAGATGGGATTTGCCCATCCATTCAACAGGACAAATATCTCTAGGCCTCTCGAGTGGTCGAATTTTGGAAATGCATGGCCATGCTACTCGTGGTTAAAGAGTTTACCGTAGTTGGCAATTTCGAGTCACATCATCGAGAAAGAGTGGTCAAGCTAACTAAACAAAGATGACATGTACTCGCCTTGAGTTTGATAGATATCATGAGGCAAAGGGAAATGCATATAACTAAGCATTCTTTAGGTTCGTCCGATGTGATCTTTACATATACTCAGGAGTCGGCATGTCTTGCTAGAGACCGCTACCGATTAATAGTCGAGTAAGAGTACTAGAGGCATGTCTTGGTATACGTGAACCTATAGGGTCATACGCTTAAAGGGTTGGGACTTAATTCAAATGGTGATCAAAATTATGATGGGTTTTAAGTTTCTACTGGGCCTCTAATGTAGATCCAAATTGGGCATCTATTTAAAGGGAGGGGGTGCTGGCTTTAGGGATAAGAGACATAGTAGGAATTTGGAATTCCCGAAACCCTCTGCCACCCCTGCTTCGTCGAGAATCGTGCAACCGGCGCTAGCACTCCGACACATAGTGTTCATGCTCCGTACGTGTGGATACCTTAGAGGTGTTATTGCGAAGCTTCAACGCTAGGACGATCTGCAACCTGCAATGGTCACAAGGAGCTGTTGGAGGAAAGCGCGAGGCTAGTATGACTACATCTGCACCAACGCGCTGTATCGCCTCTACTTCCACTACGGGTCTACGCGTCTAGTGGTAATTTTGTGATCTATAACTTTCAGTGGTTCATTGGTTATGCGGTAGAAATTTTTTATTGTACGCTAGAGTAGCCTACCTTAGTCATCATCCGACTTGACCTTAACCATTTGGACCTCAGCTCTCCTAGCCAAGTCCCGGTCTCCTCTACCTCACCATAACCTAGCTCCAAAGTTCTGCAACCATCACAGATAAGCAAAACTTCACATAGGATTGCACAACATAATATGCAATATTTAATTAACAGCAATATGAGTTCCGGATTAAATGCATTGCACAAGCTTACTGGGAATGCCGACAGCAACCAAAAATTGCAATTTCAATTTTTCAAACCAAAACAAACTCACACAAACGACACAGACCTAATAAAGGTCAAATACTCATCACGTATCCATGGGTTGACCTCCACATTTTCTCACATAGTGGTCGAGTCCGAGGTTTCAGACATTGCAACAAATACTGTAATGGAGTCCCGTGATGCGACATCCTTTGAGAATATTTTTCCTATAATTGGAAAAGTAGATAGCAAGCCTAATTGTTTTTATGAACACTCTACTCTTTCTAGTGTGCATGACACAGCTCTAGAATGGGAGTTGAGGAGTAAGAGGCAAAGGACTAAAAAGTCTTTGGGTGATGACTATATCACCTTTGTCGTGGATGATGAACCACGAATTCTTCCAGAGGCATATACATTACTAGATGCAGAGTACTGGAAGGAGGCAGTTCAGAGTGAGATGGCTTCTATCATCTCCAATGGGACTTGGGAGATAGCAGATCTTCCAGCTGGATGCAAGCCAGTGGGCTATAAATAGATCTTTAAAAGAAAGCGGAGGCCTGATGGTACAATTGAAAAGTACAAGGCCCGTTTGGTGGCTAAGGGTTTCACGCAAAAAGAAGGTGAAGTTTACTTTGACAATTACTCTCCTGTGGCTAGATTACCCACAATCTGAGTGCTCTTGGCACTAGGAGGTTCCTATAATCACCTAGTACATCAAATGGATATAAAGACCGCTTTCATAAATGGAGAGCTTGACGAGGAGATTTATATGCAGCAGCCAGATGGATTTGTGGTAAAAGGACAGGAAAATAGAGTGTGTCATTTGATTAAATCCTTATATGGTCTAAAACATGCTCCTAAGTAGTGGCATGAGAAATTTAATAGTATAATGTGTAACATCCCAAATTTTGGCTCATTTGGATTTAATATGGTTTTTGTTGATTTTCTGAATATTTGGGATTTTTCTAGAATTTATTTGGATTTATTTATTATATTTGAATATGGCCTATTATGAAAAATTATTTAAATAATGAGAAAATTCAAATGAAATTTTGCAAAAAATATTTTATTTGAGCTCTAAATGTCTCAAAATATTTTCTAGAATTTTTCTCATATTTTTATCACCTTAACCGAATTATTTTGATTAATGAAATAATTTTAATGGGAAAAGTAGTTGCTACAGTAGTGGCTTGACAGACACTTTGTAGCCCAAACTGTCGCTTGACCCGGGTTGTTGAAACCCTAGGCATCTGCCTTTCAATCTTGATCTAACGGTTGATGTTGATCTTGAATCTTGTTGGCGTCAAAAACTTGATGTAGGGTTTACGACAACAACATACGAATTTAACATCGGGTTGAGAGCGTGCGGTCGATTTGACACATGGCGACAAGGTAAAAAATATAAAATTCACTCAAAAGCCGATCGTGAAGATCAATCGGCTTAGATCCAATCAGCTTGAAGCCGATCGAGATCGAAGTAACAGGGTAAGTCTAATTAGCCGATTAAGGCTAATCAGATGATAAAGGCAGATTGATTCTGAAGAATGCGATGCGCAACAAAATCAGAATAAATCAAACCTGGGGCGTAATTGATGAAGATTAACAATCGGCGATGCGCAACTTTATTGATCAAATCGATTACAAAGACTAAGTTACAAGAACTACTCCTAGTCGACAGGAAAAAGTAGGAAAATAAAGGCTGGTTGATTGTATTGTGTTGTCTCCTTCCGCAGTTTGCTTTGACCCTTCTTTTATACCCGTCGGCCGATCATGTCCTTTTACAACACGTTTCAAGTCCTGATCCGTATCGGCCTTACCTCCGACAGTTATTTCCTTAAAGATCTTGCCGTTACCAAATATGTCCAAATCTTTCTAACATGTCCGTTAATTTCCGCGTGTCTGACTTTATTGCCGATTTTGACTAGACTTGCCAAATTTTGGTGCAAACATATGCCCCCATTTTTGAGAGATGACTCGTCATCTATCAAAAATCGCAATAATCGGCTTTTGCCCATCGGCTAACTGTTGAACTTCGCTCAATAACTGCTGCTTTATTTGCGTTGTAAGTCTCTGACACAAAGGTAGTGCGTTTTAACTGCTCGTGTCTTTTGAGATTCATTTCCCGCCGTTTCAAATTTTTCACCGTGCTATAAAATGCGGCCCCCACTGCGGTCATTCTTCACGCGCTCGAGCTCTCGCACTATCCGCAATCGGTTTAAACCTCCTGTTTGACGGACTTTCGAAGCAACCCTTAGCTCATCAACCTTTCTTGATCGGCTGCAATGGACCCAAGCCAGGTACTTATTCCGATCCCGCATAGCAATGACCAATACTTTTTGGGTCCTTTGGGGAATCTAGATGTCTACACAGTAACAAACCAAGAAATTCCTCGTTTACCTTTGTCGGCTTCTGGTCACAATATAGAAGGTTGGAATAAAAGTTTTAGAGCCTGGCCGACAGCTCTCATGGGGTGGAGAATTGGTTTATTAGAGTGGCAGCCCAAAAGAGGGGTTAATGGGAAAGAATGGGCATAGCTGAGTGTATTCCTCTTTCCCTAGCCGACCCAGAAGCCAATGAGCCCTTAGTGGCCACGGCTTGTTATTTTTGGTCGAATTGTTTTAATGCTTTCTTGTTCCGCACCAGTCCCATCGGCCCAACTCTTTTAGATGTTGCTCAGTTGTGCTGTCTTCGACCAGATGGCGAACAAGTATCGGCTTTTAGTGGAAAACCAAAATATAAACTTATCCGATCTAAGGGCGAAGGTTGGGCCAAACATATTGGAAATAATAATAAGATTAATGGCCTGGTATCGGATGAAGAGCATGTCGCCTTTATGAATCTTTGGCTAGACAGTTTTTTATTTTGTGGAGCATCCCTTGGACCAACTCAAGTTTATCAAGTGATAGCAGAGCAGCTTGTTGAAGGTCGTCGGCTAGCACTAGGTAAAATCTTCCTTGGCGTTGTGTATCAAATGCTTTATGTAATAAGGAGTCGGCTCTACACCGGTTTTGGGAAATTTACCATCGGCAATGTAGGTGGTCCGATGTGGTTTATGCAAATATGGTTATACTGCTTATTCAACCGCTCTTTTAAACTGGATTTAGCCGACGGAACTCCTTTTCCAAGGGAAGATGTACCAGAGGGAGCACCTATCCAATTTATAGAATGCCGATCTTTTGGTGAGAGGTTCATAATGTGCTCCAGTAATGAGACAAGGATTTCACCCGCGGGTTGCACAAAATTCTTGTCTTTCTTTTTGCAATTGGACACTGAAGATTTCAAGCAACAGGATTTCATTAGCTATAACGCCACAGCCGATTTTCCTTGGCCTTCATTTCTGCACTTGGAAGCCGATAGCTCTCTGATGCCTCAGGAGACCTTGGATCTGTATAGAATTTTTATCTCTCCATGTGTTTTCCATGTCGGCCTTCATACTAGAAATCGAGCGTTTCAGCCTTCATATGAATTTTACCATCCTTCAATCTACGCAAGACAGCTCGGCTTTGGCCAGGTGATTCCAAGTCTGCCACTTCTCGATCGACTTCAGCCTAGAGCGAGGGTCCGCAATGCCACATCAGCAAGGCTAGTCTTGTAATTAGCCGATGAGCTTCAACTACGCAGTCTCCCACACTTCTATCTGAACGCTCGCCGGGCAGGAGGCTTCACAACATGGTGGTCGGCTATTGCAGAATGTATATGCATGGAGAAAATTCCGTCGCTTATAATCAAGGAATTCTTTCCAGGGCTTGCCAGAGCCATCTTTAGTGTCTAACAGTGATTCTAGC
Organism: Otatea glauca; assembly: GCA_036346275.1. NCBI lineage: Eukaryota > Viridiplantae > Streptophyta > Magnoliopsida > Poales > Poaceae > Otatea > Otatea glauca. Next base: position 10,687,111 of record CM070724.1, read on the forward strand.
AGTGAAGCTAGTTCATCGGGTTACACTAACACAAGTCTTGTAGATAAGGTATCAGCTTGAATAACATTCCTCTGTACGCTAGCCCTCCTACCAGACTTCTACCAGACATATTTTCTGACCACCCTCATTGTTATATTGCAGACTAAGGCATCCGGCAAGAAGCCCATTTCCGGCCAATCAAGCAGTGGTCAAACAAAAAGGCCACTCCAGTCGACCGGCCTAACAGGGTATACTTCGGGTACCCTAGGAATCCAGAGTCCATCCTTATCGGGCATTGAGAAAAAAACAACCAAGTAAGCATAAACATAATCGACTGATTTTTTTACTTTCCTTTTGCTCAACTGAACTTTAGCCGATCATATTCACAGAAAAGAAGAAAACAAAATACACCAAGGCTCCGGCGAAAAGGGGATCCAAGCCCCAAGAACAGAGTGGCGAAAGTTCGCCACACGCGTCGGCCACTACGGAGGAAATAATCGTACCTTTAAGTAACTCATGTCTTTCAATACGTCGGCTTACCCTTTATTTTACTTCCTTTAGCCGACGCAATCAGCTCAAGTCGCGAAGATCTTGGCCGATCTTCCGAAGATTTCTTCTGCGCCACTCTCTCCTCCACGGCTGACTCCAACAGCTCCACTCGCCAATCTGCCGGAGCTTTCTGACCCAACAAATATGTTGGGCTTCTCCTTGGCCGATCTCGACGACCCGGAGATCATGGCCACTGATGACTACTATCTTTGAGATCGGGAAGATCCTCGAAATGTCGAAGGCGTCGGTGCGATCACCTCTACCCGAGGCACTAAAGAAAAACTTAATAAGCTTTTTGACCTGGTTACGAGGCCGCAATCGGAGATCCTGGCAAACAATCAGCCGATTCGTGATGCTTTGGCAGCGATTGAAGCCGATCTGCCTCCAGAGGCTATGGAAGCTCTCCTCAACGTCTGCCACCTGGACGAGAGGAAATCTGAAGTGGAGGCAGCTGAGGCAAGAATAGCTCGGCACGAAGCTCAAGAAGCCGACCAAAAAAATTTGGACGAGCTCGTCGCTGATGCCAAGGCCAAGAAACAAAAGTTTGATGCCGGTACAGAGCTGATAAAGACCACGAAGAACTCCCTCGGTCAGCTCGAATCGACTAAGAAGTTTCTCATGGAAGAGTTGGCCAAGACGGAGAAGCTAATCACAGAAGGCCAGCAAACCCTAGAGAAAACTTCATCGGCTATCAAGGATTAGAAGCTAGGACTTGCAGTGGCCGTGGTCGGCGTGAAAAAGCAAATGACCAAAGTGGTGCCAATGCCAGGGAGCGCAAAAGAACATGATCGCATCATTGACGAAGTTCAATGTATGATTGCAAAGGCTACTGGTGCACTGTTGGCTTTAGGCGCCACTCTCCCAGGCTCAGGCATCTAATATTAAGTCCTGAAATGTAAAACTTCTGTTGGTTGTTTTGGAAATACTTATCTGCACTTTTGTAACTCTTATAATCGACTGTTTAACCGATTTTAATTTCTCTTTCTAGTAAATGTATTTCTTGAGTCTACAATCCTTTTAGCCGATTAACAGCATCATGTTAACTTGGCCTTTTGAACGTGATCCTTAGTCGGCTAGGCTCCAATCCAAACGCTAGGATAGTACTTCTTTAAATATTTCCCATTAATAGCTTTAGTCAATACATATCCTTCCAATGTCTTTATTACGTACGAATTTCCACCGACTAGCCGATTAACTTTGTATGGTCCTTCCCACGTAGGTGACCATTTTTCGAATCGGTTATCTTTCGAACCAACAGGCAATATCGTTTTCCATACTAAATCAGCTTGATCGAAAGATTTAGGCATGACCTTTTTATTATACGCCCTTGCAACCCTGATCTTATTCCTTTTATGCCGATCAAGTATGGACAAACGTAATTCTGCCAACTCATCCAAGTTGTCGATCATCGAATTGTTATAATCCTGAGCCGACAAACTGTTTTGTCTGGCCACTCGTATAGATTCAATGTTGATCTCCACGGGTAAAACGGCTTCTTGACCATACACCAACTGGTAAGGTGAAAGCTTCGTTGCTCCGTGATAAACTAGCCGATACGCCCAAAGCGACTCCGATAGAGTTGAGTGCCAATTCCTCAGTTTTTCATCAATCTTTCTTTTGATCAACTTGATTAACGTTTTGTTGGACGACTCGGCTTGTCCATTAGCCTGAGCGTAGTATGGGAATGAATTCAACAGTTTAATCCCTAGACTTGTTGCGTAACTCTGAAATTCATTAGACATGAACACCGTACCTTGATCGATCGTAATTGTTTGAGGTATTCCAAACCGATGGACAATGTGCTCATTAACAAAACCGATGGCTTCGACACTGGTCACTTTCTTGAGTGGTATAGCTTCAACCCATTTAGAGAAATAATCGGTTGCGGCCAAAATAAACTTGTGACCTTTACTTGAAGCAGGAAATATTTGGCCGATTACATCTATTCCCCAACCTCTGAATGGCCATGGCTTAATAATTGGGTGCAAAGACGATGCTGGCGCTAGTTGTATGTTGCCAAACTTTTGACAGGTCTGACATCCTTTATAATACTTGAAACGATCTTCTACCATCGTCGGCCAAAAATAACCTATCTGTCTAAGCATCCACTTCATCTTATGAGCCGATTGGTGAGAACCGCAAATGCCTCCATGTACTTCACCCATTGCTACCCGTGCTTCTTCGGCTCCAAGACATCTCAATAGCAATCCTTCCATCGTCCGATAATACAACGTATCATCCATAACGATGTACTTTAAAGCTTGTTGCCTAATCTTGCGTTCTGTCGGTTTAGATGGATCAATCAGGTAATTCTTTATTTGCGTTCTCCAATCCACGACATCTACGCACATGACGGCTTTATTCACTAGCTCAGTTACCAGATATCGGCCAAAGTCATTGTACCCTGATGCCTATTGAGCCAGGGCATTAGCTCTATCATTCAACTCTCGAGGGACATGACCGATAGAAAATGATGTAAATGAGCTAATGATCTCGAAACATTGCTCTAAATATTTTAACAGTACCTCATCTCGACATTGGTATTCTCCTTTTATTTGCTGTACAATTAACATAGAATCCCCGTATGCCTCAACCACACTTACTTCGATGCTGTCTAATAATTGCAAACCCTTGAGAACGCTTCATACTCTTCTTGATTATTTGAGCATCGACTGTTTAATCGAAATGCAAATTCAAAGTTATGCCCTTTGGGCGATATGAGCACTCTGTGATTCAACGCCTTCTCTGCATTACGCACCCATCAAAAACAATTGCCAAGGGGCTACAGATACCAAATCGGCAGTAGTGTCATGTCCTATTATAAAATCGGCCAGAACTTGTCCCTTAACTGCTTTAGCCGATTCATAAATCAAGTCGAACTCTATCAAGGCATAAGCCCATTTGCTAAGTCGACCTCATAATATCGGAGCTGATAACATATACTTTATAACATCGGTTTTACAGATTACTTTACAAGCCGATGCTAAAATATAATGTCTTAGCTTTGTACATGAGAAATATAAAGACAAGCATAATTTCTCGATGAAAGGGTACCTGAATTCATCATCAAGAAGGCGTCGGATTAAATAAAAGATAACCCTTTCCTTTCCATCGACTTCTTGTGCTAAAACAGACCCGATAGTCTCCTTTTCGGCCGATATATATAACCTGAATGGAATCCCTTTTCGAGGGGCAGCCAAAACCGGAGGATTGGCTAAATAGTCTTTGACGTCGTCGAAAGCCTTTTGTTGATCGGTCCCCCACACAAATTCTTGATTATCTTTTAATTTCAAAAGTGGGGTAAAAGTACGGATCCGACCAGAGAGATTCGAGATAAACCTTCGGAGATAGTTAATCTTGCCGATCAACTTTTGTAATTCGTTTTTGCATGTTGGGGGCATTGTATTTACTATGGCTTTAACTCTTTCTTGATTGACTTCAATACCTCTTTCATTTACCATAAAGCCCAAAAATTGCCCAGTCGACACGCCAAACGCACATTTGAAAGGATTCATCTTCAAGCCATGTGATCTTATGTTCTGGAAAACCTTTTCTAAATCGGCCAAATGCTGCCAGTCATCTGCGGACTTTACCACGACATCATCGATATATATCTCAACGATGTGACCGATTAAATTATGAAAAATCAGATTCATGGCTCGCTGATATATTGCCCCAGCGTTCTTTAAACCGAAAGTCATAACCGTCCACTCGAACAAACCTATGGCACCAGGACATCTAAAAGCTGTTTTTGGTATATCGGCTTCTGCCATGAATATCTGATTGTATCAGGTATTCCCGTCTAGAAAACTTATGATCTTATTCCCTGATGCAGCATCGATAAGCATATCGGCTATTGGCATCGGGTATTCATCTTTTGGTGTCGCTTTGCTTAAATCTCTAAAGTCGACACAAACTCGAAGAATTCTGTTTTTATTCATGACTGGAACAATGTTGGAAACCCATTCCGCATATCGGCAAGGCCTTATAAATTTAGCCTCCAACAATCGCTCTATTTCTTCTTTTATAATTTTATACAGGGCCGGATTAAAACGCCTAGGGTATTGTTTAAACGGCCGATAACCTTGCTTAATAGGTAGCCGATGTTCTACCAATTGTCGGCTTAAACCAGGCATCTCGTGATACTCCCAAGCAAAACAATCTTTATACTCTCTAAGAATCTTGATTAACTTTTTTTTATATTTTACATCTAATTTTGCGCTAATAAAAGTTGGTCTTTTTCTATCACTACTACCTATATCAACTTCTTCAAGCGGATCGGTGGACGTTAAGCCTTGACCCAACTTTTCAATCTCTTGAAAGTCTTCTATAGCCTCATAGCTATCCATTGTTTGCCGATAGCTTTGCATTTTATCTTGTAATACCTTTACTGTTTTTCTTGTCCCCATCGGCGCAACACTTTGTTTGCTCGATCAAACGTGTCTGGCCTGACACTGATCGGCACAAGTCCTGTTTTGCTCACGCAGATGAAATCGCAGTCTTCTAGTGTTTTTCCCGATATGCATCCAGCTTCTTCATGTTGCCAATTCGCATCAGAACTGGCCATGGCAATATGAGCCGATGTATCGGCCGTGACAATTTCAACTTCTGCTCCGTTCCACTGAACAAGCGCTTGATGCATAGTCGACGGGATGCATCAGTTGGCGTGAATCCAATCTCTTCCAAGCAGAACGCTGTAATTTCCTTTGGCGTCAATAACAAAAAATGCAGTCAGCAAAGTTTTACTGCCGACGGTCAGTTCTGTAACCATGATGCCTTTGACTTCTGTAGGATCGCCTGTGAAGTCATTTAAAACCATGTTAGTTTTAATCAAGTCTTCATCGGACTTACCCAGTTTCTTGCAAGTCGTATAGGGCATCAAGTTTACTGTGGCTCCACCATCTACCAGCATCCTTGATATCGGCTTTCCATTTATATACCCTTTCAGATATAATGGTTTCAGATGCCGATGATCATCTCTTGGTTTTTCAAAGATAGCGTTTTGAATGCCTGAACATGATTGAGTAAAAGTTTCTTTAGCCGACTCAGTTTTAATTTTGAATTCGGCCGGCAGTGTGAACACCATATTGATGTCCATTGGGGGTGTATCGTCCCTAATCATAGGAGAATCTAGATCATCTGCTGATTTAAAATCTTCCTCGGCTTGTTCCTTTTTTCTCCACTCTTTTTTGACAACCTTGACCGGACAAAGCTCATTGAAAGTATCATCCCTCTGCCTTTCTGCGTCGGCTTCCCGGATCTCTTGAGTCCTTAGCCTCTGAAGCCGTCTGCGCTGCGATCGGCTAAGGCCAGATGGACACCATCTAGGCTTGGGCTCTACTGGCTTTCGTATCTGGCCAACCAAATTTTCTCGGTCTGAATTGGGCCTTAGCGTTTCAACTTGATCTGGTTTGGATATTCTTTCGTGAACAGGCCTTCTGTAACCTCTGCCTTGACCTCGAATCGGCCCAGTCAGCCTGTCTCTAGCCGATTGTCTTGGCCAATCGTCTCGGGGATAATGCTCCATCGGGCACGTATACGGCGATGGCAATACTACTCCCCTTTCCCAGCAAAACTGCCAAAAGGGACACCTTTTATGTGCTTTCTCCACATTTTTGGTGTGGTATAAATTATTCGACCGGCGAGTAGGAAATCGTGGTCGGCTATTCATTCTTTCATATCTCTCCATCAATTGTGAAAACGTTGGTCCCTGTCTTTTAGCTGACTGCCTTGATGGTGATTTTTCAGCTTTGTACCATTTGCCCACCTGAAGATTTCCCTTGGGTTTAATGGTTCTCGAATTTTTTCCTTCATGATCGGCTTCTATTTGTAATGAGCCGATTGTGATTTTTAATGTCTGGCCGCCGTTTGAATTCGACTGAATATTGACTTGCCGATCCTTCTTTGGCTCATCATGCATCGGCTCCTTTCCTTTAGCTGAACATTGAACCATGTTAATTGGGAATGGATCAGTGTCGACTTGCATGGTCGGCTCATCAGCAAATTTTAGCTGACCATCCTCAATAGCCGACTAGATCTGTTGACGAAAAATATTGCAATCATTAGTATTGTGAGAAAAAGAATGGTGCCACTTGCAATACCTGCGTTTCTTGATCTCGTCAGCCGATGGTATGATATGTCCCTCGGGTAACCGTATTATCTTTTCTTGTAATAATAGATCAAAAATACGATCACACTTGGAAACATCAAAGGCATACTTAACTTCCGACTTATTTCTAGTCGGCTTTAGCCAAGAACAGACTAGGGACTTCTTAGACCCTTTTACCCATTCGGCTATATTTATTTCCACTTCATCGTCTTCTAAAGAATCGCTTGGACAATAATCCACCATATTGACTTTAACTTTATCCTTTTCTTTATTGCCGTTATTTTTAAATCTATCTTTGAACACTTTATTATCTAGGAATCGGCTTTCTGGTGATACGATGAAGCGAGATGGCTTAAATCGTTGAACTCTTGCCCTCCAAACTTCTCTCTAAGTGGTGGAATTAATCCTTGAAAAGCCAAATCGGCAAGCTGGTTATCGGGCAATGTGACACTAAAACATCGGTTTCTAGTTTCCCTGAACCTCTTAATGTAATCAGTTACCGATTCTCCAAATTTCTGGCGAACAGAACTTAGGTCGAAAATCCTGAGTTCTAAACTGCCTGAGAAAAAATACTCGTGGAATCGGCTTTCCAAATCGTTCCATAAGTGGACCGAATTTGGAGGCAAACAAGTAAACCAATAAAGGCTGCCCCAGACAGTGACAACGGGAATAGTTTTATTTTCAGTCCATCAGACTGAGCCGCTTCGCCGCATTGAGCGATAAAGCATCCGATGTGTTCTAGAGTGGTAGTTGAGTCATCACCAGAGAATTTTGCAAAATCTGGGACTCTGAAATTGTGAGGGTAAGGCATACGATCTATGTAATCAGGATACGGCTTTCTGTAACCGATAACCTTCCCCTTTGGTTGTATGCCGAATTGGTCCCTTAAGATAGCGGAGATTTGATCGGTCCAGTTTGCATTATCTGCCATTGGCACCGCAGGCCTCTGATAATGTTGATCATAGTTGGCATTCTGCCCCCCGAGTGCAAACTCGGGTTGCCAATTATGCTGAGCCGACGACACACGAGTATACTGATCATACCTATTATGCCTGATTTGAGGTTCTGGTATTGGGACGAAAGGCTCTAAATAAGTTACTACCCTATGCGGACCCGGATTTCTAAGCAAGGTAGGTTCATGCGGGTATGTTTCAGGCCCAATCGGCTATGAAACCGATTGTGGAAAGGCATAGAATGGAGCCGACGGCGGTAGATTTGTTGATGCGTCTAACTTAGCGGCGTCGGTGTATGCGTGGTAATGGCTCACCCCACTTGGCCGTGGGTCTCTAGGCAATATTATAGTGGGCTGAGTAGGCATCATGGTAGGGGGTGAGGTTATAGCCGATGGTTTAGGATCGGCCGGTGTGCTCTGCGTATTTTGGGCTACTGAAAAAACAGGGTAATTCGGCAGAGCTTGTAATGGGTCAAGCAGACTACCTGACGAGGCTAACTCCTGGGCTATAGTTTTAACACTATTTGCTATCATCGGCTTAAGCGTTGTCACAAGAGCCGATGATTGGTTTATTAAGGCGTGGTGCACAGACTGATTAATCATAGCCGATAATTCGGCTTGAGCAGGCAGATATCGGCTTACCGGTTCTGTGACACCCGCATCTCCCAGGGCATTGACCGTCGGCAGGGCGGATTTTTGAGTGACATCACGTCTAGTTTTCCGATAACAGCTTAGCATCATCTCCTCCAATGCAGTCTTTCAAACTTCAATCACTTGACGTTGTTCTGCAGTCAAATTGTCCATTGTTGGGACGATTATGGCTTCTGTGTTGAGATCGGATGGTGGAATCGACTTTCCTGATGAAGACATGGTCCCACCGGGCGTGCCAAGAGTGTGTTGGCGTCAAAAACTTGATGTAGGGTTTCTAACAACAGCACACCAGACGAACACTAGGTTCAGAGCGTGCCAGTCGATTTGACCTGTAACCGACAAGGTAAAAAATATAAAATTCACTCAAAAGCCGATCATGAAGATCAATCGGCTTAGATCCAATCAGCTTGAAGTCGATCGAGATCGAAGTAACAGGGTAAGTCTAATTAGCCGATTAAGGCTAATCAGATGATAAAGGCAGATCGATTCTGAAGAAGGCGATGCGCAACAAAATCAGAATAAATCAAACCTGGGGCGTAATTGATGAAGATCAATAATCGGCAATGCGCAACTTTATTGATCAAATGGATTACAAAGACTAAGTTACAAGAACTACTCCTAGTCGACAGGAAAAAGTAGGAAAATAAAGGCTGGTTGATTGTATTGTGTTGTCTCCTTCCGCAGTTTGCTTTGACCCTTCTTTTATACCCGTCGGCCGATCGTGTCCTTTTACAACACGTTTCAAGTCCTGATCCGTATCGGCCTTACCTCCGACAGTTGTTTCCTTAAAGATCTTGCCGTTACCAAATATCTCCAAATCTTTCTAACCTGTCCATTAATTTCCGCGTGTCTGACTTTATTGCCGATTTTGACTAGACTTGCCAAATTTTGGTGCAAACAAATCCCTAAAAGATCTCGGTCGTTGGAATCTTGTGCTGTTCAGATTGATCGAATGAAGCATATCAAGGCCGGTCATTTGGACGCATGTGTGGCCGAGACTGCACCGCGTCACCCATGCTAGAGACTGTCGGATCCACAACGCGTGTTCGAGTGGGATTGTGTTATCCCCGGGAGTCCACCACCGCCGCAAACTTGGGGTTCGCCGCCGAGAAGGTTCCTCTTCCCGTGCTAAAAACTGACGCCAAGGGCTATATAGGTTGCATTAACCCTTGATTGTAATTCCTGAGCATTGCTCAATACTGCTTGAGAATTACAATTAAGGGTTAGATTTTGTAAAATAAAAACTTGGATAAGAAGGCAGGATGCCATTGGAAAGTTTGGAATATGTTAGGGTTGGAAGACATATTTACTTGGGAAATACCTGCAAATTACTTGTTACTGTTATTTGTTTTACTATCATTTCAATCTATTTATTGTATTCTTTATAAATGCTGCATCAAGGCAAAATAGTCATATCAGCCATTCATTTGGAATAAGTCTTGCATATAGATATGATAGAATTGCATTTAGTGCACAACTTATTGAGTGCTTTAAGAACTCACCCTTGCCAACAACAAATCACCAGTTAAGGAAGAGTTTACACCAACTTTCGAGGGAGAGTATCCAGAAGAGACAAATGTTTAGGGTGCAAGCCTTATCAGTTGCCTATAGTATACTGAAGGGTTTAATTATGTTTTCATTCCATTGTAATTTAATTGGCATATTCAGTAATGTCGACCATAAGGTCAGCCAGCAGGATATAATTAATATATGAATTTTTTATTATGTTTCTGCTGTGTATGATTGTGATATTTATCTATGTCGAGCCTGTATGCACTAGAGTGATCCTAGACTAGTACGATATACACAGAGGGTCTGAATTTGCATATTTGGGTCCCGACACAATGACTTCTATTGGTTTTTATGTAATTGATGCTAACAAGTGTGTATACTATCGATTCAAAGGGAGTGAAGGTGTCATTCTATGCTTGCATTTTCATGACATATTACTATTTGGGATCAATTTGGATGTAATTGATCAAACAAAGTCGTTTCACTCCCAAAATTTTTATATGAAAGATCTGGGTGAAGCTGATGTAATCTTGAACATCAAACTAATAAAGGGTGAGAATGGGATTACCCTGTTTCAATCCCATTATGTGGATAAAGTCTTGAGTTGTTTTAGCTTTACAGACTGCAAGCCTATTACCACACCTTATGATCCAAATGTTAAACTTAAAAAGCACTTGGGACAAGGAAAAAACAAACTCAGGTATTCACAAATTATAGGTTTCCTGATGTACTTAGCTAGTGCAACGAGGCCAGACATCTCATATGTTGTATGTAGGTTGAGTCGTTATACGTCAAACACAAGAGATGATCATTTGATAGCACTAGAGAGAGTTATCAAATATTTAAAGGGGACAATGAATTTGGGAATACACTATTCTGGTCATCCTACAGTCCTGGAAGGATTTAGTGATTCCAACTGGATCAGTGACTCGGATGACATGAAGGCTACAAGTGGCTAACTTTTCACTCTAGTAGGTGGGCTTGTAACGTGGAGGTTTTTCAAACAAACTATTATTACATGATCTACCATGGAGGCTGAGTTAGTAGCTCTAGACTCAGTGGCTGTAGAGGCAGAATGGATTAGAGAGCTTCTTTCTGACCTACCTATAATGGAAAAACCTATTCCAGCTATTCTTACCTACTGTGATAACCAAACGGTTCTGGCGATAGTGAAGAGTAGGAAAGATAATATAAAGTCGTCAAGACGCATAAAGAGGCGACTGAAATCGCTTAGGCATGCCAAAGAGACGGGTGCCATTGCTGTAGAATACATCTAGTCTGAAAGGAACTTGGTCGATCCTTTCACTAAAGAAATGGGGTGGAAGGCTATCATTGCAGCATCTAGGGGAATGGGGCTCATACCCACTTGAGTGGATCACACTGGTAGTAATCTATCCTAGAAAATCGGAGATCCCGTGAACTAGGCTCTAGGAAACCAAACTGTGTGGTCTAGAGAGCATATCTAAGGGTCCCATTAGCTGCAATGCTCTACTGTAAGGCAGGTTGAGCTGTAAGCTCTTAATGAGTTCAATGCTGTGTGGCTATTGGAGTCATCCTACAGTACTCCTAGGAGAACTCACCTATATGAGTATGATCGTGAGGTCATGATCAATGGAAGTAATGGCTATACTTCTAGAAGATATCTCATGAATTAAGATACTAGGACATAACCGGAAATTCCTAACTTGAGAGCTAAAATAAAAGCTGCCTAGTACAGAGTGTTGCCAATATAGAGTCTCTCACACCAAGGAGTAGGATCAAGGCTTTAGTCCTCCTTCATCTGCGCAAAGTTGAAATGCTTGTAACTAGACAATGGGTTCAAACCCGAAATGTACTCTTTGTCAAATATCCGTATATCAAGCAAGGTTAATCCTCCAACTTCAAATTTGGTGGGGATTATTGCAAAATTTGGAGTTTGCCTATTTTGGAGTTGGATAAAAGCCTGGCCCATTTTCTTTTTGTTGGCCCATTCGGCCGGCCCATTAGGGCTGAGAAAAGGGATAAGGCAGGAGGCTGCGGCGCATTTTTCCCTAGGGTTTGGTGATTGCCTCACCAACCGATGAGGGGAGTTGGGTCCAGCGCGTGCCTAGTGAATGGGGCTCCTTCCTCTATTTCTATGTGCCTCATCCTCCTCCCCAAGGACTCACATATTTTCTTGATTCTCATCTTTGTTTTCCTCCTGCTTTCGATTTGTGCTCGGCCGGTGAGATTGTGCCCTGGATTAGGCTTGGTGCTTTGTTGGTGTGGTTGTGCTCTAGGTCTTGGACCTAGTGCCTGATCAGTGTGGTTGTGCACTAATTTTTGGTCGGTACTTTGCCGATTTGAACATAGGTTAGTGAAGCTTTGCTCTTGCTGTGCTGTGCGGTTTTTCTGTGCTTGACTGCGCAAAAGTCTTGGAGGAAAGTGGTTTGGAGGATTGATCTTGTGCAGCTCATTTTGAGGCTCTATTTCGCACTTGGTGTGTCACGTGGATTTCTGGGACAGCAGCATTCTTGTTGTGCCTTGCTCTGCCTTCTGAACAAACTTTGAGTGGTTGTTCCTCTGTGAGTATAATTGTAATGTTCTCACTTATTGCTGCACTTGTTTATTGCTCATGATGATGATAATGGGTCAATGATGAACTAAACAATTGAAGTAGTAATTTTGGCCTAAATTGCTAGTGATACTTTCTGTTATTGCTAGAGAGTATTGTTTACTATTATTGAGCTAGTTTGCTGCTTTCATTGTGTCTTTAATCTACTTTTGATCATTGGTAAACATGCTGGTCATGTTATTTTTATAATACTGATCATAGCTTTGTGGTTCGGTTGTTTTATTACCTTCTGGCCGAACTGAATATATTCTGAAACTTGATCTCTTGGATAGTAAAGTTGATTATAAATACTTTGTAGTGCATAATTAGGAAGATAAGAGTTCAAGGCCACATTTGCTTAGTTAATTGTTTAGTTCAATAATGATAATCTGACCCAAGTGTAATGGAGGTAAGAATTAGTCTCTAGCAACCCTACACCGTGTGGCGAGGAGGTTGAAGATTTAATTTTCAACAGCCCGATACCTAAGAGCAATCCAAAACACTCTTTTGTTTACTAATCTGTTTAGGAGACACGATTCATTACATAGATGATATAAAAAGTTATGATATACTTTATCTCTTTGATTATGTCATTTTTGCTATCTTTGAATTATGTAATTTTTATCATATTGTTATTTAGGATTAGCATGATATTCTTACTCTTATTATCACATTATTTACAGCATATTGTCCCCGCATAAATCTCACATATATGTCTATCCACTATGCTGCTCTGCCTTGTATCTGCTGTGTGTTGGGAATGTAGAGCTCACATTTTGCAAAATGGCACTATGCATGTAATTGCTCAATTATTGCTGTAGCGAACATGTAGGTGGCATTTTTGTGCTTAGCGACTTGTTTTTATTTTTTTCTTGCTAATATTTGTATACTTGTGATATGGGTTCAGTGGTTAGGGACTGGAGGACGCAAGAGCACGTGTGTTTCAGGTTTGATCGTAGTGGATAGCGGGGAGGATCAGGGTTAACAATCTCGTCTCGCCAGCAGTTTTCGCGATGCCAACAGTACCAGTTTTTGTGGTAAACCGTGCGAAAACCACGAAAAACCGAACGGATTTCAAATTCAAAAAATTTGAACTCTGGTCAAACCGGTCAGCGAAAACCGCGGTTTTCGACAAAAAATCGCTCGGTTTTTGCGAAAAACCGAGCGGTTTTTCGCGAAAAGCACCCAAGGCCGAAAAAATCGGGAACAAATGGGAAAAAATGCAAAAACAAATGTTGTAAAAATTCAGGAAAGGCTAAAATTGAGTAAAAAAATATATGAATAAGGTATGTGAAACACATGAAAAATTCCAAAATGATCTCTCCTAAATTTGGGAAAACTTCGACATGACCTTTGCTATATTTTAGATAATTGGAAGTTGTAAATTAGGCATTTAGCAATAATATATCAATAAATAATCTTTCCTTGCAATACTACAATCACACAAGTGCAAAAATAGGCATTTAAATAACCACATAGTAAAAGCATTCGCAATTTCAGTACCATTCATTTGTCACCACTATTTACATTATAATACCTTTCAATTGAAATTGCGGAATAGGCATTAGCATAGCTTTGTCATTCTTCTATTATCGCATAAATACCATGTTCGACCTACATGAACGGAATGTTAGTAAAAATTTTGACTTGCAATGTACACTTGGTATAATATCAAGTTGCAATGAAATGAAACATGCAATGAAATGAATCATGCAAATGAAATGAATTATGCAAATGAAATATTACCTTCGGGGCTACGGGTAATATTGTTGCGTGTACACTTGGTTGGCCATATTGTATTCCTCGATAGACATCAAGGCCAATCCTCGTGTAGCTAGCAACTCATTATAATCGTGCGGCTTTGCCCGTCCATGTGCTTGTTGTTTGCCATTGTTGATCTTTGAAGAGGAACGCGATATGCTACACTAGCACAAAAAATCTACCACAGAACCGTACGCTACTGCAAGAAGGATCACATAAGATTACCACTAGGCGGGCAGTTGCGGAATCCTTCGCGCGTCGATGTAGTGGATCGTCCTCGCCGCAGTCGTTGCGTCGATGGAGTGGATCGTCCTCGCCTCGCCGTGGATCGTCCTCCCACGCCACAGTCGCAGCAGCGTCACCGCAGTATTTCACACGTCTAGGGATGGAACGCCGTGCACCGGTGTGCAAGCACGTGGTCGCTCGGCAGGGGCAACGAGAAGAGGAGGCTAGGGTTTCGAGTGAATCACTTCTAAACCGTGGGAAAGCACACCCTGCGCCCACCCTCCTCCCCTCCTTATATAGCCACGAGATGAAACCCTAAACCAAGGCCCATCAGCGTGCTAAACCCACGATGTCCATTAATTATGGATCCAATCCAAATTAATGCGTCCCAGCCCATTAAGTGTGTGACCCTGCAGGTTCACGTACGTTTAGACATGGATTCGAAAAACTCCTTTTCAATCCAATAGTTGGTAGCGGCTCCTTGCAAAGTATGCCAACTCCCAAACATACTATGATCAAATCGGACAAAACCTATCAAAAGTACTCATGTAATAATCCATTTGCCAAGTATATGAAGATTGAACTCAAGGTGAGAAGTATGTCATCCTTTGATGATTCAATCCATCTCTCGTATCCGTGATATATTAATAAGTTGTGATTGACTCCTCAATCACGGCATGGCCATGCACTTCCTTAATCATATCACACGAGTGGCCTTGTCATATATCTCCGTTTCATTGAAGTGGCAAATTCCATCTTGACTGCTCACTTCCCTCTGCACGTTTCATAGTAAACATGAAAGCTACCTTTATAACTATCCGGTTAGGAAGTAGTGTTTGATAGCCCTAAGGAAAACTATTACACATGTAGGGAATATGACAATCTCAGGTCTAAGGATCATACATCTACTAGGTATGAAATACACTGATGACACATAATAATGAAACATTCTCGCAGTGTCCAATTGCGGGTCTATCTAACCCATGTTCTTCAACATGCGTCCACAATGTATAGATGATATCTCTATATCCCTTGATCTATGAAGCATGATTATCGATCACTACGTGTGCTGATCTATTCATCGTTGTCCTATACGATGATATCCGATCAGAGATATTTATCGAATTATATCAATAAGTAAAGAGCTTCATAAGCAAGTCACATACTTGTTGATCAATACAATGATATACATTCATTGGACCAATAATCATATTATTATTCATAAACATAGTCATATTACAATCATCTAAATGATTGCCTCAAGGGCATAGCACTAACAGATACAACATGGCATAAAACTCAGGGTCCTACCATTGGTAGACCCATTGCCTGGGAGTTTGTGCATGAGCATCGGGGATGACGTAGTCATAGCTGCTATATGAGCTATGCCTCCGTGGCATCTCAGGGACGCCATAGGAGCTAGAGTTAAAGCTGTCCTGTGGTGCGCGTGCGCCCTTTACCTTCCTCTTAATAGTTGTCCTCTGTGATTGAGGAGCGCCATGATCTATATCCTGTGTTGCATGAGTGTACTGCGACTCTCTTGTAAATTCGATGGGTTGAGGATCTTCTGATTGGTGCATGGCAGGTTTAGAGGTATTGTCGCTGCCATCGCCATCGGTGTCTGTCTTTGAGCTGCTATCATTGGACTCTTGGTATGTTGGGCTCTTAGGATCCGCACTCTCAGTAGAGTCATCACTCGCTACATCTGTTGTCTGTTTTCCCTTTCCTTTGGAGGATGCTCTTCTTTTTGTTGCATCCCTTCTCGGAACTGATTGGTGCTTCCTTTTCCCTATATGGGTGTCCCTGACTGTCTTGTCTGCCCATTCGGAGATGGTTTTAGCCCTAGTGTCCTTTCTTAACTCAGTAGGGTGAACCGGATCTGTGATAAGATGGGATGGAAGAGGGGTGTCACTCTCTGTAACTTCCTTGTCAAGCAATGGGTCGTCGTTGGATCTTCTTTTATCCATCCATAGACGGATCTGGTTTGTATCATCACATAGTGTTAGCTCTATAAACCGCTGGAATGGATCGTCTTCATCTAATCATTTCTATTTTCTACACAGTTGACAATTCCTATAGTATTGTGTTCAACTCATCCACATATCAAAAACATAAGTACTTCACCTGCTCAGAGTATGCACCACTATACAGAAAAGAAACATGCATAGCATTTAATCAATCAATCTTACATTAGAAAGAGTCAGAGCTACATCAATTGAACAAAAGACAGCATTACAAATTTCATTTGGCCAAGAATTTAATCAATCAATCATTTGGCCAAGCATTTAATCAATCAATCTACATGCTACCGAACGGTTTAATCAAAAAAACCGATCGAAAAACCAAAGAAATAGAGCGAAAAAGTACCAAAATTCGTGAAATTCGTCGATCTGCGAGATTTTCGCGCGAGCCGCGGTAAACCGCAATAACCGCACGGTTTTCCTCGCTTCGCTGGAGGTTTCGTTGCGCGCAGTGGTCGGAAGCTGGCGGCGTCGCTCTGGTCAGGAAGGGTTGCGAGTGAGGAAAGCTAGAGGCCAATAATTGATCTTCAGTTCACGAGTGAGGAAGAGCAGCAATTAAGTGAGTTCACATAGGCCAAACAAACCCAATTGGGCCGCGGTCGGGCTGGCCGGCCCACGACCGGCGAGCTTTTTTTTTCCTATTTTCTACAATTTGAAACGTCTCAAAAAGGTCTCTAAAATTCATTTTTTTCAAAAAATATTTAGCACCAAAGGCCCTAAAGAAATTAATACTAATTTTAGAAATTTTTAGGATAGATTTTTCTAAATTTTTTAAAAATTTTAAAATTGAATTTCAGACCGACCAGTTTACTGCGCAATATATGTTCTCGAACCGGGACGGTAGACGCGAAAACCACGGTAAACCGTGGTAAATCGGCGGTTTTGCTAGCCCTAGCGACCGGAGGATATTCTTGCCCCTGTCTTGTCAGCCTCAGAGGGTGTCTTCCCTGGCTATGGTAACAACGAGGCTCTGAGGCCGGCGGTGGGAGATAGAGGGTAGGGACTTCTGGATTCTTGCTTATCCCAACGCGGATGACATCCTCTTTAAATACCTGACAATGAGATATGCAGCTAACAAAAGCATAACTAACCAAATAATGAGATGTGCTAATCTAGTTAGACCGTCTTTCGGACTGTTTTTGGTTGTGTAGATTTTGGATTATGGAAGAAACTGTTTCTGATTATGGGAAAATCAGATCAGGCTGGCTGCGTATGGAGGTAGAGAATTGGGCCGAAGAGAATGAGCTCGCACCTGAATTATGATTCTATGTAGATGACAGCTTCTGATTGTGTCTGTCCAGAATCCTCCCATTTGATAAAAAATATGTTTTTCTTTTAAAAAGAAGCTAGACAGAAGCTGTCCGGAAACTACCCAACTATTGCGCCTTATCCCGACGAACTAGTGCTTGCTGGTGCATCCCACTACTGCTCCCGCTCAGCTCCTCCATTCTGGCCCCATGACGGCTAAATGTCTCGCCCCAAATTGAGTCCACAAAAATATGCGTTGATATTATGCGTAGAAATGTCTCGATTGCTAAACCTCACAAGGCCTCGTATAAGCCTGCACACATCCTAAGGGATGAGCAGTGGCGTGGCGGGAAAATATCATGTGCTTCCACCCCTACTATGCTTCCTCCGTATTCCTTAGGGTGCATTTAGTTGGGTGAACGAGGATAAACAGGATGAGATGATACAGGATGGATGGGATAATCCTGAATAAGATGGTAAGGAGAGGGTGTTTGGTTGTCTGAATAGAATGATATATGATTTTCTTTGGTTGCTTGAATGGATTGGTACGGGATAGTACGAGATGATGTTTAGTTGGATGGATGAGGTTAGTATGGTAAACTTTATCATTAGTGGTACGGGATGGTACAGGATGGTTCAACCAATTTGGAGGTACGGGATGGTACAGTATATTTGAATAATATTCTTAGAATCTGTACCACTCCGTCCCGTACAAAATTGTTCTATAAACTCAACCAAACGCATATATCAAAACCTATCTTGTACCATCACATCCCGTTCATCCTCGTTCACTCAACCAAACGCACCCTAAAGTTTTCAAAAATTTCAAAAAAAAAAAGAGATGTAGGGCAGGGCAAATTCTATGGCCATGTGAAACTCGCTATTCATACATAATTTGCCCCTCAAGAAATCTTTCCTTCCCTGCTGCAGGATTGCCCCGTTGTGTCTTTCTTCAACTCCAGCGATTCGGCTGCTGCTCTCGTGTTTGATCTCCAATTATCTCGCCAATTTTGCTTGCACCCGAGGCCCCAACTCGTTGCCCTCTTCCCTTCCCTCCTATCGATTGGTCTCCGCCATCGTTCCCGAGCACCTCTACCATTGAACTCCTCTCGGTCCACTTGTTCCGTTTTTGCCACTACCTCGTCGCCGGTGACGTGCTCCTGTCGGCCATGGCCGTTCTCCCGTGCTCTCATCTCTCTGTCAAGTATGCGCATGTGGTTAGATCCCCCTACTTGCTTTAGCAAACACTAAGGGTATGCTTAGTTGTTTGTACTAGTGATACATGTATGAAATGGTTCAAGAAAAAATCCATTCATGTATTTGGTTGTTTGAATAGAACCATTCTATCCTGAATGGTGGGATACAAATTTAAGGAACATTCCTTATAGACGCTGAACCATTCTATTCACTCAAAATAATAGAACCAAATTACAGGATCATCCTATTCCATTCAACCTCATCCCACCAATCAAACACACCCTAAACATACAGGGGCAATAGTGTCATTTCAGAAATTTTCTTTCTCCTAGATGGACAACACTTACGGAAAACACGGTGATTGTATTTTCTATAGTTTTTCACGTTTGCGATCTACATTTGTAACCCTGCTTTTCACGATGGTATTTTGTAACTTCGAGACGATCTCGATGGTACGTATCATATCAACTTGATAGAACTAAGGCTAAACATAATCACAAGCATAAAGTATGATCACATAATAAAAATGCAGATGAACTTAGATAGATGAATGCACTGACCTGGTGAAGAAGCGGAAGCGCTTAGTGTTCTGGTCAGTCGAAAACAGGGTGTAGAAGAAAGCGTCACCGTGATCCTCACGATAATGGTAGGGCCTTCAGCAGCCTGGGCACGAGGTTTAGGATCAGATAGGGTGTAGGGAAGAAGCGAAACTCAAGAGTAGATCGTGTGCTAACGAGCGCCGGCCCTCACCTCTTTTTAATCTCGCGTTGGCTGATGGGACCGGAACCATGTTAGTTGGTGCGCTCCCGATCAATGCACTAGAAAAGGTGGGTTTAGCCCAAAATCTCGGTCTGATAGGTTCAAAACTGAGATCATAACTAACACAACTATCTTTTGTATTTAGACTATTCAAGGTCGATCCAACGCCCCTGTTTATCTACTTTCTGTTGGATATAAATTGGGCTTGGCCTATTTTCCACTAATAAAATAAGGAAATCCCAAGCCCACAATTAATGCTAGGTGGAATAATACCATATGGGAAGTCTAGATGAGTTTTACTCAACTTAAATAGGTGGATCTTATCTACACCTGTTATAAGGTTGAAAAAAGAGGAAGGCGAGCCACACGCCTATATTCGATTGCTTCTCTTACCAAGCTCTGTACTTTTTTTCAATTGGCACATATTCTTCTAAGTGATGCTTAGCTCTTGATGTTTTCAAGTGGTATAACCTCCTTTTTGATTGGTTTTTCATTTTTGGTGTTTAATGCCAAAAGGGGGAGAATTATTGTGAGCTTAATTCCCTCATTTGGTTCCTTGAGTTTAAATGCCTATTAAGAGGGGGAAATTGTTTAAAATTTGTTTTCCTTGGTGAAATTTAACAAATGATATAAAGCTTGGATCTATTGATCATTTTATAAGTGGTTAAGTGTATAAGATCACTTTAATACCAAAAAGAGCTTAATGTTAAATTTTCTCTTGTATGTTTTAATTGTTCTACTTGTCAAAAAGAGGGAGTTTAATTTTAATACCAAAAAGGGGAGATGCGAAATTAAAAAATTTATTGTGTTATTCGATCTTCGATCTTCAAAACCCCTTCATGCATTGTTTTTCATCCAAATGTGGAATTAATATAGGATTTGTCATCAATCACCAAAAAGGGGGAGATTGTAAGTTCAAGCTCCATTAGTTTTGGTGATTGGTTTAATATTAATGTTTAATGACAAATCTAATCATTATGAGACTAACATGTTTAATTGAGCCTTATTCTTATTAATCTCATTTGGATGGAAAATGGAAAACCTAAGGTATGTACTTGTATTCACTCTATTGACTTAATGCATACTTAGGATTCAAGTTAAAGTATGAACTCTTCCATTGCTTTAGTCCAAATATGTGCATTATGTTCCTAATTCATATACTACATGAATGCACACATCTAGGGGGAGTTTATAATTTAACTTGTTGTTTCAATAGTATTGATCCATGTCCTCTTGTCATATAATATAAAGGATCAAGACTTTGAAACAATCTTTTGAGTATATATGACTTGTGTAGTTGTAGTATACTCATGCAAATATAGGATAAACTCATATGCAATCTAAGATTGATTATGTGCATATTGATTCTATATTCAATTAATTATATGTACATACTTAATGGAGTTTATTCTATAGTTGATGGTCTAAATGTATTGATCCCTTTCCATCACTCAAACATATTGGATCATTACTAACCATCAAATTGAGTATATGAAACTTGTGTAGTTATATATACTCATGTCAATTTAAATGAGTTTAAATTGAGTTCGATTGTCTTTCAATCAATCAAAGAACATTTCATCATGTGTTGATGGTGTCTCTTTGTTGATTAAAGACAAGCGGAAAGTTCTTGAGTATAATGAAGCATTAGTTGCATCAAAGTACTCAAGACACAATTAATCATTCAAATTGATTAGGGTTGTGCTCAATCGATCTTAGAGGCATCCATTATGTGTTAATGGAGTGCGGAGATGATTGAGACAACCGTGTTTGTTGGACTAACATCTTCCATGAGTTGTGAAGTAGGTTGAGTCCAAGATGATAAAGAATCGGGAAGAAGAAAAAGAAGTCATCATGTGTTGATGAGCTTCAAGAGGTGATCCCGAAGTGAAGAAAATGGCTAGAGAAGGTTCATCATGTGTTGGTGAACAAGATGAAGAAGATGTGATCCTGGAGAGAAGATGATTGGAAATCATAAAAGCTCCAAGTGGATCGCTAGAGGCAAAGGTATAACTAGTTAAGTCTAAGGATGTGTTCCTAGTCTTTTACCGGTCTCGGTGTTTGGGTAGGTGTCGGCGTTTCAAGCACCGGCAAGTAAATTTGTAAGTCAGAAGGGCCACGCGTTCCCTGTCCCTGAATGGTTAGACTCGAGAGCCCAAGGTGTATACTGGTTCAGGCCGAAAGTCCCTACTCCAGTTCGTTCGGTGGTGTTGTATTGCCTTAGGTGCGATGATGGCACAACGCGTTTACAAGTGAGGGTTGAGGCTTGAACACAAAAGTGTTCGTAAAGACCTAGCGAGAAGAGGAGATCTCAAAGGCGTGCGCGCACATACTCTCACACTCTTCTTCGCACTCGCACTTACTCACACTCTTCTTCGCACTCGCCCTTCTCCCAGAGGCCCCTGCCTCCCTTTATCTGATTGGAGGGGGGTTACATGGGAAGTTGGGAGAGGAAGGATGAGAAAACCTATGCTGGGAGCATTAGTCCTTCGCCGGTGATTGGTCGTCGCCCGGTTTGCCCACGTCGGGTCGGTAGTCCCAGTGGGCGAGGCGATTAAACTCTTGTGTTGGGAAATGGTGCACCCGCCTACGTGAGCTCGACGATAGTTGGCGTTGCGATGTATGACGTTAGTCTTTGCCTCGGGAGGAACGTTCGCCGTATTATGCGTGGTGGTTGATGGGACCGGAAGTTGACTTCAGCAGCCATTATACCATCTCGGGAAAGAGCCACCTGCTCTCGTATAGTCACTTCGATCGATCCCTTCTGTGGGGCACGTGGCCAATGGCTGGTGGAGGCTCGCCGTGCGGCTTTTTGGCGGAGGTTGCCTTAGCTTGGTCGGGATTGGGGGATCCCGACCTGCCGCGGGGGTCGAGAGCCCTACTTGGTCGGGAACACTTGTCCCGATCGGTCGGGGACGGGCGTCCTTAGTGGCCCCGCAGGTACTTTGGTTGGTTGAGGGCCTGGTGAAGCTCGCTAGGTCGGAGCTGGGCTTGAGGCAGCCCGCTTGTCACCCTGGGCCGTTGGGGTACCCCTGGTATGAGTATTCGTCAGTAGGAGACCGGGTTGCTAGTTAGGTTGCCGTACTATTAAGAGGGGTTGAGTCTTTTAGCTTGAGCTTCATCATGTGTTGATGAACTCAATCCGGTTCACTCTAGCTCCCTCTCTTGTTTGGTTTTTGCATGGAGCTAACCATTTGGCATGTGTTGCAAATGGGTGAAGCTCGTGCGTTGGATTTTGCATGAGCTAAGTATTTGCATGTGTTGCAAATAAGGGAGCTCATGCTTGCTTTTAAATTGAATCTTATTTGATTTGGTTATTGCTTGGAGCTAAGTTTTGCATATATTGCAAAAAGGAGAGAGCTCAAGTAATTTGGTTTAAAGTGGTTGCATGGAGCTAGAGATTTGCATGTGTTGCAAATAGAGAGCTCATGCACTTGAGTTTGATTGGTTGTTTGCATGGTGCTAGAGATTTGCATGTGTTGCAAATAGAGAGCTCATGCTTTGGTGTTTTAGCTTGTGATTGGGTCATGTGTTGATCATCACAAGGCTAAGCTTGGTTTAGTTGCAAAATGTGTTTTTGCAAAGTGTTGACTTGCTATTTGCAAATGTGTTTTGCAAATAAGCTGGAAGTTATGAGGTTCGATCCTAGAGCATGTGTTGGCATTTGCAAATGTGTTTTTGCAAAGTGTCGGGATCATGTGTTGATCCTTACATGGCTAAGAGGATGATCTTATAGGTTCGTGGTTTATTTGCGAATGTGTTTTGCAAATAAGTTGGAGTTGTTATTTGCAAATGTGTTTTGCAAATGAACTTAAGATTATGGATTTCGATCCTAGAGCATGTGAATAGAGTTTGCAAATGTGTTTTACAAATTGACTTGATCATGTGTTGATTATCACATGGCTAAGAGGATTGATCTCATAAGTTCTTGGTTTATTGGCAAATGTGTTTTACAAATAAGTTGTGCTTAATGAGATTCTTTGGAGTATGTGATTAACATGTGCAAATGTGTTTTGCATAATGTTGTGATCATGTGTTGATCCTCACATAGCTCAAAGAATAAATCTTTAATGGTTTGGAGAAAAGTTTTTGTGAAAAACCGTGTTTTCTCCTTATGGCGGTCGTCTCACCATGGTAGCCTGTAGCACCGGAGGTCCGTGCTACCGCCCCTCCGGCCGTGTGGAAATTCCAAAGAGGGATGTTTTTGGCGGTTTGGCGGTCGGTGCTACCGCCATGGTAGGCGTGCAGCACCGAGGTCGGTGCTCTGCTCCTCTGGCCGATGTGAAAAATCGAGAGGAGGTGTTTTTGTGTTCGGCTTGGGTCCAGTGCTACCGAGGTGAAGTCCGGTGCTACCGCCCGAGCGGTAACACCGCTCCCAGTTGGACGGTGCTACCAGAAATCCTACAACGGCTAGTTTTGTAGCCGTTGGCGAGGAGGCCGGTGCTACCGGTCCCAGTTGGGCGGTAGCACCGGGTTTGCTGGGCACTTTGCCCAATTCGCCCTCAACGGCTAGTTTTGGCTTGGAGGCTATAAAAGGAGGCCTTGGGGGACAAGGGCACAAGGTTGGCTGTGTGCTAGAACTTTTGGGTGTTTGTAGGAGTTGTGTGTATGTGTTGCCCTCTTCCATTTGCTTCTTGAGCTAATGTGATCCTCTAATTGCATGTGTTGCAATTAGGAGAGGATCGAGAGCCTCTTGTGCATGTGTTGCACTTGAGGAGGATCCTAGTGCATGTGTTGCACTTAGGAGGTCATCGGAGTGCATGTGTTGCACTAGATGAAGTTCAAGCGGAAGGCTTGGCTTGTTACTCTTGGTGTTTGCCGACACCTAGACGGCGTAGCGACGTCGTGCGCGGGAGATCTCAACGGAGGTTGTGAGAAGCCCCGGCAAAGTTTGTGAAGGTTGGAGCTCACCTACCCGGGAGGGAAAAGGAGCTACCACTAGTGGATTCGAGGTGGGTGCTCAATTCGTGAAGCCGGTCCAATGTGTTTGGGCTAACCTCAACGTGGACTAGGGGAGACCGGCAAGTCTCCGAACACCACGGTAAAAAGTATTGTGTCTCTTGTGCTTGCATTGTGTTTGTTATTTATGTTCAAGCAATTTATATTCATAGAATTAAATTGATTAATTGCTTGTCTTTAGGATTGCATATTCTTGTTAGAGACATAATTAGTTAGTGCACATAGTGAGCCTAGATAATTTAGGCCTTGATTGTCAAAACCTTAGTTTATCGCTTCCGCATTAATATTTGTTAAGGTTTTGGCATTAGGGAAACTAGGGGTGAATTGCTTTGTAGAAATTAGCGAGAGAAATTTTAAAAGCCGCCTATTCACCCCCCATGTAGTCGGCATCCTCGACCTTAAAATCCCGAAATTCAGTTTGGTCAAAGGTTCTAAGTGCCATGTGTGTGTGCAATCGAAGCAACCTCGCAAGTCTCACAAGGCTGCAGAAGCGAGGGACTTGGTACCATTAGAACTTGTTCATTCCGATTTGAGCGAGATGAACAGTGTGTTGACTAAATGTGGTAAGAGGTACTTCGTAACGTTGATTGACGATTGCACTAGATTTTGTTATGTGTATCTTCTAAAAACAAAAGATGAAGTGTTGCATTATTTTAAGATCTATAAAGCTGAAGTAGAAAACCAACTTGAGAGAAAGATCAAGCGGGTAAGGTCGGATCATGGTGGAGAATACTTTTCAAATGAGTTTGCTTCATTTTGCGAGGAACATGGTATAGTTCATGAGAGGACGCCTCCATATTCACCTCAATCAAATAGGATTGCCGAAAGAAAGAACCGCACTCTAACTGATTTGGTTAACGCCATGTTAGAGACTGCGGGACTTTCCAAGGAATGGTGGGGTGAGGCTATATTGACAGTGAGTCATGCCCTGAATAGAGTTCCTTCAAAGAATAAAGAAACAACACTATTTGAGGAATGGGAAAAGAAAAGATTAAATCTCTCATATTTGCAAACTTAGGGTTATTTGGCTAAAGTTAATGTGCCAATAACTAAGAAACGCAAGCTTGGACCGAAAACCGTGGAATGTGTCTTTATTGGTTATGCGTTTCACAGCGTGGGATATAGGTTCTTAATAGTAAAATCTGGAATACTTGACATGCATGTTGGTACAATTATCGAGTTCAGAGATGCTACATTTTTTGAGGATGTGTTTCCTATGAGAGAGATGCCTAGCATTTCTAGTGAAGAATCATTGTTGTCTCCCAAACCATTTGTTTCGATAGAACATGATAAACAAACACTTGTGGAAAATCCTGAGGATGATGACAATGAAGCTCCTAGAAGGAGCAAGAGACAGAGGACTGCAAAGTCCTTTGGTGAAGATTTCATTGTATACCTCGTGGATGACACTCCAAGAACCATTGAAGAGGCATATTCATCTCCTGATGCTGACTATTGGAAGGAAGCAGTACGGAGTGAAATGGATTCTATTATGTCTAATGGAACTTGGGAGGTTGTCAAACAATCTTATGAGTGCAAACCTGTATGGTGCAAGTGGGTGTTCAAGAAAAAGCTTAGGCATGATGGTACGATTGAAAAGTATAAGGCAAGGCTTGTGGCTAAGGGTTATACCCAGAAAGAAGGAGATGATTTCTTCGATGCTTACTCACCTGTTGCTCGAATGACCACAATTCGAGTGCTACTTTCTCTAGCATCGTCTCATGGTCTTCTCGTTCATCAAATGGACATTAAGACAGCTTTCCTAAATGGAGAGTTGGATGAGGAGATCTATATGGATCAACCAGATGGGTTTGTAGGAAAAGGTCAAGAAGGCATGATGTGTAAATTGTTGAAATCTCTATATGGTCTTAAACAAGCACCTAAGCAATGGCATGAGAAGTTCGATAGAACTTTGACATCTGCTAGCTTTGTTGTGAACGAAGCTGACAAATGTGTGTACTATCGCTATGGTGGGGGTGAGGGAGTGATTTTGTGCTTATATGTCGATGACATATTGATCTTTGGGACTAGCCTTAATGTGATTAAGGAAGTCAAGGACTTTTTGTCCAAAAGCTTTGAGACGAAAGATCTGGGAGAAGCTGATGTTATCGTAAACATAAAGCTAGTGAGAGAAGGTGATGGTGGGGTTACGCTTTTGCAATCCCACTATGTGAAAAAGGTCTTGAGTCGCTTTGGTTTTAGTGACTGCAAGTCAACTCCAACACCTTATGATGCTAGTGTGATTCTACGGAAAAACAAAGGGATAACAAGAGATCAATTAAGATATTCTCAGATAATTGGTTCTCTTATGTACTTAGCTAGCACTACGAGGCCTCACATCTCATTTGCTATCAGCAAACTAAGCCGGTTTGTCTCAAACCCAGGAGATGATCATTGGCATGCTCTTGAAAGTGTGATGCGCTATCTACATAGTACTATGAGTCTTGGTATTCACTATACCGGGTACCCAAGAGTACTAAAGGGTTACAGTGATTCTAATTGGATATCTGATGCTGATGAGATAAAAGCCACAAGTGGATATGTGTTCACACTTGGAGGTGGCGCTGTTTCATGGAAGTCTTGCAAGCAGACCATCTTAACGAGGTCAACAATGGAAGCAAAACTCACAGCATTAGACACCGCCAATGTTGAGGCTGAGTGGCTTCGTGAACTCCTAATGGATTTACCGGTTGTTGAAAAACTGATACCGGCTATCCTAATGAACTTTGATAATCAAACGATGATTGTCAAGGTAAACAGTTCTAAGGACAACATGAAGTCGTCGAGGCATGTAAAGAGGCGTTTGAAGTCTGTCAGGAAAATGAGAAACTCCGGAGTGATAGCCTTGGATTATATCCAGATGGCTAAGAATCTGGCAGATCAATTCACAAAAAGTATTTCACGTAATGTGATAGATAATGCATCAATGGAATTGGGCTTGAGACCCACATGAGTCAGTCATAGTGGTAACCTGTTCTATGTGATCGGAGATCCCGTGAAGTAGAATGGCGAAACAAGCTATTGGCTGACTGAGGGAAGAGAACCTTTGTAAAAGGCTCATTCCATTGGAGATGCATTTTTCTTCTATTCTGCATGGCAGGTTGGTTTATTCCTTATTGTGATCCGAGTGGCTTACTTAAGCAGAGATGTTGTCCTGCAGAACATCTTATGAGGATCACACCTATGTGAGTTCGAATGCTAGTCACATTCTATGAGATTGGGTGATCTCTAGATACTCATGAAAAGGCTAGGAGTTTGACTTATATGCTCCAAACCGCGGGGATGCTTCTGGCAGCCTAGTATCAGTAGAGGGCTTAGGTGAAGCTTGTTCGCACAAGACTGACAATTCAAGGCTTATTCCATTGTTCAGTTGTGGATTAGTTTAGCCTCTGTCCTAGGTGGATGTTCAACTTAACAGTCTCCATCAAAATACTGGTATATCAAACAGCAGTGGAACTGAGAGCATTTCTTGTGTGTCTTGGTATTTAGTGGGGATTGTTGGATATAAATTGGACTTGGCCCATTTTTCAATAATAAAACAAGGAAATCCCAAGCCCACAATTAATGCTAGGTGGAATAATACCACATGGGAAGTCTAGAGGAGTTTTACTCAACTTAAATAGGTAGGTCTCATCAACACCTGTTGTGAGGTTGAAAAGGGAGGAAGGCGAGCCACACGCGTGCGCATGCCGCCGTGTTGAGCCTCGATGCGACGCGATGTGTTGTGCTACGCTGCGCTGCGCTTGTGCAGTGCCTATTTTTGATGCCCGAAGTAATGACCACTAGTGGAAGCCGGCCATAATGGTGACTTTTGGTTTTTCGGCTTCTGGTGGCTCATTATGATAGCGTCTCTTGGCACTTCATCTTATGGTGGCTCATCATGGTGGCATTTGTCCTTTCCTCTTCTTCTGGCGCCTATATAAGGAGGGCCTCTCATCTGTCTTCGGTGTGCTCACGAACCAGAACAAACCACCACACGTTTCCTGTTGCTGCTGCTTCAAAATCTCCATCCCAAACGCCTGAGCGCATAGGCTCTGGGAGAGCAGGCCTCCGGAACCACGTCCGTTGCGATTTCCTGCACGGATAAGCTAGCGATTATGTTTTTGGGGAGCGCACCTCTGCGCGACTGCTTGCTGCTGTTCGTCTTCTTCCTGATTTGAGAACTGTTCACGGGACTGCACTACGTCAACGTCTTTCTGTACCGACTTTGATCGACTACTTCGAGCAGCTGATCATGACGACTGATCAGAACGACACCACCGATGCCTTCGGCACTGATCCTGTCCCTGGATATATCTCTAAAACTCTGAACTTTGCTTTAGTAACTTTGTGTGTTGCTATTGGTGAAATTGGAATCATAGAATCACTCATATATGTCATGTTTATTTTACTGAATTTCTGGATTATAATATACCGAATTTTACCTAATTATCTAACACTTTCATCCTTTTACCATGGGCCTACTTTCACCTTATTGCCTTATTGGTGATTTTGGGAAAAATGTCGTATTTGCCATATCCATATGTTGTACCGGTATCACGTATTGATGTATCCTAGGGGAGAACGTAACCTACGCCCAAGTGCTGCCAAACATATCAATGTTTTGGCTTGAATAGTAATACTTCGACCTTATTCTAATAAGTTGAGCCTAAACATTGTTGTCAAAGATCATGATAAGATGTTCGCTTGTGCTATGAGCAGTCTAATGTTCTCATTTATTCATATCCTTGTGGTTGTATGATGCATATCATGAATCATTCTCCACTTGATGTTCAGAGAATCTCACTTTTGTTGTGTTTTCATTAGTTGTGATGTTGTGCTTCCTCTTAAATTTTTCGCTGAAATATTTTCTTCAAATTTCGTTTGTTACTGATGACCCAGTAATTCCAGCCAAATCCAGAACCAGATAAGTTGACAATAATCAATGTTGAAGCACTAGAAATTACTGGACAGAGAGGTATCATCAACAAGAGCTGGGGTGGCCATGGAAATTGTATGAAGTCATGACAGTTCTCTAGCTTTGACTTTATAGCTTGTCATTATTATTTCACATTCTTTGCATCTCTTAACTCTCTAGCTTTGACTTATTAGCATGTCACTATTATTCCACGTTCTTTGCATTTCTATCTACGCCATTTTGCAGTGGAAGAATAAAAGGAATTTGTGTATGTACTAGATTGAGTTCCACATGACTGGCTCTTTTTGCAGTGCAAGGTTGTGGTAAGGCTTGCCTTCCTTTTCCTGAAGATTATATGCCAACGATCCAGTATCATGATCGAACATGTAGCAAAGCTTATCCAAACTAGGGAAGAAAAAGATTAATGATGAGCTTTAAAGATTCCAAATAGGGTGTATATTATGCATTCTTAGTCACTTGTCAGGTGATTCTACTTTGAATTTCTTAGACAGATTTTAACTAAGTTGAAATTACATGGGGTCTAAAAGGCGATGCACACCAATGATCAGGCATGAGAACAGAATCAGTGGAACTGGTGCATTCAACAATGGTAGCCAAATGAAAGCTGAATTCTTATATTTTCATGCATATGGAACAGGAAGAAGTCATGCCCTGCCCCTGCGACCTGGATGTGCTTGACTTTTTCTTTGTTAATTTACTTCTGACATGACAACATTTCCGGCTGTCTTATTTACTGTGCAGTCAATGTCTTGAGGCATGAGCAGTATTGTACTAATCTTATGTACGATTTTATTTTGTTTCTCGTAGTGGAAGTGATATTGCTGTGCTCTTAGTTTTGCATATAAAAGAATAGAATTACATTCTTGTTGAGCAGTTGAAGAATAACTGTGATGCCGACACACATGCTTAGTATTTTTAGTTAAATGTTTTATTTAATTGGAAAATTTTATTAAGCTACATTAAATATGGCCAGATGAACTCTAATTTTATTGGGGATTTAATTATTTTAATTAGAGTTATAGAGCTACTATTATTTTATTTAGTTAAATGTAGACCCAAATTTGATTTGTACAAATCTAACATAAAGATGTGTACGGAATGACAAATAAATATTGCATGCCAAAACAAATGGTGCTATTATGAAGATCTTCTTGAGCCGATCGATATGGATATATTATTTGCTATATTTTGAGTTTGGTTGTAGATAGGGATGGCAATGGAGACCCGATCCCCATTTCCCCGCGGGGAATTCCCCTATTAGGGGACGGGGACGGAGAGAAATCTCTCCCCGCGGGGGGCTTATCGGGGAAAATATTGCCCCCGTCGGGGATCGCGGAGACGGAGACGTTCCACCGTTCCCCGTCCCCGATCCCCGTCCCCGTGTTATCACTAATAGGTGGAAGTAAATGATCATTCTCAAAAGAAAAAAATATATATGTGAGGTTATTATTAATAAATATGCTAAATATGAATTACTCTAGTGATTCACTCACACTTTAACCACACATGCACCATTACTCTAGTGATTCATTCATGTAGCATGTGATCTTTTATATAGCATTTTCGGGAATTATTCTCCGTCGGGGCTCCGCAAACCCGTCGGGGATCGGGGACGGGGGAGAATTAAGCTCCGTGTACGAAGACGGGGAAATTTTGCTTATCGGGGATCGGGGATGGGAGGGTCCTCCCCGCGGGGATTTTCCCCGTTACCATCTATAGTTGTTGAAGATATCGAAGCAAATTCTGAGTTCGGCTGCTACAGTAAACGGAGTTCTACAATAGCCGAATCCCGTTCTGCCGGTATAGTACATTGCATACGTGCAGGCGTACAGCCCAGATCCTCCGCGACGAAGGGCCATCGCGCTACAGTGTTTGTGTGAACAGTACATGAATTGCTACTAAGGTAGGATCGTGTGAACAGTTCCGGAATTATTTTTCTCCTGTTTTTGTGTTTCCATCTATTCTATTGTAACGAGAGCCATTAGATTAATACGATAGTTACTTTTGCATCTATTAAGCATTTTTTGCTTGTCCTTATGCATTGCACACGCATAAGAAAATTAGGCGACTTCTTCTTTCAAAGATCCTTCTACCTTTTCACTAGGAATTAGGAGATCGATATACTTCACTCATTGTCCGTAAAGTTCAACACGTGTGATTTTGACGAATTAAAGAGTTAAAGCCTATTGCATATGGCAAGGGGATCAACTAGTGTTCATCAAGAGAGTATGTGAGTATCCTAATCCTACGCCGTGAAGATCGGACAAACCCCGTATCAAACTGTTATTTGTATTTCCCTTTGTCCTTGTTAGGTTCACCATGGTGGCGAAGGAATGATAGCCACTAGTCTTAAGGTTGCGGTACTTAGGGGTGAAAACGGGTCAGATACAGACGAATATTGCTCTTTCTGTATCCTAACCCATATTTTTTCCTGGATTCGGAACCGGATACGGATACAAATCTAGGTTATTCGGGATACGGATACGGAAAAAATATGTGACGAATTCGAGTTGAAAATGGATAAAAATATACGAATAATGCACACACATATAGAATAATATATATTGAATTAAACCATACGAGTACATGGCCATAGCAAGTTATATATCAATCAAATCTAATAGACGTCGTAGAAAGAATATTGTACTTTAGGATCAATAGAATCAACTAATTATCATATAAATGGGCTGCCCCGGAAAAAATGTGATGAAATGGACTAGGTCTTGTTAATATCCAAATAGAAAAAATCCGGATATTCAGATCCCGTCTCGTATTTACCGGATATTGGCTGCTCCGTATCCGATCCAGGATCCAGATTCAAGTATCCAGATCCCGTCCTGGATCCAGCCGGATAATCAAATCCAGTCCCAAATCCGGTCCTAACCAGATCAGATCTCGGATCGAGCGGGAAATATCTGACCCGTTTTCACCCCTAGCGGTACTCTCTCTTTGTGCGTGCGCACGTGCATTTCTCTCTCCCTATGTGTGATTCACATGCATATTGTGATTTTTGAGTCTGGTAAATGTGTGCATTTTATTTCTCGGACTCTACTCTTAAAATTTGTAGTGCCCCACTATAGTTCAAAATCCCAGCGAAATTTTAGAAATTTCATCCAAGATTTCTGATTTTGGCCAGAGATGATATTCAAAATCCTAACCGGATTAAAAAAATTTAAAAAATTCAAATCGCTACAATAAATTTTGTCAAAATCTTAGGGTTTTTTTACCGTATTTAGGTCAATAACCCTTAAGAATGTCATCTTCCACGAAAATTTGTTGAAAAACAGTAGTTTTGAGACGTTTTATGAAAATAGAAGAAACATTGTTAGATTTTTATAAAATTGTACAAGATTGATCATGCTCTGAAAAATTTTTGGTACCATCTTTAGCAACTTAGGATCATAAAGAAAATTTTCCAAAAGAATTTAACCTCATTTGTTATATTTAAACATTCAAAAAGAGAATGAACATAACTAAGACAATAACCATGTCAGAATATTTTTTAAATTGGCTCGAGTGTGATCATGATGCAAAATTTTTAGGAGAGATTAAGAATTGCCTCAGCACCCTTGTCTAAAAGTTTCAAAAAATTTAAACCTGTTTTGGTTTCTCAATAAAATCTATAAAAGCAATATATGTAGCATTGTAGTTTTGAAACCCGTTTTTTCGAATAATTCTCTTACATGGTGTTCTATGAGCACTTGAGAACTACGAGTACCATTTTACAAAAGTGAAAACAAATTCAACTTTGAGCAATGTTGCAATAATACAAGTTCGCAAGCATGATATGAAAGTATCAAAGAACAAAAATTCCTGAGGCAACTTGAAACGATGATGTAGATAAGGATGCTAACTACATTAGGTCACCTTTAGTATATCCAAGCATTAGGAAAATGTGGATCACTAGCAGATCTAACCTCCACTGAAGCATACATCCTTGAGGTCGTCATCCTTCAAACTTGATTTATCGAGCAGCCATCCCAAAACATGATAGCATTCATAATTGCAATGGCTTGCTGGAGCTTGTATATGTCCCCCACTACTTTCTTGTGTTTAATCCCTTTCTACTTTGTTTGTGGATGAGGCGTTCTGGCTAACTTAGGTAATACAATTGTGATACCTATTCCAATGCTGCACCTAGACAAGGAGGTTTGGGGTGACACGCCAATGAATTCGATCCATTGAGTGTGAACATAAATGATACATTACCCTTGTCATAATTTTATAAATTTACTTGAGTGTGATCATGATTCAAAATGTTTATGAGATCTTAAGAACTTTTTTGATTGCTCAATCAAATCTATGTATTGATAATCAGGCTTTTATAAGGATAGTAGCACTATCATAATATTTTAAAACTACTCAGGCTTGATAATTATATGAAAATTTTATGCAAATATTAGTGATACCTCTGGACCATCTAAATTTTTTTAAAAAAATTTCTAACATGGTTTGAACCATTTTTCATTCAGTTGAAATTTGTCGGTCAGCCTTCAATAGCACTATGCTAATTTTTGAAAATTCCTCAGGCTTGATCATAATCTAAAAATTTTATAAAAAACATTAATGATATGTCAGGACCATCCACAAAAAGTTTAAAAAATTTCTAACTTGGTTTGCATCATTTTACAATCGATTGAAATTTTTCAGTCAGCCTTTTATCAGGACAGTAGCACTTTCAGAATTGTTAAAAATTCCACAATCTTGATCATCATCTAAACTTTTTATGGGAACATTAGTGATGTGTCAGGACCATCCACAAAAATGTTTAACATCGTTTTGACCATTTTTACTCGGTTGAATTTGCCGAATTTTGGCAATTTTGGCCAGAATTTCATCCGAATTTCGATTCAAAAATTCCGGATTTAAAATTTAATTTTTGAATTTTGACTAGATTTCATCCAAAATTCTGAAATTTTGTCAAAATTTCAAATTTCGCCCACCTCCGAGATGTGAACCGAAAATGAAATTTCAAAACCTTTGCCCAATACCAATGTACCATTCTTTGGTGATAAATTCTTTTGGGGCAGTATGGTGCATGCTAGAGGATTGGGAGCCCCACCTCTACCTGTTGAGCAATTACAATTGCATTCACCGGTTGATTCAATTAAATTTATGATGGATTCAAAGGTAAATGTTGCAATGTCGTTGTGCTGAATTGTTGATTAATTACTGTTATGTAGAGTTCTACATTAATGTTACAATTATAGAACGTTAATTGTGTAGCATCTATAATGAAAATTTGATGCATTTTTATGAAGTCACCTTTTGATGTTTTAGGTTTACATTCTCTGTTCTAAATTGAAATGATTGCCTTGTAGTTTTCTTGTGTACTTTTGCTACAATTTTAGTTATCTGTGTTGATCTAATTGCTAAATCCTAGGACTTACATATTGTGTTTGAAGGAACAAAAATGAACATTTTGATATGTGGCTTGACCACCAATCATTTTCATTTAGTTCTTATCAAGAAATAGAGCAATTTTTCATTCTGTTCAATAAGCATCGTTGTTTATTCTGAGTTCTCTATGCAAGCCAACTTAGTAGTGATCTACTTCTGGGCATTTTTTGGTAGATAGTTACTTAAATAATTGGAAAATAGAATCACCCACTAGTGAGCTCTTTACTTGTATTTGTCTGTCTTAGGAGATAGGAATTCAACATTGAATGAAAAAACTCATCAACAAAGTTGTCACGGCGGTCCGGCGAGGTGTGTTGAGCCTGGAGCACTAGGATGCCTAGGCGGTGATTAGATGATGAAAATAAGAAATAATATCTCATATGACATGAAATTAACTAAATATACTCATATGAAAGGAAATTAGAAATGACAAGCAAAAAAATAAATAGTTCCAAATAGAAATGCATAAATAGTTCCAAATAGGACAACAAAAGATATAATTAGTTCCAAATAGCACAACAAGGTATCACAGTTCATAACAAAGGCCACAACACATATAGTGAAATAGTACCAATTTCACTCATCATTCAGCTCCAAATTATGCCTCTCATCAATATTTTCTTCACGCTCTCTTGAGAAGGAACTTGAGGTGCATCACCAAAGTCATCTTCAACACCCTCATCATCACACAAAACGTCCTCTTCTTTGTTGTAGCCTAGCTCATGGGGTGTAGATGTAGTAACTCCACGTCTAGCGTAAACATGAACTTCATCTCCACGAGCTCTCCTAGGAAGGTTGTGACCTCGAAGAGATGACGATTCACCGGCAACTTCATCAACATGATCCCATAAAAGATCATCCTCCCTGGCATGCAATTGTTTGGCACCTTTAAAGGTCCATTCATTCTCCCATTGAAATGTTTCTAGAATCAAAGGATTAGAACCATTTTCTTCACAAAGCCTTTGAAACCTGGAGGCGATCTTTGTGTTGTATTGAATATAGACCAAGTCATTCAACCTCTTGTACTCCAACCGGTTTCTTTTTTGGGTATGAACCTAGAGTAACAAGAATGGTAAATTTTTAAGTTTGATATGTATAAAAAAATAGTAAAGTTATAGGTTTGGAATGCTTACAAACATAAATATACTCCAATTGCGCTCGCAACCGGAGGAGGAACAACAAAGATCATCAATCTACTTTGCAATATTTTGGAGAAGTAAAGCATGGCCACCATATGCTTTCCAACAATCAACTAAACCCAAATATGAAGCTCTATATGTTAAAAAGGTAAAATGTCACATTGAATACACTTAGGATTTAGTAGAACTTACGAGGTTTCTTTATTTTTTGTTGCATGATTTCTAGCTAGTTGTTGAAGTTACCATAGGTTTGCTCATTGTTATCGAATAAGACATCAACATTGCTTAGCAAGTATCTATCACCATCACACATCTTTGTAATCACTAAATTAAATGTCATGCATAGGTGAGCTGCATAATCTTCATCATTCTCTAAGATGTCAAAGAATATAGACGGATTCAAAAACAAAGTAGCCCATGTAGCTTTTGCTCCATTTGACTTTCCCACCAATTATCAACAATGGCTTGTTTTCTTGAGTAATCTTTCCTTGTTTTCAACTGGGAAAACATCCTTGATTTTTCTTCTTTGACATGTCCATAGTTATGGAAAGTTTTGGCATTGTGGGCTTCTCATCACCATCAAAAAGCCTTTGGACAATTAGGAGGGGTTTTGACGCTCTTATGCAATCTTTCACTAAATTCTAAAATGGCGTAGTGAGGACAAGGGTAACTACATTCTTCCTAGCTTCTATCCTAGACAGTTTGGATCTATTCCAATCATTGATAATAAAGAGCTTCCTCAAAACTTCTTTATGCCTGTACATTACAAAGTGAGGAAAGAGGTGGCAAACAGAGTAGTCGCAGGTCCCACAAGATCTTTCTAACCTGTCATATCCCTCATTGCAGCAAGAAGTCTCACATGCCTATAAATGAATTCTGTGACATGCTTTTCTTAGGCAATGCACTTCTTAAACTCCATCTTGCTAATATCCTCCAACGTAAGATCCAAACTGTGGGTAGCACATGGCGTCCATTATAGTCTGGAAACCTCTGCATCATAATCCTTCCCGCCGCCTTGTAGTTAACCCCATTGTTCGTGACTACTTTTACAACTTTGTCATCGTCGATCTCTTGAATTCTCTTCTCAAGTAAACCCACCAATAATACTGCATCATGCGATTCACTAGACGCACCCACACTCCAAGAAGAAAGTCCTCTCCAGGCAATTGACAAGGAAATTAATTGAGGACCCCTCTTGTCTATCCATGCGTCTGACATCAATGAGTAGCCAAAATTCTTCCAAGGTCCATACTGTCCAATGGCTTCAACAATCTCCTCATAGCTTCTTCAGTGTGCGATGTTGAATGGAATGCCATTCTCATAGAATAATTTGACTACATACATGCATGTCTTCTCCCTATCTTCCTTTGGTTTTATGCTCCACTCGATGCTCATTAAGAAGCCTCCTTTTGATGTCTTTCCTTCACAACTTCTTCTGGTGTCCTCAAGAACATTTGGGGACTATTTTAGCAATCTTTGTTGGCGTCTTGAAAAAGGCTGCATAAGCCTTTCTTTTAACACCCATCCCAGAACATGGAATTGAAACCGCTCCAGAACTTCTTGTTAGACTAGGACTTGGACAAGAGCCCCTGGACGAAGAAACCTCAACCTCGCGGACTTAATCATCATTGCCACCATAAGCATCATCCTCTTTCTCATCATCTAAATTAATCCACATCTTTCTTGAAGTCTTTCTCACCCACTCTTGCATCTCCTTTCGTGATGGCAGTTGTCATTTTAGAGCACTTCTGCACATCCCCATAGCCCCCTATGAGATGTTGATTAAACCTCTTGATCCCCGAGTGCAGATGCTCACCACAAAGGGAACATTCTACCATGGCATTGTCCTCAGTTGGCCAAAACCCGTATTTCCATCCCAGATCCTTAGACTTGGCCTTCCATTTCGGATCATTTCTTAGATCATATGCATCGATAGCATCGTCACCATCAGCAACGGTGGCACTTGGAGCTTGATCCGCCATGTATATGTACGGTGTACAAAGACACACATAATTATTTTATTCCTATTAAGAAGTGCTAGCTATTAATATTTAACAGTACTAACAGTGTAGCACTTAGCAGTAGCAATAGCACTAGTACAGTAGCATCGACTAAAAGGGGGAGGGAGAGCAGTAGCAGTAGCAGAGGAGGGAGAGGGAGAGCAGTACACGAGGCTGAGGGATTAGGGAGCAGAGGGAGAGGGGGATTGGGATCTTACCGCAGCGAGGAGGAAGGGGACCAAGGAGGAGAGCACTAGCGAGTATGGTAGACAGGAGCTCATTCTCGACGGCGGAAGGCCTCCAATCAACCATCGTGGTGGAAGATAAGGGGGCGGTGGCACTCGTTCGTCGGTGGTAGGATCTCGAATCAACCGTTGAGATGGTCAATCAGAGGAGGCTCTATTTGACCCCCTTCTCCATCTTGTTTTTATTTTCCCCTCCGAGTCTGTATTCCCCTAGTCGCCCACAACGCCGTGACAACTATGCTCATCAAGCCACCTTGGCACCAAGTAAACTTCTACCTCCATATAATTTTGGTTGGTTGACCCCACATGTGCCATAATCACACTGCAACTAATAGTCGACATAACCTGGCAGTCCTATCTGTACAAGTGCCATAGACCAGGGTTTTTGTAAACCACAATCGTTCTAAAACCACTACCCAGGTGGTTCAGGTGTCCTGGGCTATTTTCAGTTTGTTTCCATGAAAAACTGCTAGTTCATTTTTGTTCAATTTAGTATTTGAATATTTTAAAGATTTTATGTTTTGGGGCTTATCTAATAATAAACAACATTCAAATCCAGTCTAAAATGGGGGATCAAGGAGTCTCATTATAAGTTCTATACCAGCCAACTTCTGGAAAACCGATCTTGAACTGGTTTCACGTAACCAGCCGATTTTTAGCCTGTTCTTGGTGTTTCCCAAACCTTGCTACATACTACAGTTTACAGATAGGGCTTTTTAGAACCATTAGTTTCGATTTATCCTCAATATGCTTTAAGAGTTAAGACATGTACACTTTTGTTAAAAGGGACTAGTGAAGCAAGCCCCATTTAGTATTAGGTGATAAACAAGATGTTGTGTTAGCATGTCGAAACCTAATTTGCTCAGTATATGCATCTCAACACGAATGTGTAGCACTAAACACAACCCTTACAAATGCGTTTGTAAAAGTGACTTGTGATTCTTTTCTACTAGGTGGATGGTTGTTGGAAATGGACTGATGTCTAAGATGGAGTAATTGACTCTTAGTCCTATAGCAATGCAAGTATTGTTTTAGAAATTTAGCATCAGCTAGATACATGATGGATGATTACAGGACCATATAAACGAACACATGCTTAACAATTAATGGTACATAGACATCTCTAATCTAGACTTCGGAGTATGTGTTTTTGAAAGACCATGTGGAGGTCTACCTATGTTTGTGATGAGTATTTGACTAAATTTGATCTTGGTATGCTCTGGTTTGAGTTTGATTTGAATTGGATTTTCAATTTGAGCTCTGTCTGGAATTTATGGTGCTACCGGCCATGGAAGCCCGGTGCTACGGGCAGAGCGGTAGCACCGACCCCCAGAGCGGTGTGTAAAAACCCGAGTGGGTGTTTTTGGGGGTTCTGGCAGTCCGATGTTACCGGCCATGGTAGCCCGGTGCTACTGACCGAGCGGTAGCACCGACCTCGCAGAGCGGTGTAAAAATTCTAGAAGGGTCCTTTCATGGGCATTCTGACGGTCCGGTGCTACCGGGGTAGCGGTAGCACAGGCCAAATTGTCCGGTGTAGAAATGTTAGAGAGGGTCTCTTCTGGTTTTGGGATGAAGGGCGACGCTACCAGCTAAGGGGCAGTAGCATCGGCCCTGATGAGCGGGAATGATCTAAAAATTGTGTTTTTGGGAGTTTAATTGTATATCTTTTT
The DNA here is from genome assembly GCA_036346275.1 of Otatea glauca. Lineage (NCBI taxonomy): Eukaryota > Viridiplantae > Streptophyta > Magnoliopsida > Poales > Poaceae > Otatea > Otatea glauca. Next base: position 10,726,977 of record CM070724.1, read on the forward strand.
GGACATTGCTATGTGATGGATTTTCTTTGTTTTTGATGGTTGCAGGACGTCGGGTTTTGAACATAGTGAAGTGGAAGATGAACGGGACTAGGCGAGGAGTGTCGGAGGTCCAGACGGTCGAGGATCACCGGAACATGATCGGAGACGGAGTCGGTGCAAGCCAAGAAGACAAGAAACAGATGAGATGCTAGCTAGACGCTTCATGGATCAAGGAGGGCCGTCGGATCGCGATCTAGTTGATAGGATAGTGGGTCTAGTTAGTGTGCTTTGAAAACCGTGCAAGAAAACCAGGTTTGTTTGGTGGGTTTTGGGTTAGCCCTTGCATGGTTGTGTGAGTGGGTCAATCTTAGCCCTTGATGAAGTGCCTTAGGGTTGAGAGACTCATCCAAGGGTGGTAGGTGGCCCAAGAGTAGTATAAATAGAGGGGGAGGGGTGTCCTTCCTCCTCTTGAATGTTTTAGAGGTTTTGTGATCCTTTGAAATTTGCTCACTTTGTTGTGAGGTTTTGTAAACCTCCTTTCCATAAATGCAAATTATCTTCTTTTATGCTTGAATTTACTTTACATATTTAAATTCAACATTTAAATTCTGCACTTAAATTCTTGCAATTTACATTGATGTAATTTGGTTTTGCCTCCCCTCATTCTACATGCTTTTGGATTTACCTCCTCTCCTTCTAAATGCTTTTGCTTCTTGTGCCAAAGATGTTGATTGATGGATGAATCTTCTTTAGATCATATCCCAATCATCTAGGCAATCTATGCATTTTTCTTGCAAGAAACCGGTCTTATGTTCTTAGTTGAATCATTTTTCTAGATCACATTTGTGTGGTGTAGAACTTGTGTTCTTACTTGTTGTGACGTGTGGGAGGTTATCCAAGATCATCTTGATCATCAAAACCCCACGAGCAAGTCCAAGATCGAGTTCTCGAGTTTTTCCTCAAATTTGGTGTGTTCTTCCTTCAAAGTGAAAAAGGTCAAAACTTTGACGTCAATCCTTGCGATTGAAGGTTGGAATAAGTTCCTGACATTCTTAGGATCACATCTACCAAGTTTCGTGAGTTTTTGTCTAGCCGATCAAAAGATTCATCAAGATTTGCTTTTGAAGGTCGTGCTAGTTCTTCAGCTGTTCTTGAGCCTGGTGCTACCGGCCTCCCAGCGGTGCACCGCCCATACAGAATAGCTAGTTATTTTTATTTGCTTTCTCTGAGTGTTTCCCTTTGAAGGCTCGTTTGGAGTATATTGTGTGGGGGGAATTTTATTTGGGATCATTCACCCTCATCTAATCGCCATCTTGGTCCTTCAGTTATAACATGTAATTCTGGAAAAATTAAATGGAGAAAATATGTTCTCCAATATATCCTGGAAACACATTCCTAAAAATTGCAAGGAATGCACAGAGTTGCAATTAAAATTGGGCTGTTGATGGCAGGTGAAGGAGCGAGCTGTTGAGCTAGCAAAGGCAATTGAATTGGAAGATGGCGTTGATGGCCGGGCTGTGAAAGCATTTTTGAAACATCTTCCACAACCAAGAAATCCCGAGACACCACCGTCAACCTTCATTTAACCCTTACTCCTTCCCGGAAAGAGATGTTTTGGCATTGCTTCATAGTCCATTGCTTCCAAGTAAATTGTGTTGATCTTTAGGCGTCAAAGAAGCAACCATTGTGCCGAATTTTGTAAGGGGAAAAACTCTTGCTGCGGTATAGAATGAAGGTAGGGCAGAGCATTTCGTTCTTCATATGTGGAGTTCTCTTAATTGATGTGTAGCTTTTCATCAAACGTGGAGAGAATATTCTTGCATTAACTCAACACCTTTGCTAGTTTGGTTTATGATTGGTTTTGTACAGTGGTAGTGGCCTCCTACCTTTAGCTGGGGAGAATCATGGTTAACGGTTGTGTTTTGATTGTACACTTCGCACTTGCAGAGAATCTCACTTGGCCCTTAGACCTCTTTTTTTTAAAAAAAATTATGTCCTTCTTTTTTTTTACTAGAATATCATGGTTAATGCTTTTTCTTGGTAACAATTTATCTGCCTAAAAAAGAAAACCAAACATCAATGTGCCCACGATCCCCATTATTTCTCAACAAGGCGTACGTTTATGTTGGAGTAGAAGAATATTTGCAAAGTTCTTTTATCTTCTCTTTTTTTTTTCCTCACTTGTGAACTTATCCGAACCTGAGCTGAGCTAGGTCTGTTTGTTATACCAACTTAGCATGCTAATGAACAGGAACAACGCTGGGTGCCTACCACTTGTGATTGGTAGGAGGCCAACCACAATGTTTCGACCAGCCCATTATGGAGTGAACAGCTTTCCGAGATGTACTCAATGAAACCTCATCAACTTTTCAAATCCCACTCTAAAACAAAAGTTAACAAATTCCACTTCGTGTTTTTTATGTTCTTTTTACAGCCCACTTCGTGTTTTTAATGTTCTTTTTACAGCCACAGGTACGATGCTCATCAAGTAGCACCATTGCACCATCATCACATTGTCTCCCTGCAAAGCCAAGAGAAAAGCAGCCACACGGAGAGGAGGGAGGAGACGAGGCTCGGCATAAAGAAAACACACCACTGCCTTCCCCCACTTCGTTCGCCACCTTCAGCAGTGCACGTCCCGAGATCCGCTGCACCGCCATCTTAGTGGTCGCACATGCGTAGATGGAGAGAAACATATTAAGAAAAACATCCGTCATCCAATATACACTAGAGAATTATCTAATTTTTGTTGGAAAGTAATCAAGGCTTTTCATTTGTTGAGTTATCGTGTTGTGTAAGATAAGTAAAGATCACGATATAATCAGCAATCGGATCAAATCAATTTGTTTCATTCTTTTAAGTTATTCTATAGATAGGTTCATGTATGTACTACAAATACTAGCCTCAAGGTTGAGATGAGTAACATGAAAAAATTGCCCCAAAATTTCTGTATTCACTTGCTTTGTTTTTCCTTGATCTTTTATTTGCATGAAAGTGTTACTAGGGCCGAAACCAACAAGTGGTATTAGAGCACGAGGAGCATACCGAAGCACATGCTAAGGCGCATGCAATCTGAATCACCGACTCGACTTCTCGGTGCAAGATCTTCATCATCAACTCAACTTCTCGATAGAGGTACTGTCGGCGGGGTGATGTAAAAAGGGACAGCAACATCTCGCTGCAGTATCCTTTGCTCACAAAGAGCAACTATGCCATGTGGTCGTTGAAGATGCATGTAAACCTACATGCACACAAGGCATGTGGAACACCATGACGAATGATGACATCGAAAACGAGCGTGAGCTCAAGGTGAAGGTCCTTACATCAGATTGTGGTAGAGAGTTCTTTTTGTCATGCAAATTCAGCTCATTTTGCGACACCAAAGGGATAGCACGGCATTTCGCGACACCATACTCAACACAACAAAACGATGTCGTGGAACACCATAATTGCACCATATTATCCATGGCGAGGATCTTACTCAAGAGCTAGCATGTACCTGTAGTAATATGAAGGAAGCTATACAACATGTGGTATACCTCTTTAGCCATGTGTCACCAAGGCCCTAGTAGGGTCACGTCATATGAAGCCTGGACTAGAAAGAAGCCACGCATCAAGACCTATGAGTGTTCGAGTACGTCGCGCACTCCAAGGTGGTAAAGCCGCACTCAAAGAAACTTGACGATCGTAGCACTGCCTTAGTATACCTTAGTGTGGAGCTGGCCGGGTAGCTAGGCTCACCAACTTTACAATATCTCATGAAGTGAAACTCCACATTAGTCATGATATGGTGTTCAAGGAAGGGAAGGAGTGGCTATGAAACAACGACATCATCGACGATGTAACTAATGTTCCTTGGATGACATTTTCTATCTTTAGCAATACATGTGTTGGTAAGACGGGCCTACATGAGCTGCAGCAGGAGGCCGCCCCACATGACCCAACTGCACAGGGGTCATCGGTCTCAACACCATTTGGCTCGCTAGGCATGGTGATGCCGAATGTTGTCCCTGATTTTGCGAAGCCAGAGAGCACATGTATGGTGACACTCATGGGTACACCAGCAGCCATAGGAGGTGGAACACGCATACAACCTTCTTGTCTGCATCAACAGATGATGAGAGTGCGGCTCACAGATATCTAAATCTCAACGACATCTACACCACGACTAAGGAGATTGAGGACTTGGATGAGTTGTACCCCCTAGTTGTAGAAGAGCTGACAAGTTATCACAAGGCTACACGAGAGCAGCTATGGTAGGAAACAATGAAGAGCAAACTTGATGCCATCAAGAAGAACAACACTTGGAATCTCACTAAGTTGCCACCTGGTCAAAAACCTATTGGGCTCAAGTAGTTGTATAAACTGAAGAATGACTCGGATAGCAACATCATGATTTACAAGCCAAGGCTAGTTGCCAAGAGATATATGTAGAGACATGTGATCGACTTCGATGAGGTGTACACTCATGTGACCCGACTTGAGCTAGTGAGACTTCAGCTTGCCCCTGGCAACGCAAAGTGGATGCACTACTATATAATTGTACAACACTATAGCTTCATCTAGGTTAGTTCCCAACTTTTCAGGAAAACACTAATTGTGATAGATGATTCGACAAGGGTGTTAATAATTGGTGGAGAATCATCACAATTGGTTCTTAGGTTAGAACCGATAGTGATGTAGCATTAGGCACATCACAATCGGTTTTAACAGAAAAACTAATTGTGATTTGCATGTGCACATCACAATCGGTTCCCACCTAGGAACCGATTGTGATACGCATGGCACATCACAATCAGTTCTAACATGAGAACCGATTGTGACATCACAATCGGTGCCTAGGTTAGAACCAATTGTGATGTGCCTCGCTAGGTTATATATACCCTCGGGTGAACTCTCCTCTGTTGTTCTAGAGACAGAAAAACCGCCGCCGCCCCAAAAAACAAAACATACTCTGTTGTGACCAATAATTGGGTCAGAAATTATGAAATCCTCGAGGATGGGTGTTAAAGAGGGTAAAGTTGAAGCCCTAGGTTTAGGAGATTTCCCCTCAATTTTCCCTCATTTGTGGTTTTCTTCAAAAGGTGAGCATTCCTTCAAATCCCTTCAATTTTGCACTAGGTAATTTGATATGTCGCAAAGAGAGTTTATGTTGCACTGGAATTGTGTGTATCCTATCAGATTTCGCACCCTTTATTTCACAAACACACATCTATTTATCTGCTTTTTAGTAATCTCGTGTTAATCTGGAATTATTATTCCTGTAAATGATGAATGTTATAGTTTAGGTTGCGTAACCTACGTCTCCCATTTGAGGGTGCTTGTTTATAAATATGCTGAAATGGCATATTTATAAAAAAAAGTACTCTTGAATTGTTCACTTTTTAAGACAGTTCGAGGATATGTGGTTCGGACAAGTTCCTAGTTAAGCTGTTGTACAACTCTAGAGAAAATTAATTTCGACAACATCTCCTTGATGTTCTCCAGATACATACCCTCTTGACTTGTTGTCTAGACGTGTATTTGGAGAACAGCAGGGAGATGCTACCAAAATTTTCTCTGGAGTTATACAACATCTTAGGAACTTACCCAAACCAAGAATGGGTTTAGGTCCTAACCTAATTAGAGATTTGGAGTCATCGTTGGTACTTAATTAGTTGGTCAACATATATACTTTTCTTTAAGATCATTCAATTCCTCAATTTTGTTAATGCTTCCACCCTTATTTTGTTTCATTGAAGTCAAAAGAATGCAAGCTTACTGCATTAGGTAATTTGATATCATTGTTGATGTCTTAAATGTATATCTCCTAACTAGGGAACTGAAAGCTCTTAATTAGGGAAGAAGGTATCGAGAGTAAAATTATATATCTCGGAACACTTCCTCTATTTTGTAAATGTAATTGAATGATGTCTCAATATTTGAAATAGCTAGCTAGCTGTCGCTCCAGTTTTCTGTTAATTTAGTGTTCGTAGTTTAATTGCAGACGGACCATGATGAATGGATGTATCAGAAAAGTTGTGTGAGTGCTGAATTTTATAAGAATGTTAAGTAGTTCAAAAAAATTGTAGAAGAAGATATGGTGAAGAGGGGTGTAAACTACATGTATTGTCCTTGCTTTGATTGCACAATCTCAGGATATTTAACAACTCAGCTCAAATTGAAGACCACTTGACTCAACGTGGCTTCGTGAGGAATTACACGTATTGGATCCATCATGGGGAGACAAGTACTGTCCGTCCGGTATGCAATGAAGACATGCTGGAACCCGATCACTAGTTGCAGCGTAATATATTTGAGGAGGATAATTTAGAGCAAATGTTGTGGGATGTGGAGGGAAATTATATGGAAAGAGAGTTTGAAAAGTTTAAAAGTTTAATGGAAGACAATGCCAAACCATTGTTCTCGGGTTGCAAAGTAGAATATACCAAGTTGGGTTCGGTCCTTACATTGTTCGAACTGAAGGCAAAACACCGTTAGAAGAATACAAGTTTTTATGCACTTTTAGTTATTTTATCGGATGCACTTCCGGAGAGAAACGAGTTGCCAACAAGCATTTATGAAGCGAAGAAACAACTATGTCCTGAGATTAATGGAAATAGAAAGGATACATGCATGTCTGAATGATTGCGTCTTGTATCGTAACGAGCATAAGAAATTGCACGTCTGTCCAGTTTGTGGTGTATCCCAGTACAAACAAAAGGAGAAGAGTAATGACAAGAAGCGTAAGTGTCGGGGCAACGACGGTGAAGAGGTTGGCATTATGAATCTCGAAAGGAAGATGGCAAGCTGAGACACCCTGCTGATTCGGCTCAATGGAGAAACATTGATTGAAAACATTAGGAGCTTGGTTCCAAAATGAGGAATATAAGATTTGGATTTAGTACCGATGGAATAAATCCGTTTGTTAATATAAGCAGTCGTCACAGTACTTAGCCAGTTCTATTGTGTATCTACAATCTCCCTCCTTGGTTGTGTATGAAGCAGAAGTATATCATGATGTCATTACTAATCTCGGGATCCAAACAGCTGGGAAATGATATTGATGTGTACCTAGAACAACTCATCGAGGATTTGGTAAAACTGTGGAACGAGGGGGTCGCAGTGTGGGATGCATACAAAAAAGATAACTTCACCCTACAGGCTATGATATTTCGTACCATAAATAATTTTTCGGCCCTTGGTAATTGGGCAGGCTATAGTACGAAGGGAGAAAAAGCATATCCTATTTCTGAAGAGGAGATTGAGAGCTTGTGGCTACCGAATTGTAAGAAAACTGTATACATGGGTCATCGTAGGTTTCTTCCTCGAAGTTATCGATATCGTAAGATGGATGACAAATTTGATGGGCAGAGGGAAGTTTGATCGGCCCCTCAGCCTATGAGTGGAAGGCAAGTATATTGACGCATGGAGGATATCGATGTTTAGTATAGAAAAAGCTATAAATCTGTTTGTCCTAGGACCATTTGGAAGAAGAGGTCAATATTTTGGGACTTACCATATTGGAAGGAGTTATATGTCTGGTATTGTATTGGTGTTATGCTCATTGAGAAAAATATTTGCGATAATTTGGTTGCTATCCTACTAAACATACCTAAAAAGACCAAAGATAGTGTGAATGCTCACCGTGATATGGCCTACATGGGAATCAGGCCCAAGCTTGCAGTGATAGAGAAGGATGGAAAAGGTCTATACATCCCGCTGCATGCTACATCTTGTTCAAGAAGGAGAAAGAAGACCTCTACAAGTGTCTCCAAGCTATTAAAGTTCCATCGGGCTTCTCTGCAAACATTAAGAAGCTTATGTCTATGGATGATTTGAAGTTACTTGGTATGAAGTCCCACGACTGTCATATCTTGATGACCCAAATACTCTCTGTTGCAATTAGAAATATTCTTCCAGAGGATGTCATGTTAGCATTGACGAAGCTGTGTTATTTCTTCAATGTTATTTCTTGCAAGGTTATTAATCTCGATGTACTAGACAACTTGCGGAGTGAGGTGGTACAGACTCTATGTTAGCTTGAGATGCATTCCCCCGTCATGCTTTGACGTTATGGCCTACCTTGTTGTTCACCTTGTTAGAAAGATTAAGATATATGGACCAGCATTCCTATGTTATATGTATCCATTCGAGAGATACATGGGTATATTAAAATTATACGTGAGGAATCGGTTGAAGCCTAAGGGTAGTATTGATGAATGTTATGGGACTAAAGATGTTATTGAGTTCTGTGTGGATTATCTAGGTAAAAGAAAAACAATTGGTATTCCTATATCTCGTCATGAGAGCAAACTTGCTGGCAAAGAAACCATTGGGTCCAAACTAATGGGTCAACGGTTTGATATGTATTACAAAGCGTATTTGATAGTCTTGCAGCACAGCACAGAAGTTCATCCGTACATCGAGAAGCACAAATTGATATTACAGGAAGAGAATCCATATATGAATGAGCTTTCCATCACGCGAGAACACAACGATCGATTCCTCACATGATTCAAAGAAAAGGAGAAGGTCTCCGTCAGTGAGGATTCCTCAACCGCAATGAACTTCTACTATGGGATGATGGAAGAAATTTGGGAGCTCAATTATGAAATATACCAAGTTCCATTGTTCCGTGTAAGTAGGTGAGACTTCCACATGGAGTGAAGGCCACCTACAAAGATGAACCGTTCGTCCTTGCGAAGCAAGCAAATCAAGTCTTTTATAAGTGTGATTTGGCCAATTCGAGGTTGCACATCATTCTGCATGGCAAAAGGCAGATCGTCGGAGTTGAAAACATTGTAAATGAATGTCGAGACCAGAATATACAAATCCGAACCCTCTGTATTTTCTGCACTAGTCCAAGATCAAATTAGTACAAATAATCTCATCATAGATGAATATCACAATCATACATAGCAGAAACATAAATAAGGACTTCATCTATTTAAATATAACCTATTGAACGACCTTAAGATCAACCTTATATGAATACGCCACACAGGGCTTAGACTAAGAAATAGATAAACTGCAGCAAAAATAAATTATTCATAATAACCCTTCAATTTGCCACAGGCAACTGACAAGATTTGCACCCTAGTTGATCGTCTCCTCCTGGTACTCCTCATAAACAAAACGTTGACTCTTCTCCAACTGTTGATTTGTTGTTGCAAGAGGTGAGTACCTAAAGCACTCGACAAGTTGTGAACAGAATGCAAATCTATTATATCTATATGTTGGGCTTATTTCAAATAAATGGCTGAATTGGTTATTTTGCAATAAAGCAGTATTTACAAATGAATAACATAAATAGATTGAAATGACATTAAAACAAATAATAACAATAATAAATTTCCCAGTTATTTATCAAATAACCTAACTCACAACTTTAAATCAATTTCCATACTTCCATAGGAACACTACCTCCATTCCCAAGTTTATTTTTTTCAAAATCTAACCATTGACTATAATTCCCGAGCATTGCTCAATACCGCGAGCACGGCTATTCAAATAATTTTGACACTCTGCAGAGGTTATACACTTTACCCACAAGATATAATCATATCATCACAAAGGCGAGTGATCATAACAAAGCTTTTTACAATGCTCTGTCTAAACCCAGTACTTCCCATTGAGGTTTCAACACTGATGGGACTGGTTACCACACTCAAGGCCCCCTCTTGCGCCATGTTATTCTACCCGTGCACCCGGAACCCACATCACCATGACAGTACCAAAATCTAGATATTACAAATTAATCAACTATGTCTGTCCCATACCAGACATGTGGTTGTATGATTAATTCAGTTCAAATGCTTGCAAGGTTAAGTCCTTAATTGACCAAGGCAAGACTTCCCAAAGACTCACAATAACCATTATTCATACCATTAACTTCTATTTATAAAAAAACAAATGCGACCACCCAAATGCCACATTGGCCCACCATAAATCACAACTCTTGCTACTTGTCCAAATATAAATCATTTTACCATCCCAGTTGGTTACCATGCACCACGTGCCATCAATAACATCAACAACATTGTGCGACAACACCTGACACAGCTTTTCATAAACATATTTCATATACTATTTGTGGGACCCCGGATTTGCTATCCAGAATCCCCTGTGTATTTCTGTACTAGTCCCAGATCAACGCTAGTACACACAGTTCACAGTGATGAATCATAATCGAAAAGCACAAATTAAAATGATAAATACTGAGTACAGGCCGAAAAGCCATTATTACAAAACCAGGTCACATGACCTTAAGTTTATAGCAGCGGAAATAAGAAGCAAAATGGTAAAGCCAATAAACACCACAGTGATGATCGAAAAGAAACGCGTCGCCTAGCTCTCTGGATCGTCTTCATCGTACTCCACATCGTAGAACTCACCGTCATTCGTAGCATCTTGGAAAGCTTCTGACGAAAGAATTTTATTGTAGCATGTGAGTACAAACGTACTCAGCAAGTCTAGGAAATATGCAGGATGCAAGGCCTTCCAAAGATGGCTTAATATGGTTCTTTTGTACAAAACCAGATTTAACAAACATTATTAATAATAATTTTCACAAAGCAGTTTTAACAATTATTTGTACAATTGAAATTATTTATAACTCTAGTGAAGGTTCCAACCACCAACACTAGTATACAGGCTCTATCCGCCCAATTAAAAGATCTTTTTTAACCATCACATGACTCCATCCGTCATGATTCAAAACAGGTTCCAACCACCTGACTGGCTCCAGCCGCCAGGAATACATCCGGAAGTTCTAACCACTCCTAGATCCCAAAACATCAGTTTTTAAAACCAAAAACAAAGTCTACCGATATGAAAGCATTATTTGCTTGCCCTTGACCGTAGGCACGGCTATTCGAATAGTTTTACACTCTGCAGAGGTGTACAGCTTTACCCACAAGACATGATCGTCTCTTGTTGCCATGCTCAATAAGCACACTTCCTATGGTGTGTTGGCAAAGAGATCATGACAAGGCTTTTACAATGCAATAATCTAACCTGACTCCCCCGCTGAGATTTCACCGCTGTTAGGGTTTCATCCACCCAGTACAGAAGCCCCCTCTTGCGCCGTGTGGGAAAAACAAACTTGCCTCCATCTGGCACCCACATTCCACCATCTAGCGAGTCTAAGTTAAATTATTACAAATTATTCAGCCAGGTCGTACCCATTTAGACATGTGGTTGTACGGTTGTGCTTAGAATGGACAATCACAAGCGTCGGTCCTTAATTGACTTGGCGGCACAAACACAACAAAAACCAATGCTCCATCTCGCACTCCGCTGACAAACCGATCCGCCAAGTCTAAATTATTTTCATTTTTATTTTGCAAATACAGCGGCATACATATTGCCACAACTTTTCAAATTCATAATTTTTCACAGTTTCAAAGTAACCCATCCATAGGTATTTGATCGACTTTGCATTTAAACACATCTAGCGCACTAAACAGAATATATCATAACATATTGTTATTATGACATTTCATAGCAACCTAGGGTTACAACAGTCAAGGATTTGAATATCAAGGTGGTAATAACAATTGGGATTAACTACAAACCTTAATTTAACATCATCTTTTAAATAAATAGCGATGCAAATTGTAAAACATTCTAAAGCATTTATAAAACATGGGATCAACATGCGTCATGGATACATGCCTTCGTTGATGAGGAGGGAAGGGTCGCTCAGCAGATCGGCACTTTCTTCGGCGACGGCGACAACTTCATCGACTATGCGCAAAACGGAGCGACCAATAAATAAAAAAACAAATAAAATCTAAAAATTATAAAATTAGTACTGGCAGAAATATCTTGAATTTAGATGAATTTAGGAAGAATAATGAGGTCAATCGGACTTAAGATGAAAGAGATCGGATATTTTGAATTCAAAATTATACCTTTCGCGAGCTTAGAGAAGAAATGGTTGCCGACGGAGCTCCTATGAGAATTTTTAAAATATGATTTTACCAGATGTAAAGGGAACTTAGAGGAAGCTCCAGTAAAAATTTGAGGACAAATGGAGGTCGGGAGCAGCCGAGAGAGCTCACCGAATGTTCGCCAGAGTTCAGAAAGAATGGCTTGTACAGGAAGATCTGGTGGATGGATTAGAACAACTCCAAGTTGAGGATGTGGGGAATGAAAATAAAAACTTGGGGTTCAATTTATAGGACAATCGGACCAGCGGATCGTCGGGAAACGCTCACCGAAGTTTTCGTCGGAATAGTAACCGAGATCGCCGGAGTAAATGAGTGAAACGGATGAATTGAATACGGGTCATATACTGTAGCAACGGCGTACTGTAGCTGGCGAATCGAGTTATAATGAACAGTAACCAAATTTATTAATTCCGCAAACAATTAATTTTCCACTGATAATTCATATTAAATCCGAAAATTAGCAAATAAATTTTATTAAATATGGGAATTTGAAGAGATACCGGTTTCAGCAATAAAAGTATAAATAAATATTTTTAAATAATATAAAATTACTATTTATAGCACAATAATTAATGTATAAATGTTGAAAATTAAATAGGCTTGGGAAAAATAGTAGAAAGGTTCTAAAAATTTTGGGAAAATCTCAAAAATACTTTAGAATATTTTTATCCTAATAAAATTGGTTTTGGAATTTTTATAGAATTTTAGAATTGAATTTGAATTTTGGATATCCGGATGAAAATGGAATTTCCAGATGTGAATGGAATAAATTCCATTTTTGGATGGAAAGGAATGGCAGGTTAACTAAAACTCCGAAGAAAACCCAAATCCTTGAATTAATTAATTTAAATTACTTTTTGGCAAAAGCACTAAAAAATGGGATGTTACACTATTATTCAAGATTAATTTTGTAAACATAAAATGATACAATAAATCATTGCATGGCTAAACAAACTACTCACGTTCTAACTATCACACATTGGCAATTAATAGTTACCAACAAATAAAGAATCATACTAGGGTGACAAATGAATCATGGCATATAAATGATAAGGTTGACATAAGTTCAATTAGGTTTAATAACTAATCCCAAATTATTTAAAACAATTATATATTTAATTAGCATGCAATTGTTTAAAACAATATAACTTTTAAAACATGGGCTCAACATGATCAAAGCACAACCTACCTTCAAAAAATTCATGATCCTACTTTGGATCTTGCTCTTAAGTTGGCTCCTCGCTCATGAACACCTCGGTAGTTAAACATCTACGCGAAATGATTAAAGAAATAAATAAATACAAAAAATAGAGAGCAAACTCAACTCCAAAAATTAAATAAAATTCACCATTAAATAGAGCTCAATTTTACAAATTTTTAGAAAACCAGAATCATCTCAATCAGAGTTTGTATGAGGAAGAAAAGCCTCTCTAAAGAGTTGATAAATAGGAAAAACTAGAAAATAGAAAATACCAAATTAATTGAATCATTTTTATTCTGGAAAAAAGGTTTATTGCGTTAGCATAACGTCAGCACCCAATCTGGACTAATCAGAAGCCGACATGTCATCACGGTGCATGGACTCGGTCCACCGCCAGCTTTGGTCCACTGTGGACCCGATCCACTGTGTTGTGCACGGATGACGCAGGCAATGATGTCAAGCGCACAAGCGGTAAGACACGGGGCAGGACGCGTGGCACCACTTGAATAGTGAAATGGCAAATTAACACCACATCTACATAGTGAAATCTGGTGCACTGGTTGCAGATCAAACAGCTACGGCTACACAAGCGGTGATGATGCGAAGCAATGACGTGGCTAGTCCGGTGCATGACATGCACGATCATCCAATGGTTCACCTAAGATCTGACAACTATGGCTTGCGCATGGGGCGACGGCTACCCGACGTAATCTTGACCATACAGGCTAGATCGAACTGCTCAGATAACTCGCAAAGACGGTGATGTCACGATGGCGACGCAAGATAGCGGACTCTCACCAGAGATGAGGACAACGACCAAAGAGACAGAGTTTCACAGCTCCTCTAGCGACACGGCTTGACAGGTTCAACGCGGCTCAATGCAGGGATCTCGAATCTGGCCACAAACACGACAGACGAGGCTCGACGACTGAACCCGATGAAAAGCACAGTGGCTTCCTTCTTGATCTCCGGTGAGCTTGCGCGGGCAAACAGCGACATCTTGGCTTACATGCCTAGGGAAGGATGTGTGGCACGAGGTGAGGAGTTCAATGCGCATGGCGACGCATTAAATATGGGTCTCAGCTTTCGTGTAGGGCACAAAAACCCAAACAGAATCAACGGAGATGGCAGATTCGGTTAGGATATGGCGACGATGACGCGGCTCAATCCTTAGTGTCCATGTGGCAACGAGCCAATGGCACACACACAAGCGCTATGCGGTGAAATCGTGATCGCACGATCATGATCAGACGGCTGGCGGATGGAGTTTGTGGAAGAGCAGGCTCACTTGGGCTGCGATGCGGTTCAGGCCAGCGCGGCTGCAAAAAAAATGGGTTGGCCCTATTGGTTTTTGACCCAACACTATTGAGAGATTTTTAAAATATTTTTCAATTAAAATAATTGTAGAAATTAGAATAAATAAAAATAAATAGCAAAAATATCCGAAGAATTCTAGAAAATACTTTAGGGCATATCCATATCGTGTTGAAAATATTGTCTTGGGCACATCTTCTATGTGAATCTTCAACTAGTGATATCCTGATCAAAGATCTATCTTTGAGAAAATTCCAGTTCCTCTTAACATGATCAAACAAATCATCGATCCTGGGTAACGAATACTTGTTCTTTATTGTCACTTCATTAAGAGTACGATAATCAATGCACATCCTTAAACTTCTATCCTTCTTCCTGACAAACAAAACAGGTGCTCCCCATGGCGATGAACTAGGTCTTCTGAAATCTTTTTCCAGCAACTCCTCAATCTGGTTCTTCATTTCTACTAGCTCATTGGTAGGCATCCGATACAGTCTCTTGGCTATTGGGGCTGTACCAGGCACCAATTCAATCACAAACTCGATACCTCGGTCTGGTGGCATTCTAGGCAAATCTTTAGGAAAAATATCTAGGTATTCACTGACAACTGGTACTTCTTTTAAACTGACATCTTTAACACTATTAACCATCAACTGACCTTTGCGAACCGTAGTCACTTGAAACTCCACTCTTTTGCCTTTCGGGCTTTCAATTGACACAACTCTTCGACCACAACTGAACATAGCCTTGTGTTTGGATAACCAATCCATTCTAAGGATACATCTAATGTCTAAGTATTCAAAATAATAAGGTTTACTAGGAACTCTATTCCATCAATGAGCAACTTAACTCCCAAACATCCTAGGTTAGATCGGAGTTCTGATCCAGAGGATTAGATTAATAGCATACACTTAAGATTCATAATATTCAACCCATTCCCAACAGCAAAATCTCGAGAAAGAAAGGAATGTGAAGCTCCAGAATCAAATAAAACTGTTGCAGGTACTGAGTTAACTAGAAACTTACCTAGTACAACGTCTGATGCTTCCTGAGCTTCAGTCGTGATGTGATTGACACGACCTCACACCATAGCTTGGGGCGTAGCTCCAACTTGAACAGCTCTACGGTTTACTCCTGATGCATGTGTCTTGGTAGGTGTACGGCCAAGATTGAAACGGACAGGTGTAACACCTCCTCTCTTAGGACAACTATTAGCAATGTGTTCTAGCTCATTGCAACTGAAATAGCACCTGACTGCCATCTATTGGCTTCCTCCTGACACGTTGTTTGCCTAAGCAGGTGTCTAAAAATTCTGATCAACTGGAAGCGATGCAGGAGATGGCATCTTGAGCATGGCCTTTGGTTGAAATCTGACAAATTGATGAGGTACAACTCTCACTCTCTGCTGTACTTGATGAGCTCCCTGCTATGCCATTCTGCGTTTACGGCTGTCATCAAGTTCTTTGTGCTTATCCTCTAAAATAAGGGCCTTGTTGACCAATTCTCGGAAATCAAAAAAATTATGGGTAATCAACCCAACTTGCAGTCCTGAATTTAGTTCCTTCATGAAATGAGACTGCCTTGCCTTATCTGTTGCAACATCTTCAGGGGCATAGCATATAAGCTATGTAAACTTATTCAAATAATCAGCCACTGATTGGCTTCCTTGCTTGATAGCTCTGAACTCTTCCTTCTTCAAGTCCATGACACCTTCAGGAACATAGTACTGGCAAAAATGTCGGGACCCGGATTTACAAATCCGAAACCCTCTGTGTATACTACATTAGTCCAGGATCACGCTAGTGCACACAGTGGAAACATAGATGAAATACCATTCCATACAACGAATTAACTAAGAAGAAGCAAATTATTATTAAATAAAGCAAACGACCTTAGGGTCAATGTTTATACCATTACGCCTTAAGGGCTTAAGAAACAATTACTATTGCAGCGGAAAAGATAACTTGAGCCATTCGACATGCCACAGGCAATCGTCTGGGGAACGCCTTCCTAATCCACGTAGTCTTCATAGAATTCCTCCTCATGATATTCATTATCTCCTTCAGCAACTGATCAACAAGGGCATAAAGCCGTGAGTACAAAGGTACTCAGCAAGCCGTAGGCAATTGATGCAATATATTCATGCATGGCTTGACAAGGATGGCTATATATTTCATTTGCAGAAAGCAGTAACTTGAATTGAAATACAATAAATAGATTGAAAGCATATTTATGCAAAGAGAAATAAATAACTGATAGATCAATGATTGACAACAAAACAACAGTGAACTCCCCGTTCACATCCCAACAATTCCACATTCCACATTTTATGAAACACTATATACCCCGTGTGAAATTCCCGGGCTTTGTCCATGACCGCGGACGCGGCTATTCGAATAGTTTTACACTCTGCAGAGGTTGTACAACTTTACCCACAAGACATGAACATCTCTTTGTGCAACCGATCTTAACACACTTCCTTTGGTGTGTCGTAGAGATATCATGACAAAGCCTTTACAATGCACGGTCTAAACTCGGTACTGCCCGCTAAGATTTCGCCCCTTAGGGCCCCCTCTTGCGCCTTGCGAATCTACCCGTCCATCCTGGAACCCACACCACCAACTGGCAGTACTCAAGGCTAGACATTGCAAATTAATCAGCTAGGTCTGTCCCATTCCAGACATGTGGTAGTACGGTTAGGCCCAGTTCAATGGCGCACAAGATTAAGTCCTTAAGTTGTTTCAGGCAAGACATCCACATCCCAATGTGCTAGAAAGCACCCCCTTTACTGCACGATCATTTGCCCGAGGGAAAATAATTCGTTCAACCAAGACCAATGGCAAACCCGGCCATTGTACAACAAATTTTACAACAGTGGCTAACGACCATGATTCGATATCTCATTAAGTCAAGATTAACATTATTCAATATGTGACATGAATCCCAACGTATATCTAAGCATGTCTAAGCATAGCTACGTAATCAAATGTTGGTATAATGATTATGTCCAACTAGTAATGTCCCAACCTAGGTTTAACAATGGATACATGGCATCCCAATTAATCAAGGTGGCATAATGTCAACTAGGTATATATCTACTCCCATTAAATAAGCATTGATACACAAAATAGCATGCAATTGTAATAAAGTAAATTACTTTTGCAAACATAGGACCAATATGATCAAAGGATTACGACTTGCCTTGCTGATCTAGTGCTGAGTCTTGGTCTTCAAAGTCTTCGTTTGCTCCATCGGAATTAGCGTCTATCGGAAAAGAAGCAACGAAACCAAATAAAAACAAAACAAAGACTCAAACAAGCTCAAAACTGAAAATAAATGGCTCTGGAAGATAGATCTTGATTTTAGAAAAATTTAGAAACTCGAATCGCCTCAATCGGAGTTCGTATGAGAGAGAACGAGCTTCTGGAAAATTAAATCAGAGAAAAAGGCTGAAAATCGGAAATTCGGAATTTCTGGATTTATTTTTATACGGAAAAAGGATTTATTGCGCAATCGCTGACGTCAGCCAGCTCTCGGTGGACTCGGTCCACGGCGCGGGCTCGGTTCACCGTGCACCCGGCGCACGGTCGATGTCATCGCTGACGCGGGCGACTGACGCAGCGCACACTCGGCTCGAACGTGGCGCTAACGTGGACGAGCCACGCGTCATGCATCCGATCGACAGCGCGAGATCGGACGACCGAGGACGAGGGCGTGGCAGAGGTGACGTGGCCAGATCTGGGACGATGGAGCGGGATCCGACGGCCAAAAGCTTCGCCGTGGACCGACGGTGAGCGGCGGAGGCAACTCTCACCGGATGTGGCGGATCGGGCGCGGTTCGGTGCGGATCGGGAAGAGGAGGTCACGGCGACTCGGAGATGCAAGCGGGGACGGCGGAGACGCACGGACGGCGAAGGAAAAAGCGGTGGAAGGTGACAGGCACGGCGACAACTCCGACGAGCTCGCGCGAAGAAACGGCGACGTCTCGGGCGGTGAGAGGTGAGGCAAAAGGGGCGGCGCGTGAAGGGGAATCTCGGGAAGCGTACGGCGCTTTAAATAGGGGTCTCGGAGGCCGTGTCCGACCCAGACTCCAAGAACAGCGGCGGCGCGTGCGGCGGCGGGACTCCGGCGCTAGGGTTAGGGTTCACAGGCGCGGCGACGTGGCCGCATCGCAGCCACACACGCGGCGCAGATCCGACGACGGAGGCGCGCGCGGGCTGGCTGGGCCGCGAGGGGAAGCTGGGCCAGGGCGAAACGGGTCGGAGGGGAAAAGAAATGGGCCGGAGGGGAAAGATTCGGCCCGAAAGAGTTTTTGGAATTTAAAAACATTTTCCAATTTAAGAAATTGCCAGAATTTCAAATAAAATCAAATAAATTCAAATAAATATCAAATAAATTCAGAAAAATCCCCAAAAATACAGAAAAATTCTTTAGTTTGATGAATAGTTTACTCAAATTAAATCCTTTCATTATTTAGAAATTCAAATTAAGCTAGAATTAATTCAAGTAAAATACAAATGGTTCAATTTTGAAATCAAACATTCCAAAACTTCAAATTTTGGGATGTTACAAACCTCCCCCCCCCCTTTAAATGGAAATCTCGACCCCGAGATTCAGGCTGGCTAGGGAATAGGTGGGGAAACATGGACTTCAGATCCTCTTCTCGCTCCCAAGTTGCTTCCTCTTCTGAATGATTGCTCCACTGGACCTTGCAAAAACGGATGATCTTGCTCCTCGTGATACGCCTGCTATATCCAAAATTTTCACCGTTGCTCCTTGTAGGTAAGATCCTCTTGCAAATCAACACTTGATTGGCATCTGCTCCTCCGCACACGCAGCATTTCTTCAATCGAGATACATGGAACACATCATGGATTCCAAAGAAAAGACCGAGGCAATTCTAACTTGTAGGCAACCTCTCTCTTCGCTCCAAGATTTTGAATGGTCCCACATATCTAGGGGCAAGCTTTCCTTTTACTTGAAATCTCTTAACTCCTTTGAGAGGGGTGACTCGAGATAAACATAATCATTGGGCTCAAAACTTAAATCTCGCGACGATTATCCGATAACTCTTCATGCGCTTTGAGCGATCTTTAAACGGTCTCAATTAATTGGACTTGCTCTTCGGCTTCTTGCAATATGGCAGGGCCAAACAATTGTCTTTCTCCTGACTCCTTCCAGTTGAGAGGGGTTCTGCACTTCCTTCCATATAAGGCTTCAAAAGGCGACATTTGCAGACTGGCTTGATAACTATTGTTGTACGAAAACTCAGCATAGGGCAAACACTTGTCCCACTTAGCACCATAAGTTAAGGCACAAGCTCTTAACATATCCTCAAGAATCTGATTCACACGCTCAGTCTGTCCATCGGTTTGAGGGTGATAGGCAGTACTGAATCTGAGATGAGTTCCCATGGCTTCATGCGCACTCGCCAAAAACGAGAGTAAATTGGCTTCCTCTATCGACACTATCTTCTTAGGCACTCCGTGAAGACCGACGATCCTTGACATATATAATTCGCTAATTTATCTCCTGCATAGGTAGTCTTAATCGAATAAAGTGAGCTCCTTAGTCAATCGATCCACTATTACCCGGATCGAGTCATAACTCGCTTGGGTTTTAGGAAATCCGGTGATGAAATCCATACCAATTTCTTCCCACTTCCACTGAATCTTCAATGGTCGCAGCAATCTCGCTGGTCTCGGTGCTCTACCTTGACCTTCTGGCAGACATCACAAAGTGCAACATATTATGCAATCTCACGCTTCATACTAGGCCACCAATACCTTCCCTTGAGGTCTTGATACATCTTAGTACTTCCAGGATGAATGGAGTATAAAGTCTCATGCGCTTCTTTGAGAATCAACTCCTTAAGCTCTTTCTGATCTGGTACGCAAATACGCTTCTCATACCAAATAGTACCTTGTTCATCTTCGGTGAACCCTGGGGCTTTTCCTTTCTTCATATTGCTCTTAATCTCCTTGACATCAGCATCATCTACCTGTGCTTCTCGAATCTGATCTTCCAATGTAGGGCGTACTTCCAAAGTAGCTAAATACCCTTCCTGAACCAATTCCAAACTGAGCTTCTGAAATTCCTTATAAAGGGCTGGCTGACTTTCCTTAATCATCAGAGTGTTGCAGTAGCTCTTTCTACTCAAAGCATCGGCTACGACATTGGCTTTGCCTGGATGATAATGAATCCCAATGTCATAGTCCTTGATCAATTCCAACCATCTTCTTTGTCTCATATTGAGGTCAGCTTGGGTAAAGATATACTTCAGACTCTTGTGATCCGTATAAACTTCACAACGATTACCAATGAGATAATGACGCCAAATCTTCAAAGCATGCACTACGGCTGCTAATTCCAAATCATGGGTAGGGTAATTAACCTCATGTGGCCTTAGTTGTCGCGAAGCATACGCTACAACCTTCTTATCTTGCATTAGCACACAACCGAGTCCTTGTCGGGATGAATCACAGAATATCTCAAAATCCTTCCTATTATCCGCAGATAAGCATCGGGCGCTTGTCAAACACTTCTTTAATTCTTGAAAACTTTGCTCACACTCTGGTGTCCAAACAAATTTCTTCTCCTTCTTTAAGAGTTGAGTGAGCGGTCTAGCCTTCCTAGAAAATCCTTCTATGAAACGGTGATAATATCCCGCCATTCCAAGAAAACTTCGAATTTGGGGTACCGTCTTGGGTGACTCCCAACTTAGCACATCTCGTACCTTACCAGGGTCAATAGCGACTCCTCTCGCGATATGACATGTCCTAGAAAGCAACTTCTTTCATCCGAACTCACATTTACTGAACTTTGCATAAAGCTGATTCTCTCTTAGCTTCGTTAAAACTTCGCGCAAGTGATCCTCATGTTCTTCCTCACTCTTGGAGTAGATCAGAATGTCATCAATGAAAACAACAACAAGTTTATCCAAATATTCCATGAATACCTTATTCATCATGGTCATGAAGTAGGCAGGGGCATTGGTCAGTCCAAAAGACATCACAGTATACTCATACTGTCCATACCGAGTAACAAAAGCTGTTTTGGGTATATCCTCTTGACGAATCTTCAACTGGTGGTAACCTGATCTTAAGTCAATCTTCGAGAGCACTCCGGCTCCTTGAAGTTGGTCAAACAAATCATCGATTCTTGGCAAAGGGTACTTATTTTTGATGGTGACCTCATTAAGTGAGCGATAATCTACACACATTCTCTGAGTTCCATCTTTCTTTTCAACTAAAAGAACTGGCGCTCCCCATGGCGAAGAACTTGGTCGAACAAAACCTTGATCTTGCAGCTCTTTAATCTGTCTCTTTACCTCAGCTAACTCATTAGCAGGCATCCTATAAGGTCTCTTGGAAATGGGTGGGGTTCCAGGAACTAGTTCTATCAAGAACTCTATATCTCGGTCCGGTGGCATCCCAGGAAACTCATCTGGAAACACATCAGGAAATTCGCTGGCGACTGGCACATCTTCCAAACTTATTCCTTTGGCACTACAAACTTTCATTCCTTCGGACTGATCTGAAGCGGCTTGAACTTTTAACTTGGCTCCATCTGGACTGGTTAAGATGATCTCTCTATTCCCACAACCCAAAACTGCTTGGTTCTTGGAAAGACAATCCATTCCTAGGATCACATCGAGGGACTTGGTGTCTAGGACAATAAGGTTGGCCAAAAATTCTACCCCTCCAATTAATATCTTAACTTCGGGGCAGCCTTGGTTCGTACTCAAATCAGAACCAGGAGATTGCACTAGTAAAATAGTCTTAAGAGGCTTTGTCTTTAATTGATGATTTGTAGCAAAACTCCAAGAAATAAACGAATGCGTAGCTCCAGAATCAAACAAAACCATGGCAGATGCTGAGTTGACTAGGACCTTACCTAGAATGACGTCTGGTGCAGACTGGGTGTCCTCGGTGGTGACGTGATTCACACGGCCTCTTCCAGCAGGCGATGGAGTCCTAGTGGCTTGGTTGGGAGTCTGGGGCACTCCACGTCCTGATCCTAGGGCAGGGGTCTTGGCTGGCGTAGATCCCAAGTTGAAACGGACTGGCGTCACAGCTTGCTTTCTTGGGCAATTATTGGCATAATGACCAAGTTCATGACAGTTGAAACAGGTGACTCCTGCAGCTGGATTGCTGGTCCTCTGAGGTGGATTGCTGTTGGTGCTGAGGTTGCGATTGCCTGAAGGAGCTGGGCGAGGTGCTGGTGCAGGGGTCCTCGATGCATTCGGAGGAGTAAAACGAGCAGGCTGTTGAGCATTGGTTCTGACTCTCTGCTGGTGACTCTGATAGGCTCCATGTTGCATCATCTTCCTCTTACGGGATTCTTCCAATTCCCGACGAGATTCCTCAATAAGCATAGCTTTATCTACAAGGTGCTGAAAATCTGCATAGTCATTGCCAATGACTTGCACCTTTAGTCCTGGAATGAGTCCACGCTTGAACTTCTTCTGGCGAGCATCATCTGTGGCTACATCCTCTGGTGCGTAGAGAGCAAGTTGAGTGAACTTATTTAGATATTCACTCACTGACATCCCTTCTTGCTTAAGCCCTCGAAACTCATTCTTCTTCATCTCCACTTTGCCATCAGGGATATGGGAATGGCGGAAAGCAGTGGAGAACTCTGCCCAAGTGATAGTCTGAGGGTCATCATGGGCAGCACTGTAGTTCTCCCACCATTCAGCGGCGGTGCCCTCCAGCTGATGAGCGGCATAGAGAACCTTCTCACGATTGGTGCACTGGGCAATTTCAAGCTTCTTCTCAATGGAGCGGATCCAATCATCGGCGTCCAATGGTTCTGAAGAGTTGGAGAAAGTTGGCGAACGAGTCCTCATAAATTCTGCTAGCTTGGACTGGAGACGAGCTTGAGGAGGTGCAGCAGTAGCTTGGTTCTGTTGGTTCAACAGGTTAGCTAGGGCAACTGCAGTCTGGTTCTGCTGATTCATCATATTGTTCATGTTCTGCATCATTGTGTTCATTAGCTGAGTTTGAGCTGCCAGAAAATGTCCCATGTCTTGATCTGTCACTGCTGGTGGTGGTGGTGGTGCATTGGGATTGGAGTTGGTGTTGGCACTGGCACTGGCATCCACGGGTGAACTGCGACCGGCTCCAGAACGAGTGTCAACCATCTGAGATGCAGCACAAGGGTTTGATAGGTAAGAGGGAAAAGCAGTAGACGAGTGGTAAGATCATCTAGGGGAGAAGGTAATACCCAGGGACAAAAGAACACAGCCGAAAGGCTTCAAAATAAATAGGCAATTAAAGATTTTTTTTACTAAAGGTATGGTTGCAACACCGTGCTTGGGGCAAGTGTACAACATACCAGCACACATGCAGAGAAAATCTTAGTATACGTAGACTAAACGTAACTAAATAGAAGGGGCAACATGCTCAAACACCGTTGAGCACCAGAAACCTATCTTATATGGTAGTCTTCTTGGCAAACTCCGGACGGCTAGATCATCATCTTCCTTGATTTAATTCCTTGCAGAAAACTCGAGGCTTTGAGAAGTTTCAACAGATAAGATCAATTTAGATTTCAAATCAATGTTTCAGCAAAGGAGAGAAATAAGAACCTAAGAATACAACGAGAGGAGATGAAAACTATTAAGTACCAATTTGTTGGTTTGATTTAGAAAATAATTTTGAAGACCATGCTAACTAGGATAGCGACCTACAGTCGATATGGCTCTGATACCATCTCTGTCGGGACCCGAATTTACAAATCCGAAACCCTCTGTGTATACTACACTAGTCCAGGATCACGCTAGTGCACAAAGTGGAAACATAGATGAAATACCATTCCATACAACGAATTAACTAAGAAGAAGCAAATTATTATTAAATAAAGCAAACGACCTTAGGGTCAATGTTTACACCATTACGCCTTAAGGGCTTAAGAAACAATTACTATTGCAGCGAAAAAGATAACTTGAGCCATTCGACATACCACAGGCAATCGTCTGGGGAACGCCTTCCTAATCCACGTAGTCTTCATATAATTCCTCCTCATGATATTCATTATCTCCTTCAGCAACTGATCAACAAGGGCATAAAGCCGTGAGTACAAAGGTACTCAGCAAGCCGTAGGGAATTGATGCAATATATTCATACACGACTTGACAAGGATGGCTAAATATTTCATTTGCAGAAAGCAGTAACTTGAATTGAAATACAATAAATAGATTGAAAGCATATTTATGCAAAGAGAAATAAATAACTGATAGATCAATGATAGACAACAAAACAACAGTGAACTCCCCGTTCACATCCCAACAATTCCACATTCCACATTTTATGAAACACTCTATACCCCGTGTGAAATTCCTGCTTTGTCCATGACCATGACGTGGCTATTCGAATAGTTTTACACTCGCAGAGGTTGTACAACTTACCCACAAGACATGAACATCTCTTTGTGCAATCGATCTTAACACACTTTCTTTGGTGTGTCGCAGAGATATCATGACAAAGCCTTTACAATGCACCGCCTAAACTCGATCGCTCGCTAAGGTTTCGCCTTAGGGCCCCTCTCTGCGCTTTGCGAATCTACCCGCCCATCCCGAATCCACACCACCAACCGGCACTCAAGGCTAGACATTACAAATTAATCACCTAGGTCTGTCCCATTCCGCATGTGGTAGTACGGTTAGGCCCAGCCAATGGCGCACAAGATTAAGTCCTGTTGTCTCAAGCAAGACATCCACATCCCAATGTGCTAGAAAGCACCCCTTTATCGCACGATCACTTGCCCGAGGGAAAACAATTCGTTCAACCAAGACCAATGGCAAACCCGGCCATGGTACAACAAATTTTACAACAGTGGCTAACGGCCATGATTCGATATCTCATTAAGTCAAGATTAACATTATTCAATATGTGACATGAATCCCAACGTATATCTAAGCATGTCTAAGCATAGCTACGTAACCAAATGTTGGTATAATGATTATGTCCAAGTAGTAATGTCCCAACCTATGTTTAACAATGGATACATGGCATCCCAATTAATCAAGGTGGCATAATGTCAACAAGGTATACATCTACTCCCATTAAATAAGCATTGATACACAAAATAGCATGCAATTGTAATAAAGTAAATTACTTTTGCAAACATAGGATCAATATGATCAAAGGATTACGACTTGCCTTGCTGATCTAGTGCTGAGTCTTGGTCTTCAAAGTCTTCGCTTGCTCCTCGAATTAGCGCTCACCTAAAAGAAGCAACGAAACCAAATAAATACAAAATAGAGACTCAAACAAGCTCAAAACAGAAAATAAATAGCTCTGGAAGATAGATCTTGATTTTATAAAAATTTAGAAACTCGAATCGCCTCAATCGGAGTTCGTATGAGAGAGAATGAGCTTCTGGAAAATTAAATTAGAGAAAAAGGCTGAAAATCAGAAATTCGGAATTTCTGGATTTATTTTATACGGAAAAAGGATTTATTGCGCAATCGCCGACGCCACCGCCTCGGTGGACTCGGTCCACGGCGCGGGCTCGGTTCACCGTGCACCCGGCGCACAGTCGACGTCATCGCTGACGCGGGCGGCTAACGCAGCGCACACTCGGCTCGGACGTGGCGCTGACGTGGATGAGCCACGCGTCATGCATCCGATCGACGGCGCGAGATCGGACGGCCGAGGACGAGGTCGCGGCTTAGGTGACGCGGCCAAATCTGGGACGATGGAGCGGGATCCGACGGCCAAAAGCTTCGCCGAGGACCGACGGTGAGCGGCGGAGGCAAGTCTCACCGGACGTGGAGAAGAAGGCGCGGCGCACGATAAGGACGCGGTGGTTCGGGCGCGGTTCGGTGCGGATCGGGAAGAGGAGGTCACGGCGACTCGGAGATGCAAGCAGGGACGGCGGAGACGCACGGACGGCGAAGGAAAAAGCGGCGGAAGATGGCGGGTTCGGCGACAACTCCGACGAGCTCGCGCGAAGAAACGGCGACGTCTCGGGCCGTGAGAGGTGAGGCAAAAGGGGCGGCGCGTGAAGGGGAATCTCGGGAAGCGTACGGCGCTTTAAATAGGGGTCTCGGAGGCCGTGTCCGAACCGGACTCCAAGAACGGCGACGGCGCGTGCGGTGGCGGGACTCCGGCGCTAGGGTTAGGGTTCACGGGCGTGGCGACGTGGCCGCATCGCAGCCACACACGCCGCGCAGATCCGACGCACGAGAGCTGCGCGGCCGGGCTGGGTCATGAGGGAAGTCGGGCCAGGCGAAACGGGCCGGAGGGGAAAAGAAATGGGTCGGAGGGGAAAGATTCGGCCCGAAAGAGTTTTTGGAATTTAAAAACATTTTCCAATTTAAGAAATTGCCAGAATTTCAAATAAAATCAAATAAATATCAAATAAATTCAGAAAAATCCCCAAAAATACAGAAAATTTCCT
Source organism: Otatea glauca (assembly GCA_036346275.1). Classification (NCBI taxonomy): domain Eukaryota; kingdom Viridiplantae; phylum Streptophyta; class Magnoliopsida; order Poales; family Poaceae; genus Otatea; species Otatea glauca. The sequence goes on from CM070724.1 coordinate 10,753,815, forward strand.
TGGAGCACAAGGAACCCAACTAAAACTGAAATTCTTTAGTTTGATGAATATTTTAGTCAAATTAAATCCTTTCATTATTTAGAAATTCAAATTAAGCTAGAATTAATTCAAGTAAAATACAAATGGTTCAATTTTGAAATCAAACATTCCAAAACTTCAAATTTTGGGATGTTACAAAAAAACAGTAGTAAACTCCTTCCAAGTGATCTCCTATGGGTTCTCATGAGAAGCATAATAGTTCTCCCACCATTCAGCAGCTGTTCCTTCGAGCTGATGAGAAGCATAAAGCGTCTTCTCATTTCCAACACACTGAGTGATGTGCAGCTTCCTCTCGATTGTTCTAAGCCAATCGTTTGCTTCTATTGGGTTTGCATTCCCAAAAAATATGGGTGGACGAGTCCTCACAAAGTCTGACAACTTAGAGTTTGGACGACTCCCATTGTTAGCAGCTTGGTTCGCATTATTGGCAGTTGCTTGATTCGTGATGTTCTGCACTTACTGCATCATGGTTTGCATCAACTGAGTCTGTGCTGCAAGGGAAGCTCCGAAATTATGCATATCAACTTGGGGCGCTGGTTGAGATAATGGCATCTCATTCAGGTTCTCACTAGGTTGAGTACCACTTCCACTTGCTCCGTTGTTTCCTTGAGTCTGAACCATCTATAGATTACTCTAAGGTTTAGAGAAAAGAAAGAAAAAGCATAGACAATAATAAAGAAACTAATGCGGGGGAAAAGTTTTAAATCCAAACTCCAAATCTAAAGACCTTTATTAATAACTAGGTATGATTGCATACAAATACCTAAGCGCCATGCAACACATATTGCACACTCATCAATCATAAAAACTCTTATTAACCTAAGCACACATCTCTAGCACCTGAAGGGCATCACTCCTAACTTAGACCGATACGACTCACACACTTGAGTCACTACTACTAGACTAAGACAACATCTAATCACTAATCCATCTGGGTTGTGGTCCTTCTGGGGAGTAGTGCAGTGGATGTTGCGGCATCAATGCAAACTAGTTCTAATGACTAGGAGTCTCATTGGAAGATATAGACTCCTATCCCTCGAGCTCCACCTCCTTGGAGTCCTCCTCTGACTCCTCATCCTCATGCTCCAGCTCAGCTTCTTCTTCTTTGAGGTAGAGGGCCTCCACCAACTCTGCGATCCTCTCAGCTGCCATCATCCTGGACTCGCGAAGATCTGACTCGGCTTTCTCCAAGGCTTCATAGGTTTCTTTGAGTTCCTGAGTAGTGGTCTTCATCACATTCTCGTGAGCGGTGACAAAGTGAGCAAGATGAATGACAGTGGCATTCTCCTCATCTCTGATCCTGGTGTCGCGACTGGCTCCTCCGTGAGGGTGATATCTAAACATGGTCTGCTGCAACTCATCAGCGTAGTCCTGGGCGATGTGTCAAAGTGAAAATGTGCGGACTCCTGAATCTCCACCTGAAAAGAAGACCTCCTCACCGTGATGTGGATGGGATGGCTCGCCATAGTGTTCTCACGAGCGTAGATTGTGATCTTGCATATCATTCCACGTCCCTTACCATTGACCACCCAATTGGTACCTCTATAGATGGGTCTGTCGAAGCCACCAAATACTTGTAGCATCTTTCGCAACTCAGCACCATATCCTCCTTTGCACTCACCATAGATACTCTCCTCCTTATCGGTAGAAGACAACTCTCGTGAGACCCCAACTTAAAACAAGGAAAAGACGAAAAATTCAGCAAAGGTAGGAAGCAAGAAAGATGGGATAAGTCAATAACTTATTGATCTTTTTAAGTTAATTTTGACTTAAGAAAATAATTTTGACACTTTTAAGAACGACCAGTCTAGCTAGGACATGACCTACAGTCAGTATGGCTCTGATACCACCTCTGTCGGGACCCGAATATGCAAGTTCGGACCCTCTATGTATTCTGTACTAGTCCAGAGTCATGATAGTACACACAGTCTCAACATAGATGAATATCACAATCATACACAGCGAAACATAAATAAAGACTTTATCTATTTAAATATAACCTGTTGAATGACCTTAAGGTCAACCATAAATGAATACGCCACACAAGACATAGACTAAGAAATAGATAAACTACAGCGAAAATAAATTATTTATAATAACCCTTCAATTTACCACAAGCAACTGTCAATGTTCGCACCCTAGTTGATTGTCTCCTCTTGGTACTCCTCCTTGTAAGCTGGTGTAGATTCTTCTCCAACTGGTGATTTGTTATTGCCAGGGGTGAGTACATAAAGCACTCCACAAGTTGTGCACAGAATGCAAATCTATTATATCTGTATGCTGGGCTTATTCCAAATAAATGGTTGAATTGGTTATTTTGCAAAAAAGCATCATTTACAAATGAATAACATAAATAGATTGAAATGATAGTAAAGCAAATAATAACAATAATAAATTTCTCAGTTATTTCTAAAATAACCTGATTCACAACCTCAAATTATTTTCTATACTTCCATAGGCATACTGCTGTTGGGGAATGGGTAGGCTACTCTAGCGTAAAATCAAAAAAAATTGAAAAATATTTTTAGGACATTTGAAACTTAAATAAAATATTTTTGTTAAAACTTTATTTAAACTTTTCAAATATTTAAATAATTTTAACAAAAGGCTTAATTCAAATAAATTTCAAATAATTTAAATAAATTCTATAAAATTTTCAAAAATGTAAATTGCAAAATAAATCCATAAAATGCAAAAATTGGGATGTTACAATGAAGAACAGTACAACCAATTCGATAAAATACCTCCGTTTGCAGATGAAATACCAATTCAATGAAGAAGAGTACAACCAATTCGGTAAAATACCTCCATTTGCAGATGAAATACCAATTCAATGAAGAAGAGTACAACCAATTCTAGCTTAGAACCGATTGTGATGTGGGTGCACATCACAATCGGTTCTAGCTCATAACCAATTGTGATGTGACAATTTATCACAATCTGGCGAAAATCAATTGTGATAGCGCCTCCTCATCACTCTCTACTGACTTTGTATTGCCACGAAAACTGACTATGATGACGAAAAGGAACTGATTATGATGTAGATTCCTGTAGTAGTGATGGGAAATCACCTGATTGTCTTGTCAACTTGTGAAGTTGAGTTCTTGGCTACCACGGCAGCAGCATATCAAGACATATGGTTGAGAAGTATGCTAATAAGTGAGTTAACGGGAAAAGCCCCATTTAGTTGTTTTGTACGTTGACAACAAATCAACAATTGCATTGATAAAGAATATGGTGTTTCTTAGGAGAAGCAAAGACATTGATACCCAGTTTCACTTTGTCAGAGAGTATGTGGAGAATGAACTGATTGTTGTCGGCATGTAGATATCCTTACAAAGGAACTTGCTCGAGTTAAGTTCATTTAGATCCATGATCTGCCAAGTATTGATTAGGGAGAGATTGTTGGAAAGTAATCAGGACTTTTAACTTGTTGACTTACTATATTGTGTAAGGCAAGTAAAGATCTCGATGCAATCAGCAATCGGATAAAATCAATTTGTTTCCTTCCGTAGTTTATTCCATATATATGTCTATTTATATACTATAAATACTAGCATCAAGGATGAGATATGTAACATGAGAAAATTGCTTTCTCCTATGTTTGCTCGTGTGTATTTCCTTGATCTATTATTTACATGCAAGTGTTGCTAGAGCCGAAACCAACAATTCTCCCTAAAATGCTGGGATATATAATTTGGAACCAAAACATTGCTCATCAATCTTTTTTTTCATTGTTAAGAGTGATAATTCCCTCTCTCTAAAAAGGTGAGAACTTTCTCTCACTACAATTTTGACACATAAAACTATACAAATGATTGTTTGTTTGTGTTATTAAGAGCTTGGAAAACTTCTTTGTAAATACAGTGAGGTTCCTAAAAACTTTTTAACAATGAAACAGATAGGACTTTGTTACCGTACTATTAGTAGAGCTTTTATTTTAAAAATACCATATGTAGGACAATCATGTGAATGTGCTAATGTAGGAGTTACCTTTATATGTTACATAAACTAAAACCATACCGATCGAGCATAGAAATGGTAGATGTGATCCGCAGAATATCTGGTGCCTTTTCAGGTGGACGCCTGCCCACTGCCTATATCAAAAGCATCCGTCATTTGTAGCATCGACTCTCTCTCTCTCTCTCTACACTGAACTCCTCCAACCTGGAGACTGGGACAAGGTGGAGGAGATCAAGGTGGAAATCCCTGCAGGTGGCGAGTGCAGGAGGTGCATCCTCCCCTCCATTGTGTGCACCTCCTGCTATGCACCTCAAGCATCCAGCAGGAGTAGCTGCAGTAGCCATGGCTGCTCCCCCAGCACCACCCCTCCAGCAGCAACCTGCAATGGCAAGCATCAGCATCAACTTCATGAAACAGTAGCGGCTCATAAAGAAGAGGTCCATCGCCATAAGCCATGCATCCAGAAGCCTGTGAAGAGCAACCTCAAGAAGGCAGCTGCGCCTGCTGATCAGCATCAGCAGGAGGAAGAGAAGAACAACGGGGTGTTGATGGTGAGCAGGAAGGTGACCTGGCCAGATGCTCATGGAAAGGACCTAGCCCATGTCCTCGAGTTCCATCCCAGGTAGGCACACTGCTGTACATGCATGTCAGTGAAAAACAACTAAGCAACTGTACTAGTAAAATGCATTCATTTCCAAGGGTTCAAAGAATGGCTCCATGCATCAATGTTGCCATGTTGGTGAGCTGGCTAGTTAGGTTTTGAGTTATTAACTTGTTTAATTAGGCTCATGCTGGTATGTGTACACACACCAACATTGTCCAGCAAGATCAGCATATAAGCCTTGCTATTGTCAAAAGTATAGGGCTAATGCTAAACTTTACCCCACTAATTGTTTCTCATTATAGATTTGGCCTTTGGATAACTAAATGTACTAATGGCTCAAACATTCTTGTTTCATAGCATATTGGAGGAAAGGAATCTGAAAGGAGCTGCAAGATCCTGCATTTGCGTGATCCTCTGAGATTGATAAACATCAATCAGAGGTAAAACTGTGGAGCTCGCATACCACAATTTGTTAGTCTTAATTTACTTCAATGCTCTCCAGTAAAATTTACATAGACTGCCAATTACAATTGTTATAAAAAAAATTGTGAACTGTGTCTCATTATGAAGTAAGATGCCACTACAAATAAGGAAATACTTATTAATAACCTCATAAATGTTATCCATTGAAGTTACAGGTTGAACTTATCTTCAGCATTATTTTGGATCTCTTTATGTTAAAATTCTATTTGAAGAATGAAAATAGAGTTAAAATTTGCATCATGAATACTATACCCAATTTTGGTCAATTAGTATAGAAAGTGGGCTAGTTTTGTTATTTGAAGTTTTTATATACTGATTTTAGGGTAATAATGATCAATACCACCTTAAAAATCACTGAGTTGGAAAATACCATCCAATATGTTACTAACATATGCCTCTGTTTTCTATTGTCTTAATATTTGCTGACCTAAGAGGTTCTGCGCTTCAATAATTTAAATATTCCAAAGTAAAATGTGCTGCGCTATCAAATAATGTAGAAAGCTATTGCAATGGATAATACAATGTGAACAAAAAAAAAGTTGGAAAAGCAAGTATGACACTGAATGGCATTTTCTCACTTTGAGCAAAGAAAAAGTAAAAAATAATTACTTTGCTCTACGAATAGTACTGTAGACTAAATTTGAACTAACATATATACGATTACTACAGTACTTCTTCTGTAGGGAAAATGAAACATTAGTGATATATAGAGTAATTAATATGAGTTAGTACTGTGGTCAGCGGGCTGGAATTAATGCCGTATCACGTACCTCAAATGACCTATCAACATCTCTCATGCGCACAGCTGTTGCTAGCTACTCTTTGCAGAACCGACAACAAGCCCTCTTGTCGGATAGACCCACCGGCCAGCATGATCCCCTTGCCCCTCTGAAACTTCATAAATCATGCTCATGCCTTCCTGCCCTCGATACATCCTAGATGCGGCACCGCACCGCGGCGTAACACGCCGCGCAGCACCCGCGTGGGTCCGTCGCACGAGCACCCGCGCGAGCGCCACGCCTCGCGGCCCCCGCGTGCGCCCGACGCTGCCGCTGGCTCGCGTGGCCCGCGCGCAGCCGGAAACGCACTGCCGAAGCCGTGTTCGCGCGCTTTGCGCCACGCACCGGCCGGTGGGAGGGCCTTGGCGAGGAGGCCGAATCCCTCTTATCTTAATATCCGGAGTATATATCTCTACTACTTCTAATTTGGAGTTGGTGACGGTCCGTTCTTCACTCTCAACCCACGTCTATAAAAACAACCACCGCAGAAAAAACGGACCAACAAAAAAAAACAATGCTTCTTTTTCGCTCCACCCGACCACCCTTCCTCCTCACGCCACCCGCGACAAAGAGATTTGACGGAAATAGGCGGCGCCGCCATGGCCTTGCTCGCCGCCGCTCTACGCCGCATGCCTCCTTGATCTCTCGTGTTACGCGAGAGCTCCTTGAGGTTACCGCCGCGGCGGAGGAGGACCAGTAGCAGCCCGACTTCTTGGACCGGACTTCCCGACATCTAGGACCCTGTCCCCGCGCTCTGCGGTGTGGCCGCCTCCTCTGCGAGGCGTCGGAGGTGAGCGGGGCTTATGGGCTTGCTAATATTTTGTTAACTTTTGTGCTTCTGTAATCGGGAGAAATAGATGTTTGATCTTGTAGCAAAATTTTTGTTATTGCTTAACCTTTATGTTTCGTTAACAATTTATTTTTCGTAGCAACGCACGGGCACTGAACTAGTAGAGTATAGCATACAAGTTATGGTTTTTGTAGAAGTATGGTCAGTCAGTGCCGTGCCCCGTCAGACGAAGTTTGGCTTATTTGGTCCTATTATATATTTTTAAAAACTTTGGTTTTCGTCCGAACAACAACATGTGACATATATTACGTACCGTGCTTCTCTATCGGAGCAGATCATCGACACCGCAGCACCTCCTATCGATGCAACACATCTAGATGATCCACTGTGGCAGACGAGGCATCACGATACTTGAGTTTGGTAGGATAGGGTATCACGATACCTAAACTTGGTAGGTATCTGCCGTTGTCCCATACCGTGGTAGGAAGGTGGGATTGTAGCTTTGTTCATGATTTCGCAGGCCGTCGGATCGAGCCATGTCATGGTCGTGTCCGTCCACGCAAGGGGCTCGCTTGCCTAACCTTCGATGCTTCAGCGGGCAAAGCACGCACGAGAAAAGAAAAGAAAGACAAAAAAAAGGACGCGCGAAGAATTCGCCTCGGTGCCACTGGGTATCGGGTTGGGTTTTTGTCGGTTAGCCTGAAGGACAGTGGGCACGGCCCGGTCAAAAACTCGGTCCTACATGAAGTGGGCCATAGCACGTCATGTCGGACCCAAGGACTAGGTACGATAGGCGGTATGGTCTAGCACAGTCGTTTGGGCCAGGTTCATGGGTCGGTAAGGTGCGGAGGGGGAGGAGGCCGACGTAGAGGGGGCCGCAGGCCGGCGAGGCCCAAGAAGCCTACGTGCCGCAGGCTAGGGTAGAGGGGAATCTCCTTCTATCACAGGGGGCGAAGAAAAAAGAAGGCCAAGGGGCGAAATGGGCTAGGGAGATAAAGGAGAAAGGAAAATCAAGAGAAAGGGGAGAAAAGGAGAAAGAGAAAAGAGAAGAAAAAAGAAAGAAGCGAAAGAAAAGGAAGGAAAATGAAGAGAAGGGGAGAAAACGAAAAAGAGAAAAGGGAAGAAAAAAAGAAAGAAAGAAAGAAAGAAGCGAAAGGAAAAAAAGAAAAGAAAAGGAAGGGAAGAAAAGAAAAGAAAAGAAAAGAAAAGAAAAGAAAATAGAGAAAAAAGAAAAAAAAGAGAAAAAGGAAAGGAAGGAAGAAAAAAAAAGAGAAAAAAGAGTGGAACCGGATTACCGACGACGAACCTGATTTCTCTTCACATGGGGTTAAGGAGTTGCCCACGATAAATTTATGCATTCTCGTCGACGCTTATAGTTGAAAGTGCGAGAGAGATTGAGAGAGACGGATGAGGGAGCTGAGAGAGATTGAGAAAGATGGGGCGAGAGAGAGTGAGTGAGAGAGATAGGCAGAAGAGATTGAGAGAGACGGGCGAGAGAGAGAGAACTGAGAGAAGAAGCAATGGGTGAGAGAGAGGGCTAAGAGAAATAGACGAGAGAGAGCAGCTTCTTGCAAGGTACAAGTTTTTTTACTAAGAAGCATCTTTATATAGGCCAATAAAAAGAAGGTCATGCCCTTCTCTAACTTCTCTCCTAACCACCTAAGTACTCTTTTCCCCTTTGGCATGAAGCACACAAAGAGAGAATTATTGCGGTACATCGGGTGAAGGAGAATGGCTGCTCAGTGTAGCTTCCCCACCTCTGTCATCATCTCGTCGCAATAGTGTAAATAGGTCGAACCTAGGCAGGCACGGCATGAAACAGGCACGAAGTGCAAATGGGTCGTGCTTGGATTCATCAAAGGCAAGTTAGGCCGGCATAGTACGGCACAGTGGGCACGACAGACCGTTACCGCACGGCACAGTTCAGACATGAAGCACGATAGACCCATGCTAGACCGGTCCGAAATGACATGACGCCTATCTCTAGGTGCTGTCGTCCACCCGCCGCCGTGCCCTAGCGCCCCCGTCGTCCACAGGCTGCCGTGCCAAGCGCCACCGCCATCTGTCTGCGCCACTATTCACGTCCCCGTTCTCGGTTCCTGCTCCGCAGCCGTTCACCCATGCCAAGGCAGGTACGGCCTGCCTTCTCCTAATCCCCATCTGTCTGTCTCTCTCACCGTCCAGGTCCTCAACCGAATCTTCATCATCCCTACCTCCAGATTCGTCTCTCTCGCCCCGATTGCCTGAATCGTAGAAGGCGTAATTTCTTAAACGTCACTAGTGTTTTACTGAGACGTGGGTTTAAGCCCACATGTCAGCTTCACAGTAGGTGGCATACAAAAAATCATGTAGTTATTAGTGAATTTTCTCTATTTACTATTCTATTAACAACCATGTTAGATTTACCTCTTTTACAATTCTCGAAGCAAATGGTATGGCAAGGCAAATTCTGTTCAGAAGGATTCAGCTCAAGGTTGTACAGCAGCTTAGACCATTTTGGATCAAATGGGAATGCCCTGTATTATCTATTGTAACCAATATTCAACGATTCAAGTTTTTTTTTTATATTACTATGCTGCTTCCACGAAATACGAACCTTTTTATGTGTTCCGACCCAGTGGCCCGCAGCAACACACGGAGATTTCTCCTAGTTAAGAAGTTGCGTCTGTAAAAGCGTGAGAAATTTACATACACGAACGTGTTTTTGCGATATTTTGTGTATATTATTATTTATTAATGTTGAGCCCTATGTCGATCCCTACATAAGTTTTCCCACCCACTCCTTGTCTTCTCCACAAATACAAATGATATTCTGAAGGAACATCTTGTGTTACTGTTTCAGATGGTTTGTTTGCATCCGATGTGAGCATGGGACAAGCGCATGTAAAACAACGCAAAGGAGAAATCGCCAGTGCAACTCTGCATCAGTTCCAGACAGGTCAAGTGGCTAGCTTGTCCCAGATATCGATCAGAACTCAGAAGGCTGGAGTTGATAAGGTGCACGCAGATGAAAAGAACACACGGGCGGGCTAGCTGTGCACGCACCAGCAGTGCTGGCAAATTTATGCTGCACGCATGTCTCCTCTGTGGTTTACATCCTGGCATGTCAACAATTGCTTCTGTCCTGGCTCACAGAATCAAAAGTGCAGATGAAAAAGACTACAAGTCACATTTTGTTTAGTGTATGAACAATCTGGAGATCTAGTAATTGTCTGAGTAACATCCGCGCTATGCATTTGCAGAAACTAGCTCTAGATTAAACCGGTTATAAAAAAGAGATGTGTGTGTTTGATCCATTCTTTTGAGAGGAAAATCGTATTGTGGTTCTTTAACTATAGTCTATTTTAATATGGACCAAAACACTTGAGTCTCCAATTTTGATATTCAAACTTTTTGTTTATGTCCTATTTTACTTATTCTAGTTGGAAAAATTATAGGAAAAGTCTAAGTTGCCCCTTCAACTACTATGAAAGCCCACTTTTCACTTTGAACTACATAACCATCTGATTTACATTTAAATTATCAAACTAGTACAAATCACCACTTCGCCTAAACCAAACCGTAATTCCAATGACATCGATATTTCGATTCCTTCGTGGCGAATCAACGAAGGCAGACGTTTCAGCAAGTACTAGCAAATTTAGTACTTGAGAGTAGCAGGGTTACAATTTCACTGAAATTTGGTAATTTCCTTCATTTCTGCCCCGTCCAGAATTTTTTGTAAGGTCGGAATTTCAGTTCAAAGCTAGTCTCTAATTCTCCGGTGCACATCTTATTTTAGATGAGTTGGTTTGTAACTTCTTGGGGTGTTGGGTTCTCCATGACCACCCTATGGGTTTATATGGCCCCTTAATTCTTCTCTAAAGCAAGTAGGAATCCTACTCTGAAAAAAGTAGGAATCCTAATTCTATTAAAATCCATCTAAGTAGGAATCCTAATTCTATTAAAATTCATCTAGCATACCTTTCTAAATTCTAAAAGACTATATACGAATCACCATAAATAACAATCTCCACCTTGACACTTATCCGTTGAAGTCATCGTGCTCCAAGAACTTGCTCCAAGTCGGCTTAGTATTTTTTTCCTCCCACCCTTGGGAGTGCCCTCACCACAAGGGCACATGCACATCACTGCAATATGAGTGATGGCGTTCAGGCTTGGCCTCCCGAACTCTCCTCCTAAGAGCTTTTTCTTTGTGTAGTTTGGTTACCCATACATCTTGTTCCTATAGCCCTCTATGCTATAGGTTTGTATTGCATTTTTCTTTGTGTAGTTTGGTTACACACACATCTTGTTCCTATAGCCCTCTATGCTATAGGTTTGTATTGCCTCTGAGCTCGACCTGCTCATTTGTACTGCGTGGTTGATCCCGTCACGTCTTCCTTCTTTCAATCGCTCGCATCTTCGCCTTCTAGATTTTGTAATCGTCTTTGCAGTTCCGCACATAACTACAGTTGTGATCTGATTACCTACTGTGGACATAGTTTCTTTCTCCTGATTAGGCTTTTTATCAGACCTCCTATTGATTGCCCTTTCTTTAGGTTTACTCATCAATCAGTATCTTCCATTGCTCTAGATACTTTTTATGGTTACTTGCCTTTTGCTCGCATGACTCCACCTCAAAGTGATATCTCACCACCTTCAATTTCAAGCAAGCTCACATATATTAGATTATTCTTTAAGCCGGGAATATATTTAACTCCCAGTAATATGCAATATACTTCATCATACACCTCCAATGTAATTGTTTCCACCTCATTAAGTGCACACTCCTTGCAACCAGTCAATTGAACAGTTACATGTGCCATGTGTAGAGATCCTTCATCAAATATCTCCCTTGTCGAATATATGTGGAAGCAACTATCTGAATATAATATCCATCCATGAAAAATACCTAATTGACTGACGATAAGTACGTTTGAATCATCTTTTGCTACTGTTATCGAGCATGTAACTTTCATTTGCTTCAGACTCAGACATTCATTTATCATATGACATTTATTGTTACATAGATACCGTAACGTATGCCCTTGCTCTTGCCTTTTTTCTTCCTATGACTTTTGTTTTCGCCTGCAATACCTACTACAGCCAATGCTTGATCACCCAAGGATGAAGATTTCGATGTCTTTTTCAAGGACTCTGCCTCCAACAGCATGATTGATTGATCAAAACATGGCGCATAGATTGATTAATCATATCAGACAATTCAGCTTGTGCAGGCATGTATCGACTTACCGGCCTATTGTCAGACACAAATGCATCCTCAGTATTATCGAAGAAATTCACCGTCGGTAGTGCAGCCTTATGAGTAACAACAAGTCGAGTCTTTTGACAACAATTTAACATCATCTCCTCGAGTGCGGCCTTCCGATCCTCAATATCTTTGCGTTGTTCTGGAATTAAATCATCCATTGTCGAGACAATTATGGCCTCAGACACAACATCAGACGGGGGAATCAACTTTCCTGAAGAACTCATCGTGTCCCACCGGGCGTGCCAAAAAATGTGTTAGCACCGAAAAAGAGCCAATCGGTCTCAACACATGCGATCGTAGAGTTCAAGAGGGTTCAAAGCATGCTAGCCAATTTGATCCTGCAATTGGCAAGATAGATCGAAATAGCTATTAATCGATTTGATCGTCTTAAACCAAGATAGATTAAAATAAATATCACAGCCGATTAGGTTCTACAATCGGCAAGATAGATCTAAATAGCAGTTACAGCCGATCAGATGATAGGTAAAGATCTGTTTTCTTCAAAAAAAGGCAATGTGTAATAAGATCGGTATGAAAACAAACATGAGATAACTGGCGTAAATCAATGCTGATAAAAATAGGCGATACACAACTTTATTGATTAAAAATGAATTACAGGAAAAAGATACTAAGTCTAAAAACTACTTCTAGTCGACAGAAAGTCATCGTCTCTGTCTTGCCCCTCGCTCCTTTTATAGCTTCTAGGCCGATTGTGTCCTTCTCCGACTCCTCAAAATCCATAATTCATATCGGCCTCTGTTTCTTGGAGATAAATTCTGTTTCGAACCAATATCGATTAAAAATATCCAATTTTAACCTTAGCCTTTCAAATCAGTCATATCCTTCCAAGTTCTTATGCCAACACCATCCCATAATTTTTTGGGCAATTCTCCTTGATCACTGAGTACTTTACCTCATCGGAGAGATATAGACAGATTGTACTGAGAGCCTACCACTCCATCACATTCTAATCTTTGGTGAACGTCTTTTTCAGTTTATTCCCTTCAAGAGCAGCGATTAATTCTTGTTAGACAAACATATCCTTCACCACACCCTGAAATTTCCTCCACCGTCAAATTTCTCCACTTAATTCCAAATCGTCAACATTGATCTTAATTTTATGCCAACTGACGCTTTACCGACTTTCTCATAAATCTGGTTAATCCGATCTTGGCTCCGATACCACCTATTACACTCTAGTACCTCTTCTTATGTGTAGCAAGCCCTGAATTGGATCGAATCAGAATTTGTGAGATACGGTATGTGCGTGCACGATCTTAAAAATGAAGAAGATGAGTTTCATAGAGAGAACCAATATAATGACATTGAAGCAACCACGATGAGAGAGAAAGATTTGGTAAAGCCGATCAAAAATTCTTTAAGCACAACCTTAAAAGAGTACAAGGGATTGTTGATCTCTCACAACCTCTCAAAAATTTAGAACCCTCATATCCTTGCCTTATACAATCTAGTGCTGAGAAATAACATATCCTCTAATCCTCTCATGTACCTCTTGTTTTGGATGAGTTGGTTTGTAGTTTTTTGTTTGATTGGGTTCTCAATAACTACTCCATGGGTTTATAAAGCCCTCTTAGTCCTCTTCCAAAGCAACTAAGAACTATACTCGAAAGAAAGTAGGAATCCTAATCTATTAAAATTCATCTAGCACACCTTTCCAAATCCTAAATGACTAGATATAAGTCACCCTAATTCACCTCTAAGCATCCTCACCACTAATTCTTCCTTCCCTGTAGTAGAGTTCCCTAAGGCAATGGGGTATGTCCATCACGGAGGTGTGGAACTATGAGAAGGATAATATAGATTTAAGCGACATATATATTTTTATTTTGCTGACTGTTTCCAAGTGGCGGATTCAAGATGGGTGTTTGGAGTTGACAAAAAAAATTTAATATAAAAGATAAAGATCTACAATAGCAAAGAAAGAAGAACAAAATACAAGTTGTCTGTGTTGTGATGCAGTCGGATGACCTACGCGAGCCAGTGCACCACATTCCACTGCATGCAGTTGATGCTTTGCCATTAGTGGCGGAACTAGAAAATTTTCATTAGAAGTGCACATTTCATATGTACAACTCCATAGTTTTGTACAATGAATTGGTAAGATCATAAATCCAACACATATATTTGAAATTAACTAAAAGTACAAGACAAATAATTCTAAGGTCTTAAAAACCCAAAACACTAAAATTGGAACCAATTCAATCAGAAAATTTAATCAATTGAAGAGGGATATTGAAGCACTTACCCCTGGTATTGCCCCTGCTTGCCATCGAGGCCAAGCCAGGGTTCAAAGGTGCTCCTGGCCCCTCGCATTGAGGCTAGTGGCCCTCGGTATCGTGCATAGACGTGGGCATCGTGCCGTGCTGTGCCGGCCTGGCATGGGTCTATTGTGCTTCGTGCCTGAACTGTGCTGGGCCACAATGGCCTATCGTGTCGCCATGCCATGCCTTGCTGGCCCGGCTCGCCTTTGCGAGCGCAGGCACAGTCTATTTGTGTTTCATGTTTGCTTCATGTCGTGCTGGCTTAGGCCCAGCCAATTTGCACTATTGCAACGAGAGGAAAGGAATCGGAGATGCACGGAGCTGAGAGCAATGGACACAAATATTAGGGAAAAAGAAGTAAATTTTATTCATTCTTGAACAAGTACAGAGTTACTACTTCGTTAAAAACCTTACACCCTGATGTGAAGTACCCCCGATAAGGAAAAGAGTACAGTAACTACGTATATATACATAGACTACTTGAGGCCAAGATAGTCAAAGTCGGCTATCGCGTCAGTGATCTTCAGATCCTTGGGCTGATGTTGTGTCTTGTCATTTGCACGCTCCTAGTCTTTGAGGCATGTAATTGCCTCAATCATCTCAGGTCTGAAAGACGACCTCCTCGGCTCAAGTATCCTCCCCTCAAACTAAAAGTGGCTTCTGACGAGACAGTGGATGCTAGAACCACAAGTATGTCACGTGCAAAATGCAATAGCATAGGATAAATACGTTGGTGATTCTTCTATCACAAGAGCAAGCTGAGTCGATTGTCCTCGTCCATGTCAAGCTCGGTCTCCACGAAAGGTGTGTCGAGGTAGTGGTTGATCTCTACTTGTGGATTCTATGGCGACCTGCTTGGTGCTTCGGAAGATGAACCAGACACCTTGCCTTTCAGCTTCTTTCATATGTTTGAAGCGGTCGACCTTCCTCATGCTTTTTACATTGTTGAGGTAGATCTTCTTGCTTCACTTCTGCTACCAAACTTTTCATAATATTTGTCAAAAACTTTGAAAAACTCGTTATAAACATGAGTATATGCCTCAGAAAAATAAAGATTGAATGCCTCACCTATTCTCTCAAAGACGCCCTACAAATCAGATTATTTTCTCCGAGGATCCAGAATAGTAGAAAAATAGTAGAGATATGGAATAGCTTGAAAATATTTTTAAAATTTTTCTCCATTGGTTCTATAATGGACTGTAAAAATATAATTATCTCTGTTTTCTTTGAAAGAATTAGCAATAGTCCAAAGCCACTTGCTAACTAAGCAAGAAGTTGGATAGTACACACAAGATAACATCTTAGTTGCATTGTAAAAATTTTAAAAATTGATGAAAATGACGGGCAACTTCCCAATCCACATCAATAACCAACGGCTTACCATTATTGCAATTGACGAGAACTGTGATAATATGCTCGTAGTCCTTGCACCGCTCCAGCATAATATACATCAAGTTCCATCTAACCTTTATATCAAGGTTGAATATTCTTGGTGGGAGGTTGTTGGCCCTGCAGTACTACAAGAACTTGGCGTACTTCACAGTCGAACCTGTAACAAAATTGATAGTGTTGCGTATACTGTCCAAACTAGGTTTCATTACATGCAAACCTGCATGCATAATGAGATTAATGATGTGACATATGCATCTCTGGTGGAGTACGAAACCTCCAACATAAGTCTCCAGGTGCGGTGAGAGATGTTCTACAGCCATCGTGTTAGCTGATGCATTGCCAAGAGTGATGAAAATAATTCTACTTTCTATTTTAAAGTCAATAATAACCTCAAGTACACGGTTAGCAATAGCCTCTTTGGTGTATGCCTCATCGATTGGCCTAAACCCTATGACCCTTTTGTTTAGTACGTAGTCATTGTCCATGTAATGTACGACAACACTAAGATAGGCTGCTCTTTGGTGGGAGGAAGTCCATATATCTGATGTCAAGGCAAAGAAAAAACTAACTCTAGTGAAGGCCTATTTCAACATTGTTAGTTTATTTGTGTAAATTGCGTATATGTCACGTGTTGGTATTTTGGGCAAAAACCACATTGCACCATCCTTCCAAAACTAGAGCTCTCACCCATTCTAAGTGACAGATCCACCATAAAAACAGATCCACCATAACTATGTAACGTGCAATTTCGTCTCTAGCTACATCGGCATTGTATACCCACGTACTTACCGAATAGTCCGTGTTGAAGTTGAGCTGTGTCTGGACACCCTCGCTCGGCCTCCGTCCGACCGATATCTTCTTCAAGCATGTCTTCGCATATCGCTTGAGATGACTTGTTCCTCCACATACACGTGCAGATAATTTAGCTTGACAGTATTTATAAATAACATATACTATCTCACACTCGTCCACAATTTTGATGATTCTATCCATATGTTGCCAGCACCACGCCTGTCGACTGTCGGATTTGGACGTCTGTCCTAGATGCACTGATATAGCGGCATCGGAGCTCGGTTCGGATACTGACGCCCAGCCCTCGGGAATGTAAGAGGATTCCTCGATGCCGTGCGTACTGTCCAAATGACGGTCATCCATGCCATAGTCTCCCATGCTAGGGAAGAGTTGGCGCGGATTGATCTCTTGATCGTGACGAGGGGGATTTGGAGAGCGAGGGCGTGGTCTCCTACTCTTGCTATTGCCAAATATTTTTTTCGTGGTGGGAGAGCAAAGAGAGCGCAAACTCGGAGAAAATGGAGAGTAAACAGAGAGCAAACAGAGAGAACAAGTGGGATTCATCTGCTAAACTCAGGAGAGAGCGAGCGAGATTTGCATGCAGAACAAATAAGCGTTTGAGGAGAATATTATAGCAATTAGGAGAGAATCGTTGGCATTCATTCTGCCCATTGCGCTCAGGCTCTCATTCATCAGCTTTACGTCTTTCACTGCATCACGTCGCTGTCTAGAGAGAGCCATTCACATTTGTCCGCTGGCATTCGTCTCTCGCTCGTGCAGCCACGCCCTCTCCCTCTTTTTATCTCTCTCCCGCTTTTGCCTCTTTTCCCTCTTCCCCCTCTTTTCCTACGCCGGGAGATAGCTCTTTTTCTCTCTCTTCCCCTCGGCTCTCATGCACTCCCCCTCTTTTCCCTCTCTCTCTGTCCCTCCGTGCCCAGCGACCATCGGCCTCCCTGCCTCTCGGCCTCACCTTCCCGCCCTTCACTCGCCCCTCGGCGCCCCTCGAGCTCAGTTCGCTCCATGCCACCCTACCCCTTCCCCTCCCCGCGTCGGCCCTCGGCCTCCCCCCGCCCCGTGCCACTCGACCCCTTCCTCTCCCCACGCCAGTCCTCAGCCTCCACCGCCACGTTCCGCTTGACCCCTTCCCATCCTGCGCTGGCCGACCCCTCCCCTTCCCCTCCGCTCCTCGCCAGCTACCCCTCCCTTTTCCCTCCGCCTAGCTCCAGCTACCCCTCCCCGCGCCAGTTGGCCCCTCTCCTTCCCCTCCGCCCCGCGATGGCCACCCCTCCCCGCACTAGCCGACACCTCCCCTTCCCCGCTGCTCCTCTCTTTTTCCCCCATTAACCTACCCACCGAACGGTCGCTCCCTCACCTCCACACTGCCCCACCTCCCCATGCCACGGTGGCTCGGTTGGCCATGGTGCGGGGGGGGGGGGGTACAGCGCGGGAGAGGGGCAGGCTGCCATGGGACGGCACGGGCGATCACAGTGATGGCGCGGGTGGCCATGGTGCGGACGCGGGATGCCACGACGGTAGCATGGGCAACCATGTCTCAGGCAGCCATGGCGCGACCTGCCATGTTGGCGGTGCACGCTTGCATGCGATGGCGATGGGCTACCACAGCGGCACCCTTTGACGGTTCAGCCAGGTACGCCTCCCCCTCTGTCGCGTGCCCGGCCGCGTGCAGCACTCGCTGCTGCGGGCTGAGTTGGGCAAAATGCAATGTGCCATTCGAGTCACCATGACATGTCGTGTCGGGCTGTGACGCCCATCGTGCTCGGTTTCTGAGCCTAGCATGCCTCGAGCAACCGTGTCGTGCCAGCACGGCCCATTTAGCTTCGTGCCAGGCCGAGGTGTGCCTGCCGTGCCTCAGGCCGGCCCAAAATAGCATGGCCCAATGCCCACCTCTAAATTCATGCATAGCACTGCAGGTTTTGTCAATTAAGCAGAGAGAGAGAGAGAAGGGGAACATCGGGGTAGGGGATATGTAGTGTTTTAGGGGTTCCCTGGACAGGCCAATGGGCCAGTCTGAAGGGGCGGCGGATGGAATGTTGGGAGTTGGGTGAAATCAATTGGGTGTGTGGGTAGGAGGGGGTACTTTTGCCTAATTATCAATATATGTGTCTAATATACGTAGTAAACACTGGATATTACACAAAGGAAATTTTGGTGTTCAGAGCCACGTTAGATTCACCCATGAAAGATGCATGTGTTTATATCAAATCATAGAGTTGTACTTGTTATACAATTTTAAACAATGGAAATATAGTTGTATTCTGTAACAACTCTTATATTGATATCTATTTAATCTACATCATTATAACGTGGACACCACAATTGACAGTTTAGATTTTTCTCCTTTTCTACCAATTAACGTAGTAATTTCTAGATCTAACTCTTCAAAACGATCATGGTGGCTTTTTTTCAAGGCTCTATGGCAGGACTTTTAGTTAGTCTAGATTTCATTTGTAAAAACAAATTGAGGTCAATCAGGGTTCACAAAACCGAAACCGTAAAAAATCGTAAAAACCGAAACCGTTAGAACCGCAAAAATCGCTCTAAAAACCGCTTAAAAACTGTCAGAAACCGAAGGGTTAAGAAATAAAAAAAAATTGAAAAAAAAATCGAAAACCATTCGGTTTTCAACGGTTTTTCGCGAAAAATCATCCGACCAATTGAATGTTCCTAAAAAATAATTTTTCGAGCTGTTTTTTTTGCGGAAACCGTGGTTTTCCAACGGTTTACAACAAATAAAAATTTTCAAATTTTTTTGATTTTTTTAAAAATTAGATCGGTTTATTGAACGGTTTTGAATCTCGAGCCGGCACAGTAAGGTCGAAAACCGCGAATTTCGAAAGGTTTTTCACGGTTTTGTGAACCTGGCCCAGCGCACAACAACTTTCTACTGTACTACTAAATAAACATATTAAAGTGGCAAGGTACCTTAACACGCAAGAGATGCAAGACATGGTAAGGTCAAGGTATCCAGCGATTCCAGCCTGTGAGAAGTGAGAACTGATGATAAGCTTTCTTGTACAATCAGAAGCGGCAACGAGAAACGTGTGCCTCTGAACTTCTCTTCCAGCTAAAGCATATGCTCCAGCAGGAAGTCGACCAGTTGTTCATGATGCGTTACAAACTTGCACTGTAAGACGTATAATAATACCTACTCAGCCGGCTCGATGGCGGCGCGGCTCACGGTTCGAGGCGAGCTGCCAAAAAAATTACGTTTAGATCATTTTTTCGAAAAATATTGCGATTAGATCCTTTTTAGAAAAAAAAATTACGACTAGATCCTTTTTTTGAAAAAAAATATATATTACGTTTAGGTCATTTATGCGTTTTTAGGCATTGCACTCGGGTCCTTTTATGGAAAATCAAAATTACGACTAGGTCCTTTTCAGGGAAAAACGTTTAGGTCCTTTTTTGGAAAAAAAATGTACATTGCATTTAGATCTTTTTTTATTTTTCTAGCATTACGTTTAAATGCTTTTGCGGAAAACAAAAAAAAATATGTTTAAGTCCTTTTCGTATGTTTCCTCGATTTGCTCGTGTAGGGAGCGGCAGTCGCACGTTTTCTCGATTTGCTCGCGTGGGGAGCGACGCCCAAGAATGGAATGCATGCCAAGCAAGAATCGAAGAATGGTCCAACCCAAGAAATTGGGATTTGGAAAACCACTTACAAATGATTCATTAATTCTTTGGTTCAGCGAAACAAATAAAGACCAATTACGTTGTAGTTTGATCTCGCCTCCGAAAGGCCGATTTGCTGGTTGGCAGTAGCTACAAGTAATTGTCTCAAAAAAAAAAGTGCCTACAAGTCTACAAAGCACTAGTATTGCTCTTCAGAGGTTTACACAGCTTCCATCTTTTTCAGCTAGACTCACAATTACAATTATTTTCTGGAGGATGTGGGAATAAGAATATTATTGATTTTAGATACTTCTCTCAAATAGTTCGTCTTAATCGATGGACAAAGAACTATAAGAAATTTATGGACAAAGAAACATAAGAAATTTCAATCTTCTTGCGAGTCGCTGGCTTGCTTCATTTTGAAGATTTTTTTAAAAAGAACGCTTTTAAGCATCTTCTACATGTAAAGACAATTCAGCTATATAATCTAATTAAAAAGGGATTAATCATAGAACTTTTTTTAATCAAACAGAAAACAAAGAAGGCATCTAATTATGTGTAGTTGTAACACACTGGTGAAGCTACCAAAGAAAAACAACTGAACCAAGACACCGAATATGATATTTAAGAGGGGAATAAAGTTTTGCATCAGGGCTAGATTGTTTCGACATAACACATGAAGAGTAAATATAAACAAAAGAAATATAACATAGTCTCGACCATTACTATTTACAAGGATAGCTGGGCTGCTTGCCAATAAAACTTATACTGCGCAAGTAGAGTTGCCTCGATCAATGACGGACATGTTGGTTTCTGTGTGTGTATCTCAATCGCTGCCGTCTGCTTGGCACAAAAGGTAAATCATCTAGGCTTCTGTCAATACCTGAACGATGGTTACTGGCATAGGACCGATCCAAGAAGGTGCGATGATATCCGCGATAACCACTGTTGTGCCCTGAGTGTCGATTCGAGAAGCCCCGACGCAACAGGCCCTGTGTGCTCGACCGTCGGATGCCCTGCCAATTTGAACGTGAGCTGCGCCTACCATTGAATGAAAGCCTGTGTGGACCTCGTTCATTCTGCGGCATAAACCTAGGCAAAACATGGCTTCCGTCTGGCCAAATACTAGGTGGTCCTAGCGTTTCATTCGGCCAGAGCCTAGGGGCACCATGCCGGTTATCTGGTGATTCTACTGGGTCTCGAATTGGAGACCACCACTCATCACTAATTTCTCCCCCAGAGTCTTCATCAGGGGACATGGCATCTCTAGTTTCAATAACATAGTCACCAACTATTATAGCACCAGGATTCTGCGACCTGATTGCGCTAATGACATCACCAAACTCCTGCTCACGCTCAAGGCGATCCCAGGTCCTTTTCCTTGAAAAATCTACATGATCAGGCTTTGTAAGCAAGTGAGCAGTCCTAGCATGTTGCCGCAGCTGCTCATAGGTTCCAACAAATTTACAGGATTCATGAGAGCAAGTCCTCAACTTCTCGTCTAGATACTTTCTCACTTCTCCAGCAGGAATCCAGCCAGATACGGATCCTCTACAGAGAGGACACTTCAGGTCAGCTGAGCTTTGCAAGGCATCATCACATTCTTCAATTATAATGCTACCTTCACCTATGGATAATGTTGAATTGGCAGATTCTTGGTTATTAGCATTATCAATATGTCTTCTGAGGCTTGGGCTCCGCAAATGTCTGGAAATCATACTATAGTGAGCTCTTGGTTGGACAGTTCTGTTATTGGAGTTTGAAAGCACCGAAGAGGTTGAGTGTGAAGCACGGACCTTAC
Source organism: Otatea glauca (assembly GCA_036346275.1). Taxonomy (NCBI): domain Eukaryota; kingdom Viridiplantae; phylum Streptophyta; class Magnoliopsida; order Poales; family Poaceae; genus Otatea; species Otatea glauca. Next base: position 10,775,627 of record CM070724.1, read on the forward strand.
TATCTCCATTCATTTTTCTAAACCGGTCTAGGCAATTAGAGTGTCGATGGCTTGTGTTACAAATATAACATCTGCAGCCATTCTTGTAGGAACTGCATATAAGTAAAACAGCATTGTGGGGTTGCTCCATACAAATAGGGCAAGAAATCCTGTCCCATTCCATATGCAGAGCAGTGCATGTGACTGTAGATCTGTTACTTTTCTTACTTGTCATCTTGAAATCAACTGTGTTGAATTCACGTGATCGTTAGAATTGTTCAAAAAAGAACTATTCATTGTCTCAAGTTGAGCATTTAGGCAGATTAGATAAAAGCATTACCTTGAAAAACATAGTTTTATATACTCACTAAAACACTAAAACCTTTTTATAATGGCAAAGAAAAAGGAACGCTCTAACTTGGCAAGCACCCAGGAAGACTAGTCAAGTCTAACATAGTATTAAGTGTGCAATGACAGAGCTTAGTACATTAACATTTAAGATCATGTAGCAGGGATTGGATTTTCGTTTCCAAATCAATGTTAGTCCTAAGGAGAGTATTGTGGTGTGAAGGAGCTCATGCTTTGAAAGGATATCAATCATACTTCTCAAAAGTTATTGTGCTAACGGTAAAGATCTAAAATCATTCTCAAAAGCTGTGAAAGTGCTATAATTGTTTTTAACAAACACAATATTATAATAAATTATGATTTACTGGACTTGAATAATTCCATCTATTGTTCCTACACATTGACAACATTAAATAAGGACATGCAGCTTTAAAAAAATTACATTAGTTCTCAGCAAGTTAAAAAATCCATAAAGTAAGGCGGCTACAAAAAAGTGAGCAAGGTGTTAAGCACATAGTTCACAACCAAAACAAACGGTGCACCATTAGAAAAGTACAGATAAAAACAAAAAAGTTATGGGCTTTAAGAACGTAAGAATAAGTTCATTTAGCTTTACACAGAAGGTTAGCAACTTAGCACTAACCTACAGGGAGCAGCAGTATGTACTGAACACTTCTAAGGAATCAAGAGCAGTGACAATATCGACACAATAGAACCCTGAAATAATGTTTACACTGTCAGTAACAGAGTAATTATATGAGTATTATCTACAATAAAAAAACAACCAATGACAAGAATAAAGCATCCAAAACAAGTGTGCGCACATGCAAGACGAAGTGGATTTAATTTTGTTTGGCTTGATTCTGAGACCTAGATAGAAAACTAACAGAATACTGACAAAGCAATCTAAAGTCATAACAGAATCTATTGAAGAAACAAACTGGATGCTTTCACCACACAGCACATTGCAGTTCAATTTTGAAACGATTTGCACAGGCCAAATAAAACAGCTTCAACAGTTCAACCATGCTTCTGTCAGTTTGGACCGAAGTCACATGAGTCATCGAATTAAACCAATTTTAAAAATTTTGATGAAACATTTTCATAGATGGACAAGTTGATAACTATATGCTCAAGAACACAACCTACAGAAGTTGATAAAACATTGTTACTTCGCTTCTGGTACATAAATAGAATCAAACATGTCAATTTAGAACATTTCATACAACATTTAAAGATTAATTTATATAGGATTACTGATGAAAAGTGAAGAAAAAAAACCTCCACAGTCCTTAAATTTAATCAAAACTAGAAATATTAATATTAGTGACCATTCTAGCATTCATCTCACTAGGAGTTGGCATCAAAATTCTTAGATCTCCGGTACCACGTAATACATGCATGTACAACCATCAAATTTCAAGCCTTGCTTGCCAAATCAACAATTAGGCAAAGTTTCGTGTAAATAAGCACGTGTGCCGGCTTTAGAAAGATCCTACAAAAAATTAGGCAAGCACGCGCCTAAAACGTGGGTAATTTCACTGCATTCATGTCCACAAATATATTCAGCAATGGAGAAGTTTTACATCACATGAATTAGAGCTAATATCTCCTAGGTGACCATAAAATTTATATCTTTTTCACAGCAATTTTCTGGAGACAATAATAAACAGAAAAATCGTGTAAGACTCTCACACGGCAAAGGTCAAAAACATTTGGCCCTAACGGATTCGTGTATCCTAGTATCAATCATCGGATGCCTGCACAGGATAATACTAATACACCGCCACCGATATGGACAAGAGCCCAGGAGTACTTCTCAAGTTTCTCCTATCTCGATGTCTTCAAACCATCGTAATTCACAAACCCCCAAATCCCCGCACGCATCAAGAACAAAATCCCCACCAAATTGGCGCCCAAAGTCCAGACCCAACCACAATTAACTGCTCCCAGTCAACCGCCCAAGAAACCCATCCAAAATCAGCAACGCGATCGCCGCAAACTAACCCTAACCAACCACGAAACCACCCACCGAATCGATCTAGCCAAGGACGGGAGCATCGACCACGAACAGGAAGGAGGATTCGACGGCGACGAAGGAAAAGCGAAAGAAAGAAAGGTGGAATTTTTACGGGGGTTTGACGAGGCTCCGGATCGATCGGACTCCGCCCTCTTCCGCTGCCTTTTCTTGGAAGACTTTCTTTTTCTTTTTCTTTCCTTTTCCTTTTCCTTTTTTCTCGGGGAACAGGTGGGGGTAAATGGTGGCGTCGGTCTCTGCGTCTGTGGTGGCCTGCGCGCGCGTTTTTATAGGCGAGGAAGGAGAAGGTTGTATGTCTGGTTCCTTTTTCCGGTTCGGCTCCTTCCAAATTTCTTCCGTCGTGCGCCGGGTTAAGCGGGTTAAGATGGACCGCCCGATCAATCCTTACCCCTCTCCTCCTGTCACTAGGGGTGGGCACAAAAAAACTGAAACTAAAAAATCGAAGCGAATTAACCGATTATTTCGGCTTTCAGGTTTCCATTCGGTTTTTTTATCACTGCTATTCGGTTTTCGGGTTTCGATCAGTTGTTTTGTTTCGGAAACCGAAATACCGAAAAACCGAACATCCGAATCACGTTCCACAAAAATCCCAGTCCACCCCCCGATGGCCCGATCTCTCTCCTCCTCGGCTCCTCAGTCCTCATGCGAAGATGTTGGAAAAATTAGGAATTTTCTCAATATTTTAATCCACAAAATTATGTAGATCATGTTTAAACAATTGCACATTTCTAGTTCACAGCCAAAGGTTCTAGATAACAGATTATCTATCTCATATGCAAAGGCTAATGAACAAGAAATCAAATCGATAAAAACACGGTATAAGACGATATACCCTTGAGCCGGTGCCACTGTTGGCACAAAGCGCAGTAACATTCTCGCTCGCCATGACGGTCGATGTAGACGATCACAAAGTTGTCGCAGTTGAAGCGTTGGTGCAATGAAGCGCTTGATGCAAAGGAGACGACGCCTCCTGTGAGCACTTTTTGAGCAATCGCGTGGTCGCTCCCCAAAACCTTATCGGCCTTCTATCTCGAGCAAGATCTCAAGAAGGGCGAGGTTCCGAGGCTCGCTTCCTCTGCTACTTGTGCGCGCAAGAAAACAGAGGGGGGAGACAAGAAATGCAAAGACCGAAATGGAACACTCGAGTCTTGAGAGAGAGGCAGATTGGTTCGTAAAAACACGCCAACGCCTCCTTATATAGGCTCGCAGAAGGGTAATCGCGGCGACATTTAGAGGCCATCAAACGACTGCTACTAGTAATCGACGCCATCAAGACGTCTGCTATTAGTAATCGACGGTGTTTATGACTCAGTCAACCACGCCGCCATTAGTAATCGATACGTTATCGGTCATAAACCGGACACATTAAACGGCAAAATGCAGACCGCTCCCGCCCAAAGACATCACGTCCGGATCGGCTCGCGCTACAAGACGCAGACGTCTCGTCTCGCCTCGCCTCGTCTCGACTCGACTCGACTAAGACTCGACCAAGACTCAAGACTCAAGATCAAGATCAAGACACGCCACGCCACGCCTCGGCTCGGCCTCGGCTCGGCTCGGCAAGCAGCAGTGGCATGCCTTTTTACCCTTTTTCCACCTTGCTAATTGAGAGACACACAACTCAACTATTTAAGTTGGTCAAATCTTCTCTCAATTACCCATATGGTACTAAACCAATTTCATGACTCCTAGTATTCTAATGGGCCTTTTGAATTTCTATTAAATTAATTATGGGCCATCCCATAATAATCTAACAATCCCCACCAAATTTCAAAGGCACATTTGAAATACTCTCGCCCAATGTAGTTTGATATACCGTTTTTCGATGGAGACTGTTAAGTTGAACTTCCATCTAGAACAAAGGTTACACTCATCCACAATCAACAATGGACTATGCCTTGAATTGACAGCTTTGTGCGAACAAGTTTCACCAAAAGTCCTTTATCGATACTAGGTCGCTAAATGCATCCCCTCGGTTTGGAGCTTATAAGTCATACTCCTTAGCCTTTCATGAGCCTCTAGAGATCACCCAATCTCATAGATCGTGACTAGCAATAACTCATATAGGTGTATTCCTCATAAGATGTTCAGAGGACAACATCTCGCTTATCAAAGCCACTCGGAATACATTAAGGTATAACCAACCCGCCATACGTAATAGGAGAGTTATTGCATCTCAAACGGAGTGGACTAAGTATGTATACTCTCCTCTCACCAATCACTAGCTTGTCTCAACATCCTAGTTCACGGATCTCCGATCAAATAGGATGAGTTACCACTAAGACATGACTTTATGTGGGTCTCAAGCCCATCTCCTCGATGCTTCATCTATCACATTCCGTGATAGTCCCTTTGTAAAAGGATCTCGCCAAGTTTTTAGCCATCCGACATAGTCCAACGCTATAACTCCGAGTTTCTCATTTTCTCGACAGATTTCAACCGCCTCTTAACGTGCCTTGATGACTTCATGTTATCCTTAGAATCGCTTACCTTAACAATCACCGCCCGATTGTCACAGCTCAAAAGAATAGCAGCACCGCTTTCTCAACCACCGTAAGTCCTTCACAAGTTCACGCACCCACGGCTTCCACAGAGGTCAGATCTAATGCCGTGAGTTCTCGCTCCATTGTAGACCTCGTTAAGATGGTCTGCTTGCAAGACTTCCAGAAACAGCTCCACCACCCAATGTGAACACATATCCACTTGTGGCTTTTATTTCATCAAGATCGATATCCAGCTTGAATCACTATAACCCTCAAGTACCCTAGGGTACCCGTGTAGTGAATTCCATAACTTGATGTCCCTTTAGATAGCGCATTACTCTCTCAAGAGCATGCCAATGATTATCTCCGGGTTTGAAACAAACCGCTTAGTTTGCTCACAAAGAAACGAGATATCGTGCCTTGTTGCACTAGCTAAATACATCAATGAACCAATAATTTGGGAATATCTCAATTGATCCTTTGCTATTCGTTGGTTCTTTCGTAATAGCACACTTGGATCATACTGGCGTTGGAGCAGTTTGCAATCGCTATAGCCAAAGCGACTCAACACCTTTTCCACATAATGGGACTGCCAAGAGTAATCCCACCGCCACCTTCTCTTAACAATTTAATGTTTAAGATGACATCCGCTACTCCCAAATCTTTCATTTCAAAGTTTTCGACAAGAAGTCCTTGACTTCCTTAATCACATTAAGGTTTGTCCCAAAGATCAAGATGTCATCAACATACGACACATAATCACTCCTTCACCCCCACCATAGCGGTAATACACACATTTGTCGCCTTCATTCACAACAAAGCCTAGATGTTAAAGTTCTGTCGAACTTCTCGTACATCGCTAGGTGCTTGCTTAAGGTCATACAAAGACTTCAACAACCTACACACTTTTCCTTCATGACCCTTTACTACAAATCCATCAGTGATCCATATAGATTTCCTCTTCCAACTCTCCATTAAGGAAAGCCGCTTTACATCCATCCGATGAATGATCGCACCGTAGGAGGCGCCAAAGACAGAGTACTCTAATAGTGGTCACCGCAACAGTGAGTAAGTATCAAAGAAGTCCTCGCCTTATTTCTCGGTATAACCCTTGGCCACAAGCCTTGCCTTGTACTTTTCAATCGTACCATCAGCCTCGCCTTTTCTTGAACACCCACTTACATCCTACTGTGTTTACACCCATATGGACGCTCAACAACTTCCCAAGTTCCATTGCTCAAGATGGAATTATCTTACTCGACCGCTTCCTTCCAATAGTCGTTCCGAGATGAATAAGCCTCCTCAATGGTTCTTGGAGTATCATCCACTAGATATACAATGAAGTCATCACCAAAAGACTTTGTAGTCCTTAGTCTCTTACTCTTACGAGTTATTTCATTGCCCTCATCTATTGGATTTTCCTCAAAATGGGCTCAATTTGTATAGGAGTGGAAGGTTTAGAGAGAAGATAGATTCTTGGCCGATGAGCTAAGTGTCTCTTTCATAGGAAATAAGTCCTCAAAGAATGTGGCATCATTGGACTCAAAATTGTACCTTCATACATATCGTACTCAGATTTCACTATTAAGAATCTATATCCAACGCTGTGAAAAGCATAACCAATAAAGACACAATCAACGGTTTTTGGTCTAAGTTTACGCTTCTTTGGGATAGGCACATTCACTTTAGCCAAACAAATTAAGCACGTAAATAGGAGAAATTTAATCTTTTCCTCTCCCATTCCTCGAATGGTGTAATTTCTTTATTCTTTGTAGGAACCCTATTTAGGACATGACATGCAATCAATATAGCCTCACCCCACCATTCCTTGGAAAGTCCCACTGCTTCTAACATGGCGCTAACCATCTCGCTTAGAGTACGGTTCTTTCTTTCTAACCCCGCTTGATTGGGGCGAATAGGAGGCGCCCTTTCATGGATTATTCCATGTTCCTCGCAGAATAAATTAAACTCATTAGAAAAGAATTCTCCACCACGATCCGACCTAACCCGCTTGATTTTTCTCTCAAGTTGGTTCTCACTTCACTTTATAGATCTTAAAATAGTGAAAAGCCTCATCTTTTGACTTTAATAAATACACATAGCAATATCTAGTAGAATCATCAATCAAAGTCATGAAATACCTCTTACCACCCTTTGTCAACTCCCCGCTCATCTCGCATAAATCGGTATGAACTAGTTCTAACGGTGCCAAGTTTCTACGCTCTCTTTGCCTTGTGAGGCTTAAGAGGTTGCTTAGATTGCACACATACTTGACACTTAGAACCTTTGACTTGGGTAAATTTTGGGATTAAATTCATCTTGCTAACCGCATCATGCAACCAAGATTAATATGACAAAGTCGTGAATGCCAAACATCAGTCTCATGATTACAAACATGATTCACAATTTTATTCATGTCCGTCAAAGACAAGCTTTAACAGCCTCCGCTCATAGCCTTTTCCAATAAAAGTTCCAATTTTAGAAACAACACATTTATTGGATTCAAAACTAGCTTAAAACCATCTCTACACAATAGAGACCACGACAAGGTTTTTATTTATCGCGGGCACGTGATGCACGCTCTCGCCGCACGATTTTTCCCGGTAAACTTCAAGTCAATCGTGCCGACTCCACGCACAAATGCTCGCGACCCATTCCCCATCAACACGGAGGTAGCCCTGCGACTGGTAAAAGAGAATAAGGATCTGTCAAGACAAACATGTATATTGGCCCCGTGTCAATCCACCAATCAGTGAACGACATACCGATAGAACGGTAGGTATTGAAACATACCCGGATGTTCCTCCTCAAGATTGCCAATAACAACGCTATGGCGGACTTTTTCGCTTATTGTCTTTACGATCGTGGCAATCCTTTGCCCAATGATCGCATCATTACTGCATAAAGCGCTTCCCTTTCCTTTATTCTTCTTCTTCTTGAAGCTAGTAGTTTGAGCGGCCTTGTTCTTGTTCTCGTGCTTTTCGGACTTATTTTTATTCTTCTTGTTGAATTGAAAGATTTTCTTTGTACCACATTGGCACTAGAACTTTCTTTCCCACGATATCTTTTGCCCTCGCTTTCCTCAACATTTAGAGACCCAATGAGACCAAAGAACGCCAACTCTTGTCTCTTGTGTTTTAGAGTAGTGGCAAAATCCTCCAAGAAGGTGGCGACTTAGCGATGATGCATCCCGCCACAAACTTGTCTGTAATGCACATGTAAAATTCTCAAGTTCTTTCAAAGGCTTGAACCTCATGAGCTGTTCTACTACAGAGTGGTCATCGACCATCTTGTAGTCATAAAACTGCTCCATGACATAGAGTTCACTGCCTGCGTCAGATACTCCGAATTTTGCCTCAAGTGCATCCCACATTTCTTTACCACTTGGCAAAATCATATATACATCAACAAGATTTTCTCCCAAAACGCTAATCACGGCGCCTCTAAACAAAGTTATCCGCAATGTGAAGGCACTCTCCGCCAGAGAGAGCCCACTCAGTCGTGGCTTGCCTTGCGCAACGTGATACACGCTCATGGCAATCAACCACAAAATCATCTTGGCGCTAACGCTTATAATTTGCGCCACAAATACAATCTGATTGGCTTAAGCGCAAATAAACCAAGAGTTGTAAAATTCCTAAGATAAGGTTTTTGGATTGTTGGAAAAATTAGGAATTTTCTCAATATTTTAATCCACAAAATTATGTAGATCATGTTTAAACAATTGCACATTTCTAGTTCACACCAAAGGTTCTAGATAATGATTATCTATCTCATATGCAAAGGCTAATGAACAAGAAATCAAATCGATAAAAACACGGTATAAGACGATATACCCTTGAGCCGGTGCCACTGCTATACAGCACAAAGCAGCAGTAACATTCTCGCTCGCCATGACGGTCGATGTAGACGATCACGAGTTGTCGCAGGTGAAGCGCAGTGCAATGAAGCGCTTGATGCAAAGGCGACGCGCTTCAGAGCACTTTTGAGCAATCGCGTGGTCGCTCCCCAAAACCTTATCGCCTTCTATCTCGAGCAAGATCTCAAGAAGGGCGAGGTTCCGAGGCTCGCTCCCTCGCTACTTGTGCGCGCAAGAAAACAGAGGTGGGAGACAAGAAATGCAAGACCGAAATGGAACATCGAGTCTTGAGAGAGAGGCATTGGTTCGTCAATAAAACACAGCCATCGCCTCCTTATATAGGCTCGCGAAGGGTAATCGCGGCGACATTTAGAGGCTATCAAAACGACTGCTACTAGTAATCGACGCCATCAAGACGTCCGTTATTAGTAATCGACGGTGTTTATGACCCAACCATCAACCACGCCGCCATTAGTAATCGATAATGTTATCGGGTCACAAACCGACACATTAAACGGCAAAATGCATCGCCCCGCCCAAAGACATCACGTCCGGATCGCTCAAGGCCACAAGACGCAGACGTCTGCGTCTGTCTCGTCTCGTCTCGACTCGACTCGACTCGACTCGACTCGACTCGCACTCGCACTCGCACTCGCACACGCCACGCCACGCCACGCCTCGGCTCGGCTCGGCTCGGCGCGCGCGCGCGCGTGTGGCACAGCCTTTACCCTTTTCCACCTTGCTAATTGAGAGACACACAACTCAACTATTTAAGTTGGTCAAATCTTCTCTCAATTACCCATATGGTACTAAACCAATTTCATGACTCCTAGTATTCTAATGGGCCTTTTGGAATTTCTATTAAATTAATTATGGGCCATCCCATAATAATCTAACAGAAGAGAGACGCGATCTCCATTCTTTTCCCCCTTCTCCAGATCTCTCGTCTCTCCTTTAGATCCCTCTCCAGATCTCTCTGAGTCTCCTCCTCTGGATCCCTCCCCTCCCCAGTCTCCACCTACCATGCGCATGCGTCTCCGGCTCTCTAGTCTCCATCCACGACGCGCTCTGATCTCACCCCCACCTTTGATCCCGATCCGCCCGCGGTGGGCACGGTGGCCTCCGAGGACACGGTGGCACGGCGTTGTAGGGCGGAGCTACAGCGAACGAGCTCCTCCATTCTCGGCTCGGGCTTCGGTGCTCTTCTTCGCCTGCCACTCCTCCATTCTCGGCGCGGGCTCTGGCGCCGCCGTCGTCCTTGTCGACCTACTCGCCTCGCCGCTGCTGCCGCGTAATGGCCGTGAACGATGACGAGGATAGGGAGCTCACAGTGCGGAAGACGACGCTCTTCTCGCTAGGCGACGGGCTGGACTCTCCACATCTTTCACTCTTTTCAGTTCTAAACTCTGCGTTCCTATCTATAGCAGTTATATGCGTTTCGATTCTTGTCTTTAGAGGAAACAAGGTTCATGTGCCCAAATAATTTGGATTAAGAACGTAGATAGTAGTCATAATCTCACAAGAAAACTCCCTCGAATCATGTGTTTCTATTCATTCAGGAATTGGGGATAAAGGAAAATGTCAATGGAAGGCAACACTAATATTGCTAGTGCTAGCACAGGCAGGAGAAAAATGTGCATAATTGACTGCTTATTGTTGCATTGTTGTGACCTTTTGATGAGTACACCACTACTATGGATACGATCACACCTAGTTGTACCAACTCCAACACGTCATACATGGGCAAAGAAGAGAGAGATATCAAATCCATCACGTTCTGGAATCCAATTCGGCCTCCGGATTCCAGCCTGAAGTAAAACACGCATAACTTTTGCATACGGTGTCCGATTGGAGAGTTCTTGTACTTAATTGAAAGCTTACAACAAGACCTTTCTAATGGGTCTAGCCTAAGCTCCAGATTCATCGTGGATCAGTCGAAATTATCGAAACAATAAAGTACAATACTGTTTTAGGTTGTTTTGGGACTTGTAAGCGTGAGGGGGCCCAAGCCCAAGTTGTGTGCGCCTCCCTGGCTGCACACAACCCTAGGATGACCCTCTCATGTTCCTCCCTCTTATATACTCAGTAGTCGTCGCTTTAGACACTTGGGTTTTGTTTGATTAGTTTAGCCAAGTGCAAACTTTGAGTCTTCGAGTTATGCTGGACAACCACCTTGTCAAGACCTTCAATAGAACCCAACCCTGTTTTGCCTTCATTCATATTCGCAAGTTCAGATTGCTTTTACTATTGTTCTTACTTGTTCTTCGGTTGCTTACAGGAATTGAACCTCGTGTTCAGGTTGATCGTGCCCACAGCAAGATCAATAACCCTCCGGAGTTGGTTTAGCGATTGCTAAGGCGCATTGTCGTCGTACGTTGTAGTCGGATCGTCAAAGTCGGTTCCACCAAGTCGATAGTTATCGCTCTCATCGAAAGATCGGGACACAATCTTACATCAGGTGGTATCAGAGCGCCAAGTTTCTCGGTGAGAGATTCAATACCTTAGATTAGTTTTTGTTTTTTGTCCTAAATTGAAAATTACTCCACAAAAATTCAACCTTTAGATTCAATCTGATATTTTAGTGAGTTTAGTTAGGTTTTGATCCATTAGAGTTCTTGTTTTAGTTGCTGATCGTTTTTCCTTCGCGTAGCTTTTCTTTCAATCTGTCTAGTACTTTGTTTTGTTCATTACTTTCGCATCCGAGCTCGGATTCTATTGTTTTTGCATTTTTCTAAAATCTGGGAACAATCTCTACAAAAACCTAGTTGGGCATAGACTCTAATTCTGGACCCAAATTTGATTAATCTGGACGTCAAATTTGGTGAAGCACGTTGTACTTCTAATCCAGATCGGTTCGGTATTTTGATCATAATTCTCACGTCCGAACTCCGATTGAGAAGTTTTTATACTTTCCTGGATCCTTGAAGAGTCTTGTACAAAAACGTTTTTGGGTGTCCTTTGTGATTCGAACTCCTTCAGACCGAATTTGATTCGGACTCGAAATCGGTCTCGTCAAGCTGAAATTAGGACTATTCTGTGCTGTTTGGTTTTTGAGCCATAACATTTACACCCGAGCTCCAAATTGTGTGTTCGTGTACTCTATTGAAAGCTGAGGACATAAGCTTTATTTCTTTCCATAGTGATCCTTCCAAATTCGGTGGTTTTCAAACTTAATTTGGGCGACAAATCTATTGCCCTAGAAACATTGAATTTGGGTATCTTGCTTCAATTCATGTTCTAGCTTTGTTCCTTTGAGTTGGTTGAGTCCAGTAGCATCCACAATCTATAAGTCCCAAAAAATATCACATACCTTTGGGAACCAATTCATCGTTTGCGAATAATTTAATCCCAATTGAGACTAGCTATTTGATATTGCTTAGGGCTGCTCTACTTGATACATTGCATAATCTTGATTTATCATATCATACTCTCTTGTGACATCAAGTTAGGGATTTTAAAACTTTTTTCATACTATTGTTGGCCGAAAGTCACCAAAAAAGAGAAAGAAAGAGCCAAAAGGCCAAAAAAAGAAAAAGAAAAAAAGAAGAAAAAAAGAGAAAGAATAGTGGCTGGCAGCACTACATTGAGCGAAACCCTAATTTGTGTTCATTTTTTTCAAATTGTGCAATTGTATTAATTTGTGAACAATCTTGTGCCCTGTTGCCTTTTCTGAAGCAATTAGCTAGTGTCTCTCCATAACTTATGCAACACGAGCTTTGGTGTTGAAATTTTTTTCTTATTTAGCTCATTCCATTGGTTGCATTAAGTTACATCATCTTTGCGTGTGAGTTGCCTTGAAATTTGCTTATATCTCTGAGATTGGCAACTAGGGCTTGTGAATTCTAGTTTGGGTCATTACTTACATTACAATAACTAGAATTATCAGATTGCATAGAAAATAATTATAGCCTACCTAGCTTTACGTATTCTACCTCGTACGTTTGTTTGGTCCCTTGGCAATCGCTTAATCCAAGTTTCAGAGAACTTTTGACACCGCTAACGGCCGACAACACTTGCTGCATGGTAAGAACTTGTAAGAGCTTTGGTTAAAGCTTGAGAGATGAGAGACTTTTCACCGCATCCTATGTAGTAATAAGCACATTATACTTGTGATTTGTTTCTTGTTTTCACTATGGCAGGTTCTCAACGTCGTAGTGCTTGGGCCAACAGCATCCTAGGAGAAGAGATAATTCACACTCCGAGATACGAAGATTGTACGAGCACAGCTTCATCACCATGGGAGGTATGACGACATAGCACACATACTAAAAGTAAGTTCACCGTACCCATTTTTAGTGGTAAATATGATCCTGAAGGTTATCTTACTTGGGAATTAGCTGTAGAACAATCATTTGATAATCATGGAATTCCTGAGCATGAAAAGGTTAGGGTTGTTACTAGTGGATTTACTGATTTTTCTGCTCTTTGGTGGAATGATTATATGCATAAAAATCAGGACATCCCTAGCACATGGATTAAATTGAAGAAAATTATGAGAGCTAGATTTGTTCCTTCATATGTTGCTCGCAAATTACAGAATGAATTGCAATGTCTAAAACAAGGTAGTAAAACTGTGAATGAGTACTACCAAGAATTTCAAAATAGATATTTGCGTTGTGGGTTAGAAGAGACCGAAAAGACTCGGTTGAACAACTTTTATTCTGAACTAGATTTTGATATTCAGATCATGATATCTTGTAAAGAATTCAATTCTATGTCATGTTTGCTTAATCTTTCATGTGAAGTTGAAAGAAAAATACAAAGAAGACAAGCAATAGATCAAGTTCCCAAAAAGTTAAATACTACTCCTGTTGCATGCACTGCACCAAACCTTAATAAGAGCATTCACCCCGAGAATGCGAAAGAAATATCAGAAAATTCAAGTGAAGTAGAGGATAGCACATGTGTGGATAATTCTACTAACATAATCCAATCTACTTCTGTTACTTCTATTGTTGCTGTTCCATGTAATATGCAGGTTACTTCTGAAAAAGGAGAGATACAAGCTGAAAAACCTGCATCATCAAGTGAAAGTTTTGAGTTTCCTACTTCTTTTGAGGAGGGCGCTAATGACCATGGTACAAATCTGAATTTACAGCAAGAAAGGGAGCTAATTTGTAAGTATATTTCTGTTGTACTTAATTCTAGTGAGCTACCATCGTGTGCCACAATTGTAGAACCATGTGACGAATCGCATTCTTATAATTTTGATCGTGTGGTGCTGATTACGCATAAGGAAGTGATAGCTAGAATATCCCCTGCCACTGTTTTGTGCTATATCATGGTGAATGAGCCTGTTAGCTTGAATTGTGCTATGAATAAGATTTTTAAAATTTCATCTCTTAAGTCTTTATCTAGCACCTATGCCTGCGGTTTTAAATTCAATTTAGTTGGGGAATATGGCGTAGATGGCAAGTTTCATATCTACAGAATATGCATAACTTGTGATAAACTTGCTGAATTGAAGCTTGCTATTTTGGGTAATCCTAGTTCTATGCAACAGCTTGTTTCATGTAAGGCACCATCAAATTTTCCTAATATGTGTGATACCCACAGCTTGCTACCTCATTGTTTGAATTTTAGTACATTGACCTGTATTACAAATCAGCATGTTGTAGTTGATGAGTGGAAGCCCATTAAGATTGTGTCACCGTTGTTGGAATGGTTTGATATTGCTTGTTTACAATCTGATCATATGAATGCGCTATGCTTGTTGCCAAAACTTGTAGTTTTGCCTATCTATGTTATTGAACGATGCTTACAAAACATAAGTATTCTTTATTCAAGGACAGGGATAGATATGTGCTTTACTTATATTTGCAAATTAAGTTACAAACTGAATCATGTTAATATTTATGTTATATGCTTCACTTATAACCACAAAATGAGTCGCAAAATTGTGAGGAAAGGTGTTTTGCTTAAATCTGATTTTCTCATTTGCTATTATGGGAATAGCATTCCGCGAATCCAAAAGAACATTGAAATATGGGATATATACAAATATATTGTATACACGTTGTTCTTTTTGTTGTTTGTTTCTTTTCCAGCTTGTCCGAAACCAAGGATCGTTTTCCTTCAAGGAGGGGAAGAAGCATCCAAGAGTGCTAGCTTTCATCATGCCATTATATGCTGGAAAGAAGTGTTGAGCTATATGGATAATTATCAGTTGAATCCTCTAAATGTCTTTCATATCTTTAAAATACATAAAGAGACGGAGCTACTATTTTATTTAAATAAATGAGGACCTATATGAGAATGCTTGGTGCTGAAGACGAGCTAAAAGGTGAGCTTGAATCGAGGACGACTCAAATTCAAGAAGGGGAGGATGATGAGGATATCACTACTATGGATATGATCACACCTAGTTATACCAACTCCAACATATAATCCATGGGCAAAGAAGTGAGAGATATCAAATCCATCATGTTCTGGAATACAATTTGGCCTCTGGATACTAGCCTGAAGTAAAACACGTATAACTTTTGCATACGGTGTCCGATTGGAGAGTTCTTGTACTTGATTGAAAGCTTACAACAAGACCTTTCCAATGGGTCTAGCCTCAGCTCCAGATTCATAGTCGAAAACATTGAAACAATAAAGTACAATACTGTTTTTGATTGTTTTGGGCCTTGTAAGTGTGAGGGGCCCAAGCTCAAGTTGTATGCGCCCCCTGGCTGCACACAACCCTAGGACGACCCTCTTATGTCTCTCCCTCTTATATACTCCGTAGTCACAGCTTTAAACACTTGGGTTTTGTTTGATTAGTTTAGCCAAGTGCAAACTTTGAGTCTTCGAGTTGTGCTGGACAGCCACTGTCGGCGTTTTCGAGCGCCGGCAAGTAAATTTGTAAGTCTAAGGGGTCGCGCGTTCCACTCCCTGAATGGTTAGACTCGAGAGTCCAAGATGTATACCGTTCGGCCGAAAGTCCCTACTCCACTCGATGGTCGATTCTATTGCTTTGCACAACGTTTTACATATGAGGGCGCTAAACTACCTAAGCTCCTCCCGTTCTCGTGTGTTTTTCCTCCTTCTAGAATCGTTAGTCCTGTCTCCTTTTATACAGAAGGAAGGGGCAGGTTACATCGAGAGTCGGGGGAAGGGCGAGGCGACCTATGCTAGGAGCTCTAGTCCTTCGTCCTGTGGACTGGTCGCCACACGTCTTGCCCATGCTGGGTCGGTAGCTTTGGTGGTCAGGGAGGTTAGGTATTCTTCGGGAAATAGCGTACTTGCCCTCTGTGATCCTTACGAACGCCGACGCGGCGGTGTGTGACGCTGGCGCTACTCGGGTGGGAGCGCATGCTCGATCAGACGCGATCGTTGATGGGGCCGAAGCTCGACTTCAAGAATACCAAACCTTCTAGGAAGGAGCCACCGCCCTTGTGTAGTCACCCGATTGACCTTGTTCGCGAGGTACGTGGCGGTAGGTCGATTAGGGCCCCGACACGCGCCCTCGGCGTCGCCACTTTGGTTCGGCCGGAGTCGGAGATCCCGCCCGCCAATGGGGTCGGAGCGCCGTCCGTTGAGTCGGAGATCCCACCGCGCCAAGGGGTCGGGAGCGCCGTCCGGCCGGATTCGCTTCTCGCCGGTCGGGAGCGGATGTCTTGTGTGGTCTCGCAGCGATCGGCGGTGGCGGCCGGGCGCGACTGTTAATGAGATATGCTTGAGGCCGCTGCCGCCGCCGCCGCTGGGGTACCTCGCTATTAGTATTCGCCAAGAGCCCCGAACTCCCGAGCGATTTCGGCGATTCGGTTGGGGTTGAACTTGATGAGAGTGGTGGCCTCGGCTCGGCCGGTCGGTCAGCCGATCCGGCGAGCGATTTCCGGTGTATACCCGACGGATCCGACGGCTGCCTTGGAGCTTGGCCGGGCATTTGAACCGCCAGAGGCTTTAATCGCCGCGCGCATGCCGAGCTCGCTTAGTGTGCCCGCCTGCTTCGCCTTCTTGATCGCCGGGTTCGTGCGGACGCTTGCTCGGGCGCCGCATTTACTCGAGACGCTTGATCTCCTTCATCCGCTATATAAGGGCATGCTAGAGCGATGGACCCTTATACCAAAATCCTCCTTTTGATCCTTGAAATGGAGGCATCCTTTAGTCTTCACTTTGGTGATGACGCCACGGTAGAAGAAGAAGATCCTTTGGCCGAAGCTTTGGTTGAGTACGACCGCGATGGTCGAGCTCGGGAAGAAGTCGCGCTTGTGATGTAGTTGCCGCTGGCGTGTCGCTTGAGGTCGCTCCGAGGCTTAAGGTGGTAAGGAGGCCCTTCTTGAGGCGATGGTGCGAGGGCGCCGCCGTTGTCGCGCGGCCGCGCCGATGTCACCGAACGGCAGCAGCGGCATGCCATTCCGTGGCTATGTCGGCGCCTCGCCGACCGCAGGGCCTACCAAGCAGTCGCCTCCAACGACCTCAGTCCGCCGATCCCAAGGTCCGTCCCGTCGACTGTGCAAGGAAGGGCCTACAAGCGTGTCACTTCCAACGACCTCAGTCCACCGATCCGAGATCCGTCCCCGCCGACTGTGCAAGGGCCCGCAGGAAGTTTGATGCGGATATGTTCCCGCCGAGTGTAGGGTAGGTATCTTTTTTGAGCTCGCCAGTACCTCATGTAATGTTGTGTAAAGTTTGAGTCCGCCGCATATAATGAAATCTTCTTTATGAAATGTCTTCGCGATGAGTTTGCTTTGATTTTAATCGTCGTGGATAGACCGGCCTTGATCGGCAGGAACAACCGCGAGAGTGCTCATTTAACGTCGTAGCTAGACGGCGCCTTGGCCTGCAGGCGACCGGATGCCTCTCGTGAGGTTCGTGTCCGAGTGCTCGCTTAACGTCCGAGCTAGGCAAAGGTTTTGGTCGCGCAGGACACCCAATGCCTTGGTCGGCGGGTCCGACGACCCAATGCCTCGTGAGGTTCGGTGTCCGATCGCCTTGGTCGGCAGGACGACCGGATGCCTCTGTGGAGGTTCGGTGTCCGAGTGCTCGCTTAACGTCGTAGCTCTCGATGTTCGGTTTTAGCTCGGCAGGACGACCGGATGCCTCGTGAGGTTCGGTGTCCGAGTGCTCGCTTAACGTCGTAGCTAGATCGCGCCTTAGTCGGCAGGGACGACCGGATGCCTCGTGAGGTTCGGTGTCCGATCGCCTTGGTCGGCAGGAACGACCGGATGCCTCTGAGAGGTTCGTGTCCGATCGCTTTGGTCGGCAGGACGACCGGATGCCTCTGTGAGATTCGGTGTCCGAGTGCCTTGGTCGGCAGGATGACCGGATGCCTCCGAGAGGTTCGGTGTCCGAGTGCCTTGG
Source organism: Otatea glauca (assembly GCA_036346275.1). Lineage (NCBI taxonomy): Eukaryota > Viridiplantae > Streptophyta > Magnoliopsida > Poales > Poaceae > Otatea > Otatea glauca. Next base: position 10,793,622 of record CM070724.1, read on the forward strand.
TCGGCGAGGATGACCGGATGCCTCGAGGTTCGGTGTCCGAGTGCCTTGGTCGGCAGGATGACCGGATGCCTCGAGAGGTTCGGTGTCCGAGTGCCTTGGTCGGCAGGATGACCGGATGCCTCGAGAGGTTCGGTGTCCGATCGCTTTGGTCGGCAGGACGACCGGATGCCTCTGTGAGGTTCGGTGTTCGAGTGCTCGCTTAACGTCAGAGCTAGACAAAGGTTTTGGTCGGCAGGACGCACCCAATGCCTCTCGTGAGGTTCGGTGTCCGATCGCTTTGGTCGGCAGGACGACCGGATACCTCTGTGAGGTTCGGTGTCCGAGTGCCTTGGTCGGCAGATGACCGATGCCTCGAGAGGTTCGGTGTCCGACCGCTTTGGTCGGCAGGACGACCGGATGCCTCTGTGAGGTTCGGTGTCCGAGTGCCTTGGCCGGCAGGATGACCGGATGCCTCCGAGAGGTTCGGTGTCCGAGTGCTCGCTTAACGTCAGAGCTAGACAAAGGCCTTGGTCGGCAGGACGACCCAATACCTCGTGAGGTTCGGGTGTCCGATGCCTTGGTCGGCAGGACGACCGGATGCCTCTCGTGAGGTTCGGTGTTCGAGTGCCTTGGTCGGCAGGACGACCCAATGCCTCTGTGAGGTTCGGTGTCCGAGTGCCTTGGTCGGCAGGACGACCGGATGCCTCTGTGAGGTTCGGTGTCCGAGTGCTCGCTTAACATCGTAGCTAGACAAAGCCTTGGTGGCAGGGACGACCCAATGCCTCCGTGAGGTTCGGTGTCCGAGTACTCGCTTAACGCCGTAGCTAGACGCGAGTGCTCGCTTCCGTCGAGGCTGGACGTGAGTGCTCGCCACCGCCGTAGCCGGACGTGAGTGCTCGCTATCGTCAGTGGCCGGACGGGGGCATCCTTCCCGAGTCCTCGCCGCGAGGGTAATCGCGAGAAGAATGGCCACCGCCTATCCCACATGTATACCCCATCCGCAGTGTGGGACCCGAGGGGTGAGCGACGACGCCACTCGCGCTGGTTTGAACGCCGTGCTCGTGGAGCCAATAGCGGTAGTCCGAGTGGGTCCCGGAGGTCTCGCCAAGGGGGACCCTTCCGAGCGACGGTCCCAGAGTAGGGTGTCCTGCCTCGCCAGGGGCGACCCATAAAAACCTTTCTTTACTCAATCCCAGATGGACCCCGGTCGTCCGCCAACCCGAGCATTACCGGGTCGTCGCCATTGATGAGCTCCCGGAGAGTGTGAAGTATGGTCTCTGACGCGAGTAGAGGTGATTAGGCCGTCACCGACCTAACCGAGGGCCCACCGTGGGGCTCACCTCATACCGCCCCTTGCTCTGTTTTGTCAGGGGCGGCCTTATACCCATTTGGTGGGATAGGCCTTTTTGAACCCACAGCTTCTCGCTGGGCCCCTGGCGCAAGCCACAATGCTTTTGCCGTCTTGGGGCCGCAGCGGCCCAGTGGGCTTCTCGCGCGCGCCCCGGAGCAACCGTTCCGACCTAAATGCGGAGACCAAGAGGTTACGGGACACGTTGTTCGGGAGCGGCGTCTTTATGGCTCTTGTCGCCTGACATGACAGGGATTAAAAGCGGAGTGGTATTGGAAACTGGGAGTTACCAGGCTGGCGCAATAGGCGAGGGTGGACGCGACGCTTCGTTTGAGGGGATGCCTGCTCGGCCGGCGTTTGCTTGTCCTCTATAAATACGCCCGTTGGGTTGCTCCGGGTAGTCACGCTTTCTTGCCTTCTTTGTCTCTGTCTCTGAAACAAGAAAAGCACCAGAGAGCCAAGGAAAGAAAACCCCAGCCTTTCTTTCTCACCTTCCAGTCGCCTCTTCTGTGAAGATGTCGTGGCCGGAGTGTTCGCACAAGACAACCGCGGCGCTTCGGCTTGGTGAAGAAGGGCTTCTCATGCCGCAGACCTTTTCGACCGAGGGTGCCGATCGGGTCGCCACCGCCCCGCGGGCGACGAGGTCGTGGTGCCCGCTCGTTCTTCGAGCGCGCTTTGGCTTGCCGCCGCACCCGCTCGTCCGTGGGTTGCTGCCTCACTACAAGGTGGAGGTGCACCATCTCAACCCAAATGGGGTCCTCCACATCGCCATCTTCATCACACCGCGCGAGGCCTTCCCGGGATCGAGCCGACCGGGCGTTAGGAGGCACTTCTTCCGTGCAAGGCTCGAAAGACAGCCGCCGGACGCCGTGGCGCCCTGGTGGCTCGCCTCCAGCCGCCTTGCCGGAGCACGGAGTACTGAGGTAAACCGCCTCGCCCAACAAGGGCCGGCGCTCAATGGCTCTACGCTCGTAACGCCGGCGCATACTCGCGCTTTCACCGGCGAGCTTCCCATGGCGGAGGAGCGGTGGAACCGGGCGCCAAAAGAGGGAGAAGAACAAGCCGCCCCGATCGTGGAGCGATCGGGGCTCAAAGGAGGCGGGGCTCACCGGGACGTTGTTGCGCGTTTTTATGGGGATGCGCGCGCAACCCTTGTGCACGTGCCGCACTCCTTGTTCCGGTATGCGGGCCGTCCGACCGGGCGAGGATGGCGTAACCCGAGTTGGTCGCGGCTCGAGGTGGAGGCCCGGTGGCGGTATTGCGGAAGCGCCACGGTGACCACGGGTGGCCACCCGAGCTATTCTCGCGGCCACCCGCCAACCGTAAGTCGGTGAAATTTCTTTCGCTTATCTTTTCTTTGTCCTTAGCACTTGGTCCGACCGCATTCCCGCATCCTCTTAGGGCTCACGGGATGTCTTCCGCGCCGCCTCCCGGGATAAGGAGGCGCGCGGCGCCGGCGAAGACGGCAGAGGTCGACTCTCCCGCAAGAAGCGGAAGGAGGAAAGGAGGAAGAAGAAGATAAGGAACGCACGGCGGCGCGCTGCAAGCGAGGATGTGTCTGAGACCACCGCCGGGGGACAACATCCATCGACACAAGCGGAGCGCCCGACCATCCCTATGGTGGGTTTTTCTCGACCGCCGATCGGCGGCGCGCCGAGCGTGGACTCCGCCGAGGGCGGCACCACGGCCCCGTGGGTCGCGATCCCTCAGCGGGGGTGATCTTGCGCCACGGTCGTCGCAGCGCTCTACCGAGGCGGCTTCGGGAAGCGATCACCAACGACCCCTTGGCGGGGCGGCAAAGAGGGCGCGTGCCACGCACTCCGCCGCCTTTTAAGTGTTTCTTTTATTGGAGCATTTTTTGCGCAAAGCCGCCCGAGCGACTCTTGAATCTTTGTAACGCAGCGCCTACACGGCGTGACTGCGGCGGCGCAATGCCTCCGCAAGTAATGCTACGGTGATTTCGCGACTCCGATCGGGTCGGTGGCGGTCGCGTGTCGGCGCCCGAGGGCGCGGTCGCCGAGGACGGGCCTCACCCGAGGTCGAGGCCGAAGAAGAACTTCCGCCGCCTCGGGACCCCACCGACGACGTGATCGCCCTTTCGAGGATGAGAAGACGGTGCCGCCGGCGATCGCGCCACGAGGCGAGCCGGTGACGAGGTGCTCGACCCTTTGTCCTGGGGGAGGTGTCGACCGATGCCCTCGTGCAGTCGCCGAGGGGTTTCTGAAGGTTGACCTCATCGCCTTGCCCATGGTGCTTTGACGGCGACGCCCCGCCCGAACGGGCGAATGAGGCGCGCGCCGGGTGTGGTCCCTGCCCGGGCGCCATGGGCCGCCGGAGGAGAGCGAGTGGGCCGCCTTCGGCAAGGCGCTACGACGCCGGCCGAGATAGGCGATCCGTAAAGGTCCGGCTCTTGCTCGAGTCTTCCACCGTGGCGCCGGGCACGATGGTCGGGAGTCCACCACGCCTGTAGGTCACCAAAAGTTCGACTCATTGCACATTTTTGATAGTTCTTCCGCGCGACTAACGGAGTGTCCACGCTTTTGCAAAGACTTATGGCTCGCCGCGGCGCTTAGGTTGAGCTCTCGCAGCTCCGCCCGACATGCCACGGCGGCACGCAATGGAGGAGTGCGATCGGCGCGCTTGAGCCGCGCCAGTCCAGAGGCCATGGACATTAGGCGGTCGAGGCGGTGGAGATCCGCCAGGCTTGAAGAGGCCACGGGCCCTTTATGATGAGCGCCGGGAGCCAAGGTCTTGAGGGCGAAAGTGGTGGAACGAGTCCTCTCGACGGAGGTCACCGAGGCCAAGGATGCCGCCGCTGCCGCGGAGGGGATCAGGCAGACGCAGTAACACGCCGCGACCGAGCGAAACAAGGCTCGGGGATGCCGACCGAGTTCGCTCGAAGCGGCGATCGCCGTAAGGAACCGGCCGAGCCGAGGACTTCATACGAGGCGCCAAGACGGAAGCCGCAATTTGACCAACTCGCGCCGTAAGTGTCTCAATTCTTCAATTAAGTCTCAGGTGCGACCCACGTGGCGAACTTATCCGAATCGCCGCAATCCGCAGAGGCGCAGAAGAATCCGAAGGCCGCCGCGGAGTCGCAGAGAATGGCAGCAGATGCTCGCGACGTGGCGATCGTGGCGGGGACGAGGCCCAGGCGGCGTTGAAGGTTGCGGAGGACGGTCGGGCCGAGATGGGCGCCGAACTGGAGGCCCTTCGCAAGGCCGGTCGAGAAGTCTGCGATCGCATCCTTGGAGCCGGGGCAGGCCCGAGTGCCCTTGCCCCGGCCGCCCGAGTGCCGATCAGAGAGGAGGCGGTGATCATCGGCGCTGCGCTTGGAGCTTCGTCGGCGCTGGTCAACACCGTCTCGCACTACGACGGCATCGACCTCGCGGTGGTGGGCAGCGGCGTAGCCGGGAACCGGACCGACGAGGAGATCGACAGGTTTGAGCTCCTGGTCGAGCCGCACGCCCGGGAGATCGCCAGCCACATCCCGCCGCAGGCCGCCCTCCAGGAAGCCAGAGGCAGCCAACTCTCCGTCTCGCCAACGGTCGCCCACCAGGAAGAATAAAAATAGTTAGCTTTTTCCTTTTTAGATTGTAAAGACTGCTATGTAAACAATCTTGAATTTATCAAGTTCCAAAATCGCCTCTCGTCCTCTTTTGTATTTAGGGTGAGCGTTTGACCGACCATAGCCTTAAGGACCGCAGGGTCACTTATCGCGAGGTTGGGTCGCTTTGGGAGGAGCGAGGTGGATTGAGACTTTGCTATGCAAATGTTAGGCGACTTGTGAGGGATAGGAGTGTTCTAGACCGCCAAGGATCTTTCCACTTGGGCACTTCCTTCTTCGCGAAGTGCTACTTAGCAACCATAGCCGCTGGGCGAGGCCGTAACACTTGGGTTGAGAGGGTTACCGCCGGATGGACATCATGACCAATCGGGTCACGCACTCATAAGCGTGGGATAGCCGAGTTCGTGCGGGGAGGAGTGTTCTCGCCGACCCAAAGGTCACCCACTGCACTTCCTTCTTCCGCGGTGTTAGCAACCATAGCCGCCGGGCGAGGTCGAGCACTTGGGTCGGGCGGTTACCGCCGAAGGACCTTGTGGTCGGTTGGGTCATCAACCCGCGCAAGCGCCGACCGGAGTAGCTTGAACGGGCGCCAAGGGCAGCCCTCGAGTCGCCGCATGGCGACTGTGTGCTCTAAGGAAAAAGTAAAGAGCATGCTAGGAAGAGGAAAAGAGTTTAGGATAGAATCGCCTTAACTTTTCTATATTCCATGCATTCGAAGGATGCGCCGCCGGCGCCCTTGAGTCGAAGGTGCTGTGTCGAGGATCTCCACGACGGTGAAGGGCCTTCCTGTGGGGCGATACCAGCTTATCCTTGCCGGTTTGGACCCGCGCAGACCGTGTCGCCAAGATTGAAAGACCGCCTCGAACTCGCGGCCGTGATAACGCCGCAGAGCTTGTTGATACCGCCGATCGCAGGATGGCCACGCCATGCGCCTCGTCGAGCCGGGTCGACGGCGCTTGTTGTGCGGCGAGCCCCGAGCCTCCTCGGCTTGTAATCTTGGGGCGCCATACTCCGTGTCAGCGGCAAGACGGCTTCAAAGCCCGATACCATGAAGAACGGTGTGAACCCGGCCGCCGGGATCGGCGTGGTCCGCAGACTCCAGAGGACGGAGGGTAGCTCGGCCACCCAGCGCCGCCGGCGCTCGAGCCGATCAAGATCCGCGCCGAGCCCTTGAAGGATCATGCCGCTTGCGCGCCGACTGGCCGTTGGTCCGCGGATGGGCCACGGCTGCCCAATCGACGCGGATGTTGAAGTCATCGCAGTAACTCGAGGAACTCCTTCCCGTGAACTGCGCTCGTTGTCGCTGATGATGGAGTTTGGGACTCGAACCGAAAGACTATGTCGCGAAGAAGATGGCCGCCAGCCGACGTGACGCCACGACCGCTTGGCCTCTATCTATTTGGTGAACTTATCCACCGCGACGAGCAACGGGTAAAGCCCCGGCGCTTTCTTGAAAGGCCCAACCGATCGAGTCCCCAAACCGCAAAAGGCCACATGATGGGGATCGCTCGCAAGGCCCGAGCCGCGATGTGTTCCGCTCGCAAAGAATTGGCATCCTTCGCAGTGCGTCACGATGTGCTCGGCGTCGGACATGGCGGTCGGCTAATAGAAACCTTGCCGAAAGGCCTTTCCCACAAGAGATCGGGCGCAGCGTGGTGACCGCAAATTCGCTGTGTATGTCGCCCAGCCAGCTTGTTTCCCTTGGTCGCCGTATGCACTTTTGAGGACCCCGAGGGGCTCCTTTGTAAAGGTCCGGGCCGACCAGACGAAAGACTTTGCCGTACGGGCGAGGCGCCGCCCTCTGGCCGGTCGGGGAAGTGACCCGTCCACAAACGATCTATGAAGGGCTTTCTCCACGGACTCGGCCGCTAGCACGCCGCGGCTCGACCGCCAAGTCTACGCCGATCGCTGCGGCGGTTGGGGCGACTGCGCTAGGTAGGTCGGGGACTGCTCGCCACCGTGCCCACCGGATGGAAGGTCGCAGGAGGTCGCAGACGAAGATCCCGGGGGACCGGCTCACTGGAGGCCGATTGGCTAGGTAGTCGGCGCCGCTATTGTAACGCCGGTAGCTATGGTGAAGCTCGGCCCTTGAACCGCACTTCGAGCCCGCGACTTCTCGACAAGACGCGCCATACGGCGCGTCTCGGGCCCGCGCCTTCATGACTTGGTCGACGACAAGCTTGGAGTCCCCGTGGACGGAGTCGGCGAGCACCGAGGTCGGCAGCGATCCGAGACCGCTGACGAGGGCCTCGTGATCGGCGACGCTTGTTGATGGCGCCAAAAGCGTACCGATGGCGATCGAAGCTTGTTCCCGAGCGGGAGATGATGATAACTCCGCGCCCGCGCCATTCTTGTTGTAAGACCCATCGGTACATTGTCCGCTGCTCGGGTCTTCGATCACCGGTGGTGCTCGGTTTTCGTCCACTCGGCGACGGTCGCTAGGGCTCGCGACTTGATCGCCGCTCGAGGGACGATGTGATGTCGTGGTCACGAGCTCGAGCGCCCACTTGGCTATCCTTCCCGAGGCATCGCGGTTGCGGACGATCTCGCCGAAGGGAACGTGGTCACCACAAAGATGGTGTGTTGATCGGGTAGTGGACGAGCTTTCTTCGCAATGAGCACCGCAGAGTAGCTTCGCACTGCGGGTACCGAGCCTTGACTCGAAAGGACCTCGCTAATGAAGTAAACCGCCGTTGTACCTTAAGTTCGCGGCCTTCTTCCGCCGCTTCCACCACGAGGGCCGCGCCGACGACTTGGGTAGTGGCGGCGATGTAGAGAAACAATGTTCACCCGTGCCGGGCGACCAGATCGAGGCGAGGACAGAAGGCCTTCAGCGGTGAGGGCCTCCCGAGCTTCGGGTCCAAATTAAGCGGCCGGATCTCTTGAGTAGCTCAGAGTGGCATTCGCGCCGCCGAGGCAAGACACGAAACGGCTCAAAGTTGCCAGCATCCGGCCACCGACCCCTTGAGGTTGCCGATTGGGCCCATCCTTGCGATTGCCGATATCTTCTCCTGGTTGGCCTCGATGCCTCGCCGAGACAATGAAGCCAAGGAGCTTCCTTTGGGGACCCCAAGACGATTTCTCGTGATTGAGCTTTATGCGGAATCGCCGAAGGTTCGCGAAGGTCTCTTCCGTGTCGGGATAAGGTCGCCGGCCTTCTTGGTCTTTACGACAATATCGCCGACGACACCTCAACGTTACGGCCGATCCGGGTCATTGAAGCACGCTTGCATACATCGCCGTATGTAGCGCCCGTTTTTAGGCCGAACGGCATTGTAACGTGAGCGTAATGAGCCGAACGGAGTGATGAAGGAAGTCGCGAAATGGTCGGACTCCTTAGCGCAACCGTGGTAGCCCGAGTAGACATCCGTAAAGAGAGGGACTCGCACCTGCGGTGGAGTCGATGACCGGGTCGATGCGGGCAAAGGAACGGATCCTGGGACCGCTTTGTTGAGACTCGATAGTCAATGCACATCCTCCATTGCCCATTTTTCTTTTTACAAGTACAGGTTGGCTAGCCACTCGGGTGGCGCACCTCTTTACGAACCCCGCAATGTAAGTTTGGCGATCTCTCCTATGATCCTGCGCTTCTCCGCGTCGAAGCGGCGCAGGCGTTGGGCGACCGACTTTGAGCCTGGTCGGATGCTCAAGGAGTGCTCGGCGACTTCCCTTAGGATTCCTGGCATGTCGGAGGACCTCCATGCGAAGACGTCTTTGTTAGTGCAGAGGGAGTCGACGAGCACGCTTTCCTATTTGGCGGGGAGCGTGGCTCCGATCCGCACGGTCTTGGTCGGATCACAGGGATCGACCGTGACCTCCTTCGTGTCCTCGGCGGACTTGAAGGATCCCGCCCCCGACTTGCTGGACTCAGGGGCGGATTCGGAGGCTTCCCTCTTGAGGTTGTCGAGCTTGGCAGACGCGATGACTGCCGAGGCAAGCTCACAACTGCTGCACTCGCAGTTGTAGGCAAGATGGAAAGATGATGCCACGGTGATGACTCCTCGTGGCCCGGGCATCTTCAGCTTGAGGTAGGCGAGCCGGGACCGCCATGAACTTGGCGTAACACGGCCTTCCCAGATGGCATGGTAAGAACCGGGAAATCCACGACCTCAAAAGCGAGGGTCTCGCGCGGAAGTTTCCTGCCTCAAAGGTAACGCGCAGGTCGATCGCCCGAGTGGATGGGCTCACGCCGTGAATGACGCCATGGAAAGGCGCTTTGCCGGGTCGGAAGGTCGAGCGCGGACTTCATAGCGCCGAGCATCTCGACGAGGATGTTGAGGCCGCCGCCTCCGCCCATCAAGACCTTTGAAAGGCGCTTCTTCCCACGACGGGCTAACCACCAGGGGTATCTCCCTACCGTGGAACGTGGTCGGGTGATCGGTCCGGCCAAAGGTGATCGGGAACTCGACCACCGGAGGTATTGGGGACACATGGCGCGACGGTATGGACTCGCGATAAGCGAGCTTGAGCCGGCGCTTGCTCGCATAGCAGCCGGTCCTCCAAAGATCATGAGGTAGCCGCCGGGTTCGTGGAACTCGCCGTCGTTTTTCTCTCGCGACCCGCGGGCCGCAGCAGCTTCTTCCCTTGCCACCCGGCGCTATGGACGCCGAGAGGTAACGCCAGACCTCGCAGCCCCAGATTTGTGCTTGACGGAGAACCCGTGGTTTGGGCACGGGCCGCCCATCAACTTCTCGGCGGTCGGGCGCGACGGCCGGTCGCACCGCCGCTGGGCGTAGGGCGGTCGACGGTGGCGACCACTTGGGTCTCGCGGATCCGCTTCCCGTGCCGCCTGCTTGTCGGAGCGGTCGGGGGACCCGATGTGGACGCCGGATTCTAGCCGGGCCTTTCCTCCTCAAAGATGGCCCCACACGCCTCCTCGCCAAGGCGTGGTTGGTGGCGATATCGAGGAGCTCCTTGGTAGTTCCGGGTTTGAGGCAACCTAGTTTGTGTACCAAGGCCTTGCGCAGAGGTGCCAGATGAATGCTCCCACGACATCGGCGCGGAGATGTCGGGAGCTCGTTGAGACCGCGGAAACCGCCGATGTAGTCCCGAGGGTTTCCACGGCCGCTTTGCAGCCCTTCAGTCCCAGGAGTTTCTGTGGCGCCAGGTGCCACGGAAGTTGCCGACGAAGAGGGCCTTCAAGTCGGTCCACCTCGATGGTTTTGGCGGGCAAGTATTCGAGCCAGCTCGGGCCGAGTCCGCGAGGTAGATGGGAAGGTATCGATGATGAAGAGGTCATCCGTTGCTCCTCCCGCCCGCATGCGAGCCGGTAATCTTGAGCGCACACACCGGGTTTGTGGCCCCGTGTATTTGGCAATGTTGGTAGGCGCCGGACCGGCAGAAGTTCGCCGGCGGATCCCCGGCAGAACGCCGCGTCCAGACCGCTGGGCTCGGCCGCGTGGTGGTGTCCGCCGCCCGCACTGTGTGAGGGCGGCCTCCTCCGCCATCTTTCTTCGCGCCTCAAGGGTAGCGCGAATGTCGTAGGCATCACCGAGGCGCTGGCGCACCGGGCGCGCGAGGCCTGGTGTGGCTCGCGGTGCGGCGCCGCCTGTGCCGGACCCAACCGGCTCCGTACGGCGGTACGGGCCCGGTGGCCAGAGGTGGCTCCGGAGCGATAGGAGCCGGAGGCGTGCATGTGCTGCACGGCCGCGCGCTCTACCAGCCCCCGGAGGTTTTGATAAGTGGCCTTGGCCTCCGGGTCGGTCGGCTCCGGGAGGCCTCGAAGCAGCATTGCAGCCGCGGCCACGTTTTGGCTTGCATGGGGGAAGAACTGAGGATCGCTTGATTCTTCCGCTGCTTTTGGTGTGCTCGACGCAGCGCGCTGCTGCCGCCAGCACATGCGGGGTCTCGAGCTCCTCCTGCTCTAGGTTGGCCTGGAGCTGGTCGAGCTCAGCTCTTCGTTCCTCCAACTCTTTGCGCTGTTGTTGGAGCTCTACACGCGCGGGCTCGAAGCGCTCAAGACGCTTCGGCTGGTACTCCTCCTCCTGCGCCTGAGTGCGCCGGATAGGAGGTCCCGTAGCTGCGGGGGCCACGGTCAAATCGACCGTGCCCTCCATGTTGCACTCGCGAGAGTGCCGCCTACGGGCAGGGTACTCCGTGTCGGAGCTGGAGTCATGGCTGGAAGAGTCTTCCAGCAGCTCGTGGATGGAGGCCGGCATGTAGCTAGCCATCGCCACAAGTTGTGGGCCTACGGGGGGTGACATGGTCACCGGCCCGGGCCTACGGGAGTTTTCGCCAGACGTGGCGGAGCACTCCTCGGGTTCCGCCGGGGCTGCCGCAGGCGCCTAAGCCGGAGCTTAGCGGTCGCCGAGAGGACGCCCGAGCTCTCGGGGCGCTCCCTCCCGAGGCGGCGGGGACGAGCGTGAGCCCTCCCGCCGGGTGACGGCGGTCGAGGAGCCGGCGATCCGGCCCCGCCGCAGATCATGCCGCCACGCAGGGTGGATGCCATCGAGAGACAAACGGAATCCGAGATGGTGACGAAGACGCGCTGGCCCCCCTACTCGCGCGCCCAACCGCCGGCGCTGAGCGGCGGCAAGTAAATTTGTAAGTCTAAGGGTCGCGCGCTCCACTCGAATGGTTAGACTCGAGAGTCCAAGATGTATACCGGTTCGGCCGAAAGTCCCTACCCGGCCGGATGGTCAGATTGTATTGCTTTGCACAACGTTTTACATATGAGGGTGCTAAACTACCTAAGCTCCTCCCGTTCTCGTGTGTTTTTCCTCCTTCTAGAATCGTTAGTCCTGCCTCCTTTTATACAGAAGGAAGGGGCAGGTTACATCGAGAGTTGGGGGAAGGGCGAGGCGACCTATGCTAGGAGCTCTGGTCCTTCGTCCTATGGACTGGTCGCCACACGTCTTGCCCATGCTGGGTCGGTAGCTTTGGTGGTCAGGGAGGTTAGGTATTCTTCGGAAATAGCGCATTTGCCCTCCGTGATCCTTACGAATCCGACGTGCGGTGTGTGACGTTGGCGCCGCCGGGAGGAGGTGCGTTCAGATCAGACGCTGGCCGTTGATGGGGCTGGAAGCTCTGACTTCAGCAGTCACCAAACCTTCTAGGGAAGGAGCCACCTGCCCTTGTATAGTCACTCCGATTGACCTTGTTCGCGAGGTACGTGGCGGTAGGCTGATTAGGGCCCCGACACGCGGCCCTCGGCGTCTGTCACTTTGGTTCGGTCGGAGTCGGGAGATCCCGCCCCGCCAAGGGGGTCGGGAGCGCTGTCCGGTCGGAGTCGGGAGATCCCGCCCCGCCAAGGGGGTCGGGAGCGCTGTCCGGTCGGATTCGCTTCCCCTGGCCGGTCGGGAGCGGATGTCTTGTGTGGTCTCGCAGGCGATTCGGTCGGTGGCGGGCCGGGCGCGGCCTGTTGGGCTGGAGATATGCTTGAGGCCGCTGGCTCGTCGCTTCGGGCCGTTGGGGTACCCCTGTTATTAGTATTCGTCAGCCACCTTGTCAAGACCTTCAATAGAACCCCACCATGTTTTGCCTTCATTCATATTCGCAATTTTAGATTACTTTTACTATTATTCTTGCTTGTTCTTCGGTTGCTTGCTCGAATTGAACCTCGTGTTCAGGTTGATCATGCCCATGGCAAAATCAATAACTCTTTGGAGTTGGTTTAGCGATTGCTAAGGCGCATCATCGTCGTACGTTGTAGTCAGAACGTTAAAATCGATTCCACCAAATAGATAGTTATTGCTCTCATCAAAAGATCGGAACACAACCTTACATCACCTTTCGAATTAATACGATGTAGTGCTGCTAGTTCTGCTCTTTAACGTCAGAACTCTAACCTTTGTATGCGTTTCAGACTTTCAGTGTTTGCCTGTAGCCTGTACAGTAGGAATCTATCTTTAATGACACCATTAGTGTGTAGTATTTGTTAGTTGTAGCATATATTGTATATTGCACTGTTTTTATATAGGATTGTGATCGGCAATCCATGCAAGTCATTTCTTGTATAATACATAATTTTATCATGCTTAATATTAGGAAATCTCGAGGTTGATACATCTTGCTCTTGCCTCTTCTCCCAGTGCTGCCTTGGATCTAAAATTAGGTTTACCGAAAAACCAAATTAATCGAATTGAATTTGTTCTGTTAATTCGATCGGTTTTCGAATTTGTTCGGTACGGTTCGGTTTTCGATTCCCAAAAACTAAAATATTTTTAAACCAAATAAATCGAACCGAAAAAAACCATATTAACCGAATGCCCACCCCTATCTGTCACCCACTGGCGATGGCCCCACCTCCCAGTCAGTGGTCTACGATCTGCCTTTGATTTCTATTTCTCTATGAATATGTTCATTTTTCAAATCTAAACTTTTAAAAAATGTCCGTCTAACACCATCAACTATAAAACTAAATATTTAGTATCCTGAACTTATAAAATCAATTAATTTACAACCTAAAACAGTTTTGGAGAGCCGTTTTGCTAATGAGGATCCAAGTTAATGTGGTTTTTACCATGTTAGACGCCATGTCTACCCATGTCGTCGATTTTTGGTAATAAGGATCCAATTCAAACGTATGGACATACACATCGTCAACCTCTTTCAAACTCCTTTTATGTCGATATATATTATCTTTCTTCTTCTTGTCATTGTCAATTCTCTCATTTGGATTTGCATCAGCAAAAATGGATGACATAGATGTTAACATGGCAAAAACCACCTTAAGTTGATCCTTACCAACAAAACCGCTCTCTGAAATTGTCTTAGGGTGTAACTTACCTAGTTTTTGTAAGTTTAGAGTGCTAAATACTCGATTCTATACTTGAGGATGTTAAATAAACTTTTTGCAAAGTTCAAAGCTATAAAATGGATTTACTCCTCTTTTTTAATATAGAAGAACGGTTTTGCCTTTAGACTATATCAGGCATTTAAATCGCGGTTCGCGACCCATCACGGTGAGAGATATCAAAAGGCTATCACAGTTTTAGCGGGTTATCGCAGAAGTTATGCTATACGTCGCGGTTTACGATAATTTACATATTTTTTTTACTATTTCATGTATGTGTTATCGGTAATTTATATATAATGAACTATATTTAAATTTGGAGTACATATTATGATTTTATATATTAGTTGTACAATATGTAATAAAAAATAATCTATATAATTATGTAAATTTAGGAGATATATTTGGATTTTAAGTAATATCTATTATTTCTAGGAGTCAAATTAATTCAATTTAAGTACAACAAATATGATAAAAGAAGATCATGAACAAAACACAATTAATGTTTAAAAAATAAAGAGAATTGATATATGTAGCATAGCAGAGCTATCGTGGCTATAAAAATAACAGAAATAGTAGTCAATATAGTGACTATAGCAGTTTTAGCTGTGTTTGTGAAATTTTATTCAATCGCGTTGTGTTTTATGTCTGAAAAAGTTATCGCGGAGGTATAGCATGCTATTTAAATCACTGGATTGTATAAATATGACTTACGCAACCGGATCCAATGCAAGGAATTAGCTTTAATTCTTCTAATTTAAAACTAGACGTATTTTTTTATAGGAGCTCATATTTCATTACTCATTAATAGGGTACAACCATGAAGTAGACAATTATAAAAGAAATCTAATGTTTAGTTAAGTAAATTGTATCATTGTCTACTTTCTGAGGCCTCTTTAACGCAACGACGAACCACCAAATTAGGGTTAAAGCAATTACTGAAAGAATGAAAACCCAAACTGAGCTCCTCTGTCTCTACCAAAATTGGATATATCTCTGACAGCCTCGAGTACTCCAGAAGTTTATGAGGCCTAGCGAGTCCGTCTCGATGATCACCTTCACAAATTCCCAAGGCGCAGCGAGCTCAGCACCATCAGGGCACGCCATAGTCTCCGCTGCCAGGGCAGCAGCTACATGCGGATACCAGTACCACCTGGCTCGGTCTGACCGTAGAGTTCTTGGCTTTTCAAGGCCTCGTCATCGTTTTTTTTTTCAAATCTAGCCTCTCACACATAAATTTACAAATTTGATATCCTTCTCCACCGCGGAAGTGCGACAAGCGACATATACCCCCTGTTGCACTCGGGGAGTGCGGGAGGAGGCTGCCGTGGGCACAGCAGGCCACACAGGAGCGAGCGCTGCAGGAGCTTACTACCACGTCCAACGAGCATGAAAGTGGCCCTGCCGAAGTGAACCGTGATGCACCCGCGGTCGGCCGAGCTCCGCCTGTTTCCACGCTCCCCGGCCGCTGTAGGAGGCTAGATTTGCAAATGCGTGCGCGAGAGAGCTAAATTTGCAAAAAAATGAAGTTCACGGGGCTAGTTAAGCGATGAATTCCTGACCTGAAACCACCAACATCATCCCAAACTACCACTCACGTTGCACCTCGCAACGAGCCTTGTGATAAATTTTAGAGCTATTTTATAGTGCACTAGATTTAATATGAATCGTTCATTTTTTTTCGATCTAAAGGATCATATTAACTACTATTTGTTAATATTTCCTTTGATAGTAGAATAGTTCTGATTTCTACTTACCATCATATATTACCGTTATAATGCACCGTAAAATTTCGAGAATCTGTAATGGACAAATATTCTCAAGCAGATCGGACGTCCACGTATCCAGTTGTAATGTTGGTAGTTTGATGCTATTAAATCCTTAAATGCATATGAGCAGGAAACGAACACATGCATCACCGTTTCCTGATCAGATCAGAACATATTACAGAACACGAACCTTTCGATATGCATCTAGACCTCTAATTCCATTAAAATTATATTGCCGTGATTAGTGACTCCTAAACTATGGAGACAAACATTTATTTCAATGTTTGAAAGTTGGTCTGGTCTCAATGATGATGTGATTGATTCTTTGGCTATGTATTGACATGAAGTGTTCAAATGATGGTCAAAGTAATGGTTGTCATCAAGATTAGGAACCTTATGAATAGAAATGATCTTAAGTTTGGATTATTTTAGTGATAGATTTTCCTTTTAATTTGATTTTGGTTGGGTAACTAGACGTGATGCACACAAAATCTTTTTAGCTCAGTTTTAGTCAGAGGAAGCCAATGATCAAGTATAGGTTGCGACGTTCTAGAAGTTTGGACAAGTTTGAGCTATTTCTGAAAATTCGGTATAGGGGTAAATAATCCGAGTTAACCCGGGGCATGGGTTAGAGCATTAGTCTAGAGAAGGTTTTTCTAAGGTTTTAAAAAACTACATAGAGTCGAATTATCTGGGTCGACTCAGAGCATGGGTGGAACCAATTGTTCAGAGAGGAATTTTTCTAAGGAATTCGAGTTTGTACAGGGTCAGATCATTAGGGCCGAGTTGGAGCATAGCCTGGATCATCTTTCCATAGAAAGATGTTTCGGAGGTGAAGTTTCAAGCCGGATGATCCGGGTTGGATCAACCCCCGGATCAACTTTCCGTAGAAGCGAATTTTGGTAAAGCTTTTGAAACGGATGATCCGGGTCAACTCTGTGCATAACTTGGACCATTATTCCAGAGGGCATTGATCTGAGGACTTATCACTACTACACAAAAGTTCATCATAGATGGTTCACAAATCTCATCACAGATGGTAAAACCGTCTGTAACAAACTGTCAATAATGAGAAGGACTCACTACAGACGGTTTGCGAACCGTCAGTGAAAATAGTCATCGCATACTGTTCTAAACAAGAACCGTATGTGACGGTTTCACTTTAGAACCGTCTTTGATGAGGCTTACATCACAGACGGTTCTAAAGTAAAACCGTCTCAGATTAGGCTTCCATCACAGACGGTTCTAAAGTAGAACCGTCTATGATGATGCTTAAATCACATACAATTCTTGTTTATAACCGTATGTGATGTAGGTGGCTTCACAGACCGTTCTTCTTTAGAATCGTCTATGATGTTGACTTTTCTATTTTTCTATTTTTTTATTTATTGGCTAGCTTTAGGAAATGCTAGCCATGTTCTCTAAAACAAAACAGATTACATAGCATCACAAGCATATTATTATGACATACATTTCAAAAATAAACTCAGATCACATATTACAACATACAACACATCCATTTCAGAAATCAACTCAGATTACACATTACAACGAACATTGCATCCATTTCAGAAATCAACTCAGATATATTAACCAATTGAATTCATAACTACAACTCAAAAATTCACAGCACAAGGTTCACATATTAACCCAAGTGGTAACTAACAAATTCACAACTTATTAGGTGAGGCTGAGTGACATTCGTTTTTTGGATTTATGACCTCACACATCAAGAAAGCATAAAGTTGTCCTCGAATTCCTAGCAGGTCAGCTTGTTCCAACGCAGATTCAGTGCATTTCTAAGCCTATTGATGGGAAGAGTAAAGTCTTGCGTGTATATAAATTGGTAAGTGAAAACAATTATTGCAAGATTGACAAACCTCTATGACTTTTGTCTTCTGTGCACCAATGAGGAGTTACATGTTGTTGCAAACATAGAATCCACATAGGTTAGTGGCCTTTGGCTGCTGGTAGCATTGTCAAAATATAATAGGTTAGTTTCGAGGGCATTATAATGGAGTGTGAAGGATTATTGAGTACTAGTGGATACCAGAAACTTATGAATGTGCTTCGCTACGATGAGTCCTTATGTGGCCTTCCACTAGTTCTGTAGACATTGAACAACGTGTCGAGTAAATTTACGTGTCGAGTAAATTTGCGATAGGCAACAAGTCGTGGGTGCAACCTTTTTAGAAATCAAGGTAAATTACCCAGTTCTATCTTGGTATAATTATGAGTAGAACCCAGTAAAACCTACACAGGTATGTCGCCATGGTCATTCAACCTAACTTCGAGCTGCATATAAAGTACAAATCAACAAGTATAGCAACTGTACGAAGCACTTACCCCGGGTTGTGGGGGTAAAAGTATAAATTTTTTATCCCATTGAGCCAGCAATGCTTTTTCCATGTAGTCCTGAACGACTTGTAAATTTTCGTATATGATTTGCTTGGACACCATGTATGGGTCGAGGAAACCCACTAGATCTTTCCATACCTTTGCTTCTATGATCATGTATCTATATATACAAAATCAAGGATCATATATATATATATATATATATATATATATATATATATATATATATATATATATATATATATATATGACATTTATCGGTATGACACGAATGTAGACCATGGTTGCACATACTTACAATGTGCAGCATCTGATGAATGAGGCGTCGAGGGTGTTGAGGTTGTAGAGATTGAACAAGTTGTTGAAGCCGAGCACGAAGAAGCCATCCAAAAAGTGGTGTAAGAAATACACCTCTTTGAAGCTGACCGAGATACTCGATGCCCGTTGTGTCACCGGCTTATTGGCTTGTTCCATGCACCAATCTTGTAATCTAATGCAGGATAATGTAAAAGTCTCTTTCGGTACAAACGGCTATCCTAGCTCGAATTGTCACGCCAACAGGGCCAACGGAAAGTCATGGGCTGACGTGGTCCCCTTCAATTTGCCCTGGTGGCCGTTTCGTCGTCTATCATATGTCGTCTTCACGGGAGACGATTGGTGCAGCACATGGCTCCAGTAGTGCTCATAGCTCCGGCGCATCACATGGCTCTGGTAGTGCTGGAGTTTCGATGCTGCAGGACGGTCGTCAAAGGAGATGTTCCTCTTGGGCCACTGAATGAATGTGCTAATGGCATCCCCTAGTGTGACGATTTCATCGTTTAGGGGCATCTGCAGCATGACGGCCTTGCAAATTTCATATACACTGTCAACCTGAACCCTCGTGTAGCTCGGATGTACCGTGCTCCCGTGCACCATTGACCCTAGACCGGATGGATACGCGCGCCCCCAAGTAGCCTGCAGGGGAACGAAGCCGTTGGCAAGCCTCACTTAGAGATTGCACAGCGTGGCCACATACATAAAGAGTACACAACTAGTTAACACGTCCAACAGGTCTATGTAAGGAGCATTGCAGACATGTATATTACCCGGGTGTCGTCGGGAGGAAATCTGGCGTCGTCCACGTCCGTCTTAGGGGTGGACGCGTGCTGCTCCGATAGTTAGTTGGACTGAACTGCGTCTATGCTTCTAGGGCTTGCACGTTCCGTGCATGCCTCTCCGCAGCCACCCTTTGCTCTATCCATTCCTCAAGGTTTCTTAGCTGATTACCGAACTGCGCTCTCAGCCTTTTCTCAATTCTTTTCTCAATGATGGCTATAGGCCGTTCGTCACGCTCGGCTTTGCTTCTCTTCCTACTCTGGTATGTATCGGAGTCTTGTGGGAATCCCATTTTCTAGAGAACGAAAACACCTATGCCTCACATGCGACCTGGGTGCTCTTTATTTCCTAAGGCCGTGGAGAATATATCATTCTCTCTGTCTGAAGTGAAAGAGCCCTAGAAAGATTCCGTGCTCAATGCTATCTGCATCTAAGATCCCAACATATTATTTCACATATGAATGTATATATGGTCTTCCTACAAACTATGTAGTTCGATATCTTACCAAGCGTTGGGACACTTCCTCATCTGTGGGGTTGGCAAAGGACACGCCGCCCGAAGACATGGGACGTGACCTCACTCTTACCCAGTTTTGGGCACGCGGGTCCAAGATTGAGGAAAATGGCGGTGAGGCCTCCTTCTGGATTGACTCATCATCCTCCCTCCATTGCGCGATCTTACTCGTGTAGCCAGTGGAGCCAAGTCTGTGTGGGTGGGTGTTTTTTGCCTAGACGGTTTTGTGCGCTACACTTTAACGCACGAATTCTTCTGTCATCTTCATCTCAAAAAATTGTTTTCACACGTCTTCAGTGATAAACCTGTACTTCTGGAACAGAGTCATTTCCTTATTCACATAATTAGTGACAAGGACGGTCTTGAAGTTCTTCTACGCATTTCCTGCCACTAGCAACGCTTACCATTGTAGTGCGTGCATGGCGTCTTGTGGAAGCTTGAACGATGCGAAATTTTTTGTCACCAGGCTGTCGCACAACTCATCTATCAGTGTCTTCCATGATGGATAGGTGATAGGGACCCTTTCCCGTCCAACGATCCCACACAATGTCCGAAATGTTGCCGTTGCCTTAGAAGGTGCGGCCGGGCCCCATCCTGCAGATCGACCGCCGTGATGGTATATCGGCTCGAGGCATTTTACTTAGCCCTCTTGGATCGTGCCTCAGTTTTCCTACATTTGGCTTATAGATTCATTCGGCGATAAGGAATGAGGGGACGCCATTTTCTTTTTAACTAGATTGTGTAATATCTTCAAAGATCAGGCAAGTTGGTAAATCAACAATTCACATACCACCGTAGAAGAGGAAAGAAAGTACATTTAAGAGTATTGTTCAAAATAAGGAAACAGAAGAGTGCTTTCGGTATAGTCACAATTGAACTTAAACAATTAACTAAGCAAATAAGACTTTGAACTCTTACCTTCCTAAATTATGTTACGAACTGTGAGAAGGTCCCCAAGACATTAAAATTGTATAGCCCCTTCACATGCAAGCTCCTCAAGACAATAAAATTGTGTGGCCCCTCCACGTGCAAGGTCCTAAAGACAAAAAAATTGTCTGGCCCCTCCACGTGCAAGGTCTCCAAGACAACTAAATTTAAAAGCTAATATTGACTAAAAGGTTCTTAAAGTTCATTTTACAGCAGGTTCAAAATAGCGATCTTATAAATTAAATATGAAAGACCATGTTAAGGTCTACCCATGTTTGTGATGAGTATTTGACTAAATTTGAGCTTGGTTTGCTCTGGTTTGAGTTTGATTTGAATTAGATTTTCAAATTGAAGCAATTTGTGCTCCTGCTTTTCTCGGTGCTACCGGCCGAGCAGTAGCACAAGACCCCAGAGCGGTGTGGAAAAACCCGAGAGGGTGTTTTTAAGGGTTCAAGCAAGCCGGTGCTACCGGCCTAGTGGTAGCACCGGTCTCACACAGCGGTGTGATATTTCTAGAGAAGTGCGTTTTTGGGCATTTTGGCGGTCCGGTACTACCGCCCATGGCTACTGGGCTAGCGGTAGCACCGGCCCAAATGTCCGGTATGAAAATTCCAGAGAGCACCCTTCTTTGATTCGGCTGTAGGGCGGTGCTACCGGCTTAGGAGTAGTAGCACCGGCCCTTTTGAGCAAAGATGAATTTTTGTCTTGGGATTTTGATGGATTTCATCGCATATCTTTTGGGACATTGCTTTATGATGTGTTTCCTTGTTTTTGATGGTTGCAGGACGACGGTGCTAGATCATGGTGAGGCGGAGGGTGACCAGGACAAGGCGAGAAGCGTCGAAGGTCCGGACAGTCGAGAATCGCCGAAAGATGATCGGAGACAGAGTCGGTGCAAGCCAACAAGACAAGGAACGGATGAGATGCTAGCTAGAAATTGCTTGGATCAATGAGGGCCATCGGATCGTGATCTAGTTGATAGGATAGCGGGTCTAGTTAGTATGCTTTAAAAATAGTGCAAGAAAATCCGGTTTGTGTGGAGTGTTTTGGGTTAGCTCTAGCATGGCTGTGTGAGTGGGTGAACGATCGAGATGGCCTAGAGGGGGGGGTGAATCGGCAATTTTAACAATTTCCAAATATTTTAAACAACTAACTAAATTAACAGAGAGCAATTTACTGCAAGAATAATACATAATTTAAACAACTAACAATAACAGCGAAAGCAATAAACAATATGACACAAGAGAGACAAAGATTTATCCCGTGGTTCAGAGTCGCACTCCTAATCCACGTTGAAGCACTTCTTTCGAAGTTCTGCTTCTCCAAAGCTAGTCGCAGTAGCTCTGGCGATCACTCAGGTAACTCTTTCACTACTCCAGTGAGGTGAGTTCCAAACCTCTCACAAATACAGTTGCCTTCCACAAGCTCCTTTGGACAGGTCACACTGTTCACTTCCTCCAAGTTGTCTAGGATCACCAAAATCCAAGAGTAATAAACTTTGCACAAGTTCTGTCTCTTGGTTCACTTTGCAATTCACACAACTAGACACTGACTTGGAGCTAACACACTTAGAGATGTATGAGAATTGTTGAGTGAAGATGAAGCACAGACTCCTTTTGAGAATGAGAGCTATATTTCAATACCAAAGTTTAAGGAGTTCATCTATATTCATGGTAGACGGCATAGGAAATGCTTATATAGCCATAAGGAGTGAAAATAGCCGTTATACCTGCTACAGTAGCCGTTGGACGTGTCAGATGTCAGAAACAACAGAAATGTACACGTACAACGGACAAAGTATCAGTGCTTAGCGATACTGGATATGTGTATGACGGACCAAATTTGAGAGTTCAGGATGGACCAAACATTTTGGTCCGTAGTACATGGGTTGATCATAGAAGTTGGTCTGGCATACAACTTAGAGGCATATATGAGCATCAGACCAAATTGTTTGGTCCGTTACACAAGGACTTCAAAAGATAGGTCTGCCATAGAGACACATGTACTTCGGACCAAAAATTTTGGTCCGTCATACATGGACTTTTCAGAAGATTGGTTTGGCATAGAGACACATGTACTTTGGACCAAAAATTTTTGTCCGTCATACATGGACTTTTTAGGAGATTGGTCTGGCATAGAGACACATGTACTTCGGACCAAAAATTTTGGTCCGTCATACATGGACTTTTCAGGAGATTGGTTGCCAAGGACCCTTTTTACAAAGATGAATTTTACCCAAGCTTTTTATTTTAGCAACGGACTGAAATATTTAGACTCAAAAGCTTGGTCCGTTTTCCGAGTAAAATTCTTTTTGAAGATAGAGGATATTCATTTTAGGTTTCGATAGAAAAAGAACATCAAAGATTTACTCTGGCCAAAAACTTATAAACAGAAAGAGTGCCGGACTAAATATTTGGTCTGCTGCTGAAGGGAAACCAAGAGATATTTTGGTCCGACACAGAGGAGTGAATTTTTGCATGTATGCCGGATTAAATATTTTGGTCCGTGATACATAGGCAAACTTTTGGCTTATCGGATGATTTTCAAAGAAGGTTTTAATCAAGGATATGTGAATATGAAAAATGATCAGATATCAAAAGGGAGTTTTTGACGAAGAATAGATTCAAGGTACGCAACGGACTGAAGAAAAGGATAGATAAAGTTTGGTCCGTTGTACTAAAAGATATGATTCCATAAGGATAAAGTCTAAGTGTCTTTTGCTCCGAGAGATCTAGTTTTGCCTATGCCTAACAACCTATTTGCTTGTGCAAAGTCCCTCTTTTAGACAACCAAAAAGAAAACAAACCTAGGTTATTTGACTTGAATCATCTCCCAAGTCATAAACTATAAATTAAATACCTTAATCTTGTTAGCCCAACTTGTTCCATCATAGATTCCAGCTTATTTTCTTCAAGGCTTTGAGTATTACTAACTTAGTCATTAATACCAAAATCATAATAATACACACATAAAAAATTAGGGGTGCCTAGATGCATCAATCTCCCCCTTTTTGGTTATTGATGACAACATACCATTTAGTTAGTAATATCTCATTTATTCTGCAAAACAGAGCTAGCTGAATAGACTGATAACAGAATTTATGAGTGAATTTTCTCCCCCTTGATGAATGCATGTTATAATTTATATCAGAGCAGAGTATTAAGGAGTGTATCAGAGCAAATAACATCTAAACAGCCATATATAAAGATCATAAATGTAGCACACAAAGGACAAGAACACATAAGACTAATATACTTAACTACTTGTCTTTATATAATCCAGCCTACAGAAAAGAACTTAAGAGACTTGAAAGCGGTTTTTCTCCCCCTTTGGCATCAATAGCCAAAAAGGGTTTCTACTTGCGCCTGGAAAAGACTCTTTTGAGCCTGCCTTGAGCTGAGCTTTTCCTCGGAGGAGAGACTGGGTTATCATCAGCAGCTTCTTGGCTTTGATTTTCTGGCTCTTGAGACATAGCTCGTTCATGCCAACTGGGGTAGCCTGGGTCGCCTGGCTGGATAATCAATAGTTGAAGATCTGACTGAATTTGTTCCAAAGATTCATTCATGTTGTGAGTCTCAGCATGGACGTCGCCCACATCATATATGCAGTCATGTGCCAAGCGAGTGTAGTCGAGCAAGTGTCGGGACCCGAATTTGCAAATCCGGACCCTCTGTGTATACCGCACTAGTCCAGGATCACGCTAGTGCACACAGGCGCAACATAGATGCTATCATAGTCGTACACAGCGAAATATAGCATAAACTTCAATGATTAATAATAACTGTTGTCTTACATGAATAATGCCTCACAGGGCTTAAATAAAAAGTATCAATGAAAAGCAATGGAAATAGAATAAGCGCGTGGCGCTCCGTTCGCCACGAGCAACCGATGAGGCTCGGACCCTAAGCATTCGCATCCATATAATCCTCCTCCACGAAGGCGTAGATTCCTCCTCTTACGAAGTTGTTGTTGTTGGGGTGAGTACATAAAGCACTCAACAAGTTGTGCACAATAATGCAAGTCTAATATTCTATATGCTTGGCTTAATCCAAAGGAATGGCTAATATGGCTATTTTGCGATGAAAGCAACATTTAACAAGAATATAGTAAATAGATTGAAAGCGATAAAACAAATACAATAATTAATAAATTCAGCATTTACAAGTAACCAAGTTTCTCAATCCTAAATTATTTTCCACTTTCCATGGAACCTTGCCATCCCAATAGGTTTTGTTTAACAAAAGTCGACCCATAACTGTAATTCCGAGCATTGCCCAATACCGTGAGCACGGCTATTCGAATAGATTGTACACTCTGCAGAGGTTATGCACTTTACCCACACGATACAACCAAACACCACCAAGGCGAGTGATCGTAACAAAGCCTTTACAATGCTACACCTAGACCCGATCGCTCGCTAAGGTTTCAACATCAAGGGTTAAACCACCACAACAGGCCCCCTCTTACGCCATGTGAGTTAAACCGTAACCGGGACTCACTATTCACCACGACAAGATCAAATCTAGGTTTCACAAATTATTCACTAGGTTTGTCCCATTCCGGACATGTGGTTGCAAGAAGGACTCGGTCAAAGGCTTGCAAGGTTAAGTCCTTAAAGTGATTAAGGCAAGACTTCCACATAACCCTGCCATCCCTGGCCCACCTTGGCACACTGCCCCTTGCCACTTGCCCCAATCTAAAATCATTACCACCCCACTTGATTACCAAGCACCACATGCCATCAACATTTCAATCTAGATGTGTGACCTCCTCGCCACGACAACTTGATATCACGGTGCGACAGCACATGACACACCAATTCATAAACATTGTTCCATATTCCATTAGTCAAGATTAAGTATCAACATTCGGACACATGTGATGACGTGGCATGGCTAAGCAATCTATGACGGTCTAACTAGCCCAGGTTGATTATCAATATTAACCAACTATAATTCCACATCCTAGGGTGACAAATAGATCATGGCATAAAATTGGCAAGGTATGATTTAATTCAAATAGGCATTCCCAGATTAATTGAAATCATTTATACACATAAAATATCATGCATAAAGTTTAAGAGACAAAATAGCAATTTGGTGAAAATTAGGTGCAACATGATCAAAGCACAACTTGCCTTGGAGTAGGTGCTGGTCTTGCTCTGAGCTTGGGTCTTGAAGCGATGAATCTTCCTCCGGATCACCGAGCAGTTCAACGTCTACGCGAAACGATGCCAAAATAGCAAATAAACACTAAAACAGAGAGCAACCAAACTCCAAAAATAAAATAAAATTCACCAATAAATAGATCTTGATTTTACAAATTTTTAGAAATTTGAATCACTCAAATCCGAGTTAAAATGCAAAAGATATAGCCTTTTGAAGTTTGAATAAATACTGAAAATACAGAAAATAGAAAAACCGATTTTTCCGAGTTATTTTTCTATTGGAAAAGATCTTTATTGCGCAATGCTGACGTCAGCCCTGGCCCGAGCCAATCAGGCGCTGACACGTCACCTCGGCGCACAGACCCGGTCCACGGAACCGCCTCTGGTCCACCGTGGACGCGGCTCACGGCGCCTCGCATCACGTGCCCGACACGCGGCGCGCGATCGGCCGTCGCAACGCCGCCGAGCCGATGCTCGACACGCGCGTACATCGGCGATGATCCAACGGCTAACGCTCTAACGCACACGCGGCGCGATCTCAACCGAACAAACCTGATCCAACGGCCGATGAAGCTTCCCGACGAAGATGGCAGCACGGCGGCGGTCTGGCACCGGAGCGGAGGACGACGACCTCCCGAACGGCGTTTCGGCGCGACTCCGACGAGATGAAGTGGCTACCCCGATGCGGCTTGACGCGACGAGCCCGGATCTGGAACCGATTCGGCGAACGGCGGCTTGACGGAGACGCAAACTAAAGAAAACGACCGGCGGCGCTACGAAAAACTGCGGCGAGCTCTACTGCACGGGCGACGGCGACTCGACGGCGAAGGCTAGCACTGGCGGATGCGCTCTGGGATGGCGATCCTCGGGGTGCGGTCCGCACTTTAAATAGCCACGGTGAACGCCCAGAAAAGGCAACCCTAAAATCACGCTGCGGCGACGGCAAGCGGCGGCGGATTCGGAAACCGAATCGGAGACGATGACTGCGGTCCGTCCGATCTGCGATGAACGGCTACGATTAGATCCGAAGCGATACGATCCGATCCGCTCCTTCCAAATCCAACGGGCGAGATCTAAACTTACCAAAACAACGCAAGGAATCCTCACCGCGTGATCTTGATCCAACGGCCGAAGGCGCTAGGGTTTCGCGAAGGAGACAGCCGTCTGATCTGGATCCAACGGTCACACGCGCGGCGGCGGCGAAGCGGGCTGACGGGCCGCACCGCGATGGGCCGCGCACGCACAGTGCTGGGCTTGGCCCAGTACTGTTCCAAGATTTTTCAAAAGCTTTTTGATTTAAAATAATTCCCGAAATTAGATTAATTCATTTAAGGCAATTAAAATATCAGGAAAAATCCAGGAAAATTCTCATAAATACTTTGGGACATTCTGAGCTCAAATAAAATATTTTTGGTAAAACTTTATATTAACTTTATCTATATATACATTTAGTTTTCACTAAAGGTTCAATATACTTAATTAAAATAAATTCAAATAATTTCTGGAAAATCCAATAAATTCAGAAAATCACCAAAATGCACATAAGTGAAATTATAGGCCAAATTTTTGGGATGTTACAGCAAGGCATCTTCAGTGAATTCTGAAAGATGATCTAATTGATGCCTCATCCATAACTGTTTGCTTGTATGTGATATATTTGCAGCTTCCACTTGATTTCTCAGTTTCTGGTGCTGATCATCCATTTTTTTATTCATATCATACAGTCTGTCCTTTATCAGATTTTGAGTAGTATCAAGCTGTTGGACATGCTGTCTAAGATTGTCCTGATTTTTGCTTAGGTGGTCAAATCTGGACATGACTTCATTTTGAAATTTTGTTTGTTCCTCATATCTTAGAGCTGCTGTATTTTGATCTTCCAGGTATCTAACTTGGAATCCTCTTTGATCAGCATGATATTGTTGCTCAAAGGTTGAAAACCAGGAAGACTGAGAGTCAAAGATATTTTCTTGAGCCTAAAATGTATTATCTTGTGCTTGCTCATCATACTTTGGAGAAGATGGTATGGGATACTAACAGTCAAACAAACTTTCCCAACCAGGAAACGTGTCCCTTTGATCATGCTCAGGATGAGTTGATGATGAAGGATAGTAGGTTTCAAATTGCTGGGGCATTTCAGATGGCATCCCAGATCCTCCTGCTTCATTTTCATTTGCTCCTGGTCTGAAAGTTTGTGCCTCCATGAACCTTGCTGCAGTTGCTGTGTCGGGACCCGAATATGCAAATCCGGACTCTCTGTGTATACTGCACTAGTCCAGGATCATGCTAGTGCACACAGGCTCAACATAAGTAAATATCACAATCATACATAGCGAAAATATTATGAAAGACATCATATGATACATACCACTAGTCGAATGACCTCATGGTCCACTTACATGACTATGCCTCGCAAGGTGAATAATATATTAAATCTGCGGCGGAATGAAAACGTAGACAACCCTCGGTATACCACAGTAATCGACAAGGCTTGCGCCTAAACATTCGTCTCCTCCCGGAATCTTTCCTCCAAATTGATGTAGACTCTTCAACTGGTGAGGTTATTGTTGGCAAGGGTGAGTACTTAAAGCACTCAACAAGTTGTGCATGTAATGCAATTCTACGCAACCATATGCAAGGCTTATTCCAAAGGATAAGCTATCATGGCTATTTTGCAACAAAGCAAGATTTACGAACAAATACAATAAATAGATTGTAAAGGCGGTAAAACAAATAACAATAATGATAGATTCAACTTTTCTCAAGTAAACCAAGTTTCCAATCTTAAGTCAAATTCCATCTTCCATATGGCATTCGCCATCCCAACCAAGTTGTTCATTTTAATTAAGCTAACCCTTAATCTGTAATTCCGAGCATTGCTCACTACCATGAGCACGGCTATTCGAATAGTTTCACACTCTGCAGAGGTTATGCACTTTACCCACGTGACATGATCGTCTCTTGGTGCCTTCGGGTTAACACACTTCCTTTGGTGTGTCGGCGGAGAGATCATGACAAAGCCTTTACAATGCTCGCTTAATCCAAGACTACCCGTTAAGGTTTCAACACCGGTGGGTCTCGAAAACCACAACCAGGGCCCCTCTTGCGCCATGTGAATTACACCATAACTCGAAACTCACACCACCAATGATAGTACCAAGTTAAGACATTACAAATTAATCAGCTAGGCTGTCCCATTACAACACGTGGTTGCATGATTGACTCAGGTCAAAGGCTTGTAAGGTTAAGTCCTTAGAGTGATCAGGGCAAGACATCCACATACCCTCTGCCCATTGGGCCCACCTTGGCATACTCGCCCCTTGTCACTTGCCCCAATCTAAATTATTATCACCCAGTTGGTTACCAAGCACCACGTGCCATCAACAATTCAACATCATTGCGTGACATGACTCGCCACAACAACTCAATCTCATCGTGTGATTCCACATGACACACAAGTTCTTAACATTGTTCCATATTCCATTAATCAAGATTAATTATCAATGATTCCGACACATGTGATGACGTGGCATGGCTAAGCAACTAATACGGACTAATCCTCCAATGTTGATCATAATTATTAACCAACTATATTGAACCAATCTAGGGTGACAATGGATCATGGCATTCAATGACAAGGTAGGGTATAGATCAATCTGGTATATTAGCTACGCCCAATTTAATTTAAAACAATTGTATATTTGAAATATATGCAATAGGGTAGAACAAACATAGCAATTTTATAAACATGGGTTCAACATGATCAAAGCACAACTTGCCTTAGAATAGGTTCTGGTCTTGCTCTGAAACTTGATCTCGAGTTGTTGGATCTTCCTCCGAAGCGTCGCACAATTCAACGTCTCAGCTGCATCAAAGAGAAAAGCAAATAAATGCCAAAACAGAGAGCAATTGAACTCCAAAAATCAAATAAAATTCACTATTAAATAGATCTCAATTTTACAAATTTTTAGAAATTTGAATCACTCAAATCCGAGTTAAGATGCAAAAGATATAGCCTTTTAAAGTTTGAATAAATACTGAAAATACAGAAATTGGAAATTGAATTTCTCGATTTATTTTATCTTGAAAAACCTGATTTATTGCATCATCGCGACGTCATCGCCACCGGACCAATCACGAGCCGCCACGTCACCACGGTCCACGCACCGGTCCACGCTTGATTCGGTCCACCGTGGACCCGGCCCACGTCTCTTCGGCACCGTCGCGACACGCGCTTCGCGCCGGCCGCTCTGGCGCCGCCCGCGATCTGCGCCCGATTGCCGACGCGTGGCGGGATCGGAACCACCGTGGAAGATCGGACGGTCGGATGATGGCAACGACAAAGACTCACGTGGCTTAATCCGATCGTTCACGAAGATCGGGCGGCCACGATCCAACGAGCGCGCGACGGCGAGGTCGGTGGCGCAGCTTACGGGCCGAGGAAGAAGATGCTCGGCGGCGAATAGCACCGAATAGGCGCAACTTCGAGCGGATCTGGTAGAGCGGTTCGCCGGCAACACGACGTGATACGGCTACGGCGGAGACACACCGGGCGACTAGGCGACGGGAGAAACCTTCGATTGCGGCGGCACAACCTCGGCGAGCAAGAACTCGATGACGGTTGGCTTCCGGGTGACGGCGAAGCGGCGACAGATGCGGAGCAGCAAAGGCGAATCTCGGGAGGTGGGCGGCTGTGCTTTTATAGCCCTCGGGAGGCGTGCGCAGCGCGGAAATCGGAGACGGTCTCGTGGCGGCGGCGGAGTCCGGCAGCAACACGGAGCGGCGATGTGGCCTCATCTCGTGCGTCCACGTGGCTTCAATCCGACGGCTCACATGCATCGGCGACGCGGGCAACTCTTGATCGCTCGATCAAATCCAACGGCTGAGGCCAAGGGCGGCTAGGGTTTGGTGAGACGGCCGCTTTGGCGCCCGGCGGGCCTCAGCGTCTGATATTGGGCTTCGGCCCAATACTGTTCCAAAAGGATTTTTAACACTTTATTAATTTAAATAATTCTAGAAATTCATTTAATTGGTTTTAGGCAAATAAATAATCAGGAAAAATCCAAGAAAATTCTCAAAAATACTTTGAGACATTCTGGACTCAAATAAAATATTTTTGGCAAAACTTTATTTTAACTTTGCATAAATTTAAATGGATTTGATTAAAAGGTCAATAAACTTAATTTAACATTATTTCAAATAAATCCAGAAAAATCCAAATAAATTCCCGAAAATCATAAATGCACAAATAACCAATAAAATAACATTTAAGCAAATTTTGGGATGTTACATGCTGACTCTTGAAGATGATATAATTGTTGCTCTTCATCCAAGGTTCTATCAACTGAGCTTGAAAGCTTTTGAGTAGCAGCATCATCCATGTTCCATGATTCACTTCCATGAATCACTTCAGTTGCTTCTGGAGAATGATGGCTCAGAGTCTCCCATTTTTCTCTTTGAACACTAGGTTCTCTGTAATTTCTATTCTGATCAGACATATGATGACTCTCATAGGTTTGATGATAACTTTCATGAGATTGATGCCAGGAGTCACTTTGTTGTACCTGGGAGAGATCTCTAAGACTGCTTCTGTCAAACTCATTTTCAGCCTCTGCCCTTTCTTCACTTTCTTCTTCAGCCTGTATTGGTTGATTTTCTTCCACTCCTTGAAGAAAACCAGAAATCCTTAAACTTTGTCCAGTAGCTTGATGCATATTATATTTCTTTGGAAAGCACTTGAATTCCTTATTTAAATCATCTTGAGAGATAATGCCTTGAGCCAACAGGACTCCAGTGATTAACTGGGCAAAAGGCAAAGAGCTACTAAACTTTTTGTAGATGGCTTCCTCCATCTGCCCAAAGAAGTAATCAACTAGATCTACAGGCTGTCTTGATAAAATGAGATGTAGTAACCAAGCTAATACTGAGGTTACTCCTTCCTTATATCCAGACTTGGGATATATTGTATGCCTCAATATTAAAAGCAGAACCTTAGCTTCTTCAGACAGGCAGGACACTCTATTTGGATTAAAATCTTCACTGGAGGTGTCTTTGTATATGTGTCCTGACACTTGCAAGTCTGGCATGTCCCCACTCATTCTCCACCTCTGATGAGGATACATCTTTTCAAAGATTCTTGTCTTATTTGCCAGTGGGCTAGAAGCTCCGATTGCTGATTCAAACTGGGATGACTTGATTTTTCTTATTTTTCCATTCAGAGTGAACATGATATATTTTTTTTGTTTGTTCACTAGTAAAGATGCATAAAACTCTAGAGTCCTTGAGACACTCCATGGAATTGTTTTATTTGACATGATTCTTATCAGTCCAGGAGTTGAGTTTATGCAATCAAATAGTCCAGTTGAACCAATGATATCATTCACTTTATCCCATTCTACATATTGGTGAGTTGATAGAGCAGAAATCATTTTTCCTTTTCCATCTCTTCTGTTCAGATAGGCATTGTATATATTTTTGTGTAACAAGGACACAAAATTTTCACCCAAGGCTGGCCTTGACTCTGGAAACCAGACCTTTTCACTTACTAACCGAACTGCTCTCAACTTCTTAGTACTAAGATTTGCCAGTTCTTCACTGCTAAGAATGTCAATTTCAGAGACCAGTTCAGTACTCTCTGAGGAAGATTCACTGTTGGGTTCATAGGGACAATCCTAAGAGGATGACTCAGAATCAACTATTTGTTTTCCTTTTCTTGGATGAGAGGTTACTATTTTTCGGTTTGCTCGAGCAGCATTATGAACATCTGGGATTAGTACTGGTCCATGGGGTTGTTCACGCAGATTTGTTTCAGAGGATGAACTGGATCTTCTTTGCTTCTTACTCTTAACTTTATCAATAATTTTTTCAATCAAACCCCTTTTATCTCGATTCTTTGACATCATTCTGACTCAAACACAGACTCAAGACCAGACTCTCTTCACGAAGAACAGACCTAAGAAGGAAGAACTAAATCTAAGCACTAGGTCTAGGGTTCGAGATTTTGAAGAGAAAGAGAGAAGTTCTAAGGAACTTACTGAGCTTGAAGGAGATTCTTGCGCACAATGTTGAAAGATCACCGTCGCCAAGATCCGGTCAGGATTTGCTTCGGTGCAGAGAGGAAAGAAACTTCCGGTTCAAAGAAGTTTTGCGCAAGCAAGGAAATAGCAAAGAGGTTTTTGATGGAAGAAGTTACTGCATTGAATGCATTTGCAAGAGTAAATGGGCCTTGGTAACTAACACCTTTTAACCAGGGTACTTGGAGGGGAACAGGAAATTTTCCCTTTTCTTTTTTTTGCAAGGACAGTGGGACCTCCCTTTTTGAAGACCGTTTGAGCAGGCACAGAGATTCCCAAAAACAGGGTCAGGTAAGCAATGGGTAAGACCTGAAGCAATAGGTAAGATTTTGAACAAATTTTGAAATCTTGAGAGAAGAAAGAGTGAATTTTATTTAAGCTTATATATTTCTTTTGAATTTAGATAAGAATTAGATTTAGAGACATTTGATCATGAGGTAGACTTGAGTTAAACATAGTTAGACAGATTACAAAAAATGACCCGGACCAAATTTATTTATACCTAGCCTGGACCAATTTTAGTCCGTTGAAGTGGTGTTTTGGGCCTTGCAAGCAGTTAAGGCCAAAACTTTCATTAGCGACGGACCAAAAATTTAGTCCGGCGGGCATTTAGGTTGTTTGAGATTGGTTCGATCCAAGTAGAAACCTGTAACTTCACTTAAGTTGTTCTCAATCTGCATCATGTCTATATTTCTGAAGATTTTGAAAATAAGAGATATATCTAACATTGACAACCAAAATCAACATAACACAAAAAAAAGGATTTCAGTGAATGTTTGAGTATGATATCCAAATAGGCTTAAGTATTTCTTTAAACTAAGCTCATATGAAAAACTCAAGTATTTAATATGGACACTTTGCTGAAAAAGTCAGATAATAATTTGGTTTCTTTAATTTTTGATTGGATAAGAATGAGCATAGAAAGGTAAGTCTTATAGCAACATTTTTATTATCATTAACAAGAATTTATTCAAAGAGTTATTTTAACTTAACATCTAGTCGAGAGAACATGAGAGACAAAGAATAACTCAAGGTGCATTTCAGAACATCATAACTTTATTTAAAAACAGTGTCCCGGATTACATGTTGAGAGGGAACGGGACAAGAACAGAACAAGAACTTAAGTTTCTCCCCTACGCGCGCGCCCTAGAGCCTCTATGAGCGCTCCTCTGGCCCTGAAGAGAGACGGGAAGGCTTCAAGGAAGGCATCCACAGCAGCAATGTCTCTGACGACCGCCCTTTCCTCAGCCAGCTCTGCTAAAACTCGATCAAATTCCCTCTAGAGATCTGCCAGCTCTGGGTCGTCCCGATCATCGTTGAAAGGCCTTTTTGTCATGATGAAGAACTTAGAAGGGAGCAGAAAGGAGAAGAGCTAGGTTAAGGATTGCCTCCCCAGAGCTCTGGTTTGCCTTTTATAGCCATTGTGATAGGAAAGGAATAAATGCAACAAAATTCGAAGCGGCTTGAAGTTAGAGAAGATGCGGAAAACTAGGAGGTTACGGAAATCGAAGAGATTTTTATCAGAAAGTTACACAAAGCTGGGGTAAGAAATCAAGGGATATGAGCATCAGGATAAACATAGAGAACAACTTTGCTCCCCCTTAATCAGATATTATCGAGTAACATTTGAAAATGCAATGATATTTAGTTCATTCCTTAATTTTGAAAATTTTGCCTCATCAAGCGGCTTAGTGAAAATATCAGCCAATTGGTCCTCAGTTCTTACATGACTAAGCATAATATTTCCTTTAGCAACATGATCACGAATAAAGTGATGTCGAATTTCAATATGCTTAGTTCTGGAATGCTGGACCGGATTGTTTGCTATTTTTACTGCACTTTCATTATCACATAGTAGGGGCACATTTTCAAATTTTATACCAAAATCTAAGAATGTTTGTTTGATGAATAAAATTTGAGCACAACAACTTCCAAAGAGCCACATATTCACTTTCAAGATGGATAGTGCTCTTGAATTTTGCTTTTTAGAAAACCAAGAAACTAAAGACCTTCCAAGCAAATGACAGCTCCCTGAGGTGCTCTTACGATCAATCTTGCATCCGGCATAATCAGAATCTGAGTAGCCTAGAAGCCCAAAGGGAGCACCTTTGGGGTACCATAAACCAATACTTGAAGTAAACTTAAGATATCTAAATATTCTTTTTACAGCACTCAAATGAATTTCTTTAGGAGCAGCTTGAAATCTAGCACACATACACACACTAAACATGATATCAGGCCTAGATGCTGTCAAGTATAGTAAAGAGCCTATCATGGATCTAAAAAGCTTTTGATCAACAGACTTACCTCCCACATCTTGATCAAGATGTGTATTAGTAGCCATGGGAGTCTTTATGATCTTGCATTCTTCCATTTTGAAGCGTTTGAGAAGATCCTTAGTATATTTTTCTTGAGAAATAAAAGTTCCTTCCTTCAACTGCTTGATTTGAAATCCCAGAAAGAATGATAGTTCCCCAATCATAGACATCTCTAATTCTTTGGCCATCATGTCACCAAATTCTTTACAAAGAGAAATATTAGTACAGCCAAAGATAATATCATCTACATATATTTGACAGATCATTAATGTTCCATTGATGTCTTTTAGAAACAGTGTTGGATCAACCTTTCCAGTTTTGAAGTTCTTATTGAGTAGAAAATCTCTAAGATGCTCTAGACCATAGAGTGCTTTAGATAATTTATACACATGATTTGGCGAATTTGGATCTTCAAAACCAGGTGGTTGTTCAACATAGACAGTTTCATCAATGAATCCATTTAGAAATGCACTTTTTACATCCATTTGAAATAGAGTAATGTTAAAATGAGTAGCAAAGGCAAGAAGAAACCGAATAGCTTCAAGACGAGCCACTGGGGCATAAGTCTCTCCATAGTCCAGTCCTTCTATTTGAGTAAATCCTTGAGCTACAAGTCTGGCTTTATTCCTTATCACCACTCCATTTTCATCTTGCTTTTTTCTGAACACCCATTTGTACCAATAACATTGTGATCCTTTGGGCGATTTGTTAAACTCCAGACTTTGTTTCTTTCAAAATTGTTAAGTTCCTCTTCCATAGCAATTATCCAATCAGAATCTTCTAGTGCTTCTTCCACTGTTTTAGGCTCAATACACGAGACAAAAGAGTAATGTTCACAAAAAGAAGCTTGTCTAGAATGAGTTTGAACACCTTTATTGAATTCACCAATGATTTGATCTGAGGGATGATCCTTCGCAATGGTATGATGGCTTTTGATGAGGATTGGACGATCTTGTTCTTTTTCTTCCTCTTCTTCCTCTTGAGTTCCAGCATGAGGCACCATTGATTGAGTGGGGAGTTTATCCATGTCTTCCTTTGGTCGAATATCACCCACTTCCATCTTCTTCATTGCTTGTGCCAAGCCATCATCTCCTACATCATTTAAATTCTCATGCTCACCTTTCGAGCCATTAGGTTCATCAAACTTTACATCATAAGTTTCTTCTACCAGTCCAGTGGTATTATTAAAGGCTCTATATGCTTTGGACTTAGAGGAATATCCTAGCATAAAGCCAGTGTCACATCTAGTTTGAAATTTTCCCAAATGAGTTCTCTTTTTATAGATACAAACTTTGCAACCAAACACACAAAAATATGATACATTTGGTTTTCTTCCTACCAATAGTTCATAAGGAGTTTTCTTAAGCAATCTATGAAGATAAAGTCTATTTACAGCATGACAAGCAGTATTGATAGCTTCAGCCCAGAAAGCATCAGAGGTTTCATATTCATCTAGCATAGATCTAGCCATTTCAATCAAGGTTCGATTTTTCCTTTCAACAACACCATTTTGCTGAGGAGTATATGTAGCTGAGAGTTCATGCTTAATTCCTAATTCATCACAGTATTCAATGATATTTGTGTTAACAAACTCAGATCCATTGTCACTTCTTATTTTCTTGATGGGACAATCAAATTCATTTTGAGCCCTTTTTGCAAAAGTTTTGAAGATTTTTCCAACTTCACTTTTATTTGGCAAAAAGAATACCCAAGTGAATCTGGAAAAATCATCAACAATTACTAAACAATAAGAGTTACCACCAATGCTAGCATATGAGGTGGGACCAAACACATCCATATGCAGAAGCTCAAGTGGTCTAGTGGTAGACATGATACTTTTAATTGGGTGAGAGTTAGCTACTTGTTTGCCTGCTTGACAAGCACTACATAGCTTATTCTTTTCAAATTTGACATCTTTCAAACCCACCACAAGCTCATTTTTGAAAAGCTTCTTTAGATTAGACATACCTACATGCCCAAGACGCCTATGCCAAAGCCATCCTAGGGAAACTTTAGCTAACATGCAAGTTGAGATACATGAGGAGTTAGATTTGAAATCTACTAAATAGAGATTTTGAAATCTGAAACCTTTGAATATAAGCTTTTCATTTTTATCAAATACAGTTACCCCATCAGAAGTGAAGTTACAATGAAATCCAAGATCACATAATTGAGCAACAGACAATAAATTGAAGTTTAGGGAATCAACGAGAAGAACATTGTCAATAGAGTGATCATTTGATATGACAATCTTACCAAGACCTTTTACCTTTCTTTTGCTGTTGTCTCCAAAGGTGATTTTGTGACTTGGATCACTTTCTCCTTCAATTGAAGTGAACATTCTTGAGGTACCGGTCATGTGTTGAGTGCACCATCAAATGACCCAATGTCTGCCTCCACTCTTATAATTTACCTACAAGTTCATTTCTTCACTTTAGGTACCCAAATACTTTTGGGTCCTTTGATGTTAGTTACAGCCATCTTAGGTTTGAAAGGATTTATCAACATAGCCTTAGGTACCCAGACAGCTTTAAGTTTCTTATTTAGAATTGAGGGACCTACATATTTCACATTTGCTTTGCCCCTGAAATCTTTGAATAACATGTAATGGGCATCTACCATGCAATCCCTTTTGGCATGAGAAACATTTGCAAGATAGCAATTTTTAGATTCATGATTCGATTCATGGCAATAATAACATTGAGTGCTTTTCCTGACAAAAATTTGTTTAATTTGACCTAAAGCATTTTTATTTGGCAAAATGTTGGGTTTATACCCCAAGCCCTTTTTGCCCAAATTTGGTCTCTGTCCAACAAGAATTTTGTCAAGAGTAGCACTTCCCAGAAAACATTTTTCTAAGCCTTTATCAAATGTGGCTATCTGAGCTTT
This sequence comes from Otatea glauca, assembly GCA_036346275.1. Lineage (NCBI taxonomy): Eukaryota > Viridiplantae > Streptophyta > Magnoliopsida > Poales > Poaceae > Otatea > Otatea glauca. The sequence continues at coordinate 10,831,358 of CM070724.1, forward strand.
TAGTTCTTTATTTTCAGTTTCAAGCTCCTTGACATAGGAAGCATATTTGCAATTTCCTTTGCAATCATCAGAAGAACCACAAGTTAAGATTTCTTCTGTTGAAGAGTCATGTGAGATAGATGTATTACTTAAAGAGACATGACTGGATTTGTTAGACATCATTTCATTTTCAATTTCTAGCTCACAGTAGTTGATTTGCAAATCTTCATAATTTTTAGCAAGCAAACCATGACTTGTAACTAGATCATTATGAATTTGTACAGACTTTTCATGTTCATGCATAAGTTTTTCATATTTGCCTGTTAGCAATCTTTGATCATTAAGCAAGCTAGAGTAGTCTTCTTAAGAGTTCTAGTTGAATTTGTTTTATCATGCAAGGCATTATTTAGTTCTTCAACTAGTTCTACAAGCTCATCATAAGGAGAGTCACTAACCTTTTCCTCATCTGATCTTGCCATAAGACACAGAGGAAATGAGGGTGGCGGTGGAGTTCACTCATCTAGAGCGAGTCCAGCTAGCCCCTTTGACTTTGGACTTTCGTCATCTAAGGATGAGTCTTCACTTTCACTTTCATCATCAGTAACCCATTCTCCTATGTGAGCTTCTCCTTTTCCTTTCTTCACAAATCTCTTGGAGTAGTTCTTCTTGAAAAACTTCTTCTTTGGTCTTTCATGAGTCTTTTCCTCATCCTCATCATCCTTGTTCTTGTACTTGCTCTTCTTCTTGATTTTGTTGGGACACCGAGCAGCTATGTGTCCTTTTTCATTGCATTCAAAGCATATAACATTAGAAAAAGGAATTTTCTTTGAGTAAGAGTTTGACCTTTCTTTGTCTTTGAAATTGACTCTTCTCATGAGTTTGTTGGCTCTTCTCATGAGTAAAGCTAATTTCTTTACATCTTCATCCCCATCTTCACTTGACTCATCATCATCTTCGTCAGATGAGTCTTGTATAACTTCTTTGGCTTTTAATGCGATGGATTTCTTCCTTGGAGCATCTTCATCTGCCAATGTGAGTTCATGAGCAGATATCTTGCCCAGAAGCTCGGTTGGAGTGAGTCTTTTAAGATCACCACTGTTGGACAAATATGTGATCAAGCTGTGATATGCCCGAGGAAGCACTCTAATCATCTTCCTGCATACTTCAACATCTGAAATTTTAGTTCCTAGGCCTTATAGTTCATTGACAATAGGATTTAGCCTAGAGAACATGTCATTAGCATTTTCTTGAGAAAGCATTTTGAATTGATCAAATTTTTCTCGGACAACATAATATTTTTCTTCTTTTACATCAGAGGTACCTTCATGAATTTCTTATAATGTTGTCCATATGTCATAAGCTGATGTAAGATTACTTACTCTATCAAACATTTCTAAGTTAAGACAGGAAAATATGGCATTTCTAGCTTGAGCATCATACTGCATATTTTGAATTTCACCAGGAGTGGGTTCTCCATATGCAGATTGCCCTTCAGGTATGACACGAGGAGGTATAGGCTTCTCTGTAACCCTCCACACATCATACCCGACAGCTTCTAAATAGCATCTCATCCTAATTTTCCAATAAGCATAGTTTGTGCCATCAAAAACAGGTACCCTACCAATACTAACAGTTGCAGAACCATTTCCCTCACCCATTTACCAAAGCTAGTTAAGCTAAACAAGGTAATCCTAGGCTCTGATACCACTTGAAGGATCGAGATGGCCTAGAGAGGGGGGTGAATAGGCAATTTTAACAATTTCCAAATATTTTAAACAACTAACTAAATTAACAGAGAGCCACTTACTGCAAGAATAATACAGAATTTAAACAACTAACAATAACAGCGAAAGCAATAAACAATATGACACAAGAGAGACAAAGATTTATCCCGTGGTTCAGAGTTGCACTCCTAATCCACGTTGAAGCACTTCTTTCGAAGTTCTGCTTCTCCAAAGCTAGTCGCAGTAGCTCTGGCGATCACTCAGGTAACTCTTTCACTACTCCAGTGAGGTGAGTTCCAAACCTCTCACAAATACAGTTGCCTTCCACAAGCTCCTTTGGACAGGTCACACTGTTCACTTCCTCCAAGTTGTCTAGGATCACCAAAATCCAAGAGTAATAAACTTTGCACAAGTTCTGTCTCTTGGTTCACTTTGCAATTCACACAACTAGACACTGACTTGGAGCTAACACACTTAGAGATGTATGAGAATTGTTGAGTGAAGATGAAGCACCAGACTCCTTTTGAGAATGAGAGCTATATTTCAATACCAAAGTTTAAGGAGTTCATCTATATTCATGGTAGACGGCATAGGAAATGCTTATATAGCCATAAGGAGTGAAAATAGCGTTATACACTTTCTGATGAGCCGTTGGGCGTGTCGGATGTCGAAACAACGAAATGTACACGCACAACGGACTAAGTATCGATGCTTAGCGATCTGGATATGTGTATGACGGACCAAATTTGAGAGTTCAGGACGGACCAAATATTTTGGTCCGTAGTACATGGGTTGATCATAGAAGTTGGTCTGGCATACAACTTAGAGGCATATATGAGCATCAGACCAAATTGTTTGGTCCGTTACACAGGACTTCAAAAGATAGGTGCGCCATAGAGACACATGTACTTCGGACCAAAAATTTTGGTCCGTCATACATGGACTTTTCAGAAGATTGGTTTGGCATAGAGACACATGTACTTTGGACCAAAAATTTTTGTCCGTCATACATGGACTTTTCAGGAGATTGGTCTGGCATAGAGACACATGTACTTCGGACCAAAAATTTTGGTCCGTCATACATGGACTTTTCAGGAGATTGGTTGCCAAGGACCCTTTTTACAAAGATGAATTTTACCCAAGCTTTTTATTTTAGCAACGGACTGAAATATTTAGACACAAAAGCTTGGTCCGTTTTTCGAGTAAAATTCTTTTTGAAGATAGAGGATATTCATTTTAGGTTTCGATAGAAAAAGAACATCAAAGATTTACTCTGGCCAAAAACTTATAAACAGAAAGAGTGCCGGACTAAATATTTGGTCTGCTGCTGAAGGGAAACCAAGAGATATTTTGGTCCGACAAAGAGGAGTGAATTTTTGCATGTATGCTGGATTAAATATTTTGGTCCGTGATACGTAGGCAAACTTTTGGCTTATCGGATGATTTTCAAAGAAGGTTTTAATCAAGGATATGTGAATGTGAAAAATGATCAGATATCAAAAGGGAGTTTTTGACAAAGAATAGATTCAAGGTACGTAACGGACTGAAGAAAAGGATAGATAAAGTTTGGTCCATTGTACTAACAGATATGATTCCATAAGGATAAAGTCTAAGTGTATTTTGCTCCGAGAGATCTAGTTTTGCCTATGCCTAACAACCTATTTGCTTGTGCAAAGTCCCTCTTTTAGACAACCAAAAAGAAAACAAACCTAGGTTATTTGACTTGAATCATCTCCCAAGTCATAAACTATAAATTAAATACCTTAATCTTGTTAGCCCAACTTGTTCCATCATAGATTCTAGCTTATTTTCTTCAAGGCTTTGAGTATTACTAACTTAGTCATTAATACCAAAATCATAATAATACACACACAAAAAATTGAGGGGTGCCTAGATGCTATCAGTGGGTCAATCCTAGCCCTTGATGTAGTGCCCTAGGGTTGAGGGACTCATCCAAGGGTGGTAGGTGGCCCTAGAGTAGTATAAATAGAAGGGGAGAGGAGGCCTTCCTCCTCACGAAGTTTTTTGAGGTTTTGTGCTCCTTTGAGCTTTGCTCACTTTGTTGTGAGGCTTTGTAAACATCCCTTCCAAAAATGCAAATCATTTTCTCTTGTGCTTGAATTTACTTTACGCATTTAAATTTTGCACTTACATTCTTGCAATTTACTTCATGTAATTTGGATTTGTCTCCCCTCCTTCTACATGCATTTGGATTTGCCTCCTCTCCTAAAATGCTTACGATTCTTATGTTGATGATGTTGATTGATGGATGAATCTCTCTTTAGATCATATCCCAATCATCTAGGCAATCCATGCATTCTTCTTGCAAAAAACCGGCTTTTGCGTTCTCGAATGAATGATCTTGTAAATTGCGTTTGTGGAAGTTGAGACTTGTGCTTTTGCTTGCTGTGACTTGTGGGAAGCTATCCAAGATCACCTTGATCATTAAAATCCCATGAGCAAGCCTTGAGTCGATTTCTTGGGTTCTTGCGTAAACTTGGCGTGTTCTTCCTTCCCGGGCAAAAAGGTCAGAACTTTGACGTCAATCCTCTCGATTGATGGTTGGAATGAGTTCCTGACATACCCAGGATCATATCTAACACGTTTCGGGAGTTTTTGTCCAACCGATCAAAAGATTTCTTGAAATTTGCTTTTTGGTCGTGCTGGTTTTTAAGACTGTTCTTGAGCTATTCTTGAGTGCAGTGCTACCGCCTTTCCTACGGTGTTACCAGACCCCGTGAGATAGCACCGGCCAGACAACACAAAAGGCTCCTTTTGTTCGGCTCCTCTTGTGTGTTTCCCTCGTAGGCTTGTTTGGATTATTTTTGGAGAAAAATTTTAAGTTGCGATCATTCACCCCCACTCTGTTCACCATCTTGATCTATTAATTGGTATCAGAGCCGGTTCTGCTCTTCCATAGATCTTGACATATCTCAAGAGCCATGGCGATGGACAAGTATTCCACCAAGCCTCCTATTTTTCTGGAGTTGATTTTCTATTTTGGAAGTCGCGGATGGAGTCATACATCACTGCCTAGGGCTTCCTAATATGGCAGAATATGAAACACCCATATGAGGTTTCTGCTGATGAAAATGTCACGGCCGGTAATATGGCTGACGTTGAGGCGAACGCTAAGGCAAGGAACATCCTCATACAGGGTCTTAGCCGCAGTGAGTATGATAGGATTTCTCACCTCTGTTCTTCTCACTAGATTTGGGTGACTCTCGATGCTTATCATGAGGGCACTACCCAAATCAAGACGGTGAGACAGGACAAATTCAAGCGTGATTACAACAAGTTTGAACAACACGCTGGTGAGAGTCTGGATGAGTGTTTCAGTCACTTTACTAAGATTTTGAGCGATCTCCGAGCAGTTGGTTGCATATACTCTGACTCGGATAATGCTCGTCATTTCTTGACTGCACTCGATCTTAGAGTTTGTGAGATGAAGGTGACCACCATAAAGGATACCACCGACTTGTCGACTCTGAATCTTGACGGGCGTTATTCCAATCTCAAGACTCATGAGATCGATGTTGTCTCTCGGAAGACGAAATCTCAGTTTATGGCTTTGGTCATCGATCCCATTGGATCTTTTTCTTCTGTTGGTTTTTCCCTCTCCACTCTTTGCGAGCTAAGCGATGACCAACTGGATTTTTTTTAAAAAAATGAGCTTGCTCTTTTAGCTCGCAAATTCTCTCATGCATACAAGAGGGTGAGAGAGAGAGGAAGAGAGGTGGAACGATCACCTGCTTCAAATGTGGTGGCCCCAACCACATTCGGGCGAATTGTCCCAAATTGGAGAAGGCCAAGAACGACACCGGCGATTCGGCAAAGAACAACTACATCGACAAGAACCACAACAAGAAGCCTCCAGTTCGCGAGCCAACGCGTGATAAGAAGTACCGCAACTTCTCCAAGAATAAGAAGCTCTTCCACCGTGTCCTCGCCATGCTTGACGACATCAACCTCTCCGACACGGAGACATGGAGCGATGAGGGTGACGATGAACCGCAAGAGAAGAAAGGCGATGATGACTTATCTGGCATGTGCTCCATGGCAGATGCCAACGGCATCAACGACTCCGAGCTCTATAGCGACACGGACGAGGTAGCCTCTTATGACTAGCTCAATGAGGCTTTCTGCAAATTAGAAAAATTTCATGCTAGAGCTAGAGCTAGGTGTATGGATCTAGAGAAGGAAGTAGGTACCTTGACTCAGGAGTTAGCTTCTCTAAGATCTTCTCCTTCCTGAGTCACTGACAAGTGTTCTTTGTGTGATGCCTTGCTTGAGGAGCTAGAGAACCTAAAGACCATACATGATAGTGTGCTTGCTGAACTTGATGGTCTTAGATTGAAGAATGCTAGCACTAGTTCTGTTGATGCTAGTTTTTTTCATGCTCACTTTACTCCTTCATGTCAAAATTGCTCTAAACTTCTTGCTGAAATTAATGCCATGAGCGATCACCTTAGGAAGCTTTCTTCTAGAAATGATGAATTTGAAATGCATGCTTCTAAGGACTCAGTCAGCTCATGTGAGGGCTCTAAACAACTAAAACTTCATAATGAATCTTTAAATGTTAAGTATGCTAATCTTGCTAAGGACTTACTAGCTAAGTCACAAGAAAGTTGCTTGCGATGTGCTGAGATTGAGGGGGACTTGGATAAAACCAAGTCAATCTTAGGAAGAAGTTTGAGGCCCAGAGCATTAGGATTAGAAATGCCCCTTGCGTTTCATGTGAAGCCCTCAAAATTGAGGCAGCCGTGATGATAGAGAAAAATGCATGTGCTGGTAAGTCTTCTCTTTCTGGTTCTTCTTCCTCTTCTCTTCCCTATTCTTCATGTGCCTCTTTCTTCCGGGAATGTAAGTATCTCATGAGCACTCTCAAGAAGTTTGTTGAAGGAAAGAAGAAGCTCAATCTCATTCTAGACCAATCCAATATTAGCCGATTTAATCAGGGTCTAGGATTTGACTACTTCGAGCACGGAGTACCACTGTGTTTAGATCTACTGGGGTTGTCCATGGGATCTTTGATCAGAAGGATGCTCCTCCTGCTACTTCTGCCTCTAGCAAGGCAAAGTATACTTGCACCTTTTGTCAGAAGGATAGACATTTGGTAGATTTCTGCTTTAGGTGAGCTAAGATCACAGGGTGTAAGCGTGTTACTACTCTTAGGGATATTCCGGGTCATCCCCAAACTCTGGGTGCTCCTAAAGCACACTACTACTTCTAGACAGGTTAGAGAGTCGCCTGTTTTTCAGCAGCGTCCATGACTCGGTTTCAAGCTGTTCAGTCGAGTTTTAGTCCTAGAGCTGTCTGTGGTCAGTCTTTCCGCCGTCCTCTTGATATTCCTCATTTTTTCTATCGAGGTAGATATCAACGGCGTGAGGTGTTTTTAGGTAGGAGATTCAGGCAGCTTAACTGGGATGGTTCGGCCTTTGCACCATGGCGGGCCAACCAAGTTTCAGCTCCTAGATCCTCTGTTATTGCTAGTTTTGATCTCGTAAGGATTGAGCATAAGAGAGATGCTAGAGTCCAGTCTTCTTCTTTGGCTGGTACCTTGAAGCAACATGTGATTCAGTATTGGGTTCCCAGATCTTCACTTTATCACAGTACTGAGTCATCTCTTTCTTCTATGACTTGATCTGGTTCGTCGAATGGGGAAGGGAGAGGTTTGGATTGTTGACTCTGGTTGTTCTCGTCATATGACCGGAGACTCTCGTTGGTTCTCTTCCCTAGTCTGAGCCCCCGGTGATGAGTTGATCACTTTCGGAGATGCTTCATCAGGTAGAGTCATTGCTAAGGGTACCATTTGTATTAATCAGAATTTCATTCTTAAGGATGTTGCCTTAGTAAGTAAGCTGCAGTATAATTTGCTTTCTGTTTCTCAGCTTATCGATGACTCTTTCGAGGTAAGTTTCAAGAGTAGTGCCTGTAGAATCCTCGATTCTTTAGGAGGGTTAGTTTACAAGATTTCTAGATATGGGAGAGTCTTTTATGCTGATTTTTTTGCTTCTTCTGGAGACTCTCCGTTGTTTGATTGCTTTAGAGTCTCGTGATCTCTCCTTCTGGCATAGGAGACTTGGTCACATTGGATTTGATCATTTGACCTGAGTTAGCAGCCACAACCTAACTCATGGATTGCCAAAACTCAGGATGGTCAAAGACTTAGTTTGCTCTCCTTGCCGACATGGCGAAATGATTGTTGTTCTCATCCCCCAGTATTGTTGTGACGACTGATGCACCAGGACAGCTTTTACATATGGACACTGTTGGTCCAGCTAGAGTGCAGTCAGTGGGTAGGAAGTGGTATATTCTTATCATTGTTGATGATTTTTTGAGGTACTCTTGGATGTTTTTTATGGCCTCAAAGGATGAGTCTTTTACCCATTTAGGGGTTTGGTTCATAGGTTGTCTTTTGAGCTCCCTGGTGCCTTACGAGCTATACGCAGTGATAATGGCACGTAGTTCAAGAACTCCTATTTTGGGAGTTTCTATGTGGAGTCTGGTTTAAAGCATCAGTTCTCCTCTCCCAACATCCCTCAGCAAAATGACGTAGTGGAAAGGAAGAACATGACCCTGGTAGAAATGGCCAGAATGATGCTAAACGAGTAGAGCACTCTTAGGAAGTTTTGGTTGAGGCTATAGCTACTGCTTGCCATATTTCTAATTGTGTATTCTTGAGAGCACATTTGCACCGCACTTATTATGATTTGAGGTATGGGCGAAAGCCCAGTGTTTCTCATTTTCGTGTGTTTGGTTGCAAGTGTTTCATTTTGAAGTCTGGTAACTTGGATAAGTTTGAGTCTCGTTCTTCTGATCTCGTAGCTAAGGGTCTGGAGTTGCGATGCGCATAGGATCGACCTGCGAGGTGACCTTTGATGAGGCTAGCCCAGAAGCTAGACCTGACATTTCAGGCCCTTCTTCCACCTTCGAGACCATCTTTGTAGAGGATGAGGATGATAGAGATGATGGTGTTCCACCTGATCTAGTCCCCTCTACACCTAAGGTGCCGCCTGTTTCTATTTCTGCACCTCAGGGAGACCAGCCCTTACCTTCTAACTCACATGCAGCTAGTGGCTCTGATCCTACCTCTTCTGTGCATGAGGTAGAGGCCACTTCTACTTCTAGACCTCCCCGTCATATTCAACGTTCTCATCCACCTGATCAGATCATTGGCGATCTATTTGATCGGATCACTCGCTCAAAATAGGATTTGTCCAGTTTTTGCCTCCACTCTGCTTTTGTTGCCTCCTTTGAGCCGAAGGATGTTTCTCATGCATTATCCGATAAGTCATGGATTAATGCTATGCATGAGGAATTTGAGAACTTCGAGAGGAATAAGGTATGACAACTTGTCGAGCCCCCATCTGGTCATAATGTCAATGGGACCAAGTGGGTATTCAAGAACAAATAGAGTGAGGATGGGGTTATTTTAGAAACAAGGCTAGACTAGTTGCACAGGGCTTTTCTCAGGTTGAGGGTCTTGACTTTGAGGAAACCTTTGCCCTTATAGCTAGACTAGAGGCTATTAGGATCCTACTTGTATTCTCTGCATCCAATGGCTTCAAGCTTTATCAAATGGATATCAAGAGTGCATTCCTCAATGGGTATATTGAGGAAGAGGTGTATGTCAGGCAGCCTCCAGGATTCGAGAACCCCAAGTTTCCAAGTCACGTATACAAGCTTTTCAAAGCTTTGTATGGACTCAAGCAGGCCCCCAGAGAATGGTATAAGAGGCTCAAGTCTTATCTTCTCAGCCATGACTTCAAGATAGGCATAGTAGATAAGACTCTGTTCATCAGACACCATGAGTCACACCTTCTTCTTGTCTAGATTTATGTGGATGATATCATTTTCGGTGGCTCGTCTCATTTTTTTGTGTCTCAGTTTTCTGACGTGATGAGCACAGAGTTTGAGATGAGTATGATGGGCAAGTTGAGCTACTTCCTTGGTTTCCAAATCAAGCAGACTTTGGAGAGCACCTTCTTGCATCAAGGCAAGTATACCCGGGACCTTCTGAGGTGCTTTAACATGTCTAACGGGAAGCCAGCGATGACTCCTATGGCCTTGACTGCTGTCCTCGAGCCTGATGAGGATGGTGAGCTTACTGATCAAAAGGAATTTCGAAACATGATCGGCTCCCTCTTGTACCTCACTGCCTCGAGGCCGGACATACATTTTGCTATGTGTCTGTGCGCTCGATTTTAGGCTTCTCCCCGCACCTCTCACCGCCAACAGTGAAGCGCATATTTAGGTACCTTCGTGCTACCATTGATTATGGTATTTGGTTCTCTTCTTCTTCTTGTCTGCCCGTTCGAGCCTTTTTCGATGCAGACTTTGCTGGCTATAGGATAGATATGAAGAGCACTTCTGGCACTTGCCAATTCATTGGCACTTCTCTTATTTCTTGGTCATCTAGAAAGCAGTCTAGAGTTGCGCAATCCACCGCTGAGGCCGAGTATGTTGCTGCAGCCAGTTGCTGTAGTCAGGTTCTTTGGATGAGATCAACCTTGCAGGACTTTGGGTTAGAGATAGAGAGTATGCTACTTTTCTATGATAACACTTCTGCTATTTGCATTACTAAGAACCCAGTGCAGTATTCCTGGACTAAGCACATTGATATTAGATATCACTTCCTTAGAGACCATGTGGAGAAGGGTGAAATCGCGCTTCAGTTTGTAGAGAGTTACCTCTAGATAGCCGATATCTTTACCAAGCCTTTGGATAGCTCCGGGTTTGTTGCCCTGAGGAGTGAGCTTGGAGTCGTGTGCCCTTACGGCCTATTGTGAGGGGGAGCTGGTTTGTATACTATGTATTATATGTTATATTCTAAACTAAGCTTGCTAACAAAATGTGTTTGCTCTTGGACATGTTTTGTTTAGTCATAATCTGAAATTGACAAGCTTGGTGTCATATCTTGTCATTATGATCAATTGGATAATTTTCAAAGCTCTTTAGATGCATTTCATACATCCATGCTAGTCAAAGGGGAGAAAATATAAAAATCTTGATGTCTATATTGCTAAAAGGGGGAGAGAATGTAGAAAAGGCATCATTAAAAAATTGAATTGCATGTTTGTTATTATGATTCTGGTGAAAAATTGCTAATCTTATCAATCATAAGCATTTGTGAACTCTTATTGGATTCTAGAGCTTTTGTGAAAAACTTGCTCTTTCCTAGAAATTGCTCTAGAATCTTTCTCGCCAACTTGGTCATGTCCTTATTCTCTTTTCTTGGACCAAATTTGGTTTTGCATGTTTATTATTATGCCTTTTGTGTTGTTTGTCAATATACTCATCAAGGGGGAGATTGAAAGACCATGTGGAGGTCTACCTTTGTTTGTGATGAGTATTTGACTAAATTTGTGCTTGGTTTGCTCTGGTTTGAGTTTGATTTGAATTGAATTTTCAAATTGAAGCAATTTGTGCTCTATCTGCTTTTCCCGGTGCTACCAGCCGAGCGGTAGCCAGGACCCCAAAGCGATGTGGAAAAAACCGAGAGAGTGTTTTTAGGGGTTCAGGCAAGCCTGTGCTACTAGCCTTGGCAGCCTGGTGCTACCGGCCGAGTGATAGCACGGTCTCGCACAACGGTGTGATAATTCCAAAGAAGTGCATTTTTGGGCATTTTGGTGGTTCGGTACTACCGCCCATGGTAGCCTGGTGCACTGGGCTAGCGGTAGTACCGGCCCAAATGTCCGGTGTTAAAATTCCAGAGAGCACCCTTCTCTGATTCGGCTGTAGGGCGGTGCTACCGACTTGGGAGCGGTAGCATCGGCCCTTTTGAGCAAAGATGAATTTTTGTCTTGGGATTTTGATGGATTTCATTGCATATCTTTTGGGACATTGCTATGTGTTGTGTTTTCTTGTTTTTGATGGTTGCAGGACGACGATGCTAGGTCATGGTGAGGCGAAGTATGACCGGGAATAAGCAAGGAGCGTTAGAGGTCTAGACGGTTGAGAATCCCCGGAAGATGATCGGAGATAGAGTCAGTGCAAGACAAGAAGACAAGGAACGTATGAGATGCTAGCTAGAAGTTGCTTGGATCAATGAGGGCCGTCGGATCACGGTCTAGTTGATAGGATAGCGGGTCTAGTTAGTGTGCTTTAAAAACCGTGCAAGAAAACCCGGTTTGTGTGGAGGGTTTGGGTTAACCCTTGCATGGTTGTGTGAGTGGGTCAATCCTAGCCTTTGATGGAGTGCATTGAGCACAAGCAATTGCATATAGAATACCACAAATATTTTTATGACCCTCTCATCAGAAAAGTTGTCGCCTCAATGCATTTAGGATGTTTTGATATTGAATTGCAAAATCTATAATTGATTGTATGTTGTAAATGTCATTGCATAAATATCTAAGGAGAATAAAATTTCGAAAATCAGATACTAATCATGGAAGTTCTGCCAAGAGAGTTAGGAGGAAAAAACTATAACACAGACGGTTATATTTAAAAACCGTCTGTGATAAGTATATCATAAACGGTTTTAATTAAAAACCGTCTGTGATTACTTATCATTAGAGACAGTTCTATCGTAGAACCGTCTAAGACAAAAAATCATCACAGACGGTTCGTAAATAGAACCGTCTCTGATATTAGTTTTACTGACGGTTCGAAAACTGTCTGTGATGTGCCTTCTCATCACTGACACATTTTTGCAGACGATTCATAAAACCGTCAGTAATGAGGTTTCTGAACCGTCTGTGACAAGCTTTTCTATAGTAGTGGCCTAAACTTTCCATGCAAGTTGTGGTGTTGCCCCCCTATTCAAATTTCCAATACATTAAAACAAAAGTGCAGGTTGACTTCCAGAAATGTTAAGACTGATCCGGTATACTACAATTTCAGACCATGCCTTTCCAGCAATCCAAATAGTAATTACGACACACATCGCATACAAATGATAATGCAAGGAAAAAAAGAGAGTAGAGCACAGTGTAAATAAGCAGGAATAGCTTGTGCCATCTAAGCATTGGTGCTAACTGTAGACTTCTGCTTGTGGTTTTATTCTTTCCAGTAGCTTCTCAGCTTCAACAAAACCTCCTAAGGGACCCAGAGGTGTATATTTTACTTGCCTCCAACTGTTAAAATGAGGCGGTATAAATGATTTCCGATGGGAAATAATAAATGACATTTTTTTTAAAAAAATCATAAAGCTCTGTAACTTGCGTACCTGGGCATAAATGGCAGTGCCAGGCAGTGAAGATGAAGGTGATCAACACTATTACATGGGGGCTGATGAAAACCAAATCTACAAGATAAGCCAAGAATACAAGACAGTAGACAGTAAGAACGCTCAACAAGTCTTGTGATAATAGAAATGAATATTAATGTTACCATCATATGAGACTGTTTTCAAGCAGATATAGAACAAATAATTTTCTTTCGGCAATACCTGTGTTCCTTAGAATTGGGAGCATCTCGATTGAGCAAATCTATTCCCAGCTTCACCATGTGACTAATTGAAGGGGAAAAAATGTTGTATTTCAACAAGCAGTCCGAGTTGCCTTTCATGAAATGCAGTAGCAAGCCAGGTTTACATGAAGCAAGAAGCTACAGAACACATGTAGTCTGCTATTAGGAGAAAACAGATAACTTATTTCAGAGAGCAAGGAGACAAACCACACACATTTGGTTGAACACATTGTATATGTTGATTCAACGACAACAAATCCTGTCAAAAGGGCCATAAACAGCCAATGATTTTTCTATCCTGCAAAATATGTACTACAAATCACAATATACGCCTACACCAGCCATGCAACAACAAGAGCAAGACTAGCACATACCAAAAATGGAACATAGTACCTATGCAGTTACCAAATGCAGGGCAACGGTCGTCATTACCCCTAGCACTTGCTTTGCAGCAGTTACAGTGCCTAACCCCCGAGAGTGATGGAAGTTTCTACAGCAAAGTACAAAAGGTGTTGACATGTTAATGCAAGAACTCCACATTTCAGGTTAGCTACTTAATATAACAACTCATGTAAAACTCTACTTAATATCCTGTAATAAGAAATTCAAACTATACTCTCCATCCCAGACATGGGGGTATACTAAGACCATGAACACTTAAGCTTAGGATTTGCACAACAACAACGTAAGGTGACTAATTCTAGCTTAGACTCGCCTAAGTTCATCGTGAAAAAATATGTTCAAGAAGAGGAGCTGACCTGTAAAATCCCAATAGAAGCAGTGCACACTCAGCATTAATTAGCATGTCAAGCAGAGAAGATGTGCCTGCAAAACATAACTAATTACAAAACTATAACAGAAGCTAGATAAATTCATTCACCTATAATATCCTGCTCCCAAATGGCATTGTAAATGTAACAAATTATGCATAATCGAAGAATGAAAGTGTATATAAGGTACACGCCTGCATATCTGACACATTTATGGCATCTTATCTACAATACCAATGATACACTCCTAAATGTACTAGAATGGCATGTATGATTGCATTTAATCTAAGCTCTAGCAATGCAAGTATCAGGAACGGTCCTCAGCTTCACCAAAATCAATGCAACGCCACAAATATATGCAATGCGCTGAGCTATAAGAATGCTAACATTATACTGAAAAATCATACCACACTGCAACGACATAGTATGCCATTTCTAACACGAATGACCTGCTTACGCACACTCTTCAAAGTCTAACTGATGAGATGCACCAAGATTTCACCTCTCCGAATGACGAATACGTAGACGCCCCACATGAAGAGGATGTTGAACAGCACGAACAGCGGCGCCGAAGCCGCCACCCCGATGAACCTCCTCCAGAACCTGCCTACCACAATAGTTGCCAGAAACACCAAACCTGCGCAACACACAACCAAAGAAAGATCAAAATTGCGCTAAAAGAGCCAGAGGAAAGCAAAGTTAACCAGGACTAACTTGCGATGGGGAGCATGGCGAGGAGGGAGAGGGAGGGAAAGAGGCGGGGCACCATGGACACGGCGAGCTGCGAGAAGAGCACCAAGCCGCAGGAGAGCAGCGACGACCACAGCACCTCCTATGGCAACCTCCGCAGCCGGTGGAGCCTCGATGGCAGTCTGCTCATCGCCCATCGCCGCGAATTCCTCGCCCTCTAGATCACAAGAACCATCAAGAAGGTTCATGTCAGGACCCTCAAGAATACCAAATCCAAACCAAAACAAAATACCAATCATCCGAGAACTACAAGAGAATATAAACCAGAACAACCAGAAGAACTTACGAATCCTAACAAACTAAGAATACTCTAGATATGTGGAATGGTCATGCTTCATTTCATTCCTTTTTTGAGTTTTATACTTCCTCCCAGATACAAAGTTTTCACTGTAACAGAAAAGATTCTCTCTCAGTTTAACTCATGCGGTAAACGAAAGATAAAGACAACATAATTACAGCTGGTAATTGTCGGTAATTACTGTTTACATCATTTAGTTGTTGGATTAAACCTAGTCAGTTTTCCACCTTTCGTAGCCGTTGATGATCACTTAAAAAAGTCGGTCAATCGGTATTTTGGCTACCGTCTTCTACTGTTCTTGTCTTCCTCACTCGTTTCCTGACAATTTCTGAAGCCAAAGCTTGTCCTCAAGCTTAAAAATGTGGAAAAGTGCTCCTGATAAAACTCGCGTCTTCCCAGGTTGCATCCTTTTCAAACATATTTAACCACTTCACTAACCATTGAGTCACTGCGCCTCCTTTCCATGACACCAATCTCCGATCAAGAATAGCAATTGGCTCGACTTCGATTCTACCTTCTCCATCCACTAAAGGCAAGCCAGGTAGAGGAATAGCATTACATCCCACATGTTTTTTAACTGACTCACGTGGAAAACCGGGTGTATGGTAGCTTCAGGTGGCCACTGCAATCTATAAGCTACTGCACTCACTTTGCTCAAGATCCGGAAGGGTCCATAGAATTCTGAGCGAAGCTTGAGGGAACCCTTGAGACCAAAGGCATTTTGCCTATATGGCTGTAATTTGATATACACCTTATCTCCAATTTCAAAGCTTCTCTCAAAACGCAGTTTATCAGCAAACTTGTTCATACGAGCTTGAGCTTTGTGAAGGTTATCTTGCAGCTTCTTTAACATTTCTCCCTTTTCATCAATGGTAACTTTAGCTTCCTCAGACAAAGCACAGGGAATAGAAAACTCCGCCAACTGTGGAGGAGGAAATCCATAAAGAGCCTGAAGCGGTGTCACTTTTAAAGAGGTATGATATGATGTATTATAACACCATTCCGCCATTGTAAGCCAATTAGCCCATTTCTTAGGCTCTTGAAAAATCATGCTGCGCAAATAAGCCTCCAAACATTGGTTTACACGTTCGGTTTGCCCATCCGTTTGGGGGTGATGTGTTGTGTTGAACCTGAGGGAAACTTTCAAATCTTTGAATACTTCTTGGAATAATTTGCCGGTGAAAACATGATCTCGGTCGTTAACAATAGCCAATGGCATGCCATTCAATTTGAAATTTTGATCCATGAAAGCTTGAACTACCTGTTGCATGGTATAAGGATGAGGCAAAACCAAGAAGTGTGCATATTTGATCAGCCGATCCACAACCACCAATATAGCATCTTTACCCTTTGAACTCGGTAATCCTTCTAAAAAATCCATGGAGATGTGAGACCATGCCATTTCGGGCACCTCTAATGGGTTGAGTAATCTCGGAACATGTATGTGTTCAGGGTTGATGAGATGGCATATTGGATACTCTCTGACAAAAGCTCCCACACTTTTTCTCATTTTCAGCCAGTAAAACAACTTTTTCATTCTATGATGTGTGGCTCGAGTACCTGAATGCCCACCGAATGTGGGGGAATGAAATGTCTTCAACAATTCTGATATGAAATTGTTGTTGTCTCCCACATACACTACCTTGAAAAAGGCCATCAGTGGCGGTTTTTGAACCGTCACAGATTTAGTGCCACTGATAATCGAGGATTATCAGTGGCGGTTCTAGAACCGCCACAGATAACACTATCTGTGGCGGTTTTTGGCTAGAACAGCCACTGATATTCGGGTATCAGTGGCGGTTCGAGCCAAAAACTGCCACTAATAATCCAAGTATCAGTAGCGGTTTTTTGATAGAACCGTCACTGATACTCAAATATCAGTAGCGGTTCTAGACTAAAAACCGCCACTGATAATACGACTATTAGTGGCAGTTTTTGGCTAGAACTGTCACTGATACAACTATCAGTGGCGGTTGCATATAAAACCGCCACTGATAGGCCTAGTATCAGTGACGGTTTTTTGATAGAACCGTCACAGATATTACGTCAGTAGCGATTTTGGGCTAAAACCGCCGCTGATAATCCCACACACGAAAATAAAAAACTGGCATTTGTGGCTAGCCTGAGGCAGCGCTAGCTATGCCTCTTCATTATGTACACATGCAGTAAGAATACATTGAATTATTGAAATTTGAGTATACATATTAGTACCTATTGCTGTTATAGACTAACCAATATAATCCGAAATAACATGTATTGCTAATCACACCCAAACCATCCAGAAAGAAAGGAGGAAAAGAGAGTGCTTACCTCTAGTGCATAGTGCAAAGCTCATAAATGATATGGATAACACAGAGCGGTGAAGTTTGCAAGAAGAGACACAAATTTCTAGAAATACAAAAATGAAGCATCTAGGAGATAGTACATGGTAGCAAATTAAAGTGATGAATAATCCAATATATCAGACTGAAGAAAGACAGAGGCATGAGCTAAATACGAAAATTCCATACCTCCGTAGCAGCAAGGTTCTTTTTTTGGGAGTTCCTTTATAGAGACCACTTTGACTGACATGGTTTGCCATTGTTTCATACATCATAAACTGAATTGATGGTTTACATACCTAACAATTTACACGGTTCAACCTATGGAACTACATATATAGCCATTAAATTTTGGTTACGATGTTCAAAAATAGACAACCAAGCATGATTCTTGTCACAACAAGTCCTTTTCAGAATCCTCCTATGCCTGCCAAGCTTGCAATTCTTGCACACAAATTTCATGTAGCAGTGAGGACCTATGCACATGCGTATATGGATTGCCATGTCAAAGATATTGTATTTAAGTAAGTGAACCGATCTAGTCCTCTTTTTGTTTATTAAAAAACAAACCTATAAAAAACACATAATATTTGGTTGTAGCCCACTGATTTGTAATATAAGTATGGCTTATTTGCACATAATATCTCATACATGATATACATAAACCAACTAACAATTATAAATCTACACTCATGTATAAGATTGAGTTATCTTATTTGCCTCCAAAAACAATTTTACATACGTAACCAAACGCAGTTTTGGAACCACAATACAAACATAGCAAACTTTGAAACGTGAGGATTGCGAACATCCTGGAAGATCAAAGCATCCAAGTAGCTTACTAAAAATATGAAATAAGAGATCGTTCATCTTATATGCACAACATACCCACACACTAACCTATGCCCTACATGGTATGCCCATACCTATGGTTGTTATATAATTAAGAAGATAACCTATAAGAAGATGCATTTTGACTACTTGTACCATGCTATTCCATTAGCTCCTTCAGTGTGATCTTGAAAATGTAGAAATTTTTCTCTACTCCACAAAGCAAATATATAATATAGAACTAAAAGAGAATGGCAAATACAACTCCATATCGATTTATTTGGACAGAGAAACAACAAAGCTCTACCTTAGCAACAACTGGGCATAAAGGCTGCAGCGTTTATATGCAATAGGAAAAAGAAGTAACAAACTGAGTAGCTATTGCATTAAACACAAACAAAACATTAGTCTTGACAATAGAATAATCAAACTAACCATTCCTTTCTCTATAACCCTCCCAAATAACGACATCGAAGATATCTTCATCATTTGACCAACATTGAAGATGTTACCAAACAAATCAGATCCATCATTTGACCAACATACTCATGTATTATCAAGGAATTAGAAAAATCTTGAAGGATAAGCTGCACTGCTCAGGGTGGTAACTTGCTAGAATAACATGAATTTAGCTTTGTATACTTCAATTGAGCCATGTACAGAAAATTGCCAGGCAAAGTGTCAACCACTGCGAGAAGAACATATTAGTTTGGGCAGCATTTGTTCAACAAAACCATGCAAAATGAAGTAATATAAAGAATATTGAAGAAATGAGTATGTCACACCTTGTATAAGTTATTGGCGGTAGCAAACCAGGAATATGCACATCGGATCGTTTCATTTCAGTCAAGGCAAAACTGTAATAGCAAACCAGGAAACATATAATATTGTAAGACAAGACAAACAAAAAACACCAATTTACCTTCTTTGTATACAACACCGAAATCCTAAGATCGGCTAAAAACAGAATACTCCTGACATGTTCACGGTGGCCGCTTGCTACAGCAGTAGTTCCCCTCTAATTGGCCACTATTTCAGTATTTTGGTGAGATCATTCGCAATTCTAACCAGAAAATATTATATTGAAATAGTATGGCTATATATCTATATAATAGACATACAAGGTGGTCAGTCCATGACCAGCAAAAGGTTCATATAGCTCACGTATATAAATGTTCCTATCTGATTACAGGGAAGTCATAATATCAGGATGTGATGATAACACGATGCTCAAACAGTCATATATAAGACAATATACAAAATATCTATGAGGAGTACGTGCATCCAAAACGCTTGCACAACCACTGACAAAAGAAGTGGCATTGACAAAAGAAGGGGTTCCCATTTGAAAGGAACAAAGAGTTATTTACACTTTGTAATGAAACAGAATTGAAGTAAAAAAGCCTAAACTAGTGGAGGTAAACTAGAAGCCTACGAGCCTTCGGAGGTTGAAGACACGTGATTTGAGACAAGAATATGGATGGCTGGATCGTTGTTGTCTTCGTCATAAAACTCACCATTTTTGTTGATTATTTCCTTCATGATGAAGTAGGCGAGCTGGCCCTGAATGGCTTGGATTTCAAAAGGAAGCAGTCCTAACGTAGACAACTTGAGGCGCTGTAAGTATAAAAACAAAATTAAGAGAGAATATAGAAATTGAGTGGTGCGAATCAGTGTGTCATGTCAGCATGACTGACCTCTACGTCATTGTCTTTTATTGTGCATGATAAGATTTCGCGCATGTACTGGCACACGAAGTACCCACATAAATTTGTTCCTTTCTACCGCTTGTGACCTTTGCAAAAATCGAATGAACTAAGATGTCGTCGAAGGAGCTATTTACTATGAAATATGATATAAGAGTATTCCTTTCGTGCGTACCGGAAACTTAGTACGGATTGTAAGGGATTTGTGGTATGGGCGGTATCTCGAGCTCTTCTGACAATATCTTTTGAACGCCTCATTCACTAAATGTGTCATCTCTTCAAAGTCTTTTTTAGGTTTATCCAAAGGATCCATGATCAACATCTTGCTCTTTTACGATGAATTATTACGAGAATCGATGGAAGCTACATACACATGCATGATACCACCATTAGTCCTTACATCAGAGTAAATAACGAAATAAACGAGTAATTTAACTAGCTAGTGAGCAACTTACTTAAAATGGTATGGCAAAAGTATAAACTCCTTGTCTTGTAGTTTAATCAAAACTTTATATACGTACTCCTCGACCTCCTTTGGTGCTCTTTTGATTTCATGTTGGCAAACCGTTCCCGGGTCGAGGAATCCCACTGGCCCCTTGGTTCTTCGTACTTCAATCATCTCGTATCTATATAACGAATTAGTTAGACATGACATTTATCGGTATTACGTGAATGTAGGCCAAGATTGATATATTAGACACTTACAGTGACCAGCATCTCAAAAAAGATATGTCGAGGGCGTCGTGATAGAACAAGTTGTGCAAGTTATCGAATTCTATTAAGTAGTCATGGCCCTCATGGTGACAATGTTCCTCACGGAAAATTACAGTGATCACCTTCGGGAGTACGTCTTGGTTGGATCGATCTAAGTACCATGCATGTAATCGCTGCATCATGGGTGTTAGACTTTTTAACTTCGAAGCGGTGACAAAGGGCTTCCCTACCTCGAATTTCAATCTTTGTTGATCATCTTGGTCATCAGACTGCGCCTTGCCTTTACTTTTCTGTCACACGACATCATACTCGGTCCTGGCCTCACCTGACCTGGCTGATACGGCTTGTCTAATGTGCCAAGTTTTGGGGTCAGGGGTTGTAGGTTTGTCCTTTGAAGTACCAGGTGTTATAGGTTTATGCTTTGGAGTACTAACAGTGGCCATCTTGATGGGGTCCTCAATGCATTTCTTTTCTACCTCATTTTGCTTCTTCCCCGTTTCACTCTCAGGTGCTGGTGACGGATGCGAGGATTGTACTGCAGGAGAGGCTGGCACTGCATGGTCCAAGACGATGTCACGCTTGCGCCATTGGATGAATGAGTGGACGACACTTCCTAGAGTTGTTATCTCATCATTGGCGAGTTTTTCCAGTCCGATCTCAGCAAACTGTGCAAGTACCGTGTCCACTTGGATCTTTGCATAACTCGGCGCTATCGGGTATTGTGCAGACACCCCTTCTTGGCACGGATAGACTACCCACAGAGCGGCTGCACAAATATGTTCATCACGGGCACGTTGAGTGACAGTGTGGGGTCCCGTATGTCGCCCACGGGATAATGGTTGTTGTCCGCTTCGCCAATGGCGTGGGCGCGCAATCGCCGCGACGACTGTAGGATCGAGAAAACGTTGTGGGCTGCGATCGCTCAAGGCTTGTTGTACTTGTCGCTCAACTTGTTCTTCAATGGTGCCTTGTATTTCTCGCAGAACCCTTTCCTTCATCATTTCCATTTCCTTCTCAACCCGCTCTTCTTTAGCTCTCTTCCGACTCCTATAAGAGTCTCCGTGCTCAGGGAATCCACTCCTCCATGGAACCTTGACCCCAACGCCTCGTGTCCGACCAGGGTGCTCTTTGTTTCCTAGGGCATTGTTAGCTTGTCTTTCTCCTGTGCAGGTGAAAAGATCCTTGGGTGGACTGGGCGTGAAACTCATAAACTCTCTGCGTCATTGCTTCGTCTTCACTGCTCTTGAATGATAAACCCCCAGTAGACAACATATCTGCCCTCGCTAGCACGTAATGCTTCACTCGGTCTGGTAGTCCGATCAAGGGACTTGTGCCAGCCAATTGGACCGCTTCTAATTCCTGCCTCTCCCATTGATCAATTTTACCCGCGTACCCACTCATGCCAAGTCTGTGGGGGTGAGTATTCCTTCTTGCGATGCTAATGTGGTCCTCACTGGACTTCCTTGCTGCTTCCGATTGCTTCATCGCCACAAACTCATCCCAATATGGCTCCAATCTTGGGTACTCTCCGATGGCTAACCGGTTTTGCTTCACATAATTTGTGTTCAGCCTCGCCTTGAACTTTCTCCACGCCGCATCCATGGTCATCAATGCGTCGCGACGCACAAGATCTTCGGCTCCTTCGGGGAATTCGAAGGTTTCTTTGAGCTCTATCCACAGATCCTCTTTGGTGGCTCCGGGCACTTTATGCCAATTCGAATAGGTGATTGGCACTTTATCCCTTACGATGCACTCGCATGTTGACCTGTATTTTGCTGCTGATTTTCTCGGTGCAACAGGGGCCCAAGTATCTAAGACCTCTGAGATGGTGTACCGGCCTTCAGGCTTCTTAGTTTTCCATCGTCCTCGGCGTCTTGCAACAGGAGCATCATCTGCAACAGCGGTGGAGGCCTCGGCACCTTCGGTGGTTGGGTGGAGGGTAAGGTACCTGCTCGGGCTCTCCTCCACTATAGGCTCGGTTTTGGGCTCCATTAGAACTACAGTTCGACCCGAAACATAATTTTCGTCAATTATTACTGAATCATCTCATGGAATTTCAAAGTAAAGATGTACTGTCCTGTGTGTAAAATTGTGTGGTGCTAAGATGAAAATGATTTCGCAAGAGCAAGAGACTTAATTAGATCAGAACAAGTGGAAGAATGCAAATTTTTACTTAGCCAATTAAAAGCTATGTTCATTTTACTACCTGCTATTCAGAACTACTGTTAATGTATATAACCTCTGTTCATCTCTAATCTGGGAACTAGTAATACATCTTCTGAATAAATGGCAAATTTTATGTAGATGCTCAAAATGTCTTCGTTTGCTCAATTTAAAGTTATATAGCAGTAGATATGCTGTGGTCAATTAACCACTCAAACTTGCGAAAGAGAAGTCAAGCAAAATAAATGGAAAGGCGCTCGCCAAGGAACAACCAAATGAGGAAAAAATAAGCCACTCGAGGACAGGATGTCTGCATATATGGTTCCCAACATGTGATACATGAATCTTTCAAGTACTGGAAGCAATTCAAAACATGTAGAAAGAGGATAGCACATGAATCTTTCATCGCTTTGATAAACTGAGATCCATACAATTACCATTTTGTTTTAGAATTAAGTGAAAGTTTGTGTGCATTCAACGTTAATTCACATTGCTCATAGCATCGCATTGCACATATGAGCACAGTGCAACTACAAGAATGCTTGATGAATCTTACAAAAGTTACACATACATCAAATGAAAAGTAGAATATACAATCAGAATGTACTAACCCTTGCCGTGAAATCTGGGTACTCTAAAACTATGAAACACAGCTTGAAATCATCGAAAGCACTAACACAACAAAACACGACATGTGATGCACATGGTAAGGCAAAGACTATATATCCGAGAAGCTATAGGATTGATTGAATTGGACGATTCGAGTGGTGGGGTGAGAGGAAAAGAGGCTCGACCTTGCCGGGACGACGTCGGGGCGCGAAGCGGCGTTAGGCGCGGGCGTCGAAGCGAGGGCACGGGGGCAGCGGCCGTGGCGACGTCGTCGGGAGGGCGGCGTCGTCGACGGCGCGGCGCGCGCCGGGCGCGAGGCGCTGCGTCGAAGCGGTGTCATCGGGGACGGTGTCGGGCACGGGCGGCGTCGAGCGCGGGAGTTTAGGGGTTTAGGGTGTGACAGAAGGGCGGGAGTTTAGGGGTTTAGGGCGATTCAGAAGCGGCGGTATCTATTTTATTTATAGACGGTGCATATTATCAGTGGCGGTTCTTAAAAAGAACCGCCACTGATACATTTATCTGTGGCGGTTCTTTATACGAACCGCCACAGATAGTATTATCAGTGCCACTGATGTGCCTCTATGCGTTAACCCTGAAATTTGTTTCTGAATCAACAATACGCTTCACTGTATTGTCGAATAGCAGCGCTGAGTTCAGAAGACCTGTTTTTTGGTGCTACGCAATTGCAGCGTTTTCTGATTTTGTCTATTACTTATAAAGCAAATACATAAGCAGTTTACAGGAAAGAATCCGGACTCCTTTCACCTAACAGACTCAACAAACTCTCCAAACTTTCAACCGGATAGAACACTATTTTGTCATCCGGCAAAACAATCAAGTACTCTTCAGACACTAAAATAATCACCAAAACTAGCAGAGTCCGAAACTGACTCAAAGACCAGAAAAACTAACACATAGCTAGGAAACAAAACCGAAAACAGACTTTAAACTACCATGCACAAGATTATCTTCAACAGTGGTCATCATTAGGGTTGATTACATAGAAGACTTGTGCGGCCAGTCATCATTGGCGAACCCGAAGGCGCCATACGCCAGGAGCTGCTCCGCCTCGATATTGCCATTACTCGTATATAGCTAATTATTTTCTTTCACGCTTTGCCCTTCTTCATGATCGTCGCGATGATAGGTAGCTTCTGAGTGGTTTCTTCCTCGAGCTCGATGTTGCCATCTACGAAAGGAGGCAACTCATCAAACTGGTTGTACTCTTCCTCATCCACGACATTCTCAACTCCGACGATCCTTCTTTTCCCTCAAGAACTACATGGCGCTTCTTATCTGTCGGGTCGATTACATAGAAGACTTGTGCTACTTGCTTCGCAAGTACGAATGGTTCATCTCTGTATCCGACATGTTCGATGTCCAAAGTAGTGAAGCCGTACTTGTCCACCTTGACACCCTTTGGGAGTTCTACCCAACGACACCGAAACATTGGGATCTTAAAAATATAGTAGTCGAGCTCCCAAATCTCTTCTATGAACCCATAGAAGCTACTCTTCTTACTGCCTGTGTTGTCATAGGCATCTATGCGGACACAACTATTTTGGTAAGTGCTTTTGCTATCCTGAGATCTCATGTAAAAGGTATATCCATTTATGTCGTATCCTTGCCATGTCAAGATTGTACCTGATGGCCCTTTTGCCAGCCACCTCAACATGACACTCGTTTCTTTCCCAGTCATATGCTCTTTGAACTAATGATTGAAAAAACGGTTATGCTCTTTTGTTACCCAAACCTCTGATCGTCCACGATTTTCCTCTCGTAGCTTATCCTTGTGCATGTCCATATACTAGGACACCTCAACCGATCAAGGCAAGACGTGAAATGAGCTTTTTCGAACAATCCATGATCGTAAGAATTTGTTGATTTCCTTCCAATCGTCCCTTTCCCAGCTAGCCTACCCTTATGGCGAGATACAGGCACTTCTACCAGTTCCACCCCTTCCATGTAATCCACGCAAACCTTGATAACCTCCTCAGTTGCATAACCTTCCACAATGCAGCCCTCCGGCCGAGATCGATTGCGTACATACTTCTTTAGGATACCTATGTACCTTTCGAACGGGTACATCTGATGCAGGAATACGGGGCCACATACATTTATCTCGTTCACAAGGTGAACAATGAGATGAACCATTATATCGAAAAATGATGGAGGGAAATACATCTCTAGATGGCATAGTGTCTTGACCACATCATTCTGCAGCTCAGAAAGTCCGATGGGATCAATGACCTTCTGTGAAATCGTGTTGAAGAAGAAACACAACCTCATGATTGCCTCTTGGACCTTTTCAGGCAAAATACCTCTAATTACAATAGGAAGCATTTGTGTCATCATCACATGAATATCATGAGACATCATGCCAGTTAACTTCAAATCTTTCATCGAGACCAGTTTCTTGATGCTTGAGGAGTAACCGGACGGAACTTTCACACCATGCAAGCATTTGCAAAGGTTTTTTCTCTCTTTCTTCGAAAGAGTGTAGCAAGCTGGGGGAAGGTAAAGTCGCCCTTTCCCGGTGTCCTGAGGATGTAGCTCAGCTCTGATTTTCATATCTTCCAGTTCCCTTTGTGCCTTCAGTCCATCCTTAGTTTTGCTAGGAATGTTCAGCAAAAGACCAATCAAGCTGTCACATACATTTTTCTCTACGTGCATGACGTCTATGCAGTGTCGAACTTCTAAGTCCTTCCAATAGGGCAAGTTCCAAAATATCGATCTCTTCTTCCATGTGGTCTTCTCAGTATGAGACCTCGATTTATTATTACTATCTCCCTTTCCAAGTACGATATTAATATCCTTCACCATATCATATACCTCTTCCCCACGACGAGGCCTTGGGGCTATACCATCCTCTTTTGTCCCGTCGAATTGTTTTTTCATATTGCGGTAGGGGTGATTCCTGCGAAGGAACCTACGGTGATGCATGTACACGTTTTCCTCGAGTTATTGAGCCACACACTAGCGGTTTCATCCATGCACTGGGGCATGCTTTGGCCCCTTTACAAGATGATTGGATAGGTTACCAAGGGCGGGAAATCATTGATGGTGCAAAACAACAATGCACAGAGGATGAAGTACTCGCTTGTACTCATCCCATACCATACACCTTCGTTCCACAAGATCACAAGATCTTCCACCAATGGTTGTAGGTATACATCAATATCATTGCCAGTTGTCTCGGCCCTTGGATAAGCAAATACATCATAATGTACTTTCGTTTCATACACAACCAAGGAGGAAGGTTGTAGATCTGAGAGTCACGGGCCAAGTGCTATGAATACTACTCATGTTACCGAAAGGATTCATTCCATCCGTACTCAACCCAAACCTTATATTCCTCGGTTCATTCCAAGTCCTTCCTAAAGAGCCTATTGATGGTTCTCCACCGAGCGTAATCGGCAGGTGTCTCACTTTCCATCCTTTTACGCTCTTACGAGTGCCATCGCATCGATTGGGCATGCTTTTTGTTTCCAAATAAACACTTCAACCGAGGAATTACTGGTAAATACCACACCACTTTAGCGGGAGCTCCTTTCTTCACCACGGTGCCCTCACTGTCATGGCCTTTACACTTGTATCGCGATGATTTGCACACCGGGCATACATGCATGTCTGTATACTCTTTGCGATAGAGTATACAATCATTTGGACATACATGTATTCTTTCTACTTCCAATCCCAATGGACATACAACCTTCTTAGCTAAATAAGTGGTTATCGGCAATACATTTCCATCTGGAAGCATGTCCGCTAAGAGATGTAATAGCGACGTGAAACTCTTATCGGACCAACCATTGCTTGCCTTCAATTTTAGAAGTGAAAGCACGGTGTGCAACTTTGTGTATTCCTCCTTGCAACCCGGGAACAAAGGTGTGTCCAAGTCGTCCAACAAACCCTTGAATTGATTAAACTCTCTCTGACTAGTGTAGTTCCCTTTTGCATCGCGCAACATCTGAGTAAGATTATTATCGTCATCAATGTCCAACCTATCCTCATCAAATCCATAACTAATGTCAGTTGCCATAATGCCTTCTCCATCATCCAATACGTTATCACCTTCATGTATGTTTTCCTCTTCACCGTGACTTGTCCAACGTGTATAGCCAAGTACAAAACCTCTTCGAATAAAGTGCAAGTGGATGTGCTCTTTGTCTGAAAACATTTTCTCATTCTTGCAATCAATGCATGGACAATGTATGTACTCCGTCTTCTTGTGCAACTTGTTCTCCTCAGCGGCTCTTAGAAAAGTAGATACCCTGTCGATGTAATCTCGGTTGTAACGGTTCGCATTGTACATCCATCTCCGGTCCATCTAAAATTAATTAACATATAAAAATTGATTAAAAAACTAATCTAAATACTTATCTTGTAAATAAGCTAGATAATAAATTCATCATCTAAAAATGATGAGCACCCACCTACCAAATTAACTAAAATTTCATGTATATTAATATCCACTAATCTTAAATAAATAAATTTAATATATGCAAGATGTATATTATACGTGCACACTAATGGAATCAAATTAATAGTAATTAAAAAACTAATCTAATTACCTATCATCTAAAGGAGCTAGATAATAAATTCATCATCTAAAAATGATGAGCACCCACCTACCAAATTAACTAAAATTTCATGTATATTAATATCCACTAATCTTAATTGAACAAATTTAATATATGCAAGATGTATATTATACGTGCACACTAATAGAACCAAATTAATAGTAATTAAAAACTAATCTAATTACTTATCATCTAAAGAAGCTAGATAATAAATTCATCATCTACCAAATTAACTTAAAATGCAATTTATATTAAATATATGCTTGATCATAATTCATCATCTATAAAAGGAACACAACATCATCTAATGAATCTAGCTAGGAAATAAATTCATCAACTACAAAATGGTAGGTAAATAAAAATAAACAAAATCTAAACTTTTCATCTCATCTACATATAAACCTTAATTGAACTAGGTTTAAAAATTAAATTGCAACAAGATTAACACAAATCAAGAGAGGAGAAAAAATAACTCACCAAGGAACAACTAGAGGAAGTACAACACAAGAATTGGAGAAAACGAAATCTGAAAATTAGAAGTTTTGGTTTGCTCTCGGGAGGAAGAAGACCAGTGTTGCTACTGACCACCTATTTATAGGCGGTATTATCAGTGGCGGTTGTTAACTAGAACCGCTACTGATTATATTATCAGTGGCGGTTCAATCCTCGAACCGCCACTGATAATAAATTATGAGTGGCGGTTGGAGGATAGAACCGCCACTGATAATACAATAGTATCAGTGGCGGTTGGAGGATAGAACCGCCATCGATAACTAGGTTATCGATGGCGGTTCTATCCTCCAACCGCCATCGATACTATTGTGTTATCGATGGCGGTTCTATCCTCGAACCGCCAGTGATAATGAATTATCAGTGGTGGTTCGAGGATAGAACCGCCACTGATATTCTTCCCGCCATTTTCAATATAGAACCGCCACTGATAATTATATTTGTGGCGGTTCGAAAAAAACCGCCACAAATAGACTATCACCTATTGCAGGTTTTGGCGTAGTGATATAACCTTCCTTTATACTTAAGAATACCAGAATCCAGTCTATACTTATCATTGGAGTCATTACCTGATTGCAGATCCCTCAAGATTTTCGCTGCTACTGCATCATTCTTATAGCTAGCTTTAACATAATTGATCCACTTTGGAACAACATGAGTAATGGCAGTTGATGAGTGTCGACTTTTGTAGTCGGCAATAAATTTATGGGGTAGGCGCTAGATCTCAAACTCGAAGGTCACACAAGACAAGGGATTAGATAGGTTCAGGCCCTCGACGATGGAGGTAATACCCTAATCCTGTGTGCTGGGATTATTTGGATCTCTTGGATTAAAGGTTGCTCAAAGCGTAATGTGCTCTGGGCGATATGGTGTGTGCTCTATGGCTCGATTGCTCTATACTTGAATGATCGGATGTCTATGGTGTTACCCGCCCTCTCCCTTATATACTGGGGGTGGGGCGGCTTACAGAGTCCTGATCGGTTAGGGGATTCCAATCGGTTGCTATATTCTAGTTGGTTACAGGATAGGGTTTACATCTTTATCTATCCTAATAACGACTCGGATCACAACTGTATCTTTTTATATCTAAATACATATTCGACTGTCTATAGGACGTACCCCCTTCCGTGCGGCAGCAATGCTTGGCGTGGGGCTCATCCTTTGGGCCTTCTACTTGGGCCTGTCTCCTCCTTAGGCGATACTGGGCCGGTCATGAAGATACCTGGTTTCATACATTCCACAGTAGCCCCCGAGTGATTCATGATCCGATTGCGATGTCTCTATTTGGGTCTCAACTTTGAATCATTGTTCTCAGCTTCCAGCGTAAACCTTTGTCTGGTCTCTTCTTTGAACTGAATGCTTCTTCTTCGAGCAAGGGGATTATGAAGGACTCGAATATACCCCCAGTTTTCTCTATTGATCATAATCTTTAAGGGTCAATGCCGAACAGTCTTCGAAGTCATTTTTTGATTTCCCATTCCAACTCTTTTTCCGAAAAACCTCTTTGGATTCTGGAATGATCTTAACTCCAAGTCTCCTCGGCTTCTGATGTGTTTACTTCATCCTTATTGTATAGGCTATAAAAGGCGGTCCAATGCTTCTGAGATGTATTCCTTCACGCTTAGCCCTTTTCCTTTCTGCTTTGAGCTTTTTATCTTCTTCATGCCGAGGAGGAAATTCAAGGACGACTGGGACGACCCTGAGCTCGCCGAGCTGTGGAGAGACTTCGACCTCGCCATGGCGGAGCTGGCCGAGGAGAGGGCAGTCGAGCGCGACCGTGCCGCCATCGACGCCTTCCTCGAGATCTTCCCTACCCTTTTCAGGGCAAGGGAAGCTCTCATCGAGGCGCTCGGTCGGGTGCGCTGCGGGGAGGTGTAGCTCTCCTGTAAATGTAATATTTTCCTAGGCATAATGCCTAGGGAATTTATATATAATAAAGAAGTACCTTTTGTAAATGATGTCCATGTTTGTTCTTAGACGTAGCTTAGACCCAGTTTGGGGCATTTCGAAGCTTGCATGGCTCTTTAATCTGGTGATATCTGCATCCGTCTGCTATAGGATGTAACTTAGGCTCGATGTGGAGCGCATCGTATTGGGATTTGCGCGGCTCTTGGCCGATTGGTACCTATATCCGACTGGTGTAGGATATAGCTTAGGCTCAACTTGGAACGTACCTAACTTGCGTGGCTCTTGGCCGAGTGGTACCTATATCCGACTGGTGTAGGATATAGCTTAGGCCCGACTTGAGGCGTACCAGATTTTTCTTGGCTCATGGCTGAGCGATACCCATATCCGACTGGTGCAGGATACAGCTTTGGTCCATCTTGGGACATATCGAGGTTTTATCTGAGTGATATCCGTACTTGTTTAATACGACGCACAGCTTTTCGACCCTCGTGGGGCATACCATTGGATTTGTGCCTTGTCAGTCTCAACTTGTGATATATGATCCGTCATGCGGTAACCAACAGAGACCCAGCGTGGGGCATATCACAAGAAGATATTTTTAATCCACACTGGAGGATATCCACACCCGCTTGGTGCGTTAAGTGGTTAAGCATCCCATCGTGGGGTGCAACGTGTCCCAAACTCGACCTAGTCAAGCCATGATTGCCTCTGTCTGTCAGGACGCCGCGCCAGTGAGTCATTGTGGAACGCTGGGTAGAGACAGGTGTCCTGCAATTTTTTCCCGCCAACTCGGTGTAACTCTAATTTTTCCCGCTTTTAAAGGCTAGGCTATGCGTTGCCCGATGGTTCACTCTTTCTTGCGCACTCTTGCCCCTTCTGCTTCCTTGCCTCTCTGACTTCTCCGCCGCTAGGGTGAACTGCTGTTGCGCTCGCATCCTCGCGCCGCTGCTGATCCTTTCTCCCAAAAATGTCTTCTCAACCCTCCAAGGACGCTTCCTCGTAGCTCCGAACCCGTGGGGATCCGAATTCCAACTCGGTGGGGAGGACCGCCTCCGAACCATACACCAGGCCAGGAAGAAAGGTGACTGCCCGGTTGCTCTGCTGGGGGTTGTTCGTAGCCCCCAGTGTACCGAAGGCAATTCTTTGACCCACCGAATGGCATATGGTTGGAGATGATCGAAGATCCTTGCCTTTAGGCCTTGTAACACCATGCCATTGGCTCGCTCGACCTGCCCATTACTCCGAGGGTGTGCCACTGATGCGAAGCAAATTTTAATGCCGAGTTCACCGCACCAGTCTTGAAATATGCTGCCTCTGAATTGAGTGTCGTTGTCCATTATGATTCGATTTGGTACACCAAACATAACCACGATTCATTGAAGAACTCCTTGGCCATAACAGCTGTGATTGTGGCGACTGGCTTTGCCTCAATCCACTTGGTGAATTTATCGACGGCCATGAAGAGATGAGTATAGCCACCTTGGGCCTTCTTCATAGGTCCCACCATGTCGAGCCCCTAGACCGCAAATGGCCAGGTGATTGGAATGGTTTGTAGTTCCTGTGCCTGTTTGTTCATCTACCGCGCAAAGAACCGACATCCTTTGCATGTCCGAACAATGTCCTCTGCGTCAGTAACAGCAGTCGGCCAGAAAAATCCCTAGCGATAAGCCTTGCCAACCAGGGTTGATGACGCCGCGTGATTCCCACAAACTCCCAAGTGGATCTCTTTGAGAAGATCTCTTCCTTCTTGCTCTGATATGCACCGTCGTAGAACGCCAGAGGAGCTCTTGCGGTGAGTTCTCCCCTGATCACTACATAGCTCTTGCTTCGGCGCATTATTTGCTCGGCCTGCGTGCGCTCTTCGGGTAGCTCGTCCTTCATCAGACAATCCAGATACGGAGCTGTCCAATCGGGGGTTATGACCAAGACTTCTGCTTTTTCGCTTTTCTCAATTGGGACGTCCGACTTAGGCCGAGTGCTTATTGTGGGTTTGTGAATTTCTTCGACAAATACTCCCACGGGCACTGTGGACCGGCAGGATCCCATCTTGGCTAGTTCGTCGGCCGCTTCATTGTCTCGGCGGAGCACGTTAACCAGTTCCAGACCGTCAAAATTTTCTTCCAGCTTGCGTACCTCCTGGCAGTAGGCAGCCATGTTGTCTTCGATGCAGGACCATTCCTTTTGCACTTGATTGACCATGAGCATTAAATCTCTGCGGACCGCCAAACGTCGGATACCGAGCGAAATGGTGATACAGAGCCCATGGATGAGTGCCTCGTACTCGGCGGCGTTGTTTGATGCAGGAAAAAGTATTTGAAGAACGTATCTCAATCTTTCTCCACTTAGTGATATGAGCACTATGCCAGCCCCCGCGCCGCTGAGCATGAGGGAACCATCGAAGTACATGGTCCAATACTCAAGTTCCTTGACGACCGCCGGGCTCTGAAGTTCTGTCCACTCGGCGGTGAAGTCGGCGAGCGCTTGAGATTTAATGGCTGTGTGGGGCTTGAATAGGATATCGAAAGCCCCAAGTTCGACTGCCCATTTTGCAATTCTCACAGTGGCCTCCTGGTTATGAAGTATATCTCCTATTGGGAAGGAGGTGACCACCGAAATAGTATGTGGAAGTAGTGCTTGAGCTTACGAGATGTAAGAAGTACGTCATATAATATCTTTTGCACTTGTGGATATCGCACCTTAGATTCACTCAGGACCTCACTGACGAAGTAGACCGGGTGTTGGATCCTCTGCACGTGGCCCGGTTCCTCCCTTTCGATGATGATTGCAGCGCTGACTACATGAGTCGTTGCCGCGATGTAAAGTAACAGAGGTTCTTCTGGCATTGGCGAAACCAAGACCGGGGGCGTCGTCAAGAAGGTCTTCAAATCTTAAAATGCTTGTTGTGCCTCAGGTGTCCATTGGAACTTGTCCTGCTTCTTGAGGAGTTTAAAGAAAGGCATACCTCGCATACCCAGTCGGGAAATAAACCTGCTGAGTGCCGCCATGCATCCCGTAAGCTTCTGGACGTACTTCTGGCAAGTCGGTGGTTCTATATTTGATATGGCCCTGATCTTTTCTGGGTTGGCCTCAATGCCTCGCTATGATACGATAAACCCGAGCAGTTTTTCCGAAGATACTGCGAAAACACACTTCTCGGGATTGAGCTTCATGCTGAAAGTCCTCAGACTCTCGAACATCTCGGTCAAGTCGGTGATAAGATCCTTCCTTTCCCAAGTCTTCACCACGGCATCGTCCACGTATGCCTCCACGTTTCGTCCGAGCTGGGCTTGAAAACACTACTGAATTGTGCGCTGATATGTTGCACCAGCATTTTTTAATCCAAATGCCATCATGGTATAGCAAAAGGCTTTGAAAGGCGTGATGAATGAAGTTTTGATGTGATCTTCCACCTTTAGGAGAATCTGGTGGTACCTTGAGTAGGCATCGAGAAAACTCAGAATTTCGCACCCGGCGGTCGAGTCAACCACCTGATCAATTCGAGGTAGCCCAAAGGGATCATTCGGACATGCCTTATTGAGATCAGTATAATCAACGCACATGCGCCAAGTTTTATTCTTTTTTTGCACTAGTACAGGGTTTGCCAACCAATCGGGGTGATACACCTCTTTGATTAAACCTGCAGCTAAAAGCTTGGTGATCTCCTGCTTGATGGTGTTTCGGCGGTCCGGAGCGAATCGCCGAAGCCTTTGCTTGATTGGCCTTGCCTTTTCGTCGACGTGTAGTGAATGCTCGATCACCTCCCTTGGAACACCCGGCATGTCGGATGGTTTCCAGGCAAAGATGTCCTTGTTAGCCTAGAGAAAGGTGACGAGCGTGCCTTCCTATTTTTCATCGAGCCCTAAGCCGATCAGAGTCGTCTTGGACGAGTCGGATGGGTCGAGGATGATTCTCTTGGTTCCTTCGCCTGGCTTCATCCCTAACGTGGCCTGCTTCTTGGACGGGACGTCGCCTTCTTCCTGCAACGTGGCAGCCTCCGCTTGGATTTTCTTCCCTTCGGCGGTCGCCTCCTGCAGCTCGGCAAGTTCACAACTTTCTCGATCGCATTCTAGAGTCGCTTGACGTCGCTGCGAACCGTGATGACGCTTATAGGTCCCGGCATCTTCATTATCAAGTAGGTGTAGTGCGGGACGGCCATGAATGTAGCCAGACCGGGCCTTCCCAAGAGAGCGTGGTACGCTGTCTCAAAATTGGCCACCTCGAAACTTATGTACTCGGTCCGGTAGTTGTCCTTGGTACCGAAAGTGACGGGCAAAGAAATCTGCCCGAGTGGAAACGAAGACGCCCCAGGGATCACTCCGTGGAACAGTTGAGTGCTTGGCCTTAGCTCGGAGCGGGGGATGTTCATATCATCGAGGATTTTTGCGAACAGGACATTGAGTCCACTCCCGCCGTCGATCAGGACCTTTCTTAGCTTTACGCTGCGAATAACAGGGTCAAGAACTAGTGGGAACTTACCCGGATGTAGAACCCGGTTGGGGTGATCTGAGCGGTCAAAGGTAATCGGTACCTCGGACAACTTTAAATATTTGGGGGCTGCTGGTTCCACCGCATTAATCTCCCGAGCGGTAAGCTTTTGCTTCCGCTTGGACTCGTATCCAGTGGAGCCCCCGTAAATGTAGTTCAGCTCGGGCTCGGGCTCCTGAAAATCGTCCTCACCAGGAGGGTCCTTCTTCTTGGCAGCTTCATCCTTTGCTGGAGCTGGTTGCCTGTGGCTTTCACGCGCAAAACGCTTCAGAGTGAAGCAGTCCTTGGCCGCGTGCTTTCCCTTTGTGTGGAAAGAGCAGATCGCCTCCATAACAGAATTATAGTTGGGTGCCTCCC
Source organism: Otatea glauca (assembly GCA_036346275.1). Taxonomy (NCBI): domain Eukaryota; kingdom Viridiplantae; phylum Streptophyta; class Magnoliopsida; order Poales; family Poaceae; genus Otatea; species Otatea glauca. The sequence goes on from CM070724.1 coordinate 10,866,481, forward strand.
TCCGTGGGGCTCGGGGCCGGTCGGTTCAGCTCCTGCGACTAGCTCCTCGCCTTTCCGCTTCTTATCTTTGTGCTTGGAGGACTCGGGCTTGTCGCCTTTGTTCTTCTGCTGTGGGCAATCCTCTTGGCGCTCGGCCAGGGCGTCCGAGGTCGTGGCGTAGCGATCGGCCAGCGCAAACATCTCCTTCACAGAGGTAGGGGGTTTCCTGGACATTTTCTTGATTAGGTTAGGATCACTTACCCCTTTTTGGAAGGCCGCCACCACCACCGCTTCAGATACGTCCCTGACGGTGTTCTTCTTCTGCATGAAATGCTGAATGAAATCTCTCAGCGTCTCGTCCTTCTTCTGGTGAAGCTGGTACAGGTCCCACGGGGTGCCAGGCCTCTCGTAGGTTCCCTGGAAGTTAGCGATGAATTGATCGCAAAGATCGCTCCAGGAGTCCACCGAGTTCGCAGGAAGTCCCGTGAGCCATGCTTGAGTCGAGGGGGTGAGATTGACCGGCAGATAGTTTGCCATCACAGTCTGATTGCCCCCGGTCGCCTTACCTGCCAGGGCGTAGACCTGCAGCCAAGCTTCCGGATCTCGTTCCCCGTCAAACTTTACGATGCCTTTGGGATTGAATTCTTTGGGCCATACCACTCGGCGTAGCCGAGGAGTGAACGCTCGGATCCCGTCAATAGATCTCTCATCATGATGAGGGGGAGACCGACGTGGCGAGCCTCTGGCTCGGCGATTGTCTTCAACGCGCCGGGGCGGAGTTCGGCGCGGCGAGTTCATGGCTCGACGGTCGTCGTTGTTCCGACCCCGGCGATGATAATCTGTATGGTCGTCGCGGTCGTCGTACCTTTGATCACTTTGTCGATCGTGGCCGGTGTCGAAATGCTCGTAGTCGTCATGGCGCCCGCGTCGCTCTTCCTCGTCCTGCTCCTGCCGTCTGGCAGTAATGTCTTGGCGGAGGTCGCGGTTGAGAATTCGGCGAGCGTCTCCGACTGGTGGTGTATGGCGCCGACTGCCAGTATTCCGACTGGTTGTAGTCCGACTCAAACACACCCTGTGGCGCCATTTCCACCATCTTTAGTTGATGGAGGATTTAATTTATTCATGTAGGCTAGTGCTGCAGTATGTTTCGCAAAGTTTAATTGCTCATCTACTTTGACGAACCGATTCCCACGGAAGGATTCAAATTTCATTTTCGGATAAAATATCTCCCAGGACCAGAATCTGAAATTTCGGCGAAATTCGGCTATTTCAGACAAATCTCGTTCGAAATTCATAAACAAAAATTTAAATCCGGTTTGTTTTCTACCGAAAAAACAAAATTTTGCCGAAATATCCCGAAATTTTGGCAAATTTCAACTGAATGAAAAATGGTTCAAACGATGTGAAAAAATTTTGAAATTGTTTTTGCAGGTTCTTGACACATCAATGATGTTCTCATAAACATTTCAGAAGATTATCACATTTGAGGAATTTTTTGAAATTCAAACATTGCTACTGTCCTGATAAAACACTAACCGATAAGTTTGATCCGAATGAAAAATGGTACAAACCACGTTAGAAAATTTTTTAAAATTTTTTTGCATTGTTATGATACATAAATAATGTTCTCATAAAATTTTAAGATTATGATCAAGCTTCATGAATTTTTAAAAATTCAGAGAGTGCAACTGAAGGCTGACCGACAAATTTGAACCAAATGAAAAATAGTTCAAACCATTCTAGAAAATATTGAAAATTTTTATAGATAGTCTTGATGCATCACTAATGTTACCATAAAATTTTAAAATGATGATAAAACATGAAAAAAGTTATAAAATTCTTACACTGTTACTACCTCTTTTATGCTAATTCTGTTTTTTATTTTTAAAAGATAACAAATAAAGTTAAAATATTTTATAAAATTTTATGTTTTATCCTAGACTTATTAAGATAGTATCATAGATTTTTCATAGCATTACAAATCATATTCAATTTTATAAAATTCTAACAGTGTTTCTGCCAAAATTTTAAAATGTCTCAAAAAATAAGTTTTTGGACAAATTATCATCAAAGATCACTTTTTTATGGTTTATTTATGTAATTGAAGTCAAATCCAGCCATAAAAAACCAAAATCCGGAATTAGTTCATGAAATTTCACCAAGTTTGACCGAAAGTTCGCCCGGTTTGACCAAAATCTTGCCGAAAAAAATTAAATTACTGTAGTATTTTCAAATTTTTTACAGCCGGTAGTTTAGGTCTTGGGCGGATCCAAATCCGAAATTTGGATCCCTGTTCCCACGCATGTAACTGAAGTTGGCGCTTGCCGTTTTGTTGTCCTAGTATAATTACTTGCGTATGGAGCCTACGTACCATGATATACAAAATGAGTATACTTTTCAATATATTACATGCGATTTTTTTTTGAATTTTTTGGATGTTGAGTTTAACTACTTCAAACAAGATTGAACAAAAATTCAAACTAGAGTTTCTTTTTTTTATGATAGTTTGATTGTAGATATGTGCTGATTTTATATATCAATCAGCAAAGCATGTGATCTAAATTCATTCAAATCTTTGAATTCGAGTATGTTTTTTTAATGGTATGTGTTTCATTTGAATTGTTATAGATGGGTACATACCCTAAAACTGAAAGTTTCAAAAAAATATACCTGAATTTGACTTGAATTCGCGCATTTGAAATCATGGTGTCTAGGCCCCATTTCGCCATCTTGTACATTTATATGTATATATATATATGTATGTATACACATATACACACACGTATGTATGTGTATATACACATACATACGTGTGTGTATATGTATATGTATATGTATATGTATATGTATATGTATATGTATATGTATATGTATATGTATATGTATATGTATATGTATATGTATATGTATATGTATATGTATATGTATATGTATATGTATATGTATATGTATATGTATATGTATACAGAGGCGGCGCCACTGCACCTCTTGGGCAGCACGGGCAGCTGCCCGGGCTCGCCGGCGACGACATGCCTAGGGCTGGCCAGTAGTGGTGGTAACGAGCAGAGGCGGTAGCACGCGATGCTCGACGGAGACAGAGCCATGGCCACTCGCGAACAACGATGGTGAGGGTGGCCTTGAGAGGAAGGTTTGGGAAAGCTTCTTGTTGTGGCGAAGAAAGAGATAGCGATGAGGAGCCAGGAGTTAAGGCCTGTTAGGTGGGAGATGGTGAATTGAGGTTAATGTTGGTAGAAGAGTAAAACTACCCTTACCTTGGTACCTGTTTTCCTATCTAAAATGAGAGCTTTTCCTGACCGAAGGCAGTATCTCTTCAACTAGATCTAGGGCTAACAAAGGTATGTATGCAATAAATTAGAACCAAATACTAACCTTGGATTTTTAAAACATAAAACCCTTGATGGCTCATTTTGATATCCCTTGTTCTAGTTTATTGAATCGCCTTAAAGCTGAGAGTGTAAAGACCTAAGCTCGAGTGAACCAGTGAGCTGAACTGAAAAGAACCAGTGAACCAGATCTTTATCTAAAGTCGTAATATTACAGATGGTTACTAACAAAGATTAGTATGAGAAATATCACAGACTGTTCTAGAACCTAAGTCATTGTGATAAGTTGAAACATCAGAGATGGCTAAGGGAAAAACTTTTTTGTATAGCAAAATAGACTATTGGAAAAACATAACCGTCTGTGACAAGTTGACTAATTACAGACTGCTATGAAATACCAACTATGTCATATCATAGACGATAACTGAAAATAAGTCATATGTGATAAATTTATACAGCACAAATGACTTTGTAACTTGAACAGTTTGTATTGTATCACAGATAATTTTTCTCTTGGAATAGTCTACGAAAATGATCTAGGCCTAGATAGTATGCTATTAACCAGATGATTGCTTTGAACTAATCGTATGTGACATTTGCAGCAGAATGTTTTCTTGCCTTTACGGATGGTGTTTTAGACGAAAATTGGAACCGTCTAAGATGAGGTGTTAGTGATAATCCTTTACATGGTAGTGATACCAAGTAGACACTTTAATGCGGATATGCTCATATATAGAGTTGGAATATGGTGTACCCAGTGGGAGGTGAGGAAGGATGGGCACCAAAAGGACACAATGTGAGCATTACTAGCACTGTGAAACAAACAAGAGCACTCGGAGGCATGGACCGTGCCAACTCCACGTGCCCCATGTGGCCATGCATGGCCCATGAACCCCTCTACCTCCTTCCATGTATACACTCCAAGGTAAAATGAAAGAAGCAAGAGAGAAGGCGGGAGAGATTTCAGCCATCCTCATGCAAAGGAAAGAAGCAAGAAGGAAATGAATGAGAGATTTCAGCAATCTTTAGGCATGGAAAGAGATCACCATGACTTAGCAAGAAAAGATTTAAGAAATCTTCTGGGAAGGAAAGTGACCACCATGACTTAGTAAGAAGAGATTGTTCCAATATTATAATAATTTGTTCCCAAACTATTGAGATTGTTTCCAATTAGATGGGTGAGTGTATATAGAAGGTCTTCTATTGTTCACACACTGTTCATCCACACTATTCACTCACCCCACCCCTATATATGTGTACTCCATCAATGGTAAATGTAACCATGAATTTTCAGATTAAAGATATAGTCTTGATTCTATTGCTTATGCTCCAATGCCCCAATTAGAATAGGGAGTTCTACTTTATAAAATTATCAATGTTGCCCTTGCAATTTCTTCGAGGTGATTGCAAGGAAGCATACGTCTACTTTTGCATGGTCAAGTAGACGAGGATCGAACGTGTTCTTGAGTGAATTCACATGTTGCAGGTTGCCATATCGAGATGGTGATTGGCGCCAGTGTTCATCAGGGTTTGGGCCACCCTGTATCATCTTGGTATCAGAGAAAATCCAAGTTCGTATGAGAAAGTTATAAGCAAAACACCCAACTAGACAGAATTGAAACAAAAAGCTACACGAAGGAAAAACAATAAGAAACTAATGCAAGTAATATAATGGATCAAAACTTAGCAAAATTCACCAAAATTACATATTAAACTAAGGGTTTAATTTTTGTGGAGCAATTTTCGAAATAGGATAGAAAAAATAAAACTACTCTAAGGATAAAAATTCGTCACCACTCAACCATGCTCTGATACCAAGATGATACGGGGGTGGCCCAATCTTGTGAAGATGAAGAAGATAACTTAGACCCGTGAACCCTGACGAATACTGGCGCCAATCACTGTCTCGATACGGCAACCTGTGACACATGAATTCGCCCAAGAACACGTTCAATCCTCGTCTACTTGACCCAGTGAAAGTAGACGTACTCTTCCTTACAATCACCCTGAAGAAATTGTAAGAACAATGGTGATAATTTTCGAAGTAGGACTCCTTATTCTAATGGGGGCATTGAAGCACAAGCCATAGAATCAAAAATATATCTTTAATTTGAAAATTCGTGGTTACATTTACAATTGATGGAGTACACATATGTAGAGGTGGGGGTGTGTGAATACTGTGGATGAATAGTGCATGAATAGTAGAAGACCTACCATATACACTCACCCATCTAATTGGAAATAATCTCAATAGTTTGGGAATAAATTATTATAATATGGGAATAATCTCTTCTTTCCTAGTCATGATGATCTCTTTTCATACTTGAAAATTACTGAAATCTCCCCTTCCTTTCCTTCTTGCTTCTTTCCTTTGCATGAGGATGGCTGAAATCTCTCCCACCTTCTCTCTTGCTTCTTTCCTTTTCCCGTGGAGTGTATACATGGAAGGAGATAGCGGGGCTCATGGCCACATGGACCGCATGGAGTTGGCACGGTCCACGCCTCCGAGTGCTTTTGTTTGTTTCTTATTGCTAGTAATATTCGCGTTGTCTCCTTTTGGTGCCCATCCTTCCTCACCTCCTGCTGGGCACACACCATGTTCCAATACAATGCAATCATCCGCGAATAACAAGATCCAAGATGCATGACATTGACACATGCTCCTTTTGTGATATATCAAACACTGTTGATATCTAACTTCCTATACATCGTTTCTTGCAAAACTAGCCCCAACGCATGTTTTTACAAAAATAGCCCCTCGTCTACCACAGAAGGCGAGGAAGCCACCTGGCTCCACGGCACGACGGACGAGCGTGGCAATGCATGGTCGGACGGGGCAATGTGGGCGCCATTTTCGCTGTGCTCTGTGCGTACGTTGTGCGTTGTACCCATTTTGCTTCCGCATTGGGAAGTGCGGGAGGATTCCTTCCGTGCTCCCCGGTGAAAGTTCAAGCTCCATTAAGTTGGTTTTAGTGTTAATGACAAATCTAATATTGAGACTAACTCATTTGGCAATCATAATATTGATTAGTCTCAATTGTTAATTATTTATAAATCTATTTATGAGACTAACTCTTTTGTTAAGCTTAACTCTTATTAGTCTCTTTTGGATTAAAAAGATGAAAATATCAAAGGTATGCATTCAAATTCATATTATCATATCTTGTTGTACTCCTTGGATATAATATTCGTGATCATATTGATAAATCCAAATATGAGACTAACTCTTTTATTGAGTATATAGTTGATTAGTCTCATCTCATTGAAAAATGGAAAAACCAAGTTATGCACTCGTATTCATTTTATGATATCTTAATGTATATTCAAAATTCAAGTTAAAAGCTGAACTCTACCATTATTTAGACCTCAAGATGTGCATTAATGTTTCAATTCCATATATACATGAATGCACACATTTAGGGGGAGTTCATACTTTGCCTTGATGTCTCAATAGTATTGATCTAATTCTTCTTTCTATATCAAGGATCACTACTTTGAAACAACCCCTTGAGTATAATTAACTTGTGTAGTTGTAGTATACTAATGGCAATATAGGATAAACTCCAAAGCAATCAAAAATTGAATATGTGCATATTGATTCAAGTTCAATTATTTGTATGCACACATTTAACGGAGTTTATTCTATAATTATTGGTCTTAAGAGTATTGATCCTTTTCCACCTCTCCATATAAATTGGATTATTACTTTTAGATTCCATCAATTGAGTATATAAAACTTGTCTAGTTCATATATACTCATGACAATTTAAATTCAATTTAAATTGTGGTCGGTTGCCATTCAATCAACTAAGGACTAATCATGTATTGATGGTTCACTTTGTTGATACTAGGGCAATCGAAAGTTCTTGAGTATATGAAGCATTAGTTGATTAGTATACTCAAGACACAATTAATCTTACAATCAATTGTCTTTGGGTTGTGGTCAATCAACAAAGGAAAAGATCAAAAGATCCTGGGGGCATCCATTATGTGTTAATAGAGTGCATTAATGATTGAGACAACCATGTGTTTTGGACTAACACTTTCAATGAGTTTGAAATAGGTTAAGTCCAAGGTCGAGATGGATAAATGGGACAAATGTGTCATCATGTGTTGATGAGCATCATGAGAGGATCCCGAAGCTAAGATAACGGGAGTTCATTATGTGTTGATGAACAAGATGGAGATCTCAACTTGGAGAGAAGATGATCGGTCATATGAAAGCTCTAAGTGGTTGCGAGAGGCAAAGGTATGACTAGCTAGGGTTAAGGATGTGTTCCTAGTCTTTTACCGGTCTCGGTGTTTGGATGGGAGACCGGGTTGGTAGTATAGGTTGTCGTACTATTAAGAGGGGTCGAGTCTTATAACTTGAGCTTCATCATGTATTGATAAACTCAATCTGGTTAAATCTAGATCACTCTCTTGGTTGGTTCTTGCATGAGCTAAGTATTTGCATGTGTTGTTAATAAGGGAGCTCATGCTTGCTTCTTATTGAATCTTGATTTGGTTTTTGCATAAATCAAAGGATTTGCTTGTGTTGCAAAAGGGAGATAGCTTATGCAAGTTGGTTTAAGTGGTTGTTTGTATGAAGCTAGATATTTGCATGTGTTGCAAATAGAGAGCTCATGCATTGGAGTCTTAGCTTGTGACTTGATCTTGTGTTGATCATCACAAAGGCTAAAATAGGTTTATGCGTTGTGTTTGCAAAATAAGATTTTGCAAAATATGGTTTAATTGAATCTATCTTGAAGCATGTGAATAGGGTTTGCAAATGTATTTGCAAATTTGTTTGATCATGCGTTGATCATCACATGGCTCAAATATATGATCTTGATTGTGTTTTGCAAAATATTGGTGTTCATGCATTTGATTTTGGAGCATGGGATTAGAATTTGCAAATGTGTTTTGCAAAATTATTTTAATCATGAGTTGATCATCACATGGCTCAAGATTTACTCTTATTGACTGTTGCTAGCTTGTAGTCACACTCTTGATCAAGTCTATGCGAGGGATTTCGAGAAAATCTGATTTTACACTTGAGTGACTACATAAGAGTATTGTTTTTCTTATATTTAAAAATATCTATGGTTGCTTAAATCTTAAAAATTTATGGAAATTATAGCTCTTTTGGTAAGCTTCGCATAGAGTCCAAGATCACCTAAATCGGAGTTTGGAGTAAACAGTTATGAGCATTTTAGTAGTTGAAAATGTGGTAGTACCGCCCCTACATGGGCGGTAGTGCCACTACCGCTGAGTTTTGCGGTAGTTATTTGCCAGAGAAGGTGTTTTTGAGTTTAATGGCCGGTAGTGCCGGTCCTACATGGGCTGTTGTGCTGGGGGTACTGTAGCAACGGCTAGTTTCAGTGCATTTAGTGCCCATTTTACCCCCTAACGGCTAGTTTTCTTTGTGATGCTTTACAATGAGGCCTTGGGGGCATTTGTTGGTTGTTGGACTTATTGAGAGTGTTTTGGGAGGTGTTACATGTGTTGCTCTCTCCCTATTGCTTCTTGAGCTAAGAGTGAGCTTCTAATTGCATATGTTGCAATTAGAAGAGGATTGAGAGCCATTTGTGCATGTGTTGCACTTAAGGGGATCCTTGTGCATGTGTGGTACTTTGTGATCACTATTGTACATGTGTTGTACTTGGTGGAGTTAAAGCTAGAGGGATTGACTTGTTACTCTTGGTGTTTGCTGACACCTAAACGGCGTGTGGAGGCATCGTGCACGGTGACTTTCTCAAGGAGATTGTGAGAAAGCCTGGCAAAGTTGTGAAGGTCGGAGCTCACCTACCCGGAGAGGGAAAGAGCTACCACTAGTGGATTCGAGTCAAGTGCTCAATTCGTGGAGACGGTCTAAAGTGGTTTGGGCTTGCCTCAACGTGGATTAGGGGATACCAGAAAGTCTCCGTACACCATGGTAAAATATCGGTGTGTCTCTTTGTGTTTGCTTGCAATTCTCTATTTACATTATTGCAATTTACATTCGTAGAATTAAATTGCTTGATTGTCTTTAGGATTGTATATCCCTGAGTAGAGACATAATTAGCTAGTGCACTTAGTAAGCCTAGTTGATTTAGGTTTAAATTGTCAAAATCTTAGTTTATCGCTTTCGCATTAATTCTAGGTTTTGGCCAAAAGAGTGTTTAGAGATAAATTTTTAAAACCGCCTATTAACCCTCCTCTAAACGGCATCCTCGATCTTACAAGTGGTATCAGTGCTTGGTCTCTCATTTATTAGTTTTTACCGTCTAGAGAGTAAGGATGGTGACTAGTGGTTTAGTGCACTACATCGATTCACATAGTTTTGATGGGTCAAATTATGTTTCATATAAATTATTTATGATTTCTCATTTTAAATCCATGAGCCCCAAAATATGGTGGATCGTGGTGGGCTATTCTCTTCGGTTGAACAAATTTGCTCTAACTAAAGGAGAAGAGAAATGCCTACATCTCGATGCTCAAACTACTAATGTTTTATTTAGTGTTATGAGCGTAGATGTATTTAATAAGATATGCAATCTCAAGAGCGCTCATGAGATGTCAGCTTCAAGAATTATATGATGTGTCCACATCCCCAAGTGAGAATTGCATAGAAGAATGGGTGTCGGGAGTTGAAGATTCAAGTTCAATCTCAATTAATGAAGACCGACAACACCATCAACCCAACTTCTACCTTAAGCGATGATGAGCAACAAATTCTTTCATCATTAACTCGTTCCTTCAAGGTAAAGGTAAAATTGAGGTAAATGATGATACCGATGATGAGCCCTATTAGATGATTTGATGAATTTGTTAGAGGAGCTCAACGAGTACCTTGGGAATGAGAAGGTCAAATATAATATTTTGAAGAGTGAGCATAACTCACCTCAAAATTATTATAATGTGCTTAAGGATGAGCATGAATCCCTCCTTCTCAAGGTACTCATTAAGCCAAGAGTGGACATAGGGATTACTTGTGATTTAATAGATGAAATGTCGTGCAAAATTGATAATTCTTGCATTTCATCTAATGTTAATATGTCCACCTCGTGCGATGATTTAATTGATATGCCTTGTTGTTCTAATGAAATTGCCTCTAGTTCCTCTATGTGTTTAGAGACTAATCTTGTAGAGGAAAACAAAGAGCTCAAGGCTCAAGTCATAAAGTTAGAAAATGACTTGAAGAAGGGCTACAAGGGGAAGGCCACCCTCGACGATATCTTAAGCAAGCAATGGGTCTTGCACGACAAGAGAGGGATTGGCTACATCTCCAAGAAAAGGGTGAATAGAATGACAAGGCACAATGCAAGACACACAAAGAGCATCAAGTGCCTTGGATGCCATGAAAAATGTCACTACGTCTCGGTGTGCCCAAACCAAGAGGATGTAAAATCAAGGACATCAACAAAGAGGCAAACCGGCAAGGAGCAAGACAAGAAGACCAAAAGAGGACCTAATAGCGTCACTTGCTTCAATTGCCAGGAAAAGGGACATTTCGGTAAGGATTGTCCCAAAGGTAACACTCCTAAGCCAATTCTCTTCAATGATCATTATTTGCTTAGAAAAGGTAAAAATGGTTATGTGTTTTCCAAATTTGTCAATTCTCCTAAGTCTATGCAAAATAATAATAATCATTTGCTTAGGAGAAATAAATCTAGAAATGTGTATGCTAAAGTTGTTAGAACTCCTAAACCCATTCAAAGCAATGCAAATAAATTGCTTAGGAGAAATAACAATAGCAAATCATTTGCTAGATATGCTAGATCCTCTAAGCTCATTTATTATAATGATCATCATATGCTTAGAAAGGATAAAACTAGAAATGGATTTGCTAAAATTGCTAAGACTCCTAAGCCTTCTCATTTCAATGCCAATAATTCACTTAGGAGTAATAGCAATTGTAAATCTTTTGCTAGTCATCTTAGTTCACCCAATATAATTAATGTTAGGGCCATTTGGGTCCCTAAATCTCTTGTGACTAACATTCTTAGACCCAGCAAAAATTGGGTACCAACAAGTGCCTAAAAGATTATTAGGTACTTGGAAAGGCATTGGATACTTAGCTTCTTCAAAAGGGAAGAGGACTTCATCACTTACAAAATGGAGTCAAGCATGAAGACCATCACTTCAATCATGAACCAATGCCATCTCAGGTAACAAGTATTTAAATTGATAATTTTAGCCTATAGCCTTGTGTAGGTTATAGTGCATTATCATGAAAATCAATTTAAATTACTTGTTCATATTCTTGCTCATGCTTATTAGTTGTATTGATTGCAATCTTGAGCAAGATAGTTTCTGGCACATTAAGGGAGAGTGTTAAGTCATAACCATGTATATCATATCCTATGTGTGCCCATATTTATATAAGTGCTAATATTTTCTTTTAAATCAAGCCATTTAGCTAAAAGAGATATTGTTTTGTAACTAGTAGTAATCTTGTCAAAAATTAATTGAAAATGTATACAAATACTTTTTAAATGTTTTCCAAAGGTTTTGGCTTTACAAAAACTAATTTCAAAAGAAAATGAGTTTCAAGTCCAAAATTCAGTTACTAGTATCTTATTTTGGATTTAAACTTATAATTTTCGTAGAATAAATTGTAAAAGGATTTTGAAAATAGCTCCAAAACGAAAAACATAGAGTTGGTCATTCTTAACAATTCTTGTATTCAAAAGATTTTCAAAAGACTAACCTATCAAAAGTTATTTGATTTTGAAACTCACCCAAAAACTTCTATTGACTTATATTGGTCATTCTAGCACTTTGTGAGTTTCACCTCTTGGACTGAATTCTTGGCCATATCTTGGTTCAAATGGTATTTTAAACTCATGCATATCAATTCCAATCAAATATCTTCTCATTTGCTTCATTTGATACTTTTTGGAATGATGTTGAAAATGATATGTATGCATATCCTTTTATATGAGCCTCTTTGGTCAAAAGTCAAAATTCTTGTTTAAAAGGCCCATATTTGTGAAAAATTTTGTAAAAATATTCTCATATGTATTTCAAATATTTCACAATACTTTCGTAGTAAAAATCCCTACTCTACAAACAAAGTAACAAATTTGACCTCAAATAGATCTTATATGATCTTGTTTTTGAATTAAATGAAATATTTTTATAAATCAAAATCTATTGAGTTTTTGAAAAGTGGTCAATACAAAACTTGTAGAGCTGGTCATTTAAAGCATTTCTTTAGTTCAAAGTATTTCCAAACGACCAACCGTTCAAAAGTTATAGCCATTTGAATTTAGCCAAAATCTTTCATTTGACCCAAAATGACCTATTTTTTCATATTGTGGGTTTTGCTATTTGAGTTGGATTTCTTTGTGAAGTTCAAACCTCCGTAAAATTCAAGTTGAATCGTATTTTGAGCTTTCGATAGAAATTCAACTTCTCTTTATGCCTACAAAGCGCATTTTGCCATATCTTTTGAAAGAAAATTCCCTTTGAGGAAATTCATTTTGAGAAACCTTATAAATAGTCCAAAGTTTATTTCTGGAAATTTTCAAACTATTTGGACTTTATTTCAAAAAGTTTTGACTTTTCTTCTCTTTGAGTAAAAATCATGCCTACAATGCAAAATTTGAGATTTGTTTTGAATGGAGACTCCTTTTTCAAAAATTCTTTTTGGAAAAGTTTCTTAGGAGTCAAATTATGTTTTTGCACAATTTCAACTTCATTTGAAAAAGGTATGGCATTTTCTGTCTTTGATCAAATGCTGAAAATTCAGACTTTTGCATGGTTTTTAGCTGAATTGTGATTTTTGTATCTCCAAACCAAATCATAGTTTGAGGATATCATTATAATGAAAATTGATCCTCAATAGTTGATCTGTAATGACAAATTTTTTACATTTTTTAGACCTCATTTGATCATTTTTTTCATCCACCTTTTGAAGCCTAATTGAAATGTCAAAATCTAAACCTGAAATTTTCAGTTTATGAAATTCTTGTGGTTTTCTTATCTTTAAATTGGCTTCAAGTTGGAAGAACATCTCAAAACAAAACTTGAGCATGCTTAAATGTATTAACTCCATGATTTATCTTAGAATCCTTTTGGAGCTTGTTTAATCAAGTTTTCTCTGTTTGAAAAGGGCTCTCTTTGTATATGTCATGCTATCAAGTTGATCTTGAATTGACATATAGTATTGATCTTTAAAAAAATAAGCTTGTTTTAAAACGAATATCAATGTTTTTCTCGAAGTGGTATCCTCATGCAAAATGATCTTTACAAGTGGTACCTCTTAAATATAGTATCATTTGAAAAACAATCTTTACTTGTGGTATCAATTGAAAAATGAGCATTACATATGATATCACTTTAAAATTGATACTTACAAGGTTTATGTTTTCTTCAAGTGGTATTACAAGTGATGCTTCTTTAAAACTTTCATACAAGTGGTTTCATGAAAATTTGAAGGTAAGCGCATTTGGATATTTTCCTCGTTTAAGCGCATTTAGGCTCTCAAAGTCTCCTTTGTGTGAGATTGTTTACAATTTGAAAAGCATAATGAAATGAGGAGTTTATTTGAATGTGTTTCAAATATTTTTTTCGTGCTTAACTCAAACTATGGCCTCTTTTCAAGTTGGTTTACTCTTTTTGGGCCATATAAAGAAGTTTACGAAATTTTTGAATCTTATTGAAAATTCTTAATATTTACAAGTGGTATTTTATTTAAGAATTCTTGTGAACTTCAATAGGTCATATGTATTTATTTCAAATCTTCTTTTGACCTTATTTCGGAGAAATTCTTGCCAAGCTCTCTTTTCTTCAAAGTGGTATTTCCTAGCTAAGCTATTTACTCTAAAAAAACCTCATTTTTGGATTCGTTTTCCATTTTTGGCGTTTAAAGCCAAAAGAGGGAGAATTTGTGGGAGCTTAATACCTTATTTGGTTATGGGGGAGAATTATTTGGTTGCAATGGAAAATTTATCTGGATGTTTTGTGCATGTCTTGAAGAGAAGCATATTTATTCATTCTAAAAATCTCTTATCTAAATTCTCAATTGTTAATGCTTAAATTGCTCAAAGGTATGCTTACATGTTCGAATAGATTAAATTATCTCAATATGATGTTTTTCATCCAAATGTTATTAAGCTTGGATTTGTCATCAATCACTAAAAAGGGGGAGATTGAAAGTTTAAGCTCCATTAAATTGGTTTTGGTGTTAATGACAAATATAATATTGAAACTAACTCTTTTGATAATCATAATATTGATTAGTCTCAATTGTTAATTATTAATAAATCTTTTTATGAGACTAACTCTTTTGTTAAACTTAACTCTTATTAGTCCCTTTTGGATGAAAAAGATGGAAATATCAAAGGTATGCATTTAAATTCATATTATCATATATGAGACTAACTCTTTTATTGAATATATTGTTGATTAGTCTCATCTCATTGAAAAATGGAAAAACCAATGTATTCACTCCTATTCATTTTATGATATCTTAATGCATATTCTGGATTCAAGTTAAAAGCTGAACTCTACCATTATTTAGAACTCAAGATATGCATTAATGTTTCAATTCCATATATACATGAATGCACACACTTAGGGGGAGTTCATACTTTGCCTTGATGTCTCAATAGTATTGATCTAATTCATCTTTCTATATCAAGGATCATTACTTTGAAACAACCCCTTGAGTATATTTAACTTGTGTAGTTGTAGTATACTCATGGCAATATAGGACAAACTCCAAAGCAATAAAAAATTGAATATGTGCATATTGATTCAAGTTCAATTATTTGTATGCACACATTTAACGGAGTTTATTCTATAATTAATGGTTTAAGGGTATTGATCCTTTTCCACCTCTCCCTATAAATTCGATCATTTCTTTTAGATTCCATCAATTGAGTATATAAAACTTTTGTAGTTAATATATACTCATGACAATTTAAATTCAATTTAAAT
The DNA here is from genome assembly GCA_036346275.1 of Otatea glauca. NCBI lineage: Eukaryota > Viridiplantae > Streptophyta > Magnoliopsida > Poales > Poaceae > Otatea > Otatea glauca. The sequence continues at coordinate 10,881,714 of CM070724.1, forward strand.
TGTGTTCAGTTGCCATTCAATCAACAAATGACTAATCATGTGTTATGGTTCACTTTGTTAATACTAGGGCAATCGAAAGTTCTTGAGTATATGAAGCATTAGTTGCATTAGTATACTCAAGACACAATTAATATTACAATCAATTGTCTTTGGGTTGTGGTCAATCATCAAAGGAAAATATCAAAATATCTTGGGAGCATCCATTATGTGTTAATGGAGTGCATTGATGGTTGAGACAACCATGTGTTTTGGACTAACACTTTCAATGAGTTTGAAATAGGTTAAGTCCAAGGTCGAGATGGATAAATGGGACAAATGCGTCATCATGTGTTGATGAGCATCATGAGAGGATCCAGAAGCTAAGACAAGGGGAGTTCATTATGTGTTGATGAACAAGATGAAGATCTCTACTTGGAGAGAAAATGATCGGTCATATGAAAGCTCTAAGTGGTTGCGAGAGGCAAAGGTATGACTAGCTAGGGCTAAGGATGTGTTCCTAGTCTTTTACTGGTCTTGGTGTTTGGATGGGAGACTGGGTTGGTAGTATAGGTTGCCGTACTATTAAGAGGGGTCGAGTCTTATAGCTTGAGCTTCTTCATGTGTTGATGAACTCAATCCGGTTCACTCTAGCTCACTTTCTTGGTTGGTTCTTGCATGAGGTAAGTATTTGCTTGTGTTGCTAATAAGGGAGCTCATGCTTGCTTCTTATTGAATCTTGATCTAGTTTTTGCATAGAGCTATGGATTTGCATATGTTGCAAAAGGGAGATAGCTTATGCAAGTTGGTTTAAGTGGTTGTTTGCATGAAGCTAGATATTTGCATGTGTTGCAAATAGAGAGCTCATGCATCGGAGTCTTTGCTTGTGACTTGATCATGTGTTCATCATCACAAAGGCTAAGATAGGTTTATGCGTTATGTTTGCAAAATGAGTTTTTGCAATATATGGTTTAATTGAATCTTATATGAATAGGTTTTGAATAGGTTTTGAAAATGTGTTTGTAAATTGGTTTGATGATGTGTTGATCATCACATGGCTCAAATATATGATCTTGATTGTGTTTTGCAAAATATTGGTGTTCATGCATTTGATTTTGGTGCATGTGATTAGAATTTACAAATGTGTTTTGCAAAATTATTTTGATCATGAGTTGATCATCACATGGCTCAAGATTTGCTATTATTGACTCTTGCTTGCTTGTAGTTATGCTCTTGATCAAGTCTATGTGAGGGATTTCGAGAAAATCAGATTTTAGATTTGAGTGACTACATAGGAGTTTTATTTTTGTGATATTTAAAAATATCTATGTTGCTTAAATCTTGAAAATGTTTGAAAATTATAGCCATCTTGATAAGCTTCGCATAGAGTCCAAGATCGCCTAAATCGGTGTTCGAAATAAAAAGTTATGAGCATTTTAGTAGCTAAAAATGTGGTAGTGCCGCCCCTACATGGACGGTATACCGCTGAATTTTGCGATAGTTATTTGCCAGAGAAGGTGTTTTTGAGTTTAAAGGCCGGTGGTGGTGGTCCTACATGGGCGGTAGTGCCGGGGGTACTGTATCAACGGCTTGTTTCAGTGCATTTAATGCCCATTTTACCCCAACGGCTAGTTTTCTTTGTGAGGCTATAAAAGCAGGCCTTGGGGGGGCATTTGCAGGTTGTTGGACTTATTGAGAGTCTTTTCGGAGGTGTTACATGTGTTGCTCTCTCCCTATTGCTTCTTAAGCTCGGAGTGAGCTTCTAATTGCATATGTTGCAATTAGAAGAGGATTGAGAATCTCTTGTGCATGTGTTGCAATTGAGGGGATCCTTGTGCATGTGTTGCACTGTGTGATCTCTATTATTCGTGTGTTGTACTTGGTGGAGTTCAAGCTAGAAGGATTGAGTTGTACTCTTGGTGTTTGCCGACACCTAGACGGCGTGTGGAGGCATCGTGCGCGGTGACTTTCTCAACGAGATTGAGAGTAGGCTCGGCAAAGTTGTGAAGGTCGGAGCTCACCTACCAGGAGAGGGAAAGAGGTATCACTAGTGGATTTGAGGCAGGTGCTCAATTCGTGGAGCCGGACCAAAGTGGTTTGGCTTTCCTTAACGTGGATTAGGGGAGACCGGCAAGTCCCCAAACACCACCGTAAAACATCAGTGTGCCTCTTTGTGTTTGCTTGCAATTCTCTATTTACATTGTTGTAATTTACATTCCAAGAATTAAATTACATGATTGTCTTTGAAGGACCATGTGGAGGTCCATCCATGTTTGTGATGAGTATTTGACTTTATGTGATCTAGGATAGCTTAGATTTGAGTTTGGATTTAAAATGGATTTCAAGTTGGAAGTATTTTTGTGCCGGCATGATAGGTTACGCCAGACCAAGTTTAATTGGTTTCATGTTTGCGTCGGACCAAATGTTGCATGAGTTGCATTTGCGCCAGACCGGGGTAGAAATGATTTGCTTTTGCACCGGACCGAGTTAGGATAGACTTCACGTTTGCGCCGGACCAAGGGAAATGGAAAATAAAGAGTTTTCCTTTTGCGCCGGACCTAAGGAAATGAGAAACAGAGAGTTTCCCATTTGCGCCGGACTAAGGGAAGAGGGAAACAGAGAGTTTCCCATTTGCGCCAGACTTATTTTTTCGCACCGGACCAAGTCACAGTGAGTTTCATGTTTACGCCGGACCGGTTTTGACAGCCGGCAGTAATTAGTGTTTCTGAAGTTCTTCTCTTTCTCAAAAATTTATTTGGTCTACATGAAAGTTGTAGAGAATTTTGAAACGCAACTTTTTCATGTTGACAAGTATTTCATTTGAGCAACATAAAAAAGTCATAAAAAATTGAGAAGATTATTGCTGTATTGAAAACAGGATGAAGTGTTTTGGTTCGTTTTGGTCTGTTCTAACCCCAATTCGTGATCGAATTGATGCGCTGGGTTTATGGTGGAACCAAGAAGGGTTTTCTTGTCTTTGTGGATGTAGGACTTCATTTGATGGTCATGGTGAGGCGAAGGGAGCCTGGAACTACGCATGGAATGGCCGGAGGTTCAAGTTGGCCGGATATTCGCCGGAAGATAGCCGGAGATGATGTCGGTGTAGTCCCAAGAGACAAGAGATCAATGGAAAAGCTAGCTTATTACTACTTGGATCAAGGAGAGCTGTTAAGTTGCAGTTCTGGAAGATAGAGTAGTGCATAAGTGTAGCTTGCTTTGAAATATGTGCAAAATCCTGTATGGTAGTGGGTTTTGGGTTTACCTGAGAGTACTTGAGAGTAGTTGAGAGTGGTTGAGAGTGACAGTGTAGGAACAAATCCTGGCTCTTGGAAGTTGGCATAGGATTGAAGCAAGACATCCAAGGGTGGGAATTGTTCCAAGTACACTATAAATAGAGGGGAAGGGGCAGCCTCCCCAGTGTGGAAGTTTTCAGAGAAATTGTTGTTGCTCTCATGAGCTTTGCCCACATGTTGTGAGGCTTTGTAAAACTTCCATCCAAAAATTACAAAGATCTTTCTCTCAATTCTAAATTTAAATTCTGCACTTACATTATGTCTTTACTTCATGCAATTTAAATTCAGTATTTACATTCTCGCTTTTACCTTATGCAAGTTGGATTTGCCTCCTCTCCTTCTACTTTCTTCTGGTTCCTGTTGCCAAGGATGAGAGATTGATTGGATGAATCTTCACTCAGATCATATCCCAAGGCAATCTTGGTTCAAATTCTGCAAGAAACTGATCTTTTGTCCCTTCATGATGAATTATTGATTGGTCGAGTTTTGGTGTTTATTCTTGTGATTCCTTGCTTGTCGTGCCTTGTGAGAAGGCATTCAAGCCTATCTTGATCATTAGAATCTCACGAGCAAGTCTAGATCACAGATTTGCTTTTTGCTTGTTCTCTGGTGGATTTTCCTTCTCAGCGAAAAAGGGCGGAACTTTGACGTTGATTCTTCAAATCGATGGTTGCAATAGGTTCCTAACATCCTAAGGATCACATCTACCAAGTTGCATGGTCACTGGATCATTAGATTCAAAATCCCATTGATTTTACTTTTGAAGTCGTGCTGTTCTCTGAACATAGTTGTTACTGCATTTTGTTTTCTCTAGTCTATGTTCTTTACAAGTAGTGCTTTGTTTGGGTGGTATATATCCAAGAGGTGGGAAAATTTGTTTTGGGATCATTCACCCCCCTCTGATCTCCATTCTGATCTTTCAATTTGTATAAGAGCCGGTTTTGCTCTTTCATAGATCTTGACAGGTCTCAAGAGCCATGGCGATGGACAAGTATTCCACCAAGCCTCCTATTTTTGCTTGAGTTGATTTTCCGCTTTGGAAATCGCAGATGGAGTCATACATCACTGCCCAGGGCTTCCTGATATGGCAGAAGGTAAAACTCCCGTATGAGGTTCCTACTGATGAAAACGTCACGGCCAGTAATATGGCTGACGTTGAGGCGAATGCTAAGGCAAGGAATATTCTCATACAGGGTCTTAGCCGCAGTGAGTATGATAGGATTTCTCACCTCCGTTCCGCACACGAGATTTGGGTGACCCTCGATGCTTACCATGAGGGCGCTACTCAAATCAAGACCGTGAGGTAGGACCAGTTCAAGTGTGAGTTCAACAAGTTTGAACAACACACTGGTGAGAGTCTTGACGAGTGCTTTGGTCGGTTTACAAAGATTTTGAGCGACCTCCGAGCAGTCGGTTGCATATACCCTGACTAGGACAATGCTCGACATTTCCTGTCCACACTCGATCTTCGAGTTTGGGAAATGAAAGTGACCACCATCAAGGACACTACCGACTTGTCGACCTTGACTCTTGATGGGCTTTACTCCTGTCTCAAGACTCATGAGATCGACGTCATCTCTCGCAAGATGAAATCTCAGTCGATGCCCTTGGTCACTGATCCCGCAGGATCTTCCCTTGATCTTTCTGTTGGTTTCTCTCTTTCCACCCTTTGCGAGCTAAGCAATGACCAACTGGAAAAATTTCCAAAAAATGAGCTTACTCTTCTTGCTCGCAAATTTTCACATGCATTCAAGAGGGTGAGAGAGAGGAAGAGAGGTGGCATGATCACTTGCTTCGAGTGTGGTGGCACCAACCACATTCGGGCAAATTGCCCCAAATTGGAGAAGGCAAAGAACGACACCGGCAATTCAGCAAAGAATGACTACATCGACAAGAACCGCGACAAGAAACCTCCAGTTCGCGAGCCGGCGCGTGAGAAGAAATATCGCAACTTCTCCAAGAACAAGAAGATCTTTCACCGCGTCCTCGCTGCGCTTGACGACTTCATCCTCTCCGACACGGTGACATGGAAGGACGAGGGCGAGGATGAACCGCAAGAGAAGAAGAGTTGTGACAACTTCTCCGGCATGTGCTTCATGGCCGACGCCAACGGCATCAGCGACTTCGAGCTATACAGCGACTCAGACGAGGTTCGTCAGATGGGGAAGGGAGATGTTTTGATTGTTGACTCCGGTTGTTCTCGTCATATGACCGGAGATTCTCGATGGTTCTCTTCCCTAGTCCGAGCCCCCGGTGATGTGCTGATCACTTTCGGAGATGCTTCTTCAGGTAGAGTCATTGCTAAAGGTACCATCTGCATTAATGACAATTTCATTCTTAAAGATGTTGCCTTAGTGAGTAAGCTGCAATACAATTTACTTTCTGTTTCTCAGCTTATTGAAGACTCTTTCGAGGTGAGTTTCAAGAGTAGCGCCTGTAGAATCCTCGATTCTTCAGGAGGGTTAGTTTGCGGGATTTCCAGATATGGGAGAGTCTTTCGTGTTGATTTTTCTGCTTCTTTTGGAGACTCTCTCCGTTGTTTGATTGCTTCAGAGTACCGTGATCTCTCTTTCTGGCATAGGAGACTTGGTCACATTGGATTTGATCATTTGACCCGAGTTAGCAGTCACGACCTCATTCGTGGTTTGCCTAAACTCAAAATGGTCAAAGACTTAGTTTGCTCTCCTTGCCAACATGGCAAGATGGTTACTGCTTCTCATTCCCCAGTCACTGTTGTGATGACTGATGCACTAGGACAGCTTTTATATATGGACAATGTTGGTCCAGCTAGAGTGCAGTCAGTGGGTGAAAAGTGGTATGTTCTTGTCTTTGTTGATGATTTTTCGAGGTACTCTAAGGTGTTTTTCATGTCCTCGAAGGATGAAACTTTTACCCATTTTAGCGGTTTGGTTCATAGGTTGTCTTTTGAGCTCCCTGGTGCCCTACGAGCTATACGCAGACAATAGCACAGAGTTCAAGAACACCTATTTTGAGAGTTTCTGTGTTGGGTTTGGTTTAGAGCATCAGTTCTCCTCTCCCTACGTCCCTCAGCAAAATGATGTATTGGAAAGGAAGAATAGGATCCTAGTAGAGATGGCCAGGAGATGCTAGATAAGTACAGTACTCCTAGGAAGTTTTGGGCTGAGGCTATAGCTACTACTTGCCATGTTTCTAATCATGTATTCTTGAGAGCACATTTGCACCGCACTTCTTATGAGTTGAGGTATGGGTGAAAGCACAGTGTTTCTTATTTTCATGTGTTTGGTTGCAAGTGTTTAATTTTCAAGACCGGTAACATGGATAAGTTTGAGTCTCGTTCCTCTGATGGTATCTTTCTGGGTTATTCGACTTCTTCTTGTAGTTATAGGGTCTGGAGTTGCGATGTGCATAGGATCATAGAGACCTGTGAAGTGACATTTGATGAGGCTAGTCCAGGAGCTAGACCTGACATTTCAGGCTCTTCTTCTTCCTCCGAGACCATCTTTGTAGAGGATGAGGATGATAGAGATGATAGTGTTCCACCTGATCCAGTCCCCTATACACCTGTGGTGCCTCCTGTTTCCATTTCTGCACCACAAGAAGGCCAGCCCCTGCATTCTGGCTTTGCTCCTACCTCTTCTGTGCATGATGTAGAGGCCACTTCTGCTTCTGGACCTCCTCATCATAGTTAGTGCTCTCATCCACCTGATCAGTTCATCGACGATATGTTTGAGCGAGTCACTCTCTTAAAATCAGGTTTGTCTAGTTTCTGCCTTCACTCTACCTTTGTTGCCTCGTTTGAGCCGAAGGATGTGACTCATGCATTATCTGACGAGTCTTGGACTAATGCTATGCATGAGAAACTTGAAAACTTTGAGAGGAACAAAGTCTGGCAGCTTGTAGAACGTCCATCTGGTCATAATGTCATTGAGACCAAGTGGGTGTTCAAAAACAAGCAGAGTGAGGATGGGGTTGTTATTCGCAACAAGGCTAGGCTAGTTGCACAAGGCTTTTCTCAGGTTGAGGGTCTTGACTTTGAGGAGACTTTTGCCCCTGTAGCTAGACTAGAGGCTATCAGGATCCTGCTTGCATTCTCTGTTTCCCGGGGCTTCAAGCTCTATCAAATGGATGTCAAGAGTGCATTCCTCAATGGCTATATTGAGGAAGAGGTTTATATCAAACAACCTCCAGGATTTGACAACCCCAAATTTTCGAGTCATGTATACAAGCTTTTCAAAGCTTTATATGGACTCAAGTAGGCCCCCAGAGCATGGTATGAGAGGCTCAAGTCTTATCTTCTCAGCCATGACTTCAAGATGGGCGTAGTAGATAAGTCTCTGTTCATCAAACACCATGAGTCGCATTTTCTTCTCGTCCAGATTTATGTGGACGATATTATTTTTGGTGGCTCAAATCATTCGCTTGTGTCTCAGTTTTCTGAGGTGATGAGCACAGAGTTTGAGATGAGTATGATGGGTGAGTTGAGCTACTTTCTTGGCTTCCAAATCAAGCAAACTAGGGAGGGTACTTTTTTTGCATCAAGGCAAGTATACCTGGGACCTCCTGAGGCGTTTTGATATGTCTGATGGGAAGACAGTGATGACTCCTATGGCTACCCACTGCTGTCCTCGAGCCCGATGAGGATGGTGAGCCTGCTGATCAAAAGGAGTTTCGGAGCATGATTAGCTCCCTCTTGTACCTCACTGCTTTGAGGCCCGACATACATTTTGCTGTGTCTGTGCGCTCGATTTCAGGCCTCTTCTCGTGCCTCTCACCACCAAGCGGTGAAGCGCATCTTCAGTTACCTTCGTGCTACCACTGATTATGGTATTTAGTACTCTTCGTCTTCTTGTCTGTCTCTTAGAGCCTTTTTCGATGCCGACTTTGCTAGCTGTAGGATAGATAGAAAGAGCACTTCTGGCACTTGCCAATTCATTGGTACTTCTCTTGTTTCTTGGTCGTCTAGGAAGCAGTCCGGAGTTGCGCAGTCCACCGCTGAGGCCGAATATGTTGCTGCAGCTAGTTGCTGTAGCTAGGTGCTCTGAATGAGATCGACCTTGCGAGACTTTGGGTTAGAGATAGAGAGTGTGCCACTTTTCTGTGACAACAATTCTGCTATTTGCATTGCTAAAAACCCAGTGCAACATTCTCGGACCAAGCACATTGATATTAGATATCACTTCCTTAGAGACCGTGTGGAGAAGCGGGATGTCGTGCTTCAGTTCGTAGAGAGTGACTTTCAGTTAGCCGATATCTTCACTAAGCCTTTGGATAGCTCCAGATTTGTTGCCTTGAGGAGTGAGCTTGGAGTCGTGAGCCCTTATGGCCTATCATGAGGGGGAGCTCGTTTGTATATTTTGTATAATATGTTCTCTTTCAGCTTTTCTTTTATTTGTGTTTCTTCTGGGTGTTTTTGGGCTTATTTTCTTGAGTTGAGTTCACTCACTTAGACTTTTGGCATGCTTTGCATGGATCTCTTATCTTGTGCTTTAGGTTGCTATCTTGCCTGATTAGCTGTTCTCTCTTCAATCTAGGTTGAGTTCCCTCACAGTCTTATAAGTCTAGCAGGTGTTGGGCCTCCTAGGTAGACAGGGTCTGTGTGCACTCCTTAGTTGGGATATAGAGTCAGCTTCCCTATGTCAGTCACTGGAGAAGATAAGAGCGAGTCTGAGCCGTAGTGAGTCTCTTCTATCTTTTCTATGCTCTATAGCTATCCAGTTTTGCAGTTTCTTGACTTCTTCTCCTCATTCTGTTTTTCTGGTTGTTATTGAGTTCATTTGGGTTTTCTTTATGCCTAATCTTGATAATAACTCAATTTTAACCAGATTTGAGCTTAAAATTGATTCATTTGTTGAGGGAGAGTTTGGGAATCTGTTCGTGCATTGCATTTAGATTACATTTTTTTGTTTTATGAGCTTTGTCTATTATGCAATTGACTCACTCTTCATGAAATACATCATGCTATATCTTTTGAAGAAAATTACTAGCTTAGATATGTCCAAGTTCATTTATCACGCTAAGCTTAATTAAAATCTGAAAAACTTAAAAGCTTTAAATGAAAACTTGATGAAACATGTTGTTTTTACTTACTAAGTTTCTTCTCTAGGGGCTTTTATCATGAATTATGAAATTTTGGATTTCTCTAGAGTCCCTATAGCAACTTGGGTGAAATTTGGTTGATCTATATTTGAGTCCTTCAGAATTGCTCATATGTGCTAAATTGAAATCAAGAAAAATTTGACTCTTTTGTGCAAAATTGATCTCAACACTTTATATTCACGAGACTGCTTCCCATTGCATTTGGGATGAACTTGGAATATATTATGTATGACCAAGATCATTCTCTTAAGAGTTACACTTGAGATGATCGAAAATGGCTTGAGTCAATCAATAAAAAAAATGCAAATATCAAACACATAAGTGGGTAAAGAATGCAAATAATATCAAACATTTGCACACCGCTATGTTTTTCAAAGTATTAAAGAAAATTTTCATAAATTGAAAAATGAGCTTAAAGGACCTTATATGCACTTCAAAATTCCCCAAAGTGTTGAGTAGGTTGAACTCTAGGTTTTTCATTTGATCCTTGAGTGGTTTTGCTTCTAGCTTTGAAACTTTGCTAAGTTTTGCACTTGTCAAATCTTGCTAAAAAATGACACATTTTCAAAACTAAGCTTATGAGCAAAATTTGTTATTTGCCCTTGGACATGTCTTAGACTAGTCTAATCTAAAATTGATAAGCTTGGTGTCATATCTTGCCATTATGATCATTTGGATAATCTTCTAAGCTCCCCTAGGTTGCATTTCATGCATACATAAAAGGGGGGAGAAAATTTATTTTTGATGCCTATATTGACAAAAGGGGGAGAAAACATAGAAAAGGCATCATTAAAAATGTGAAAGCTTATTTGGTTCTTATGATCTTTGTAAAATTTTGCTAATTCTTATGTATCAAATCACATAATCACATTTGGCACTTATGATTGGATTTTAGAGCTTTTTGTGGAAAACTTGGTCTCTCCTTGATTTAGTTCTAAAATATGTCTTACCAACTTGGTCATGTTCTTAGTCTATTCTCTGTGGACCATGTGTGGTTTTGCAATCAAATTGCTTTTTCTTCTCTTACTCAAACTCAAATTTATGCCTTTTGTGTGGTTTGTCAATATACTCATCACAGGGGAGATTGAAGGAATATGTGGAGGTCCATCCATGTTTGTGATGAGTATTTGACTTTATGTGATCTAGGATAGCTTAGATTTGAGTTTGGATTTAAAATGGATTTCAAGTTGGAAGGATTTTTGTGCCGGCATGATAGGTTACGCCAGACCAAGTTTAATCGGTTTCATGTTTGCGCCAGACCAAATGTTGCATGAGTTGCATTTGCACCGGACCGGGGTAGAAATGATTTGCTTTTGCGCCGGACCGAGTTAGGATAGACTTCACGTTTGCGCCAGACCAAGGGAAATGGAAAACAGAGAGTTTTCCTTTTGCGCCGGACCAAGGGAAATGAGAAACAGAGTATTTTCCATTTGCGCCGGACCAAGGGAAGAGGGAAACAGAGAGTTTCCCATTTGCGCCAGACTGATTTTTTCGCGCCGGACCAAGTCATAGTGAGTTTCAGGTTTACGCCGGACCGGTTTTGACAACCGGAAGTAATTAGCGATTTTGAAGGTCTTTCCTTACTCAGAAAATTATTTGTTCTACATGAAAGTTATAGAGAATTTCGAAACGCAACTTTTTCATGTTGACAAGTTTTTCATCTGAGCAACATAAGAAATCATAACAAATTGAGAATATTACTGCTGTATTGAAAACAAGATGAAGTGTTTTGGTTCGTTTTGGTCTGTTCTAACCCCAATTCATGATCGAATTGATGCGCTGGGTTCATGGTGGAACCAAGAAGGGTTTTCTTGCCTTTATGGATGTAGGACTTCATTTGGTGGTCATGGTGAGGCGAAGGGAGGCTGGAACTAGCCTTGGGATGGCCCGAGGTTCAAGTTGGCCGGATGTTTGCCGGAAGATGGCCGAAGATGACGTCGGTGCAGTCTCAAGAGACAAGAGATCAATGGAGAAGCTAGCTTATTACTACTTGGATCAAGTAGAGCTGTTAGGTTGTAGTTCTGGAAGATAGAGTAGTGGATAAGTGTAGCTTGCTTTGAAATATGTGCAAAATCCTGTATGGTAATGGGTTTCGGGTTTACCTGAGAGTACCTGAGAGTAGTTGAGAGTGGTTGAGAGTGACAGTGTGGGAACAAATCCTTGCTCTTGGAAGTTGGCTTATGATTGAAGCAAGACATCCAAGGGTGGGAATTGATCCCAGTACACTATAAATAGAGGGGAAGGGGCAGCCTCCCCTGTGTGGAAGTTTCAGAGAAATTGTTGTTGCTCTCATGAGCTTTGCCTACATGTTGTGAGGCTTTGTAAAACTTCCATCCAGAAATTACAAAGATCTTTCTCTCAATTCTGAATTTAAATTCTACACTTACATTATCTTTACTTCATGCAATCTAAATTCAGTATTTACATTCTCGCTTTTACCTTATGCAAGTTGGATTTGCCTCCTCTCCTTCTACGTGCTTCTGGTTCTTGTTGCCAAGGATGAGAGATTGATTGGTTGAATCTTCATTCAGATCATATCCCAATCCTCTAGGCAATCTTAGTTCAAGTTCTACAAGAAACCGATCTTTTGTCCCTTCATGATGAATTATTGATTGATCGAGTTTTGGTGTTTATTCTTATGATTCCTTGCTTGCTGTGACTTGTGAGAAGGCATTCAAGTCTATCTTGATCATTAGAATCTCACGAGCAAGCCTAGATCACAGATTTGCTTTTTGCTTGTTCTTGGTGGATTTTCCTTCTTAGGGAAAAAGGGCGGAACTTTGATGTTGATTCTTTAAATCGATGGTTGGAATAGGTTCCTGACATCCTAAGGATCACATCTACCAAGTTGCATGGTCACTGGATCATTAGATTCAAAATCCCATTGATTTTACTTTTGAAGTCGTGCTATTTTCTGAACACAGTTTTTACTGCGTTTTGTTTTCTCTAATCTGTGTTCTTTACAAGTAGTGCTTTGTTTGGCTGGTATATATCCAAGAGGTGGGAAAATTTGTTTTGGGATCATTCACCCCCCTCTGATCGCCATTCTGATCTTTCAGTCTTTAGGATTGTATGTCCCTGAGTAGAGACATAATTAGCTAGTGCACTTAGTAAGCCTAGTTTATTTAGGTTTAAATTGTCAAAACTTTAGTTTATCACTTCCGCATTAATTCTAAGTTTTAGCCAAAAGAGTGTTTAGAATTAAAATTTTAAAACCACCTATTCACCCCCCTCTAGTCGGAATCCTCAATCTTACACCCGGGCACGGTAGCATGTCTTCCCACGCTCACATCTACTACTGGGAAGCTAGGAAGATTCTGCACTCCTCGGACGAGGCAGGGGACACATGTCCCATACCATTCCTTCCGCGGTGGGGGGAGTGAGCCATTTTTGTAAAAACATGTGTTGGTGGCTAGACTTGAAAAAAACGATGTACATCAGTCTAGATATGCACCGTATTCTGATATATCCCGGTCCAACTTACTCGAGCATACCAGACAAATCGTCGGTGCAAACCAAGAGGAGATATGACGAGATCAGGTCTCCCTAGAGAATATGTAGATGAGAATAATATAATCAATTTGACGAGTTGCCTTCTATCGAAAATGTTATAACGGTCGAGGAAGAACAACCTGAGAAAGCTAGCTACACACGCGTCGACCATTGTGAAGAGATAATTTTTGTACAAAAAAATAAGCAAGTGGAGTTACGATTTTAAGTGTACTCTCGAGCATAATAAAGTTGTTTTTAATGAAACGATCGAAAGTCGAAACATATTTGTGTATGCTTCAACCACGAAACTTCACCCTGGCCATTTATGCTACCATTGTGGCCTATTTAACAGATAGAAAAGAGTTAAATAACTATTATCCCATGAGGTAGTGATACAGAAATAGCCTTAGCCTTATTGTTCTATTAGTACAAGATTGAGAACCAAATGCATACTGAAATCACCAAAGTCCAAATATGCATAGTTGCATACTTAAATTAAGTATATTCACACTTGTCCATATATACATCGTGGGGTACAACACCATTAGTCAAGTACTTGTTTTATGTTACTAACACATGCTGCTAGATAGTTTCCATCATTATATTGCTTAATATACACATTATGTAATTCTTTCATTGATGTTGTTTAATCCACAACTCTATGATAAATAAGTTTCTTAATATACATCTAATATCACATACATTTCTATTATAGACCGTCTCTAATAGGAAACATCACAAATAGTTCTATAATAGAACCGTCTATAATCACTGAGCTATATAGCTTGGTTCCATGCACAGCCCATTTCAAGTCCCCAAACCCTAGCCCCCTTGTAACCTCTCCCCATGCCCCCATGCCTGCCTCCTCCCCGCGCCAATCCCCGTGCCACCTCCTCCCAACGCAGGACTCCTACGGTCCCCGACCGAGCCTTCTCCCCACACTGGTCCCCGCACCGGCCTCCTCCCCCCGCCAGCCTCTTCTGGCCCCTGCACTGGTCCCCGCGCCGGCCTCCTTCCTGCCTCCTCCAATCCCCGCGCCGACCTCCTCCTCCTCCCCCCGCCAGCCTCTTCTGGCCCCTGCACTGGTCCCCGCGCCAACCTCCTTCCTGCCTCCTCCAATCCCCGCGCCGACCTCCTCCTCCTCCCCTCACCGGCCTCGTCCCCCTCGGTATGGTATATGCATGGTTTACATTTGCTTAAGCTTTTGGCCTTGCATTTTCTTTGCTTAAGTGTTTGGTTGTTTTTCAAACTGATCATTCGGAATGTTGTGTTAAGCAGCGCTCTACAAATGTGCTTGGATCAAAGTTACTTTACTGCACATATGATCTAAATGTCAGGAAAGCATGATGACTAATATGACTCATCACTTTCTTTACATGTCAAACATTGATCTGGATCACATCTTTTTGTGAAACTAAGTTTGTAATGTTGTATACGCTGTTTTACATAAATCAAATTAGCATGGCTTGTCATGCATGACTCATCAATTTTCACTTTACATGTCAAAGATTGTTTTGAACTCCATGCTTTTATGAAACTAAGTTTGTAATCTTGTGTGAGCTGCTGAGACAGATTAGATTAGTAAAGTTTTCCATGATTTCATCAGTTTGCTCTGGTTGTTCTGGATTCCATTCTTTTGTGAAACTAAGTTTGTAATGTTGTGCAAGTTAGTAAGATAAATGGGATTACTGGAGCTTGGCATGACTCATCAATTCCCTTTACATGTTAAGGATTTGTTATGGAGTGAAACTAAGTCTGTAATGTTGTTCAAGTTATTAACATAAATCATATCAGTGTAGCTTTACACGACTTCATCAGTTCGCTCTACATGCGAAGGCTTATTCTGGGTTCCATTATCTTTGGTAGACTAGGTTTGTAATATTTTGCAAGTTGTTGAGAATCTTGAGATAGATCACGAGGTTCCTTGAACTGAATTTGTTGAAGATTGTCTTTGTACAAGATGTATGTTGTATTATATGGCAGCCTCCTCTTGCCTTCTATTAAAGAGTTTTCTTCTCCAACCATGTTGTTTTTGTTAGTGCATACGGATTTTGAGCATAGAAAAGCAGAATTACTGGATTTTACCACTGAAGCAATGTTTGGGAGTGATAGGTTAAAGCTTATTGTACCATGTTAGTAGGCTGCGCTTGGCATAATTAAGAAACATACACCACTAGAAGAAAGAATTTATCTGCGAAATGCTTATAGTTCAATGTATTTTATCATTATTTGAATATGAATTGAGCATGATACATAGAATAGCTACTCTTAATTGGTTCTTTCAATCATTCTCACTGTTTGTTACCTTTTAAATGCTCAATGATGTAATTAGGGTCTCTAGAAGTTGAATTAGACAATTTTAGTAGTAATGTTGGCCTTGAACTGGATGATTACCTTCTGTTAATGCTTTGTTGACTACGAGATTGATGTTCATATGATTATCACTACATATCTTGACTAGCTTGTGGTTGTAGTTCTGATATGTAGTCTCTGTTCCTATTCAGCTTGGCCTATCATATTGATATTCTCGTATTTTGTCTTGGCCGAATAGTACTATTTTGAACTTGTTTCATGTGAATAAGCAAATTTTGGTATTTCATGCTTTATAGTGCATAATTTAGGAAGGTAAGAGTTCAAGGCCTTATTTGCTTAGATAATTGTCTAGTTCAACTAGTGATTAATTGACCCTGGTGTAGTGGAGATTAATCTCTAGCTGCCCTATTCGGCCAAGACAAAATACCTGAGAGCACTATCATTCAAAGTACATGCTTAAATACCTGATTCTGAGTGTATGAAATCATTACACCAATTTCATTTTACTACAATTTCAATATCCAAATATGAATGTGTGCATATATGTATGTGTGTATAAATAGCTGATACAACAAATAGAAATAGGGCTTAAGGTTAGGAAATGCTCCTAGAAGCATGGTCTGAGGCGTGCTTGGACATGTGGATCCATGCGTGATCGAGCACAAGGTCACAAGGAGTTCTTGGTGCTTTGAAATAGAGTGGTGAAAGAGAGTGGGGCGATCTAATCTCTTTTCTTGTTCTAAAGAGTAAAGAAATATCCATCTTATTGTAGCACTCCATCTTAAAATATGAACATTCGTAGCACTTTCATTTCCTTTCTTACTATAATGTTAATGGATTCCAAGACAAAATCCATTTATTTCCACAACTCATCATGAAATTTGTTATATCCTTTGATTTATTTCCACTTTATCATCATCCTCGAATGAGAATATGACAGGCAATCTATTTTCACTTTGGTCCTACGCAAGACCGAAGTGAAAATAGGTTGCCTATGGTATTCTCATTCGGGAGCGACGATGAAGTGATGAGGACATCACTACTACGGATATGACCACATTTGGTTGTGCCAACTCCAACAGTACATCCACGGGCAAAGAAGAGAGAGAGATCAAATCCATCACATTCTGGAATCCAATTCGGCCTCCTGAGACAACACCGACTTCAAATATGAATAACTTTTGCATACGGACTCCGATTTGGGTGATCTTGGACTTGATTGAAATCTTACAACGAGATATTTCCAATGGATCTAATCCCAGCTCTAGATTCATTGTGGATCAGTCAAAATCATCAAAACAATACACTACAATACTATTTTTGGCTGTTTCGGGCCTGCCCAAGTTGTGTGCACCCCCTTGTCTGCACACAACCCTAGGACATCCCTCTCACGTCTATCCCTCTTATAAACTCAGTAGCCGCTGCTTTAGACACTGGGGTTTTGTTTGATTAGTTTAGCCAAGTGCAAATTTTGTGTCTTCGAGTTGTGTTGGACAGCCACCTTGTCAAGACATTCAATAGAACCTCACCTTGATTTTGCCTTCCATTCTTATTTGCAGTTTCAGATTGCTTTTACTATTGTTCTTGCTTGTTCTTCGGTTGCTTGCAGGAATTGAACCTCGTGTTCAGGTTGATCATGCCCACGGCAAGATCAATAACACTCCGGAGTTGGTTTAGCGATTGCTAAGGCGCATCGTCGTCGGACATTGTAGTCGGATCGTCAAAGTCGGTTCCACCAAATCGATAGTTCTCGCTCTCATCGAAACATCGGCACACAACTTCACATCAGGTGGTATCAGAGCGCCAAGTTTCTCAGTGAAAGATTCTATACCGTAGATTAGTTTTTGTTTTCTGTCCTAAATTGAAAATTACTCCACAAAAATTCAACCTTTAGATTCAATCTGGTATTTTAGTGAGTTTTGTTAGGTTTTGATCCATTAGAGCCCTTGTTTTAGTTGATGATCGTTTTTCCTTCGCGTAGCTTTTCTTTCAATCTGTCTAGTACTTTGTTTTGTTCATAACTTTCGCATACGAGCTCGGATTCTAGTGTTTTTGCACTTTTCTAAAACCTGGGAACGATCTCTACAAAAACCTAGTTGGGTATAAACTCTAATTCTGTAGCCAAATTTGTTTAATCTAGATGTCAAAGTTGGTGAAGCAAGTTGTACTTCCAATCCAGATAGGTTCGGTTGTTTGATCATAATTCTCACATCCGAACTCCGATTGAGAAGTTTTTATACTTTCCTGAATCTTTGAAGAGTCCTCTACAAAAACGTTTTTTGGTGTCCTTCGTGATTCGGACTCCTTCAAACCGAATTTGATTCGGATTCGGAATCAGTCTCGCAGGCTGAAATTGGGGTATTCTGTGGTGTTCGGTCTTTGAGCCATAACTTTCACACCCGAGCTCCAAATTGCATGTTCTTATACTCTTTTGAAAGCTGAGGACATAAGCTTTAATTCTTTCCATAGTAAACCTTCTAAATTCGGTCGTTTTGAAGCTTTAATCTAGGCAACAAATCTGCTACCCTAGAAACGTTGAATTTGGGTATCTTGTTTCAATTCGTGTTCTAGCTTTGTTGCTTTGAGTTGGTTGAGTCCAGTAGCATCCACAATCCATAAAACCCAAAAAATATCAGTACACATACCTTTGGGAACCAATTCATCCTTTGCGAATACTTTGATCCCAATTGAGACTAACTATTTGATATTGCTTAGGGCTATTCATATTGATACATTGCATAATCTTGAATTATCATATCATACTATCTTGTGACATCGAGTTAGGGATTCCAAAACTTTGTTCATAGTAGTGTTGGACGAAAGTCACTCAAAGAAAGAAAAGAGAAAGAAAGAGCCAAAAGGCAAAAAAAAGAGAAGAATAAAGAAAGAAAAAGAAAATAGTGGCCGGTTGCAGTACATTGAGTAAAACCCTAATTTGTGTTCATTATTACAGATCATGCAATTGTATTAATTGTTGAGCAATCTCACACTCTTTTTACATTCTTTAAGTAATAAGTTAGCATCTGTCTACGACATGTGCAATAGAGCTTTTGGTGCCTCACTTATATTTTATAGCTCATTCCTTGATTGCATAAGTACCATCATCTTTCCGCGTGAGTTGCCTTGAAATTCGCTTATATCTTTGAGACCGGCAACTAGGACTTATGAATTCTAGTTTGGGTCATTACTTATCATTACAATAACTAGAATTATCAGATTGCATAGGAAATAAGTATAGCCTACCTAACTCCACATATTCTACTCGTACGTTTGTTCGGTCCCTTGGCAATCGCTTTATCCAAGCTTGGAAGAACTTTTGACATAGCCAATAGCTGACAACTCCTGCAGCACGGTAAGAACTTGTAAGAGCTTTGGTTAAGGCTTGAGAGTTGAGCGACTTTTCTCCACTTCCTAGTAGTTGATAGGGAATTACATAAACCTTTGTGTTTCCCTTTTTGCTACTAACCATGTCAGGTGGCAAGAGTTCACTGCATCATTCTCCACGCACGAAGGGCAATGTACGACTCACTAATGAGCGAATGTCACTGCAAGAAGACCGTCTTCGGTCCATCGAGACTGCTTAGGGAGTTGCTAACACTATCCTTGCTACTATTTTGTCTAGACTTGATATGCTTGCAGCTGCTGCCCCTATAACTTCCAGTCCTCTGCCTCGTCTCCTAAGCAATAACAATGGTGTACTACGTGCACAACGGGTTCCCATTTCTGCCCCAACTTCCCAGCATGGACCCGCTGCCTCGGTCGCCCCACCACACATCGCCACGGGTTCATCAACTGATGATGAACAAGGTAAAATCAAGTTTGAATTGCCTCCTTTTGGTGGAAAGTTCGATCCTAATGCATATATTAATTGGGAGATTGCGGTAGAAAAAGAATTTGCAAACTATGACTTATCTGAAAACCAAAAGATTAGTGCCGTAGTTCAAGTGTTAACGTCAGGTGCAATATATTGGTGTAAGCATATATGTAGACATGATAAAAAACCTAAAACTTGGAATGCCATGAAAAGACTTATGAGAAATGATTATGTTCCTGAATATGATTCTGAATATTTGCTTGCTAAACTTCAACGCTTAAAACAAGGTTCTAAAACTGTTATAGAATACTTTCATGATTTGCAAAATTATTTGTTGCGTTGTGGTTTACAAGAATGTGAAGAAGCTACTGAGCTTAGGTTCATACGTGGACTTAATCATAAAATTCATGATGTTCTTGTTGATGAAACATATAGTTGTCTTTCAGAATTGATTAAATGTGCTTGTAGAGCTGAAAACATGCTTGCTAAATCTTTGAAAGAGCCTTTAGCTTCATTTGAGGTGCCCATTGTTGCACCTTCTGTTGTAGCTAACATTTTGCAGAAAAGTGAGCACCATCGGGAGAAGGATGAAGAAGAAAATGTGCCAAAAGAGGAGATCTTTGCTGCTCCATTCGTATGTGAAGTGCTGAAAATTGAAGTTGCACCTACAACCACTGAGAATGATTTAGAAGGTAATGTTAATGGTATGGACTATATACATGGTGAAAATCATTTTGAAGAGACAAAACTGTCCATGAATCATGCTATCGTAGAGCAACTATTAATGGAACCCATTGATGATTTGGTTGCTATTCCTAGTGATAAAGAAGAGTTGTGTCATAATACTTCACTTATATCCACGCCACAATTAGTGAATGAACATGAAACATTTATATTTGAACTAAACACTTGCGCTGAACATAAACATGTTATTCACATTGCTAGTGAAGCAGATGAGCTTAAATTGATGTCTTCTTTAAATACTTTAGGTTACATTGAATTTGATGTTCTGTGTGATCTAGATAGTTTCAAGGAGAAGATTTTTGTACATAGTTATCGCGAAATACTTTTCATGTTCTTGGCAAATATAATGATAAAGGAGAATACAAAGTGCATAAAGTATACATTTGTTCATATCTGAAACCTCCACATCCTATGCAACAATGTGATCAATTTGATAATTCTAATATCATATCAAGTACCACTACTTTCGTTTATAGTCTATATGATAGTTTTCAAGAAAGGGAGTGTTTGGGTGAATGTGATTCACAAGCCATTGATTTGATCACAAAAGATATGCATTTTGGTTTGCTCTTTGTCGCGACTAACATTTTGCAGGAGAATGTGATGGAGTCGAGGACGACTCCAATTCAAGAAAGGGAGAATGATGAGACCATGCTCGTCCTGGAAATGACCAACGCGATATCAGTTTGGCGACACTTCATGGCATCCTCTGCATTGTCTACATCTACTAGGATGGCTTTCCTTCACAGAGGGGAGGAAGCGTCCAAGAGTGCTAGCTTTCAACATGCCTTTATATGCTGGAAAGAAATATTGAGCTTTGTGGATGATTTTCACATGAGAATATTTTTTGTTGAGGACAAGCTAAAAGCTGAGCATGAGTCGAGGACGACTCAAATTCAAGAAAGGGAGGATGATGAGGACATCACTACTACGGATATGACCACATTTGGTTGTGCCAACTCCAACACGTCATCCACGGGCCAAGAAGAGAGAGAGATCAAATCCAGCACGTTCTGGAATCCAATTCGGCCTCCTGAGATAGCATCGACTTCAAATATAAATAACTTTTGCATACGGACTCCGATTTGGGTGATCTTGGACTTGATTGAAAGCTTACAATGAGATATTTCCAATGGATCTAATCCCAGCTCCAGATTTGTTGTGGATCAGTCGAAATCATCAAAACAATACACTATAATACTGTTTCGGGCTGTTTCGAGCCTTGTAAGCATGTGGGGGCCAAGCCCAAGTTGTGTGCGCCCCCCTTGGCTGCACACAACCCTAGGACGTCCCTCTGATGTCCATCCCTCTTATAAACTCAGTAGCTGCCGCTTTAGACACTGGGGTTTTGTTTGATTAGTTTAGCCAAGTGCAAACTTTATGTCTTCGAGTTGTGCTGGACAGCCACCTTGTCAAGACGTTCAATAGAACCCCACCTTGATTTTGCCTTCCATTCTTATTTGCAATTTCAGATTACTTTTACTATTGTTCTTGCTTGTTCTTCGGATGCTTGCAGGAATTGAACCTCGTGTTCAGGTTGATCGTGCCCACGACAAGATCAATAACACTCCGGAGTTGGTTTAGCGATTGCTAAGGTGCATCGTCGTCGTACATTGTAGTCGGATCATCAAAGTCGATTCCACCAAATCGATAGTTATCACTCTCATCGAAACATCGAGACACAACTTCCGTAGTAGTGATATCCTTATCATCCTCCCTTTCTTGAATTTGAGTCATCCTCGACTCATGCTCAGCTTTTAGCTTGTCCTCAACAAAAAATATTCTCATGTGAAAATCATCCACAAAGCTCAATATTTCTTTCCAGCGTATAAAGGCATGTTGAAAGCTAGCACTCTTGGACGCTTCCTCCCCTCTATGAAGGAAAGCCATTCTAGTAGATGTAGACAATGCAGAGGATGCCATGAAGTGTCGCCAAAGTGATATTGCGTTGGTCATTTCTAGGATGAGCATGGTCTCATCATGAAGTAAAAGATAAATTAGAGAATGCCAACTTTTAGGATGAATAGTGAATAAATGTATTTTGCATGCCTTGGAATCCATCATATCCTTTCTTATTGTAATTGAAGGATCGAGATAGCAATCAGAGGGGGGTGAATGATCATAAAATAAAATTTTCCCACTCAAAATAATCCAAGCAACATCCTCACATCAAAGAGACATAGCGAAGAAAGCGAAAATCCCAAAGTTCTCAGCAGTGGGCGGCACTACCACAAACTCGGCACTATTGGGTTACGGTAGCGGTAGTGCCGGGTACTGTAGCTACAGTAAAACCAGCCTGAGTTCACAAAGAGAAACCACGAAATCTTTTGATCGGTTGATCCAAACTCAATGAAAATTTGTGGACACCTTCCTAGGGATGTCAGGAACCTATTCCAACCATCGATTGCAAGAATCAACGTCAAAGTTCTGACCTTTTTCCAATTTACGAAACGGTGCACAAAAACGAGTTCAAGAACAAAAACTTGGCTCCCAACTAGCTTGTGGGTTCTTGATGATCAAGATGATCCTAGATACCTTCCCACATGTCATAGCAAGCTAGAACACAAGATAAGAATACACAAAAACCCAATCTTCAAATATTGACCCTCTCATGAACAAAAATCAATTTCTTGCAAGAAAGAACACAAGACTTACCTAGATGATTGGTATATAGTCTGAAAAATACTCATCCATCAATCATACATCCTTAGTAAAAGATCCAAAAGAATTTAGAAGGAGGGGAGGTAAATCCAACTTGCATGAAGTAAATTGCAAGAATGTAAATTGCTGAATTTAAAGACATAATGTAAATGCGGAAAGTAAATTCATAATTGAGAGGAATGATTTTTCATTTCTGGAAAGGAGCTTTATAAAGCCTCACAAACAAGTGGGCAAAGCTCAAAGGAGCACAAAAACCTCTAAACCCTTCAAGAGGAGGAAGGCACCCTTACCCCTCTATTTATACTACTCTTGGGTCATCTTCCACCCTTGGATGAGACCTAAACCCTAAGGCACACCATCAAGGGCTAGGATTGACCCAGTCATACATCCATGCATTTCTAACCCAAAACCCAACAAGCAAATGGGTTTTCTTGCACGGTTTTCAAAGCATACTAACTAGACCCGCTAACCTATCAACTAGACCAAGATCCAATGACCCTCATTGATCCATGCAGGCCTAGCTAGCATCTCGTCCGTTTCTTGTCTTCACGGCTTGCCACGACTCCGTCTCCGATCATCTTCCGGCGATCCCCGATCGTCTGAACCTCTGGCGCACCTCGCCTAGTCCCAATCATCCTTTGCCGGCATTATCGCTCCCAGAGGTCGGTAGTGCTACTCCAATAGACTCAACTCAAATTGCTTCAAATTTGAAAATGTAATTCAAAACAAACTCAAACTTAAGCACTTCATGCTAAAACACAGTCAATTACTCATCACTATCAAGGATAGACCTCCACATGGTGTTTCAATCTCCCCCTTGATGAGTATATTGACAAACACCCGAAAAGGCATAAATTTGAGTTTGAAGAAGAAGAAGAAAGCAATTTGAATGCAAAAACCAAACTTGGTTCAGAGAGAGATATAAGATCATGACCAAGTTGATAGAAGGAGATTTAGAGCAAAACCTAGGAAAGAGCAAGTTTTCCACAAAAGCTCTAAAATCCAATCATAAGTTGCCAAATGTGGTTATGTGATTATGATCCATAAGAAATAGCAAAGTTTTTATAAAGATCATAAGAACCAAATAAGCTTTCACATTTTTATCTTTTTAATGATGCCTTTTGTGGAATATAGGTTCCAGGGGGTCCTCAGAACAAGCCCCAGACGAAGGCCCAGAGTGTACTCTCCACGCCAGACTTCATCAACCGTACGGGAAGAATATATCTAAAAGGAAAGCTGGATTTATGTTTAGATATGATAGATACAGTTGTAATCCGAGTCGTTAATAGGGTAGATAAAGATGTAAACTCTATCCTATTAACTGACTAGAATCTTGTAACCGATCGAATCTCCAAACCGATCAGACTCATAAGCCGCCCACCCCGCTATATAAGGGAGAGGGCGGGCAACAACATAGGGATCCGATCATCCAAGCATAGAGCCATCAGGCCATAGAGTATAGCACACCACATATTACTCGGAGCACATTGCGCTTTGAGTATCCTCAGATCCAAGAGATCTATATAATCCCAGCACACAGGATTAGGGTATTACCTCCATCGCTGAGGGCCTGAACCTGTATAAACCCTTGTCTTGTGTGACCTTCGAGTTTGAGATCGAGCGCCTACCCCATAAATTCATTGCCGACTACAAAAGTCGACAGTTGGCGCGCCAGGTAGGGGCTGCGCTTCAATCTGTTCCCACAGACTCAATGGCGTCAACCGGCGGATTCATCGCGACCTTCGTCTCCGGTCAGGTCTTTCGCTTTGGAAGCCTGGACTTCGTCGCTGATACGCGCGGAGAAATTATCCGTCGGGATCGAAGCCAGATCCAATCTGGCGAAATCTAGGGCAAAACGTCTCAGGTACAATGCTCTAGATTACCTGAAAAACCAGTCGGCCCCATTAGGAACAGCTGCAACTTTCGCGGCATCTTCTCAATCGAAGGACAGAAGACCGATCTCCATCAAGAAGATCGCGACAACGTGGGAGAAGATCGCCGACGTAAGGGTAAGGAGATCCAAACACAGTCTCTCTGATCTTTGGGTCGCAACGTCCGAGAGGACATTCTGCAATCCAAGTTGGGGGATCAGTCCGTCTTCCGCACACCGATGCAAAACGTCGTCACTTCGAAGACGCTCCTCGACGCACTGGACCCGATGATTGCATCGGACAGTCCGGCAGCCCCGATTGTGGCTCACATCAAGGCCATGGTGACGGCGGTAGCTATCCAGCAAAATCAGGAGAAGCCGGTTGGAGAAGCGCACTCGCGCTCCCACGCGGCCACTCGAGTCGCCAGCCGATCGGATCGCAACCGATCGGGCGTTGGCGGCGCCATGCACCGCCATCGAGACGCCGATGATCCTGACCGCGACCTTCGCCAGACATCACGGCCAGCGGCGAAGCGGAAGAGGAAGAGAAACATGGACGCCGCGATGACTACGAGCGTTTCGGCATCAGCTATGATCGGCGGAACGACCAAAGGTACGACGACCACGACGATCATAGAGTTCATCATCGCCGAGAAGGGAGAGACGAGGAGCGCCGAGTCAACGATTCGCCGCGCCGAGCCTCACCCCGACATATTGATGGCCATTACCGAGCTAGAAGATCGCCACGCCGGAGCCCCCCCCCCCGGTATGAAGAAAGATCTATCGATGGGATCCGAGTGTTCACTCCCCGACTTCGCCGAGTGATTTGGCCCGAGGGTTTTAACCCCAAAGGCATTGTAAAGTTCGACGGGGAGCGAGACCCGGAGGCTTGGCTGCAAGTCTACGCTTTGGCGATTAAGGCGCGGGGGAATCGATATCATGGCGAACTATTTGCCGGTCAATCTTAGCCCCCCGACGCAAGCATGGCTCACGAGCCTCGCTGCCAACTCGATAGATTCCTGGAGTGACCTGTGCGAGGAATTCATCGCCAACTTTCAAGGAACCTACGAGAGGCCTGGTACTCCGTGGGACCTGTATCAACTACACCAGAAGAAGGATGAAACGCTGAGAGATTTCATCCGGCGCTTCATGCAGAAGAAAAACACCGTCAGAGACGTATCGGAAGCGGTGGTGGTGGCGGCCTTCCAGAAAGGGGTAAGCGATCCTGATCTTATTAAAAAAATGTCCAGGAAGCCCCCGACCTCTGTAAAAGAAATTTTCGTGTTAGCCGACCGCTACACCACGGCTTCAGACGCTCTGGCAGAACGACAAGAAGATCGTCCCCCACAGAAGAGCAAGGGCGATAAGCCCGAGTCTTCTAAACACAAGGAAAGAAAGCGCAAGGGCGAGGAGTCACACGCAATGAGAGCACACACGACCCCGAGCCGCTCGGAGAGAGGCACCCGACTACAGCACCGTCATGGAAGCGATTTGTCCTTTCCACCCTAAGGGAAAACACGCCGCCAAGGACTGCTTCACTCTGAAGCGTTTTGCGCGCGAAAGTCAACGGCAACCAGCCCCAACCAAGGGTGAAGTTGCTCCGGCAAAGAAAAAGGAACTCCCAGATGAAGAAGATTTCCAGGAGCCTGAGCAGGA
This sequence comes from Otatea glauca, assembly GCA_036346275.1. Lineage (NCBI taxonomy): Eukaryota > Viridiplantae > Streptophyta > Magnoliopsida > Poales > Poaceae > Otatea > Otatea glauca. Next base: position 10,907,611 of record CM070724.1, read on the forward strand.
ACTGAACTACATCTACGGGGGCTCAACAGGATACGAATCCAAGCGGAAGCAAAAACTTATCGCTCGGGAGATCAACGCGGTGGAACCAAAGAACCTCAAAGATCTAAGATGGTCGGAGATCCCGATCACCTTTGACCGAAGGGATCACCCCAGCCGGGTCTCACATCCGAGTAAGTTTCCTCTTGTACTTGACCCGGTCGTACGCAGTGTGAAGCTCAAGAGAGTCCTGATCGACGGCGGAAGTGGGCTCAATGTCCTCTTCGCCAAGACTTTTGACGACATGAATATCCTCCGCTCGGAGCTGAAGCCAAGCACTCAGCCCTTCCGTGGAGTAATCCCAGGGTCTTCCTCTTTCCCCCTCGGACAGATCTCTCTGCCCGTTACGTTCGGTACCAAGGATAATTTTCGGACCGAATACATCAATTTCGAGGTAGCTAATTTTGAGATGGCATATCATGCCATCTTGGGAAGGCCTGGATTAGCCAGATTCATGGCCGTACCTCATTACACCTACTCGGTATTGAAGATGCCGGGACCCAACGGAGTCATATCGCTTCGAGGCGACATCAAGCAATCCTCGCAATGCGACCGGGAGAATCATGAACTTGCTGAGTTACAGGAAGCGAATATCCAGGACAAAAATATCCAATCTGAGGCTGCCACGCTCCAAGACGGAGGAGAAGTCCCATCAAAGAAGCAGGCCACCTCAGGAATCAAGCCTGGTGAAGGAACCAAAAGGATCGTTCTTGACCCGTCCGACACGTCTAAAACGACCATGGTTGGGACAGGGCTCGAGGACAAATAGGAAAGCGCGCTCGTCACCTTCCTCCAAGCTAACAAGGATATTTTCGCCTGGAAGCCATCAGATATGCCAGGCGTGCCAAGGGAGGTGATCGAGCACTCTCTCCATGTTGATGAGAAGTCAAAACCCGTCAAACAGAGGCTTCGGCGGTTTGCTCCAGATCATCGGAACGCCATAAAACAGGAAATCACGAAACTCCTAGCCACAGGTTTTATCAAAGAAGTGTATCATCCTGATTGGTTAGCGAATCCTGTATTAGTTCAAAAGAAGAATAAAACTTGGCGCATGTGCGTTGATTATACCGATCTCAACAAGGCATGCCCGAAGGATCCCTTGGGCTGCCCCGGATCGATCAGGTAGTTGACTCGACCGCAGGTTGCGAAATTTTAAGCTTTCTTGACGCATATTCGGGCTATCATCAGATTCGCCTAAGAGAATAAGACCACATCAAAACCGCATTCATCACGCCTTTCGGAGCTTACTGCTACACCACGATGGCATTCGGGCTAAAAAACACTGGCGCAACTTATCAGCGCGCGATACAACGGTGTTTTCATGCCCAGCTTGGGCGCAACGTGGAGGCATATGTGGACGATGTTGTTGTAAAAACACGGGAAAATAAAGATCTTATCATCGACCTAATCGAGACTTTCGAAAGTCTAAGGGCTTTCAGCATGAAGCTGAATCCTGAGAAGTGTGTTTTCGGAGTTTCTTCGGGAAAACTGCTCAGATTCATTGTATCACAGCGAGGCATTGAAGCGAACCCGGAGAAGGTCAAGGCCATCAAATATATGGAACCGCCGACTTGCCAAAGGGACGTTCAGAAGCTTACAGGGTGCATGGCCGCTCTAAGCAGGTTCATCTCCAGATTGGGTATGCGAGGTATGCCTTTCTTCAAACAGCTCAAGAAACAAGAAAAGTTCCAGTGGACGCTGGAAGCGCAACAAGCATTTGAAGATCTAAAGGACTTCCTGACGACACCTCCCGTATTAGTCTCGCCGATGCCAGAAGAACCCCTATTACTCTATATCGCGGCAACGACTCACGCAGTTAGTGCTGCGATCGTTGTGGAAAGGGAGGAAGCGGCTCATGTGCACAAAATCCAACACCCAGTATACTTCATCAGCGAAGTCCTAAGTGAATCCAAGATACGGTATCCACAAGTACAGAAGCTATTATATGCCGTACTCCTTACATCTCGCAAGCTTAAACATTACTTCCAAGAACATGCTATTTCGGTGGTCACCTCCTTCCCGATCGGAGATATACTTCACAACCAGGAGGCCACTGGGAGAATTGCCAAATGGGCAGTTGAACTCGGGGCTTTTGACATTCAATTCAAACCCCGCACGGCCATCAAATCCCAAGCACTCGCTGACTTTACGGCCGAGTGGACGGAATTGCAGCACCCGGCGATTACGGAAGATCTCGAATATTGGACGATGTACTTTGACGGATCCCTCATGCTCAGCGGCGCGGGGGCTGGTATAGTGCTCATATCACCAAGCGGGGAAAGGTTGAGGTATGTCCTCCAAATATTTTTTCCCGCATCCAACAACGCCGCCGAGTATGAGGCACTCATTCACGGACTCCGCATCGCCATATCTCTCGGCGTTCGACGACTGGCGGTTTGCGGAGATTCAATGCTCGTGGTCAATCAAGTGCAGAAGGAATGGTCTTGTATCGAGGACAACATGGCAGCATATTGCCAAGAAGTGCGCAAGCTAGAAGGCAACTTCGATGGATTCGAGCTCGTTCATGTGTTTCGATGGGACAATGAAGTAGCCGACAAATTAGCAAAGATGGGATCCTGCCGGTCCAAAGTACCCGCAGGAATATTCCTAGAAGAAATTCATAAACCCACGATTAGCGCTCGGCCAAAGTCAGACAGTCCGGTAGAAAGAGAGGAAAAGGTAGAAATCTTGGTGATCACCCCAGATTGGACAGCTCCATACCTGGACTACCTGACGGGAGACAAGCTACCCGAGGATCGCACCCAAGCCGAGCGGATCATGCGACGAAGCAAAAGTTATGTAGTCGTGAGAAAGGAACTCTACCGAAAAAGCTCTTCAGGCATTCTGCGACGATGCGTATCAGAACAAGAAGGGAGAGATTTGCTCAAAGAAATTCACTCGGGAATTTGCGAGAACCATGCAGCGTCGTCGACCCTAGTCAGAAAAGCCTATCGCCAAGAGTTCTTTTGGCCGACTGCTGTCACGGATGCGGAAGACATCGTCTGGACATGTGAAGGATGTTAGTTTTTCGCACGTCAGATGAACAAGCCGGCGCAGGAACTATAGACTATCCCGATTACATGGCCATTTGCAGTCTGGGGGCTCGACATGGTGGGACCTCTGAAGAAGGCTCAAGGAGGCTATACTCATCTTTTCGTCGCTATTGATAAATTCACCTAATGGATTGAGGCTAAGCCAGTCGCCACCATCACGGCGGCAAAGGCCAGAGAATTCTTTCACGAAATCGTGGTCAAATTTGGCGTACCCAACCGAATCATCATGGATAACGGCACTCAATTCAGAGGCGAAGTATTTCAAGATTGGTGTGAGGAGCTGGGCATAAAAATTTGCTTCGCGTCAGTCGCGCACCCCCGAAGTAACGGACAAGTAGAGCGAGCCAACGGCATGGTGCTCCAAGGCATAAAAACAAGGATTTTCGATCGGCTCCAACCATATGCCACTCGGTGGGTCAAAGAACTGCCTTCAGTACTTTGGGGACTACGAACCACCCCCAGCAGAGCAACCGGGCAGTCACCTTTCTTTCTTGTATATGGCACAGAAGCGGTCTTACCAACCGAGATAGAATTCGGATCCTCGCGGGTTCGGAGTTATGAAGAAGTTGCGTCAGAAGACAGCCGGCTAGAAGATCTCGACAGATTGGAAGAAGCAAGGGACATCACAACAATCCGATCGGCGAAACACCTCCAAGGATTACGACGTTATCATGGGCGCAACGTGAAAAGCCGCGCTTTCTCCAAAGGAGATCTGGTCCTAAGGAGGAATCAAAGATGCGAACACAAACTCTCCCCAAGTTGGGAGGACCCTTACATCATTGATGAAATAGTTCGTCCCGGAGCTTACAGACTCAAGCGCGAAGACGGCACGGCAATCAGCAATACGTGGAATATAGAACAGCTACGTCATTTTTTCACTTAGATTCTGTATCTCATTTTGTTCTTCCATGAATGAAAGTCTGAATTGACAATTGCTCATATATAAAATTCCCTTGCGAATATAGACGCGAGTGCTTCGCTCCTTTGATAAGGCTCAGGGACATGCGTCCCAGACCATGTCCCAGAACCTAGGGGCTGAGTCAGTCAGATAATGTTCAAATAACACAGGGACAAGGAACACTTTTACACGCTCGGTTCTGAGATCCGAGTCTCTACAATGGATAGTGTGGTGTCCCTGACTTCCTCCCAGAGTTTGGCGGCCCGGTCTTCATCTACATTGCGGGCGTAGCCTTCCTTAATGGCCTCAAGATCCACTCGGGGATAGAGGGATTTAGTAATCGCCAAAGCTTGGCTAGCGCCATTAGCCGCCGACTCCTTCAGAAGATTCTTGAGCGCCACAGGAGCTCCCTCCAGCCGAGAGATGACTTGATCCCTGCTGAGTGACCTCTCACCCATGGGTTGAAGCGAACTCAGCAGTGGAACAGAAACCTCCTGGAGTTTGGTGCAAGACGCCTCGAGGGCTTCCAACTTCTCGGCGAATCGGCGACATGCCCGAGTCTTGAGCTTATAGCCTGCAAAGCAAAGCATCAGGAAAAGCAACAAAAGCGCGATGAGGCCAAGTCACCGGTTGTACCTTCAAATTCCTTCTCCAGTTTCTCCAACTTCGCCCTAGATTCCTCCGCGGTTTTGAGTTGCCCCTGGAGCTTTGCGAATGCGGAATCTCGGGCTGTTAAAAAAGACGAGGATTATGAAAAGGGTCGCCAAAAACAAAAACACGGCATAAGCCCAACAAGTAGTTACCTCGGAGGGAACCGACTACATCCAGCTTATCCTGGCGCAAGACGCCCTGCTCCACCCACGACGCCTGGACCTCGGAACGAAGGGATCGCAGTTCGACCGCATACTCAGCCTTGATACGTCCCAAGTCGGCCAAGTACTCCTGGCGCGTCCGGATTTCGGGGAGCATTTTCTGGAAGTACTCGGATTTTTGCTCAAAGCGCTCCCCTATTTTTTGCGTTCGTCACGAGAAAAGATAATCACGCCACAAGCTATGGAGCCAGGTATATAGAGACTAAAAAAGAATGCTTACCCGGGCTGCACGTTCACAAGCCGCGGCGTGAGTGTGGAACTCGTTTCTTTCCTTCTCCTCCTCCTCTGGGTCATCCAGGAGTTTCAAGCCTTCATCCTCATCAATCCATGCGGTCGCCGTTATAAGCCGGGGACGAGCAGGGGCTGGAGGGACTCGGCTGATTTCTTCGACCTCGGGGACCGGGTTGGAAGCCGATCCCGTAGCGGCGGGGTTCGACACTGCAGGAGGAGTCGGAGATGGTGATGGAGGGCCGGGGGGAACCTCGGTATCCTCGACGGAGGCCCCCGCTACCGGTTTGTGAGCTTCCGAGAGCTCAGCCCCCGCAGGGGCTATGGACGGAGTCCCGACTGGGACTTCGATCGAAGGATCCCTGCGAGTGGAAATTGTCACCAAGCTGGCAACAAGACACAAATAAAGAGTTGACAAGGGAATAAACCTGCCAGATTTCTTCATCCTCATCGGCGGCCTTCTTCGGGCAGTCGGACCGCTGCCAGAGGGACCACTCGGGACGCCACCAGCCGGTGCCTGGGGCATCTCTCGGGAACCCGAGTCCTTTTCCTCAGGACGCGGCCCCGCCGTTGGATCGCCGAGGGGGGAAGCCGAAGGCGTTGGAGCCCGTGCCGGTGGGTCCCGAATTTTAAAGGCGCCCGTCGGGCGTCGGGGTGACACTGAAGCCCCGGATAGTATCTTTTTCCCCTTCTTTGCGGCAGGGTCACCTGCAGGGGATCTCGCTCGTCGCTTCGGGGAACAACCTACGCGAGGAGGCATCTCCGGAAGAGGAGCAACACTGAAGAACGCGATACGGTCCTGGAAATAAGTTCAGGAGTAAGAAGATATTCAGAGGATAAGTAGAACATAATTACTCGGATAAACACATTTACCTCAGAAGGAGGCCGCAGGACGGTGAAGGATCTCGGACACTTGATAGAGGAAACCTCGACGCTCGGGATGAAGAGTTCTCCAACCCGAGCATATATTTCCTCCTTCGTCAATTCATCTGGCCGCTCACGCGTTGGGTCGTCTTTGCCTTCATAGGCAAACCCCACATGAACCCTTTCCTTCAACGGTTGGGTCCGTCGAGCAACGAAATGAAGAGCCAGGCCTACCCCGGTGAGACCGTTCTCTTTCAACTTCCCGATCAGCATCAGGAGATCGTTCACCTGGTCCATGTCGGCGGAGTTGGGAGTGGATATCCAAGAAAGAGAAGTTTTGGGCCGGAGCCTGGCGAAGGGAGGTAGGGCCACGTCAAGGTTGGTACAGTAGAACCATTCGCGATGCCAGCCCTTATTGGAGGTTTTGAAGGGGATGGAGAACTAACTCTTCTTCAAACCCTCCCGCAACTGAAACCCGGCACCACCAACGACCTTGGGGTCACTTTTGGAGGGATAAGGCTTCAAGAGGTAAAAATGGCGAAAAAAGTCGAAGTGGGGGCTAATGCCCAGGAAGGCTTCACAAAGATGGACAAAAAGAGAAATTTGCAAAATAGAGTTGGGATTCAAGTTCACCAACTCGATTTCGTAAAAGAAAAGAAGACCGCGAAGAAAGGCGCTAATGGGAAGGCCCAGACCGCGCTGGAAGAAGGATTCGAATACCACAGTTTCTTCTGAACGAGGAGTGGGGACGGATTCATCGGCGGCGGGACGGGCGGAGATTAATGTTAGGTCTGGAAGGATTCCTTCATCCACCATGAACCGAAGTTTCTCTTCCGTCATCGTCGAGGTTGTCCAATCTTGCGGCGAAGGCGACGAGGACGAGGAAGACATCTTGGAAAGAAGAGTCGAAAGTACAAGGAAGAAGAAAGGGCGAGTGCGCTGTGAGAAAGAGAACTGTCAGTTGAGGTATGGCCTAAACCCTCAAAGAGGGGAAAATTGGGGCTTTATCAAAACAACAGAGTGAAATCACGAAGCGGCGCGCTCTTTCAGATTCCTCATAAATGATTTGCAGGCTTGTCGCCTCGGCTTACGGAATTTGACAGGGCTTAACCAAGTCGTGTACAGGCCACGTCGTCCCCCACGATAGAATTTGTTTTTCCACTTACCGTGTTAAGCGGGGTGGGGATGATTTCCGATTTAAATAAGAATGTATCTTCCTACGGTATACCCCGCGTTGGGCTTTTGGGTGGTTACCGCATGACGGAATCATGTACTGCGAGATTGAGCCCAAACAAGCACGAATCCAAGGGCGAGCCCCACGGAGGCCGAGGGCGCTGTGCATTGATTTTAAGCTGGAACAGACATCTTTAGAGCCACATAAGTGATACGCTCCATGAGAGCCTAAGCCGTATCCGACATCAGTCGGGAAAGGGTATCACTCGCCAAGAGCCACGTAAGTGATACGCTCCATGAGAGTAAGTCGTATCCGACATCGGTCGGGGAAAGGGTATCACTCGGCCAAGAGCCACGTAAGTGATACGCCCATGAGAGCCTAAGCCGTATCCGACATCGATCGAGAAAGGGTATCACTCGCCAAGAGCCACGTAAGTGATACGCCCGTGAGAACCTGCCGTATCCGACATCACGGAAAGGGTATCACTCGCCAAAAGCCACGTAAGAGATACGTTCCATGAGAGCCTAAGCCGCATCCGGCACCAGTCGGGAAAGGGTATCGCTCGGCCAAGAGCCACGAAAGTCATAGGCTCCATGAGAGCCTGATCCGAATCTGTCGCCAGTCGGGAAAAGGGAACCTCTCGACCGAAAATTGTCAGACGTGATGCGTTCCAAGAAAGCCTAAAATCGACATCATTCAAGAGTCGCTCGGTCGAAATCCGTGTAAGGAAATGATGAAGAACGTAGAAAGTCCCAGATAAACATCTCGAGTTGGGTTGGGGATGAGCTGCAACAGGCGTTGATCGACCCGGAGTTGTATGAAGTATGATGAACTTCGCGTCAACCAGAAAACTAGATCCTATGGTGAGACGAACGCGTCATCAAGATCAAGCAACGCATGAGGTCCAGGGAGCCCTAGAGCGGGACCACTCCACGATCAACAGACAGATAAGAACTTCACTCCGATGAAAAGATACTTCTTTATAAATTTCCTAAGCATTATGCCTAGGAAAGTGTGGATTACATTGGCTGGAGCCCTAGACCTCTCCACGCCGCACACGGCCGAGGGCCGCAACAAGCGCTTCCCTTGCCCTGTAGAGAGCAGGGAAACCCTCGAGGAGAACATCGATGGAGGCACGATCGCGGGCGATCGCATCCTCCTCGATTAACTCCGCCAAGCCGCGAGCAAACTCTTCCCATAATGCCGCGATCCTGGGATCTTGAGACACCGCGCGACGATGACGCCGCCTCGCCATGGAGAAATGAAGATGAGAAGTAGAGAGATGGAAGGCTAAAAGTTTAAAGATAGAACCTGCGTCGAGACGCTTCCCCTCTTTATAGTCAGTTTTGACAAAGTCAGAATAAATGCTCAATTATTAGGAATCGGAAGCCGAAGAGTTTTTCTTTTCACAAGACGAAGAGTTTCTTCTCGAACCAAAGCAAGTTAAACGCAGGAAGAATAAAAACGACCTCGAAGACTGCCCTGTGACTATTTACGATAAAAGTACTAAAGGCTTCAGGCGGAAAAGATATCGAATTTGCATTTGCCCGGTAGAAGGTTACGCTTGAGGAGGGTAAAAATCAAAGGATATAATCAAGTCCTTCATAATTCGCCTGTTGAAAAAGGAAATTTTCGATTGGAAAAGGAAGCCAGTCGGAACTTCAGGCAAGGAGCCCAGAGTAAAGCAGTCGGATCATGAAGCACTCGGGGGCTGCTGTGGAATATAGGTTCCAGGGGGTCCTCAGAATAGGCCCCGGACGAAGGCCCAGAGTGTACTCTCCACGCCAGACTTCATCAACCGTACGGGAAGAATATATCTAAAAGGAAAGCTGGATTTATGTTTAGATATGATAGATACAGTTGTAATCCGAGTCGTTAATAGGGTATATAAAGATGTAAACTCTATCCTATTAACTGACTAGAATCTTGTAACCGATCGGAATCTCCAAACCGATCAAGACTCTGTAAGCCGCCCCACCCCCGATATATAAGGGAGAGGGCGGGCAACAACATAGGGATCCGATCATCCAAGCATAGAGCCATCAGGCCATAGAGTATAGCACACCACATATTACTTGGAGCACATTGAGCTTTGAGTATCCTCAAATCCAAGAGATCTATATAATCCCAGCACACAGGATTAGGGTATTACCTCCATCGCTGAAGGCCTGAACCTGATAAACCCTTGTCTTGTGTGACCTTCGAGTTTGAGATCGAGCGCCTACCCCATAAATTCATTGCCGACTACAAAAGTCGACACCTTTTCTACGTTTTATCCCCTTTTGGCAATATAGGCATCAAGATTTCATATGGTCTCCCCCTTTCTCAACATGTATCCATGAAATGCATCTAAAGAGCTTTGAAGATTATCTAAGTGGTCATAATGACAAGATATGACACCAGGCTTGTCAATTTCAGATTATGACTAAACTAAGACATGTCCAAGAGCAAACACATTTTGTTAGCAAGCTTAGTTTACAATATTTCATTTTGAGCAAGATTTGACAAGTGCAAAACTTAACAAAAGTTTCAAAACTAGAAGCAAAGCCACTCATAGGATCAAATGGAAAACCTAGAGTTCAACCTACTCAACACTTTGGGGAATCATGAAGTGCATACAAGGTCCTTTGAGCTCATTTTTCAATTAATGCAAATTTGTCTTTAAGACTTTGAAAGATATAGCGGGGTGTAAATGTTTGGCATTATTTGCATTCTTTACCCACTTATGTTTTCGTTATTTGCATTATTTTTGAAGCAATTGACTTAAGCCACATTCGACCATCTCAAGAAGAACTCTTAAGAGGATTGTGAATGTAAGGTGTTAAGTCTAATATGCACAAAGAAAGTCATTTTTGCTTAATTTTCATTTTTAGCACATTGATTCATGAGAAAATGAAGGACTCTAGTATGAATTAAACAAGTTTCACCCAAGTTGCTATAGGGACTCTAGAGATATCCAAAATTTCACGAATCATGGCAAATACATCTAGAGAAGAAACTTAGCAAGTAAAAGCATCATGTTTCATCAAGTTTTCATTCAAAGCATTCAATTTTCAAATTTTAACAAGCTTAGCATGATAAATGAAATTGGACATATCTAAGCTAGTGATTTTCTTTAAAAGATGTAGCATGGTGTATTGCATGAAGATTAAATCATTTGCATAATAGACAAAGCTCATCAAACAAAAAATGTAGTCTATATGCAATGCATGAACAGATTCCCAAACTCCCCCTCAACAAGTGAATCAATTTAAGCATAAATCTGGTTAAAATGAGTTATTAGCAGAATTAGGTATAAGATAAATCCAAATAAACTCAATGGGAACCAGAAATACAGAATGAGGAGAAGAAGTCTAGAAAAATGCAAACTGGATGGCTATAGTACCAAATACCATAATCAGTGGTAGCACGAAGATACTTGAAGATGCGCTTAACCGCTTGGCGGTGAGAGGCATGAGGAGAAGACTGAAATCGAGCGCACAGACACACAGTGAAATGTATGTCCAGCCTCGAAGCGGTGAGGTACAAGAGGGAGCCGATCATGCTTCGAAACTCATTTTGATTAGCAGGCTCACCATCCTCATCCGGCTCGAGGACAGCTGTGGTGGCCATAGGAGTCATTATCGGCTTCCCTTCAAACATGTCGAAGCGCCTCAAGAGGTCCCGGGTGTACTTGCCTTGATGCAAGAAAGTGCCCTCCCTAGTCTGCTTGATCTGGAAGCCAAGGAAGTAGCTCAACTTGCCCAACATACTCATCTCAAACTCTGTACTCATCACGTCAGAAAACTGAGACATAAGAGAATGAGATGATCCACCGAAAATGATATCATCCACATAAATCTGGACGAGAAGAAAATAGGACTCATGGTGTCTAATGAACAGAGTCTTGTCTAATATGCCCTTCTTGAAGCTATGGCTAAGAAGATAAGACTTGAGCCTCTCATACCATGTTGTGGGGGCCTGTTTGAGTCCATACAAAGCTTGGGAAAGCTTAACACATGACTCGAAAACTTGGGATTCTCAAACCCTGGAAGTTGTTTGACATAAACCTCTTCATCAATATAGCGATTGAGGAATGCACTCTTGACATCTATTTGATAGAGCTTGAAGCCCCGGGATGCAGAAAATGCAATCAGGATCCTAATAGTCTCTAGTCTAGCTACAGGGCAAAGGTCTCCTCAAAGTCAAGACCCTCAACCTGAGAAAAGCCCTGTGCAACTAGTTTAGCCTTGTTGCGAATGACAACCCCATCCTCACTCTGCTTATTTTTGAACACCCACTTGGTCCCAATGACATTATGACTAGATGGGGGCTCTACAAGCTGCCAGACTTTGTTCCTCTCGAAGTTTTCAAGTTCCTCATGCATAGCATTAATCGAAGACACGTAGAATAATGCATGAGTCACATCCTTTGGCTCAAAAGAGGCAACAAAGGCAGAATGAAGGCAGAAACTAGACAAACCCGATTATGAGTGAATGACCCGCTCAAACAGATCGCCAATGATCTGATCAGGTGGATGAGAATGCTGAATATGACAAGGAAGTCCAGAAGCAGAAGTAGCCTCTACCTCATGCACAGAAGAGGGAGGAACAGAGCCACTAGCTGCATGAGAGTCTGACGGTAAGGGCTGGTCTCCCTGAGGTGTGGAAACGGAAACTGGTGGAACCTCAGGTGTAGAGGGAACAGGATCAGGTGGAACACCATCATCTCCCTCATCCTCATCATACACGAAAATAGTCTCGGAGGAGGAAGAAGAGCCTGAAATGTCAGGTCTAGCTCCTAGGCTAGCCTCATCAAAGGTCACCTCGTAGGTCTCTATGATCCTATGTGCATCGCAACGACAGACCCTATAGCTACGAGAAGAAGTCGAATAACCTAGAAAGATACTATCAAAAGAACGAGACTCAAACTTATCCAGGTTACCAGACTTCAAAATGAAACACTCGCAACCAAAAACACGAAAATGAGAAACACTAGTCTTTCGCCCATACCTCAACTCGTAAGAAGTACGGTGCAAATGTGCTCTCAAGAATACACGATTAGAAACATAGCAAGCAGTAGCTATAGCCTCAGCCCAAAACTTCCTAGGAGTGTAGTACTCGTCTAGCATCGTCCTGGACATCTCTACCAGGGTCCTGTTCTTCCTTTCCACTACGCCATTTTGCTGAGGGACGTAGGAGGAGGAGAACTGATGATCTAAACTAGACTCCACACAGAAACCTCAAAATAGGAGTTCTTGAACTCCGTGCCATTGTCACTGTGTATAGCTCGTAAGGCACCAGGGAGCTCAAAAGATAACCTATGAACCAAACCCCTAAAATGGGTAAAAGACTCATCCTTCGAGGTCATGAAAAACACCTAAGAGTACCTTAAAAAATCATCAACAATGACAAGAACAAACCACTTCCCACCCATTGACTGCACTCTAGCTGGACCAAAAGTGTCCATATGTAAGAGCTGTCCTAGTGCGTCAGCCATCACAACTGTGACTAGGGGATGAGAAGCAGCAATCATCTTGCCATGTCGGTAGGGAAAGCAAACTAAGTCTTTGACCATCTTGCGTTTAGACAAACCACGAATGAGATCGTGACTGCTAACTCGGGTCAAATGATCAAATACAATGTGACCAAGTCTCTTGTGCTAGAAGGAGAGATCACGGGACTCTGAAGCAATCAAACAGCGGAGAGAGTCTCCAGAAGAGGCAGAAAAATCAGTACAAAAGACTCTCCTATATCTAGAAATCCCGCAAACTAACCCTCCTGAAGAATCGAGGATTCTACAGGCACTACTCTTGAAGCTTACCTCGAAAGAGTCATCGATAAGCTGAGAAACAGAAAGCAAATTATACTGCAGCTTACTTATTAAGGCAACATCCATAAGAATAAAATTCTGATTAATGCAAATGGTACCCTTAGCAATGACTCTACCTGATGAAGCATCCCCGAAAGTGATCAAGTCATCACAGGGATCTTGGACTAGGGAAGAGAACCAACGAGAGTCTCCGGTCATATGACGAGAACAACCAAAAATGACAATCCAAACCTCTCCCTTTCCTATCCGACGAACCTGATCAAGTCATAGAAGAAAGAGATGACTCAGTACTGGGATAAAGTAAAGACCTAGGAACTCAATACTGAATTACACGACGCTTCAAGGTACCAGCCAAAGAATAAGACTGGACTCTAGCATCTCTCTTACGATCAACCCTTACGAGATTAGAATAAGCAATAATAGAAGATGTAGGAGCTGAAACTAGGTTGGCCCGTCGTGGTACAAAGGCTGAACCATCCCAATTAGGCTGCCTGAATCTACTACCAGAAAACACCTCACGCCGCTGATATCTACATCGATAGGAAAAATGAGGAATATCAAGAGGACGGCGGAAAGACTGACCACGAACAGCTCTTGGACTAAAACTCAACTGAACAGCCTGAAAACCGAGTCCTGGACGCTGCCCAAAAATAGACGACTCTCTAACCTGTCTACAAGCAGTGTGTGCTTTAGGAGCACTCAGAGTCTGGGGATGATCCTGAATCCCCCTAAGAGCAGCCACATGCTCACACCTTGTAATTTTGGCATGCCTGAAGCAGAAATCTGCCAAATGTCCATCCTTCTGATAGAAGGTGCAAGTATACTTCACCTTGCTAGAGACAGAAGTAGCAGGAGGAGCAACCTTCTGATCAGTGATCCCATGGACAACCCCGACAGATCTAAACATAGTGGTACTCACCCTGGGAGCTACCAAAATCTCACCACTCTTGGAGCCACGCACAATGGAGGGAGGATGCGCCCTAGTGTGCTCTAAATAGTTAAATCCTAGATCCTGATTGAATCGGCTAATCTTGGATTGGTCTATATTGAGATTGAGCTTCTTCTTGCCTCCAAAAAACTTCTCGAGAGTGCTCATGAGATACTCACACTCCCGGAAGAACGAGGCACATGAAGAACAGGGTAGAGAAGACAAAGAAGAACCAGAAAGAGAAGAACTACCAGCACATGCATCTTCCTCCCTCGGCACGGCTACCTCAATCTTGAGGGCCTCACAAGAAATGCAAGGGGCATTTCTAATCATAAGGGCTTGGTCTTCTAACTTTTTCCTAAGTTCGACTTGAATTTTATCCAAGTCCCCCTCAATCTCAGCACATCGCAAGCAACTTTCTTGTGACTTAACTAGTAAGTCCTTAGCAAGATTAGCACACTTGACATTTAATGATTCATTGTCAAGTTTTAGTTACCTACAGCCCTCACATGAGCTTACTGAGTCCTTAGATGCATTCATTTCAAGTTCATCGTTTCTAGAAGAAAGCTTCCTAAGGTGATCGCTCATGGCATTAATTGCAGCAAGCAATTTAGGACAATTTTGACATGAAATAGTAGAGTGAGCATGAAGAAAACTAGCATCAACAGAACTAGTGCTAGAATTCTTCAACCTAAGACCATCAAGTTCAGCAAGTACACTATCATGTATGGTCCTTAGGTTCTCTAACTCCTCAAGCAAAGCATGACACAAGGAACAGTCATCAGTGACTCGGGAGGGAGAAGATCTAAGAGAAGCTAACTCCCGAGTCAAGGTACCTACTTCCTTCTCTAACTCCATACACCTAGCTTTATCTCTATCATGAAATTTTCTTAATTTGCAGAAAGCTTCATTGAGCTGGTCATAGGAGGGTACCTCGTCCGAGTCGCTATAGACTCGGAGTCGCTGATGCCATTAGCGTCTGCCATGAAGCACATGCCGGTGAAGTCGTCGCCACCTTTCTTCTCTTGCGGTTCATGTTAGTGTTATGCCCTTGAGGCAATCATTTAGATGATTGTAACATGACTATGTTTATGAATAATAATATGATTATTGGTCCAATGAATGTATATCATTGTATTGATCAACAAGTATGTGACTTGATTATGAAGCTCTTTACTTAATGATGTAATTCGATAAATATCTCTGATCGGATATCATCGTATAGGACTACGATGAATAGATCAGCACATGTAGTGATCGATGATCATGCTTCATAGATCATGGGATATGGAGATATCATCTCTACATTGTGGACCATGTTGAAGAACATGGGTTAGATAGACCCGCTATGGGACACTGCGAGAATGTTTCATTCTTATGTGTCATCAGTGTATCTCATACCTAGAAGATGTATGATCCTTAGACCCGAGATTGTCATATTCCCTACATGTGTAATAGTTTTCCTTGGGGCTATCAAACACTACTTCCTAACCGGATAGTTATAAAGGTAGCTTTCATGTTTACTATGAAACGTGCGAGAGGAAGTGAGCAAATCAAGATGGAATTTGCCACTCCAATGAAACGGAGATATATGACAAGGCCACTCGTGTGATATGATTAAGAAAGTGCATGGCCATGCCGTGATTGAGGAGTCAATCACAACTTATTAATATATCACGGATACGAGAGATGGATTGAATCATCAAAGGATGACATGCTTCTCGCCTTGAGATCAATCTTCATATACTTGGCAAAGGGATTATTACATGAGTTCTTTGATAGGTTACTGCTCGATTTGATCACAAGTATGTTTGGGAGTTGGCATACTTTGCAAGAAGCCGCTACCAACTATTGGATTGAAAAGGAGTTTTCGAATCCATGTCCAAACGTATGTGAACCTGCAGGTCACACACTTAATGGGTCGGGACGCATTAATTTGGATTGGATCCGTAATTAATGAACCTCGTGGGCTTAGCATCTTTGGTGGGCCCCGGTTTAGGTTTCATCTCGTGGCTATATAAGGAGGGAGGAGGAGGCGCAGGTGTGCTTTCCACGGTTTAGGTTTGATTCACTTGAAACCCTAGCCTCCTCCTCTCGCTGCCCTGCCGAGCGACTAGGTGCTTGCACACCGACGCACGACGCCCATCTCCGGACGTGTGGACTATCGCGGTGACGCTGCGCGATCAGGGCGTGGGAGGACGATCCACGGCGGGCGAGGACGATCCACTACATCGACGCAACGACTGCGGCGAGGACGAACCACTACATCGACGCGCGAAGGATTCCGCAACTGCGCGTCTAGTGGTAATCTTATCTATGATCCCCTTCTTGCGAGTAGCTTTCTGGTTGCGCGGTAGTTTTTTTTTTGTGCTAGCGTAGCATACCACGTTTCCCTTCAGTTCATCCTCGCCCTCGTCGCTCCATGTCTCCGTGTCGAAGAGGTTGATGTCGTCAAGCACGGTGAGGACGCGTTGGAAGAGCTTCTTGATCTTGAAGAAGTTGCAGTACTTCTTCGCACGCGTCGGCTTGCGAACTGGAGGCTTATTGTTGCGATTCTTGTCGATGTAATCGTTCTTTGCCGAACCACCGGTGTTGTTCTTTGCCTTCTCTAGTTTGGGGCAATTCGCTCGAACGTGGTTGGGGCCACCACACTCAAAACAGGTGATCATGCCACCTCTCTTCCTCTCTCTCACCCTCTTGTAGGCATGAGAAAACTTGCGAGCAAGAAGAGCAAGCTCATTTTTTGAAATTTTTTTCTGTTGGTCATCACTTAGCTCGCAAAGAGTGGAGAGGGAAAAACTAACAGAAGAATCAGAAAAAGAAGATCCAATGGGATCGGTGACCAAAGACATTGACTGAGATTTCGTCTTCCGAGAGACGACATCGATCTCATGAGTCTTGAGGTGGGAATAAAGCCCGTCAAGAGTCAGAGTCGACAAGTCGGTGGTGTCTGTGATGGTGGTCACCTTCATCTACCAAACTCTAAGATCGAGTGTAGTCAAGAAATGGCGAGCATTATCCGAGTCAGATTATATGCAACCAACTTCTTGGAGATCGCTCAAAATCTTAGTAAAGCGACTGAAACACTCATCAAGACTCTCACCAGCATATTGTTCAAACTTGTTGTACTCACGCTTGTACTGGTCCTGACTCACGGTCTTGATTTGAGTAGTGCCCTCATGGTAAGCATCGAGGGTCACCCAAATCTCGTGAGCGGAATGAATGTGATAAATCCTATCATACTCACTATGGCTAAGACCCTATGTGAGAATGTTTCTTACCTTAGCGTTCGCCTCAACGTCAGCCATATTGTCGGTCGTGATGTTTTCATCAGCAGGAACCTCATATGGGAGTTTCACATTCTGCCATATCAAGAAGCCCAATAACACCCAGAAGATCCAAAAAAAAAAGGAAATGCTGGAAGAACGCAAATATATAATAAATAGTATACAAACTAGCTTCCCCTCAAGAGATGTCGTAAGGGCACACAACTCCAAGCTCTCCTCTCAAGGTCACAAACCTAGAGCTATCCAATGGCTTGGTAAAGATATAGGCAATCTGGTGGTCACTCTCTACAAACTGAAGCACTATATCACCCTTCTCTACATGGTCTCTAAAGAAGTGATATTCAATGTCTATATGCTTGGTCCTGGAGTGCTGCACTGGGTTTTTAGCAATACGAATAACAGAAGTGTAGTCATAGAAAAGTTAAACACTCTCTATCTCTAACCCAAAGTCCCGCAAGGTTGATCTCATCCAAAGCACCTAACTATAGCAACTAGCTGCAGCGACGTACTCGGCCTCAGCGGTGGACTATGGAACTCCAGACTGCTTTCTAGATGACCAAGAAATAAGAGAAGTGCCAATGAATTGGCAAGTGCCAGAAGTGCTCTTCCTATCTATCCTACAACCAACGAAGTCTGCATCAAAAAAGGCTCTAAGGGAAAGACAAGAAGAGGAAGAGTACTAAATACCATAGTCAATGGTAGTTCGAAGGTACCTGAAGATGCGCTTCACCGCTTAGCGGTGAGAGGCACGAGGAGAAGTCTGAAATTGAGCGCATAGACACACAGTAAAATGTATGTCCAGCCTCAAAGTAGTAAGGTACAGAAGGGAACCGATCATGCTCCGGAACTCCTTCTGATCAACTGGCTCACCATCCTTATCATGCTCGAGGAAAGCGGTGGTGGCCATAGGAGTCATTATCGGCTTCCCGTCAGACATGTCAAAATGCCTCAAGAGGTCTCGAGTGTATTTGTCTTGATGCAAGAAAGTGCCCTCCCGAATCTTTTTGATCTGGAAGCCGAGGAAGTAGCTCAACTTGCCCATCATGCTCATCTCAACTCTGTGCTCATCACCTTGAAAAATAAGACACAAGAGAATGCGAAGAGCCACCAAAGATAATATCGTCCACATAAATTTGGATAAGAAGAAAATGAGAATCCTGGTGTCTGATGAACAGAGTCTTGTCTATAATACCCATCTTAAAACTATGACTAAGAAGATAAGACTTAAACATCTCATACCAAGCTCTAGGGGCCTACTCAAGTCCATATAAAGCTTTGTAAAGATTGAATACATGGCTTGGGTATTTGGGGTTCTCGAATCCTGGAGGCTACCTAACATACACCTCTTTCTTAATATATCTATTGAGGAATGCACTCTTGACATCCATTTGATAAAGTTTGAAGCCCTTGGATGCGGAAAATGCAAGCAGGATCCTAATAGTCTCTATTCTAGCTACAAGGACAAAAGTCTCCTCAAAGTCAAGGCTTTTAACCTGAGAAAAGCCCTGTACAACTAGCCTAGTATTGTTTCTTGTGACAACCCCATCCTCACTCTACTTGTTCTTAAACACCCACTTGGTCCCAATGACATTATGACCAGATGGGGGCACGACAAGGTACCAAACCTTGTTCCTCTCGAAATTCTCAAGTTCCTTATGCATAGCATTAATCCATGACTCATCAGATAATGCATGAGAAACATCCTTCGACTCAAAGGAGGCAACAAAGACTGAGTAGAGACACAAACTGAATAAACATGATTTTGAGCATGTGACAGGCTCAAACAGATCGCCAATGATCTGATCAGGTGGATGATGTCTCTGAATATGGCGAGGAGGTCCAGAAACAGAAGTGGCCTCTACCTTATGCACAGAAGAGGCAAGAACAGAGCCACTCGCTGAAGGAGAGTCTGAAAATAAGGGCTAGTCTCCCTGAAGTGCAGAAATAGAAACAGGAGGCACCTTAGGGGTAGAGAGGATTGGATCAGGTGAAACACCATCATCTCCATCATCCTCATCCTCTACAAAGATGGTATCGGAGAGGGAAGAAGAGCCTGAAATGTCAGGTCTAACTCCTACGCTAACCTCATCAGAGGTCACCTCACAGGTCTCTATGATCATATTCGCATCATAACTCCAGACCCTATAGTTACGAGAAGAAGTTGAGTAACCCAGAAAAATATAATCAAAAGAATGAGACTCAAACTTATCCTGGTTTCCAAACTTCAGAACGAAATATTTGCAACCAAACACACGAAAATGAGCAACACTGGGCTTTCGCCCATACCTCAACTCATAAGAAGTGCGATGCAAATGTGCACTCAAGAATACTCAATTAGATACATGACAAGCAGTAGGTATAGCCTCAGCTCAAAACTTTCTAGGAGTATTGTACTCATCTAGCATCGTTCTGGCCATCTCAACCAGAGTCCTGTTTTTTCTTTCAACTACGCCATTTTGTTGAGGGACGTATGGAGAGGAAAACTGATGCTCTAAGCCTAACTCCTCATAAAAACTCTCAAAGTAGGAGTTCTTAAACTCCGTGCCATTGTCACTGTGTATAGCTCTTAAGGCACCAAGGAGCTCAACAGACAACCTACTGACCAAACCCCTGAAATGGGTAAAAGACTCATCCTTCGAGGTTATGAAAAACAACCAAGAATACCTCAAAAAATAATCAACAATGACAAGAACATACCACTTCCCACCCGCTGACTGCACTCTAGCTGGACCAATAATGTCCATATGTAAAAGGTTTCCTGGTGCATCAATCATCACAACAGTGACTCGAGGATGAGAAGTAGCAACCATCTAGTCATGTCAGCAAGGAGAGCAAACTAAGTCTTTGTCCATCTTGAGTCTTGGCTGACTATGAATTAGATTATGGTTGCTAACCCTGGTCAAATGGTCGAAGCCGATGTGACCTAATCTCCTATACCAGAAGGAGAGATCACGGGATTCTGAAGCAATCAAGCACCGAAGAGAGTTTCCAGAAAAAACAGAAAAATCAGCACGGAAGACTCTTCCAAATGTAGAAATCCCGCAAACTAACTCCCTTGGTGAATCAAGGATTCTACAAGCACTACTCTTAAAGCTTACCTCGAAAGAGTCATCGATAAGCTGAGAGACATAAAGCAAATTGTATTGTAGCTTACTCACTAAGGCAACATCTTTAAGAATGAAATTGTCATTAATACAGATGGTACCTTTGGCATTGACTCTACCTGATGAAGCATCCCCAAAAGTGATCAACTCATCACCGGGGGCTCGAACTAGGGAAGAGAATCATCTTGAGTCTCCGGTCATATGACGAGAACAACCGGAGTCGACAATCCAAACATCTCCTTTCCCTATCCTACAGACTTGGTCAACACACAAGAGAGAGAGATGACTCAGTACTAGGACAAAGAGAAGATCTAGAAACCCAATACTGAACCACACGATGTCTTAAAGTACCAGCCACAGGAGCAAAAGACTGGACTCTAATGTCTCTCTGATGCTCTACACTCACAAGACTAGAAGTAGCTCTAGCAGAAGATCTGGGAGCTAGAGCTGGGTTGGCCCGCCGTCGTGCAAAGGCCGGACCAGCCCAGTGAGGTTGCCCAAATCTCCTACCAGCAAACACCTCACGCCGCTGATATCTACCTCAAGGAGAAACACGAGGAATATCAAAAGGACAGTGGAAAGACTGATCAAGAGAAGATCCAAGACGAAAACTCAAATGAATAGCATGAAATCCAAGCCCTGAAAGCTGTCCAAAAACAGGTGAATCTCTAACCTGTCTAGCAGCAGTGTGTGCCTTAGGAGCACTCATAGTCTGGGGATGACCCTGAATACCCCTAAGGGCATGAACACGCTCGTACCTAGTGATCTTGGCACGCGTGAAGCAGAAATCTACTAAGTGACCATCCTTCTGATAGAAGGTGCATGAGTACTTTGCCTTGCTAGAGGCAGAAGTAGCTAAAGGAATAACCTCTTGGTTAGAGATCCTATGGACAACCCCAGTAGAACTAAACATAGTAGTGCTCACCCTGAGAGCAACCACAATCTTTCCACTCTTGGAGCTACGCACAATGGTAGGTGGATGAGCCCTAGCGTGCTCCAAGTAGTCAAATCCTAGACCTTGATTAAATCGACTAATCTTAAATTAGTCTAGGATGAGATTGAGCTTCTTCTTGCCTCCTACAAACTTCTCAAGAGTACTCATGAGATACTCACACTCCTGAAAGAGAGAGGCATAGGAAGAACTACCAGCACGTGCATTTTTCTCCCTCAGCACGGCTGCCTCAACCTTGAGGACCTCACAAGAAACGCAAGGGGCATTTCTAATCCTAAGGGTTTGGGCCTCAAGATTCTTCCTAAGTTCGACTTGGATTTCATCTAAGTCCCCCTCAATCTCAGCACATCGCAAGCAACTTTCTTGTGACTTAACTAGTAAGTCCTTAGCAAGTTTAGCACACTTGACATTTAAGAATTCATTGTCAAGTTTTAGTTGCCTACAACCCTCACATGAGCTGACTGAGTACTTAGAAGAATGCAATTCAAGTTCATTGTTTATAAAAGATAGCTTTCTAAGGTGAGTGCTCATGGCATCAATTTCAGTAAGCAATTTAGGAAATTTTTTACATGATGCACTAGTGTGAACATGAAGAAAACTATCATCTATAGAAATAGCAACAACAGAATCAATGCTAGCATTCTTCAACCTAAGACTATCTAGCTCAGACGACACAATATAATGCATAGTCCTCAAGTTATCAAGCTCCACAAGCAAATCAACACATAGAGAACAGTCATCAAAGACTTGGGAGGAAGAAGATCTAAGAGAAGCTAAATCCTGAGTTAAAGTACATACTTCCTTCTCTAGCTCTATACACCTAGCTCTAGCTCTAGCATGAAATTTTTCTAGCTTGCAGAAAGCTTTATTGAGCTTGTTATAGGAGGGTACCTCGTCCGAGTCGCTGTAGAGCTCGGAGTTGCTGATGCTTTTGGCGTCCGCCATGAAGCACATCCCGGTGAAGTCGTCGTTGCCTTTGTTCTTCTCTTGCAAATCATCCTTGCCCATGTCGGAGAGGTTGATGTCATCAAGTGCGGCGAGGATGTTGTGGAAGAGCTTCTTGTTCTTCAAGAAGTTGCGGTACTTATTCTCACGCGCCGGGTCACGAGCTAGGGGTTTCTTGTTGTTGCTGTTCTTGTCGATGTAGTCGATCTTTCCCGAACCGCCGGAGTCGTTCTTGCCTTTCCCCGGCTTGGGGTAGTTTTTGCTCGAATGTGGTTGGGGACACCACACTCGAAGCAAGTTATCATGCCACCTCTCTTCCTCTCCCTCACCCTCTTGTAGGCATGAGAAAATTTGCGAGCTAGGAGAGCAAGCTCACTTTCTGGAAAATTTTCCAACTATTCATCGCTTAGCTCGCAAAGGGTGGAAAGAGAGAAACCAACTAGAGTCTGAGAAGAGGATCCAATGGGATCAGTGACCAAGGCCATCAACTGCGACTTTGTCTTACGAGTGACAACGTCAATCTCATGAGTCTTGAGCCGAGAGTAAAGCCCGTCAAGAGTCAAGGTCGATAAGTTTGTGGTGTCCTTCATGGTGGTCACCTTCATCTCTCAAACCCGAAGATCAAGTGCGGTCAAGAAGTGTCGAGTGTTCTTCTAGTCAAGGTATGTGCAACCAACTGCACTTAGATCGCTCAAAATCCTTGTAACTGATCAAAGCACTCATCAAGGGTCTCACCAGCGTGCTGTTCAAACTTGTTGTATTCAAGCTTGTACTAATCCTGTCTCACCGTCTTGATCTGGGTGGTGCCCTCATGGTAAGCATTGAGGGTCACCTAGATCTGGTGAGCGGATCGTAGGTGAGAGATCCTGTCGTATTCACTACGGCTAAGGCCCTATATGAGGATGTTCCATACCTCCAGATATCACGAGCCCTATTCTGTGGGATAAGATATACGCGGAAAGGATAATTTCATATCAGGAAGGACTCGATCATGTTCTCGTTACGAGGAAACCAACTCGAGTACGTCTGATATTCAGAGAAGTTTGGATATGCTGAGAAGATCACACGACGATGGACTCCTCATCGGCTACGATCTGGTACTCCAAACCGATTATAACTCGACTTGAGCCCGGGCTACCTCGACTATATAAGGTCGGGGGTAGGGGTCCTCAAGGGGAGGGGAGAAAAGGAGAAGACTTTGAGAGTTTTTGTGCAGAGCAACCAGGAGTCGACGACCCGACGCTTTGTCAACCTCCAACCTTAGCTTAGCCTTAGCTTAAATTCGATCTTCCTTGTAACTAGGGCTAGACACATTGCTCTGTATTCTATACACCATATACATATACCATCCACACAGGAAATAGGGTGTTACTCTGCCAAGGGGCCTGAGCCTATCTACATCTTACGCCTATGATTTTGTGCTTGACTCTGATAACCCGAAGGTACCCGAAAGTATAAGTTTATTGTCGATTTCTAACCTTCGATAGATACCAATTGAAGGACCGAGATGGCGATCAGAGGGGGGTGAATGATCCGAAAATAAAATTTTCCCCCACAAAAAGATCCAACCAAGAACCTCACTTCATTAAAGCATAGTGGAGAACTCAAACTTTCGAAAAAATTCAGCAAAGGGCGGCACTACCGCAAATTAGCCCAGTAGCGTAGATGAATAGTACCCTCGGTACTACCGAGGGTACTGTAGTATGGTAGTGCCGGGGCTACTATAGCTACAGTAAAAAAACAGCACTTCGAATAGTAAATCAACGTGACTTCAAAATGAAAAATTGAGGAAACTTTTGATCAGCTGATCAAAACCCTGTGAAACTTTGTAGACACCTTCCTATGGATGTCAAGAATCTATCCAACCTTCAATCGCAAGGATTGATGTCAAAATTCTGACCTTTTTCCAATTTGAGGAAAAATGCACAAGAACTGGTACAAAAACAAAAACTTGGTCCTCAGCTAGCTCGTGTGTTCTTGATGATCAAGATGATCCTAGATGGCTTTCCACATATCATAGCAAGCTAGAACATAAGACAAGAACACCAAAAACCCAATCTTCCAAGAATGATCCTCTAAAGAGTAAAAGATCGGTTTCTTGTAACGAAGAACATAAGATTTGCCTTGATGATTGAGATATGGTCTGAAGAAGACTCATCCATCAATCATACATCCTTAGCACAAAATCCGCAAGCATTTTGATGGAGGGGAGTCAAATCCAAATGTGCGGAATTTAAATTGCAATAATGTAAATTGCAGAATTTAAAGACTGAATTTAAAGCATAAGGTAAATGCGTAACATAAATTCAGAGATAAATAAATGAAGTTTTTATTTCTGAAAAGGAGGTTTACAAAGCCTCACAACAAAGTGGACAAAGCTCAAAGGAGCACAAAAACCTCAAAACCTTCAAGAGGAGGAAGGCTACCCCTCTCGTTTACACTACTCTTGAGTCATCCTCCACCCTTGGATGAGTTCCTTATACCCTAAGGATCACCATCAAGGGCTAGGATTGACTCGCTCACTCATACATGGGCTAACCCGAAACCCACAAACATAACGGGTTTTGCACGCTTCTCAAAACATACTAACTAGACCCCCTACTCTATCTTCTAGACCGCGATACAACAGCCCTCCTTGATCCGAGCAGCTCCTAGCTAGCATCTCATCCATTCCTTATCTTCTAAGTATGCAGCGACTATGTCTCCAATCATCCTCTAGCGATTTTCGACCGTCTGGACCTCCGGCGCACCTCGCCTAGTCTCAGTCATCCTCCGTCTCACCATGATCTAGCACCGTCGTCCTGCAACCATCAAAAACAAGGAAAACCCATCGCATAGCATTGCCCAAAATGATATGCAATAAATCTCATGCAATTTCAAAATTCAAATCTCAACAATCGCTCAATAGGTCGGCACTACCGCCCCTGGAGCCGGTAGTACCGCTCGGCCAGCACTACCACCCCATCATGCCTGGTAGTGCCGCTTGCATTCAAACCCTGTAAAGACCCTCTCTATAAAAAGACTACCGCCCTCTTGGGCCGGTAGTGCCGCTCGGCCAGCACTACCGCTCTCACATGGCTGGTAGTGCCGCCCCTGGAAGACACAATTCAAATTACTTCAATTTAAAAATCCAATTCAAATCAAACTCAAACCAGAGCATACCAAGCTCTAATTTAGTCAAATACTCATAACAAACATGGGTAGACCTTCGCATGGTCTTTTACGTTCAAAGTGTACAAAGCTTATGTAGGGCCTTCTGGCAAGGACCGGCAGAAGCTAAAGCATGATTTTAAGTTTTCGATACCCGCTAGTACACAATAATCCAATGTCACACTCTGTAATAATGCATCTGGAACTAACCAATTCTATATTTGAAGTGCCACCAACAGGGAAAGGGAAATAACCTATGTGGATTTTATGTTTGCCACATCATACAACTCCTCAATACAGACAAGATCGATCAGGTTACAACTACATTGGAATAGACCGATCTGATCGGAATTCAAGGACAACTCTGTTACTTCTTGCTGAGTCAGGTCATAAATCCAAAAGGCGAGTTCTACTCTACCTAACTTGAGAAGTTGTGTTATTTCTAAATTACCGCTTCAGCTACTTTGTGAAACTTGTGTTGTGAATTTGTTAATTGTACTTGTGCATTCAATTTTTAATATATCTTAGTTGATTTCTGAAATTAATGGATGTGATGTACGTGGTGTAATATGTAATCTGAGTTGATTTCTGAAATAGATGTGCTGTACATGGTGTAATATGTAATCTGAGTTAATTTTTGAAATGGATGTGCTGTGGTGTACTGATTGTGCCGTGATGTAATCTGAGTTAATTTCTGAAATACATGTAATATGTAATCTGCTTGTGATGTATCTTTGTAATCTGCATGTTTCAGAGGGCATGGCTAGCAATTCCTGAGGCTAACCAATAAAAAGAAAATATTTTATGAATACAAAATACACATCAGAGACGGTTTATAATTGGAACCGTCTGTGATTTATGATATCACAAACGGTTTCTAATTAGAACCGTCTGTGATATATATGATAACCTAACATCAGAGACGGTTTATAATTGGAACCGTCTGTGATATCATTATGTCGCTAACGGTTTATAATTAGTAACCATCTGTGATATCATAAATCACAAACGGTTTAGAAAATGTCTGTGATATGGCGTTACATCACTGAAATATGGTTACAGACAATTCAAAAAACTGTCTGTGATGACGTTTTCGAACCATCTGTGATGTTATAATGTGTAGTAGTGCTAGGAACACATGCATGCAACTAACAGATCAAAGAAAACGCACACGAGAGAACACATAAACTTTTGGGCAATTTTCTCATGTTATTCATCTTAATCTTGAGGTTGGTATTTATAATACATACATAGATCTATCTATAGAAAATCTTAACAAAGGAAACAAATTGATTTGATACCGATATGTATTGTGATCTTTTCTTGTCTTACACAGCACGACAAGCCAACAAGGGCGAGACCGTGGTCACAGCCGCAGGTGTAACGATGACAACCGAGGAGACTACAACAACTACCAAGAGAAGAAATTCGACAAAAACAAGGTGAAGTGTTTTAATTGCCAAAACATGCACTGCTACAGAAAGAACTATATTAGACTCCTCATCACAAACAGTTTTCTAAAACTGTCTGTGTTAAATATAATCATAGACGGTTTTGGAAGAATCATCTGTAATGAGTCTATATCATAGATGGTTTTAGATGGCAATACATATCACAGACGATTTTTAACTAAAATTGTCTGTTTATGAATGCACATCACAAATAATTTTAACCAAAAACTGTGTGTGATGTTCTCAGTACACATCAGTGATGGTTATTTATCCGAACGTCTGAGATGGCACTGGTACTAAGCCACCGCTCGTTCAGACTGATTCACTACCAAGGATTGAAATCTCGTTTTAGCTCCAAATCTCGTCCATGGCCGGAGAACGAAATCTCGGCGAGATTTAAATTTTTTGGAAAAATCCTGAATGAAATACAAAAACAAAAATTCAAATCTGGATTTTTTCTACCGAGAAAACCAAAATTTCGGCCGATTTTGTTGTGATCTCGACAAAATTGCACCTAGTGAAAAATAGCTCAAACGGCGTTAAAATTTTTTAGGTTCCTGACACATTAATGATGTGATCATAAATATTTTAGATGATTATCAAATCTGAGTAATTTTAAAAAATTCAAACATTGCTACTGTCCTGATAAAACGCTGACCCGCAATTTTGAACCGAACGAAAAATGAAACAAAACATGTTAGAAAATTTTGAATTTTTTGTGCATGGTTAATATGAATCACTAATTTTCCCATAAAATTTTCATATAATTATAAAGCTTCATGAATTTTTAAAAATTCTGACAAAGTTACTGTCCTAATAAAAGCCTTACCAGCAAACTTCAACCAAATGAAAAATAGTATGAACCACGTTAGAAAATTTTGAATAATTTTGTGGATGGTCCTGATGTATCATTAATATTTTTATAAAATTTTCATATAACGATCAATCTTCAAGAAGTTCCAAAAAATTCTGATATTGCTACGTCCTGATAAAAGCCTAATGATCAATACATAGATTTGCTTTAGCAATCAAAAAAGGTTTAATTTTTTTGAAAATTTTTAAAAAGAGTTATAAGGAAATTATTAAGATCTCATAATTTTTTTGAATCATGATCACACTACAGTGAATTTATAAAATTCTTACAAGTGCACTGTACCATTTATGTTCTTTCTGTTTTTGATTTTTGAAATATAACAAATAAAGTTCAATGCATACATAGATTTGATTGAGAAAACAAAAAAAGTTTAATTTTTTTCAAAATTTTATAGAATGGTAATGAGGCAATTTTTAATCTCTCATAAAAATTTTGGATCATGATCACACTCGAGAAAATTTATAAAATTCTGACAAGATTACTGTCCCAATTATGTTCATTCTGTCTTTGATTTTTTAAAGATAACAAAAGAAGTTCAATTATTTTGAAATTTTTTATGTATGATTCTACACATATTAAAATGGTAATATAATTTTTTTACATCATGATAAAGTATGTACAATTTTATAAAAATCCGACAATATTTCTACAGTTTTTAAAAAATATTTGAAAAATTCAGTTTTTCGAAAAATTTTCATAGGAGATGACTTTCTTAATGGTTATTGGACAAAATCCAGTAAAAAAAAAAAAAAAAAAAAAGTAAAAAACCGGTCATTTCCGACATTACTGTAGAATTTAAATTATTTTGAATTTTTTTTCTTTGGACAGGGTTCCAAAATTAGTCCAGTCCGAAACCGACGTCTCCCGAAATTTCGGCGAGATTTTAATCCTTTCACTGCAATTGTTTCGGCCTCCCCCAAACCCTCCCGCCGGCGTCCTACCCCGTGTCCTCCCCCGAGCTCCCCCTCGGCGTCCCCCCGCTTCCGCCCGGTGTCTCCCCCGAGCTAGGGTCCATGATGATCGCCGCCAAGTACAAGACCACGCTCAAGAACCCCGGCGATCTCCACATGGTGCGTGCCGTCCTCACTCCCCTTCCCCCTCCTCCCCATCTCAAAACTCCCGCCCTCCCCCTCATATTGGTCGGCTTGGCTTGTGCGCCGCGTTGCTTTTGTTGTCCCGCTGCTGGGTTGTCGGTCTTGCGATCGGGTTTCGGCTGCCCAACTGATTGATCTCAAGAAGCTCTCTGATTGGATGCCAAACGGAACAAGCTGATTGAAGCATGCTGCTCTGCTGCTCGAATCAGAGGAAATCTGATAGTACATATGGATCGAAAAATTTGAGTGTTGTCGCTTTCGACAGCATTATATATGTATGTAGTTCATCCGGTCTAGGGGTTTAGTTGTGAAATGAATCTAGTTTGATCGGAGGTTAGTCAACGCAATGGTTGGATGCAAAGGAATGTGTGCCAAGCCTGGTGACTCGTTTGCTCGTAGTGTTTGTGCCAATCTATGCTCCAAATATATGTTGGGTTGGTGCATTTTTATGCATGGTGTACTCAATAGTTTGTGCTGATTCAGGGTGGAACATCAATTGTTTGATTTAGTGGAAAATGCTTTTGTATATACTGTCTTTCGATTGGAGTGAACCTTTCATTCCTTCCTTGATCACTGCTTGCAGGTGATCATAAGTAGCTTGTTGGGTCTAAATGGAATCTATTCTTTGTTCTTGTACTTGCAGAATGAAAATAAGTTTACTTTTAGCCCTAATGATCCATGAAAGGCAATGAAGCTCAATGTTGGTTTCTGAAGCATCAAAGGTACTTACACTTTGTTCACATATACTGCTGGTTTCACAAACAGAGCACTGGAATGTTGTAGAAAATCGACGTACTGTCATTGTCCTGATGTTTTAGCAATAGCTACAGATAGGTGAGCACTTATTGGATGTGGTTTCTGATTTGGTGTGGGGTTGTTTGAAATTATTTACCAAATAGAGAATAATAGAGCCTATAGATCCGAGATTATATATTCAGCTGTGGTAGAGTATGCCATGCATGGTGAAACAGCTGAATTGATTTCGTGTACATTACCGATATGCTTGATAGTAATTTTGTACTTTCTCCTTCCTTGTGCTGCAGGTCACAGGTTCAACAAAGTAGATGGTAGCAAACCAGCACCATCGTTATTGAATCGTTCAGAAGATTCTAACAAGGTAATAGTCATTCTTTAGTTAGTGAATGATGCCTAGAATAGCAAATCTTTTCTTCAGAAGATATCAAATGTAGGACACGAAAATAAACATGGATGCGCTCTATTTTTTTGGCTGAAGTGCGGCTTATTTTTTAGGTATCAAAGAGACAATTTCTTACCTTATTATAAATGAATCTACTAGATACATCCTTTTCTGCAAGACTTAGTTTTTACTTTTTAGCAACTTGTTACGCAATAAAGTTATCAAACATTTACCGTTGTGAACAGACAAATGGTTCAAGAACTGTTCCTTTAGTGGTGAATTAAACAAATGGTTCAAGAACTGTTCCTTTAGTGGTGAATTAAAATTTAGCAGCAGAGAAGTGTGTTGTGCATGAGTGAGAACAATGTGAGGTGACACTCTAAAGTGGACATGCTTATGAGATAAACATCTTATTGTTCTGATTTGCCTTTTTGTTTCTTCCAAATTGTTGCAGAAAATTATCCGGTATGGGGCTCAAAGGGACTTTAAGATACAACATGAATATGTTGGTTACATTGGTTTAGCTGTATGTTAAATCATCTGCACAATTTCAATGTACAGATGCTTACATGATATGCCTTTGATAGGAATTGGTTCGATCTCTTTTATCGCTGCACTGATACGAGCAACAATAATCTTGGTGGAGGTGATATCCCTTGACAACAATTGGTTCGATCTCTATTTCCCAAATGGCTGCACTTAAGTATTTGTAGGTCGCTTGTTCATATAATAATTTGTCGCCTTCTCTAGGACTATGATTAAATCTTACCAAATCATGTCACTCTCCTTGATGTAGAAATCTTGGTCATAATCAGCTCTCAGACATCAATGTGATGTTCAACAAACTCACCAACTTAACCACAATGTGAGTGTTTTTTATCTATATCTGAACAATCGTTTTCTTGCTAGGCTACTATACCGCTCCATCCACGTCTTTTAGTAGGAATTTTGACAAAATATTGGTAAACTCGAACTAATTTCAGTGGCAATATATTGATTATTATATGTAGGAACACTAGGTGCCAGACAATTTCTGTGAATAAAACGATTTGTGTGGTAATATACTAATACAACACTGTTATTCATTGTGCTTTTCTAGATGTAGCTTCAGCCTGTGTGTAAGTAGTTGAACAAAGAGAAAGATACAATGAAATTGGTTTAGCTGGAGTCTGGGAAAAAGGGTGATAACCTAGCTGCTATTCTGTTCATTTGTGGTGTTGGATAAATTTTGTTTATAAGTTTATTCACTTTATAAGTGGATTAATCCTTACATTTCAATCATCTTAAAATTATGTTACATTGTTGATTTGTTGTTTTTTTACATTTTCTAACATAATACTGTCTTACATCAGAATCTCCTGACCAGCATACAATATCCTAGTAAATGCAAATGGTCTGGATCTCTTGATTTCTTAGTTGACGCTAGTAAGTATTCTTGTTTGTGCAGGCAGAATTGGTTGCGGTGAATCCATTTACATGGTCCATAGTCCCCTTGCACGAGAGGTAAGGACTACTATGTATGAGTCTATGATATATTTATACTTCAAGTTTTTGAAAATAGTGGGTTTGAACGGGGATTTTCTTTTCTATTTCTCAAGTCAAGTTCTTAGTAGTGAGACATTGAAACTATCATAGTTTTTGTTCACATCCATTAGCTAACCATTCTGTGACAAGCTTTTTTCGTGGCCATGAATTATCAGCTTGTGTTTTTTTTTCCATTTTATTGAGAGAACCAGCTCTGTGTTGTTAGTTGATGTAATCATAGTTGTCTACCCTATAACGTTCTGGCACACTGCTGGATTTCATGCTATTGTACAGCTCCATCAATGATGAGGCTTAATGGAGGCTCGATTTTTCGGTGAGATGGATAGCTATCGATTAGTGGAGATGACTCTCACGGTCCAGGTTATGACCGAAACACGACCGATGCCAAGCAATCGCTGAACCAAAGTCCGAGTTGTTATCAACCGTGCCAAAACCCGGCTGACCTGATCACAAAGATCAATTCCTGCAAGCAATCGAAGAACAAGCAAGAACAAAGCAAAAACAATCTGAAATTGCAAATATAATTGAAGTATTGATGTGGGGTTTCGAAGCACGGTATTGTTGTTGATCTCGCCGAACAAGAGAATACCAAATAGTTTCACCAAGGAAAACTACAACTAAATAAAACCCAAGTTTCTATGGCGGCGGCTACTGATTATATGAGAGGGAGGGACGTGAGAGGGTCATCCTAGGGTTGTGTACAGCTAGGGGGGTCGCACACAACTTGGGCTTGGGCCCCCTCACGCTTACAAGGCTCAAAACAGCTCAAAACAGTGATATAGCATATTGTTTCGATGATTCCGGCTGATCCACGATGAATCTAGGGCTGAGACCAGATCCATTTGAAAGGTCTTGTTGTAAGTTTTCAATCAAGTACAAGAACTCTCCAATTGGACTTTGTATGCAAAAGTTATGCTTATTTTTACTTCAGACTGGTATCCGGAGGCCGAATTGGATTCCAGAACGCGATGGATTTGATATCTCCATCTTCTTGGTCCATGGATGACGTGTTAGAGTTAGTCCAATAAGGTGTAGACGTATTCATAATAGTTATGTCCTCATCATCCTTCCCTTCTTGAATTTGAGTCGTCCTCGACTCAAGCTCTCCTTTTATCTCGTCCTCAACACCAAGCATCCTCATATGGGTCCTACATTTAATTAAATAAAATAGTAGCTCCGCCTCTTTATATATTTTTAGGACAAGAATGAAATTTAGAGGATTCACCTGATAATTATCAATATCCATATAGCTCAACACTTCTTTCCAGCATACATTGGCTTGATGAAAGCTAGCACTCTTCGATGCTTCCTCCCCTCCTTGAAGGAAAGCCACCCTCGGTTTTGGACAAGCTGAAAAAGAATTAACCAACAAAACGAACAACGTGTACGCAGCATATACGTATATATCGCATATTTTATTGTTCTGTTGGATTCGCGGAATGATATTTACGTAACAACAAATGAGGAAATCATATTTAAGCAAAGCACCTTTCCTCACAATTTTGCAACTCAATTTGTGATTATAAGTGAAGAATATAACATTAATATTAACAGGATTCAGTTTGCAACTTAATTTCCAAATATAAGTAAAGCACATATCTATCCTTGACCTTAGATAAAGAATACTCATGTTTTGTAAGCCTTATTCAATAACATCGATGGGAAAAACTACAAGTTTTGGTAACAAGCATAGCTCATTCATATGACCAGATTGTAAACAAGCAATATCAAACAATTCCAACAACGGTAACACAATTTTACTGGGCTTCCACTCATCAACTATGACATGCTGATTTATAATACATGTCAATGTACTAAAATTCGAACAATGAGGTAGCAAGTTATGGGTATCACACATATCAGGAAAATTTGATGGTGGCTTACATGAAACAAGCTGTTGCATACAACTAGGATTGCCCAAAATAGCAAGCTTTAATTCAGCAAGTCTATCACAAGTAATGCATATTCTGTAAACAAGAAACTTACCATCTATGCTATAATCTCCAAATAAATTGAATTTAAAACAGTAGGCATAGGTGCTAGATAAAGACTTAAGAGATGAAATTTCAGAAATCTTATCCATAGCACAATTCAAGCTAACAGGCTCATTCAACATGATATAGCACAAAACATTGGCAGAGGATATTCTAGCTATCATTTCTTTATGCGTAATTAGCACCACATGATCAAAATTATAAGCATACAATTCATCACATGGTTCTACAATAGTGGCACAAGATGGTAACTCACTAGAATTAAGTACAGTAGGAACATACACACAAATTTGCTCCCTTTCTTGCTGTAAAATCAAATCTGTACTATAGTCATTAGCATCCTCCTTAGAAGTAGTAGGTACCTCAAAAATTTCACTTGACAATGCAGGTATTTCAGCTTTTAGCTCCGCATCTTCAGAAGTAACCTGCATATCAAATGGAATAGCAACAACAGAAGCAACAGAAGTAGATTGGATTGTGTTAGTAGAATCATCCTCACATGTATTATCCTCTACTTCACTCGAATTTTCTAGTATTTCTTTCGCATGCTCGAGGTGTATGCTCTCATAAGGGTTTGGTGTAGTGCATGCAACAGGAGTAGCATTTAACTCTGTAGGAACCTGAACTATGGTTGATTGTCTTCTCTTTATTTTTCTTTCGACATTACGTGAAAGATTAAGCAAGCATGACATAGAATTGAATTCTTTACAAGATATCATCATCTGAATATCAAAACCTAGCCCACAATAAAAGTTGTTCATCTGAGTCTTTACGATCTCTTCTAACCCACAACGCAAATATCTACGCTGAAATTCTTGTTAGTACTCATCCACAGTTTTACTACCTTGTTTTAGATGTTGCAATTCTTTTCGTAATTGGTGAGCAACATATGGAGGAACAAATCTAGCTCTCATAATTTTCTTCAATTTAATCCATGTGCTAAGGATGTCCTGATTTTTATGCATATAATCATTCCACCAAAGAGTAGCATGATCAGTAAATACACTAGTAACCACCCTAACCTTATCATACTCAGGAATTCCATATTTATAAAATGATTGTACTACAGCTAATTCCCAAGTAAGATAACCTTCATGATCATATTTACCACTAAAATTAGGTACAGTGAACTTACTTTTGGTACGCGTGCTATGCCGTCGTACCTCCGGTGATGGTGAAGTTTTGCTCGTACGTTCTTCGTATTTTGGAGTGTGAACTACCTTTTCTCCTAGGATGCTATTGGCCCAACCACTACGACGTTGAGAACCTGCCATTGTTAGTGAAGACAAGAAACAAACCACAAGTATATGTTCTTATCAACTACTATGTGCTGGTGATTCAAAGTCTCACTTTCAAACTTTTACCAAGTTCTTACAAGTTCTTACCATGCGAACAGGTGGTGACCGGCGGCTGGTTCGTGATAACCACACTCAAGCTTGGCAAAGCGATTGCAAGGAGAATGGTAGCTATTTGGCTA
Organism: Otatea glauca; assembly: GCA_036346275.1. NCBI lineage: Eukaryota > Viridiplantae > Streptophyta > Magnoliopsida > Poales > Poaceae > Otatea > Otatea glauca. Next base: position 10,942,486 of record CM070724.1, read on the forward strand.
GTAGAAGGTGGAGCTTGGACAGGCAATATTTATTTCCTATGCAATCTGATAATTCTAGTGATTGTAATGATAAGTAATGATCCAAACTAGAATTCACAAGCCCTAGTTGCCGATCTCAAAGATATAAGAGAATTTCAAGACAACACACATGCAAAGATGATGAAACTTAATGCAACCAATGGAATGAGCTAAATAAGAATAATTTCAGCACCAAAGCTCGTGTTGCATAAGTTATGAAGAGACGCTAGCTAATTGCTTCAGAAAAGGTTAAAAGGCGCAAGATTGCTCACTAATTAATACAATTGCATAATCTGAAAATAATGAACACAAATTAGGGTTTTGCTCAATGTAGTGCTGCCGGCCACTATTCTGTTTTATTTTCTTTTTTTTTCCTTTTTTTTGGTCTTTTGGCTCTTTCTTTCTATTTTCTTTCTTTTGGTAACTTTCGGCCAACACTAGTATGACCAAAGTTTTAGAATCCCCAACTCGATGTCACAAGATAGTATGATATGATAATTCAAGATTTTGCAATGTATCAAGTAGAACAGCCCTAAGCAATATCAAATAGCTAGTCTCAATTGGGTTCAAAGTATTCGCAAAGGATAAATTGGTTCCCAAAGGGATGTGTACTGATATTTTTTGGAGTTTTATGGTTTGTATATGCTTCTGGACTCAACCAACTCAAAGGAACAAAACTAGATCATCAATTGAAGTAACAAACCCAAATTCAGTGTTTCTAGGGCAGCAGAGTTGTCGCCCAGATTAAAGTTTGAAAACCACCGAATTTGGAAGGATCACTATGGAAATAAATGAAGCTTATGTCCTCAGCTTTCAATGGAGTACACGAACATGCAATTTGTAGCTCAGATGTGAAAGTTATAGCTCAAAAACCGAACACCACAGAATAGCCCCAATTTCAATCTGCGAGACCGATTTCGAATCCGACTTAAATTCGGTTTGAAAAAGTCCGAATCACGAAAGACACCCAAAAACGTTTTTGTAGAGGACCCTTTAAGGATTCAGGAAAGTATAAAAACATCTCAATCGGAGTTCGGACGTGAGAATTATGATCAAAATACCGAACCGATCTGGATTAGAAGTACAACTTGCTTCACCAATTTGACGTCCAGATTAATCTAACTTAGGTATGGAATTAGAATTCGTGTCCAACTAGGTTTTTGGAGAGCTCATCCCCAGGTTTCAGGAAAGTGCAAGAACACAAGAATCCGAGCTCGTATGAGAAAGTTATGAACAAAACAATGTACTGGACAGATTGAAAGAAAAGCTACGCGAAGGAAAAAAAGATCAGCAACTAAAACAAGGACTCTAATGGATCAAAACCTAACAAAACTCACTAAAATACCAGATTGAATCTAAAGGTTGAATTTTTGTGGAGTAATTTTCAATTTGGGATAGAGAACAAAAACTAATCTAAGGTACTGAAATTTCTCATCGATCAACGAAAGCTCTAATACCACTCGATGAGGCTTAACGGAGGCCCGATCTTTCGGTGAGATTGATAGCTATCGATTAGTGGAGATGACTCTCACGGTCCAGGTTATGACCGAAACACGACCGATGCCAAGCAATCGCTGAACCAAAGTCCGAGTTGTTATCAACCGTGCCAAAACCCGGCTGACCTGATCACAAAGATCAATTCCTGCAAGCAATCGAAGAACAAGCAAGAACAAAGCAAAAACAATCTGAAATTGCAAATATAATTGAAGTATTGATGTGGGGTTTCGAAGCACGGTATTGTTGTTGATCTCGCCGAACAAGAGAATACCAAATAGTTTCACCAAGGAAAACTACAACTAAATAAAACCCAAGTTTCTATGGCGGCGGCTACTGATTATATGAGAGGGAGGGACGTGAGAGGGTCATCCTAGGGTTGTGTACAGCTAGGGGGTCGCATACAACTTGGGCTTGGGCCCCCTCACGCTTACAAGGCTCAAAACAGCTCAAAACAGTGATATAGCATATTGTTTCGATGATTCCGGCTGATCCACGATGAATCTAGGGCTGAGACCAGATCCATTTGAAAGGTCTTGTTGTAAGCTTTCAATCAAGTACAAGAACTCTCCAATTGGACTTTGTATGCAAAAGTTATGCTCATTTTTACTTCAGACTGGTATCCGAAGGCCGAATTGGATTCCAAAACGTGATGGATTTGATATCTCCATCTTCTTGGCCTATGGATGACGTGTTAGAGTTGGTCCAATGAGGTGTGGACGTATCCATAGTAGTTATGTCCTCATCAATCAATTGATATGTTGTTTCTCCTTTTGGATTTCACACTGTACTATTCTACCCACGCAGCATTGCCAACATTGTTTATTGCATGAGGACAGAGAACATTGAATCTGCTATTGTCTAGTACATGATTCGGTGTTCACAGATGGTTCTTTATAAGAACCGTATCACAGACGGTTCGTAGCTAAAACCGTTTGTGATAACATGTTATCACAGATGGTTCTTATAAGGAACTGTCCGTGATGTCTGTGATAGCGTACTATAACAGACGGTTCGTGTATAGAACTGTCCGTGATAACAAGTTATCATAGACGGTTCGTTGATAGAGCCGTCTGTGATAGGTTTTTCATAGATGGTTCAAAAACTGTCTGTGATGTGTCGTTATTATCATTGACACTTGGTTACAGATGTTTTTCATAGATGGTTCAAAAACTGTCTGTGATGTGTCGTTATTATCATTGACACTTGGTTACAGATGGTTCGGAAAACCGTCTGTGATGATGGTTCCGAACCGTCTGTAATGTCATTTTCTGTAGTAGTGATGGAACATTTTGCCTCTGAATGCCGGAATCAGAAGAAGACTGAGAAGGTGTATCTCACGGAGTAACAGGAAGATAACGAACCTGGACTTCTCATAGCTGAGCATTGTGATCTTGTTCAGTCCATTGAGATGGTGTCGGAGGAGATTATACTCAATGAGTAGAAAGTGGGATCTAAACCTGACAGTGATGCATGGCACAGGAGCACTGTGTGGTATTTGGACACTGGAGCTAGCAACCATATGACAGGTTGTAAAGAAATGTTCACTGAGCTCGCTCGGTGAAAGTTGGTGATGGCTCGCAGGTGGAAATATGTGGCCATGGTACAGTGCTGATGCAATGTCTCAACATGGAGCATAAGGCCTTGACGTAAGTGAACTACATCCCGAGGCACTGCAGTAGCATAGTAAGCCTAGGGCAACTAGATGAGCATGGTTGCCGCAGTATGATGGAAGATGGGCTACTGTGTATATTCGACCGGCAGAGGCTTCTCTTGGCGAAGGTAAAGAGATCACGGAATAGGTTGTATACGCTGAGAATTAACAATGCTCAGCCTGTATCTCCTCGGCAAGTTTAAGATGATGCTTGGTTATGGTATGCATGGTACGGTCATCTGAATTTCCGTGCGCTGACAAGCTTAGAAGCAAATGAGTTGGTGGAAGGAATGGTGCACATAGAGCATGTTGAGCAGCTTTGTGAAGGTTGCATGGTGGGCAAACAGCACCGGGCTCCATTTCCAAATGGATCAACCTACCGAGCAACGAAGCCTCTTGATCGAGTTGGTGGCTTGGTGCACGGAGACTTGTGTGGCCCCATCACTCCAGCCAGTCACATCGGGAGGTAACAAATATTTTATGTTGTTAGTAGAGCGTCCGTTGAACTACACAAAAAAGCTAAGGTGAAGGGTCTGCGCACTGACAAGGGAGGTGAATTCAACTTGAAAGAATTCAACCAATGTTGTGATGAGTCGCGATGCCAAGAAGTCTTTTTAAGAGCAAACATGTGCCGGCGAGATTTGGGGGGTGAGGTTGTGTAACATCCCAATTTTTGCTTTTAATATATTTTTACGCAATTTATCATTTTTGGAATTTATTTTGGAATTTAAATATTATTTTTAAATTATTATTTTTGCAAATAGTATTTAATTTGGATAAACTTCAAGTGAGCATTTGTCAAAAATATTTTATTTGAGTTCTAAAGGTCCCAAAATATTTTACAAAATTGTTCTAGAATTTTTCAAGTAATTTTTCTATTTATTTGAGGCCATTTGAATTTCTGTATTTATTTTAAATGGAAAATCATTTGAAAATTCGGATTTAGGCTTTTGGCCGAAACACTTCCGTCCGTTCTTGTACCATCCCAATTTTTGGCTCATTTGGATTTAATTTGGTTTTCGTGTATTTTCTGAATTTTTGATATTTTTTTCGAATTTATTTGAATTTATTTATTACTATTAGATATGGCCTATTATGAAAATTATTTAAATAATGGGAAATTTTAAATAAAATTTTATCAAAAATATTTTATTTGAGTTCAAAATGTCTCAAAATATTTTTAGGAATTTTCCAAAAATTGTTTTGGTGTTTTTAATATTTTATTGACTTAATATATTTTCTAAAAATATTTTAAATAAGAAAAGCTTTTTAAATATTTGAACAGTGTTGGGCTCTAAACCCTGCATGGCCCAACCCATGGCCCTATCCTGTTAACTCGGCCCAATTAGCCATAATTTTAATGCGTGGTTGTTGGATGGAGATCAATCGGCCTAGATTAGTTGGAAACCCTAAGCGATGTGATCGTCGGATTGTAATCGTGCGGTTGGGATCAGTCGGGGTATTAGAAACCCTAGTGATCGATGGTTGTTGGATTTCATTGGCGGGTCGGATTGTGACGCGTCTATGAGCATCATGGTTGTGCATCAAGATACGTGTGCGGTACCGATGCTTTTTTTCTCGCGCACTGTTGCCGTAGCAGAGTTTGACTCTGCCGCCGCGTCTGATCGGGAAATCCGGGTAGAGCATGCCTCCCAAGGTGCTATAAATACAGGTTGACCCCATCCGAGGTTCTCTGCTCCACGCCGCACGTTTTTGCCCTAGCTATCTTCCGTCGAGTCGTCGCCGTTCGAGTTTGTGAGGTCGTTGGAGTTCAAGAAGGTACCTGCTACGGTTTTTGCCATAGATCTTTGCCGTTGAGCAGTCGAGCTTCACCAGATCCATGGAGACCCGATGCCAGAACATCACTGGAGCGCCGTCGGCCATGTCTTCGTCTTCATGCCTGGTGAGCCATCGCCGTTGTGCCGTCATCGTCGTTCCTCAATGTGTTGTGGCCATCTGATTGATGTGAACCGCCGGATGAGTGCCACATGGATGTCTCCGCATCTTGCCACGCATGCGCACACCTGTGTCATCGATTGCGTCATAGTGTGATGTCAGCCTTGCGTTAGCTTTGACCGATGGTCAAGCTTCCAGTGGATCGGGTCAACGGTGGACTCGCCTCGGTGCGTGGACTTGGTCCATGGACCGAGGGGGCCCACATGTCTATTAGATATAGATTTTTGCTGATTTATTTTATTCTGGAAAATCAGGGCTGGCATCAGCACGACATCATAAAGGGGTTTTCATTACAAAATTAATTCAAGAAATTATGATTTCCAATTTTTTTATTTGATTTTTGAATCTTTCGAGAGCCCGTTATCCCTCATACGAACCTCGATTGAGGCGATTCAAATTTATAAAAAAAATTAAAATTGAGATCTATTTAATTGTAAATTTTATTTCATGTTTAGATTTTGTTTGCTCTCTATTTTGGTGTTTATTTGGTATTTTCTCTCGATGCGCGTAGATGTTGAAATGCTTGGTGCGTCCGAGGAGGAATTGTTGAACCAAGAGCAAGGTCTAGAGTTGGAACAAGAGCTTTTGCAAGAAAAGTTGTGCTTTGATCATGTTGAACCCAGTTTTACAAAATTGCTATGTTGATTTAAATTATGCATGATATTTTATGTGTAGAACTGCTTTGAAAATACTTTAGGATCTAGTTATTCAACCCAATTGGAATATACTTACCTTGTCATTTGTATACCATGATTATTGTCACCCTAGGATGGTTCATTATTAGTTGGTTGCTAATAGAGATCAACATGGGTTGGTTAGATCGTGAATAGTTTTGCTTAGCCATACCACGTATGACACATGTCTTCTGAAATATCAAAGTTAATCATGACTAATTGAATATGGAACATGTCTATGGATTTGGTATGTAATGTGTTGTCATACGATGATGTTGAGTTGTGGTAACACATGTTGTTCTACAACTAAGTTGAATTGTTGATGGCATGTGTTGTATGGTAATCAACTAGGGTGGTAATGATTTAGATTGGGGCAAGTGGCAAGGGGTATTACGCCAAGGTGGGTCTATATGGCGGAATGGGATGTGGAAGTCCTCAGTCAACCTAAGGACTTCACCTTGCAAGCATTTGACTTGAGTCAAACATGCAACCACATGTCTAGAATGGGACGGACCTAGCTGATTAACTTGCAATGTCTTAACTTGGTACTACCAGTGGTGGTGTAAGATCTGACCAAACGATGAAACTCACATAGCGCAAGAGGGGGCCCTGATCCCTTCAGTGTTAAATCTTAACGGTAACCAGTCCCTTCAGTGTTAAATCTTAGCGGGTAGTACTGGGTTAAGCCAGAGCTTTGTAAAGGCTTTGTCATGATTTCTCTGTGGCACACCAAAGGAAGTGTGCTAATGACGTTGCACAAAGAGACGATTATGATAAAACCTCTGTAGAGTGTAAAATCTATTCAGATAGCCGTGCTCACGGTATTGAGCAATGATCGGGAATTATACAGATAGCCGTGCTCACGGTATTGAGCAATGATCGGGAATTATAATCAAGGAATAGAATTTATAAACTGAAAACTTGGATGGGAAGTTGGGTGCCATTGGAACTTTGGAATATGTTAGGGCTAGGTGCCATGTTTACTTGAGAAATACTGAAAGTTATTACTTATTGTTATTTGTTTTTAATGTCATTTCAATCTAGTTATTGTATTTTTTATAAAATGCTGCTTTACTTGAAAATAGCCATGTTAGCCATTTCTTTGGGACAAGCCATGCATATAGTATGTTGCACTTGTATTATGTGCACAACTTGTTGAGTGCTTTATGTACTCACCTTTGCCAACAACATCACGAGTTGAGGAGGAGTCTACATCAGTTTTGGAGGAGTATTCAGAATAGACAAATGTTTAGGGTGCTAGCCTTGTCAGTTACCTGTGGTATACTGAGGAGTTAATCTACGTTTTCATTCCACTGCCATTTAATTTGTTAGTCATAGTTTAGCCATGCATGGTATATTCATGTAAGGTTGACCATAAGGTCAGTCAACAGGTTAATAATTAATATATGAAGTCTTATATTATGTTTCCGCTGTGTATGATTGTGATATTCATCTATGTTGAGCCTATGTCCACTTGCGTGATTCTGGACTAGTGCGATGTACACAAAGGGTCTTGATTTGCATATTCGGGTCTTGACCAGCCCCTTTTATCGCGCCTCGACCTGGTGTGCCACGCGGATTGTACCAGCCTACTAGCCCACCTCTGCGCCGAGTCGCTGATAGGCAGGACCCGCCTTTTAGCCTGGCCCCTTTATCTTTGAGCCGGTGTAACATCCAAAAAATTAAAATAAAGTAAGAAATTAAATTTTATAATTTAATTGCATTTATCAATTCTTTTTCTACATTTTCTGAATTTTTTTGGATTTTCCTTGATTTTTGCTTTAATGGGAAAACCTTTATAACTAATAGATGAATAACAATAATAAAAGCTTATATAAATAAAATGTATAAAAATCCCTGCCTAATCTTGAGAGATCTCTAGAGTCCTACTTCTGATTTTTTTTAAAAGCCAAGTAATCATAATATGCAATAAATACCCAATTAATGTTTCTTCACTAGCAACAGTAAACTTGTCAGATTTACATAAAAATAATCCGACTTTTTCTCGAGCTAACAATTTAATATTATATTCTTGATAGATAAACACATCTACAGTAAAAATATTAAAAATAAATAATCAATTTTAATATATTTAAAAATTCAAAAACAGAATTTCTGAAAATCCAAGAATCATAATGTCAGAATTTTTATAAATTAAATACAAAATATATTAAATTGAAATTTTTACTGAAGGCTTATATGACCAAGGGGAACTCCTATAAAAAGTTTCAAAAAGGTTTGGTAATATATAGGTCCTCTGATAAATTAAAAACAGAAAACCAAATTTAAGCACATTGCCTTTTCAGAATTTCTATAAATTCTGTGCAAAGTATTTTCATCTGAAATTTCTACAGTGTGAATATAATTGTCTAAATATCTCTGATAAAAATTATCAAAATTTTCCCATCAAGAATTAATGCTCATTTAAAGCCCAACATCATTGCCTGTGCCTGAAGAGATAAGGCGGTTTCATCTCAAATAAGTGAACCAGTAATGGAGGTCCCGCATGGCAGTGACCAGTTCCCTCTCAGCCAGTCCCACATGGCAGCAGCTACCTCGTCTCTGACTTGCTCTTCCTTAGCCAGTTCAATGTCTAGGATCCTCTCCAATTCAATGTCTAGGATCTCCATGATGAAAGCACAATAAAGCAATCAATCCACTCTCACAGCAGAAGATTACGGATGATAGCCCCTGCCTCGGTCATTCCTTGTCAAATCAGAGCACAGGATAGCGGCGCCGAATTTCTCCTCGTATTCATACCAGGTGGCTGCCTCGCTGGTTGTTGTTGCTGCTGCCACAGCAAGACTCAGGCAACGCAGGGCAGCGCTAGGTTCACTTCCCCTGTGCCCAAAACACAGCCACGGCAGTCTTTCCTCATCATTTTCGCTGCCATGGCAATCAATGCCCAATTAATTCTCTACCACGCTGAGCAATAGCGCAACGCCATCTTGGCTATCCTAAACACCTCTCTGTAGACCTGCGTAACCACCATAACCGTCATCCTTGTGCTGTAATCTTCACTGGCGGGGAAGAACAGAAACGCCGCAAGAATGCCGCCACGTTCATTCTCGGCCAATCCTCTCCACACTGCCTCACTTCATCTATATAAGATGAAGTGTGCTTCTAGTTAAGTAGCAGCTCACTTCACTCCCTTTTTTGTCCAAGCCATTGCCCAGTCGCGCTAGAACTCGCCCAAATCACCATTTTCACATAGAAAATCGAGGGAGAGGAGGAAAACCGAATCGAGCAATCCGGTAGGAATTAGAAAAATTCATTGCGCATAGAGCATCCTCATACATCATAAACCACCCTGCCACTACCATTTTTAGCTCATCACAATCGTAGCTTGCCGCCACCGCCGCTTTCGTTCCCAGAGTCGGTTGCACGGTGGTAGCCCAACTCGGTGCTTTTCCGATCGAATCAACCGGCAAAATGGAACCTACTCGCCTCCCTGACGCTCATGCTACCCTTTCCTGAGTTCAATTTGTCCTTCTTCCTCTCCGGTTAGCATCCATTTTCGCCGCCGCTGCACGTCGGTGACAGCCTGCCTCGATGATGCTCTGCCACAACCAAGCTATTCCTCGGAGCTCCCTCATCCCTTTGAAGCTCCCTGCGCCGTCGGTCAGCCAGCCCGCCGCTCCTCCATTGCCGACGAGCAAGTCCTGTGACTCCTCTGTTTTGTGAAGATGACTAGCGGGCCCTAGTCGGCAGTGATACAAGGTAAGAAAGTTCAAAAGGATAAAGGCGCTTTCCAGTTCAGAAAACGTATATCAGTTTTACAGTTCATTTTCTAACTGGCTGAAAATAAAATTTTAATATCTATTGCAATTTAATTCCAATTCTAGTAAAATAAATTCCTAAATTCATATAAAATCATTTACTTTCATAATATGTAAAAATATTTAACTTTTGAACCACAGAAGAATTATTTAAATTAAAATTTGTTAAGAACCCAATTATGGGCTTTATATAAATGTTATGACACCATAAACCTTATATTAATGAAATAAATTTTCATATGGTTCTGCATCCATTATAAACTCAAATATGCAAAAACATTTAATTTTTGAACTAAGCTTGAATTATTTGCTTTGCAAATATCAACAAAACCTAACATGGCCATTAATAGAAATAAGTATAGAATAGCTCATAAAATAATAAAATATTTTGTATAAGCTTCTTGAATCAGTAGAAGCTTATTTATGTAAAAATATTTAGAATAAGACTTAATTTACATTCTTTTAATAACTGGAAATACAAATCATAACAATAGATATGTGTATACTCCATCGCGGTTAAAATCAAAATAATGCAAAACTAGTTTTAAAACACTTCTAGGATCATACCCTGTTAATGCCAGAAAAATGAGTAAATAATCATGTATAGTGTAGTCGCAACTTAAATCAAAATCCGACTTGTTATAACGTTAACTTTGTGATCATTTATGCCATTTCAATAGCTAATAAAATAACTCGTCTATATGCTAAAATTTATAATATCAGTTTAGAAATACTCTCCAAAGTAAATTCTATCATATTCCGAAGAAAGAATCATATTTTATTATGCTTTGCATAAAGATCTTGCTAGCAAAATAACCTTAAGTATTATGATTTCTGAACTTTAGAAACGCTTAAGCCTTTTCGGTAGCCCGCAAAACATCTCGTCTAAATACAAATTTTATGAAGATCAGCCTAGAAATGTTCGTTAGGATATGGTCTATCATAATCCGAAAAAATATTCTCATTTGAACTTGATTATCGTCTAAATCCTGCTAATGCAATAACCTTAATTGATAAGGTCGCTGAAAGCACAGTAAATGAATAGTTGTTTACGAAACCTTTACCTAATGTTTACTTTTATTAATCAAAATAATTTTAGCATCTAGAATTCGAATATATAAATACAAGAATACATAATTTTGGCCTCTTGAATCCGTAAGACAAGAATAAATAATTTATAAAAGAAACCGCATCATCGCTTAACCTAAAAGCTACTAACAATATAAATATTCGATTAAAACACGAGAACCCAAAATCATGCAACCCTAAACCATGCCTGTTTTCTATAGCAAGTCTTTATTTGATTTTCTGTTTGTCTTCTTTTTTCCCTTATTAAAGTTCGTTATTTGCTATATTTTCGTGAACGATATGTAGAACCCGTCGTCATTAATTCCGTCGTCGACAACACGGGCTTCGACCGCGACTTCGTCGTAAACAATTATTAAGCAAGGCAAGCACCCCTTTGATCATATTGATCCCAATATTTAATTTTCCTTTTATTTATCAAACTGTTTCATGCATGCGATTATTTTCTGTAAATTCGCTATTTTGTGGTACTGGTAGATATACCTGTTGTCTCATGAAACCTCCTTGATAAATATTGACATGCGAGCCTTGATAAACCTAGAGTTAAGATTAGACAATATATAATGTCACTTTGGGTATATGCGATTATTATTCATGCTTAGCCATGCTTAATTAGCAACGAATTTGATGATCAGATCAAAGTTGATTTTTGAGAATTTAAAAAGGTTGGTTATGACATGATGTCAATTGGTATTTTAACTAAAAACCCCCAAAACAAAATTATGGTTTAGACGCGAGCAATTATTGGCAATAGCCGGTTGTGCAAGAGATGGATTTGTACGTAGTGTAGGGGGAGATTATTGCCCGTGTCAGATTAAGGACCGAACATAGTGTTGTATGATCTAAGATAAGTCCGTGCAGCCACAAGTGCTGTTATGGGCAGCCTTAAACCAATTAAGTTATCTAGTTTCACTTTGCCTTTATGGAAGGTGGGAGATAGCACATACATTCTTTTCAAAGACTGCTTGTAGGGGTTTCTACTTACCAATGTAACGGCGTACGCCATGCTATGGAGAGTTCCCATCGTTTCTATGCTCTGAGTTCTTCTACCATAGTATGGATTAACATCCCGGGCTGGTGCAAAGTTAATCTAGGTAATGTAAAAGTTTTCGTCATGACATTCTGGCCACACGCCAAAAGGTGCATGAAACATGCGGCAAAAAGAAAAAGGTCATGACTTGTGGGTAAAGTTGTACACATCTAAAGAATGTTAATCTAATCGATTAGTCGTACCCTCGGTTATAGGAAACTTGGTGGACTGGCACTAGTTAAATGATTTGTTATTTTTTTTAAAAAAAAGGGGCTTGGTTTCATTTGTTTTGCCATGTGTTGGTAAGGAATGGTTATGGCAGGATGGTATTATTGGATGAATGGTTATGTGTTGGTAAAGGAATGGTTGTGACATAATTGGATTATTGGACCATTGAATTATTCAATGCTCGCGAAGGGCTGTGAGTATTACTTATGCTTTACTTATTTCTTATCAGTCAAATTTGCTCTTACAAATTCCATTTGCAAATGACAACTTGATTTACAAATTCAATATTGATTTATGCAAATTAACTGTAGTAGCCTCCTTTGATGTAGCATGCATTATTGCATTTGCAAATACCACTTAAGTCTTGTGGAGTACGAAAGTACTCAACCTTGCTTAATCTATTATTTTAGGTTCATTAGAAAGCGAAGCTCCGAAGAATATCTTTCGTCGTAGAACGCGGGAATTCTAAAGACGCGTAGGGATTATGCCTTGTTAGTTGCCTGAAAGATTGGATGGGCACTCTACAAGACTTTACTTCCTCTATGCTGTATATACGCATACTCTGAGTTGTAAGAATATATTGTACAAATAGCTTCCGCTTTAATAAAATGATGTATGGTTGTGATTCCAGTTGTTGAAAATGTGCGTACTAGCCACTGATCATAGGACTAATACTATTTGCACATTAGATTTCTATTTTTGCATATATGTGAAAATAAGGGTCGTTACAGCCGGACTATACCGCGTACCGTGTCTGTTGCGGACTTCGCTTCCATGACGGCCAAGAAGTGGACGCCAGGCCAACATAAGGCACGCATCGTGATCGCCTTGATATTGTGAACCTAAGCCCTAAATCCAATCGCCCTATTGTGCTGCCATCTTGCTAGGATTTGAAGTTTTCCTCAAGCACTGCCGCAAAGAGAAAACCGTCTATTCGCCATCTCCAGTGGACCTCGAAGCTAGTGCTTCGTTCCATCATCTTTGCCATTGCGTGTTCTACCCCATGCACGCGTTGGTTCGCATAGAGCTTTGCTGGAACGTTGTTCCGCTGTGAAGCCCAAGCTATAGTCGCTTCGAACCTCCCCGCTGTTGTTTCAGATCGCCAGAGGGAAATCCAATCAGGTCATCAGATGTGCCTGATCAAGAGCTCGCCATAGGTACCTGTCGCCACCGCCACCACCGACCCTAGGGCCTAGTGCGCCGCTAGCTGACGAGGTCCGCCTAGGAGCCGACGCGTGTCGGGTGATATCGTGATGACGTCAGCGAGGCCTCACATGTGGGGCTCACTTGTTAGCCTCTGTGGTTCTTATTCTTTTAAAAATTAATTCAACCAAAAAGTAAATTAGTTGATGATGTAATAATTCGATTTCCCTTTAGAAAATAATTTTAAAATTCTATAAAATCTTTTATTTTTCTTTATCTTTATTTTTAATCTTTTGAGAGTTCGTTCTCTTTCATATGAGCTCTGATTGAGGTGATTCAAATTTTTAAATTTTTCTACATTAAAGCTCTTTATTTTGGTGAATTTTATCTGATTTTTAGAGTTTTTTTTGCCTCTAGTTTGTATTTATTTTTGTATTATCTTCTCGATTCACGTAGATGTTGAAGTGCCGGGAGCATTTGAGTGTGAAGAGTTGACTCAAGCTCAAGATTCATGTCAAGATTAAGAGTTGTTTTAAGGCAAGTTGTGCTTTGACCATTGACCATGTTGAACCCACTTTTGCAAATGTTATGTTGTTTCAAACTATTGCATGATATTTATGCTTAGAATTATTTTCAAATAAGTTGGGAATTAGCTATTCAACCCAATTAGATTATATCTACCTTGTCATTTGATATGCTATGATTATTTGTCACTCTAGGATGGATAATTATTAGTTGATTGCTAGTAGATACCAACGTGGGTTGGTTAGATCGTGTGCAGTTGCTTAGCCATGCCACGTATAATTGATATCTTTTGAAAGTGCAAATTCATCTTGACTAATAGAATATAAAACATGTTTATGAAAGGATGTGTCATGTGTTGTCACACAATGATTTGAGTTGTTGATGGCAAGCGTTGCACGATAATTAACTAGGGTGGTAAATGATTTAGACTAGGGCAAGTGGTAAGTGGCTGTGAGCTGTGGTGGGCTTGTGTGGCATTGGGTTGGTACGATGACATGTGAATAAAAGTGAGATAGTTGGTGATTATATATGAGTGGATAATGGTTAATGTGAGTGATTGAAAGTTTTTCCTCAATCAATTAAGGATTTAACATTGCAAGTTATTGAAGTAGCCTAATCATATAACCACATGTTTGTTATAGGCTAGATTTAACTCAGTAAGTTACTGAGTCTTGACATGTGATGCCTCAAGTAGAAGACCAAACTGTGTGTGCGGTCTGGGAAAGGTGTGTCGCTGTAGCCACACATTTCGAACAAGTATTGTTCCTTGTCCAATGATAAGTCCCTCCTATTCTTCTACTCTGTGAGGGAAGGAATAGTGAGTTCAGGCTAGCTTATCGAGAAGGTCTATGTTCGGATAGATTTTTCGAAAGGTTTTGTTGTGATCTTTGCGAGGATTAAAAAGCTTGTCATTTGTTTGGGCCCTCAAATTATTCGTGACTATACTCTGTTATTGGGCCTGCAATACATAAAGCCTATAATACATTAAACAAAGCTCATCCTTATCCGAACGGTTAAGTCTCCGACCAATTCAGTTAAGATAGTCAAAATTTTGCTTCACATTGGTTGACGCCGATTAGTGAAAAGCCACACTGACCAGTGAGCTAGTCGGGGATAAACGGCTATCCCCGCACATGCCTCTGTGTGGACAGTTGTCTGACAGGTATACATAACCACCCGGAAGTTATCTCTGGAAAATGCACCCTTTGGCGAGAATACACCTCTCGGCTATGCGACGCTCTTTTGGAGAACAACTTCCGCCTCTTCAACCGTAATAAATAGGGGGTCGATCCACACTGTTAGAGGCATCTTGCATTAGTGATCTTAAATCTGACATCCTAAATCTGCTATCAAGCATCTGATCTAGACATCTAGCATCTAGTATTAGCAATCAACAATCATTCTGATCACTTTGTAATTTGTATACTCTGTAAGAGCCATTTGGCTAATAAGAAAGCAATCTCCATTCTCTCCGTTTTGTTCACCAGGAGCTTACATTTTACATTTTTGTAAGTTCGATTAAGAGACCCTAGGTCTGGAACATTGACAGCTGGCACTACAAGGAGGGCCTCTGGTAATTAGAACAAAGAAATTCTAAACAATAGATGAAGAAAACTGGTTTGACCTTGTTGATTATGCTCATCTCACCGCAGATGATGAACCAACAGAAGAAGAATGTAAGTGCAATTTCTATTCCGAATATGTTTCTGAGGCGGAATTAGCAAAAATCGAGGCAGAGGTTGAAGTAGAGGAACAATCATCCAAAGCTTCGAAAGGTAAAACTTTCGTCACTCTAGTAAATTCAGAGGAAGATTCCCATGAGGCATGTTCCATGGAAATTGACAATGAAAATGTGTCAAAGGAATAATAATG
Source organism: Otatea glauca (assembly GCA_036346275.1). NCBI lineage: Eukaryota > Viridiplantae > Streptophyta > Magnoliopsida > Poales > Poaceae > Otatea > Otatea glauca. The sequence continues at coordinate 10,957,945 of CM070724.1, forward strand.
AACTGAAAAGTTTAGCCTCGAAAGATTGTCTCCATGGTCTGGATTATACCCCATCATCAAATGAAGATGGAGGACTGACGCCTTCTGTCTACTCGGGTTTCCGTGCTAGTGCGGTTACCAGCGAGACAGAGGAACGAGTGGAACATGAAAAACGTGAAGCTCAGAAAGAGGCCGAAAAAACCGTTCAAAGTGAATATAAGCGACGTATGATAGAAAAACAAAAACCCATCGATGAGGCCAAACACTTGTATTACAAGGGTCAACCTAGTATCTCTGGAGGACAGTTTCGTCAAGACATCCTAATTACACCACCACCTCCTCAGGCGGCGGTAAGAGACTTAAACTTTGCTCCAAATGGTTTGTAGGAGGCTACTTCCATTGAGAGGATTCGCATTTTATCAAATGCAATTCTTAATCATCCAACTGAAGGGGAAGATGTGCTTAATGCAACAATCATAAGATCCATTGCTACTGACTTACAAGGAAGTACAAGTTAGGTTTTTATCCACAAGGTCTCAGACCGATTCCCGCGTGGAGACGAACCGACATGGAGTGGTCTTCGTCTGGTCGATGCCAGCAAGGCATTAGCCACCAACGAAGAGGAGAGCCACGACAGAGAAGCGTTTTCGAACACCTTACCCCAGGTGAAGTTGTTAATCGTGGTCCGTGACAACCCCGTTTTCCCAAAAATATGGATCAAATTCCTAACATATGATCATGTTCTAGTATGTGTACATGATGTAAAGCTTTCTCCCCTAGGCTTAAAAATATAACCTGGCCAAAAATGTTCAAGCCAAGGTCTTTGGAGAGTTTTGATGGAACTCAAAATTCGTCAGAATTCTTACAAGTTTATGCCACCGCCATCCAGGCTGCTGGAGGTGATGAAGAGGTAATGGCCAACTACCTCCCTACTGTCTGAAAAGGATCAGCATGAACTTGGCTGTTCAATCAGCTGAACGGTTCTATCTTCAGTTGGGAAAATCTGTGCCATGCAATTTTAATAATTTTAAAAGTTGCTTTGCCAAGCCTGGTCAAGAGGATGATTTATATTGTCTTCGCCAAACTTCTGGTGAAAACTTACGTCAGTTCATTAAAAGGTTTTTAGAAGTTCGCAATATCATACCCAATATATCTAACAATTCCGTAATTCGTGCATTTAAATAGGCTGTCCGTTATAAATGATTTATAGAGGACCTTAATATTCATCTGCCCTCTACCGTACTAGAATTATTCGATTTGGCAAATCGATATTCGGATGCTCATGAGGCCATTGAATGGAACCGTATGGCTGACAAGGGCCATGCTTTGCCACAACCTGGCATTCCAGGGTCAGAAGACCAGGGGTTGAAAAAGATATCCAACTTCGAAGATCGTAAGGGGATGAATGAGAAAAAGAACAAAAAGAATACTCAGCGAGAAGTTGTAGGCATCTCTGAACGACCTGCATAGTCTAAGGGGAAGCACCTTGGAAGAAAACAACTGATTATCAGGACAACCATGCTAATTCCAAAAAACTTGGTATGACTAGTGGCAATGGTCGCTGGCACCTATTGCACGGGCGTCAGGTCATGACCTACGAAATTGCGGCACTTGGCAAAAACGCATAGAAGATTTCTACTCTGGTAAGTGTCCTAAGTCTACCTTACCAGAAGGGCAAAGTAATAAGGATGCAGATGGCAATGAAGACATGGGCTATCAGAAGGCCGATAATCACGTCAATGTCACATTCAGAGGATCATCTGCATATGCTTCAAAGAGGCAGTTTAAAACTGCATGGAGGGAGGTCTACATCATCGATACTCGGACAAGAAAGCCTTAGTATCCCAAGTGGTCATATGTCGACCTCACATTCAATAAGCAGGTCAGAGCTCACCTACCTGGAGGGGGAAAAGCTACTACTAGTGAAATCGAGGCAGGTGCTCAACTCATGGGGCCGGTCCAAAATGGTTAGGGATTGCCTCAATTCATGGGGCGGGTGCTCAAAGAGGTCGTGGTCTTTGAGTCTTTCTTCCAGCGCGGGCTGGGCCTTCCCCCTGCGCTTTCCTTCGCGGCCTTCTCTACTTTTATGAAATCGAACTGGTGAATTTGAATCCCAATTCCATACTGCAAATCTCCCTTTTTGTCCATCTTTGCGAGGCCTTCCTGGGAATCCGCCCCCATTTCAACCTCTTTCGCCATTTTTACCTCTTGAAACCTTATCCCTCGAAAAGCGACCCCAAGGTAGTCGGGGGAGCCGGATTTCAGCTGCGGGAGGGGCTGAAGAAAAACTACTTCGCAATTCCCTTCAAAACCTCCAACAAAGGCTGGCATCAAGAGTGGTTCTATTGTGCCAATCTGAAGCCTGCTCTTTCCCCCTTTGCCGGACGCTGACCTAAGGCGTCCCTTTCTTGGGTGTCCGCCCCCAACGCCGCCGACATGGATCAAGTGCATGACCTTCTGGCGCTGATTGAGAAATTGAAAGAGGATGGCCTCACGGGGGTTGGTCTGGCTCTTCATTTAGTCGCTCACCGGATTCAGCCTCTGAAGAAGCGAGTCCACTTGGGATTCGCATTCGAAGGGAAGGATGATCCGACCCGGGAACTGCCCGGAGCGCTGTCTAGGGAACAAGTATGTGCTCGGGTAGGCGCATTCTTCATCCCGAGCGTCGATGTGTCCACCGTCAGATGCCCGAAATCCTTCATCGCATCACACCCTCCTCCCGAGGTAAGCGAGTTTGGCCGACCGATTTTTGCCTTTTGTCTCTGAACCTCTTTTGACGGTGTAGTGCTCCCTTTCAGGATCGGGTGGCCTTCTTTAGCGACGCGCCTCTACCGGAGATGCCCGTTCACAAGGGCGCTCTTCCTAAACGATCGGCGAGCTCTTCGGCCGGGTTCCTCGTCGCCAAGAAGGGGAAGAAAGCAATGGTCAAAGACTCTGCGAAGCCCCGACGCCCGACTGGCGGTCCCAAGATATAGGAACCGTCGGCACGGGCCTCGATGCCTTCGGCCACCTCTCCTCCTGAGCCCGTGGCGCAGCCGAGCCCTGATATGAGGGACTCGGGCAGTCAGGAGGGATCCAGGGTTCCGACCGGTGGCACCCCGTGTGGTCCCTCCGGGAGTAGCTCTGCCACCCGGAAGAAGCCACCGATAAGGATGAAGAAGTCCGACAGGTTTGTTACCATATTGACTCTTTAATTGGCGCGTTTCGCCAGCTTTATTTGCTAACAGTTCTTCTTGTAGGAATCCTTCACTCGATGTTCCTGTCGAGACGTCGTTCGGGGTTCCGGTAGGGGCCGAGCCCGAGGACGTTTTTTTTTCGGTTGAGGAGGCTTCCCTCGTGGACGCCGGAGCTCCTCCCAAGTCCCAGCCGCCCTCACCGATACCTCATGCTTCGGCATCGGGCCTGCTGCTCAGGAGCCCATCTCCCGTCCGTCCCCCAAAGTCGAGGAGATCCCCTGGATTCCGTCGTCCCCACCCGCCCCCGGCTCGTAATGCAAGCCGCGTGGGTCGATGAGGAGGACGGCTTGAAGCTCCTGGACGACTCAGAGGAGGAGAAAGAGAGAAATGACTTCTACAATCATGCCACGAACTGCGCACGCCTGGCCCGGGTAACCACTTTGCTGCGCTTGCCGTTTTTCTTGCTTATACGAGTCGGCATGTAGTCACCTGTTCCCGTGTTGATCGCACAAAATAGGGGAGCGCTCTGAAAAGAAGGCCGGGTACCTCCGGAAGATGCTCCCTGAGGTCCGAACGCGCCAGAATAGCCGCGCGACTGGAGCAGATCAAAGTGGGCATGCGGTGAAGCCGCGGGCTCTCGGTCGAGTGCGGGCGCTGCGGGAGGAGAAGCTGGATGTTATCGGCTCCCTCCGAGTTGAATATCTCTTAACCTTCCCGTACTTCTCGTTCAGTCGACTGGTTTTGATCTCCTTATATCCGTTTCAGCTCGAGATTCCGATGTTGCGAAGCTTCAGGGGTGGCTCGAAGTCTCGGGAAAGGAATTGGAAGGTATTCTCCGCTGCTCAGCCTTCCCTTATCTTCGTCGTCCTCTGCATGGTCCTTGAGATCTTGCTCTGCTTGCAGATTATAAGATCAAGACGCGGGCGCAGTACGCTGTTTTCAATGACAAGGTTAACGCCCTTGAGACGTCTTGCTCAAAGCTCTGCAAAGCCTTGGGGCCCTTGCTGAGCTCGCTTCATCCTGAAGGCAAGAGGCCGCTCAGCAGGGACCAAGTTATCAATCGCTTGGAGGAAGCCCCCAAGGAGCTCAAGAGACTTTTGAAGGAAGCTGCAACCAGTGGTGCTAGCCAGGCTCTAGCGATCACAAGGTCGCTTTACCCTCGAGTGGATCTTGAAGTTATCAAGGAGGGCTATGCCTGCAACGTAGATGAGGACCGAGTGGCCGAACTTTGGGAGGAAGTCAAGGACACCTCTTCGTCTGTTGTAGAAACTTTGGACCTGTAAATTGAATGTATATAAAGGCGTTTCCTGGTTCTTGCATTTTTGGCTTTAAATATGCATCTTTTTCCGAGTGGTTTCGACATATCGTGTCCGACTAGTCCAGCCCCCGGGCTCTGAGGCATGGTTCGTGACGCATGTCTCAGAGTCTTAAAATCGTAGGAGCGAAGCACTCGAACGCATAAATCTCAAGAGGATTATGTAAAAAATAACTTTAATATCGATCTTTTCATTCACAAAGAAACAATTGAATTACAAAGTTCAAGTGAAAAAACGACGTAGCTGTTCTATGTTTCAAGTGTTGCTGACTTCCATGCTGTCTTCTCGCTTGAGCTTGTAAGCCCCAGGGTGTACCACCTCGTTGACGACGTAAGGGCCTTCCCAGCTTGGGGAGAGCTTATACTCGCATTTCTGATTCTTTCTAAGGACCAGATCTCCTTTGGAGAATGCGCGGCACCTCACATTGCGACCGTGATAGCGACAAAGGCTTTGGAGATACTTTGCCAACTGGATTGTTGCGACGTCCCTGGCTTCTTCCAGTCGGTCGAGGTGCTCTAGCCGGTTTTCTTCTGAGGCGATTTCTTCATAGCTCCAGACCCGCGGAGATCCGAATTCTAATTCAGTGGGGAGGACTGCCTCCGAGCCGTACACCAAGAAGAAAGGTGACTACCCGGTTGCTCTGCTAGGAGTGGTTCGTAGCCCCCAGAGTACCGAAGACAATTCTTTCACCCGCCGTGTGGCGTATGGCTTTAGCCGATCAAAAATCTTTGCCTTCAGGCCTTGTAACACCATCTCGTTGGCTCACTCGACTTGCCCATTGCTTCGGGGGTGGGCTACTGATGCGAAGCAGATTTTTATTCCGAGTTTGTCGCACCAGTCTTGAAATACGCCGCTTCTGAATTGGGTGCCGTTGTCCATGATGATTTGGTTTGGAACTCCAAACCTAACCACGATTTCGTTGAAGAATTCTTTGGCTTTTGCTGCTGTTATTGTCGCGACTGGTTTGGCCTCCACCCATTTGGTGAATTTATCAACGGCCACGAAGAGATGGGTATAACCACCTTGAGCCTTTTTTAAAGGACCCACCATATCGAGCCCCCAGATCGCAAACGGCCAGGTTATGGGGATGGTTTGCAGTTCCTGTGTCGGTTTGTTCATCTGACGCGCAAAGAACTGACATCCTTCACATGTCCGGACGATGTCCTCTACATCAGTGACAGCAGTCGGCCAGAAAAAATCCTTGACAATAGGCTTTGCTGACTAAGGTTGATGACGCCGCATGATTCCCACAAACTCCCGAGTAGATTTCCTTGAGAAGATCTCTCTCTTCTTGTTCTGATATGCACTGTCGTAGTACACCAGAGGAGCTCTTGCGATAGAGTTCTTCCCTGATCATCGCATAGCTTTTGCTTCGGCGCATTATTCGTTCGGCTTGCACGCGGTCTTCGGGTAGTTCATCCTTCGTCAAATAGTCCAGATACGGAGCTGTCCAATTGGGGGTAATGACTAGGACTTCTGCTTCTATGCTCTTCTCGGCTGCGGTGTCCGTCCTCGACCGAGTGCTAATCGTGGGCTTGTGAATTTCTTCGACGAATACTCCTATGGGCACTATAGATCGGTAGGAGAACTGGGCGGGGGTATCTCTGCTGTCGGAAGCCCTTAATTACTTCGTTGCGCATGTCGCGCATGGTTTTGCACGTCTTGACCGTATGTCTTCTCGACCGGTTCGGAATCTGGCGAAGGCCGCTTCGTCTTCCCGCGTTTGTGTTTACTAGGAGTCGTTTGGCCTTCCTTCATTTGGGTATATAAGGATATCACCGCTCGCTTGGACGGTTGTCCCCAGCCCAGAATCCTCCTTTGCAACCTCTCGATGGCTTCGTCGCATCCGCTGGTTTTTAGCTTTGGTGATGACGATGAGGTAGAGGAGGCGGATCCCTGGGTCGAGTACTGGGTGAATTACGATCGGGTGATGGCTGAACTCGCGGAGGAGGAGGCCGTGGCTAGCGATACTACTGCCGTCGACGCGCTGCTTGAGGTCGTTCCACGGCTATCCAAGGCGAGGAGCGCCCTCATCAAAGCAGTGTGGCGCGCGCGTCGGGCATAGACCTTAGGTTCTTACATAGCATTGTGTAATGTTCGAACCGGGGGTCTATAATAAAATTTTCTCTTTCTTTTTGATCGCTGTACCTGCGTGATGGCTTTGTTTTAGGAACTTTCCCAGACTACTCAAGCCCCCGAGGGTTAGTAGTTGGTACGTGGCCGTTTCTCTTAAGCACGGGTATCCAGATGCCTTATGCGCCGCCTTGGATGGCGCAGTATGTCGTAGCTGGACGCGGCCTTGGTCGGCGCGGAAGACCAGATGCCCCTCGGAGGGTTCCGGTGTCCGAGTGCTCGTTTTACGTCGTAGCTGGACATGGCCTTGGTCGGGGCGGACGACGAGATGCCCCTCGGGGGGTTCCGGTGTCCGAGTGCTCGTTTTACGTCGTAGCTGGACGCGACCTTGGTCGGCGCGGACGACCAGATGCCCCTGGGGGGTTTCGGTGTCCGGGTGCTCGTTTTACGTCGTAGCTGGACGGGGCCTTGATCGGCGCGGACGACCAGATGCCTCTCGGGAGGTTCTGGTGTCCGAGTGCTCGTTTTACGTCGTAGCTAGACGCGGCCTTGGTCAGCGCGGACGACCAAATGCCCCTCGGGGGGTTCCGGTGTCCGAATGCTCTTTTTACGTCGTAGCTGGACGTGTGCTCGTTTTATGTCGTAGCTGGACGCGTGCTCGTTTTACGTCGTAGCTGGACGCGGCCTTGGTCAGCGCGGATGACTAGATGCCTCTCGGGAGGTTCTGGTATCCGAGTGCTCGTTTTACGTCGTAGCTGGACGAGTGCTCGTTTTATGTTGTAGCTGGACGTGTGCTCGTTTTACGTCGTAGCCGGACGCGTGCTCGTTTTACGCGTAGCTGGACGCGACCTTAGTCGGCGCGGACGACCAGATGCCCCTCAGGGGGTTCTGGTGTCCGAGTGCTCGTTTTACGTCATAGCTGGACGAGTGCTCGTTTTATGTCGTAGCTAGACGTGTGCTCGTTTTACTTCGTAGCTGGACGCATGCTCGTTTTACGTCGTAGCTGGACGCAGCCTTGTTCGGCGCGGATGACCAGATGCCCCTGGGGGGATTCCGGTGTCCGAGTGCTCGTTTTAAGTCGTAGCTGGACAGTGCTCGTTTTACGTCGTAGCTGGATGTGTGCTCGTTTTATGTCGTAGCTGGACGCGTGCTCGTTTTACGTCGTAGCTGGACGCGGCCTTGGTTGGCGCGGACGGTACGTCGTAGCTGTACGTGTGCTCGTTTTACGTCATAGCTGGACGCGTGCTCGTTTTACGTCGTAGCTGGATGTGGCCTTGGTCGGCGTGGACGACCATATGCCCCTCGGGGGGTTCTGGTGTCCGAGTGCTCGTTTTACGTCGTAGCTGGACGCGGCCTTGGTCGGCGCGGACGACCAGATGCCCCTCGGGGGGTTTCGGTGTCCGAGTGCTCCTTTTACGTCGTAGCTAGACGAGTGCTCATTTTACGTCGTAGCTGGACGTAGGGCGTCCATCCCGAGTCCCCATCTGGAGAGGGTAGTTACGAGAGGAGTGGCCGCTGTCTATCCCACGTGTACGCCCCGTCCGCAGGTGTGGGACCTGGAGGGGGTGAGCGAACGCGCGTTTACCTGTGTCGGTTTGAACACCGTGCTCGTGTAGCTAATAACGGGTGATCCAAGTGGGACCTAGAGATCCCTCCCAAGGGGGACCCTTCCAAGCGGACAATCCCAGCGTAGGGTGTCCGGCCCACTGGAAGCGACCCATGAGAAACCTTTCTTTACTCGATCCCGTATCAGACTCTGGGCCGTTCGCCGACCCAGAGCACAGCTGGCTGTCACCCATCGATGGGTTCCGCGGGAGAGCGTGAAGTATGGTCTCGGACACGAGTTAAGGCGATTGGGTCGTTCTCCAACCCAACTAGAGGCCCACTGGGGGCTCGCCTTGTCCTCGCCCCTTGCTCAATTTTCTGCTGGGGCGGCTTGAGTCCACTTGGTGGATCATGCCTTTGGAACCCGCAGTTTTTGACTGGGCCCCGGGCGCGAGCTATCGAGCTCTTTTGCCACTTTAGGGCCGCAGCGGCCAGTGCCGGCCTTTCACGCATCTCGGCAATGACCCGACCAAGGCGTAGACCGAGAGGCCATAGGGTGCGCTGCTCGAAACGGTGTCTTTGCGTCTCCTGTAGTCCTATCAAACTTAAATGCGTAGAGAGGAAGTGGAAATCACTGCGTTTATCAGGGGCCTGGCGTGGCAGCCGAGGGGAAGGGGCGTGCGACGCTTCACCCGAGGAGGTGTCTGTTCGACTGGTGCCCGCTCGGCTAGGCGCCTGTTCGGCTCCAAAAAATCTGGCACGGGGACGCTATGCAGTTCACTTGCCTTTGCTTTCCTCGCCTTCCTGCCTTTGCCTAAGACAAAAAAAAACCAGAGCGAAGGAGCCAGAGAAAAGAGATCCCCACCTTTCCCCTTTCTCACCTTTTCGCTGTTTGCTTCGGAGATGTCGTGGCGGAGTGTTCGCTCACCCGCCACGCCGCTTGGAGAGGAAGGGGTTCCTCCCCCCGCGGGACGTCTCATGGTGGAAGGTGCCGATGGGGGTCGCTGTCCCCTCGTCGGGGGATGACGAGATCGTCGTGCCCGCCTCGTTCTACGAGCGCGGGTTCGAACTCCCGCTGCACCCGTTCGTCCGCGGGCTGCTGCACTATTACAAGGCGGAGGTGCACCACCTCAACCCGAACGGAGTGCTTCACATTGCGATCTTCATCACGCTGTGTGAGGCATTTCTGGGGATCGATCCCCATTGGGCGCTCTGGAGGCATTTCTTCCATGCGCGGCTGAGGAGGGACAAGCCATCGGACGCACCTGCGCCCATAGGCGGCGTGGCCCTCCAGCTGCGTGGTGGCCCCGGGTCGGACTACATCGAGGTGAAGCTCCCGTCGTCGAACCGGGGGTGGCACTCCGAATGGTTCTACGCCCGGAACCTGGGAGGTAGCACCCCAGCCTTCACCGGCCGGCTCCCGGTGGCGGGGCCCGAGTGGACTTGGGGCGCCGAACGGAAGGAAAAGAACAGGGTGGACGCGATTATCGACCGGATCAAAGCCCAGAGAGAACGGGGACTGACCGGCGATGTCGTTGTGCGCGCATTCATGAAGATGCGCGTCCAACCCCTGATGGACAGGGCGCGCCCCATGTTTCGGTACGAGGGGGTGTACAACCCCATGAGGACGGTGAGGTAGGAGCTCTCCGTGTCGTAGATCGAGGTCAGGGTGTCCACCGTCTCGGGTGGGAGTGCTACCGAGGCTGCGGGTGGCCACCCCGAGCCATTCTCCTCCTGTAATCCCCCCGACTTGGTAATCCGAGCAGATCCCTTCCTCCTTTCCTCTTCCCCCTTAGCTCTTAGCAGCCGGTCTGATTAGTGTTTTTGCGCTATCCAGGGTCTTGCCGGGATGGTCTCCCGGGTGTGTTTGCCGGGGGAGAAGGAGCTGAGGGCGGCGGCTCGCGCGGAGGCCGCGCTGCGTGAATCCGCCCGCAAGAAGCGGAAGGAGGAGAGGAATAGGAAGAAGAAGCAAGAGCGCGCGGCGAGGGCGCGGGCGCAGGAGGTCTTCGACGCACGACCGCTGAATCGGCTGGTCTGGGGTTGACCTCCAGCGACGGCAACGATAGCGGCGGTGAGGACCCATACCGCGGGATCGACTTCGCGCCGTCGACTGGTCGTGGCTCGATCGAGGGCTCCGGCACGAGTGCCGCAGTCGCCGAGCCTCAGACGGAGGCTCCCCCGGTGGCAGTGCCCTCAGGGAAGCGGAGGAGCGACTTGCCTACGAACGGGGGACCGGCGAAGAAGGCGCGGTTGTCGCGCACCCGCTCGGTTTGGGCAGTTGTTAATCGACTGTTCTGTGCAGAGCGTACAGGGGGGCGGCTGTGGTTGCGACAGCTCGACCGGCAGGGCTTGAGGAGCCACGGGTCGTGGCACCGCGGGCAGTGTCGGAGCCGTCAGCGGAGACGACTACAGTCGCGGCGCCGGCGGTTGGGTCGGAGCGCGAGGAGGGTCGGGCAGCTCTTGTCGAGTCGGAGCCTTGTCCGGAGGCCGAGGGGGGCGAGAAGGAGCTCCCGCCGGCACCGCCGGGGAGTCCGCCGGCTGGCGCGACTCGGGTTCCTGGGGGAATCCTAATGTCGACGCCCGTATTTACCGCGCGAGCGGTCCAGCGCTGAGGTGGTCGTCGCCGAGCCACAGGGAGGGGCGCCGCGTGACCCCTCGCAGGCGCAAACCGCCGACGCTGTCGCAGGCGGGTCTGCTCGGCCGCCTTTGCCCGCGTCTACCGGGTCGGGAGGCGACCAGCCCGGGGGGCCGTCCCTGGCGCTGGACGACCCGGCGGAGCACGGCGAGTGAGAGACCCTACAGAAGGGCGTCCGACGCGCCGAGGCCGAGCTGAGCCAGATCAAGAAGGGCCTGGCTCTCCTCCTCGAGTCTTGCAGCGGGGCAGCGGACGTGATTACGGCTGAAATCCGCCCAACCGGCGCTTTAAGTCAGACATAACCCCACCCTTGCAGCTTTCGACGAATTTATCATGGGCTAACAGGGTGTTGCGCTTTGCAGTGCTTGCGGGCAGAGGCGGAAAAGGTCCGCCAAGAGCTAGGCCAGGTCGCGCAGCTCCTGCACGAGGAGCGGCTGGGGAATAAGTCCTTGAGGACACGAGTGTCCGAGCTGGAGTCCCTCCTGGCGGCGGCCAATAGTGCCAAGAATGCCGCTGTTGCCGCGGAGGGGACCGCGTGGTCGGAGGCGACCCGCCTCCAAGGCTAGCGGGATCGGGCCCAGAAGGGCGCCAAACAAGCGTGCGTCGAGCGCGATTCCGCGTGGGAGGAGCTGGCCAAGGCCGGGGAGGAGCTTTGCGATCTCATGAACTCCACGGTCGGTAAGTGACCTGACTCTTTAATCGATTTCGCAATCGCGGTTCGTAGGGTGCGTTCTTTGATGTTATCCCGGTCTGCAGAGCTGCAGAGGAATTTTGGCAACGCCGTCGTGGCGCGGAGGGAGGCGGTGGAGGCACGCGACGTGGCGACCATGGCGCGCGATGTGGCTTGACATCGCTGCAGTTGGTGGAGGCAGAGCGGTCCGAGCTGGCCGACGAGCTGGCGACCCTTCGAGGGGTCGGCAGGGAGGTCTGCGACCGAATGCTCGGGACCGTCCCGGGTTCGAGCTCACTCGCCACCGAGTTAGGCCGCGTGCCCGAGTAGGTCGCGAACTCGGTGAGCGAAGGCGCCACGCTCGGAGCCTCCTCGGCGCTCGTCTGCTCCATCTCCCATTGTGACAGCATCGAGCTCGCCACCGTCAGCAGCGGGATTGCTGGGAACCGGACCGACGAGGAGATCGACAGGTTCGAGCTTCAAGTCGAGCCGCATGCCCGGTTGATCGCCGATAGGATTCCGCCAGGGAGCGTCCTCCAAAGAGAGTAAAGAAAAGTTAGATGTTTTCCCTCTCTTAATGTAAAAAACCTTAGCATGCAATAAACTGAAGTTGGGCAAATTCCAATCTGTCCTTTGCACTTTCCTGTTGTGATGAACGCTCGGCGACCATAGCTCTAGAAACCGCAAGGGTTGGTCAAGCGTAGGTCTATGTGTTACCATTTACGAGGGAAGCGTGAAGAGGACAGGAACTTGGCTATGAAGCATTCACGCGCACTTGCGCGGGACAGGAGTGTTCCCGACCGACCAAGGGTCGCTCCGTGTGGGCACTTCCTTCTTCCGCAAAGCGCTACTTAGCAACCGTAGCCGCTGGGGCGTAGGCCGTAGCACTTGGGTCGAGAGGGTTACCGTTTTAGGAGGAACCCTGTGGTTGGTCGGGTCACCGACCCATGTGAGTGCGCCGACTAGAGGCGACCCGTACGAGTGTGCCAACCGGTGGCCCCCGAGCGCCATGCGGTGGCCAGGTACTCGGTAGAAGGGTAAAAAAGAGCGAGGGACAAGAAAGAGTTTTAGGGATAGAATCGCCTTAACTTTTCTATGTTCCACGCGTTGGAGATGACGTTGCCATCCGTGTCCTTGAGTCGGAAGGTGCTGGGTCGGAGAACCTCCACAACGGTGAAGGGGCCTTCCCACGGCGGTGAGAGCTTGTGCCTGTCTTTGCTGAACTGAACCTGGCGCAGGACCAGGTCACCCTCGTTGAAGGACCGGCCTCGGACCTGATGACTATGGTAGCGTCGTAGTGCTTGCTGGTACTTGGCCGATCGTAGAATGGCCACGTCATGCGCCTCGTCAAGCTGGTCGATGGTGTCTTGTTGCGAGATGAGCCCCCGTGCCTCGTCAAAGGCTTGTAGTCTCGGGGCGCCGTATTCCAGATCGGTCGGCAAGACAGCTTCGGCACCGAATACCAAGAAGAATGGTGTAAACCCGGTCGCCCGGGTTGGTGTGGTCCGCAGGCTTCAGAGGATGGAGGGTAACTCAACCACCCATCGTCCCGCGAATTTCTTCAGTCGACTGAAGATTCGTGGCTTCAGCCCTTGGAGAGTCATACCGTTTGTCCGCTCGACCTGGCCGTTGGTCCGCGGATGGGCCACGACTGCCCAATCGACGCGGATGTTGAAGTCGTTGCAGAACTCGAGGAATTCCTTCCCCGTGAACTGCGTGCCGTTATCGGTGATGATGGAGTTCGGGACTTCGAACCGAAAAACGATGTCGCGGAAGAGAGTGGCCGCCTGCACCGATGTGATGCTGAAGACTTTCCTGACCTCATCCCCGGTACTGGTCGCCCCGGCGCCAAGAGAACCACTGCTCCTCTACATCGCCGCTACGACCCAAGTCATCAGTGCGGCCCTCGTCGTAGAACGAGCGGAAGAAGACCATGTACTCAAGGTACAACGATCTATCTACTTCATCAGTGAAGTCCTCTCCGAGTCCAAAGTTCAGTACCCGTAGGTGCAGAAACTGCTCTATGCGGTGCTCATCACAAAGAGGAAGTTGGTCCACTACTTCGACCGGCATCCCGTCACCGTGGTGACCACGTCATCGCTTGGCGAAATCATCCACAACCGCGACGCCTCAGGAAGAATAGCCAAATGGGCGCTCGAGCGAAATGGCCACGACATATCATACGTCCCCCGAACGGCGATCAAGTCGCAGTTCACGCTAACTTCGCGTCGAGTGGACCGGCCTGTGCACCACGGGCTCAAGACCCCGAGCATCGACAATGTACTTCGACGGGTCCTACACCAAGAACGGCACGGGTGCAAGGGTCGTCCTTGTCTCCCAGCTCGGGAACAAGCTCTAGTACGCCATTCGGCTGCTCTTCGATGCGACCAACAACGTCGCCGAGTACGAGGCCCTCGTCAACGGTCTCCAGATCGCTGCCGACCTCGGCGCTCACCGATTCTACGTCCACGGAGACTCCAAGCTTGTCGTTGACCAAGTCATGAAGGCCGCGGAGCCCCGAGACGTCCGCATGGCCGCATACTGTCGGGATGTGCGCAAGCTCGAGGAAAGGTTCAAGGGTTTCGAGCTTCACCATAACTACAGACGCTACAATGGTGAGGACGATTACCTAGCCAATCTCGCCTCCGGAAGAGGTCTGGTCCCACCCAGGATCTTCGTTTGCGATCTTCGACAGCCTTCCGTCCAAATGGACTCGGCGACCAAGCGGCCGTCCGACCTGTCCGATGTGACCACTCCGACCGCCGAGCGGTCGGACGTAGAGTCGCCCTGGTCAGGCCACGACGTGCTGATGACCGATTCCGACTGGAGGAAGCCCTTTGTCAACCGACTAACTGATGGATCGCTCCCCACCGACTCGACCGAGGCACAGCGCCTCGCTCGTCGGGCGAAATCTTTCGTCCTGGTCGGAAAAGACCTCTACAAAAGGAGTCCCTCTGGAGTCCTCCAGAAATGCGTTCTGGCTGACCAAGGGAGGCGGCTGCTGCTCGATATCCATGGTGGTGTCTGTGGTCACCACGCAGCACCCCGGTCCCTAGTAGGAAAAGCCTTCCGGCAAGGCTTTTACTGGCCGACCGCCGTGTCCGACCCAGATCTCCTAGCATAGATCACCTCACCCTTTCCTCTCCCAACTTCCCATGTAACCTGCCCCCTCCGGCTATATAAAGGGAGGCAGGACTCCCTCCTCTCAGGCTAGACGAATAGGCTGTTTTCGCTCTCACCCATTCGAGCTATCAACTCCCGCTTGTAAAAACCGTGCAGACATCTGCACCCGAAGCAATATAGCACCACCACACGAACTGGAGTAAGGACATTCGGCCCGAACCAGTATACATCTTAGGCTCCTGAGTCTAACCATTCAAGGAGAGGGAGCGCGCGGCCCCTTAGACTTAAAAATTCACTCGTCGGTGCTCGAAACGCCGACAGTTGGCGCGCCAGGTAGGGGATCGCCTCGGCTTGGTCGAAGCTCGTGGGGAGTCCGACCTGTGGCGGGGTCGGACGCCCTATTGGGTCGGGGACGAGCTTGGGGCAGCTCGTTAGGTCGGGGTTGATCATCCTTCGTGGCACCGCGGGGCCTTTGGTTAGAGCCGGGCTTGGGACAGCCCGTTCGTCACTCCGGGCCGTTGGATGGTATGAGTACTCGTCAGTACCCTTGTTTTGTTTCATTGTAGTAAAAATATTTGCAAGCTACTACACTAGCTATGTAATTAGATTATTTGATATCATTGTTGATTTTAAAAATTTATGTCTCCTATCTAGGGAATTGGAAGCTCTAAATCAGGGATGAAGCTAGGTATCGATCGGGAGTACATTTATATATCTTGAAACCTGTCCTCTATTTTGCAAAGGTAATTTAATTGAAATGATGTCTCAATATTTAAAATAGCTAGCTAGTTGTCGCTCTAGTTTTTCCTTAATTTATTGTGCGAAATTTAATTGCAGATGGACCGTGAGGAATGGATGTATCAGAAAAGCCGTGTGAGTCTTTGAATTTCAGAGGGTGTTAAGGAGTTCAAAAAAATTGCAGAAGAGGACATGGTGAGGAGGGGTGTAAACTTCATATATTGTCCTTGCATTGATTGCACCAATCTGAGGAGATTTAACAACTCAGCTCAAATTGAGGACCACCTGATTCGATGTGGCTTCATGAGGAATTACACATGTTGGATCCATCATGGGGAGGCAGGTAGTACCCTTCCGGTATGCAACGAAGACACAGTGGAACCGGATGATGAGTTGCAGCTTGATATGTTTGAGGAGGATAATTTGGAGCAAATGTTGCGGGATGTGGACCATAATTACACGGAAAGAGAGTTTGAAAAGTTTAAAAACTTGATGGAAGACGATGCCAAACTGTTGTTCACAGGTTGCAAAGCGGAATACACCAAGTTGGGTTCGGTCCTTGCATTGTTCGAACTGAAGGGAAAACACCGTTGGACAGATACAAGTTTTGATGCACTTCTAGTTCTTCTATCGGATCTGCTTCCGGAGGGAAACGAGTTGCCAACAAGCATTTATGAAGCGAAGAAGCTACTATGTCCCATGGGAATGGAAATAGAAAGGATACATGCATGTCCGAATGATTGCGTCTTGTACCGTAACGCACATCAGGAGCTGCACGTGTGTCCAGTTTGCGGTGTGCCCCGGTACAAACAAAAGGAGAAGCGTAACGACAAGAAGCGTAAGAGTCGGGACAACGACGGTGAAGAGGTCACTAAAGGTGCACCGGCCAAGGTATTGTGGTACTTGCCCATCATTCCCCGTTTGGAGTGGTTGTTTGCAAATCCCAGAGAGGCAAAATTGTTGCGCTGGCATTATGAGTCTCGAAAGGAAGATAGCAAGCTGAGACACCCTGCTGATTCGGCTCAATGGAGAAACATTGATTGGAAACATGAGGAGTTTGGTGACGAAATGAGGAACATAAGATTTGGGTTGAGTACCAACGGAATGAATCTATTTGGTAACATGGGCAGTCGTTACAGCACCTGGCCAGTTCAGTTGTGTATCTACAACCTCCCTCCTTGGTTGTGTATGAAGCGGAAGTATATCATGATGTCATTACTAATCTCGGGACCCAAACAGCCGGGAAATGATATTGATATGTACCTTGCACCACTGATCGAGGACTTGGTAAAATTGTGGAATGAGGGGGGTCGTGGTGTGGGATGCGTACAAAAGAGAGCATTCCACCCTACGAGCTATGGTATTTTGCACCATAAATGATTTCCCGGCCCTTGGTAATTTTGCGGGTTACAGTACGAAAGGAGCCAAAGCGTGTCCTATTTGTGAAGAGGAGACTGAGAGTCTATGGCCGCCGAATACCAAAAAAACTGTGTATATGGGTCACCGTAGGTTTCTACCTAGAAGTCATCGATACCGTAAGATGGATGACAAATTTGATGGGAAGAGGGAAGTCCGTTCGGCATCGCAGCCTATGAGTGGAAGGCAAGTATATTCACGTGTAGAGGATATCGTTGTTCAGTACGGAAAGAGCCATAAATCTGTTCGTCCAAGGACAATTTGGAAGAAGAGGTCAATATTTTGGGACTTACCGTACTGGAAGGAGTTAGATGTCCGATATTGTATTTATGTCATGCATGTTGAGAAGAATGTCTGTGATAATTTGGTTGGCATCCTGCTGAACATACCTAGTAAGACCAAGGATGGTGTGAATGCTCGTCGTGACATGGCCTACATGGGAATCAGGCCAAGGCTTGCAGTGATAGAGGAGGATGGAAAAGGTCCGTACATCCCCGCTGCATGCTACACCCTGTCCAAGAAGGAGAAAGAAGATCTCTGCAAATGTCTCCAAGGTATTAAAGTTCCATCTGGCTACTCCGCAAATATTAAGAAGCTTGTGTTCATGGATGATTTGAAGTTGTTGGGCATGAAGTCCCACGACTGCCATGTCTTGATGACCCAAATGCTCCCAGTTGCAATTCGAAATATTCTGCCAGAGGATGTCAGGTTGGCAATCACGAAGCTATGTTTTTTCTTCAATGCGATCTCCTACAAAGTTATTGACCCCGATGTGCTAGACAACTTACAGAGTGAGGTGATGCAGACTCTGTGTCAGCTTGAGATGCATTTCCCACCGTCGTTCTTCGACGTAATGGTTCACCTTGTTGTTCACCTTGTCAGAGAGATTAAGATATGTGGACCCACTTTCCTACATTACATGTATCCGTTCGAGAGGTATATGGGTATTTTAAAGTCCTACGTGAGGAATCGGTCGAAGCCTGAGGGTAGTATTATTGAAGGTTATGGGACTGAAGAGGTTATTGAATTCTGAGTAGACTACCTAGGTAAAAGACAAGCAATTGGTGTTCTTGTATATCGTCATGAGGGCAGACTTGCTAGTAAAGGAACCGTTGGGTCCGAACTAATGAGTCCGAGGTTTGATATGTATTGCAAGGCACATTTCACAGTCTTGCAGAACAACGCAGAAGTTCGTCCATACATCGTGCAGCATAAGTTCATATTACGGGAAGAGAATCCACAAATGGATGAGCTTTCCATCGCACAAAAACACAATGATCGATTCCTCATATGGTTCAAAGAAAAAGCGGAGGTCTCCTTTAGTGAGAATGTAAAATGGTTGGCTGATAGACCAAGATTTAATGTACAGACATGGCAGGGATACGATATTAATGGTTACACCTTTTACTCTGAGAGTCAAGATGCCAAGAGTACTATCCAAAATAGTGGTGTGAGCATAAATGCTTTCTCCGATTATCATCACTCGAAAAGAGTCTCCCCAACCACAATGAACTCCTACTATGGGTTGATCGAAGAAATTTGGGAGCTCGATTAAGGAATATACCAAGTTCCCTTGTTCCGATGTAAGTGGGTAGGACTTCCACATGGAGTGATGGTCGACAAGAGAGGCTTTACTATTGTGGATCTCAGTAGACTCGCCTACAAAGATGACCCGTTCGTCCTTGCGAAGCAAACAACTCAAGTCTTCTACGTGTGTGATCCGTCCAATCCGAGGTGGCACGTCGTTCTTCATGGCAAGAGACGGATCGTAGGAGTTGAAGATGTTGTAGATGAAGAAGAGTATAACCAATTCGATGAGATACCTTCATTTGCAGATGGGGCCTGTCATAGCGGGGATGACGACACACATGGAGCCAATTACATGCGAGTAGATCATCATAAACGGCAGTATTGTAAATAAATGGACTATTATAATGTTTGTTGTTAATCTTAGTGTTGTATTATGTATGTAAAATAGTTTGCAATGCTTTCAAAGTAAAAATCCATGGTGAATTGCTGTTGGAGGCTTTGATGGAAATGCGATTTCTCTTTATGCCTGCACTTTGTGCCATATGTTGTGAAAGAAAATTCCATTTGACGATGTGTAGTCTCGATGTGATGTACAATCTATATAATTCTGATACACAGAAATGAGGCTAAGCTATATGAAATCATTTTTGGAATTTTTCTAAAACTTGGACTTCATTTGAGAAAGTTTTGACTTTTCAACTATTTAAGGGAAAATTCATGCCTACAAAGTGAATTTTGGCATCTTTTTTCAATGCTAACTCTTTTTTGCAAAATTCTTTTTGGAAAAGATTTGTAGTATCTCAAAGTATATTTCTGAAAAATTTCAAATAATTGCAACGATATTTGCAAATGTTTTTCACTCTTTGATCTAATTCTGAAAATTTAGACTTCATGGTTTGTTTGGAAAGGCAATAGTGCAATGAACTACATCAGTGTCGGTTTTTCCTGAGAACCGATTGAGATAATGATCTATCAGAATCTGTTTTCTTTAAAAAAAGTGATACGGATATTGAAGCATCAGTGTCGTTTTTTATGTCAAGCGATACTAATGACTAACATTAGTGTCGGTTTTTTTATGTGAAGCGATACTAATGACTAACATCAGTGACGGTTTTTTATGTGAAGCGATACTGATGACAAACATCAGTGTCAGTTTTATACAAAAAAAAACGATACAGATATTGAGAATCAATGTCGGTTTTATTTAGAAACACGATACGGATATGGAAACATCCGTGTCGGGTTTTTTATGTGAACCGATACTAATAACTAACATCAGTGTTGGTTTTTTTATGTGAAGCGATACTAATGACTACCATCAGTGTCGGTTTTTTATGTGAAGCGATACTAATGACTACCATCAGTGTCGGTTTTTATGTGAAGCGATACTAATAACTAACATCAGTGTCGGTTTTTTATGAGAAGTGACACTGATGACAAATATCAGTGTCGGTTTTCTGAAAAAAAGCGATACTAATACTCCGTCCCCATTTTATTCCCGCAAGCACCCGATTCGCGCGTGCAGCCATCTGTCGTTAACCCTAGCTCCCGCCCCGCCCCACCCCAACGCCCCACCGCCCCGCCACGACGCCCTCGCCTCCCGGCACCTGACGCCCGTCGCCTCGACGGCCGGTCACCCCCGCCCCACCACCCCGCGCCTCCTCCTCGCCGCCCCCGTCGCCCGCCATCCCGACGCCCCTCCTCGCCCCGACGCCCAGCCCCGACAGCCCGTCGCCCCGCCCCAGTAGTTCTTTTTTTCTGTGGGTAAAGCCTCAAACCTTATTCCCAATCCAAATTTGTTGGTGTTGATGTGCCATCAAAATTGTCCTTTGTTAGATCACAACTTTCTGAAAATGGGTGTGATGCTGTGGTTATTTCAATGCTTGATGAAGTTGCGTGGCTTCTGAACATGGTCATATCCTTTGCTATCTCTACAGTTGTCACATGATGAATTTCTTATGGTTAAAAACTGATAAATGCTTTGTCATAGTAGGTTTTATTGAGTTGCATGCACCAGCCAGTTCACCCAAAAGCTTAAGCTGATGAGGAAAGGTAGGCAATTCACTCAACACTCCCCCTCACGTACGGCTCCCTGAGGCCTAGGACGTGGAATAGAAATGGGCTGCAATTATTATTTTTTAATTACGCCAACCGGGTCTTGAACTCGAGACCTCTTGGCTCTGATACCATATTGAGTTGCATGCACCAGTCAGTTCACCCAAAAGCTTAAGCTGATGAGGAAAGGTAGGCAATTCACTCAATATGTTTAATTGTTCATGCTGCTCTTTTTTAATTGTATGTGATTCAGACTGGTAGATTGTTGAACTAACATCTTTGTCCATGGTAATTTCAGTGTAAGCGTGTATCTATGATATGTAAAATTCTCAAAAATATGATATGGAACTGATCCAGTAAAAGTTTTGTCAAAAGTAAGGGTATTCTTTATGAAGAAATTTAACAAGAATCTTGAGCATGATATAATTGGCTGCATGATATATCATCACTTTTTTTAACCTTGGGGAGGGTTGAGCCTCATGTCCTATCGAACTACAATATAGTTGTGAAACCAAAAATGGGATGATTCTCATCTCCTGTAAAAGGTTTCCGACTTTCTGTGGAAAAGTGGAAACAGTAGTAGATCCCTTGAATCGAAAAAGGGAAATGTACCACTTTTATCATTTGGCCAATACTGTTCCCTTGTTTTTGAAACTTGGCCAGTACTGTCCTTACTTTTTTGCTGTTTTCAAATTTTCAATAGCTCCAAAAGACAAGTGATGAGCAAAAGCGTAGGATCCAGAAGACTGAACAGGCTCTTAAAATTGCTGAGGTTTGTGATATATGTAACTACCATGATACAATGTACTTGTTTAGCTTCATATACTATTTAAGTAGGTTTTGTCAATTCTGTCTGATCTGATCTTGGTTAAACACTGTAAATCTGATTGTCCTAATCAACTTAGCGATTCATCTATATGAAAGCCAATCAAAGTTTTACTACAGCTTTTCAAGGTCTATGAAACATTCAAGATTTTCTATCACTAACTGCAATGTCCGTAAGTCAGACTTGAACTGACCTCCCCCCCAACCAAACAACAAATTTCGTATTTGATTCTTCTACATATTGTATAATTTGTGTGGGGCTGAGAATTTCAATGAAATAATTTTTATGAGCTTCAATGTTTTCCTCTTGTATCCTATCATATGCATGCATCTTTGATATCGCCAATTTAGGAAATAACCTTTATTTTAATAGTTAAGAGCTATATGTACTTAAACATTCTAGTGCATGGCAGACTCGAGTGTCTCGAGTGTTGTGTGAACTTCTTAACAGACATGAGTGCTGTGTCTTGTGTGTACTACTACTTTGCTTAATGGTATTATAAAAATGTTGTATCTGGATATGTTTTCTTATCTAATGAATCAGCTTCTACATTGGTGACCGGCAATGTTATGTGGAAGAAAAAAGAACTACTAGTTCACGTGGTAAACTCATCGAATGTCAACCTTGAAAACAGAAAAAAGAACCAGTAGGCATCTTGCGGAGGCACGAACCACATGAACTAGTAATTAATCAATCAGACCTATTTAATAAATCCACCAAGGACCTGTATATCTCGCCAACCCTTTTTTGGAATCCTGTGTTTAAGTGAAAATTATTTTTGATCGCATGTAAGTTCCCTTTTTTGTATAACAGCTTTGTTGGGAGTAGCTGTTGTTTGTTATTTTCATATCACCTGGATGTTGACTAGTAGCTATTTAGATAACACCAGATGAACATGTACAATTCTAGACACACCTACATGCTTCATTTCGATCTCTTTTCATAATTGTGCATGTATGTGTAAAACAATAATCATGATACATATGTTTTGTGTTTTATCTTCTGAAGGTCATTATTACTTTAAAGAAAGGTACCAAGCTCATCTAGTATAGCCGGAAAGGAAAACCCACGATGCGCTTGTTCAGACTTTCTAGTGTAAGTTCATCAGCATGCTCCTTTGATCTTGACATGGATATATGTTCCAGAATGCTTCAATTATCATGTTCATTTTACATCTACTTGCTTGTGATTCTTTTGCAAACATTTCTGAGTTCAAATTTCACAATGCATGCTTTCATCCTCTACTGCAAATACAGTAATTAATTTTTACCTACATGTTATTATTGTTACTGTAATATAATCTACGTTAGAGTTCACAATGCGTAACCTACGTCTCCCGTTCGAGAGTACTTGTTTATGAATATGCCATTTCGGCACATTCATAAGCAAGCAGTCTCGAATTGTTCACGTTTTTTTGGACAGTTCGAGGATATGTGGTTCGGGCAAGTTTCTGAGCTGTTGTATACCTCCAGAGTAGATTTCGAAAGCATCTCCCTACGGTGTTCTCCGGGTACACACCCCTCTTGACCTGTTGTCGAGATGTGTATCTGGAGAACAGTGGGGAGATGCTACCGAAATTTCTCTGGAGTTATACAACGGCTTAGGAACTTGCTCGAACCACATATCCTCAAATAGGATTAGGACCAAACCTATTTAGAGATTAGGGGTTATCGTTGGTACGTATTTAGTTGGTCAACAGATAGACTTTTCTTGAAGATCATTCGTTCATCTGTTACTGTATTGAAATATGTTAGAACAATTACATCTTATTACTAATCTATTCAGCTACTGCTTTACATGATTTATTGTCAAATTCACAAAATAGGTATGAATTGCTTTCTCTCATGTCAATATATGACCTTATCAGATAAGAAAACTCAAAATGTCATAATTAGAGAGCATCGGCTCCTCGCCAAACAGAGTAGAAGGTGCTCCTAAGGGGCCGAGCCAAGTTCCAAATGTTGAGGGGCCGAGTAACGAGAGGAAGGCCCGAGGACCGAACAAAGGGGCCACAGAGAGAACACCGCAGGTTCTCCACTTCAATGCCACGGGGGTCTGCACGGGTCCTCCCAAGTACAAGGGGTAATACCAGCCATTTCTCGGTAAATTGGTGAGGGAGAGAGTGCCCATAACCATTAAGGATTGGAGGAAGGAAGTCAGCGCCGAGCAGAAGAATGGGCTATGGGACGAGGTTAAGGGCAAATGGATTATAGAGGAGGAAGATGAATGCAACGCGAGGCGGTACGCCTTGAAGAGGATGGGTGTGGCCTTGAGGCACTTCAGGGTCCTTATGCATAGTGAGTACGTACTGAAAGGTCGTACACCATTCGAGAGGTATCCGTTCGTGACTCGAGATGTTTGGGAGGAGTTCACGACGACGAAGAATACGCCTGAGGCGAGCGATTGAGAGAGAGGAACACCGCTATCCAAAGGCACAACACGCACCCGCACCACCTTGGTACAGGCGGCTATGAGGGGAAGAAGGCAGAGTGGGCGCGACTACCGAGGAGTGCGCGAACTCCAGGACGACGATGCCTTACTCCCACATATGTGAGGAACAGGCACACAACTGGGTACTAGCGAGGACAAAGAAAACCCCCGACTGGCAGCTTGTAGTCGCAAACCCCGCTACTGCGCACATCGTCTCTGCCATCGTAAGACATCTAACTTAGTACATTGCAGTTGACCCAGCTTGTTGTATTTCAGATCTAATTCGTACTCGCTTATTGCAGGAGGAGGTAAGCCAGCGGAAAGAGTAGGGGACCTTCCAGAGCCAAGGGTCGAAGGATATCCTATCGTCTGCGATTGGGAAGCCCGACCATAAGGGCCGAGTGCTTGCCGCAGGGTCGGGGCATACAAAGAAGTCCTACTTCGAAGATGACGCTTCGAGTTCTAGATCAAGATCATGGGAGGCACGTGCGGAGCGCCTCAAGGACATGCTCAGGGAGCAGCTGAGGGATGAGATCAAGGAGGGGATGAGGGGGGAGATGATGGCACGTGAGGATGAGATAACGGGGGAGATGATGGCACGTGAGGAGCGTCTGAGGGCCAAGATGATGGCGATGATCTCTCAGAGTCAGAGCCAGATGCCCTCGCCTCTTGTAGAGAAGCCTGTGCCCCGATCTAGCAGCTGTGGTTCCAAAAATGATAAGACCGATCCCCAGCTGAAGGTAATAATTAATTTTTCCTAACTTAAAGATACAAGTGTAACTCCCACAATGTTTCTCCTCAAGTTGCGCATATCTTGCAGGCCCCTGCTAAGTGCCAGCTCACCACCCTGATGGAGGACGGATTCCTGTCGAGGCTGCACGCGGGGTTGCATTTCCATGCAAGGAGACTAACACTATGCATGATCAGCCTTTGGGGAAGGGCTACATGAGGGTGCAGGTGGACTACGTCCACGAACACTTCTTATTACATGTGCTCGAGTTCCCCTCCCCAACGAAGATATCAGCACTCTCGAGCAAGTACGCATGTCGTTCATCAAGTGGCCCACGACGGGTGTCGTACTGGTCAAAGTAAAAATCCCCCGCGTCTTCTCTACCATTACAGTAGTACTATAATAAGTTAAATATACATGTGCTTTGTAGGTTCCTACCGTACCTGTGCTTGCTCCTGCTTCTGCTTCTGTTCCCACCACCGTGATGAGTCCTACATAGAGTGCAGAGCTCACGTGTAAAAGAACAAGCACGACACCAACAGAACCACAAGAGGCCTCTGAGACTCCTTCCGCCAAGAAGGCAAAGCTGATAAAGGCCACAACGCCTCTTGAGGTACCTGAAAAGCCCACTACCCTAACCTCGAAGACTCCTTCAGCCCAGAAAGGAAAGTCAACACAGGCCGCAGACATCCCTTACGATTTTAAGGCATACGTACACGGAAAGCCCCTGATTGTATCCAACGAACTAAATGATCTATGCAGGTGGACTCGCATGCTCCATGGATGGTACATTGATAAGGTGAATAAGGAAGAGCGTCGAGTCGACTTCAATGTGATGTATAAAAGGGTACATTTCCACCGTGACGAAAATGGGATATTCCCCGTCAGTTTTGAGGATCTGTTCCATGTGTACCAATTAATAGCCATCGATATTTCTACTTTATGATCCTGGACGCTGTGAGTATCGCACCATATAGCATGAGTTGACAACTTTTATAGGATTTTGCATTATGTTTTCTAATATTCAACACGAGTTGTAGGGCAATGAGACAGCGAGCCGTGATGAATCAAAACCAAGTTGGGTTCATTGACCCCGATCTTGTGTCTGCGACCACGGCTAGGCTTCATCCGGTGTTCGTTGTTGGCTACGTCAAGGGGGTATTGCATACTGAGTCAAAGGACTTCGTTGTAATACCGTACCACGAGGAGTAAGTAGTACAAACCCTTCAATTACTTGTACGCACTTAAACCGTATGCGAACTTATTTCCTTGCACTAAATTCCATTTAATAAGCAACTATTGGGTTCTACTCATCCTCGTTCTGAGTGAAAACACAGTCTACATTTTTAACTCGATCGAGAAGAGATCGATGGCCTACGCGATCAAATGTCCTTTGCAGAAGTAAGTACATTACCGTAACCTAACACTTTCTGAATTTAACTATATTTTTTGTTACTCAATGGCATCTCTCCAATATATTTAGGGGTTTCTCGGACTATGTCGATTAAGGAGGGTCACACGATAACAAAAAGGGCAAGACACTGGAGTATAAGTGATTCAAGGTACAAGTGCCTAGCATATATAGATTAATTTTTCTGACATCTAATCTTCGTGTGTTAATTTCTTTTTCTCTCTTCATAGTGTCATCAACAGGGCAGCGATGACCTGTGCGGCTTCTATGTCATGAAACACATGTTGGTTGTGGTCGGCGGCTCACACCTTTTTCCTAAGGTATATGTACATGCATACTTAGCCTTTCACATACAAATTTTGAAACTTAAACTTGTGCACTCATTTATGTTTTGCAAAAGATCAATATCCCCCAAAAGAGCTTAGACAGCAAAGCACTCAACAATTTACAAGACCACTTATGCTAGTGGTACTGGTTAGAAGTTATATCGGAGGACGGTAGGTTTAGTGATCCTGAAGCGTCCTACTAGTCCATATGGAAAAAATATTAATTGTATATGTCAATGTGATATATATGCACGTGTATTGATTTTTAAGCATGTTTGTGTTTGTATGTTGTGAACGAATGGGCTATATGTATTGTAATTTAAGTGTTCGTGTTCTGTGAATGTGATATGTGCATTCTGTGTTCTGTATTGTGAATGTAATATATGCCCATTGTTAATATGTGCTATTTTGGGTAATATGCAAAATTGAAACACCCCCATGAGGGTCATCAGAATCGGTTCTTATGTGGAACCGATTCTAATAACCACATAATTGGAATCGGTTCTTATATATATGATTCTGATGACGTCTCATCAGAATCGGTTTTTTGAAGAAAGCGATTGTGATGACACTATCATTAGAATCGGTTCTTATGAGGAATCGATTCTGATGACCTCTCATCAGAATCGGTTCTTTTAAGCAAGCGATTGTGATGACCACATCAGTACAATCGGTTCTTTGACGGAAGCGATTGTGATAACCATAACATTACAATCGGTTCTTGGAAGAAAGCGATTGTGATGATCCATCATCAGAATCGGTTCTTTCAAAGAAGCGATTGTGATGACCCCCTCATTAGAATCGGTTCTTGTGTGGTTATCAGAATCGGTTCCACACAAGAACCGATTCTAATGAGGGGTTATCACAATCGCTTCCTTGAAAGAACCGATTCTGATGACCCTTTATCAGAATCGGTTATTCGAAAAGACCAATTGTGATAATGTGTTCATCAGAATCGGTTTCACCTAAGAACCGATTCTAGTGAGGCTTTATCACAATCGAGCCAAAACCGACTGTGATAACTCCACCTCATCACTATCTAAAGAGTTTGTATCGCCACTTAAACCGACTGTAATGACAAAAAAGAACCGATTCTGATGTACAATTCTATAGTAGTGAGCTATCCAAAGGTTTGGTGAAAATATCAGCTATTTGGAGGTTACTCTCCACAAACCGGAACACTATGTCATCTTTCTCCACATGGTTTCTATGGAAGTGGTACTGGATATCTATTTGCTTGGTCTTAGAATACTGCACTGGGTTCTTAGTAATGTGAATGGTAGAAGTGTTGTCACAAAAGAGTGGAGCTCTATCTATGTCTAGTCCAAAGTCCTCCAAGGTCGATCTCATCCAAAGCACCTGAATACAACAACTAGACTGCTATTTATGTTCATTCTATTTTTTATTTTTTCAAACATAACAAATAAAGTTCTATTCTTTTGGAAATTTTTTTGTATGATCCTAGACTACTATAGATGGTACCATAACTTTCTGAGAGCATGCTCAAGCTTGTGCATTTTTATAAAAATCTAACAGTGCTTCTGTTATTTTTATAAAACGTCTTAAAAATTTGTCTTTTTCAAAAAAAAATCATGGAAGATGACATTCTTAAGAGGTATTGTCCAAAATATGGTCAAATCCGGTAAAAATACCCAAAATTTTGTGAATGTTTAGAAAACTTTCGGCCAAAATTGCCGAAATCTTAGCAAATTTCAGTCGAATGAAAAATAGTTCACACCACGTGAGAAAAGTTTGAAATTTTTTGTGGATATTCCTGACATATCAGTAATGTTTTCATAAAAATTTTATATGCTGATCAAGCATGAGAAAGTTTCAAAAATTCTGATAGTGCTACTGTCTTGATAAAAGGCTAAGTACATGTATTGCTTCCATAAATTTGATTGAGCAACCAAACAGGTTTAGAATTTTTCAAAATTTTAGAGAAGGGTTTTGAGGCAATTCTTAAGCTCTTCTAAAAATTTTGGATCATCATCACACTCAAGAGAATTTATAAAATTTTGACACAGTTAATGTCTCATTTATATTCCTTCTATTATTTTTTTGAAGATAACAAATGAAGTTCAATTATTTTAGAAATTTTTTAGTATGATTCTAGGCTACTAAATATGGTACCATAAATTTTTTAGAGCATGATCAAGCTTGTACATTTTTATAAAAATCTAATAGTGCTTATTTTATTTTTATAAAACGTCTCAAAAATTCGGTTTTAAAAAAATTCATGGAAGATGACATTCTAAAGACACTACTACAGAAAAAGCTTATCACAGATGGTTCGAAACCGTCATCACAGAAGGTTTCCCGGACCGTCTGTAACCATTTGTCAGTGATGTTACGGCATATCACAGACGGTTTCTAAACCGTCTGTGATAGAATATATCACAGACGGTTTTCAACTAAAATCGTCTGTGATGATAATATCACAGACGGTTTTAGTTGAAAATCGTCTGTGATGTTCTGATATCACAGACGGTTTTAGTTGGAAATCGTCTGTGATGTGATAATATCACAAGCGGTTTTTATTTGAAACCGCTCATTGCATTTTATATCACGCATGGTTTTAATTAAAAACCGTGCGTGATAAGACTTCAATAGGCAACAATTTCTCTATTTTTGGCTAGCCTCGAAATGCTAGCCACGCCCTCTGGAAAAAGCGATTACGAATAACTAAACTCATGTTACAAAACATTACAACCATTTCAGAAATGAACTCAGATATATTAACCAAATGTAACTCAGTAGCATTAACCAATTAATCGAATACACAACTAAAATTTACAAATCCACAACACAAGTTTGACAATTAACCCAAATGGTAATTTAGAAAAAATACGACTCCTCAAGTTATACGGCAGCGTGGAACTCGCCTTTTTTGTGTAAAACTTGACTGAGCAAGAAGGCACAAAGTTGTCCTCGAATTCGCTCCAGATCGGCCTCTTCCAACGCAGTTGTTACCCGATTGGACGTTTTCTTAGTGACAAGGAGTTCCATGTTGTGGCAAACGTAAAATCCACAACGGTTATTTCCCTTTCCCTACTGGTGGCACTACAAATATAGATTTGGTTAGTTCTAGAATCATTATTACATAGTTTACATAGGATTATTGTGTACAGCGGTTACCGGAAACTTAAAATCGTGATTCAGCTTCGCCTTGTCCTTGCCAGAAGGCCCTCCATAATATTTGTACACTTTGAACGCGCTACATGCATGATTGCAAGAGGTTAGTGTAAGCTATTCCAGGAGAAACATACACATTTGAACAACCTACATGACCATGTTATCTTTGGAGGAAACGTGATTAATTACCTGGTGATTAATTTTGTGATAGGTTGTAAGTCGTGGCTGCCACTTTGTAAGGAATCAAGGTAAATAATCCGATTCGTCGATGGATGAATTACAATGAGAACCCAATGAAACCTACACAGGTATGTCGGCATGGTCAATTAACAGAACAGAGTTGCGAGCATAGTGCAAATCAAACTAGTACTTACCTTGGGTTGTGGGGTAAAAGTATGAATTCTTTATCTTTTTTAGCCGCCAAGGCCTCTCCGACGTATTTATCTACAAATCCGTAATCTTTGTCTATTGTTTGCTTGGAGACTATGTGTGGGTCCAGGAAACCCACCGGTTGTGCGTTCTTCCTCGCTTCCTGGATCATGTATCTAAATATACGAAAGCATTGAGTCATATATATATATATGACTTTTATCGATATTACACGAATGTAGAATGTGAATGCACACACTTACAATGTCCAGCATCTCAAGAGCGCGGCGTCGAGGGCGTCGAGGTTGACGACATCAAAAAGGTCATTGAAGTCGGCTGTGAAGAATCCCCCCAATGACTCATTGAATAGATGCTCATACTTGAAACTGACCGATATACTCGTTATGCGGTCTTGCACTGACTTTTTAGCCTGTTGCATGCACCAATTATGTAATCTGACGCAAGCAATAGAAAGGTTCTTCATGCGCTCTCCTGTTACAAAAGGCTCTCCTAGCTGGTATACTCGGGCCAGGGGGGCAATTGGATAGTCCAATTTCTTCGTGATCTGCTTCGCTTTGCCCTTGACTTTTTTCTGCCATAAGGAGTCTGCACGGGAGACAAGTGGGCACCATCCAACTGAATGTCCTTTGATGCAGGGGCACGGGAGCCGATTTGGTGCTCTGCTGAGGTGCATCATCTAGCTCAAGCAGTTGGGGAAGCTCCGGTGATGGAGGACGGGCGTCCAAGGAGATGTCGCTGCTGGGCCACTGGATAAAACTATGAATGGCGTCCCCCAGTGTCACAATCTCGTCGTTTGGGGGCATCGGAAGTGGGACGGTCTTGAAATTATCGTTTACACCGTCCACACTAACCTTCGTGAATCCCTGTGCCACAAGGGTGCCGTGCACCAGCGTCCCTTGAATAAACGGATACGCGACCCCCGAAGCAGTCGGAATAATAGTGGCACTATGGACAAGTCTCACTTGGAGAGTGCACCGCGTGGCCACCTACATAACGATACGATTAGCTCTGCGTCCAACAGCTATTTGTATGGAGCATTCAAGACATATATATAAGTACCTTGATGTCACAGACAGGAGATTTCCCATGTTCAGCTGTGGGAGTGGCGGACGCACAGCTGCTCTTTTTGGTAGTGGGGCTGATTTGCCCACATATATCTGGGACTTGCGCAGGCTGATTATTGAGCCTTTCCTCGAGGCTTTTTATCTTATTGTTGAATTCTTCTCTTAGTCGTTCCTCAATCCTTTGTACCAGTCGTTCCTCTCACTCTGCTTTGGTTCTCTTCCTACTGCGGTATTTGTCTGAGTCGCCTGGAAATCCTGACTTCCAGCGAACAAAAACCCCAACGCCTCGCGTGCGACCAGGGTGTTCCTTGTTTCCCAAGGCTGTGGAGAGTACATCTTTCTCCCTGTCTAGCAAAAAAGTTCCCTCGGAAGATTGTGTACTCAACGCTACCTGCAAGATCTCGAAAAGTTAATAAACTTACAAAATTACGGACTAATTACGTACAAAATTGGAAGTCCGATATCTTACCAGTCGTTGGCAGACTTCCTCGTCCGCGGGGTTTGTAAAGGAGATGGTGCCGGAAGACGTGGCACTTGATCTTGCTCTCAGCCAGTCTCTGGCGTGTCGGTCAACGATACATGCAAATGGCACACAGGCCTCCTCGTCCTCCCTCTCCCATTGGTCCCTCTTCCCCGTGTACCCAACGGTGCCAAGTCTGTGGGGGTGGGTGCTCCTTGCCTGCAGGGCCTTGTGGGCTTCACTTTGACGCACGAATTCATCCGTCGTCTTCGCCTCAACAAAATTTTGCCATACATCCTCAGAAATGAACCCGTACTTAGAGAAGGGAGTCCTGTCCTTATTGACATATTCCTTGACAAGGGTGCTCTTGAAATTCTTCCACGCCTTTCCCACCACTAGCAGTGTATACCATCGCACTAAGATCACAGACTCTTCTGGGATATCGAACGAAGACATAATTTCTGTCACCAAGTCGTTGCGGCTCTCATCAGTCAGCGACTTCCAGGATGGACAGGTGATGGGGACCCGTTCCCGTGCGACTATCCCGCACAATGTCCTAAATGCATTCACCGCCTTTCTTGGTTCGGTGGGGGCCCCATCCTTCGATCAACCGCTGTGATGGTATATCGTTCCGTGGGCCTTTTATTTGCTCCTCTTGGACCTCGAGGAGTTTTCTTTTCGGTGACTCATCACATCCTTCAGACGGCGAATGAGGGGACACCATCTTGCAATCTAGGCTGGTTGTCGTGGAACAACAGGAAAGAAAAGTAAACAAACATGGAAGGCTATCAATTGATGGCTACACATACAGAACAAAGACTCAAATCAAACATAACCAAACTTGTTGCATGGATGTTTGATCAAGATGGGACCAAGTGCATATGCTCTTCACCCATCGTGACACCCAAAAAAGCAAATCAAAATGAAACTTGATGGAGAAAAGGTAGTAGATCTAACAACAAGTATCATAGAAAAAGACACTTGGACGAATTTAAGGATTTTATTGCTATTTGATGAAATGCCTCAGAAGCTTTTGCTGATACATGTAGGAAAAGTGCTTCAGTAATTTCAGTGATTAAAAAAATTATGTGGCGCATTTTAGTCAATTCAAAGTTGTTTGATATAAGGATAGCTCAAGGAAAATAGCTTCTATTTCTTGCCTTTTCAGAGCATAGTGTGCTCACTAAAGTATACTGGGTTGTACATGTTCCAAAATAGAAAAATCAGAATGGAAATAGTAGCTGCCAACAGTTCATTAGCAATACTAGTACACATCCCATCAAACTACAATCACAAAATTACATTCACCCTAACCTACCACAAATACAATGTCAAGGTTTAACGCAACACAAATTAACAACTTTAGAGCATTGAGCACTAGGCAATCATATACACACACAAAGCTCCACCTTTTACTTAAGTATTTTTTTTCGAAACAGGCTATTACACTAAGTACGTTGATATTTTTCTTTTAAGCTCGAATGATTGCAACCAATCAATCATAATCACACATCAAAAGCTGTAACTACTCCAATGCACAAAGTTGACAATTGAATCTAGACTCTACAGGAATGGCCTACAATTTTACAATGCGCATGGCACAAAAACAGAATTGCAATGTAAAAATAAGACATTTACACTGAGCTCATCCATCAAGAATCTCAGGGGCAAATAATCAAATTACCATCTTTCCTTATTTTCATGTTTGCTTTCTTACCAACCTCAGAACTAACTAGGAATTTATACCCTTAATCTATAGATCTAAGAATCCATCCCTTATCGGCACTTACCGAGCGAAAATCAAAGGGGAGGCGTTGGCGAGGGTGTGGCGTCGACGATGGGGATGCGTCGGCGAGGGGGAGGCGTCGGCGAGGGGACGGCGTCGACGATGGGGAGGCGTCGAGGAGGGGGCGGCGTCGTCGATGGGGAGGGGTCGACGAGGGGGCGCCGTCGGCGAAGGGGAGGCGTCGACGAGCTAGGGCGGAGACGAAAATACTTAGGGTTTTTAGCGCGTGAGTGGAAGAGTAGAGAATGAATGATCTGCCAAAGTGGCCTTTTTGTAGGTCTCCCATATCACAGACGGTTCTATACTAGAACCGTCTGTGATAAAAATATCACAGACGGTTCTATATTAGAACCGTCTGTGATGTTATTTTATCACAGACGGTTATATATTAGAACTGTCTGTGATATAAACTATACCAGACGGTTCTATATTAGAACCGTCTGTGATGTTATTTTATCACAGACGGTTATATATTAGAACCGTCTGTGATATAAACTATACCAGACGGTTCTATTATAGAACCGTCTGTGATGAAGATTGACACAGACTTTCATTGCTAAGGTAAATCCAAAGTTTGGCCTTCTTGACATAATGTATACTTGATTTGTGCGAGCAATATCGAGAAAGGAAAGGAAACTATATTAAATAAATCAGATGCATATATACACAAAGTTGTTTTTAATTTCGAGCATCTCATTACAAACAACTATATTATCTTCAAGAGTACACTTAAAATCATAACTCTACTTGCTTATTCTTTTGTATAAAAATTAGCCCTTCATGATGATCGACGTGTGTGTAGCTAGCTTCTTCGGGTTGTTCTTCCTGGACTGTGATGCTCTTTCCGATTGGAGGCAACTCTTCGAATTGATTGTATTCTTCCTCATCTACTACATTCTCTACTCCGACAATCCTCTTTTTTCCCTGAAGAACTACATATCTATTCTTGTTGGACGGGTCGATTACATAGAATACTTGAACAACTTGATTAGCGAGTATGAATGGTTCATCTTGGTATCCGACGCGTGCGAGGTCGACAGTAGTGACACCGTATTTGTCAACCTTCATGTGCTGGAGGTGGACCCAACGACACCGAAATAAGGGGATCTTGAATAGTACATAGTCGAGCTCCCAAATCTCCTCTATGAACCCATAGTAGGAGCTCCTCGTTGACCCAACGGTGTTGAACGCATCTATGCGTACACTGCTGTTCTGATTTGTGCTCTTCTTATCCTGATCTCTCGTGTAAAATGTGTACCCATTTAAGTCGTATCCTTTCCATGTTACAACTGTAAATGTTGGCCCTTTTGCCAACCATGTGAGCGTATCACCTGAAGAGGTCCCAGTGATGGGTCGCTCCTTCAGCCATCTGTTAAACTGAAGGTTATGCTGTCTCGTGATCCAAGACTCTTGCCGCGTTAGATTCTCTTGCCGTAGCCAGTGCTTATGCTCGTCGATGTACGGGGACACTACAGCCATGTGTTGCAAAACCGTGAAATGAGCTTGAGCATAGGAAGCCGGATCAGGCGTGATTGCTTTCCTTCCGATGGTCCCGATGCCCTAGAGTCTCCCCTCATGGCGAGATCGAGGCACACCTATTGGTTCGACCTGAGCCATGTAATCGAAGCAGAACTCTACGACTTCTTCTGTTGCATAACCTTCGACGATGCTACCCTCTGGCCGAGATCGATTCCGTACGTAGGACTTGAGAATTACCATATACCTCTCGAATGGGTACATGCTACGTAGGAACACGGGCCCGCATATCTTTATCTCGATCACAAGGTGAATAACGAGATGGACCATGATATCGAAAAGCGACGGAGGGAAATACATCTCAAGATTACATAGAGTCATCACCACCTCAGCCTGCAGTGCATCTAGTGCTTCAGGATCGATGACCTTCTGAGCAATTGTGTTAAAGAAATAACACAGCCCGTGATTGTCTCCCGGACCTTGACTGGCAAAATACTTCTAATTACCACAGGGAGCATTTGTGTCATCAGCACATGACAATCATGAGACTTCATGCCAACTAATTTCAAATCTTGCATCGAAACAAGTCTCTTGATGTTAGAGGAGTAACCGGACGGAACTTTCACACCATGAAAGCACTGGCACAGTTCAGTTCTCTCGGCCTTAGACAAAGTGTAACAAGCAGGTTCGCAGTATGTTCGGCATGTATCTGTCTCTTTCGGTGCTAACTCAGGTCTTATGCCCATATTGACCAAGTCAAGGCGTGCATTGATACTGTCCTTTGATTTGCCTTTAATATTCAATAAGAGACCAATCAAGCTATCACAGACATCTTCTCCACGTGCATCACGTCGATGCAGTGCCGAACTTCTAGGTGCTCCCAATAAGGTAGGTCCCAAAATATTGATCTCTTCTTCCACGTGCTCTTCTCACGGGACCTCGATGTACGCCCCTTTCCAAACGCAACATCCAAGTTCTTAACCATATCATGGATATCTATCCCACTTAAAGGCTTTGGAGCTAAACCATCTTCGTTCGTTCCATCGAATCGTTTTTTCATTTTGCGGTATGGGTGATTCCTCCGAAGGAACCTACGGTGATGCATGTAAACAGTTTTGCGCGAGTGATTCAGCCACACACTCTTGGTATTGTCTAAGCAGTGAGTGCAGGCTTTGGTTCCTTTTGTACTCTGGCCTGATAGGTTACCAAGGGCAGGGTAATCATTTATGGTGCAGAACAAAAGGCAGTGCAAAGTGAAGTTCTCTCGTTTGTACGCATCCCATTCCTGTACCCTAGGAACCCATAGTGTTTTCAGATCTTTCACCAATGGTGCTAGGTACACATCAATATCGTTCCCAGGTTGTTTCGGTCCTTGGATAAGTACAGACAACAAAATGTACTTGCGCTTCATACACAACCAAGGAGGAAGGTTGTAGATACAGAGATTCACGGGCCAAGTGCTATGCCGGCTACTCATGTTACCGAAAGGATTCATTCCATCTGTACTCAATCCAAACCTTATATTCCTCGGATCCTCACCGAATTCTTGAAACCTCCTATCGATATTTCTCCATTGGATGGAATCAGCAGGGTGCCTTAGCATTCCATCGTTCTTACGCTCCTCCGAGTGCCAGCGCAACAGTTTTGCCTCATTTGGGTTCGCAAACAAACGTTTCAAACGAGGAATTATAGGCAGATACCATGCCACCTTAGCAGGAGGTCCTTTCATCACCTGGATGCCCTCACTTTGATCATTCGAATGACTCTTACGCTTGTACCGAGATGCGTTGCACACAGGACATATGTGCAAGTTCGCGTACTCTTGGCGGTACAGGATACAGTCGTTCGGACATGCATGTATTCTTTCTACATCCATTCCCATGTGACAAAGAACTTTCTTAGCTTTGTAGGTGGTTCTCGGCAACTCGTTTCCCTCGGGAAACATGTCCGCCAATAAACGTAACAGCGTTTTGAAACTCTTATCGGACCAACCGTTGCTTGCTTTCAATTTCAGCAGTTCAAGCACGGATGACAACCTTGTGTATTTCGACTTGCAGCCTGGGAACAAAGGTTTCTTCGAGTCCTCCATCAAGCCCCAGAATTCACCATATTCTCTATCATCACGGTTCCCTTCTACATCGTGCAGCATCTTATTCAGATTATCTTCATGCAACCTATCCTCATCAGAACCACAATCGATATGACCATCCGACATATCATTGACTTCGTCGACCATGTTAGTACCTGCTTCCTGTATCTCCTGCTCTTCACCGGGACTGGTCCAACATGTATACCCCGTTTTGAAACCCCTCATAATCAAGTGTGCTTCGATCTGCGCAAAGTTTCGAAACATCTTCAGATTCTCACAGTCAATGCACGGACAAGACATAAACTGCCCCCCCTTATTAAACATATCCTCTTCTGCAGCTCTTCTAAAAGCGGAGACGCCATTAATGTACTCGGCACTCACACGGTTCTTAGTGTACATCCATCTTCGGTCCATCTACGCCAAGCATATATCATTAATTAGTGTTAATGCAAGTAAAACCCATTACTACCCTTACATAGAAAGAACACATGAATCTACAAGCTAAATCTAAAAAATTATCAAATTCTATCCTTACCAAGCAAGATCTTGAATATACTACAATTAGACACCGTTACTAACCTTAGATCACCAAAATCAAATGGATCCTCAATCACCCTTCAAAATCAACGGTCTTCTTTTACCAAATCGCCTCACAGCCGCAACCAAATGAAAATAGATCCCGAAACCCTAAAATGCACCAAGTGGCTCGGGCCTCTGTATTTTATATTGCTGATAGAAATCTTAGACGGTTTTATAAAAAAACCGTCAATGATAAACGTAGCATTACAGACGGTTTTATGATAAAACCGTCTGTGATATATCACAGATGGTTTTATTACAAAACCGTCTGGGATAATAGTGATATCACAGACGGTTTTATAAAATAACCTTCTGTGTTATCTTCACAGACGGTTTTATTACAAAACCGTTTGTGATATTGATGTATATCACTGACGGTTTTTGTAGAGTACCGTCTGTGATAATGTCACTGACGGTTTCAATATAAAACCGTCAGTGATATTATTCGTCACAGACGATTTTGAGGAACCGTCTGTAATGAGGCGTCTAATATAAGCTTTTCTGTAGTAGTGAGAGGTATTGTGCCAAATCTGGTCCAAAAAAGTTAAAACCCGGTCAAAATTTCTGAAATTTAGATGAAACTTTGCCAAAAAAATTAAATTACTGTAGTAGTTTGATTTTTTTTTTCAATTTTTTTATTTGGCTAGGATTTGGAATCTCGTCGACCCTGACCGAAACCCAAAATCTTGGCTGAAATTTCCAAAATTTTACAACCAGGATTTTGAACCTTGGCATTAGTATCATTGTTCTTAATAAATTCTCAAACTAAACTATAACGGCTTAATTACATTCATAATGGAGAAGAGATGAATAAAGTATGTGGTATGTACAAATTTCCTTAATTTTGACCACATTCCACACACACATTTTACACGAAAAATCAAGCAATTAACAGCCTCGATTATTGGTCATTCCTGTATATATGATCAATTCATTACTCTTTCTTATGTTTAGTAGCATACTGCAAGAAATTGCATGCCAAATTACCAAATCAAACAACAAACCAAGTATGCAACGGCCTATTTACCCAGTAATCAATATCATATATAGCTAATCACTTCACTAGTTAACCAAATCAAGTTATCCATCGCTAGCTAATTACAAGGGTAGTGGCCAAGCCTGAGCTCCAGGTCCACACCTTCCCTGCTGTCCTCGTTCCTCCCCAGGGTGAGCCCCAGGTGCACCTGATCCCAACCGTACTGCTGAGAGCCACCAGCACCGTCGTGCTGCCACCCCGGAGCGGCCGGTGGCGCGGTGGGGGGGCCACCCCCCGACTTGCCACCGCCTCCGCGGTCCTTCCGGTGGATGTTCATGTGCCCACCGAGAGCCTGCGCGTTGGTGAAGCCCCTCTTGCAGAAGCTGCACTCGTAGTACGCCGGCGCCCGCCTCGCCCCCTCGCCGGACGCCTCCGGCGAGCCGTCCTTGTTGAAGCCACCTCCCTCCATCGATCGGAATAGTAGCCTCGAGCCTCGACCGTGTCAGAAGCTGTAGCGGTACGTAGTGTGTGATTTGGAGGGATCGCTTTTAGGGTTTCGAAGCGCTAGGAGAAAACGTGTTGTGGACCTGTGGTTGGAGGTTTGGAACGCAACAAGGGCAGGTGTGTTCTATAGCTAGTGACATGCGCAGCTACAGGTTGCTGCTGGCTCAAGGGAGCGAGCGATGGGACGGCTTTGGCTTGTAGTGTTGGCATTTGGATGGATATATACCCAACGAGTAAACTACTAGGCCGGCCGACCTTTCCGTTGCATTGCCGCCCTCGTTGGCAAACATAGAAGGAGCGGTTCGAACTTGTCCGCCTCGAGTAATCCGGCGTGGTACTACAGCTAGCTACAACATTTTTGTGTGTGTACGTGCTGCCGTAGGGAGGGACGCTTGCCATGTTAGCAGATGTGTGTCATATATTAACAGAGGTCATATAAAAGGCGTTTTAAGAGATCAACCGGCCACCTGGATTTGATGATACCGTACATGGAATGCATTTCAGTTTCTCACGCTACAAGGTTGGATCACGCGTTGTTTTTTTAATAGATTTTTAGGAGTTATCATCAGGGTTTCTTTTTTGGGAATTGAAATACATGTGTAGCTCATAACGGAGAGAATTTTCCACTAATTAACTACATGTCACGTGGATTGGAATGCATTAAGTAGGAGATTGGTGCCATCTTTTGACCGATCTAGCTAATTTCGTGCGTACATCTTCGATCATTTAGCTATGCTAAATGATAATAGTCTTACAAAAGATGTTAATATGCACGTTTGAGTTTCTATCGAACAGGACCATATGGCATACGTGAAAACGGATTCTAATCCATTTCGAAAACACAAAGGGCAGCAGAAAGCAAATGTATGTCAACTTCAGAAGCATCGTACCACTACTACAGAACACCATATCATTATCGGTTCCAAACTGGTATCACTGCCGGATATTGGAACCGGCAGTGATTGGTCGGCAGTAATAGTTAGAACCGGTAGTGATGTCGGTATCACTACCGGTTTGTATGTGAACCGGCAGTGATAGTCCGGTTCGTAAATCATTCGGTAAAATAAAAAACATTATTTGCATCCGGACCGACCACCCCGTATTCTACGCACGACCGCGCGTCACAAGTCACGCGATATTCGCGCAAAATACGCGCACGTGCGGTTGCTAAGACTCGAACTCATGACATGCTACTCCACACGTGTGCCCATTACCATCTCACACATCACTAACTCTCAACTAATATAGGATATATTTTCCATTCGAAACTTTTGAGGATTATTTAGATGTCTAAATGAAATGACTTCAAATAGAAAGATTGTCAACTACAAAGTTGTATATCTCGCCGAGAGCTATAATTTTCATATAAATTTTATCTCCATCCAACTCCATATAAAAAAGTTATGATTTTTCGAAAAATGGCTGATAGTATTATTACTATCGGTTCGTAATACGAACCGCCAACCCGTAGTGATACCATTATTTGTATATCTAACTTACTTCAAGTGAAAACGTTGTCAACTACAAAGTTGTAGATCTCGTCGAGAGCTATAATTTTCATATAAATTTTATCTCCATCCGACTCCATAAGAAAAATTAATGATTTTTCGAAAAGTAGTTGATAGCATTATTACTGTCTGTTGGTAATACGAACCGTTAACTGGTTGTGATACCATTATTTAGATATCTAAATTACTTCAAATGAAAAGGTTGTCAACAACAAAGTTGTAGAACTCGTTGAGAGCTATAATTTTCATATAAATTTTATCTCCATCCGACTCCATATGAAAATGTTATGATTTTTCGAAAAATGGTTGATAACATTATTACTGACGGTTGGTAATACGAACAGCAAACCTGTAGTGATACCACTATTTGGATATCTAAATTACCTCAAATGAAAATGTTGTCAACTATAAAGTTGTAGATCTCGTCGAGAGCTAATATTTTCATATAAATTTTATCTCCATCCGTGATACGGGGGGTGGCCCGATCTTGCGATGACGAATATGATAACTTGGACCCGTGAACCCTGACGAATACTGGCGCCAACCACCGTCTCGATACGGCAACCTGCGACACGTGAATTCGCCCAAGAACACGCTTTGATCCTCGCCTACTTGACCACGCGAAAGTAGACACACGTTTCCTTGCAATCACCCTGAAGAAGTTGCAAAAACAACGGTGATAATTTCAGATTGGAACTCCCTATTCTAATGGGGGCATTGGAGCACAAGCCATAGAATCAAGAGTATATGTTTAATCTGAAAATTCGTGGTTCTCTTTACAATGGAGAGTGTACACATATATATACATATGAGAGGGGGCATGAATAGTATGGGCGGTGAACAGTACTCGGATTTGATGTCCGTGAACAGTACACATGCTACAGTACTCGACCAAAGAAATTGCCATATGGAGTGCTCATCTAGTTGGAAACAATCTCTTCTCTCCATGTCATGGTGATCACCTTCCTTTTTTGGAGATTGCTGAAATCTCTTCTTTCCTAAACATGGTGATCTCTTTCTTTGCTTAAAGATTGCCTTTGTCTCTTGCCTTGTCATGGTGCTTTCTTTCCTTACTTGAAGATTGATAATATCTCTCCTTCCTTTTCTTCTTCTCCTTCCTTCTTTCTTTCATCTTTCCTTTCTTCTTTGATGATATATATAGAAGGATATCCAATATGAACAGTATATGTGAATAGTATCTTCATGTGGTAGCCGTGCTCCCTCGCCTTCCACTAGGGTCCACCATAATACATTCGCACAATTTGGCTCCAATACTGATTTTTGTGCAATCTTCATAACGAATAACAAACAAGCACCCTCTATTAGGTAGTATAAAATTCTCGTGAAAATATAACAAACATTGCATAAGGAAATGATTCACCTGTTGATATTTGATGCGGCTTTGTAATTCTTTCCAATTAATTGAAATACTAAACCGAAAAGTACTTGACGTGTACATATCCGCATCAATCCGACTCTGTATGAAAAAGTTATGATTTTCATATATAAAGTTGTAGATCGCATCGAGAGCTACAATTTTCATATAAATTTTATCTCTATCCGACTTCGTATGAAAATGTTTTGATTTTTCGAAAAATAGTTGATAGCATTATTACTGCCTGTTGGTAATACGAATCGCCAACCGGCAGTGATACCATTATTTGGATATCTAAATTAATAAAAATGAAAAAGTTGTCAACTACAAAGTTGTAGAACTCGTCGAGAGCTATAATTTTCATATAAATTTTATCTCTATCCGACTACGTATGAAATAATTTATGATTTTTTGAAAAATGGTTGATAGCATTATTACTCACGGTTGGTAATACGAACCGTCAACCGGCCGTGATACCATTAGTTGGATATCTAAATTACTTCGAATGAAAATGTTGTCAACAACAAAGTTATAGATCTCGTCGAG
Organism: Otatea glauca; assembly: GCA_036346275.1. Classification (NCBI taxonomy): domain Eukaryota; kingdom Viridiplantae; phylum Streptophyta; class Magnoliopsida; order Poales; family Poaceae; genus Otatea; species Otatea glauca. The sequence goes on from CM070724.1 coordinate 10,999,812, forward strand.
AGCTACAATTTTTATATACATTTTGTCTCCATCCGACTCCGTATGAAAAAGTTATGATTTTTCGAAAAAAGTTGATAGCATTATTATTGGTTGTTGGTAATATGAACCGCTAACCCACTGTGATACCTTTATTTGGATATTGTAACGACCTGGAAATTGGAACAGTGAAAAATAAACAGTTTAAGTTTTAATTTAAGTGATTTTGAAGTTCTAAGTGTTATTCGATCCAATTAGGATTTCTTAGACTTTTGTGCTATACGAAAAGATTAAATGAAAAGGGGAAAAACAAGGAAAAGGTAAAAAGATGAAAATAAAATTTAGAAAATTTTATCATGAATTCCATTTGAGCTGATCTAAATGTTTGATCAGTAAGTAAAATTTTTATAAACCTGGGGTCAAGCTAAATGAATTATGGATCTACTTTTTGGTTAAAAACAGTGAATCAAAAAGTAGAAAGAAAAATAATCAATATCAAGAAAAGCCAAGAAAATTTATGTAAATCCCTGGAGATATGATTCATCACTGGTAAAATTTTTGTAATTAAATGAATTGAAATAAGCCTCTTAAAAATTCAAAAACAGTGGGTCCAGAATGTAAGGAAAATGATTGTCAGAATTTTTATAAAATAACGGCTCATCTTTTGAATTGAAAATTTTAAAGTAATCCAATTATAAGGATTGGAACCTGTCCAAAAAGTCTCAAAAATAAATTGTAAGAAATGAACCTATAATTAAATCAAAAACCGAAATCGAAATTCAGAACCTGGGTACAGTGTCAGAATTTTAACAAATCACCTAGAAGGAGTTTTTGTCTCAAAATTTTGTAGCAGACGTGTGACTCTCAGTGGGACTTAGTCAAAAAGTTTGAGAAAATTTGGGATTAGTTTAAAGCTTAAACAAATGAGAAACCTAGAGAATTCTCGTTCTGTCAAATCACATTAAAATCGACTATTTCACTGACAGGTGGGCCCAGCCCTGTTGACCCGTTGACGAGCCGGTCAGCTGAGGCGAGGCTGTCTCGCTGCCAGTGGGCCCCGGTCCCACACGTCAGTCTCACATGCGTTTTGCTCTTCCCTTTCTTCTCCCCTGGCCGAGGCGATGTCGCCGTCCCCGCTCGTCCTTCGCGTCCGGCTTCACCTGCCTCGTCCGGCCGAGCTCGATGGCTTCCACGTCGCGAGTAGAGATTCTCCCCCTCGCCTGTGCCCACTTGATCCCGCTCGAGCCGTCTCGGAGACGAGTTTGCGCATGGGTTGCGCCTGGCACAGAAGAACCGACCGAAGTCGTTCGTTCCAACTCGAGCCAAAACCGCGAACTCGATCGATTCCATACGGCTTTAAGCCTTGTGCTCGCGTCGCAGTGCCCTCACGCACCTCACCTTTCCATTTTGCCGAGCCGAGAGCCTCAAGGGGCGTCGTCTTCCCCGTTGAGCCGGAGGAACTCGAGAGGGGGAAACGTTGAATCGGGTGAGTCCTCACTCAATCCTCCAAATTGATTGCTTCCCGAGCTCCCTCATCATCCCAGGATTGCTGATCACTCGCCATTTTGGATTCATTTTGGCTGCAGCGCCGTTGAGCCGCCGTTCTTCTTCCTCCCGGCCGGCGCACGGTGGCAGGCCGTACCAGACTTTCTCCGACCCAGCCATCAGGTGAACTCGCATCTCCTTGATCCACTGTAGCTGTACGAACCCTAGGTCGCCGGAAATTTTGCCCCTAGCCGAGCTTTCGCCGTCGTGGTCATGGCGCCGCCGCACCCTCGCGGTGGCGACCATCTTCCCGGCCACCTCCCGGTGAAGTAGCACCACCCCTAGACTCGTCTTGGCACGGTGAAGCTAGAACCGGTGCCCATTCGGCCGCGGCGGAGCTAGTTCGCCGGCGGCGAGCAAAGAACCGCGGTGCCCTGATCTGAGTCGCTGACTGGCGGGTCCCACACGTCAGCGGGTCAGAGCATTTGAACTCAGTTTTAGCGCGCGCGCAGAAAGCCGTTTTCTCCGATTGAAAGCGTATTTTCGATTTTTGAATGATTTTCAGAAACCGATCGAAATTCAAATGCTCATAACTTTTGAATCATCTGGCCAAATTTAGTGAAACAAATTTTTAAATTCGTATAAAGGCTGTAGTTTCAGAATATGCAAAATTTCTGAAGATGAGTAAAGTGTGATTTTAGGAAAAATGAAATAGAAGCCTAAGTGTAATTAAGGTGTGAAGAATAAAATATTTTTGGGATGATCCAATTAAGGAAAAGTAAGTTTTGTAGAATCCTGAGCTATGAGTATTCCAAATAAACCAAATGTTTCCTTAATACTTTTTTTATATATATATATCATATTTACTCAAAAATGAATATTAAACATGAAAAAGGAAAACGAGTAAATGAAAGAAAAGACTAAAGTTTGAATGTTTAAAAGTTCATCCTGGTTAGCTATAATCATGGGGAGTTGCTCTTGTGAAAATACTTAAAGAAAAGTATTTATGATAGTTGTTCAATTAAGAAAAACAATACTAGTTATAACCAAAATAGATGTAATTTGTTATGAACAAGTTCAAAATAACTCAAATTCACTTTTAAAATGCTTTTAGGATCTTTCCCTGATGTCAGGATGAAAATGGATAAAAGATGTTAAATAGTTTAGTAATAACTGAAAGCAAAAGATGGAAAGGTTATAAGTTAGTTTTTATGTTCATATAGCCCTTTTCAACATATGATAAAATGGATTATATGAATGAGAAGAAATGTAAAATGGTATAGAAGCATTTCACAAAGTATATTCTAGTAGATTCTGGAAAAGAATGATGTTTTGCTAAGGTTGGTATACAAAGCAAGTTAAGGGAATGAGGCTAGTTTTTATGTTTTGGTGAAAGATTGAAACAATCAAGCTTTTTCAACCATGTGTGAAATAACTCATCCAAGTAAGAAATTTTGGAAGAATAGTGTAGAATTGATAACCAAAGTTTGTTCTACTAGATTCCAGAAAAATATTCTGTTTTAGAGCTTTAGTTCACTTAGTTTTCATAAGAGAAATAACCTTAAGTGCTGTTGTTTAGTCCTGTCCTTAGCCAGTTTTGTAGCAAGTCCAGAGTTCAACCAAGCCTTTTCAACAATAGTTTTCAAGCTTCATCTAAACCCTAAAAGATAAAAGAAGTAGTTAGATTTGATAATTAAGTTATGCTTTAGCTAATCCAAGACTTAAACTCTAATTTCTGTAGTTAATGTACATCAATCTTGTTAGGTTTATAACCCTAGATGATATGGTCTCTCAAGTGCTTTTTTCTTGATTTTGTTGAGAAAAACAGAGAGGGCTCTGTTCTTTGTGTGTTGCATCCTCCTAAGTGGCTAATGATCAATCTTTTCTTTTCAAATAATTTTAGCATCTATAATTCGATGTTTAAGTTCGAATATTTCGGAATAGCGATACTTTGTTTGATTCAATTTGTGTTTACCTGTTTATCATGCATTTTCTTTTGCCATTTGAAGTTGCTTGATATTCTCTTTTTCTTCTTGTTACAAGCAGTAGAGACCGATTTCATTGAAGAAGAAGAAGGCGGTTCTGCAGATCCAGATCTTATTCCCGATGGTGATTTGCAAGGCAAGCAACTCCTTGATCACGTTGAGCCTGATAATTCACCTACTATATGTTGTTTTTGCTTATGTACAGTGCATCCGGATAATTCCCCCTAAAAGTGCTAATTTGGGTTAGAACTGTAGTTAATCCTGTAAATTATGGTTTGCCTCAATCTGTATGGACTGGTGGACCTTGTAAACCTTAGATTGAGCTAGACATATGTAATGTCGTTTTGGGTATAACCGCTAGCATAATAATATTCCTGCTTTAGTCGCTTGTTGGTTTTCAATCTTTTCAACCGTCATATAATGTCTTGGAAATTGGTTGATGGTAGTTTGCTAAAAACCTTCAAACAAAACTATGTTTTGACGCGGGTGATTATTTGGCGCTAGCCGGTTGTGCAAAGAGATATGCACGTAGCTAGGGTGGAGTATCGCCCGTGTCGGTTTAAGGACCGAGCAAATGGGATGTTGTAGAACCATGTTTCCGTGCAACCACAAGGGCTTGTATGGGCGGGTCTTAGCTTAATAAGTTGTTTAGACTTGGCTTTGCATCTATGGAAGGCGGGAGATTTGCACAGGCAGTCCGGTCAGGTCTGTCTGTAGGGGTTTTTACATACCGATGCAACGGTGTACGCCTTGCCCTGGACAGAAACGTGGTGTGTGTGTGATAAATGTGGATCCACGGCTTGGGTGTGTGTCTCTGTCTTCAGGGCGAGGGTTAACGTCCCGGGCTGGTGTAAAGCCATGTCTAAATAATGTAACAGCTTTGTATGATCTCCTTGCCGACACACCGAAGGAAGTGTGTTAACTGGCCTGGCGAAAGAGGTTGATCATTCCTTGTGGGTAAAGTGTACACCTCTGCAGAGTGAAAAATCTGATCGATTAGCCGCGCCCGCGGTAATGGGCACTTGGGGAAAATCCTCCCAATGCTAGAGTTTTGGTGTTTTCAAAATGGGTTGAAACTTTGGTAACTGTTTTGCAACCTTCTTTTGTGTCAAAGGATCAACACCGGGGTTATATGCAGTCGGGTAGACTGAGTTGAGAATCTAGTATATTTTTGCTTACAATTCTGTCCTTCAATTGCTTTTATTAAAAATGCGATGTTGCAATCTATTATGCTTACTTATTTAATGTTTTTATGCAACCGCAAAATAACCATAGCCTGTCATTTCTTCAACCTGCATAATGAAATAATTCCATCTGTCAACCAATCTAAGGCGTGCTGAGTACCAATGTACTCAATCTTGCATCTGCTGTCTCAGAGGAAGAAGATTGTGATCTGCCGGACGACGCGTTCTTTCAGGCAGTCTCGGGGTTTCGACGATAGCCTCTTCTAGGTAGCCTAGTCGATTGCTCGAGGGTTTAGTGGGCAACCGCAAGGCATTTTGGAGTTTCAGCCTTTTGGTTTTCCGCTTTTAATTTCATTGTTAAGATGGTTTAAAATTGTACTGAACTTTGTATAATTATTTCAGTAATGAAAGTTCTTCTGTGAGTTCGCTTGTATGAGTTTGATACAAATGTTGTAAACATGTGAGTGCTAGCTACTGATCCAGGGAATAGCACAGTAATCACATGGAGTTCCTGTTCATCAGAACGGGGTCTCACAGATATCTAACTTACTTCGATTGAAAAAGTTTTCAAATACAAAGTTGTAAATATCGTCGAGAGATACAATTTACATATAACTTTTATCTCCATCCGACTCTGTATAAAAAAGTTATGATTTTTCAAAAATAGTTGATAGCATTATTACTGCTTGTTAGTAATACGAACCGCCAACCGGCAGTGATACCATTACTTAAAATGAAGAAGTTGTCAAGTACAAAGTTGTAGAACTCGTCGAGAGCTACAATTTTAATGTAAATTTTATCTCCATCCGACTCCGTATGAAAAAAGTTATGATTTTTCGAAAAATGTTTGATAGCATTATTTCTGACGGTTGGTAAGACGAACCATCAACCAGCAGTGATACCATTATTTAGATATCTAGATTACTTCAAATGAAAAAGTTGTCGACTACAAAGTTTTAGATCTCGTCGAGAGCTACAATTTCCATATAAATTTTGTCTCCATCCGACTCCGTATGAAAAAGTTATGATTTTTCGAAAAATAGTTGATAACATTATTACTGCCTTTTGGTAATACAAACCACAAACCCGCAGTGATACCATTATTTGTTTATCTAACTTACTTCAAATGAAAAAGTTGTCAACTACACAGTTGTAGATCTCGTCGAGAGGTACAATTTTCATATAAATTTTATCTCCATCCGACTACGTGTGAAAAAGTTATTATTGTTCGAAAATAGTTGATAGCATTATTACTGCTTGTTGGTAATATGAACCGCCAACCGGCAGTGATACCGTTATTTGGATATCTAAATTATTTCAAATGAAGAAGTTGTCAACTACAAATTTGTAGAACTGGTACAAATCTACAATTTTCATATAAATTTTATCTCCATCCGACTCCGTATGAAAAAAGTTATGATTTTTCGAAAAATGGTTGATAGCATTATTACTGACGGTTGGTAATACGAATCGCCAACCTTCAGTGATACCATTACTTGGATATGTAGATTACTTCAAATGAAAAAATTGTAAACTACAAAGTTGTCGTTCTCGTCGAGAGCTACAATTTTCGTATAAACATTGTCTCCATCCTGCTCCGTATAAAAAAGTTATGATTTTTCGAAAAATAGTTAATAGCATTATTACTGCCTGTTGGTAATACGAACTGCCAACTCGTAGTGATACCATTATTTGTATATCAAACTTACTTCAAGTGAAAAAGTTATCAACTAAAAAGTTGTAGATATCGTCGAGAGATAAAATCTCGGTATGAAAAAGTTACGATTTTTCGAAAATAGTTGATAACATTATTACTGCTTGTTTGTAATACGAACCGTCAACCGGCAGTGATACCATTATTTGAATATCTAAATTACTTCAAATGAAAAATTTGTCAACTACAGTGTTGTATATCTCTGCGAAAGTTACAAGTTTCATATAATTGTTATCTCCATCCAACTCCGTATGAAAAAGTTATGATTTTTTGAAAATATTAGCACTTTCAGTTCGCTTCGTCCATTATCACTGTCGGTTCTTGTTTCGAACCGGCAGTAATAAGGGATTTATCGCTGTCGGTTCTTCTAAAGAATCGGTTGTGATAGTATTACTGCCAATTTTTGTTCGAACCGGTAGTAATATGGGATTTATCACTGCCGGTTCATCAGAAAAAGTCGTTACTGCAGGTTTTCCATCCGAACCGGCAGTGATATGGCGGCAAGGATCATTGATTCTGTAGTTGTGCGTGTACATACAAATTAATTTATAAGGCCATACCAATACATTATGGATGCATCCAGAAAAGTATACGCAGCAAACGGAAATAATAAGACGGGGGAGGTATTAAGAAAATTAGCCTTACGGTCCATATGCTGGTCGTTTAGAGCTATCTGCTTGTTTTGGTGTTTTTGTTGCCTTCGTTCGGATGCTCCTTTGATACAGGGGCCGGTCTTTATATTAGTTTCTTTAGACCGAAGTCATTCTCTTGATTTCACGTGTTTTCATATAATTCTTGTTTGATGAAGTTCTAGCTCTTTGTCGCAGACGCCCCGATAAGTCATGTCAATTATGCCACAGTTACCGAAAATATTATATTAAATCGTTTGATCACAGACGGTTTTTAAATAAAACTATGTGATGTGTGTGCACTCATCACTGACGGTTATAACCAAAAACCGTAAGTGAAGTGATTGTTGTGATATGCATCGACATCACTGATTGTTTTTAGATAAAACCGTCAGTAATGTGCATTGCTATTACCGACAGTTTTAGCCATCAGTGATGTGTATATTTGTCACCATTGACAGTTTTAGCTAAAAACCGTCTATGACATAACTTATGAATATATATATAATACAGAGCCTGGCCCAGTTAATGTTTTAGGGTTTTAGGATCTATATTTGAGGTGGCTACTACTGTGAGATGGTCTAGTGAAAAGAGACCATTAATTTCAAAGGATGATTGTAGATCCATTTGTTTTTGGTGATTTAAGGTTAATAATTGGTTCTAATTGTATTATATTCAAGATTTAACTTGGTATGTAGAGAATTTCAAGATTATTTAGATCTAGCTTGTAGATACATGTGTTCTTGGTGATCTAAGATTAGTAATTGGTTATAATTGTATTATATTCAAGATCTAACGTGATAAGAAGACAAATTGAATATTATTTAGATCTAGCTTGTATAAAAAATTGTAGTTGTGCATTCAATTGCTAACATATCCAAGTAAATTTCTAAATTAGATGTGATGTATGTGGTGCAATATGTAATCTAAGTTGATTTCTGAAATGGAAGTGTTGTATGTGGTTTAATATGTAATCTTAGTTGATTTCTAAAATGGATGTGATAATATGCTTGTAATGTAATATGTAATCTGCTTATTTCAGAGGGCACATCTAGCATTTTCTAAGGCTAGCCAATAAACATAAAAAGTATATGAACGCAAAATAATATCACAGACGATTCTTTAGGAAACAACATCCGTAATATATCTCATATCACAAATGGTTCTTACTAATAACCTTCCGTGATGTTCAATTATCATAGACGGTTAGGAACCATCTATGATAAGTGGGTATCACAGACGGTTCACTTATCCCAAACGGTTTACACTCAGAACCGTGTGTGATATATTTTTCACAGATGGTTTGTAAACTGTCTGTGATAAGTCGTCATTATTATTGACATATGATTATAAATAATTCACAAAACCATTTGTGATGAGGTTTTTGAACCATATGTGATAAGAATTTCTATAGTAGTGTGTGACCACGGTGCTTTGGTGGTGTAGCGACCATAAATTATGTTATGCAAGGAATTACCAATTCCTTTTTTGTCAAAATTACGACGATGTCGATTGTCAAATTTTGTATTAAGGTTATTCGGCATGAATCCGCAACTGCAGTGGCTGCCGGCGATCTGAATCCTATCTAACATCTTGGCTTTTTCCACATAGTACTCAAGTGTGAAAGTTCAACTGGTTAATTTGACCACCTTTGGCCTTGGATTTAAATTAACAAAGCATACATGCGACATCAAGGGAAAGAGTTTGCTGTGGGTTTATCTTTGATTAATATCATAGGACTAAGAAAAGAATGATTATTTTGTTAGAAAGTACTACGCAAAGCAAACGAATTTTTTGAGGAATTACTTTGCTTTGATTCAGTCCAAATACCTAGCTCGATTTGTCTTCTTGTTTTGTCTCAAAACTCTTTTCTTATTTAATTATGTTACAGTTAGCACTAAGTCATGCACGCCGACTCCTCTCTGTACAGCATATTACCAGGTTCTGGGTATATCAATTTTTGGCCCCCTTTTTTTGTATTTTCCTCTGAAAACAAATGAAATCTTGAGAAACTAAAACATTCATTGCTGCATAGTATAAGGCCACTCGCAATGTAGTATTTAGGAGGAGAGAGAAGGTATTGAATAAATTCAATACGTTGGACGCAATCAAACTCCAAATATGATTGGATTCCAACTCAATAAAAAAAATTGCGTGGCCAGTCTGACTGAGGATGAGGGAAGGAGGGGATGCGCCACTGCTTCCCATGCCAGTGTCGCATCGCCTTCGACGCCCGTGCCTGCAACTCGCTGCCGCCATCGTCGCTTGCGCAGAGGGAGAAGGGCAGGGGGAGGGGCAGTGTCGACCGACAGCGGTGCGGATATGGAGAAGGCAGAATGGGTTGTCATCGTCCCCGAGGGAGAAGAGCAGACGGGGCCGGTAGCAGATGTGGGGAGGAGGAGATCGGAGGGTAAGGCGGTGAGGTAAGGTCAGGGAGGAGAATGGAGATAGAGAGAAGCTAGGTAATTTTTATTCTTTTGTTCTTTTTAATAAGACATGGGCTCTACCCTACCTAAAGAGTGAACCTGATCAATGCATCGAAGAAAAAATTGCCAGTTCTTTAAATGCTTATGTGGCATATCTTTGAATCGATGTTGATTCAATACACTAAAGGTGCTCTAAGATTTCTGTATTCTTATTTTTACCAGGCTAAGCTTATACTTAGAAGAACATAGTTGCTTTTCGACTATTTCCTTTTTCTTTTTTCAAACAAACATGAAAATAAATCTTTTTTATTTAAGAACAATCTAGTACTTGGTGGCAACCTGTACTCTACGTCAAACCAATCCCAAACCTAAAATGCATAATTTTGTTTGGCAGAAATTAACCAATCCAGTCATGTTTCTCACTACGGCAAAATGGAAAGTCCAAGGCCGGCCATGGTCTGGGATTCTTTCCCTACAATATAGATGTAGGAAGACATAGCCATGACTCACCAGATTTGGACAGAAGAATAATTTGGCAAGGTTTAGTCCCACTCCCCGTTAGTCTGCGTATCCAAGGTTTCGAACGAAGTGACAAGAATCGGTATATAGAAATATAGGACGGACGGCACCGAGTTGTTTTATATGTAGGTTGGTTGGGTAATGAGTTGGACATAAGTGGCAAGACAGCATTCGCTTTCTGGCTATTAAACATCTCCTATCTTGCCTGCAGTATATTAATACAAGATCAACAACTTAATTGTATATATAGTATAGTTTAGTAAAACAATGGGATCTATTTTAATCAATGCTTCTCTTGTTTCAGTAACGTCGTCCAATTTGTTCCATCACCAGTTCAGATTTTGGGTACTCTTTGTATGACATTTTCAGTTGAAAATTATGATTAATTGATTAAAATGTTAGTGATACACCCTAGAGGTTGTTGGGAATTAGGGTGAGAAAGCCCCAATAAATTTCAAAAATTTATCCTCTTCCTGGACCGATCACATGTATTAGAATCAAGATTTAGAATATACCAAAAGCAATAAATAAGTACATGATCCTGAGAGTGCAAATGCGAAGCTTTTGGAGAAGCTCTCGGAAAAGCTCACAGTTTAGACGCCTGGACGTAGCAGTGGAAATGCATTATACTGGATCTTCGTGGCAGTATTAGCCACAGTCTTCAAAGATCCACATGAACAGGCGAACGATACCATATGCCGGTATTCTAGTACTGCGTAGTATGAACCATGTCACTTGGTATTTTTGGTTCAGATGAAACTTTTTCAGCTTTCTTTCCCTTTCTTCTCTCCTCTTTTTTTCTTACTTTTTTCTCAATGCGTCGCCGCCCGTATTTAAAGCCAAACTACTACAGCAAAGTTGGTGCTACAGGACCAAGGGTGGTGCTACAGTAGCACCCGCCTTTGGTACTTTCCATATGTTGTTTTTCTACATTGCTACCAACTTGGTACAGTGTTTTCAGCACACAAAAAATCATATTTTTACACGCAGGGTTTACAAACTTTTATGAACAACCAGATATTATGTTCAATCACATTGAACATATGTCATGAGAACAGATTTTATGAACTTGTCTTAAGCCTATTCTTGTGCTTGACCTTCTAGGTTCATACAATGTTGGTAATAAATCGAAAAACTTCTTTTTCGATTCATAAGTCACAAGCGGCTCCTAGCAAAACATAACGACTATCCAAATTGCATGAATATCGTTTATCCGACAAACTTTCAATGAATACATGCCGATCCCTTTGTCACTTTGATATCATGGTTTAATCCAAGGTTGAGATGTGTCATCCTTATACTGTTAAACTAATTTTCTCGATTATATGAAGTAGACTAACAAGATCGATTGATTAACACTTTAATCATTCAGGCATTGCCTTGTATATTCTTTAGTCTATTTCATCGAGTGGCTGATCCATATCATTCCCTCGGTATGAGTAGGACAAATTCCATCTTGATGATATACTTCCCTCTACATGATTCAAAGCATACCTGAGTGTTATCCTTATGATTTTCCAATTATGGACAATGTTATACAACATCAAAGCATACTATCCTCATGTAGAAAACTGTGTTGTTACTCATCAAGTGCTCAAAGGTTTTTCATAAGTGGGTCAGTCCAATAATATGTACACTTACATGTATTCACATGATTGAATTGTATCACATGCCCATAATATGTGAAACATGATTATAATTTAATTCACGTGCTTGTTTTGAAGATTATTGGTGTCCCAGCTAATAATCAAATAAGCCATAATTTATAATAATATCATAGTCAAATTACAGAGTTTCATGATCAAGTCACATACATGATAATCTGTAACATGACATTATTAAAGGAACATAAGCATAAATACAAGACAATCATCTTCATGATTAGCCTCTAGGGCATATGTCCAAAATTACCATAGAGATGATTGTATTGCTTTTATGTTTATGAACTATTGAATAATATGTTATTTTGTTCCTTGAACGAACTACTATTTATATTGATTACCAAGTATGTGACTTATTCGTGAAACTATTTGTTCGTATTATGATATTATTCTAAATATCTCTGTTCTTACATCATTATGTGGGGCACTTATGATTTATAGATAAACACGTGTATTGATTGATGGTCATGTTTCACATATTAGAGATATGAGATATCAAATCAATAATGTGGACATACATTGGAGAACATAATATTGGATTGACCTACCTTGAGACACTGCGGGAATTGTTATATTCTTAAATGTCATCGGTTGATCTTATACATAATGTATATGGAATCTTTAGATATGAGATTGTCATGGTTTTCTTCATGTGTAATAGTTTACATAGGAGATGCCAAACGCTACTCCGTAACTGGATAGTCACAAAGGTAGCTCTCGGATTTACTATAAAAACATGTGGAGTAACGTGAGTGATCAAGATGGTATTTGCACCATCTCTTTAATGGGAGAGATATCTCTAAGCCCCTCGATGTGGTTGGATTAGGAATGTGCATGGCTGTAACATCCCGAAAAATTCAAAAACAAATAAAATAAGAATTTAAAAATTTATAATGGCTAAGATAAAAATTTGAGTTGGAAATATGACTTAATTTATTTAAATTTCGCCTTTTCTAACTTTGATTTAAGAAAAACTCAATTTCTTGATTGAACTTCTCTTTTTCCAAACAATGAAAATCAAAATCACAAAATAAATAATGTGAAAATATCATTTACTTTTGGATTTCCTAGCATTATTTGAGTTTTTACTCTAAAGAAAAGCTTTTAATGGTTAAAGTAGTGAATCCTTAATTTTAAGTCTCAAAATCAAACAAATATAAAATCATTGACAAATATATCCCTATTAACAAAAAGGACAAAAAGAAATAATAATAATAATAATCTTAAATCCTCTAAAAGCCCTACCCAAAACTAACATCCTTAAATCATGTTTACCATCCTCATCACATCCTTAGCATACAACATTGTTAGGACATAAACAGATGACACAATATTTCTCTTTCTAGAAATCACAAGTATATATATATATATACACACACACATTATATGAGCGCAGATCCAATTCCAGCATGGTATTACACATCTCCACACAACCAATCTCAGAGAAATCAAAACACAGTTTATCATCATTCAAGTGCAAATATTCAGATATTTACATACTCAAGGTCAACACATACATACTCAGATTGTCCAATAAATGAAAATTGAGCAACAAACTTCAGTACTAATAACAAGTGTCCAAGTACACAGGAGGTTTTAAGCTCTCAAAACATGTTATACAAGCAATAATCCATACATTTCTAAATTACATCTAAACCTCCAAATGTTACAATAGAAAATGTACAGCTATTACAGCCTGATCTCCAATTTCACCCCAAACAGACCTCCAGACCAGCTCCATCCCTCCAGCTGGAAACTCTCTGTCCCTTCTACAGATGTGGCTATCTATAACATTAGTTGTTCAATTTATTTCAATGATATACTTTATGGTATTTCTCCATTGGTAAATGGATTATATGTTTTGAATCCTAAAGATGTGGCTATCTATAACATTAAGACTAAGATGCTTTGATCTAATGATTTGAATCCCACTTTTAATTGGCATCTTCATTTAGGACATATAAATGAGAAGCGCATGATGAAGCTCCATAAAGGTGTCCTTCTAAACTCACTTGATTCTGAATCATTTGGTACATGTGAATCTTTTTTACTTCAAAATTGACTGAGTTGCCTTCGACGGGTTTAGGTGAGAGGGAAAATGATACGGCCCAAATTGCCAGCACTACGGTAGATAATGTTTCATGTTCACCAGTCAAAATTAAACATCATTGTGGTGCTATTTTATCCCAAAAATCAAAGAAGAAAGGCAAGGCCAAGAGGGAGGAGTGGGTGGACGGCCAATGCGGGAAGCAAGGAGAAACACTAGTGCATGGGTGTAGGCAGTGCATGAGTAGATAGCAAAGCATGGGATGCATGCAACGCTAGGGTAGCCGTGTGAGACCAAGGGTGCGAGAAGACAAAGACAACATGGGCCACATGTGCCATGTGAGCTCATGCTCGGGCTGTAGAGGCCGGCAAGGAACTCAAACTGTATGGCATGCGGTTGCGCCAAGGAGACCAAGGGCAAGCCAGCGTGTGGACATTCGATACCAAAGCCAGTAAGAAAGCACACGTAGGACAAAAAGACGGCTAGACCATATGTAATGACCTGAAAGTTTGGAACAGTGGAAAATAAACAATTTAAATCTTAATATAAGTGGTTTTGAAATTCTAGGTATTATTTGCTCCAATTAGAATTCCTTAGATTCTGTGTTATGGGAAAAGATTAAATAAAAAGGGAAAAACAAAGAAAAAGGTAAAAAGATGAAAATAAAATTTAGGAAATTTTATCATGAGTCCTATTTGAGCTGGTCATAATGTTTGACCAGTAACTAGAATTTTTATAAACTTAGGGGTAAGTTAAATAAAATATGTATCTACTTTTTGACTAAAAACAGTGAATCAAAAAGTGGAAAGAAAAATAATTAATGTCAAGAAAATCCAAGAACATTTATATAAATCCTTGGAGATATGATGCATCACTGATAAAATTTTTATAATTAAATGATTTGAAATAATCCTCTTAAAAATTCAAATACAGTGGATCCAAAATGAAAGGAAAGTGATTATCAGAATTTTTATAAAATAATGGCTCGTGTTTTTGATTTGAAAATTTTACAGTGGTCCAATTATAAGGATTGTAACCTCTCCAAAAAGTTTTAAAAATAAATCTTAGAAAATGAACCTGTAATTAAATCAAAAACCGAAATCAAAGTTTAGAACCAGGGTACAGTGTCAGAATTTTAGCAAATTTCCCAAAATGAGTTTTTGTCTCAAAATTTTCCAGTAGACGTGTGACTTTAATTAGGACTTAGTCAAAAAGTTTGGAAAAATCTGGAATTTGTATAGGGCTTAAACAAATCCGAGTTCTAGAGAAATCTCGTTCAGTCAAATCACGTTAAAATCGATTATTTCACTGACAAGTGGGCCCGGCCCTGTTGAAGCGTTGACGCGCTGGTCAGCTGAGGCGAGGCTGTCTCGCTGCCAGTGGGCCCCGGCCCCACCCGTCAGCCTCAGCTCGCGTGTTGCTCTCCCTTTCTTCTCCCCTGGTCGAGCCGAGTCGTCGACGCAGCGTCCTTCGCCGACCAGCTCCACCTGCTCCCGTACGGCGCAAGCCCAACTCTCCACGTCGCGAGTAGAGCTCCTCCACCTCGCCTGTACCCACTTGATTCCGGCCGAGTCGCACCAGGGAGGCGGCAGTGTCGTTCGTTGCGCTCGGTACAGACGAAGCCGACCGATGCAGTGCACCCAAAACCGCGATTGTGATCATCTTCAGTTGGCTTTAAGCCTTGCACTTGCGTCGCCGTGCCCTCACACACCTCACCTTTCCATTTTGTCGAGCCGAGAGCCTCAAGGGGCGTCATCTTCCTCGTTGAGCCGGAGGAACCCGAAAGGGGGGGAAACCGTCGAATCGGGTGAGTTCCTCCCCAATCCTCCGAATCAACTCCACTCTGAGCTTCTCTAGCGTTTAAGAATCACTGATCAAGCGCAGTTTTGGTTCCATTTCGCTCACAGCGCCGCCGCATCGCCGCTTTTCTTCTTCACGGCCGGCGCACGGTGGCAGCTCGGTGCAAGCTTCCTCCAGCCCAGCCATCCGGTGAGTTCGAATTTCCTTGCTCCACTGTAGCTAGCCGAACCCTACATCACCGGAGTTTTAGCCATTAGTTGAGCTTTCGCCATCCCGGTCATGGCGCCGCCGCACCTTCACGGTGGCGGCCACCTTCTCGGCCACCTCCCGGCGAATGGATACCACACATGGGTGCGCACGGGTGTGCTGGTGCCCATGGTGCTGGCCATTTCGCCGCGGCGGAGCTAGTTCGCCGGCGGCGAGCAAGAGTCCCCGGCGCTCTGCTTTGAATCGCTGACGGTGGGACCCAGATGTCAGCGAGCCTGCGGGTTTGAACGTGTTTTTGGCGCGCGCAGAGGAAACCGTTTTCTCTGATCGAAAGCGCATTTTGCAATTTTAGTTGATTTTCAGAAATCGGCCAAAATTCAAACGCTTGTAACTTTTGAAGCATCTGGCCAAATTGAGTAAAACAAATTCCTAAATTCGTATAGAATTCTGTAGTTTCAGAATATACAAAAATTTCTGAAGATGAGTAAAATGTGATTTTAGGAAAAATTAAAGAGAAGCTTAAGAGTAAATAGGGTGATCTGAATAAAATATTTTTGGGAGGATCCAATTAAGGAAAAGTAAGTTTTTGTTGAGTCCCTGGGTTATGAGTATTCCAAATAAACCAAATGTTCCCATGATACTTTATTATATATATCATGTTTGCTCAAAAATGAATGCTAAGCATGAAAAATGAAATTGAGTAATGAAAGATAGGATTAAAGTTTGAATGTTTAAAAGTTCATCCTATTGGGACATAAATCATGGGGAGTTTCTCTTGTGAAAATACTTAAAGAAAAGTATATGAGGTAGTTGTTCAATTAAGAAAAACAATACTAGTTATAACCAAAATAGATGTAATTTGCTATGAACAAGTTCAAAATAACTCAAATTCACTTTTAAAATGGTTTTAAGATCATGCCCTGATGTCAAGAAGAATGTGGATAAAATATGTTGAATAGTTTAGTAATAAATGAAAATGAAAAATTGAAAGGTTATAGGTTAGTTTTTATGTTCGTATAGCCCTTTTCAACATATGATAAAATGGATTATATGAATGAGAAGAAATGTAAAAATTGTATAGAAGCATTTCAAAAAGTATATTCTAGTAGATTATGGAAAAATAATGATATTTTGTTAAGATTTGTATGCAAAACAAGTTAAGTGAATGAGTCTACTTTTTATGTTTTGCTGAATGATTGAAACAATCAAGCTTTTTCAACCATGTGTAAAATAACTCATTCAAGTAAGAAATTTTGGAAGAATAGTGTAGAAATGATAACCAAAGTTTGTTGTACCAGTTTCCAGAAAAATATTCTGTTTTAGAGTTTTGGTTCACTTAGTTTTCATAAGTGTAATAACCTTAAGTGATATGATTTAGTCCTTTTTCCTTAGCCAGTTTTGTAGTGAAGTCTAGAGTTCAACCAAGCCTTTTCAACAGTAGTTTTCAAGTTTCATCCAAACCCTAAAAGTTAAAAGAAGTTGTTAGATTTGATAATTAAAGTATGCTCTAGCTAATTCAAGACTTAAACTCTAATTTCTGTAGTCGATGCACATCAATCTTGTTAGGTTTATAACCCTAGATGATATAGTTTTTCAAAGTGCTCTCTTCTTGGTTCTTTTGAGAAAAACAGAGAGGGCTCTGTTTCTTTGAGTGTTGCATCCTCCAAAGTAGCTAATGAACAATCATTTTATTTCAAATAATTTTAGCATCTATAATTCGTTGTTTAAATTCAAATATTTCATGAATAGCAGTTGCCTGTTTGATTGAATTGTGTTTACCGCTTATCTGTCTGCTTTCTTTTGCCATTTGGAGTTTGTTGATATTCTATTTTTCTTCTTGTTACTTAGCAGTAGAGACCGACATCATCGAAGAAGAAGAAGACGGTTCTGCAGATCCAGATTTTATTCTGATGTTGATTTGCAAGGCAAGCAACTCCTTGATCACGTTGAGCCTGATAATTCACCTACTATATGTTGCTTTTGCTTATGTACAGTGCATCCGGATAATTCTCCCTAAAAGTGCTATTTTGGGTTAGAACTGTAGTTAATCCTGTAAATTATGGTTTGTCTCAATCTGTATGGACTTGTGAACCTTGCAAACCTTAGATTGAGCTAGTCATACTTAATGTCATGTTTGGGTATAACCGCTAGCATAATAATATTTCCTGCTTAAGCCTCTCGTTGGTGTTTTCAGTCTTTTCAACCGTCATATAATCTTTTGGGAATTGGTTGATGATAATTTGCTAAAAACCCTTAAACAAAATTATGGTTTGACGCGGGTGATTATTTGGCGCTAGCCGGTTTGCAAAAGGATTTGCACGTAGCTAGGGTGGAGTATCGCCTGTGTCGGATTAAGGACCGAGCAAATGGGATGTTGTAGAACCATGTTTTCGTGCAACCACAAGGGCTTGTATGGGCGGGTCTTAGCTTAATAAGTTGTTTAGATTTGGCTTTGCATCTATGGAAGGCGGGAGATTGCACAGGCAGTCCGGTCAGTGCATGCAGTAGGGGTTTCTACATACCAATGCAGCGGTGTACGCCTTGCCCTGGACAGAGACGTGGTGTGTGTGTGATAATGCGGATCCACGGCTTGGGTGAGTGTCTCTGTCTTCAGGGCGAGGGTTAACGTCCCGGGCTGGTGTAAAGCCATATCTAAATAATGTAACAGCTTTGTATGATCTCCTTGCCGACACAGAAGGAAGTGTGTTAAGCGGCACGCAAAAGAGGTTGATCATTCCTTGTGGGTAAAGTGTACACCTCTGCGAGTGAAAAATCGATCGATTAGCGCGCGCCATGTAATGGGCACTTGGGGAAATCCTCCCAATGCTAGAGTTTTTGTGATTTCCAAAATGGATTGGGCTTTTGGAAACTGTTTTTCAACCATCTTTTGTGTCAAAGGATCGACACCGGGGTTATATGCAGTCGGGTAGACTGGGTTGAAAATCTGGAATATTTGCTTATCATTCTGTCTTTCAATTGCTTTTATTTAAATACGATGTTGCAATCTATTATGCTTACTCTTTTTAATGTTTCATGCAAATGCAAAATAACCATAGCCTGTCCATTGCTCAGCCTGCATAATTATTTATTTGCATCTGTGAACCAATATAAGTCTTGCTGAGTACCAATGTACTCAATCTTGCATCTGCTGTCTTAGAGGAAGAAGACTGCGATCTGCCAGACGACGCTTTCTTCCAGGCAGGTCTCGGGGGTTTTGACGATAGCCTCTTCTAGGTTGCCTAGTCAGTGCCTGAGGGTTTAGTGGGCATCCGCAAGGCTATTTGGAATTTCAGTTTCCTTTTGGTTTTCCGTTTTTAATTTCCGCTGTTAAAATGGTTTAAATTTGTACTGAACTCTGTATAATTATTTCAGTGATGTAAGATCTTCTATATGTTTGCGTGTATGATTTTGATACGAATGTTGTAAACATGTGAGTGCTAGCTACTGATCCAGGGAATAGCACAGTAATCACATGGAGGTTCCTGTTCATCAGAACGGGGTCTCACAGCAGTGGTAGGAACCTTGGGGAGAAATGGTCGCTAGTTAGAAGTGTGAAAACTTAATTTGGAAGTAAACAAAACTCTGTCCACTACTAATAATGGAATTTAGCCTAATGCTAATTTTCTTGTTCGTAGTTTCTTCGCTCTTCCTAATTATGTTTATAAGCTTATCTTGTCTTGTATTTTGTAGATGGCCCGGTTTGTTCCTTGCCACGAGTCGAGAGTCCCCGAGCACTCAGGTATGATGGGAGTGCTGCAGTCGTTGCTTGAGAGCTGTCAGTTTGAGGGGTGCCCGAGATACGTGGTTTTCCAGGTGTACTTGAGCCCAGTGACCAAGGAGTACGCTGCTCGTGTGTTTATTCCTCCTAGGCCGGCTCACAGTGAGGGAGAGAGGAGCTATATGGGTAGTGGGTCGTCGATAGACGCTTCTATGAATGAAGCGGCATACCTAGCCATAGTACGACTCCGGCACGTGCTACCTGACTTGAGCCCTCACCATTACTACCTACCTGGGAGACCGTTGGTAGGGAGTAATGTGTATAGGGATCACGTTGGAGTGGGAAATGGCAATTTAAAGGTCATGGTGGAGTTTACTAATAGGTTAGATAGCCATTACGTGAAGTTGGCGCAAGAGTTGCTTGAGACTTGGCGTCGTGTGGCATTCTTGGAGTCCCGGGTGACATTGTGTGTGGCGAGGTGTGCCTTACCACGCACGGTGTTAACTAGTGAGGCTCCGAGGATTCCGGCGGCGCAACGCCCTCCACCTATGTCTTATGTGCCTACGCCGGGAGTGGGTGCAAATGCCATGATGTCAACTATTGGGAGTTGCCCTAGGCTCATTAATGACAAGGGCATCAATCCATATAGTATTTGCACCTACCGCCCTAGCACTCCACTGGTGTATCGCCGAAGGAGATGTGTGGTTAGGAATGTGGGAATATGAAGTAGTGGAATGGGATGTAGAAAAATCTAGTATTATGTGGTAATGTAGTTGCTAAGATGTGATTTTGATGTAATATAAGTGTTGCAAGAACCTTGTAAATATTGAGGGTTGTGCTGAAATTATTAGTTGAAGTAGTCTCATTTTGTAACTAAGAATAGGACTTGTAAAAATGTAAGTGTGAGATTAAGCTCTATGTGATCAAACTAGTTTGTATGCTTCTAAACAAGGTGCTAAATTGTTGAAAATGGAGGTTGCTGCCGAAATGCCAAAGGAAATGGTTTTATTGGTGCTGGTAGTAACATTTGAAAGTGTGATTTTGTATTGTCTAGTGTATTGAGTGTATGTATGTAAGAATATGTGTTGGTTTCCTTTTCTGTATTGCAAATTGTGATGGTTTTGGTGGAAGAACCAAGGTCACAGGATATAGCAATGACTTTCATATGAAAGTGATCCATATCTATGTATGCAAATAATATGTGTGATGAGGTGTAGTGTTAAGATTGCTGTTGAGTGTAAAAATTGGATTAATGCTTTGTATGTGTGCTAGTGAGAAAGGTATTTTATAGTCTTGCTATATTGTGTTTGTGATGGAATGGCTGTGGTTCTGGGAAGTTGCTGCCGAAAATGTAGGGAGTGGTGATCCCAGGATGTGTTGGTAGTGATGTTGGAAGAAGTAGTAAGGGCTAGATAAAAATTGAAGTCCCTATATTTGTGTAGAGTTTTGAATGTGCTTTACTCTCCTTCCTGTGTTATAATTGTGATAGTTTGAAGGAAGGATAAAAATCACAGTGAAGAATGCATGTGTTCTGGAACTAGAATCAAAATTACAGCAAGGATGTAGTGATACTTGTCATGTAGAAATGGTCTATGCTCTTTTGTGTGAATAATGTTTGATGTGTTTGGGAGCATAAACCCAAGTGACAGGGAAGTAGAGTTGGCTGTTGTGTAGGGATAAGCTATGTACATGTGTTTTGGTAGTAGGAGCAAAGTCAGGAAGTGGAGGTAGTGTGGGCTGTTGTGTGAAAATAATTTGCATGTACATGTTTTAGTGGTAACTAAAATGTGAGCTAATCTATATACATGTGTGCAAGTAATATATGAGTGGCATGTTTTGCAGTATAAAGTTTTTGAGTTGCTTCTTTTCTATGTGAATTAATAGTGGTGATTTTCTCTCGCAAATTCTAGCTTTGAAGTGGAAGTTTTCGATGAGATAATCATTCACGACAATTAAGAGAGTATGGATTAGCTATGTGAAATATTGTGCCGGCCATAAATTTTAAAGCGATGTTCTTTTCTTTGGTGTACTAAAAGAGTGTAATTGCAGGATGAGGCCGACGAGATCCCTTAGTCAGATTTTGGGTTCGGGTGCGGCTCAGGATGCTCGTGACCCTCGAGCGAGTATTTCTACGCCGGCCCAGCCGAATCCTCAACATCCCACGACGCGGGCTTCTTCTTCGAGAGCTGCTCGTCGTGATGTCCCGGATCCACCACCTGTTCAAGAGGAAATCCCGGAGGGACAGTTGCCTCAGCCGCCTACAATGGCGCAAGTCCTGGCTATGATCGAGCAAGGAAGGCAGGCGAATGCCCTGTTGCTTCAGCAGATAGCCCAGAATACGGCGCCTCAGAATGTGGTTCGTGGGGGAAATGGTGGAGCACCTCAGGTGTCTAAGTTGAATGAGTTCCTAAGGACACAGCCACCAATTTTCTCCCCTACTGCCGAGCCTCTCGATGCTGATGATTGGTTGAGAGCTGTGGAGAGCAAGTTGGCCATTGCACAGTGTGATGATAGGGAGAAAGTCTTGTATGCCTCCTATCAGTTGCAAGGGACCGCAGCAGTTTGGTGGGAGAACTACCAAGCGGTATTGCCTGAAGGTCGAGTGGTCTTATGGCCTGAGTTCAGGACTGCTTTCCGCCGCACTCACATTCCAGCTAGTGTGATTGAGGTGAAAAAGCGGGAATTTTTGGACCTAAAGCAGGGGTCAATGTCAGTGATGGAGTACCTGCATCGCTTCAATCAGCTATCCAGATATGCCACATATGAAGTAGCTGATGAGGCGAGGAGGATTGAAAGGTTTCGGGAAAGCCTAAATGAGGAGATCAAGTGGGCCTTGATTGCCCAAGACATCGATGACTTCCAGACCCTCGTTGATAAGGCGGTGAGGGTGGAACACGGTAGCCGCAATGTGCTGGAAAGCCGAAAGCGCAAGTGGCTTGCGCGTAGTTCCACTGGAGCTGGATCGTCTCGATCACCAGGGTGGCAGTCGACTAATGTTCGTCGACCACCACCGATTCAGGCCCAAAGGGTCCAGCGCCAGGCTCAGCGGGTTCAGAGTCAGACTCCCCGCTTTGTTCAGCGGCAGTCATCGCAGCCAGTCCGTCAGGGGCAGCAACCGAGATCGGCTGCTGTTGTTCAGAAGCAGGCCGCTAATGTCACTTGCTTTCATTGCAACGAGCGTGGGCACTACGCCAACGCTTGTCCTAAGAAGAAGGCTGGACAGCGACCTCAAGCTCAGGGCCGCTCACAAGATGGGGCGAAGCGGCAATCTCAAGGATCGGCTCCACCACCTACTCAAGGTGGTAATGTTGGACGTCTTCATCACGTGATTACTGAGGAGGCGCAAGATGCGCCAGATGTCGTGCTTGGTATGTTTCCCGTGCAATCTATTCCTACTTTGGTTTTATTCGATTCAGGAGCTTCTCATTCTTTCATCTCGAAGAAGTTTTCTGAGCAACATAAATTGGAGGTCTCTCTTTTGCCTGTTCATATGATTGTGCAATCACCTGGAGCTACTATTAGAGCTGCTAGTTTCTGTTCTGGGGTTGGCATAGAGATCAATGGGGTTATGTTTTATGCTGATCTCATCATGATAGAAACATCTGGTTTGGATATGATTCTGGGCATGGATTGGTTAGCTAAAAGTAAGGGTTGCATAGATTGTGCTAATCGATCCATAACCCTTGAAAATCAAGAGGGGGTGCATGTAGAATTTACCTCAAGCACTGAAATTTCAACACCTCAGACAGTCTGGTATTCTGCCTCTGTTTCTAGTTTAAGTGAAGTGGCAGTCGTTAGTGAATTCCCGGATGTCTTTCCTGCTGAATTGCCGGGAGTACCTCCGGATCGCGATATGGAATTTGTGATTGATTTGGTGCCGGGAACTGCACCGATATCAAAACGACCATATCGGATGCCTCCAAATGAATTGGTAGAATTGAAAAAGCAACTTAAGGAACAACTTGATAAGGGGTTCATTCGTCCCAGTTCTTCACCCTAGGGAAGTCCGGTTCTTTTTGTGAAGAAAAAGGACAATAGTCTGCGTATGTGCGTAGACTATCGTGCCTTAAATGAAGTGACAATTAAAAATAAGTATCCGCTTCCCCGGATATATGATCTGTTTGATCAATTGAATGGGGCGCAAGTCTTCTCCAAGATAGATTTAAAGTTGGGATATTTTCAATTGAAAATCAGACCCTCAGACATTCCAAAGACCGCCCTCACTACGCGTTACGGCTTATATGAGTATACCGTAATGTCGTTCGGGCTGACAAATGCTCCAGCAAGCTTTATGAACCTGATGAACAAAGTCTTTATGGAGTATGTAGATAAATTTGTGGTGGTTTTTATTGATGACATCCTCGTTTATTCCAAAAGCGAGGAAGAACATAGGCAACATTTGCACTTGGTCCTTAGTAAACTTCGGGAGAACAAATTGTATGCCAAATTTGAGAAGTGTGAGTTCTGGTTGAAAGAAGTCGCTTTTCTGGGGCATGTTCTGTCAGAAGGTGGGGTTGCCGTCGACCCAAGTAAAGTAGAAGCAGTATTGGCTTGGGAAAGGCCGCATTCAGTGCCAAAGATTCGAAGTTTTCTAGGCTTCGCCGGATATTATCGCCGGTTTATTGAAAATTTCTCTAAAATTGCTAAGCCACTAACTCAGCTTCTGAAAAAGGAAATGAAATTTGAATGGACTCCTGGTTGTGAGGAAAGTTTTCAGAAACTGAAAGAAAGGTTAACATCTGCTCCGGTGCTCGTCTTGCCAGATATTCATAAGAGTTTTGAAGTGTACTGTGATGCATCGCTTCACGGCCTGGGTTGTGTGTTGATGCAAGAGGGTCGGGTTGTCGCTTATGCTTCTCGACAACTCCGTCCTCATGAGCAGAATTATCCCACACATGACCTAGAGCTAGCTGCAGTTGTGCACGCCCTTAAAATCTGGCGACACTATCTCATTGGAAACAGAACGGAAATCTACACTGACCACAAAAGCCTCAAATATTTCTTTACTCAGCCAGATCTGAATCTGAGACAAAGAAGATGGCTAGAGCTAATCAAAGACTATGATCTCGGCATTCACTACCATCCTGGCAAAGCCAATGTCGTGGCCGATGCTCTCAGCCGCAAGCTTTATTGCATGTTGGATTCAAATCAGTCTGATTTAATTCTTGAGTTTCAGAAGCTCAACCTGAATTTAGTTGAGAATGGTTATGTGGCCGCTCTGCAGTTGCAGCCCACTTTGAAAAGTCAAATTAAGGCTGCACAGTATAAAGATGAAGCCGTTGTTGAGATTCGGAATCAGTTGAAAGAAGGCACGGATTCTGAGTTCTTGGAAAGCCCTGATGGGATAATCATGAGAGGAACTCGAATATATGTGCCGAATGATCCCGAGATCAAGAAACTAATTTTTGCAGAAATTCATGAGTCACCATTATCTATTCATCCTGGTAGTACTAAGATGTACCAGGACCTTAGGAAGGAATATTGGTGGCTCGGTATGAAGAAGAATGTCGCTGAATGTCGCAAAGTGTGATGTATGTCAACGAGTTAAGGCTGAACATCAGCGTCCAGCTGGACTT
This sequence comes from Otatea glauca, assembly GCA_036346275.1. Classification (NCBI taxonomy): domain Eukaryota; kingdom Viridiplantae; phylum Streptophyta; class Magnoliopsida; order Poales; family Poaceae; genus Otatea; species Otatea glauca. The sequence goes on from CM070724.1 coordinate 11,024,739, forward strand.
CTTCAGCCATTGCAAATTCCAGAATGGAAATGGGATGATATCAGTATGGATTTCATTACTGGTCTTCCTCGAACCCAGAAGGGGAGTGATTCCATTTGGGTTATTGTCGACAGGCTGACAAAGGTAGCTCATTTCATACCTGTCAAGACTGGAGACTCTACAGTTAAACTGGCAGAACTCTATGTTTCAAATATTGTGCGCTTGCGTGGTGTCCCGAAGACGATTGTGTCTGACCGTGGATCACAGTTCACATCTCATTTCTGGGAACAGCTGCACAAATTGTTGGGAACCAATTTGAAATTGATTCGCCTACCATCCTGGTGATGGGCGGTGAAAGAACAAATCAGACTCTTGAAGACATGTTGCGGGCTTGTGTGCTGTCTTATAGCACGAATTGGGAGAAGTGCCTCGCATTTGCAGAGTTTTCTTACAACAATAGCTTTCAAGCTAGTCTGCAGATGTCACCTTTTGAGGCCCTTTATGGAAGAAAATGTCGAACACCACTTTTCTGGTCTGAAGTGGGTGAAAGACAGTTCTTCGGTCCTGATTTGATTAATGAAGCCCAAGAACAAGTGGATTTAATCAGAAGTCGGTTGAGGAAGCTCAATCTCTCGAAAAGTTATCCGACACCCGTCGGCGTGACTTAAGCTTGAGCTTGGCGATTATGTTTATCTTAAAGTTTCACCTCTTCGTGGAGTTCGCCGATTCCAGGTTCGAGGCAAGCTCGCTCCTCGGTATATTGGACCTTATTGCATCCTGGAGAAGATGGGAGAGAAGGCATATAGATTGCAGTTGCCTACTCAATTATCCAGTGTGCATAACGTTTTCCATGTGTCGCAACTGAAGAAGTGCCTCCGTGTTCCGACTGAACTTACCCAGTTGGAAGATCTTGATCTTCAGCCTGACTTAACCTACCGAGAGCGTCCGGTGAAAATTCTTGAAGAAGCGGAGCGCCATACTCGAAATAAAGCCCATAAGATGCTAAAAGTGCAATGGAGTAATCATACGGAAGAGGAAGCGTCATGGGAGCGAGAGGATCGCCTTAGGGAAGAATTCCCGGATTTCTTATAGCCTGTCAAATCTCGGGGGCGAGATTTCTGTAAGAGGGTGGATCTGTAACGACCTAAAAGTTTGGAATAGTGGAAAATAAACAATTTAAATCTTAATATAAGTGGTTTTGAAATTCTAGGTATTATTTGCTCCAATTAGAATTCCTTAGATTCTGTGTTATGGGAAAAGATTAAATAAAAAGGGAAAAACAAAGAAAAAGGTAAAAAGATGAAAATAAAATTTAGGAAATTTTATCATGAGTCCTATTTGAGCTGGTCATAATGTTTGACCAGTAACTAGAATTTTTATAAACTTAGGGGTAAGTTAAATAAAATATGTATCTACTTTTTGACTAAAAACAGTGAATCAAAAAGTGAAAAGAAAAATAATTAATGTCAATAAAATCCAAGAAAATTTATATAAATCCTTGGAGATATGATGCATCACTGATAAAATTTTTATAATTAAATGATTTGAAATAATCCTCTTAAAAATTCAAATACAGTGGGTCCAAAATGTAAGGAAAGTGATTGTCAGAATTTTTATAAAATAATGGCTCGTGTTTTTGATTTGAAAATTTTACAGTGGTCCAATTATAAGGATTGGAACCTCTCCAAAAAGTTTTAAAAATAAATCTTAGAAAATGAACCTGTAATTAAATCAAAAACCGAAATCAAAGTTTAGAACCAGGGTACAGTGTCAGAATTTTAGCAAATTTCCCAAAATGAGTTTTTGTCTTAAAATTTTCCAGTAGACGTGTGACTTTAATTAGGACTTAGTAAAAAAGTTTGGAAAAATCTGGAATTTGTATAGGGCTTAAACAAATCCGAGTTCTAGAGAAATCTCGTTCAGTCAAATCACGTTAAAATCGATTATTTCACTGACAAGTGGGCCCGACCCTGTTGAAGCGTTGACGCGCTGGTCAGCTGAGGCGAGGCTGTCTCGCTGCCAGTGGGCCCCGGCCCCACCCGTCAACCTCAGCTCGCGTGTTGCTCTCCCTTTCTTCTCCCCTGGTCGAGCCGAGTCGTCGACGCAGCGTCCTTCGCCGACCAGCTCCACCTGCTCCCGTACGGCGCAAGCCCAGCTCTCCACGTCGCGAGTAGAGCTCCTCCACCTCGCCTGTGCCCACTTGATTCCGGCCGAGTCGCACCAGGGAGGCGGCAGTGTCGTTCGTTGCGCTCGATGCAGACCGAGCCGGCCGTCTGATGCACCCAAAACCGCGATTGTGATCATCTTCAGTTGGCTTTAAGCCTTGCACTTGCGTCGCCGTGCCCTCACACACCTCACCTTTCCATTTTGTCGAGCCGAGAGCCTCAAGGGGCGTCATCTTCCTCGTTGAGCCGGAGGAACCCGAAAGGGGGGGAAACCGTCGAATCGGGTGAGTTCCTCCCCAATCCTCCGAATCAACTCCACTCTGAGCTTCTCTAGCGTTTAAGAATCACTGATCAAGCGCAGTTTTGGTTCCATTTCGCTCACAGCGCCGCCGCATCGCCGCTTTTCTTCTTCACGGCCGGCGCACGGTGGCAGCTCGGTTCAAGCTTCCTCCAGCCCAGCCATCCGGTGAGTTCGAATTCCCTTGCTCCACTGTAGCTAGCCGAACCCTAGATCACCGGAGTTTTAGCCATTAGTTGAGCTTTCGCCATCCCGGTCACGGCGCCGCCGCACCTTCACGGTGGCGGCCACCTTCCCGGCCACCTCCCGGCGAATGGATACCACCCATGGGTGCGCACGGGTGTGCTGGTGCCCATGGTGCTGGCCATTTCGCCGCGGCGGAGCTAGTTCGCCGGCGGCGAGCAAGAGTCCCCGGCGCTCTGCTTTGAGTCACTGACCGGTGGGACCCAGATGTCAGCGAGCCTGCGGGTTTGAACGTGTTTTTGGCGCGCGCAGAGGAAACCGTTTTCTCTGATCGAAAGCGCATTTTGCAATTTTAGTTGATTTTCAGAAACCGGCCAAAATTCAAACGCTTGTAACTTTTGAAGCATCTGGCCAAATTGAGTGAAACAAATTCCTAAATTCGTATAAAATTCTGTAGTTTCAGAATATACAAAAATATCTGAAGATGAGTAAAATGTGATTTTAGGAAAAATTAAAGAGAAGCTTAAGAGTAAATAGAGTGATCTGAATAAAATATTTTTGGGAGGATCCAATTAAGGAAAAGTAAGTTTTTGTTGAGTCCCTGGGTTATGAGTATTCCAAATAAACCAAATGTTCCCATGATACTTTATTATATATATCATGTTTGCTCAAAAATGAATGCTAAGCATGAAAAATGAAATTGAGTAATGAAAGATAGGATTAAAGTTTGAATGTTTAAAAGTTCATCCTATTGGGACATAAATCATGGGGAGTTTCTCTTGTGAAAATACTTAAAGAAAAGTATATGAGGTAGTTGTTAAATTAAGAAAAACAATACTAGTTATAACCAAAATAGATGTAATTTGCTATGAACAAGTTCAAAATAACTCAAATTCACTTTTAAAATGGTTTTAAGATCATGCCCTGATGTCAGGAAGAAAGTGGATAAAAGATGTTGAATAGTTTAGTAATAAATGAAAATGAAAAATTGAAAGGTTATAGGTTAGTTTTTATGTTCGTATAGCCCTTTTCAACATATGATAAAATGGATTATATGAATGAGAAGAAATGTAAAAATGTTATAGAAGCATTTCAAAAAGTATATTCTAGTAGATTATGGAAAAATAATGATATTTTGTTAAGATTTGTATGCAAAACAAGTTAAGTGAATGAGTCTACTTTTTATGTTTTGCTGAATGATTGAAACAATCAAGCTTTTTCAACCATGTGTAAAATAACTCATTCAAGTAATAAATTTTGGAACAATAGTGTAGAAATGATAACCAAAGTTTGTTCTACCAGGTTCCAGAAAAATATTCTGTTTTAGAGTTTTGGTTCACTTAGTTTTCATAAGTGTAATAACATTAAGTGATATGATTTAGTCCTTTTTCCTTAGCCAGTTTTGTAGCTAAGTCTAGAGTTCAACCAAGCCTTTTCAACAGTAGTTTTCAAGTTTCATCCAAACCCTAAAAGTTAAAAGAAGTTGTTAGATTTGATAATTAAAGTATGCTCTAGCTAATTCAAGACTTAAACTCTAATTTCTGTAGTCGATGCACATCAATCTTGTTAGGTTTATAACCCTAGATGATATAGTTTTTCAAAATGCTCTCTTCTTGGTTCTTTTGAGAAAAACAGAGAGGGCTCTGTTTCTTTGAGTGTTGCATCCTCCAAAGTAGCTAATGAACAATCATTTTATTTCAAATAATTTTAGCATCTATAATTCGATGTTTAAATTTAAATATTTCATGAATAGCAGTTGCTTGTTTGATTCGAATTGTGTTTACCTGTTTATCTATCTGTTTTCTTTTTGCCATTTGGAGTTTGCTGATATTCTCTTTTTCTTCTTGTTACAACAGTAGAGACCGACATCATCGAAGAAGAAGAAGACGGTTCTGCAGATCCAGATTTTATTCCTGACAGTGATTTGCAAGGCAAGCAACTCCTTGATCACGTTGAGCCTGATAATTCACCTACTATATGTTGCTTTTGCTTATGTACAGTGCATCCGGATAATTCTCCCTAAAAGTGCTATTTTGGGTTAGAACTGTAGTTAATCCTGTAAATTATGGTTTGTCTCAATCTGTATGGACTTGTGAACCTTGCAAACCTTAGATTGAGCTAGTCATACTTAATGTCATGTTTGGGTATAACCGCTAGCATAATAATATTTCCTGCTTAAGCCTCTCGTTGGTGTTTTCAGTCTTTTCAACCGTCATATAATCTTTTGGGAATTGGTTGATGATAATTTGCTAAAAACCCTTAAACAAAATTATGGTTTGACACGGGTGATTATTTGGCGCTAGCCGGTTGTGCAAAAGGATTTGCACGTAGCGAGGGTGGAGTATCGCCCGTGTCGGATTAAGGACCGAGCAAATGGGATGTTGTAGAACCATGTTTTCGTGCAGCCACAAGGGCTTGTATGGGCGGGTCTTAGCTTAATAAGTTGTTTAGATTTGGCTTTGCATCTATGGAAGGCGGAGATTGCACAGCAGTCCGGTCAGTGCATGCAGTAGGGGTTTCTACATACTAATGCAACGGTGTACGCCTTGCCCTGGACAGAGACGTGGTGTGTGTGTGATAATGTGGATCCACGGCTTGGGTGAGTGTCTCTGTCTTGAGGCGAGGTTAACGTCCGGGCTGGTGTAAAGCCATATCTAAATAATGTAACACTTTGTATGATCTCCTTGCCGACACACAAGGAAGTGTGTTAACGGCACGGCAAAAGAGGTTGATCATTCCTTGTGGGTAAAGTGTACACCTCTGCGAGTGAAAAATCGATCGATTAGCCGCGCCATGATAATGGGCACTTGGGAAATCCTCCCAATGCTAGAGTTTTGGTGATTTCCAAAATGGGTTGTGCTTTTGGAAACTGTTTTTCAACCATCTTTTGTGTCAAAGGATTGACACCGGAGTTATATGCAGTCGGGTAGACTGGGTTGAAAATCTGGAATATTTGCTTATCATTCTGTCTTTCAATTGCTTTTATTAAAATGCGATGTTGCAATCTATTATGCTTACTTTTTTTAATGTTTCATGCAAATGCAAAATGACCATAGCCTGTCCATTGCTCAGCCTGCATAATTATTTATTTGCATCTGTGAACCAATATAAGTCTTGCTGAGTACCAATGTACTCAATCTTGCATCTGCTGTCTCAGAGGAAGAAGATTGCGATCTGCCAGACGACGCTTTCTTCCAGGCAGGTCTCGGGGGTTTTGACGATAGCCTCTTCTAGGTTGTCTAGTCAGTGCCTGAGGGTTTAGTGGGCATCCGCAAGGCTGTTTGGAATTTCAGTTTCCTTTTGGTTTTTCGTTTTTAATTTCCGCCGTTAAAATGGTTTAAATTTGTACTGAACTCTGTATAATTATTTCAGTGATGTAAGATCTTCTATATGTTTGCGTGTATGATTTTGATACGAATGTTGTAAACATGTGAGTGCTAGCTACTGATCCAGGGAATAGCACAGTAATCACATGGAGGTTCCTGTTCATCAGAACAGGGTCTCACACCATATGGAAAAGAGTCCAGCCAAAATAGAAAATGACAAGCAGGGATTTGGCCAAGCCAAGCAAGGAAAGAAAGAGATAATGTCGAATTGGATTTGGAGAAGGAAATAGTCCAACTCGGATTGCCAAAACCATCTGACCTTTAAAAGTTAATAAATTTCACATCCTAACTCGGATTAAGGCATTCTTAGACTTTACTGAAAGCTTAAAACATCATCTAAATTTCACTCCATTATGAGAGGTCCAGAATCTGCTTCCTTTTATGTTTAAATTGGCCGAAAAGCTTCAGCCTGCGAGTTGGCCAAAATTACAGTTTTAAGTTGCAATCTCTTTCATCTCTTAGAGTTCAAGTTGTATATATTTAGGAGTTGAATTTGAGATAGTCTTTATGTTTTTGGCCATGCATGAGCACCAATATGAGGCCAAGGGATGTACTACATGTGGAGAGAGATTAAAAATTATGAGTTGAGTTATATGAAATAAGGAAAAGGCATTGGGCACCATGATTGGTGTGATTGCCATGAATTGAGAGAGAGCGTGAGTTGCTGCACAAGAGAGAAGAGAGAGAGAGAGAGAGTTGATTACACAAGTTGAAGACTTGTTGTTTTCATATTATACCGTAGTAATTCTTTGGAATTATATCTTTTCATATTGGTTTGCAAGTTATCTTGTGTGGTACCATGATAGACCGGCTATCTCACACATCAATTAGCAATTCCCGCTAGTTGATCCTTATCATTTGGTATCACAGCTTTTGTTGCTCACGGTGCCATTGTTTTGTTGCTGTGAAGGTCATCAATGGAGGATATGGAGCTTGTCATCCAACTTCATTTTGAATTGGGTGCATGTGAGAAGGATCCATTATTGAAGATAGATAAGAAGGATATGTTCTTTCAATGATACCAAGTGAGGAACACCGGTTGTGCCATGATGACGGATCAAGGTGATGTTAGGTTGTGTCTCGATCTTTCGATGAGAGCGATAACTATCGATTTGGTGGAACTGACTTTGACGATCTGACTACAACGTACGATGACGATGCACCTTATTAATCGCTAAACCAACTCCGGAGGGTTATTGATCTTGCTGTAGGCACAATCAACCTAAACACGAGGTTCAATTCCTGCAAGCAACCGAAGAACAAGCAAGAACAATAGTAAAAGCAATCTGAAATTGCGAATATGAATGAAGGCAAAACATCGTGGGGTTCTATTGAAGGTCTTGACAAGGTAACTGTCCAACACAACTCGAAGACTCAAAGTTTGCACTTGGCTAAACTAATCAAACAAAAACCAAGTGTGTAAGGCGGCGGCTACTGAGTTTATAAGAGGGAGGGACGTGAGCGGGACGTCCTAGGGTTATGTGCAGCTAGGGGGGCGCACACAACTTGGGCTTGAGCCCCCACACGCTTATAAGGCCCGAAGCAGCCAAAAACAGTATTGTAGTGTATTGTTTTGATGATTTCGACTGATTCACGATGAATCTGGAGCTAGGGCCAGACCCATTGGAAAGGTCTTGTTGTAAGCTTTCAATCAAATACAAGAACTCTCTAATCGAACACCGTATGCATAAGTTATGCGTGTTTTATTTCAGGCTGGTATCCGGAGGCCGAATTGGATTCCAGGACGTGATGGATTTGATATCTCTCTCTTCTTTGCCCATGGATGACGTGTTGGAGTTGGTACAGCCAGGTGTGATCGTATCTATAGTAGTGATGTCCTCGTCATCCTCCCCTTCTTGAATTTGAGTCGTCCTCGACTCAAGCTCACCTTTTAGCTCATCTTTAGCACCAAACATTCTCATATAAGTCGTGCATTTATTTAAATAAAATAGTAGCTCCGCCTCTTTATATATTTTAAAGACATGAAAGACATTTAGAGCATTCACCTGATAATTTTTCATATAGCTCAACACTTCTTTTCAGCATATAATGGCATGATGAAAGCTAGCACTCTTAGATGCTTCCTCCCCTCTTTGAAGGAAAACCATCCTTGGTTTCGGACAAGCTGGAAAAGAAACAAGTAACAAAAAGAACAACGTGTATGCAATATATATGTATATATCCCATATTTCAATGTTCTTTTGGATTCGCGGAATGCTATTTCCATAACAGCAAATGAGGAAATCAGATTTAAGCAAAACACCTTTCCTCACAATTTTGCGACTCATTTTGTGGTTATAAATGAAGCATATAACATAAATATTAACATGATTCAGTTTGCACCTTAATTTGCAAATATAAGTAAAGCACATATTTATTCCTATCCTTGGATAAAGAATATTTATGTTTTGTAAGCCTCGTTCAATAACATAGATGGGCAAAACTACAAGTTTTGGCAACAAGCATAGCTCATTCATATGATCAGATTGTAAACAAGCAATATCAAACAATTCCAACAATGGTGACACAATCTTAATGGGCTTCCACTCATCAACTACAACATGCTGATTTGTAATACAAGTCAATGTACTAAAATTCGAACAATGAGGTAGCAAGCTATGGGTATCACACATATCAGGAAAATTTACATGAAACAAGCTGTTGCATAGAACTAGGATTGCCCAAAACAGCAAGCTTCAATTCAGCAAGTTTATCATAAGTTATGCATATTCTATAGACATGAAACTTGCCATCTATGCCATATTCCTCAACTAAATTAAATTTAAAATAGTAGGCATAGGTGCTAGATAAAGACTTAAGAGATGAAATTTTAGAAATCTTATTCATAGCACAATTCAAGCTAATAGGCTCATTCAACATGATATAGCACAAAACAATGGTAAGGGATATTCTAGCTATGACTTCCTTATGTGTAATCAGCACCACATGATTCAAATTATAAGCATGCAATTCATCACATGGTTCTACAATTATGGCACAAGATGGTAACTCACTAGAATTAAGTACAGCAGGAATATACTCATAAATTTGCTCCCTTTCTTATTGTAAAATCAGATTTGTACTATGGTCATTAGCGTCTTCCACAGAAGAAGTAGGTACCTCAAAACTTTAACTTGATAACACAGGTTTTTCAGCTTGTTGCTCCCCTTCTTTAGAAGTAACCTGCATATTAAATGGAACAGCAACAACAGAAGTAACAGAAGTAGATTAGATTACGTTAGTAGAATCATCCTCACATGTGCTATCCTCTGCTTCACTCAAATTTTTTGGTATTTCTTTCTCATGCTCAGGGTGTATGCTCTCATTAAGGTTTAGTGCAGCGCATGCAACAGGAGTAGCATTTAACTCAGTAGGAACTTGAGCTTTGGTTACTTGTCTTCTCTGTATTTTTCTTTTAGCTTCACAAGAAAGATTAAGCAAACATGACATAGAATTGAATTATTTACAAGATATCATGATCTGAATATCAAAATCTAGCCCAAAATAAAAGTTGTTCATCCGAGTCTTTTCGGTCTCTTCTAACCCACAACGCAAATATCTACTCTGAAATTCTTGGTAGTACTCATTCATAGTTTTACTACCTTGTTTTAGACATTGCAATTCATTCTGTAATTTGCGAGCAACATATGAAGGAACAAATCTAGCTCTCATAATTTTCTTCAATTTAATCCATGTGCTAGGGATGTCGTGTTTTTTACGCATATAATCATTCCACCAAAGAGCAGAAAAATCGATAAATCCACTAGTAACAACCCTAACCTTTTCATGCTCAGGAATTCCATGATTATCAAATGATTGTTCTACAGCTAATTCCCAAGTAAGATAACCTTCAGGATCATATTTACCACTAAAAATGGGTATAGTGAACTTACTTTTAGTACGTGTGCTATGTCGTCGCACCTCCCATGGTGATGAAGCTGTGCTCGTACGATCTTCGTATCTTGGAGTGTGAACTATCTCTTCTCCTAGTATGCTGTTGGCCCAAGCACTACGACGTTGAGAACATGCCATTGTTAGTGAAGACAATAAACAAATCACAAGGATATGTCCCTACCAACGACTAGGATGTGCTGAAAAGTCGATCAACTCTCACGCTTTAACCAAAGCTCTTACAAGTTCTTACCGTGTAGTAGGAGTTGTTGGCCGTTGGCGGTGTCAAAAGTTCTCTGAAGATTGGATAAAGCGATTACCAAGGGACCGAACAAACATACAAGGTAGAATATGTGGAGCTAGGTAGGCTATACTTATTTCCAATACAATCTGATAATTCTAGTTTTTGTAATGATAAGTAATGACCCAAACTATAATTCACAAGCCCTAGTTGCCGATCTCAAAGATATAAGCAAATTTCAAGACAATACACGAGCAAAGATAATGGAACTTATGCAATCAAGAAATGAGCTATAAAATTTAAATGAGGCACCAAAAGCTCTATTGCACAAGTCGTAGAGAGATGTTAGCTTATTGCTTCAAGAATGTGAAAAAGGGCACAAAATTGCTCAATAATTAATACAATTGCATAATCTAAAATAATAAACACAAATTAGGGTTTTGCTCAATGTAGTGCGACTGGCCACTATTTTCTTTTTTTTTCTTCTTCTCTTTTTTTTGCCTTTTGGCTCTTTCTTTCTCTTTTCTTTCTTTGAGTGACTTTCAGCCAACACTACTATGAACAAAGTTTTGGAATCCCTAACTCTATGTCATAAGATAGTATGATATGATAATTCAAGATTATGCAATGTATCAATATGAACAGCCCTAAGCAATATCAAATACCTAGTTTCAATTGGGATCAAAGTATTCGTAAAGGATGAATTGGTTCCCAAAGGTATGTGTACTGATATTTTTGGGGTTTTATGGATTGTGGATGCTACTGGACTCAACCAACTCAAAGGAACAAAGCTAGAACACGAATTGAAGCAAGATACCCAAATTCAATGTTACTAGGGTAGCAGATTTGTTGCCAAGATTAAAGCTTCAAAACGACCGAATTTATAAGGTTCACTATGGAAAGAATTAAAGCTTATGTCCTCATCTTTCAAAAGAGTACAAGAACATACAATTTGGAGCTCGGGTGTAAAAGTTATGGCTCAAAAACCGAACACCACAGAATACCCCCAATTTCAGCCTGCGAGACTGATTTCGTATCCGAATCAAATTCGGTTTGAAGGAGTCCAAATTACAAAGGACACCCAAAAACGTTTTTGTAGAGGACTCTTCAAGGATTCAGGAAAGTACAAAAACTTCTTAATCGGAGTTCAAACATGAGAATTATGATCAAAATACCGAACCGATCTGGATTGGAAGTATAACTTGCTTCACCAAATTTGACATCCAGATTAAACAAACTTGGATACGGAATTAGAGTCCATGCCCAAATAGGTTTTTGCAGAGCTCCTTCCCAGGTTTTAAGAAAGTGCAAGAACACTTGAATCCGAGCTCGTATGCGAAAGTTATGGAGAAAACAAAGTTCTAGACAGATTGAAAGAAAAGCTACGCGAAGGAAAAACAATCAGCAACTAAAACAAGGACTCTAATGGATCAAAACTTAACAAAACTCACTGAAATACCAGATTGAATCTAAAGGTTGAATTTTTTTGGAGTAATTTTCAATTTAGGACAGAGAACAAAAACTAATTTAAGATACTGAAATTCTCACCGATCAACTCGGCGCTCTGATACCACCTGATGTGATGTTGTGTCCTGATCTTTTTATGAGAGCGATAACTATCGATTTGGTGGAACTGCATATGACGATTCGACTATAACGTACGATGACGATGCGCCTTAGAAATCGCTAAACCAACTCCGGAGGGTTATTGATCTTGCCATGGTTACAATAAACCTGAACACGAGGTTCAATTCCTGCAAGCAACTGAAGAACAAGCAAGAACAATAGTAAAAGCAATCTAAAATTGCGAATATGAATAAAGGCAAAATAGGGTGGGGTTCTATTGAAGGTCTTAACAAGGTGGCTGTCCAGCACAACTCGAAGACTCAAAGTTTGCACTTGGCTAAACTAATCAAACAAAACCCAAGTGTGTAAGCTACTGAGTTTATAAGAGGGAGGGACGTGAGCGGGACGTCCTAGGGTTATGTGTAGCTAGGGGGGCGCACACAACTTGGGCTTGGGCCCCCACATGCTTACAAGGCCCGAAACAGCCCAAAACAGTATTGTAGTGTATTGTTTTGATGATTTCGACTGATCCATGATGAATCTGGAGCTGGGGCCAGACCCATTGGAAAGGTCTTGTTGTAAGCTTTCAATCAAGTATAAGAACTCTCTAATCGGACACCGTATGCAAAAGTATCTGCAGGCCGAAATTGATTCCATAACGTGATGGATTTGATATCTCTCTCTTGTTTGCCCATGGATGACGTGTTGGTGTTGGTACAGCCAGGTGTGATCGTATCCATAGTACTGATGTCCTTATCACAAGGGATTTTCATTAACGCACTGAGCAAGAAGCTTGTGGACAGGTTAGGATTGACAACAACACCACATCCAAAGCCATATAAGATGTCATGGTTGTATCTTCATATCCCAATTATGCAATAAGTGGAGGTAAAAAAATTTTAGATGCATATGTTGTTGTTGTTACTTGTGATGTAATTCCTATATATATATACAAGTATGTTCGTTGGTGCATAGATTCGAGTGGATAAATAAGCAGGGCATTTGGAGAATTTTTCCATGTGCTCGGTTCAGTCTTCCTTAGAAGAATACATGACAGGAGATCGAACCATGGACAGATCAACAATACTTGGAGAATCATCAACAGCATGACAATATTCAAGCTTATTTTGATGCACAACTGTGAGAATGCAAGATGAAAGCATAAGAAGATAAAAGGCGGGAAGAAGAAAAGATGGCCAAAGAAGCAAAAAAGCAAGCTGAACAAGAGGCCATTATTTCATGTCAAGAATAGCAAAAGGAGTTGCCTACTCATTATGGCAACATCGAAATTGAGACACAGCTAGAAGGTATGTGCATAATGACCAACAAGATTTGTATTGACAAAACTACAATTTTTGCAATGGGACAACGAACCAATGTGTTCAAATCAGTATGTAAAGTTAAAGGCAAAGTTTGCAAGCTCATCATTGATGGCGAAAGCTACAACAACCTCATTAGCAAAGATTTAATGCAAGCTTTGGGATTGGCAACCTACAGACGTTTGGAACCATATTATGCTCATTGGATGCACAGTGTTTGTAAGTTGAAAATTACTCATTGTATCAAAGTGTCTTTTTTAGTGGGTGATTATCAATAAAAAGTGGAGTGTGATGTTGTGCCAATACATGCATGTCACTTGTTGTTGGGACGATCGTGGCAATTTGATCGCAACACTACATATCATGGGAGGTCCAATAGGTAAACTTTGGTGCATGAGGGCAGATCATACACATTGTGTCCTATGCTAAAGAGTGCAATTCATGTTGGAGAGATCATCATCAAAAAGGTTGAATTTGATTTGGTTTTGATGTGTTTGGCCGTGCACAAACACCAATATAAGGCTAAGGGTGTACCCCTTGTGGAGGTAGATTAGACATTCTGAGTTGAGTTATATGAACTAAATAAAAGCCATTGGGCACCATGATTGGTGTGATTTCCTTGAGTTGAGAGAGAGAGAGAGAGAGTTGTTGCACAAGATAGAAGAGGGGGAGAGTTGAGTATGGAAGTTAAAGACTCGTCATTTTTAGATTGTGTCGAAGGAAGACCTTGTAATTCTATCTTTCAATATTGGTTTGCTAGGTATCGTGTGTGTGGTAACGTGAAAGATTGTGTATCTCACGCATCAATTAGCGATCCCCACTAGTTGATCCTTATCTAAAAATGATTTATTGACCTTTGTACATACGGATGCATATGGACCAACAAGCTCAATAACTAGAGATGGTTTTTATTACTTCATAACTTCTACTAATGACTTTAGTAGATATGATAACATCTACTTAATGAGGCATAAGTTTGTATGTTTTGAAAAGTTCAAGGCATTTTACAATGAGGTATAAAATCAATTTGGTAAGAGAATTAATCTTCTATGATCATATCGTGGGGGTAGATATTTGAGTGAAAAGTTTGGTGATCATCTAAAGCAATGAGGAACTTTTCCATGGTTCACTCCATCAGGAATACCTCAATGGAACGGGATATTTGAATGATGGAACCAAACTTTATCAGACATGGTTCGGTCCATGATGAGCCAATCTGATCTTTCATTGTTCTTCTGGGGATACGCATGCTAAGTTATACGATGTTCTCATATGATGAATATTGATAAACTTGACTTAATGAGATATGGAATTGTGGTGGGTAGGCACTGTTGTAAAATTTGTTATGGTATGGTAGGGTACGCCATTGGTCCTAGTCAAGCAAAATAGTTTTCACTCAAGTAAGTGATCGGGCAATAAAGAGGGTGCATTTAGCATATTTATGATGCGGATGTCTCGCCCGAGGCCATTTAAGGACTTAATCTTGTGCACCGTTGAACTAAGACTAAACGTGCGACCACATGTCTAGTATGGGATAGACTTAGATAAATAACCTATAGTATACCTGTGCTGCCATGTAGGTTGAATTGGAGGATTACTTCAGTGGATGTGCCAATAGAGGATTACTCTAACTCTATGAGACACCAGGTGTACAGTGCTGATTGCAGGGTTACTCCTTTCTCCCTCACAATGATGAGTCTCTCATTAAAGATGTGAGATGTATGCTGGGGGTAGACCAGCCATGTCATGTCCTAGGGTTGAGGGGAACTCACTAGGTAGGGTGGAGCTAGTGTGCAGCAGCGTAAAGGCCTTGTTGTGATCTTCTTAGCCTCACTCTACCATGTTGAGTGTGAGCAGGTAGTACAAGTTGATCATATCTTGTGGGTAAAGCAGTACAACCTCTCTAGAGTGTAAAACAATTCGAATAGCCGTGTCCGCAGTCATGGACGTGCCTAAGAATATCACATGAGATATAGAGTTTTCATGAAAATGATGGATTGTGAAATTGTTGGAAAGTGAACGCAAAGTTCACTTGTGATTTTGATGTCTAAAGTTAGCATGGATGAGTTATGTAGTTTGATGATGGTTTTAGATGGTGATGGGTGAAGCTAAGCCAATCTATTTATGTTATCTATAATTGGTTTAACAGTTATTATTATCTTTTCTCAAATTCGCTTTGAATCTATTTAATGTATTTCATGTAATTATTTCTTTCGTCAAAAAGAACCATATGGCTCTTCCTTTGTCAAGCCTTTTGTGAATATAATTTCATGTTTTCTCTAGAACTTGTTGAGTACTTCATGTACTCACGGCTATATGTCCTTATTGATCAGTTGCTGAAGAAAGACCTGTGAACATAGAGTTCTACAAGGAGTACTATGAGGACTTTGTGAACTAGGAGTGTGTTCTCCTAGATGATTGTATGTGGCATGTCGAATAGCCCAAGTTATATTATTTCTAATGCAAGAGTTTATTTGTCTCTTAAGCCCATTAAGGCATTGTTGTTTAAACCTTGACCATAAGGTCAATTGCTACTATTTAATAATAATTTGTTACTTTCTTAGTTAATTCATTACAATGGTATTTCATCTATGTTGCTACTCTGTGCATTAGCGTGATTCTAGACTAGTGCAGTATACACAGAGGGTTTCAGATTTGGTAATCCAGGTCCTGACAAAGATGAATCAAAGTCATATCTATTGTAGGTCACATCCCTATTTAGCACGGCCTTCTTAGCAAGGATTTCAAAATTATTTTCTTAATGGAACTAACCAATTGGCATTTAATAGTTTATCTCCTCTCATCTCATTCTGAGGTTCTTATTCCTTTTTCCTGCTAAAATATTGTTTTAAAAGTTTAATTTCATATCATCTCATAAAACTTCTCAAAGCCCTGGGTCTTCTACAATGATCTAGACCAAAGGAAGGATGATCCATAACTTTGAAGACCAATGGAGGAGCTGTTGGAATGATCAAGTCATCGGGAGTGTGCCTGACATGACTCTCATATAGGATGTGCCCAGTTGTCTTTGGGCATGTCATCCAATTTTAGTTTAGCAACGTATAGTTTGCATGTACTAGGATTTTATTGCTTGTGTGTTGGGTGTGTTTTACACTTGACATAGGCATTGTGTTGCAACCACACCTTAAGTTGAAAAGTTTATTGCCCCTTTTTTGTGTAGTCTTTTCAGCTATATCCCTTGTTGCTTTCTATCCTTGTGTAGTACCTCCTTCCCCGAGGTTAACTTAACACTCATTTACTATTTTTTCCTCTTACCTATCAAACCCTTAGTTTCGCCCCGCAGCTGGTTGATACTCGCTTTGAAGCCAATCGCGGTTCGCCAGTGGATGCTAGTGCACGTGCCAATGAGGTGTTTTTCCTATCGAGGAAGATATCAGCGGCGTGAGGTGTTTTCTGGTAGGAGATTCAGGCAGCCTAACTGGGATGGTCCGGCCTTTGCACCACGGCGGGCCAACTCAGTTTTAGCTCCTAGATCTTCTCCTATTGCTAGTTCTGATCTCGTAAGGGTTGAGCGTAAGAGAGACGTTAGAGTCCAGTCTTCTTCTTTGGCTGGCACCTTGAGGCATCATATGGTTCAATATTGGGTTCCCAGGTCTTCACTTTATCCCAGTACTGAGTCATTTCTCTCTTCTATGACTTGATCAGGTTCGTCAGATGGGGAAGGGAGAGGTTTGGACTGTCGACTCCGGTTGTTCTCGTCATATGACCGGAGACTCTCGTTGGTTATCTTTCCTAGTCTGAGTCCCCGGTTATGAGTTGATCACTTTCGGGGATACTTCATCAGGTAGAGTCATTGCTAAGGGTACCATTTGCATTAATCAGAATTTCACTCTTAATGATGTTGCCTTAGTAAGTAAGCTGTAGTATAATTTGTTTTCTGTTTCTCAGCTTGTCGATGACTCTTTCGAGGTAAGCTTCAAGAGTAGTGCCTGTAGAATCCTCGATTCTTCAGAAATGTTAGTTTGTGGGATTTCTATATATGGAAGTCTTTCGTGCTGATTTTTCTACTTCTTCCAGAGACTCTCACTGCTGTTTGATTGCTTCAGAGTCCCGTGATCTCTCCTTCTGGCATAGGAGACTTGGTCACATTGGATTTGATCATTTAACCCGAGTTAGCAGCTATGACCTCATTCGTGGTTTGCCTAAACTCAAGATGGTCAAAGACTTAGTTTGCTCTCCTTGTCGACATGGCAAGATGATTGCTGCTTCTCATCCCCCAGTCACTGTTGTGATGACAGATGCATCAGGACAGCTTTTACATATGGACGCTATTGGTCTAGCTAGAGTGCAGTCAGTAGGTGGGAAGTGGTATGTTCTTGTCATTATTGATGATTTTTCGAGGTACTCTTTGGTGTTTTTCATGGCCTCAAAGGATGAGTCTTTTACCCATTTCAGGGGTTTGGTTCATAGGTTGCCTCTTCAGCTCCCTGGTGCGCTATGAGCTATACGAGTACAGCACTCCTGTTTTGAGACAATGGCACGGAATTCAAGAACTCCTGTTTTGAGAGTTTCTATGTGGAGTCTGGTTTAGAGTATTAGTTCTCCTCTCCCTACGTCCCTCAGCAAAATGCCGTAGTAGAAAGGAAGAACAGGACCCTGGTAGAGATGGCCAGGATGATGCTAGACGAGTACAACACTCCTAGGAAGTTTTGGGCTGAGGCTATAGCTACTGCTTGCCATGTTTCTAATCGTGTATTCTTGAGAGCACATTTGCATCGCACTTCTTACGAGTTGAGGTATGAGCGAAAACCCAGTGTTTCTCATTTTCGTGTGTTTGGTTGCAAGTGTTTCATTTTGAAGTCTGGTAACCTAGATCGGTTTGAGTCTCGTTCTTCTCATAGTATCTTTCTGGGTTATTCGACTTCTTGTCGTACCTATAGGATCTGGAGTTGCGATGCGCATAGGATCATAGAGACCTGCGAGGTGACCTTTGATGAGGTTAGCCCAGGAGCTAGACCTAACATTTCAGGCTCTTCTTCCACCTCTGAGACCATCTTTATAGAGGATGAAAATGTTGGAGATGATGGTGTTCCACCTGATCTAGTCCCCTCTACACCTGGGGTGCCTCCTGTTTCTATGTCTGCACCTCAGGGAGACCAGCCCTTGCCTTCTGACTCTCATGCAGCTACTGGCTCTGATCCTACCTCTTCTATGCATGAGGTAGAGGCCACTTCTGCTTCTGAACCTTCCCGTCATATTCAGCATTCTCAACCACCTGATCAGATCATTGGCGATCTGTTTGAGCGGGTCGCTCACTCAAAATCGGGTGTGTCCAGTTTCTGCCTCCATTCTGTCTTTGTTGCCTCCTTTGAGCCGAAATATGTTTCTCATGCATTATCCGATGAGTCATGGATTAATGCTACACATGAGAAACTTGAGAACATCGAGAGAATAAGGTATGGCAGCTTGTTGAGCCCCCATCTGGTCATAATGTCATTGGGACCAAGTAGGTGTTCAAGAACAAGCAGAGTGAGGATGGTGTTATTATTAGAAACAACGTTAGACTAGTTGCACAGGGCTTTTCTCAGGTTGAGGGTCTTGACTTTAAGGAGACTTTTGCCCGTGTAGCTAGACTAGAGGCTATTAGGATCCTACTTGCATTCTCTACATCCAAGGGCTTCATGCTTTTTCAAAAGGATGTTAAGAGTTCATTCCTCAATGGGTATATTGAGGAAGAGGTGTATGTTAGGCAACCTCCAGGATTCGAGAACCCCAAGTTTCTGAGTCATGTATACAAGCATTCCAAAGCTTTGTATGGACTCAAGCAGGCTCCCAGAGAATGGTATGAGAGGCTCAAGTCTTATCTTCTCAGCCATGTCTTTAAGATGGGCATAGTAGACAAGACTTTGTTCTTCCGACATCATGAGTCCTATTTTCTTCTCGTCTAGATTTATTTGGACGATATCATTTTTGGTGGCTCATCTCATTCTCTTGTATCTCATTTTTCTAATGTGATGAGCATAGAGTTTGAGATGAGTATGATGGGCGAGTTGAGCTACTTCCTTGGCTTCTAGATCAAGAAAACTCGAGAGGGCACCTTCTTGCATCAAGTCAAGTACACATGGGACCTCCTGAGGTGGTTTTACATGTTTGACGGGAAGCCAGTAATGACTCCTATGGCCACCACTACTGTCCTCGAGCCTGATGAGGATGGTGAGCCTGCTGATCAAAAGGAGTTCCAGAGCATGAGTGGCTCTCTCTTGTATTTCACTGCATCGAGGCTGGACATACACTTTGTTGTGTGTATGTGCGCTCAATTTCGGGCTTCTCCTCACGCCTCTCACCGCCAGGCGGTGAAGCGCATGTTCAGGTACATTTGAGCTACCATTGATTATGGTATTCGGTACTCTTCTTCTTGTCCTCTTAGAGTCTTTTTCGATGCAGACTTCGCTAGTTGTAGGATAGATAGGAAGAGCACTTCAGGCACTTGCCAATTCATTGGCACTTTTCTTGTTTCTTGGTCATCTAGGAAGCAGTTTGGAGTCGCACAGTCTACCGCTGAGGCTGAGTATGTTGCTACAGCTAGTTGCTGTAGCCAGGTGCTCTAGATGAGATCGACCTTGCGGGACTTTGGGTTAGAGATAGAGGGTGTTCCACTTTTCTATGATAACACTTCTGCTATCTGCATTGCTAAGAACCTAGTGCAGCACTCCAGGACCAAGCACATTGATATTAGATATCACTTCCTTAGAGACCATGTAGAGAAGGGGGATATTGCGCATCAGTTTGTAGAGAGTGACATCCAGATAGCCGATATCTTCACCAAGCCTTTGGATAGCTATAGATTTGTTGTCTTAAGGAGTGAGCTTGGAGTCGTGTGCCCTTACGGCTTATTGTGAGGGGGAGCTAGTTTATATATTTTGTATTATATGTTTTTTTCCAGTATTTCCTCTTATTTGCTTTTTTTGGGTGATTATGGGCTTATTTTCCTGAGTTGAGTTCACTTCACTTATACTTCTAGCATGCTTTGCATGGACCTCTCATCTTATACTATAGGTTGCTATCATGCACAATTAGTTGTTCTCTTTTCCCTCTAGGTTGAGTTCCCTCACAGTCTTATAAGTCTAGCAGGTGTTAGGCCCCCTGGGTAGATAGGGTCTGTGTGCACTCCCTAGTTTAGAATCTAGAGTCAGTTTCTCTATGTCAGTCATTGGGGAAGATGAGAGCGAGTCTGTACCGTGGTGAGTCTCTTATATCTTTTCTATACTCTATAGCCATGGAATTTGCAGTTTTCTAGACTTCTTCTCCTCATTTTGTATTTCTGGTTTCCATTAAATTGATTTGGGTTTTTCTTACACCTAATTCTGGTAATAACTCATTTTAACCAGATTTAGGCTTAAATTGATTCACTTGTTGAGGGGGAGTTTTGGAATCTATTCATGCATAGCATATAGACTTTATTTTCGATTTTATGAGCTTTGTCTATTATGCAAATGATCGTTTCTTCATGCTGCTACGTTATATAGGGAAAGTCTATAGCTTAGATATGTCCAAGTTTATTTATCTTGCTAAGCTTGCAAAAAAATTGAAAAATGCGCTTTCAATGAAAAACTAGATAAGACATGTTGCTTTTTCTTGCTAAGTTTCTTCTCTAGGGGTATTTACCATGATTTGTGAAATTTTGGAGTTCTCTAGAGTCCCTACAGCAACTTGGATGAAACTAGATTGATCCATATTTGAGTCCTTCAAAATTGCTCATATGTGATAAAATGAAATCAAGAAAAAATTTGACTCTTTTTTGCAAAATTGATCTCAACACTTTATATTCACGAGACTGCCTCCTATTGCACTTGGGATGAACTTGGAATATATTGTATATGACCAAAATCATTCTCTTAAGAGTTTCTCTTGAGATGATCGAAAATGGCTTGAGTCAATCACTTGAAAAATGCAAATATAAAAAAATAAAAAACATATGTGGGTAAAGAATGCAAATTATGTCAAACATGTGCACCCCGCTATGTCTTTTTCAATCTTAAAGCAAAATTTGCATTCAATGAAGAATAATATGAGCTTGAAGGACCTTGTATTCACCTCTAGATTCCCCAAAGTGTTGAGTAGGTTGGACTCTAGGTCTTCCAATTGATCCTTTGAATGGCTTTGCTTCTAGTTTTGAAACTTGTGTCAAGCATTGCACGTACCAAATCTTGCCTAAAAATGATTTTTTAAAAAAAACTAGGCTTGCTACCAAAATTTTCTATTTGCACTTGGACATGTCTTAACCTAGTCTCAATTGTCATTCAAATAGCTTGGTGTTATATCTTGTCTTTATGGTCAATTGGATATTCTTCAAGGCTCTCCTAGGATGCATATCATAGTCAAATAAAGGGGGAGAAATCTTGATGCCTATATTTCCAAAAGGGGGACAAAACGTAGAAAAGGCATCATTAAAAAAATAAAAATGTGAATGCTTATTTGGTTCTTATGATCTTGGTAAATCCGTGCTATTTCTTATGGATCATAATCACTTAATCACTTTTGGCACTTATGATTCGATTTTAGAGTTTTTGTGGAAAACATGCTCTTTCTTAAATTTAACCCCAAAATCCAAATCCTCTTGAGTTTAGCTCTAGCTCCAAAATCCCTTTCGTCAACTTGGTCATGATCTCAATTCTTTTCTTTGGACCAAGTTTGACTTTGCAACTAAAATTGCTTTCTTCATTTTTCAAACTCAAAACTAATTCATTTTCGTGTGTTTGTCAATATACTCATCAAGGGGGGATTGAAGGACCATGTGGAGGTCTACCCAGGTTTGTGATGAGTATTTTAACTAAACTTGAGATTGGTATGCTTTGGTTTGAGTTTGATTTGAATTGAATTTTCAAATTGAAGCAATTTGAGCCTTTATCTGTTATTCCGGTGCTACCAGGTGAGTGGTAGCACCGGCTCAAATGGCCGGTGTGAAAATATCATAGAGGTGCGTTTTTGGGCATTTTGGCGGGTTCATTACTACCGCCCATGGTAGCTCGGTGCTACCGGGCGAGCGGTAGCACCGGCCCTTGGAGCGGTGTGAAAAATCCAGAGAATGTGTTTGTTCGGTATGGCGTAAGGCGGTGCTACCGGCCATGGAGCCCGGTGCAACCGGGTGAGCAATAGCACCGACACTTTACGGTGTAAAAATTCCAGAGAAGGTATTTTCTAGTGCTGGCGTAGAGCGGTGCTACCGGCCTGGGGGTGGTAGCACCGGTCCACTATGTGCGGTGCTACCGGCCTGAGGGCGGTAGCACTGGTCAGGATTAACAAAGTTGAATTTTGATTTGTGGACTTTGATAAATCTATTGCATATCTTTGTGGGCAAGGCTATGTGAGGTGTTTCCTTGTTTTTGATGGTTGCACGATGACGGTGTTAGGTTATGGTGAGGTGAAGGATGACCGGGACTAGGCGAGGAGCATCGGAGGTCCAGACGGTCGAGGATCACCGAAAGATGATCGAAGACGGAGTCGGTGCAAGCTAAAGAAGACAAGGAACGGATGAGATGCTAGCTAGAAGCTGCTTGGATCAATGAGGGCCGTCGGATCGTGGTCTAGTTAATAGGATAGTGGGTCTAGTTAGTATGCTTTGAAAACTATGCTAGAAAACCCAGTTTGTGAGGGTCTTGGTGGCTGTGTGAGTGGGTCAATCCTAGCCATTGATAGGGTGCCCTAGGGTTGAGGGACTCATCCAAGGGTGGTAGGTGGCCCAGAGTAGTATAAATAGAGGGAGAGGGGTGGCTTTCCTCCTCTTGAAGGTTTTAGACGTTTGGTGCTCCTTTGAGCTTTGCCCACTTTGTTGTGAGACTTTGTAAACTTGCCTTCCAGAAATGAATGTTTAAATTACAAGTCTGAATTTATTTTGTACATTTACATTATGCTTTAAATTCAGTATTTAAATTCAGCACTTACATTCTTGCAATTTACTTTCATGCAAGTTGGATTTGCCTCCCCTCCTTCTACATGCTTTTGGATTTGTCTCCTCTTCTTCTAAATGCTTTTGCTTCTTGTGCTGAGGATGTTGATTGATGGATGAATCTTCTTTAGATCATATCTCAATCATCTAGCAATCCATGCATGTTTTTCTTGGAAGAAACCGATCTTGTGTTCTTAATTGAATCATTCTTATAGATCGCGTTTGTAGAGTGTGTGACTTGTGCTTTTGCTTGCTGTGACAAGTGGGAAGCTATTCAAAGATCATCTTGATCATCAAAACCCCACGAGCAAGCCTTAGGTCGAATTCTTGAGTTCTTGCGTAAACTCGGTGTGTTCTTCCTTCATGGGCAAAAAGATCAGAATTTTGACGTCAATCCTTGCAATTGAAGGTTGGAATAAGTTCCTGACATCCCTAGGATCACATCTACCAAGTTTCGTGAGTTTTTGTCGAGCCGATCAAAAGATTTCTCAAAATTTGCTTTTAGGTCGTGTTGATTTTTCAGTCTGTTCTTCAGCTGTTCTTGAGCCCGGTGCTACCGCTCCTCTAGCGGTGCTACCGGCCCTCCTGCGGTAGCACCGACCAGACATCAATAGGCTCTTTTTTATTGGCTCCTTTTGTATGTTTTCTTCGCAGGCTTGTTTGGATTATTTTTGGGAGAGAATTTTAAGTTGTGACCATTCACCCCCCCCCCCCTCTGTTCACCATCTCAATCCTTCAGATATCCATCTCAATTTTAGTACTGCCTATCACCCTCATACTGATGGATGGACTAAGCATGTAAATCAAATCCTCGAGGATATGCTAAGAGCTTGTTCCTTGCTTATGGTGCCAAGTGGGATAAGTGTCTACCCTATGCCGAATTATCCTACAATAATAGTTATTAAGACAATCTACAAAAGTCTCCATTTGAAGCACTACATGGAAGAAAGTGCAGAACCCCTCTCAATTGGAAGGAGGCTGAAGAAAGATAATTGTTTGGCCTAACCATACTGCAGGAAGGTGAAGAGCAAGTTCAGCTAATTCGAGACAGGTTGAAGATAGCTCAAACTAGACAAAAGAGCCATGCAGATAATTGTCATTGAAATTTGAGTTTTGAGCCCAATGATTATGCCTATCTCAGAGTCACCCCTCTCAAAGGAGTTAGGAGATTCCAAGAGGAAACCTTGAGCCCAAATATATTAGACCATTCAAAATCTTGGAACATAGAGGAGAGGTTACTTACTAGCTTGAGATACCTCAGTCTTTTGCTAGAATCCATGATGTGTTCCACATATCGCAATTGAAGAAGTATCTGTGAGTGCTAGAGGAGCAAATGCCGTTGGAAGCCATTCATCTCTAGGATGATCTCACCTATAAGGGCAAGCCTATCAAAGTTCTAGAAGTGGCAAAGTGTATCACAAGGAGCAAGATCATTCGCTTTTGCAACATCTAGTGGAGCAACCATTCAGAAGACGAAGCTACTTGGGAGTGTGAATAGGATCTTAAGGCCGAATTCCTGCACCTTTTCCTTAGCCAGCTTGAATCTCAAGGTCGTGATCCATTTAAGGGAGGTAGGTTTGTAACACCCCAATTTTTTGCACCTTTTGGAAGATTCAAAAATAAAGGAAACATTTGGATTTTTCTTGAATTAAATAAAGTTTAATTCAATTTTTTCAAATTATAAGATTTAATCTAACTAATATATACATAAAATAAAATAAACCTAGCCTTAGTTGGATTCCTTGTGCTGCAAGGAATTGTTTTGTATTTTTTGGAGCTTGTTTGCTATTTACTTGAATTTATTTAAATTTCTAGCATTTTTCTTAATTCAGAAATCGTATTCTTTTACTCAAAGTTCCTGTGGACCGATTCCTCGACTCAGCCCACCTCCGCTTGGTCTAGCTTCATGGCGCACCTCCCCGACCTGCCCTACCGACCCACCAGCGCAGCCCACCCGAGCGTCAAACCCTAGCACTATTTTTCTTCCACCAGAAACCGCATTGCCACCGACACAGAGTTTGTGTGCTGCACATTGTACACATCATCCAGGCATATAAAGCTAAGCCATCCGCATCATGAGGATGGCCATAATCTCCTCTTCTGAAACCCTAGAGCGCCACTCTGGATTACATCGCCTCCACGCCAATTGGAGCTCGAGAAGCCATGCGCTATGCCATCTTCTCCATCGAAATTCATCACTGTTGGTGAGTCTTCTCTGCCCCCATGTTTAGCTTCGCTTTATCGTGTGTCTACATGGTGCTTCTTCTTTTTTCCCAGAGATGCATTGCTTCGTCTTTGCCGCCGCAAGCTCGTCACGCCTTCGCTTTCTTCTTTGCCACCGGTCGCCAGAGTAGTCTCTGGAGGAAACCAACCATGTCATGGTGCTCATCGTGCTCAGTTTGTCTAGATCCAACCTTCCCCATGTCGTTTTCACCATTGTTGCCTTCGCTAGTGATCGGCTGAGCTTGCCATCATCCCAAGCCAACGTGGATGCTCACATGGCTACCAGCTCACCGCCAAATCAGCAAAGCCATCGCCATGTCACCCGATCAGTGCTTGCATGGCTAGATCTGAACCTAGAGTCAATGACATGTGGGTCTCGCTTGTTAGTCCTTACTCCCATGCACCTCGTCCACTATGGACAATAGTTTTCCCGTGGACTTGGTCCATAGACCATGGCCCAAATGTCAGCTTCTTAGTGGGACCCACCTGTCAGCCACTCATATTCTCTCCCTTTTATTTCATGATTTTTTTCTCCTATCCAAACTTTCGAAAACCCGTTCTCTTTCACACTAGCTCCGATTGAACCCATTCAAATTATTAAATTCATCTAAAATTGAGCTCTTCATTCCATATCCATCTATTTTCAATTTTGAGTTTATTTGAGTCTCTGTTTGTTGTTTATTCATATTTCTTACTTTCTTTTTTGGTAGACATTGATCCCTAGGGTGCGAACGAAGGATTCAAAGAGCAAGACTCAGCAATAACAGTTTACGAGCAAGGCAAGTCGTAACACTTGATCATTTTGAACCTATATTTGCAAAAGTATTTTGTTTCATACAAATTAGATACTATTTCTATAATAATGTTATTTACTAGGAGTAACTAAAAAACTACTTGTCTTCATGCCATATTAATTATTGAAATACCATGTATCCATTGTGACCATAGGTTGGGACATTAATAGTTGGACGAAAATATATTACCAACAATTGGGTTACCATAGCTATGCTTAGTTGTATGATGTGCTCATATCACATGATGAATATTGATAAACTTGATATAATGACATATGGAATTGTGGCGGGTAGTCACAATTGTAAAATTTGTTGTACCGTCAGAGGTTATGCCTTTGGTCTTGGTTAAATAAAATAGTTTTTACTCGAGCAAGTGATTGTGCAATAAAGGGGGTGCAATTAGCATATTTGGGATGTGGATGTCTCACCCGAGGCTATTTAAGGACTTAATCTTATACGCCATTGAAAAGAGCCTAAACATTCAACCACATGTCTGGTACGGGAAAAACCTGACTAAATAACCTATAGTATATTTGTGCTCCCATGTATGGTTGAATTGGTGGGTTACTCTAGTGAGTGTGCGAGTAGAGAGTTACTCTGACTCGCTGTGACACTAGGTGTACAGTGCTAATTGGATGGTTACTCCTTTCTCTCTTACAATGGTGAGCCTCTCATTAAAGATGTGAAATGCATGTCGGGGGTAGACCAGTTAGGTCGTGTTCCAGGGTTGAGGGATAAACTCACTTGGCAAAGTGTGCTAATGTGCAGTAGCATAAAGGACTTATTGTGATCTTCTAAGCCGCACTCTACCATGTTGAGTGTGAACAGGCAGTATAAGTTGATCATATCTTGTGGGTAAAATAGTACAACATCTACACAATGTAAAACTATTTGAATAGCTGTGTCTGCGGTAATGCACATGAGATATAAAGTTTTCATAAAAATGATGGATTGTAGAATTGTTGGAAAGTGAACGGGGAGTTCACTTGTGATTTTGATGTCTAAAGTTAGACCTGATGAGTTCAGTGGTTTGATGATAATTTTAGATGGTGATGGGTGAAGCCTCACCAATCTATTTATGTTATCTAGTATTGGTTTAATAGTTAATTATTATATTTTCTCAAATACGCTTTGAATCTATTTAATGTATTTCAAATAATTATTGCTTTCTGCAAAAGAAATATATAGCTATTCCTTTGTCAAGCCTTGCATGAATATAATTGCATCATTTCCCTTTGACTTACTAAGTGCTTTTTGTACTCGTGGCTATATGCTCTTGTTGAACAATTGCTGAGGAAGGATTCGAGACCAGATTTCCAAATCTAAACCCTCTGTGTATAACTGCACTAGTCCAGGATCAAGTAGTGCACACAGTGAAATATAGTGATGATAACGCATCCATATCACGAATCAAATTATTAGTAACTAAACAAAAGGTAATGGCCTCATGCCAACAATTACAAATAAATAGCTACATGACTTAAATTCAACAAAGTAGTAGCAAAAATGAGATAAGCGTACCAGGATAAGCCTAGCCATTTGCCCAAGAGGCAATCGACTGGGGTACGCATCCTAGTAATCCGGTTCTACCTCTTGTTGGTTCGGCGATGCTTCATCGACGATGTATACACGCGAAAACGAGCACAAATAAATAAAATAAATATAAAAAATTTCAAAAATTGAAAAGAATGGTATTGGAAGCTAGAGTTTGAATTTATATGAATTTACAAATTTGAATCACTAAATTTGGAGCTCGAACGGAGGAGAACGGGCTCTCAAAATTGGCTCGGATCAAGAAATTCAGAAAAATTGAAAATGGAGAGAGAGTGAACAGTGTGGCACATGGCGTGCTGTGATTGGTTGGGCTTTTGGAATTTCTAGAAAAAGGAAAAAATAAAATGCATTTTCTTTTTACACGTGAAGCCCTCATGTCAGCGGCTCGGTTCACGGTGAACAAATTGCCCCGAGGCGATTAGGGATGACATAGCGGGGTGCGCTGATGTGGAAGGACACGCAGCGGCTAAGGATGAGGTGGCGTGCCTTGTGGTGGCTAGGGCTAGCATGGCACGCTAAGCGACGATGAAGTGGCCACCACGTTGTTGCTGACGCAGCACGGTCGATGTAGTCGCCACATCAGCTCGCAGGTCCAATCTAGCGCCAACTAGCATGACACGAGGCACCACACACATGACGCGTCAGCACGATCTCATCGGAGCGGGAGAAGACAACTCGGCCGAGCACAAAACGCTACGGAATCAATAAGGGATTTGGAGAAAAAGGACACGGCCGATGAGAGCAATTGAACGGGACCAATGATGGTGGTAGCGGATCACCGCCAGTGGAGAGCAGTGGTGAAAATCCTCAATGGTGCGGTGGTAGGGAAGATTGACTAGGGTTTTGGTTTTGACAGCTACTCCGTGCGAGAAAGCTTGGGAGAAGAGCGGGGAAAGGTTGCAGCGCTCATAAAGAAGAACACGCTGAAGAGACTGGCTCGGATATGGCTCGGGCAGGCGCGGATTTAGCAATGTCCAGTGTGGGAGTTCGCAGTAGAAGAATCTGGCTCAGAGACAATGCACAGTAGTTGACAGGCAGGTCCCACCTACAGGCGGCTCGGGCGCAGAGCGGATCAAACCGTGTGGGTGGGCCAAGGAAGGAAATCTAGGCTAGTGCGGAAGGGGTTTGGGCAGAAGGGGAGAGGGCCTAGAGAAGGTCGAGGATGACGGAATAGGAGTGGGCCTAGAGAAGGCGGTCGATTTTGGAATTTAAATTCGTTTTTCCTTTTTGATAATCCCAAAAATTCAGAAGTGCCAAAATAAATAGCAAATAACTGTAGAAAAATTCCAAAAAAAATCTTAAAATTATTTTTAAGCTTTTAGAATCTGAATAGATTAATTTACATCCAATTCAACTTCTAAAATTTGATTTGATTACACTTGGGAGAAAATTTTAAATTCACAAAAAATGCAAAATGAAGAAAATTTAAAATGGCTCTAATTTTTTAATGTTACAAACACCCCCCAAATGGAATCTTGACCCCGAGATTCGAGTGGACTAGGAAAAAGGCTGGGGAACTCCACTCTAAGGTCCTCTTCATGCTCCCAGGTTGGTTCTTTTTCTGAATGATTGCTCGACATAACCTTACAAAACTTGATTGTCTTGTTCCTCGTTCTGCGCTCTACCTCATCTATAATTCTGATTGGATACTCTAGGTATTTGAGCTCCTCCTTTAGCTCGACATCAACTTGCATCTATTATTCTAGCAATCTGAGACGCTTTTTAGCTGTGACACATGGAACACATTATGCACATCTGACAACTGCTATGGCAGTTCGAACTGATAAGCCACTTCTCCTCTTCTGGCTAGAATCAGGAATGGTCCAATGAATCTTGGTGCCAACTTTCCGTAAATTCGGAATCGATGCATCCCTTTGAGCACAGAGACCTTCAGGTACACATGGTCACCTAGAGCAAAGGTTAACTCTCTCCAACGGTTATTAGCGTAGCTCTTTTGTCTAGACTGCGCTTTCTCAATCTTTCTTGGATCATTCAAAATTGTTCTTCAACTTTTTGCAACATGTCTTGACCGAAGACTTGGCGACCTCCTGTTTCATTCCAATAGAGTGTGTTGTGCACTCCCTTCCGTACAATGCTGAAAAGGGCGACATTTGGAACCTTGCTTGGTAACTGTTGTTGTACGAAAATTCCACATAGGGTAAACTTTAATCCCAACCTACCTTATTGGACAACACATAAGATCTCAACATATCTTCAAGGATTTGATTTACTCGCTCAGTCTGTCCATCATTCTAAGGGTGATAAGTTGTGCTGAAATTCAACTTTTGCCAAAATGTTGAGGTGAATTGAGTGCCTCGATCTGAAAAAAAATTCTCTTTGGCACCCCATGCAAGCACACTATTCTTGACATATATAGCTCTCCAAGTTTATCTCCCTAATAGGTTGTTTTCATAGGAATGAAATGTGTAACCATTGTCAACCGATCTACTACAACCCATATAGAGTCATGACCTTATCTGGTCCTCGGAAGTCCTATAATGAAATCCATTCTAATTTTTTCCCACTTGCATTCAGGTACTTTTAGCAGTTGTAGCGATCCAGCAGATCTCTAATGCTCAGCCTTAACTTGTTGGCATATATCACACACGGCTATGTACTCTACAATTTCCTTCACATCCTTGGCCATCAATATCTACCATAAAGATCTTGATACATCTTGGTGTTACTTGGATGAATTGAATTTACTGACTCATGCGCCTCCTTTAATAATAACTGCTTGATTTCTTTCTGATTTGGCACATAGATACCTTTTCCTTGCAAAATAGTTCCTTCTTCATCCTCTGAAAATCTTGGGGTTTTACCCTCCTTTATTCTATCCTTAATCTTAGCAGCTTCTTTATTTGATTTTTGCATATTTTTGGACTGAACCTCCAGGGTTGGTTGAATCTTTAAAGCAGCTACAGAACCTTCCTCCACTAGTTCCAAATTAAATCTTCGAAACTGTTCGTGACGAGCAGGTTGTCCTTCATGAATCATCAAATTATTTCAGTAGCTCTTCCAACTTAAAGCATCGGCAACTACATTAGCCTTACCATGAAGGTAATGTACTCCCACATCATAATTATTGATTAACTCCAATAATCTTCTTTGTCTCATATTGAGATTTGCTTGAGTGAAGATATATTTCAAACTCTTATGGTCTGTGTAAATCCCAATGAGATAATGCCTCCACAACATCAACGCATGCACAACTATGGTCATTTCCAAGTCATGGGCTGGATAATTATCCTCATGCGATCACAACTGCCATGAGGCTTATGCAACTACTTTGCCTTCTTGCATCAAGATACAACCGAGTCCCTATCTTGAAGCATCACAGAAAATCTCAAGAATTTTCCAAATATCTAGTAGAATGTGCACTGGGGCTATAGTTAGCCTTTTCTTTAATTCCTGAAACCTTTGCTCGCAAGCTTCAGACTATTCAAACTTCGTCTCCTTCTTCAGCAACTGGGTAAGCGATCTTGCAATCTTTGAGAATCCTTCTATGAATCTTCGATATTATCCTACTAATCCAAGAAAACTTCTAATGTTAGGCACTAACTTGGGTTGCTTCCAATCGAGTACACCTTTCACTTTTCTAGGGTCCACTAAGACAACTCCAGCGGAAATCACATGTCCCAAGAAAGCGACTTTCTTCAACCAAAACTCGCACTTACTGAACTTAGCATATAGCTAATGATTTTTGAGCTTTTCTAACACTATCCTCAAATAACCTTCATGTTCTACTTTATCTCTAGAATAGATAAGAATATCATCTGTGAATACCACCACAAACTTGTTTAGGTATTCCATAAACACTTTATTCATCAGGTTCATGAACTAGACTAGTGCATTTCTTAGACCAAAAGACATAACTGTGAACTCATAGAGTCCATACCGAGTAACAAAAGTTGTCTTTGGAATATCTTGTGGCTTTATTTTTAATTGATAGTATCCAGATCAAAGATCGATCTTGGAGAAAATACAAACTCCTTTTAGCTGATCAAACAAGTCATCAATCTTGGGCAATAGATATTTGTTATTGATTGTGACTTCATTCAAGGCTCTATAGTCAATGCCTAAGCGCAAACTATTATCCTTCCTCTTTACAAAATGAACTGGTTCTCCCCAAGGTGACGAACTTGGTTGAACAAATCTTTTCTTGTAATTCCTCATTATGCTTCTTCATCTCATTGAGTTCATTAGCTGGCATGCAGTAGGGCACTTAGATATGGGAGCCATGCTAAGGACTAGTTCTATGATGAACTCTACATCTCAATCAGGCAGTTCTTCAAAAAATACATCTGGGTATTCCTACACCACTGGCATACTTTCCAAGGTCATTCCCTCCAATCTGTTTAATGTGCATTTCTCACTTGAAGGCTCATCAGGCATATACTCCACTCGAATGCCTTCAGAATTTGTGAGGTTGATGGCTCTACAGGCACAATCTATTTAACATTTATACTTGGTTAGCCAATCCATCCCTAAGATGACATCTATTCCTTTTGAATCCAGAATGGTAAGATTCACTAGGAATTCTACCTCATTGATTTTTATGGTTGCACTTGGACATACTGAACTAGTTTTCACCTCTTTTCTAGGTGATTTAACTATGATGGCGTTCTTAAGAATAAAGGTTTCCCAATAAAACTTTTCAACAAAATTCTTTGATATAAAGGAATGTGATACTCTAGGATCAAATAAAGCCGAGGTAGGTATTTAGTTTACAAGGAACTTACACAGAACCACATTTGGTGCCTCTTGAGCTTCTTTTGCGGTCACGCGGTTGACTCATCCTCTTCCAAAAGATTGCGGAGCTCTTGACGTCTGAAGTGCTCCATATCCTGTCCTTGCATAGGAGCTCTCGTGAAATTATATCCCAAGTTGAACGGCACTGGGTCATTGCCTGACGCTTCTATGGAGTGCGGACAATTACTGGCGTAATGCCCCATATGGCAGTGGAAGCACTGAACTCCTGGAGCATTCGAGTTCCCTTTTTGTAGTTGAGCACCGATGTTGTTATGAAATCCTTGCATAACTAGGCGAGGTCTTGAGTTAGGAGTGTGAGGTGCTCCTTGAACAGATCTCTAGCTAGCTTGTTGAGATTGGGGGCGTTGTCAAGAACTGCTCACTCCCTATTGAGCTTGGAATGCCATTCTCCTTTTGCGGGACTCGCGCTATTGCCTTTGGGCATCCTCCTGCATGAGTGCCTTGTTTATTATGTGCTGAAATGTAATGACCACCATTTTCACATAAATGCAAAAATGGAAATCTTATGTGCAAACAGTACTAGTCCCATGATCAGTAGCTAGTACGCACATTTACAACAATTGGAATCACAACCATACATCATATTATTAAAGCGGAAGCTAATTTACATAATAATCTTACAATTCAGAGTTTATAGCAGCAAAGAAGCAAAGTCTTGTAGTGTGCCCATCCAATCCCTCAGGCAACTGACAAGGCATAATCCCTAGAAAAACTTCATCGTTATCATTCCCGAATCCTGCGACAAATATGTTTCATCGAGATAATCTGATTATTCACCTAAAAACAACAATTAAGCAAGGGTGAGTACTTTCGTTATAATATATGCAAGCCATTTCAAAGGAAAGGCTACTATGGTTAATTTGCACAAAGCCAATTTGGAATGTAAATACAGAATAGTAGATTGCAAAATGAGATTGAAGTAAAAGTAATTTAATACTGAAAGAACAATATGTAGAGTACGAAATAATGAAATCACGAACCTGGGTATCATGACCATATCCAAGAACCATTTCCACTG
Organism: Otatea glauca; assembly: GCA_036346275.1. Taxonomy (NCBI): domain Eukaryota; kingdom Viridiplantae; phylum Streptophyta; class Magnoliopsida; order Poales; family Poaceae; genus Otatea; species Otatea glauca. The sequence continues at coordinate 11,058,036 of CM070724.1, forward strand.
TCACAGTAGAAATTACCGACACATGGTAGAAACCAGATTTTATGAAAATAAAAACCATCTAAATAGTGCTGGCGCACCAAGATTCCCATAACCGCAGGAACAGCTTTTCGAAAAGTTTTACACTCTGCAGAGGTGTACATCTTTACCCACAAGTCATGACCTTTTCCTTTTGCCGCATATTTCACGCACCTTTGGCGTACTGGCCAGAATGTTCATGACAGAAACCTTTACATTATCTAGATTAACTTTGCACCAGCCCGGTGTCGATAAACCCATACTATGTTGTAAATGTTTGTACAGTCACTGCACGATAATGAATAAGCATATCCATAGTATGGCGTACACCGTTGTATCAGCAAACATGACTCCCAACACCTCGGTGTGGGCGTCCCTCCGAGCAACCAGTCACTGAAGAAGCTCGTACTACTCTGTCCTACCAATGTGCAAAGTTAAACCAGATAACTTAATTAGTTTAAGGCTGTCCTATACCAGCACTTGTGGTTGTACAGTAATTCTTGGGTTTAACGAACACGTAGTCCGGTCCTTAATCCGATACGGGCAATAGTCTCCACCCTACACTACGTACAAGTCCCTTGTACACCCGGCTATTGCCAATAATTGCCCGCATCAAAATCATAGTTTTATTTTTCATTTTTGATCAAAATACCAACCATAAGATGGTCATACCCTTTGAAAGTCATATCCGACATTTTTAATCGTATCCAAGTTTTATGTTTCTTTAAGCACGGCTAAGCATGTCACTAAATGTGAGTAACCCAAATTGACAGCAATTACTGTCTAAGTTATTCTAGGGTTATGAAGGTTCACAAATCCATACTTACCAAGGAAGTTCTATGTGACAATAGGTACAACTACCAATACCCAAAATATAGCAGACTTTAATAAAAGTAAAGTATGCAGTAAAACATTTAATGAAAACATTTATAAAACTGGGATCAATATGATCAAAGGGGGGTGCTTGCCTTGCTTATTTATTGCTTACGACGAAGACAAAGCCACGGCTGACGGAGGCAATGACGGAAGTAGCGACGTCGGATTCTACACGTCGTTAAATCGGAAACATAACAAATATCCAACTTCAATAAGGGCAAAAAGAAAACAGACAGAAAACCAAATAAAGACTCATTGCAGAAAACAGGAATGTTTTAAGGTTTGGATTGAATGATTTTCAAGATCTTATGATTTTGATAATTATACAAACATATTGTTAATGACTTATGATGAACAAAACATGGTTTCTTTGATAGATTATCTATTCTTGAATTACGAATTCAAGAGGCTAAAATTATGAATTCTTGCATTTACAACTTCGAATTATAGATGCTAAAATTATTTGGATTAATAAGATTAAGATATTAGACAACATGTTACATGCTATGCATGAATAGTTCTTGATTACAAATGATTTGCATGAGAAGGTTTCATATAAGTTAGATTTGTTGTGTTAGGCTTACTAATTATGTACTCAAGGTTTTTAAGAAGGTTCTGGTGATACAAATTACATATTTGTTTATTATTTCAAAGTTTGTTTATTCATATAATTGAGTCCATAAAACATAATACTTAAGGTTATTTGGCTATTAGGATTTATATGCAAAATATGATGAAATAAGATTATTTCTTCAGAATATTAGAGTATATACTTTGAAGAACATTCTTAAGCTGATTTCATATATTTTAATGTTTAGACGATACATTATATTCTTTGTTGAAAGAGCTTATATGATATTAAGGATTACGATGACCATATCACTTAAGGGTATTGGATTAGCCGGATTCAGATGCAAAGCAAGTTGAAAATAAAATATTTTTCTAGATTATGGTAGTACATATCCTAAATATTATTTCCTAACTGATCTTCATAAAATTTGTATTAAGACGAGATATTCTACGGACTGATAAAAATGCTTAATTATTTTTATAGTTTACACGATAAAGGTCAGTTTTAGTTCTTGGTTTGCGACTGACCCTTACATGATTATTTATTCATTTTTCTGGTATTAGCATGGAATATTATTAAGAGTGTTTTAAAGTTGATTTCGCGATGTTTGGCTTTTGTCCGAGATGTTTTCCACATAAGTAATCATTAGGGCCTAACATGATCTTATTTCAAATTTGTACAAGCACAAGATATTTTTATATAAATGAAAAGGGTATTATTTTTCAGGATACTAGGATCTGGTTTTGCTAAATTTGAAATTAGTTTGTGAAAGATACACTATTTGGATTATATAAGTATTGAAACTTCAATTATTTCGTTAAGTGTTGATCATGTCCTTATTGTAATGATTCTTGTTGGATAAAATAGTTTGATTACATTAGATGTTTAAAATCCAGTTTCATTTCATGATTTTGCTCTTCATTAAATATATGAATACATTCTTCTATATATGCAAGGCTTATGTTCTTTATGTAATTTAAACTTGTGCATATATGATACTTCATTAAAATATTTCAATAGTATCATATTATTTCTTTTGGTCCCTATTCATATCTTTGTACAGCTATTAGTTACTTTTCATATGCATCTATTTATTGCTACGGATTATTATATGCACTTATACATATATATACCTTTTTCCATTTGAATAGCTTACTATTGATAAAACAAGTCTAAATCAAGTTCATACCTTAATTATTTTAGCATCATAAGGTAGCCTACTGACATGAAAGTATTTATAAATCAATCTGACTTATTTTAGATTCCATTTGCACAAACTATGCATTTTTGAATATTTATAGCATTGAGAACAACTTCTAATGAAAATGATTCAAACAAAGTTAGAATCTAAATATTTTTATATATTTGAGTTCCTGGAAGTGTAAGGGTTCTATTAAAATTGGTTTCATTCCATTTTGGATTTGTTTACAATATTTTAATATGTAGCCTATCTTTAACCCTTTTATTTAAATTTGAATTTCAAATTTATCTAATACTGTTTTTCCAAAATGTTTTTGCATATTATTGAAGAACTTGATTTTAGATGATTTTAGAATTTTGTTTCATTCAAATTGAGGTTATAATGCAAAAGTTACAAGTAATTAAACTATCTCGGGTATACAAAATCCTAGAGAAATTAGAAATGCGCTTTCACAACAGAGGAAGCGTCTTTACCGGTTTGACTGAGAGAGCTCGCATGGGCTGACAAGAAGGACCCACCGCGCAGTGACTCAGAGGCAGAGCCACTCGCCGTTGAGTTCGCCGACGGTGAAGCAGTGCCGGAGAGGTGGAACGGACGGCGGAATGAGCACGAGCACATCGTGGCGCATCTCGTGATGAACTTCACTTAGCCGGAGATGGCCGGAGTTGATGCGCCACCGAGAGCCAGCGGTGAACTCGGCGGAACGCAACCGGAGATGAAGAAGAAGAAATCTCAGTTAGAATGGGTAACCAATTAAGCTTCCCCGTGACCTAGGGATTCTAGTTTACCAGTTAATCGGTTCGGAGAATGACCATAGAGTGCTTCCACCGTGCGGCTCCCACGAGGAAGAAGAACAGTGATGCGGCGCGGTTTCGCAAATAAGGAACTGGAATTAAGGAGAGGGATAGACTCAAGGACGCTCAGAGATGCTCCAGTGGAGATTGATTTGGGGAGTACTCATTGATTCACACGAATTCAACTTTCACCCCATTTCGGTTTCGACGACAAGAACAAAGGAAGTACTAAAAATGGTTAAGCGTTGGTTCTGGAGAAGTTCATAGGAAAGGAGAAGCAGCTCAATGCGACGCTAGAGTGGTCTTTATAGCTAGCAAAAATTGATGCCACCATATGTGAACGCATTGCTGTGTTGCGGCGGCTCTGGCTTTGGTTGGCTCGGATGAGAGGAGAAAAAGGAAGAGGTTTCTGGCAAGGGCAGAGAGGAAGTTGGCAATGCCTCGGGTGATGGACTGCGGAGGGAAGGCGACAAGAACCGAAGGCGGTGCTGGCTCTGCTTGCTCCTGCGCGAGAAAGGGAGAGAGCGAAGAAGAAGGCTGGAGAAACGAAATGACCGGAAAGGTGGCTGACAGGTGGGGACAAGAAAGTAGAAAGCAAGTCGGCAAGAAAGAAGGAGATACTGGCAAGTTGGGCCCACACGTAAGAGGGAGAGACGAACAGCTCTACTGAATTCTCTGGACAACACGGGATAAAAGCGATGGGTCAGGTTGTTATCTGATTCATAATTTTGTAAAACATTTTCCGTAGGTCGGCAAGGTAATTATTAGGGTTCAGTAAAAATTTTAGATAAAAATTCTTAGTAAAAATATTAATAAAAATCTTACAATGCACTGTTGTAGATTTTGGCTGATTCTGATTTTTATTTAATTTAAGATAAAAACCAGTTTATTATTTTATGAAACTTTTTATGAAGTTCTGGAATGGAATTATTTACATGATATAAAATTTTCAGATTTTTATATTGTTCATGTTAATTTTAATAATTCTGAAATTACTGTTTTCAATTTTTCAATCTCTCTATTTATGAATTTTTAAAATTATTAAATAATGGGATAAACTCTTGATATTTTTACCAGACACATATAAGACAATAATGTCGGCATGATAAAAATCTTGGCTTCAGATAAGTTCCAAAAATTGCTACAAAATTCTTACATGCTCTATGATTAATATCAATTTCATGATTACAATGTCTAATCTTTTATTTTATGCATTCAGACTACTTTTGACAGCAAGACAGGGGCTATGACGGTTCATAATATTTTATTATTATTTTTGAAGATTTTTATTGCTATTGTGTTTTTACTTTTTTTTTTTACTTTTACCATTTTACCATTTCAATTTATGAGACTTTTCTTTTAAAGCAAAAACTCAAGAAAAATTAATAATTAAGAAAACTCAGGAAATTAAAATTCAAATTAAAGATCATATCTCAAGTTTATTTTTACATTTTGTTTGTCTTGCAAGAAATAGTTTTGATAAAGGAAATATTACTTTTCCTAAGATTAGAATGCAAGAAAGAGGAATTGATATTGTTTAAAAATCAAAATCTTGATTCCAATTGAAAATTTTATTCAATTCTATTTTCGAATTTCAAACTTTTTATTTTTCATATTTTTTGAATTTTATGGGATGTTACATGAAAATTTGGGAAATCCAAAGCGACTAACTGCACTTTGATGTTGGGATCAAGTCCCTCCGTGAACCTCCAGAACATGGCTCCTTCAGTGGCCACATCCTTCGGTGCATACCTCGAAAGTTGGGTGAACTTATTATGGTATTCAAAAATACTTTGGTTTCCCTGATATAGCTTGCAGAATTCCCTCTTTTTCATCTCGATGATACACGCAGGTACCTGGGCAACACGAAAAGCCTTAGTGAATTCCTCCCAAGTGATAGCTTGAGCATTCTGATGGGTAGTACAGAAGTTATCTCACCAGTTTGTAGCTACTCCGTTTAGCTGGTGGCTTGTATAAAGGACCTTCTCATGATCATCACATTGAGCCAACTAGAGCTTCTTCTCCACATCTTTTAGCCAATCATCTACCTCCAAGGGTTTAGCTGCTCCTACGAAAGTAATTGGTCTAGCCCTCATGAATTCCCCAAGTTTAGACTTTGGTGGCATCACTGGTGCAACGGCTAGTGCTGATTGTGGATTGTTCACCCTATTTTGAACAAGGGCTTGCAACAACTGAAGCTACATCTAGGGGTGGAAATCGAGCCAAGTCCTCATTTTTTGAGCTTTTTTCGAAATTGACATAGTTTGATTTAATATCATTTTATTTATAGTTTGGACATATTTTTAGAATTGAGCTAACGAGCCGACCAGAGCAAAATCCAATTTCATTCAAAATTGACTCATTTCAATGTTTAACCAATGAATGAGTGTAATTCCATCAATTTTGAATCGAGCCAACAAGACCCACCAACGAGCTTTTTTCTAGCCCTAGCTATATCACCATCATCTGCTGGATATCAGCCATTGAGGGTTGGAATGGTGGCGGCAGCTGTGGCACTTGCTACTCTGGCTGCTCTTGCGGTTCCTGAACATTCTACGAGCAGCCTCCTCTACGACCAACTCAATGGCCTTTTCCTTGGTTCTCCATCTGAAGTGACGACTAGGGAAGGTTAGCAATAAATGAGAGGGAAACAGTAAAGATAAGAAGATTAGGGAGGTAGCCATTCCAAGACAAGGCAAGCAATTAAACTCCAACTGAATAACTTTACTCGAAAGGGAAATAGTCTTATTATGGCGGCATCACAAGTGCACTAAGGCTTGATGCCATCCAAACACACAAAAATAAATCGACTAATTGAAGAACTGGACTAGAAAACTGAACTAGAAACTAAACTAAAATTGGGGGCGAAACTACTCCTCAGACTCGTCCTCCTCCTCTACCTCAACTAGCTCTGGATCTTCCTCCTTAGGCTCAGACATGTCCTCATTTTTGGGATGAGGACCAGCAGCAGTGGAAGTTCTTGCTCCTCCTGAAGGCATGAAAAGAACTTGATAATCTGGTGCAGTCATGCAGACCTCTGGTGAGCAAGAGACCTTCTTGCGAGTGGTGGTGCAAAGACAAGAGTGATGACGCTTCCTACTCTAGGTTGCCTTAGCAGCAACAGCCTGACTCTCCTTCAGCTGAGTTATCTCCTGTTGAGCTACCCTAGCTTGTCATAGGTGTTCATCAGCTCATGGCAACATAGACATAGGCATCATCTTGCGCCCTGATGAGGGATGCCATGTGAACTACGGTGGTTTCTTGCTCATCCTTAATGCTATTGAATCGACTGAATGGCTCGTGCTCCTTACAGCAGGGAAAGAAATGATAAGCTGTGTCATCAAGCTCATTGTGGAAAATGAACCCAAGACGAGCAATCGCCTCTCTTGTAGCCTCTTGACATCCCAGCTTGTAAGTCTCTCTATCTAGCATGAAGTGATAAGTTCATCGCCCCTCGATGGTTCTTGGAGAAGATAGTGACCTTGACTCTACGACGCTCACAACCATCCTCCTCGACCATGATTCCATGGTACTCTGGTGGATGGATGTGTCCAAGCTCCTGAAGCATGAACCACAGCTACTCACAGAATCCACTGTCCTTCTCAGTGCAAGAGTTGATGAACGGCATCTACAAATTTTGAAATAAGAAGAAGAAAATCAGCAAAATGATTTTTAACAAAAGAAAAAGAAAACAAAATCAAGAGACTAAGAATGGTAATGTAGCAGCAAAGAAACTTAAAATTATGATAAATTCTTATTTTAATAGCCCATAAGGCTTACCATTCTAACTAGATCACGACCAACAGTTGATATGGCTTTGATACCACCTCTGTCGGGATCGAATTTCCAAATCCGAACCCTTTGTGTATAACTGCACTAGTCCAAGATCAAGCTAGTGCATAGTGAAAATAGTGATGATAACACATCCATATCACGAATCAAATTATTAGTAATTAAACAAAAGGTACAGACCTCGTAGCCAACAATTACAAATAAACAGCCACATGGCTTATGTTCAATAAAGTACCAGCAGAAACGAGTTAAACAATAGCAGGATAAGCCCATCTATTTGCCTAACAGGCAATCGACTATGGTACAGTCCTAGTGATCTAGTTCTCCTTCATTGTAACCACAAGCAAAGAACTCATAACCACAAAGCATCATTTTACCAAATGTATTTGCAATAATTGAAGTTGATAAGACAACTAAAACAAGTTCCATCCACCTAACTGGCTCCATCTGCCATACTATAACCCGAGAGTTCTATCCACTCATGGATTTCCGAACCATCATTTTAATTTAAAACAAAACCAGAAAATTCTACCATGTGAAAGCGCACATTGCCCACCCTTGATCGTGGGCACAGCTATTAAGTAGTTTTAACTCTGCAAAGTGTGTACAGCTTTACCCACAAGATGTGATCAACCTTTACTGCCCATAGACACTCTAGCCTTATATAGTGAGACTAGGATGATAACAACAAGGCCTTTACAATGTACAACCCCGCTATTAACCTCGCCCACTAAGGTTTCAGCGCCGAAGGGTTCCATCCACCCAGTCGGAAGCCCCCTCTTGCATCGTGTAGGAAAACCTGTCTCCATCTGACACCCACATTCCACTAACTGGTAAGCCAATAACAAGATGCACAAATTAATTAGCCAGGTTGTACACATATAGACTTGTGGTTGTACAGTAGTGCTTGGTCCAAAGTAGCACATGCTTTGGTCCTTAATTATCTAGGACAGAACGATCACTTTACAAAGTATCATGCTTCTTGCACCCACCAAACATTCCCTCTGCCTCAGTCTAAACCATTTTTCTACCTTATTTTATTTAAATAATAACAGCAATTCCTATTACCTCAACTTCACATACGAGTTTAAACAAGATTTGAAATTATTCCTATAATAGCATAATACCGAAACGTTTAAGCAGGACTAAGAAATTCTACCATATGATGCTACTCTACTAATCATCACCAAATAAAATAGCTAATACCAGCTAGGGTGACAATGGTACATCATGATCAGATCCAAGGAAGTCATAACAATTCTGGAATTTAATTAATCGCTATGACTGAATTTAAAATACATTGCATAAAAGTAAATATGCAATAATTTAAAACAACATAAGTATTTCAAAAATTTTGGATCAACATGGTCAAGGAAGATTTGCCTTCACTGAACGTTGTTGGCTCTACCTCTCGTTGGTTCAGTGATGCTTCGGCGATGACATCTACACGCAAAAAAGAGCACAAATAAATAAAAGAAATACAAGCAAAATTCAAAAATTGAAAATAATGGTACTGAAGGTAGATATTAAATTTAAAATTTTGAATCACTGAATTTTGAGCTCAAACTAAGGAGAAAGGACTCTCAGAAGTGGCTCTAATCAAGAGATTTAGAAAAATGAAAAATGGAGAAAGAATAAACCGTGCATGACACGTGGTGCACTGTGATTGGTTGTGATTTTGGAATTTCTAGAAAAGGAAAAAGAAAATGCATTTTCGGCTAACATGTTGGGCCCTTATGTTAGCGGCTCGATCCAAGGTGAATCGAGTGCACCGAGGCGTTAGGGATGATGTGGCGGGGCGCGCTAATGTAGAAGGACACACGGCAGCTTGGCATGAGGTGGCGTGTCATGTGGTGGCTAGGGCTGGTGTGGCACACCATGCGGCAATGACGGGGCACAACCGATGCGTTCACTGCATTAGTCCGCGGATCCGATATAGCACCACGCACACGACGTGTCAATGGCGCCAGCACAGAGATGAAGTGGCTCGATAGCGGTGCGGTCTCACCGGAGCAGAAGAAGACAACGCGACCGAGCGCAAAACACGACGGAATCGACTGGGGATTTGGGGCAAAAGGATGTGGCCAACGAGAGCAATCCAATGGGACCAACAGCAGTTGCAGTGGCTCACCATTGGCGGCAGAAATCCTCAATGGCACGGTGGCGAAGAAGATCGGCTAGGGTTTTGGTTTTGGCATCAACTTTGTGCAAGAAAGCTCAGGGGAAGAGAGGGGAAGGTTGAGACGCTTATAAAGACATGCATGCTGAAGAGACTAGCTCGGATAAGGCTCGGGTGGGTGCGGATTCGACTGCGGTGGGTGCAAGAGTTCGACAACGGAAGAATCTGGCTCGAGGATGAAGCACAGTAGCTGACAGGAGGGGCACGCTATCGGCGGCCTGGGCGCGAAGTGAAGCAGCCGCACTGGTGGGCCGAGGAAGAGGAGCTAGGCCGGTGCGAAGGGGTTCGGGCGAAAGGTGAGCGAGCTGGGAAAATGGATCGGGCCGAGGGAAGGCTAGGCTGGGGATGACGAAATAGGAGTAGGCCCAAAGAAGGAGGCCCACACAGATTTTAGAATTTAAAATCATTTTTCCTTTTTGATAAATCCCAAAAAAATCAAAAGGCTAAAATAAATAGTAAATAATTGCGGAAAAATTCCAGAAAATTCTCAAAAAATACTTGTAAGCTTTTAGAACCTGAATGGATTAATTTTCACCCAAGTCAACTTCTAAAATTTTTATTTGATTGATTTGATTACACTTGGGAGAAAATTTTAAATTCACAAATATTGCAATGAAGAAAATTTAAAATGGCTCTAATTTTGGAATGTTACAAAAGACATGTGTTTCCCCAAATGATTGTTTGTGACATGTCAAATAGCGTAAGTTATCTTATATCTGCTATAAGAGTTTATTTGTTTCTTAAGCCTTTTAAGGCATAGTTGTGTAAACTCTGACCATAAGGTTCACTGCTACTATTTAATAATAATTTTCTACTTTCTTAGTCAATTCGTTGAATGAAGTGGTATTTCATCTTTATTGCCAATGTATACACTAGCGTCATCCTAGAATAGTGCAGTATACATAGAGGATTTGAAATTTGTTAATCCAGGTCCTGACAGTTGCTACCTCTACCAACCACTCGGAGATTATAGCACTAGATGAATCCTCATGTGAATGTATTTTGCCAAGGGGTGTGATTAGCCATATCTAAAAGTCATGTGATATTAACACTGTCGATACCCCCACAATTATACATGAAGATAATGATACTTGTGTTCTACAAATGTAAATGGGTTATGTTAAGAGCAATATCACGAAGCTTATTGCTCCCAAACTTTTCTATCCTCATGAACTCCGGAAGAACGATGAGGCAAAGATCCTGCAAACTAAGTCATGTGAAAATTTAGCTGATTTATTCACTAAGTCTTTGCCGACATCTAGTTCCTAAAGATGTGTTCGTGGTATTGGGATGAGACAACTTTGATATAGAGTTCAAAGGGAGAAAATCTCTGAATCATAACCCTTAGTACGATCCCGAAGATAAAACGCTAATTCAGAAGATTGCAAGTTTCACTCTTTTCCCTTGTGAGTTCTACTGAAATTTTCTCACATAAAGGTTTTTAATGAGGCAACAAGTGTAATACAAATTGCAAATGTAGTGCACTCTTTTCTCCATCCCTTTTTTTCCTACTGGATTTTTGGGAGGAGTTTTTAATGAGGCTTATGCATTTCGCGGTGTTTGCCCAAGGTGGTGTTAAGATATAAGTTCCAAAATTTACACCTAAGGGGTTTTGGCTATAAATATAGCTTGTATTGTACAAGAGAATGATCGAATAAAAGAAAAGATAAAAAAATCCAATTCCACTATTATTGGTGTTCATCTATTGTGATCATTATTTAGATATTCTTAATTGTTATTGGAATTGATCTACGGTGACAGTATATTAATCGACACAAAATTCCATATCTTCTAAACAGAGTGTTTGTTTTGTGATCTGTTCGAACCACCCACAACATAGGGGATTTTTGAAACAAGTCGAATGTTGCATATATTTCAGATTCATTCGATATTCAGCTTATTCCTTTTATCCCAACAATTGTTTTGATTTGTTCCACTATAATATTTTATTTGTTCCATAGGTATTTATGATTTTTTATACTAATATTTTTGTATGTCCCATCAACACCTTTCGATTTGTTCCAACAATGTTCTTTTTGGATTTGTTCCACTAATAGATTCTATTTGTTCCACGAGTAGTTTTGATTTACTTCACTTGTACCTTCGATTTGTTTCATTAATAGTTTTTGTTTGTCCTACTGATAGCCTTCAATTGTTGCATGAGCACGCATGATTAGTAGCACTAATACTTTTTTTATTTTTTCACAAATAATCTTGAATTGTTCCTTGAGCAATTTTGAGTTGTTCTACAAAAAGTTTTGAATTATTTCACATACACTTCTGATTAGAAAAATATCCAATGTGTCATGTAACAACTATACAACTTTAGCGGTTATAGATCGACCATTTGAATAAAAAGAGATGACCCTTCTGATTTGTTTCACTAGTATTTTCATTTGTTTCACTTATAGTCTTGAATTGTTCAAAGTGATTTATTTCACTAATATGTTTTATTTGTTTTCACATCCTGCCACAATTAAGATGAAAAATATGCGATATGGGTCTAATTTTGTAGATCTCATCGTGAAGGATCGAGATAGCGATCAGAGCGGGGTGAATGATCCCAAATAAAATTTTTCCCCAATCAAAATAATCCAAACAAACCCTCACTCAAAAAAAGGAAATGAAATTGAGGGAAGTCCCTGCAAAGCCGGTACGACTAGAGCAACGACTGTAGCACCGGGCTCCGGTATGACCGGAGTGATCCCGATAGCATCGGGCTCAAGAACAGTAAGAAGAACAGAGTCGAAAACAGCACGAACTCAAAAACCAATTTGATGAATCTTTTGATCAACTGGACAAAAACTCACTAAATTTGGTAGATATCTTCCTAAGGATGTCAGGAACTTATTCCAACCTACAATCGTAAGGATTGATGTCAAAGTTCCGACCTTTTTCACTTTGAAGGAAGAACACGCCAAGTTTAAGTAAAACTCAAAAACTCGATCTAAGACTTGCTTGTGGGGTTTTAATGAACAAGATGATCTTAGATGACCTCCCACATGTTACAACAATCTAGAACACAAGACAAAAACTCCCTAAACGTGATCTAGAAGAATTATTCATTCAAGAACACAAAATCGGTTATTGCAAGAAAAACGCATGTAATGCCTAGACGATTGGGACATGATCTTTGGACGATTCATCCATCAATCAACATCCTCGGTACAAGAAGCAAAAGCATGTAGAAGGAGGGGAGGCAAATCCAAATTGCGTAAATGTAAACTGCAAGAAAGCAAGTGCTGAATTTAAGACGTGAAGTAAATTCAAGTATAAGACAAAATGATTTACATTTCTAGAAAGAAGGTTTACAAAGCCTCACAATAAAGTGGACAAAGCTCAAAGGAGCACAAAACCTCTAAACCTTCAAGAGGAGAAAGGCTACCCCTCCCCCTTTATTTATACTACTCTTGAGTCATCCTCTACCCTTAGATGAGTTCTTTCTACCCTAAGGATCACCATCAAGGGCTAGGAATGACTCCCACACACAATTATACATGGGCTAACCCGAAACTCTCTAACTAACTAGACCCGCTACTCTATCACCTAGACCGTGCTCAAACGGCCCTCCTTGATCTGAGCAGCTCTTAGCTAGCATCTCATCCATTCCTTGCCTTCTAGGTTTGCATTTGGAGCATAATTTTGAGAATGCACATGCAGATAATAGCAAATTTAACCACAAATTTGCAGACGGTGAGAGGGGCGGAGGGAGGTGTGGTGGGAGCAGAGGGCGGCCGCTGGAAGGTTGCAAGAGGGATGGTGGGAACAGAGCAGGGGGCAGCTGAAGAGGCGAAGGGAGCGGATCAGGGCACGGCCGGAGGGGTAGAGGGAGTGGAACAAGGGGCAACTGGAGGGGCGGAGGGAGCAGGGAACGCGGGAGTGGCGGAAGGAGTGAAGGGCGGCGACGAGAGGGCTGCTAGAAGGGTAGAAGAGGGAGCAGGGGGCGGCAAAAGGGGTGGAGGGCGGTGGCGGTAGTGTGTGATGCCGAACGGGGGATGAGGGGAGGACCGAAAAACGACAGGAGTCAGGAGGACCAAGGAGAACTAGGATTTGTACTGGGCCTGTGGGCCATATCATATTTTCAAATATCCGAATTATTTGGTCCAAATATATCTTAAAATAATCTCATAATATTCCGAGCCGACGAATAATGATCTCTCAAATTCAAATCTGAATTCGAAACAAGATATCCGAAACCGATTCCGAATCCGACAACTATCTGAATTCAAGCCGAAGATATCCGGACGGTTGGTCGGTCGGAAATTATCCGATTTGATTCCACCCCTACCCTAATGACCTTCAGTCCTCCTACCCAGTCTCCGAAGTTAGCACTTTTCTAGCCTCCTCACACCCTTTCTTTATAAATTTAGCCTCCGCACGAATGCAGTTGCAAAAATAGCCCCCTTTCAACCGCAGATGTGTCGGCAGGTAGCATGCTACACTATCATACCGTAGCACCTCGCCGGTGGCGCAGAGCCTGATCTTGGCAGCAAGTGTCGTGGACTAGGAGGTCGAATAGTCTTTGCTGAGCACCCATCCCTCGGCAGGACAAAACAATTGATTAGTTAAGTGACTAATTAATTAATTAAGTGATTACTTGAGTGATTAATCGCTTGGACTTATGCCGAGCAATGGTAGCTCAGTAGGCCCCTGGATGTGCTACTGAGCAACGGGCACTTGGTAGGCTAGTGGACCCGCCGTTGCCAGCGTCTTGCCGTGTTACGGAAGTGCGGCAGGTGACATGTGTTACTTGCCAGTGCTTCTACGGTGGAAGAGGGGGTTATTCTTACAATTACTTTTGCACAAATACTAGATTTGCAAAAGAAACAGAAGTATTAGGGGCTAGAAAAATGCTGACTTCCCTCTCTCCTCCCTCCATCTCCGCGTTTTCCTCCCCAGCCCCACCAAGCCACCCCGTCTTGTTCTACGCTTCATATTGGTATATTATAACATGTTTACCGACACAATATATATTTTCTCAAATCACCATGCACGTCTGTGCTGCTGCTTTTGAGTAGAAAAAAGATGGAAAACGGGAAAGACGGAGAAGCAAGTCAGCGGGTCACATTGCTATGCAATCGGCTGCAAGGGCGAGACGGAAGCCTCCTGATCACGGATGGCTTAAACTGAATGTCGATGGAAGCTTTATTGAAACCTCTGCAGGATCTTAGCGTTGGGGTGGTGATTCGTGACCATGCAAGCAAAGTCCTTTTAGTCATCCTGGTGCTCTTTAGCTTCATCTGCAGAGGTGGAATATACTGCCTGTTGTGAAGGTTTATCCCTCGCACAAGGGTTCCAGGGTCCAGTTGTTCTGGAATCAGACCGTATAGGCATGTGTTGCTGGTTTGTTTTCAGTTTCAGAGGCCAGATCGCGTTTTGCTGCTTATATTCGGGATGCTAAGGTCCTTGAGGTGGTGTTAGGCGAAGATAAATTCGTCAAGGTTAAGAGATTAAATTCGTCCAGTGCCCTGCTTTCTAGTACCCAACGCAATGGGCACACAATAGATAAAAACAGCAGGTGAAACAGGAGGGGTGCCACATTACTCCAAAGGATTAAGCGACCATCTTTCATCAACAAAAGACATAAGTGAAGGATTATTTGTGCCGCTCACACCGATGCCCCTGCAACGTTTCCAAAATGGATCTAGTGCAAGCGCCGCATAACCTACCTAAAACTACCGGATAACTCATGGTAGCATCACATATACACGGGGCAGACTACTAATACCAAAAGAGGTGCTTCGACTAACTATACTCCCCTAGTTTTCCAGTCACCTCTTGTGGTGGAACCTCACCTTCAGCAAGAACTGCATCTTCACCTGCCAAAGAGGAGATTCCATGAGTGATCAGGAGCAATTTCCAATGAGCCACAAGAGCGAAAGAGCAACATGTCTGAACCTGGGATGTATTGTAGACGATATACTCGTTGTACAGAAGCTCAGATGTCTTGATAGAGGCTGGCACTGGCTTACCACAAGGCACAATAACATCGTCCCTCCATTTCACAAACTGTGACTCCAGCGGCACAGTTTTGCCTAAGCCCTTGGTCGAATGCTTCCCTCTTGGAGGTTTGTCCATGGACTGCAGCAATAAGTATGGTGACAAGGATAAACATGGAAAAAACAAATGAAGACACTCAAGTTATGACGAGCACTGGAAGATTGATGCACGGATATGCCCTCATGAAGTCACAAGTATCTAAGAGTGTAAATGCAACATTTGCATGGATTGTCATGATGGAATCATGGAACACAAAGAAGGGCTTGTGTAATCTGGTCATGAGGTCCTATCTAGTGTATCAAGACCACTGTTGTCAAAAACGGCCGACTCGACCGATTAGTCATCCAATTAATTGGTGACGGTGAGTAAACCGTCACGAATAGTCAAGTCGGAGTGTAATTAATAGAGCCAAACGATTAATTGACCGCATAATCCGATTAATCGGCCATTTTCCGATTAATCATCCGTTTTTTCCGTGTAATCACGAAAGTAGCTTATTTTTATCATTAAGTACAATAAGTTAGTTTATTTTTATTCATCATTTTATGTCAAAGTGTTCATAGTATGTATCTTTTGGATGAAGTATAAGCAATGAAATGTAAAACATGTTTTGTAGAGTGATAATTTACAGTAATTTTGGGTAACCAAAATATTTCTAATTAATTATAAATGTAAATAAATATATTAATAAGAATGCATAATTATCTGTTAAATTCCAATTAATCGGCTGTATTGCGATTAATCGCTTAGCGGTACCACGTCCGTCTGTCGAGTGCATACCTTTTTTTCACCACACTGATCAAGATAATTGTACCGCTGGTGTCCTAACTAGCCCACCAGTAAAAGACCCTCCCTCTACAGGTAAAAGAATCACTACTGCAGCTTACGGAAGGCACATAAATTAGCAACGCTTTGATGCTGAGCAGTGTGTGTGGACCAAAGTGCAATATTGTGCATAGGAGCAGTGGGCCAAAATGCTATCACATTGAACTTTTCATTAGAATTGTTGATAAGCAATGAAATATAGCGTCATAATAAAAAAAACAGAAAATTAGATTCTTAACATATACTATGGTCAATTCCTTTTAGCAGGGTCATGATTCAAAGAAAAATAGCTGACACAACAACCAAATCAAACAGATTACTTCTAGTGCATGAATGCAAGGACAAAAGTTACTATTAATTATTAACAATCAGATTTTCCCTTTTAAAACCAAGATGTTTTGTATCTCACCGTGGCTTTCTTCAGCTCATACATGTCTCCTAAAGCAACCTCAGAAAGAAGCATCAAACCAACCGGATTCTTCCTATCCACATAACAATATTGTGCACTCTTGCTTACTAAATCTGCAAAGTAGAGGCCTTTGCCAAACTGTCAAGAGATGAAAGGAGCATAACGTAATTAAATTCAACCAGTCATTTAACAGATGCGACAGCTAAACCATATATGAAATGAATAAAGAGCAAACCATATAGCCTGTCACGGGAGCCTCAGGAGGTGCTATTCTTAGTCCTTGACTAAGAATTCCAACAAAATTTGTCAACCTTGAACCTACAAATTGGGTTTTACATTCATGAGATGGTAGGAGGGACAAAATCATTCAAGGAAATATTCCAGAGGTCTTCAGTTCAGTGAAAGTCAACTGCTCAAAAGAATTTGAAAGGTATAAAAGCATTTAGAACCGTTGGATTGCCTGCAAACTATCTGTTCGTCAATGAAGTAATACGATGACAAAGATTGCACGTTAACAAGGACCTCAACTTCCCAATTCCAACCGAGATTTTGCCATCCAACTATTAAGAGCAGAAAAGCAATGGGGCAGAAGCTTCCAACTATTCAAAATACCTTTTGGAATATTTCAATCTATAGCCAATGTGCTTTGCATTTCAAGATTATTGCTTACCATGCCACAATAGCATCTTGTTATGGAGATTATTTTTATATCTTGAGTACTTATTGAATTCCCCATCTCGATCAAGTGAAAACACTTCCTCTAATTCCAGCGACCAGTCCTTCAAAAAAAAATTTTAAAAGAAAAACATGTCAGTCTGTATGCAGAAGAGAACAGAGGAAATAGACTTCTGTATTCTACAATCAACACAGAAACAAAGTCTTGTCTATACAAAAGAGAATATGCATAACCTTGTGAGTAGGGGCATGTGTGTTGAGGAGATACTTCTCAACTAGCTTGTAATCTTCACTATCATGAGACAGTGGCGTAATGTCACAGTGAAGTTTCTTGAACTTATCATCAAGTGATTCATCATTGTCATTATCGAAGCCGACTAGTCTAGAAGCAATTTCGATATCCTGTAGAGCTTCAAGCATTTTCACCTGTACATAAGTTACCAGCCAATTAGGTATTAGAAAACTCTCCGATCGCATTCAAGGAAAATAACTACTTCGGAAGAAACTCAAGAATCAAGATCACAGCCAAATGGATGGAGAATAATCATAAACAACTAAAAACTGTGTCGAGCAGCAAGGAAGAAAAAGCATGTGAAGGATAAAAGAAAAGAAAAAAACATCTTATCTTCTAAAATTCTTCCAAGTGTGGGCCAGGAAAAAAAGATCAGGCAAAATGCGAGAGGCATGAATAGCAGCACGTTGTGAACATAGGTTTTATTTTCAACTAAAAAACTTAAGTATTGTCTGTGGCTCTATTAGCATATGATGTAATGAAGAACCAGTTCTCTTCTATTTTGTTTCGATTTCAGTTTTAACTAACATGTCGAACTGCCAGATATCATTACAAGTGATGGAGGATCAATCAATAGCACCGGACTCCTTTTATTAGTAAAATTATTAAGACTTTTTTCAGCAAAGGCAAACATTTATAGCTAGAAGTTTTTACTTGGATCATATCTACCTCATATGAAGTTGGCATGAATAAAAAGTAAGAATAGTCTTAGGATACTTTTTTCCATTTTACAGGAATATAACACAAGGCAATAAGCACATACTTTCATCATCAAATCATCCTCATCCCGTATAATATGAGGATGAATAGAAGGAATAAGAGTGAAAAAACGATTGCTCGCAGCAACAATCAAGCTTTCTCTAAGAGACAGTTCTTGATGGCCAATGTTATCCAGTAGATTCTGTATCTCAGTTAATGCTTCGAATCCTGCAAATTTTGCAAGCAAGCTTCTTTAATATCATGATAAATTTGAATGATAAAACAAATAAACGAGTTCCACAATGATCAAAATAGCACACCTTTCTGAATATTTTCCTTGCTTAGTTTCCCAAGGGGCATTTCTGACATATTAATTTCAAATTCCATCATAGCAGCCCTTGAATAAATTAATGTCAGTTGACTATAATAATAAAGAAGAAACATGATGCGTGCAAAACCTCGAAAAAGAAAAGCAAGAGTGCACCTATATGTTTCAACATTGAAAAGCATCTTCATGAGTTCCAGCAACTGAGAAGAAAGTAAACTTTTCATTTCACTGAGGTCTTTCCGTTTTGGTCCTTGACTAACACCATAATCCTGCAGTGTATTTAATACATCAGATAGAATCAAAGGAATAAAACCTTGAAGGTAAAAAAAAAAAATCGACAACATACAATGTCGAGTGGATAAAATTTCCCAGGCTGCTTCCGGAAATTTGTTTTTTGTTCCCATGCTTCCCAGGGATTTCCAGTCTTCTCAAGAAATATTCTTTTAAATTCCCGAATTGCATCAATTTTTGACATCTCCTCCAGCTTTGTGCCTCCAATTTTTTCATTCCCAACTCGTCCCCACTTCCGAAATACAAAGCATTCAGACCCATCATCCTCTTCAATTACCTGAAGTATGTAGTAGCTTAACAAACAATAAACAACTGGTGAGAAATGGGCTAGGGCAAGCAGGGTAATCATAGCAGGCAATGACCAAAATAATAATGTAGCAACTAGTAAAATTACAGAAGCATAATTAGTTTTTTTTCTCCATTCCGTAGTGCATTATGCTCTTGAATCTCAAATCTCTGACAGAAGAGGAAATAGAAATTTGCCCCAGCTTAAATATTCACGAGCAGTTTGACAGGAAACATGAAAAACTCGAGCAGACACTTGACATGGGCATATCTACTTAAGTCCAACGGGGTTCAGTTCAAAACTTATGGAAATTTAGCAACAATTGCTACTGCTTTTGGCTAGATTATAGCCCATTTCAACTTGATTTGCTTATTGGTGTTGTAAGAAATTCAAGGTTTAGACAAGTGAACTCAGCTTTTCTATTATCTGGCTAAAACAAAGAAGCATCATCAATTAATATAAATGTGTACTTGCTTCTCATGTCGATGCTAATTCTTCCCGAAGTTACTGCTACTGTTAAGAGAGACAAAAAAATGATATCAAGAGTAGCTTTTGTCCTTTTTTTCCATTGTATTGTGACTTATAATTTGTCAGGGATTTCTCCTTTTTCTTTCTCCAAACATAAATTGAATTTGAACTTGAAAATTTAAATGGAGGTATGCTATAAATTAAAAGTTACCATCACAATTGTTCATGTTGATTTAGTGATAATACCAAAGTAGTTTGCATGATTGCACCTAAATCATAGTTTGCACTAGATATGTCCTCCATAAATTTAGGGTTGTAAAAAGATTTACAAGAAAAATACAGGCAACAAGGCTTCTTTTTTTTTTGGTGATGGCAGTGTTACGAAGGTTCTAGACAAGATGGCAAGCTGGATTTGAGTAACAATCAGGTTCTGTACATTGATAACTGAATAGGTATGCAAAAAGTTTTGGTGAAGTTGAAATAATCATACAGCGGAATTCGGAATTGCTTGTTATGACCTGACTTTACAATTTGTCATGATTTCCACAATACTCAAAAAACCAGAAAAAAGTATCAAAACCAGTTCCAGTGCCTAAAAGTCTAAATGTCCAGCTTCAGTGTTTCCAAATTTTGTCGCAGATTTGCAGTGTGGCAGACTAGCAATTTTTGTTGTGGTCAAAACTATAATGATGATTTTTTTTGTGGAATTTAGGGAATCTAATCAAACTTCTACAAGACAGCATTCTGCGAACATGCCTCCGTTCAGGCAGATCTTTCAGTGGTACTGGGCAATTACTAGTAGAGGCATTGGTTCATCTACGGTGCATATTCAAAAACCCATATAGGATAGAACAAATGCTGAAATAGAGGAGCTGCCTTCCAACATGACAAGCTACACTCAAGATAGTAGATTCCGCATCTGGCATTAATGACCTCTCAGTTCATAAAGATCGGGACCATCTGCACAGATCGGATAGTTACTTTGCAGATACCATATTTTTTCTCCTAACCACTAAAGATCAGGCCAAGTTTGTTGAAGTTCACGGAAAAAGTAATGATACGGCCATATGGGGATAGTCGCAAATGGAGAGAAATAGTAGGGATAAATGATCAGAAAGAAATTGCTGGAGGATTTATTAAAATTGCTCTAACTAGTAGGTGCAATTACCCCAACAAAAAGTTAAGTCCTTAATCTCAGAAGAAAATATTGTGAGCAAAATCCTTACCTGTTCACCCCTCGTGTCAGGTCAGACATGTTTAGGGTTGTATTGTAAATGCTTTTTCCATCTTCAAGAATATGACCTGTATCTTGCATACCGGAGGATTCATGAACAGCACTTCGACCCTTAACTTTAACAGTGACCGTGCCACCTTTTGATGACTCCAAGGTAGTCTCTAGTTTATATAAAGCAAATGGAAGCACTCTATTTTTTCTAATGCATTCTCCAAGGTAATCTTCTCTCAAAATTGGTATCTTCATCCTCCTGCAAACAAACAAAATTGACATTAATGACCTCTCGGTTCATAAAGATCAGACCATCTGCATACCCCCTGCATAAATTATTGAATCAAAATTTTGAGGATACCTAGCAAAAAAGAATTAATTCCAATCCCAATAATAGCTAGTAAAAAGAATTAAATCCAGCTATAATTGAAAAGACATGGACAACTAGAAATGTGAGAGACCTAGCTTTCCTGACTTCAGCGTTCTCATTATCAAGCTCACCACATGATACTAGACAATTGGTATCTGCAATGCAGGTGTTCCACGTAAGCACAATGCAACAACAGGTAGAAAAAAACTATGTGATACCCTGTTCCTACCCAACCACCTCAATCACCCATATTTGGTAAACGCCCAAGCTACAAGAAAAAACAGATCTAGACAGAAAAAACAAAAACCTTTGGTAACCCTGGCATGAAAGTTGGCACCGGCAGCTTTGAGCTTCTGCTTCCATTCATCCTACAACAGTTAAATTAGTTAAGAGCAATATCAAATTTAGTAAACAAGAAAAAAACTTCTATCACTCTCAATATCTGACACAAGAATTAACTCCCCTGCTACAAGAGATAAAAAGACAGCAGAGAAGTAAAACAGAAGAAACAGGGTATCACATGTAAATAGGTGCAAAGCATATTGTAGCCATCTGATCCAAAAACAAGGAGTTAGATCACATGAGGCAATTTGACCCCACCATCTGACACGAAATGAATGACATGAACAGAAGCGCCTACATTGAAGCAATACTCAACCCCTCCCTCCCTCTGCTCATTTTGCATTCTAAACAAGGTCACCCACTCACCCTACATATTCCATGCATTATTGGAGATTTTGAAAATCAAAGATACTGTTCAGGAAATTGAGGAATTAATTGACAAACTAGCTATCTGGGTCTATAAGAAATTAACTCAAGCAAATCAACAGCTAAAAACTAATCAGAAATTTTTTTATCTCATAATGCTAAAGATCAGTTGACTAGTTGAGCACTTTTCAGCTTTCTCATCGACAAACCAAGCAATAAATATGCATAAACTGATTCTCTTGTACAATACGGTAGGGATATATCCTGACACTAAAATCACTGAAGCTATCATGATTGCGAATAAAAGGAGTGTGGTTGGTGCATGCAAAAACTTGCCACAAGGTCATGGCATGATTGTTGCTGCTTCCATTGATGCAACTCATAGGAAGACAGCTTGTTGGCGTCGATCCTTAGGGAAAAGAGATAAATGGATCCTCCTTTTCAATCGGATTGCTACAATTAACTTTGCACCTACTTGCAATTAATAGACCTTTTGCATAAGATAAAACCAAAAAAAAAAGAAAATAAAGAAAATAACCAGAGAACCTAAGAATAACAACTGTACAAAAAAGTTAATGAAGAGTACTTACAACCACATCTTTAGATTGTCCTACTATACAAACTATCAATTTATCCAATTCTTCATCAAAGAGGGACCTGGTTTGCTGAGTTGATTGACCTACAGGTTTCTCAGGTGACATTGGAGGAAGAACTCTCTCTGGTTTCTTAACCTTTTGAGACTTGAACCACTGTAAGACATACATATTTGTTAACCATTAACTGGCGAAACAAGCATTGAGATCGAGCCATTTTTTATTAGTCATACCTTTGTAAGATAATTATTCTTTGTTTCATCAGGAATTTTCCACTTATTTGTAATGCGCACAGGTTCTGTTGTAGAGTAAGTACAATTGGACCACTCTGAAACATAGCCACTGCACTGATACTGGCCACCATAATAGTAGAGGAAGCCAGAACAGACTGGGCAAGGACCCAATGCTCCAAACAGCATCCCATCAGCACTGCCACACAAGGAAAAGAAAGTTATGAAGAGGCCTCGATACATGAAAAAGATGTTATACAGAATAAAGCATCTGAATTCTGTGCAACATGACACAAAAGAGCAATGCCACAGGCAGGTCTGTGTAATCAACATTCAACAGTTCGTTCTATAGCTTCTTGCATATATGAATAAACCAAAAGACTAATTACTGTGTTTAATTCACAGGCATATAACAAGTTCACATCAGAACTGACCATGAACATATGAACCTTGGTCTACAGGACATTTCATGGGGCATAAAAACATGAAGGGTGTTCAGGCCTTGTTTCAGAATGCTTCAGCTTCAACTTAGGGGGTGTTTGGCATAGTTCTAGCCCCACAAAAATTCATGGAGTTGGTAGAGCAAGGTATTCCTAACTCCAGAAATTTATAGAGATAGAGCTGTGGGTACATTAAGAGTGTTTAAGTGAATTATCTTATTTGCATTTTAGACTAAAAATATAAACTTAATTCATTTTATTTTAGCCTACAAGCTCCAGAGCTCTGCCAACTGGGCCTTAAAGTTGCTAGAAGGCAGCTTTAAGCTCTCCCAAACAGGTGCCTACCGCCTAAAGTGGCTTCTTAGGTAAGCTAAGCCTATTATGCACTAAAGCTGAAGCCCCTCTTCGCTAGCTCCAGTGAGAAGTCAACTCTTTGATGATGAAAGCCCTCCCAAACAGACTTAAATGTATTGTGTAATTTTCATGTGTACCAAACTACATTCTTATCTTTATAGAGTCAAGTAAATAAAGGTCCATGCACTGCACTTCACTCATAAATACATGCTACTAAAACAACAAGATCAAAATCATATTTCCAGTACAAGTACTACTGTCTGATTTTCCATTGGTTTTCATGCACATCAATTATTTACAATGTGAATTTCTTAGCAAAATAAAAAGTATAACTAGTATTCAAGGCAGGAAGACTATTAAGAAGGTTTGCCAAGCATTAAGATGGTATTTAGAGCTTATCTGCAAATTCCAAAACCAAAGCAAGCAGGGTTCAATTTAATGATAAGGGTAAACATCCTGGGACTCCACTGGTAAGAAACCACCTGGTTTCCAATTGAATTCAGGAAAGTGGTCTTTCCCCTTCTTTGGATTTTTTTCCCAATTTCTGTTTTCCTTTACCTTGAAATTGTATTAGACCATAATTTCCTTCAAAATAGCAGCTAATATCTCCAAGACCAGCCAGGATGAGAAATCCAGAAACCCCAAGAGAATTCCAGTCACCAGTAGGTTACCACTGGGACATGGGATCCAGAAAGCAAGCAAAAAAATCATTACTAGCAAAAAATGGATTATTAGTTGAGGAACCACTATATTAACAGGTTTGCTCTTTCTTTGCAAGTACCATTTATTCATCATATGTTATAATTATAAGTTTGTAACTTCCTCCAGGAACACAAAGACATGGTCATATCAAGGATCCTTGCAGTAATATTTGTATAGATGTCTGACTCTTTGGATTTAAGTAACATAGTGCAGAAAGATAAAATCCACCTTAAAAAAGAAGAAATAACATGCAATGTTACCATCGGTCCAATAGGTGCCGCTCTGGTCCAGATGGATCTTGCCCATTTGCTTCAAGCATATCCCGTAGCTCAGCAGTTGACACATGCTTCTTAAGTTCATCCTTTAACTTCCAAAGTGTGTCACTTTGCTCTTTAAGCTTCTGTTGGAGATCAGCCAAACTAGTATTGGAATCACATGGCACAACAAGTTTTCCCTTGTTTCGGGTTGCGCCTTCCGATGTACTCTCATCTAACTTGGGAGCTTTGCAGTTATTCATATCATTGTCACCATTCTTGCGCTTGGAACACTTAGAAGTTGCTTGTTCTTCATGTCCATTACAAATAAACCAAGTCAGATTACCTAGTGAGTAAAGAAAAGAACTCCGATCTCCATGCTTCATTACCTTTGTTCGTGGCATCTTTCTTAACAAGAGCAAGAACAGCTCCTTTATCCTCATGTGACAAGGTCTCCCAGCCTGGGAATTTCTCAACAGTTGCAGATGGGGACATCTCCAAGAAACAGCTGACATGGTACCAACCTTGACCCTCAAGCTTGGATGAAACACGAACCTAATCAAACATATAAAAATGTTATTGATATGGTTTAGAATCAAGACAAAGAACATGGTATCGCAGCATAAGTATAAGTAGCCCTACCACAGGTATTAAATATTAGTATATCTTCAAAATATACTTTATGAGCTAAGAACACGATTACATATCACACATGTACTTCTGGACCATCGAATGCTTTTTTTGTCTAAAATGAGTCGCAAGAATGAGTATCATTCATTAGGAGTGTACAATTAGGAATGCCACATACATACATACATACATACATAAGGAAAAAAGAAAAGAAAATCAACATAATCAATTGTGCTACCAATTATTTCCCGCATTTTATTTCACTTAATCCTTCATTTTTACATGTCACCTCAGCATCAATCTATAGTCCTAATGTAGGCTAGCTGCGATTACATATCACACATGTACTTCTGGATCATCGAATGCTTTTTTTGTCTAAAATGAGTCGCAAGAATGAGTATCATTCATTAGGAGTGTACAATTAGGAATGCCACATACATACATACATAAGGAAAAAAGAAAAGAAGATCAACATAATCAATTGTGCTACCAATTATTTCCCGCATTTTATTTCACTTAATCCTTCATTTTTACATGTCACCTCAGCATCAATTTATAGTCCTAATGTAGGCTAGCTGCAGATTTGTTTTTAGACCTTTTCAGGATTTTACAGTTATTCCAGATTCCACAACAACAAAACGATAAAAAGCTTGGGCATTTTCTGCCATGTGATGTAAGTTGTAAGAGATTAAGGTAAAGTAAACAATGTATCACATTCACGCCACTGTGTTGCAGAACCACAAATTGCATAGTTCTAAGTTAAAAAATCAAGAATAAATACAAGTTCGGGAGAGTTAAATACAAGTTCGAGAGAGTATGAAATTCCCCCGATGAGTAACTAGAAGTATAGGAATGTGACAATTGCATGCAATTGCAGGAAGGTTCATCCAAGAAGGTGAAACTCCCACCTATCTATAAGTACTTATAAGCATGAATGGTCCCTTAAAGACTTAAGACTGTGAACCATTAAAAGGAGGACTCTGTTCATGACCATACCTTTCACACACAACAAACACAAAAGCACATAAGTACAAAGTTCCTAGCCTCATAGGAGTCTGGTAAGAAAGCATGCCATTTGATAACAATCACATATTCACATTTCACAACAAATGGTGATGTATAAAATTAATTGATCAAAAGATACGGACCATTCCTTTTGTAATCTTTTCACTGCACCGTCTACAGGAAGCACGAGCAGATTTAGCAACCTCAATAGTACATTTATCTGAAATAGCAGCTGTGGAACTCGCAGAAGCTGAGGCAGAAGTTCCAACATAGTTTCGTATCTTCTCTTGGTCATCCCACCTAAGTACATCTATTCCTTCAACATCATCAACACTGATTGGAGGTAAATAATTGAGTTAAAATTTGCATGATCTATACTCATAAGATACAATAAAGTTGGTAAAGAATTGGGTTAAATTTTTCATGGTTTATACTCATAAAATACAATAAAGTTCAATAAATTAACAGACGAGCCTAAAATCCACTTGACAAGTAAAAGATGCAATTACATACGATTTTATCTGGGTTTTCTTGTTGAGGATGCAACTTGCATGGTTCCACATCTGGAAAAGAGAAAACAGGGAACTAAACTATAAACAGAAGTGATCGATTCGTATAATTGCTTTGGAAAGATAAGTGAAAGAAGCATCATGTTTTTCCCCTGACTCTTGAAAAAGCTACCATCAACCAAAAAAAAAACTGGTTTATCAGAACATCAGCAAGACATAGATAGTGCACACTTAATTCCATAACTTTAAACAAAAGGAAAAACAGAATGTTAAGCAAAACTGTCCAAGAGAGAAAATGATCAGATGAACATGGCATGCAGACCCCAAAAAAAATCCAAGCCACCTCAATTTCCATCAATAATCCTACATTTCCCATTGAAATAATTGGAGTGTCCACGTGGCCCAACCAAAAGCAATTGCAGTTATGAGACAGCATCCAGCTTACAATTTGAAAAAAAATGCAAGATGAACAATACAATATTTGGCAAACAGGATTCTCCTTCAGGTATGATCTTGCCCTGTTGCCCGTACAGTTAATCATCCACTACTACTAGTCTACTACTACACAAACCATTGAATAAATAAATGAGAACTGCAATTACCTAACAGTTCAAACCATGCTAGTTACCATAGTAAAAGTGAAATCGTTTATGACCTACATTTCTCAAGTGCCACGCATCATAAAATGGTTCAAACATCAAACAAGCACGACATCATATTCAAACTAGTGATATAGTAATCTTACCTGGCAATAAATTTTAGACAGAGACGGGCATTACGTTGATGTTTCATCATATTGCGCACTAGATAGATTGCTTCTCTTTAAATAAGAAGTGTATGATTATCTCAGAATACATGAAAATGGAGGTCACCTAAGACTGGCAATGCCAAAAGTTATTAACAACCACATCACTAGAATTAGCAAATTAATAGGAGATGTTAAATTTAAAACTTAAATTATTTTATGCGTCATCATTGCGAAATGTAAACAATTAATTGTTCACGATGAAGATTTAACTGAAAGTACTGAATAATGCATTTTCACTTCTTAGCAGTGTTCTAAATAAAGGCTGTTAAGGCCTTGTAAACGTCTGTTAAAACGTTAAACATGGCCTGCCCCTCATTTGGGAAGGATCTCGGATGAAGGGGCCGTTTATATGGACTAATGGCCGTTAACGATTACTAGGCCCGTTAAATCGTTGGTACTAAGCCCGATTACATTCACATCATGGGTAAGAACATGACTAATGGCACAACATGAGCATCTCATATGAAGTATTTAGCAAATAGAAGTGTAGAACATTGTCAAATATCTTTTCTTTATGTCACCACAGTAGACAATTGCTGAGAGCTTGGTAGTTCCATTCTATATTCAGGAAAGAAGATGAATAGGTACTTATTTTCTTACTACAAACATATGTATATATTTCTCTAAATTTCAAACGTTAAAACCGTTTACAAGGTTGCTTGTCGTATAAGCACTAAAAGGTGGGTGACCATTCATTAACCGTTTACCGTTATTTAGAACATTGCTTCTTAGGGACTACCATAGAAAAATAAAATTATTAAAACCATAGTATCATATAATGGCAAGCATTGTAGTTGTGCATGCAGGAGAACTAGAGATACACAGATAAGAAGTTACTTCAGGAAATCAGCTGAACAATTATATAAGCAAACAGGAGAAAAAAAATTGGGCAAAAGGATGCCCACATTGCAACTCGAAAGAAAAGTTGAAAACCAAAATGGAGTGGCAAACACCCAAGAGTAGCAATGTTTGCATTGGTATCGCAACATTGCCCTGTTAAAAATTGCCGCCAACCAGCTGGTCCTCATAACTAGTGGTGGAAAGATGGATGAGCTGACCAACACCATTGTTTATAGCAGGACTGGTTCCCGACAGGACACCCATAAGAGCACCCACAGGCGTTCACCACCCTCCCCCAATTCATGCATTACAAATATAGACTGAATATAAAGGATCAAAAACAGAAATAATCGTAATAGTGGAATCGAAAGATGAAAAGATAAATGGACACAACAACAACCCAATGCACAAAGAGGCCCGCATTACAAAGGCATTGGTTTGATCAAACCCACCAAATCATCCGAATTTACCCTCAAGAACAAGAAATTTTCACAAATCACGATGAAAACCGACCCATCAGACCCACACATTACATACCAAATGCCCCCAAACCTACCTCCACAATTCACCCAATCTAGACTGCTTTAAATGCACCTCTAGACCCCGGCCCACAAAACCCCCAAGAACACGTAGCCGCACCAAAACCCTACCCTACCAAACCCCTCAAAGATCAAAGAAAGATGCATAAATCGGACAAAAAAGGATTCGTGGCGGAGCGAGCGGAGAGGGGTGGAGGGAGATGTTACGCACGGGCATGAATCCGTCGAACTGGGTGGCCTGGACCATCTTGCCGAGGCGGAGCTGGTCCTTGCCGATGGGGGACCTGCACGACTTGCACGAGGACCGCCCAGACTTGGCATACTCCGCCTTCCACGCCTTCGGCGGCGCCGCCATTTCGCCGGCCGGTGCCGCTACGGCTCTCCTCTCCCTCCGCCGCTTCTTGGCTCCTTCCTAGGAGTTAGGACGAATGGACGATGCCCTAGAGAGAGAGAGAAGGGTGTTTACTGTTTAGGGACGGACGAGAGTCTTTAAGCCTATTTGGTCACTCGCCGTCGATTTCTCCCAAATTTGCCCCTCTCGTTTAGGTGAACTACTGCGATATACTAGACCGTAGCATAATCTTATGCTGTGCTACCGAACCAAAGACACGTCACCTGCTACGCTAACCGAATGTAGCGGATCATTCTGCCGCTGAGCTACTCTCTAGTCCTCATGCTTGCTACCGTGATGACATTAACCTACTGCGGTATCATACTATTGCAAGAGACACTTAACACCTAGCGCTCCTCTTGTGGTCGAAAAGCGAACTAGAAATGCAAATAGGTATGCCATAAAGCCAATTTTCTAATAGAAAGGTGCAAGATGGTGAATGCCTCCACGGCCTTAAGTTTGATCTGGTATTGTGAGGCAAAAGGATCAGCATATAAATACTATATAGGTTAATCTAATATGATCTTTTTATGCATTTAGGGATCACTATGTCCTACTAGGACCGCTAACGACTTGTGATCGGAAAGGACTTTCTAGGTCATAGCCAAGTGCATATGAACTTACAAAGTCAGATACTTAATGGGTTGGAATAAAACAATTTGGATAGGATCTATTCGTGCAGACTTCGCACCTTAAGAGTAGAGCCTCACTAAGGAGGCTCTTTATAAAGGGAGGTGTGGGGCTTTTGGGAGTACATTGCACCACCCACCGAAACCCTAGCCACCAACCCCCCAATCTCTACCGTGCCTGAGAATGCTAGCACACCGGCGTACGGTGTTCCATCCCTGGACTTGTGGATGCCGTAGAGACGTTGTTGCGGTTGTTCCTACGCTGATCGAGGACAATCCATGATGTACGTGAGGAACACGATGAATTGCTGGAGGAGACGATCGGTGGGCAAGGACATTGGACAATCAACTACTTCCATTACATCAACACGCGCAACGTTGGACCAACTACTTCAACTCTTCTTTTGCTGCATTGCAAGTCTAGTGGTAATGATCTATAACCTCTTGCATGTCTTCGTGATTTATGCTGTAGAAATTTTTATATTACACTAGTTAGCCTACCCGTATCCCAATTATAAGATCAATATCAGTCTATCACCTATGATCAATAATAAGCATCCATGGTCTACTCTAGTGGCTTTTTAAAATTCTTTACCTCCTGTCATGTTGAACAATCACATTGCTTTACACAGTATCGAGACCTAAATATGTAAATTCGGACCCTCTATATATTTCACACTAGTTCAAGATCACACTAATACACACAGTGGCAACATAGAAGAGATATCACAATCATACATAATGGAAACATAATAAAAGACTATTATTGAATAAAAGACAGTTGATTGACCCTATGGTCGACTTTACATGATTAGGTCAAACATGGTTTAAACTCTAATAAATAAAAAAGCAGCGGAACGGAAACTTCGTAGGTAACCCATCAATATGTCACAGGCAACTGACAAGGTTCACCCCCTAAGAACTCGCCTCCTCCTCCAGAGCAGGTGTAGACTCCTCTTCAACTAATGATTTGGTTGTGACAAGGGTGAGTACATAAAGTACTCAACAAGTTGTGTACAAAATGCAAATCTACTATAACTATATGCAAGGCTTATTCCAAATGAATGGCTAATATGATTATTTTGTAATAAAGCGGTATTTACAATTGAATACAATAAATAGATTGAAATGACAGTAAAATAAATAATAATAAATAACTTTCACGTATTTCTCAAAAATAAACTAGCACACAACCCTAAACCATAATTCATCTCTTCCATTGACACACAACCTCCATTCCCAAGTTTTATTTCATAAAATCTAACTCCTAACTAAAATTCTCGAGCATTGTCCATAACCGGGGACATGGCTATCCGAATAGATTTACATTCTACAGAGGTTATACACGTTACCCATAAAACATGATTATCTCTTATTGCCACGCGATAACACACTTCCTTAGGTGTACAGCAAAGAGATCATGACAAAATCTTTCGAAAACTCGATCCAAACATAGACCCTCTTAATAGGCTTGAACTCGCTATTCCTCCCCTCACACATAGTAGAAGAATAAGAGGGACCCATCATTGGACTAGGAACAATCCTTGTTCAAGATATGAGGCCACTACACACATACCCTCCCTTGACCACACACACAGTTTGGTCTTCCACTGAGGCATCATATGTCAAGACTCAATATCCTATTGAGTTAGGTCTGGCACACAACAGACGTGGTTGTATGATTAGCTCAGATTAATGGCTTGCAAGGTTAAATCCTTAATTGACCGAGGCAAGACTTCCAACATCAATCCAAATGTCACATAGACCCACCCTAGCACACAGCCTCTTGCCACTTACCCTAATCTAATCATTTATCACCCCAGTTGTTTACTGTGCAACACATGCCATCAACACAATATCATTGTGCAACAACATATGTCACACACATTCAAAAATTTGTTCCATATTCCATTAGTCAAATTGAATTTGCACTTTCAAAAGACATCAGTTACGTGGCATGACTAAGCAAACTACACATGATCTAACTAACCGGCGTTGGTATCTATTAGAGACCAACTAATAATCATCCACCCTAGGGTGACAAATAATCATGACATAACAATAACAACGTAGGCACAATCGAATTGGGTTGAATAGCTAGTCTCCCAAATTAATTGAAAACAATTATAATCATAAAATAACATGCAATAATTTAAAACAATATAGCATTTGCAAAACTAGGTTCAATATGATCAAAGTACAACTTACCTTTGAATAAGTCTTGATCTTGGTCTGGACATTGAGGTTAAGTCAATTCTTTACCCTTAAGTGCTCCGGGCACTTCAACGTCTACGTAAATCAAGATAAAAATAATAAATAAATACAAACTAGAGGAAAGCATTCTACAAAAATCAAATAAAATTCATCATTAAATATATATTGATTTTAGAAATTTTTAGAAATTTGAATCGTCCCAATCGGAGCTTTATAAAGAAGAATAGGCTCTCGAAAGGTTTAAATAAATGAAAAATACGGAAAATGAGAAAATACCGAATTTCTTGAATTATTTTTCTACAAAAAAATTGATTTATGATGTCATCTTTGACATTAGTGACTAATTTTTGAAAAATAAAATAAATCTGAAAAAATCTTATTAGACTGACAAGTGGGCCCATGATCCATTCCACGGAACATATCGGTCCACGGTGGACCGGGCTCACGTGGTTAGGGTTGGTTGATAGGTGGGCCCGTCCGGCTGCTAACATGGCACCGTGACACGACGCTGATCGAGCAAAAAGGGTAGACATGGCGCTGACAGGGCGCACGCGTGGCATCGACGTGGCGGCCACGTCGGCTTGGTCAGTTCAGCTTCGTTCCCCAGCGAGATGGTGGCCCAGCTTGGCTGATGTTGAGGACGACGACCTGGCCCAAGGCGAAAAGCAGTGGATCGGACTCGGCTTAGCGTGGATCTTGAAGAGGACAACGTGATGAACTCGGCCATGCCAACGGGAGCAGTGGAGATGCATCGGAGAGGGAGATCAATAGAAAGAAGATGCTTCAGTGGCAGCGGTACTTCACAACAGCTCGAGCGATGACGACTAGGGCTTTGGGTGCAGCAAAAGATGGAGATCACTGGACGTGACTTCCTTGAGGATATAAAGGTCTCGGGAGGTGGGTCCAAGCCAGACTCCATAGCAGATGCTGCGGCGATGCGCCTCCTAGTTGGAGATGGTGAAGGCTAGTGTTCGACAATGTGGGCGGCATGCGGAGGTGGACTAGGCCATGGAGTTGGGCCCTGGGCGGACCAGGCCGGCCAGGCGACGAGGCGAGCCAAGCAAATGTGGGTTGAGGTAGGCTAGGCGTGGAAAAGATTCGGCCGAAGCCGAGGATTCGGCCCAAAACTCGAAACCGATTCTCCAGGGATTTTCAAATTAAAATAAATTCCAAAATTCAAATAGCTTCAAATAAATAGCAAAATACTTAGAAAAATTCTATAAAATACTTTGAGATATGTAGAACTTGAATAAAATATTTTTGACAAAAGTTCATATAATGTTTGCCAACATTTAAATATTATTTGCAATAGGATTAATTCAAAAATGTTATTTAAAATTCAAATAAATTCAAAACAATTCCCAAAAATTATAAAATGCAATAAAAATCGTTAAGTCAAAAATTGGGATGTTACACACAGCCAGTTGTGATACAAAATTGCAGTATTGGGCAAAATGGGTATGCAATGTTATTATGGGGGATAGGGGTTTTAGCTAGTGTTGGTGAAACCAGACCAGACCATTCGACCTAAAAGAAACAAACTAGAATCAATGCCTAGTTTGATTTTGCTATTGGATTATTCATGCAAGCAGCAGGGTGGATCCAACTGTGGTTCAAGTGAGGCTGGTGCACACCCTACTGTTGGCGGTGCCATGGATACCTGAAAGCATCTAGGCCCCCAATTTAATTTGGTTTTGGTAATCAATGATAATTACAGTTAAAGGACTAACATTTCCCATTTGAGCATTTTGAGAATAGGTTGGTCCAAGTTTCGATGATTATGAAAGTATGAAGTTGATGAAGAGAAAATCAACGCGTCAAGACAAAATGGCTAAGGTATAAATATTTAAGGACTTTTTCATAGCTTTTACTGATCTCGAAGTTTGGAGAAAAGATCGGATTGCTAGAATTAGGGTTGTACTATTAAGAGGGGTCCTAACGATTATCTTGATGTCATCTAGGGTTTAAAGGCTCAAATCTATGCTTAAGATCATGCATCATGTCATACAAAAATTCAAATTAAAATTCCATATTTATTGAAAGAAAGAATCTAGAAGTCCGGTGCTACCGCCCATGGTAGGGCAGTGCTACTGGACAAACGGTAGCACTGGCCTTAATGCCCGGTGTGAAAATTCCAGAGAGGTTATTTTTGGGCTTTTTGGGCCATCTGGAGCTACCGTCTATTGTAGCCTGGTGCTACCGGGGAAGCGGTAGCACCAGACCAGAGCGGTGTGTAAAAACCCGAGAAGGATTTTTTTTGGGACCAGGCAGGGCGGTGCTACCGCTCATGGTAGAGTGGTGCTACCGGGCGAGCGGTAGCACCGGACCCTCAGCTCGGTGTGAAAATTTCAGAGGGATTGTTTTTTGGGCAGTCGGGCTGTCCGATGCTACCACCCATGGTAGCGCGGTGCTACCGGGCGAGCAGTAGCACCGGCTCCTCAGCCCGGTGCAAAAATTCCAGAGAATCCCCTTCTGGCAGAGAAAAAATAAAAAGAGCCCGGTGCTACCAGTCCCAATTGGGTGGTAGCACCGGACCCTCTGTACAACAGGCTCTAGCAACACATTTAATGCACTGTTCCAACCATTGGGTTGGAGCCCGGTGCTACCGGTCCTACATGGACGGTAGCACCAAAAAATTCTAATTACTGCACATTTCGAGCTCCAACGGCTAGAAAAGTTGGTGGGGGCTATAAATACACCCCCACCTGCACTCTAGAGTCTCTCTTGGTTCTTATTGATGATATTTGAGCTCTAGCAAGTCTTCTCCTCTCCAAAAGTGAATTCAATTTTCATTTGAAAGAGTGAAGAGTAAAATTTGAGTGTTGCATTTAGTTTGAGCCTTTAGACACTCAAATTTGACCTCAAGCAAGCGTCAAGACTTGTTACTCTTTGAGTTTGCCGCCTCCTAGATGGCTTGGAGGCGATCGTGCATGGTGAGCTTCTCAACGGAGATTATGAGAAGCCTCAGCAAGTTGTGAAGGCCAGAGTTCACCTACCTGGAGCGGGGAAGAACTACCTTAGTGATCGAGGAAAGCTCAAGCGGGTGGAGCTGGCTTGAAGTTGTTCAAGTCACCTCAACGTGGAGTAGGGGAGACCGGCAAATTTTCGAGACCACAGGTAAAAAATCTTGTCTCTTGCTCTATTGTGATTTGCATTTTCTCTTCTAGTGTTTAGTTCAATCTTTTATCTTTTCAAGTATATTATTTATGCTTACCTTTCTACTTTATTCATACTTAAATTGCTAGAGTACTTGATATTTTCTAGAGAACTTAGTTGCAAAATTGAAGGAGATCACAATTCTTACCTAGTGTTTTAATTGTTTGAATTTAGAATCGAAAAATTTAGAAACCTCCTATTCACTCCCCTTTAGTCGGTTATCCTTGATCCTACAAAGGTTAATGTGGTCGGTGTACCTGATAGTTTTAAGACCATCCCACTATCGATACCCCCAAACGACGAGATCGTGACACTGGGGGATGCCATTCGCACTTTCATCGAGTGGCCTAGCAGAAACATCTCCCTGGACGCCTGTCCTCCATCACCGAAGTTACCCCAACCGCCTAAGTTGTTTGCTACACCTCAGCAGGCCACCAAATCGGCTCCCATACCCCCTGTATCAAAGGACTTTCAGTGGGATGGTGTCCACTCGTCTCCCGTTGAGATTCCCTATAGTAGAAAGCAAAGCAAGGGCAAAGCAAAGTACATCATGAAGGAATTGGACTATTCGATTGCCACATTGGCCCGATTATACTAGCTAGGAGAGCCTTTAGTAATAGGAGAGCGCTTGGAGAACATTTCTATAGCTTGCGTTAGATTGCATAATTGGTACCTGGAACAAGCTAAAAAGCTAGTGCAAGACCGCATAACAAGTCATCGAGGGCTTCTTCGCAGTTGACTTCAAGGACTTGTTTGACGTCTTCAACCTCGATGCCGTTGACACCGCGCTCTTGAGATGCTGGACATTGTAAGTGTGTGCAATCATAGTCTACATTCGTGTAATACCGATAAATGTCATATATATATACTCATTTCTTTTGTATATATAGATACATGATCCATGAAGCGAGAGAGAACACACAGTTGGTGGGTTTCCTGGACTCACACATAGTCTATCTCCAAACAAACAATGGATAAAGATTTACAATTTGTTGATGAATACATTGAACAGGCCTTGGTGTCTCAAAAAGATAAAGAGTATATACTTTTACCCTATAACCCAGGGTAAGTGCTGCACTACTTACTATACTTTGATTTGTACTGTGCATGCAACTCTATTTTGTTAATTGACCAAGCCGACATACCTGTGTAGGTTTCACTGGGTTCTCATTGTAATTAATCCAGCTACGAATCGGGTTATTTATCTTGATTCCTTACAGAATGGTAGCCACAACTTAAATCCTATCACGAAATTACTCACTAGGTAATCACATTTCCTCCATAGATAACATGGTCATGTAGGTTATTCAAGGTATATGTTGCTCTTAGAATGGTTGAGGCTAACCTTTTGCAATCACGTAGGATATTTAGAGTGTACAAATACTATGGAGGGCGTTCTGGTAAGGATGGGCCGAAGCTGAAGCATGATTTTAAGTTTCCAGTATCCGCTATACACAATAATCCTATATAAACTATGTAATAATGACTCTGGAATAAACCAATTCTATATTTGCAGTGCCACCAGCAGGGAAAGGGAAATAATCATTGTGGATTTTACATTTGCCACAACATGCAACTCCTCGTCAATAATAAAAAGACTAGTCAGGTAATAACTGCATTTGAAGAGACCGATCTGATGCGAATTTGAGGATAGTTTTGTTCCTTCTTGCTTAGTCAAGTCTTAATTCTAGAAGGCGAGTTCCACGCTACCTAACTTCAGGAGTTGTGTTTTTTTTAATTACCATTTGGGTTAATTTGTCAAGCTTGTACTGTGGATTTGTAAATTGCAGTTGTGCATTCAATTAATTGGTTAAAAATATTGAGTCTATTGGTTAATATATCTGAGTTCATTTCTAAAATAGATGTGCCGTGCAATATTAATCTATACGTAATCTACTTGTGTTGTGATGTAATATGAGTTTATTGTTGAAATGGATGTAATTCTTGCCATCTGAAATGGATGTAATGTTTGTAATCTGATATGGATGTAATGCTTTTCATCTGAGATGGATGCAATGCTTGTAATCTGATTTGAGTTAATCTGTAATCTGCTTTTTTCAGATGGAATGGTTAGCATTTCCTAAGGCTAGCCAATAAACCGAAAAAGGTTTGTCTATAGGAAGACTTATCACAGACAGTTTTTAATCTGAAATTGTCTGTGATGTTATGATGTAACAGACAGTTTTAGTTTGAAATCATCAGTTACATCACAACATCACAGATGGTTTCTAATTAAAAACTATCTATGATGTTACTTATCACAGATGGTCCTATTTAAAACCGTCTGTGATATACCATAACATCACTAACACATGGTTACAGATGGTTTGGAAAACCGTCTATGATGATGGTTCCGAATCGTCTCTGATGACCTTTTCTGTAGTAGTGTCAAAACTATATCCTCTTGGGGATATTATCACTATTCCGACACCATCACCTTCTCGGCACACCGATCCATCAAAAAACAAGTGCTAAGGTGCAGCAGACACTAGATCAATCTCTGAGTCGGTTCTATGCCCTATTATAAAATCAGCAATTGCTTACTCCTTGATAGCTTTGGCCGATTCATATGTTAGGTCGAACTCAATGAGTGTGAAAGCCAATTTTCCATGTCGACCTCTCAAAATTGCAGCTGAGAGCATATATTTTATAACATCGGCTTTACAAATAATTTTACTTCCTAATGCTAATATATAATGCCTCAATTTGGTACAATAAAAATATAATGATAACAAAGTTTTTCTATGAAAGGGTACCTTGTTTTGGTATCAATTAAATGTCAGCTTAGATAGAAAACAACTTGTTCTTTCTTGTTGATCTCCTACAACAAAACAACTCCAATTGTCGCCTCTTCAGCTGATATGTAAAGCCTGAATGGTAGTCCCTTTTGAGGTGTAGCCAACACTGGAGGGTAAGACAAATACTACTTTATGCTCTCAAAAGCCAGCTGTTGATCGGCTCCCCACACAAATTCTTGATTGCCCTTTAATTTAAGCAGCGGGGTAAATGTACTGATATGACAAGACATATTTGAGGTAAAATACCATAAATAATTAATCTTGTCGATTAACTTTTGTACATCTTTTTTGCAAATTAGTGGATTAGTATCGACTACACAAAAAACACAGTTGTATGGATTCATCCTTAAAACATGTTCCCTTGTCTTTTCGAACACTGTCTCCATGTCGGCTAGATGCTGGTAATCTTCTTTAGACTTTACAACAACGTCATCAATGTAAATTTCTACAATATGGCCAATTAACTCACGGAATATCAAATTCATATCATGTTGATACATCGCACTAGCATTTTTTAAGTTGAACATCATGACCACCCACTCAAACATACCCTTGGTACCAGGGTGTCTAAAGGCAGTCTTGGGGATATCTGCTTTAACCATGAATATTTGATTATAACCAGCATTACCATGAAGGAAATTAATGATTTTGCTTCTGGATGCAGCATCGATAAGTATATCAGCTATATGCATTGGAAATTCATCTTTGTGTGTAGCCTTATTTAGATCTCTGAAGTCGACACACACCATTAGGTTACCATTCTTCTTCATTATAAGAACGATATTAGAAACCCATTCACCGTATCGGCAAGGCCTGATAAACTTTGCTTCCAGTAATTTCTTCTTTTATTTAATCATACATAGTCAGTTTAAATCGTTTAGAAGGCTGTTTAAATGGCCTATAGCCTAGTTTTATTATAGCCAATGTTCAACTAGTTGTTGGCTTAAACCAAGCATCTCATAATACTCCCAAGTAAAACAATCTTTATAATTCTTTAAAAGCTTGACCAACAAAAGTTGAACTAACTTTATAATCCTATTACTAATTTTGAACTAACAAGTTGTTCTTTTCTAACACCATCACCGATGTCGACTTCATCCAATAAATCTGTCAATGTGAAACGTTGGCTTAATTTCTCAATTTCGTCATAGTCTTCAATGGCCTCATAGCTATTCGTTGTTTGTCGATAGCTTCGTATTTTATCTTGTAAAGTTTTTACTACTGATTTGGGCTTCATCTGCACAAAACCTCATTTGTATGATCAAACATGCTCGGCCTTACATTAACCGGGACAAGTCACATCTTATTAACATAGACGAAATAACAATCATCAAGGACTTAGCCTGACATACACTCTGCCCCATCATGTTGCCAATTTGCCTCTAAACTAGCCATGGTTATATGAGCTGATGTATCAGCTTGAATTATTTCCACCTTATCTCTATTCCATTGGATAAGCATTTGGTGCATGGTCGATGGAATACAGTAATTGGCATGGATCCAATCTCGCCCCAATAACATGCTGTTACTCCCTTTGGCATCAACCACAAAATGGTGGTGGCAATGTTTTGCTACTGACCATGAGCTCTATAACAATAACCCCCTTTGCTTTAGTAGAATCTCGTGTTAAGTCATTTAAACCATATTGGTCTTAATGAGATCGTCATCGGATTTCCCTAATTTCTTGCACATTGTGTAGGGCACTAGGTTAACAGTTGCTCCCCCATCCACAAGCATTCTTGATATCGGCTTACCATTAATATGTCCTTTTAATTATAATGGCTTCAGATGCCAATGATCATCTTGAGGCTTCTCGAAGACTGCATCTTGTGCTCCCTAACATAATTGAGCAAAAGCTTCTTTGGCCGATGCAGTGCTTGTCTCGAACTTAGCTGGCAAAGTGAACACCATGTTGATGTCCATCGGAGGTGAAGAATCATCACAAATCATAAGGGAATCTAAATCGTCAGCTAAGTCAAACTCTTTCTCAACCGGTTCCTTTCTTCTACACTCCTTTTTAATAGTTTTGATTGTATGAAGTTCATTAAAGGTTTCGTCCCTTTTCTTTTCTGTCGAAGGTTAGAAAATCAACAATAAACTTATACTTTCAAGTACTTTCGGATTAGCAGAGTCAAGCACAAAATCAGAGGCACACGATGTAGACAGGTTTGGGCCTCCTAGCGGAGTAATAATACCTTACTCCTGTATGGATAATGTATAGAGTCGATGAACAAAGTACAGAGTGATGTGTCTAGCCCTAGTTACAATGTGGATTGCACTTAAGCTAATGCTATGCTATGGCTAGAGGATGATGAAACAGGCTTCGTCGGCTCTTGAGCTCTATGCGCAAAAGCTCTCAAAGTCTTCTCTTCTGAGAATTGCTCTTCCTCTTCTTCTTTCTCTTCTTCTTTCTCTTCTTCTTGAGGACCCCTATCCCTGGCCTTATATAGTCAGGGTAGCCTGGCCTCAAGTCGAGTCGTAGTCAGTCTGGAGTACTAAATCGTAGTCGATGTGGAGTCCATCGTTGCGTGATCTTCGCAGCGTATCCAAACTTCCCTAGATATCAGGCTTCGAGTCAGTTTCCTCGTAACGGGAACATGATCGAGTCCTTCCTAATATGGAGTCATCCTTCCCGTGCATATCTTATCCCATAGAATCGGGCCCGTGATATCCAGAATCTCTGCATGTCGTTAGGACATATCCTTTACGGACACATACCGCATGTTTAGATATTCGAAATTTTCCTATTAAGCTTCCCTCATTTCTTGGATTCTTAGATGTTGAAGCCTTCTTTGTTGAGACTAGATCAACCTTGGAGGACACCATCTAGGCTTTGGCTCGATCGAATCTCGTATTTTACCAGCCAGATCCATGCTAGCCGTAGAACTAGACCCCTCTTCATGATTTGCTTGCTTTTGTTCTTGGATCAACCTAGAAATCATATCCTAGACTAATCTTAAATCGATCCCCTCTTCTTGGTGGTCCTACACCAGTATAGAAATCCTATCTTTAGTCGACCATCGCTGCCTGCTACCTTGATATTGGTAGTGCTGTACCGAACACAAGAATGGTGACGACAAAGCTATTCCCCTCTCCTAGTAGAATTGCTAAAAAGGGCATTGTTGGTGAACTCTTTCAGGGCCATTCGGCCAATACATATCAATTGGCCAACATGGAGGGCTCATCGTAGCCTCTCATTCCATCTCTCATACTTGGCCAATAACTAGGAGAAAGTGGGGTTTGGCTTTTGTATCAGTTTATGTGATGGTAATGTTCAGTCAGCCTTGTACCATTTGCCGATCTCTAACTCTCCCTTAGGCTTGATAGTTCTTGAATTTTTTCCTTCTCGATCACTTTCTATTTGAATAGAGCCACCCGAAATCCTAAGGGTCTCACCGCCATCATAACTCGCTTGTATATCGACTTGTCACGTAACTTTTGTTGACGATGACAGTTATGATTGACCCATAGATCCTGTAGCTTGTATCGGCTCTTGATCCTTTCCAGAGCAGTTGACCATGTTGATTGGAAATAAATTAGCATCCTACTGCATTGTCGGCTCCTTTGCAAATTTCAATCGGTTATCTTCTATAGCCGATTGTATCTGCTGACAAAAAATATTGAAATCATTAGTATTATGAGAAAAAGAATGATGCCACTTACAATACCTTCACTTTTTTTATCTCATCAACCGATGGAAGAACATGGCCTTCGAGTAATAGTATTATTTTTTCTTGTAGTAATAAATCAAAAATATGATCACACTTTGTGACGTTGAAGGCATATTTTACTTCCGATCACTTCTTGTTCGGCTTAAGCCATGAACAAATTAAAGATTTCTTGCTACCTTTAACCTATTCAGCTATATTTACTTTAGTCTCGTCATCTTCGGATGAATCATTTGACTCATATCGAACAAGGTTGACTCTAACTTTCTCCTTTTCTTTATTATTTCTGAAATTTTCTTTAAAGCCTTTATTATCAGTAAAAGGCCTTCCTGAGCTGATACCTGATGTAAAAGATGAATCAAATCGGTAAGTTCTTGCACGTCGAATTTTTCCTTCAATTGGGGCAGTAACACCTAGAAGGCTAAATCGGTTAATTGATTGTCAAGCAAAGTAACATTAAAGCACCGATTCTTGATTTTTTTGAATCTCTTGTTATAATCGCTCACCAATTCTCCAAACTTCTATCGGACAGAACGGAAATATGAAATTCTAAGTTCTAAACTTCCACAGAAAAGTATTCATGGAATTGGCCGTCCAAATCGGTCCAAGAGCTAACCGAATTTGGGCGCAATGTCATAAACCATGTAAAAGTAGCCCTTGGTAAAGATAATAGGAATAATTTTATCCTTAAGCCATCAGAGTGGGCTGCTTTCCCGCATTGCACAATAAAATAGCCAATGTGCTCTAAGGTATTGGTGGAATCATCTCCCCAAAACATTGCAAAATCAGGGACTTTGAAATTATTAGGGTATGATATCTGATCAATGTAGTCAAGATACGGCATCTGATAACTTGTAATCCTTCCCTTTGGCTATATGCCAAACTATTCTCGCAATACAGTCATCATTTTATTAGCCCCATTGACAACGGGAGTTGATGGTGATTGAGCTGCTTGCCAATTATGAACATAATTGGCGTGTGTGGAATATATGAAACCAAGTATCTTCATGGTCGGCCCAGCATCGCCTGAAGAAAAGACAAGCCCAAGTAGAAGGCCCAAAGGATAAGCCCCATGCCAAGCCTTGCTGCCGTATGGAAAGGGGGCACATCCTATAGACAGTTGTATGTATATTTAGATATAAAAGATACGGCTAAAATCCGAGTCGTTAATAGGGTAGATAAAGATGTAAACTCTATCCTGTAACCGACTAGAATCTACCAACCGATCGGAACCTCCTAACCGATCAAGACTCTGTAAACCGCCCCACCCCCACTATATAAGGGAGAGGACGGGCAATAACATGGACATCAAGCAACCGAGCTATCAAGCCATAGCACACGCATCACATATCGCCCAGAGCACACAACGCTTTGAGCAATCCTAGATCCAAGAGATCCATATAATCCCAAGCACACAGGATTAGGGTATTATCTCCTCCGTGAGAGCTTGAATCTGTCTAAACCCTTGTCTTGTGTGACCTTCGAGTTTGAGATCTAGCGCCTGCCCCATAAATTTATTGCTGACTACAAAAGTCGACAGTTGGAGCGCCAGGTAAGGGAAGCGCTAAAATCTTTTCCTACAGACTCGATGGCAGCTATCGATGGAATCACCGCCACCTTCATCTCCGGCCAGGCTTTCTGCTTCGGAAGCCTGGACTTCGTCGCAGATACGCACGGAGAGCTTGTCTGCCTGGTCGAAAACAAGATTCAATCTGTTGGAGATCAGACCAACCAATCTCAGGTGCGCTGCTCTGACTCATCCAGCGAACCAGTCGGCATCATGAGGAATCGGTGCGACCTTCGTGGTGTCTTCACGATAGAGGAGTAGAGGACCGATCTCCAACGCCAACAAGAAGATCAAGAGGCCGTGGAGGAAGATCGTCTTCGTAAGAGTAAGGAGGTGCAGACGCGATCGCTTCGATCGCGTGGCCGCCATGTCCGCGAGGACATCCTGCAGTCCAAGTTGGGAGACCAAGCTGTCTTTCATACACCGCTGCAGAACGTCGTCGCCTCCAAGACGCTTCTTGATACACTGGATCCAATGATTGCGTCTGATAGCCCAGCAGCCCCAATCGTGGCCCAGATCAAGGCCATGGTGACGAG
The DNA here is from genome assembly GCA_036346275.1 of Otatea glauca. Taxonomy (NCBI): domain Eukaryota; kingdom Viridiplantae; phylum Streptophyta; class Magnoliopsida; order Poales; family Poaceae; genus Otatea; species Otatea glauca. The sequence goes on from CM070724.1 coordinate 11,101,903, forward strand.
GGCAGCGATTCAGCAGAATCAGGAGAAGTCGGTAGGGGAAGCGCACTCACGCTCCCACGTGGCCACTCGTGTCGCTAGCAGTCGGACTGCAACCAGTCGGAATTCAGGCAGTCGGCGCCTCACACCACCAATCGGAGACGCTCGCCGAATTCTCAACCGTGACCTTCGCCAAGACATCACCGCCAGACGGCAAGAGCGGGACGAGGAATAACGACGCGGGCGCTACGACGACTACGAGCGCTTCGGCACCGGCCACAATCGACGAAGTGATCGAAGGTACGAAGACTACGACGACCACAGAGACTATCATCGCCGGGGTTGGAACAACGATGATCACCAAGTCATGGACTCGCCGCGCCGAACTCCACCCCGACGCGTTGAAGACAATCGCCGAGCCAGAGGCTCGCCACGCCGGTCTCCCCCTCATCATGATGAGGGATCCATTGATGGGATCCGAGCGTTCACTCCTCGGCTACGCTGAGTGGTATGGCCTGAAGGATTCAATCCCAAGGGCATCGTCAAGTTTGATGGGGAGCGAGATCCAGAAGCTTGGCTGCAGGTCTATGCTCTGGCAGTCAAAGCGGCCGGGGGCAATCAGAAGTCATGGCGAATTATCTACCAGTCAATCTCACCTCCTCGACTCAAGCATGGCTCACGGGACTTCCTGCGAACTCGGTGGACTCCTAGAGCGATCTTTGCGATCAATTTATCGTGAACTTTCAGGGAACCTACGAGAGACCTGGCACCCCGTGGGATCTATACCAACTTCACCAGAAGAAGGATGAGACGCTGAGAGATTTCTTCCGGTGTTTCATGCAGAAGAAGAATACCATCAGGGACGTATCTGGCGCTGTGGTGGTGGCAGCCTTTCAGAAAGGGGTAAGTGATCCTGACTTGATTAAGAAAATGTCCAAAAAACCCCTGCCCTCCATGAAGGAGATATTTGCGTTGGCCGACCGCTACACCACAGCCTCAGACGCCCTGGCCGAGTGCCAAGAAGACCGCCCGCAACAGAAGAGCAAAGGTGACAAGGCCGAGTCCTCCAAGCACAAAGATAAGAAGCGGAAAGGCGAGGAGCTAGTCGCGGTAGCCGAACATAGCCGGCCCCGAGCCACGCGGAGGGAGGCACCCAACTACAGCACCGTCATAGAAGCGATCTGTCCTTTCCACCCCAAGGGAAAGCACGTCGCCTAGGACTGCTTCACCCTGAAGCGTTTTGCGCGGGAAAGCAACAAGCAGCCGGCCCCAGCGAAGGATGAGACGGCCAAAAAGAAGGACCTTCCAGACGAGGATGACTACCAAGAGCCTGAGCAAGAGCTGAACTACATCTACGGAGGCTCCACCGGATACAAGTCCAAGCGGAAGCAAAAGCTCACCGTTCGGGAGATCAATGCGGTGGAACCAGCAACCCCCCAGTACCTTAAGTGGTCTGAGGTCCCGATCACCTTCGATCGTTCAGATCACCCCAACCGGGTTCTGCATCCGGGTAAGTACCCTTTAGTGCTCGACCATGTCATTCACAGTGTAAAGCTCAAGAAGGTATTGATCAATGGAGGGAGCGGACTCAACGTCTTATTCGCCAAGACCTTCAATGATATGAACATCCCCCACTCCGAGCTAAGGCCGAGCACTCAGCCGTTCCATGGGGTGATCCCTGGGGCATCTTCATTTCCACTCGGGCAGATTTCTTTGCCCGTTACTTTCGGTTCCAAAGACAACTACCGGACCGAGTATGTAAGTTTCGAAGTGGCCGATTTTGAGACAGCGTACCACGCTATCTTGGGAAGGCCCAGTCTGGCTAGATTCATGGCCGTCCCGCACTACACCTACTTGATGATGAAGATGCTGGGACCCAGAAGCGTCATCACGATTCGCAGCGACATCAGGCGATCTCTGGAATGCGACTGGGAGAATTGTGAACTTGCTGAGCTGCAGGAGGCAGCCACCGAGCTGAAGAGTGTCCAGGCAAAGGCTGTCACGTTGCAGGAAGAAGGCGACGTCCCGTCCAAGAAGCAGGCCACGTCAGGAATAAAGCTTGGCGAAGGAACCAAGAGAATCATTCTCGGCCCATCCGACTCATCCAAAATGACCCTGATCGGGTTAGGGCTTGAGGATAAATAGGAAGGCACGCTCGTCACCTTCCTCCAGGCTAACAAGGACATCTTTGCCTGGAAACCATCCGACATGCCGGGTGTCCCTAGGGAGGTGATCGAGCATTCTCTGCACGTCGACGAAAAGGCAAAGCCAATCAAGCAAAGGCTTCGACGATTCGCTCCAGATCGCCGGAACGTCATCAAGCAGGAGATCACCAAGCTTTTAGCTGCAGGCTTTATAAAAGAAGTGTATCATCCAGATTGGTTGGCAAACCCTTTACTAGTTCAAAAGAAGAATAAAACTTGGCGCATGTGCATTGATTATACTGATCTCGACAAGGCATGTCCGAAGGATCCCTTTGGGCTACCTTGAATTGATTAGGTGGTTGACTCGACCGCCGGGTGCGAAATTCTGAGTTTTCTCGATGCCTACTCAGGGTACCATCAGATTCGCCTAAAGGCGGAAGATCATATCAAGACTTCATTCATCACACCTTTTGGAGCCTTTTGCTATACCACGATGGCGTTTGGGCTGAAAAATGCTGGTGCTACGTATCAGCGTGCAATACAGCGGTGTTTTCACGCCCAGCTCGGACACAATGTGGAGGCATACGTGGACGATGTCGTGGTGAAGACTTGGGAAAGGAAGGACCTTATCGCCGACCCGACCGAGAAGTTCGAGAGTTTAAGGGCTTTCAGCATGAAGCTAAATCCCGAGAAGTGTGTTTTTGGAGTATCTTCGGGAAAACTGCTCGGGTTTATCGTATCCCAACGAGGCATTGAGGTCAACCCAGAGAAGATCATGGCCATATCAAATATGGAAGCGCCGACTTGCCAGAAGGACGTCCAGAAGCTTACAGGGTGCATGGCCGTACTCAACAGGTTTATTTTCCGACTGGGTATGCGAGGTATGCCATTCTTTAAACTCCTCAAGAAGCAGGACAAGTTCCAATGGACGTTAGAGGCACAACAAGCGTTTGAAGATCTAAAGACCTTCTTAACAACGCCGCCAGTCTTGGTTTCGCCGATGCCAGAGGAACCTCTGCTACTTTACATCGCGGCAACGACTCATGTAGTCAGCGCTGCGGTCATCGTAGAAAGGGAGGAGCCGGGCCACGTGCAAAAGATCCAACACCCGATCTACTTCGTCAGCGAGGTCCTGAGTGAATCTAAGGTGCGGTATCCGCAAGTACAGAAATTATTATATGCCGTACTTCTTACATCTCGCAAGCTCAAGCACTACTTCCAAGAGCATGCTGTTTCGGTGGTCACCTCCTTCCCAATAGGAGATATTCTTCACAACCAGGAGGCCACTGGGAGAATTGCAAAATGGGCAGTCGAGCTTGGAGCTTTTGATATCCTTTTCAAGCCTCGCACAGCCATCAAGTCTCAAGCACTCGCCGACTTCACTGCCGAGTGGACGGAACTTCAAAATCCGGTGGTTATCAAGGAACTCGAGTATTGGACGATGTACTTCAACGGTTCCCTCATGCTCAGCGGCACGGGGGCTGGTATTGTGCTCATATCACCAAGTGGAGAAAGATTGAGGTACGTTCTGCAGATACTTTTTCCCGCATCACACAACGTCGCCGAGTACGAGGCACTCATCCATGGGCTCCGTATCGCCATATCACTCGGTATCCAACATTTGGCGGTCCGCGGAGATTCAATGCTCGTAGTCAATCAAGTGCAAAAAGAATGGTCCTGCATTGAAGACAACATGGCTGCCTACTGCCAGGAGGTACGCAAGCTGGAAGGCAACTTCGACGGCCTGGAACTCGTTCATGTGCTCCGTCGGGATAATGAAGTGGCGATTTAGCCGCGAAAATGGGATCTCGCCGGTCTCGATGCGTGGGTGGGAGTATTCATTGAAGAAATTCATAAGCCCACGATTAGCACTCGGTCAAAGCCGGATGCCCCGACGGAGAGAAACGTTGAAGTTGAAGTTCTAGTCATTACCCCCGATTGGACAGCTCCATATCTGGACTATTTGACGAAGGACGAATTACCCGAAGACCGCGTACAAGCCGAACAAATAATGCACCAAAGCAAGAGCTATGTAGTGATCAGGGAAGAACTCTATCGCAAGAGCTCCTCTGGTATACTACGACAGTGCATATCAGAACAAGAAGGAAGAGTCCTCAAGGAGATCCACTCGGGAGTCTGCGGGAACCACTCGGCGTCATCAACCCTAGTTGGTAAGGCTTATCGTCAGGGATTTTTCTGGCCGACTGCTGTCACTGATGCGGAGGACATCGTCCGGACATGCGAAGGATGACAGTTCTTTGCACGACAGATGAACAAACCGGCACAAGAGCTACAAACTATCCCAATCACCTGGCCGTTTGCGGTGCAGGTGCAGACATGGTGGGACCTTCAAGAAGGCCCAAGGCGATTACACTCACCTCTTCGTGGCTGTCGACAAATTCACCAAATGGATTGAGGCCAAGCCAGTTGCCACAATCACAGCTGCAAAGGCCAAAGAATTCTTCCATGAAATCGTGGTTAGATTCGGTGTACCAAACCGAGTCATCACAGATAATGGCACCCAATTCAGAGGCGGCATATTTCAAGACTAGTGCGGCGAACTCGGCATAAAGATCTGCTTCGCATCAGTAGCACACCCCCGAAGTAATGGGCAGGTTGAGCGAGCCAACGGCATGGTTTTACAAGGCCTAAAGTCAAGGATTTTCGATCGTCTCAAACCATACGCCACTCGGTGGGTCAAAGAATTGCCTTCGGTATTCTAGGAATTGCGAACCACCCCTAGCAGAGCAACCGGGCAGTCACCTTTCTTCTTGGTGTATGGATCAGAGGCGGTCCTCCCCACCGAGTTAGAATTCGGATCCCCATAGGTTCGGAGCTATGAAAAAATCGCTTCGGAAGAGAGCCGGCAAGAAGACCTCGATCGACTGGAGGAAGCCAGAGACATCGCAACAATTATGTTGGCAAAATATCTTCAGGGCTTACGTCGCTATCACGGACGCAATGTGAGGAGCCGTGCGTTCTCTAAAGGAGATCTGGTCCTTAGAAAGAATCAGAAGTGCGAGCATAAGCTCTCCCCAAGCTGGGAAGGCCCTTACGTCATCGATGAGGTGATACGCCCTGGAGCTTATAAGCTCAAGCGTGAAGACGGCACTACAGTTAGCAACACTTGGAACATAGAACAGCTACGTTGTTTTTTCACTTGAACTTTGTAATTAAATTGTTTCTTTATGAATAAATGTTCGCTCTTAAAGTTATTTTCGTTCAAACTTCTCGTAATTTATGCGTCCGAGTGCTTTGCTCCTATGATGTTAAGACTCTGAGACATGCGTTATGAACTACGCCTTAGAGCCTGGGGGCTGGACTAGTCGGATAACGATATGTCAAAACCACTCGGACAAAGCAGCATACTTGAAAGACAAGATGCATGAACAAAGAAATTTTTTCATATATCTCGTTTACAGCTCCAGAGTTTCTACAATGGTCGTAGAGGCATCCTTGACTTCCTTCCAGAGCTCGGCGGCCCGATCTTCATCTACATTGCAGGCGTAGCCTTCCTTAACGGCTTCAAGATCCACTCAGGGATAGAGCGACTTGGTGATTACCAAAGCCTGGCTAGCACCATTGGTCGCTGTCTCCTTCAAGAGTTTCTTGAGCGCCTCGGGGGCTTCATCCAGTTGAGAGATGACCTGACCCCTGCTGAGTGGCCTCTCACCTTCGGGATGAAGCGAACTCAACAGCGGCTCGGAGGCTTCATGAAGCCTGGCGCAAGACGTCTCAAGGGCTTCGACTTTTTCGTTAAAAATGGCGTATTGCGCCCGCGTTTTGAGTTTATAATCTGCAAGACAGAGCATTAAGAAGTACCAAGAAAGCAATGAAGACATGGGAGGTCCAAGCTGCCAACTGTACCTTCTAGCTCCTTCTCTGAAGTTTTAAGTTGCCCCTAGAGCTTTACATTAGCAGAATCCCGAGCTGACACGAAGATAAGAAGATCAAAAAGCCAGACGATTAAATAAAAGCATGAGATGGTCTGGGAAATATCTACCGCGAAGGGAGCCGACGACATCTATCTTCTCTTGCCGAAGAGTCTCCTTCTCAGCCCGCAACGCCTGGACCTCCGATCAAGAGCTTGCGGCTCACCGCATGTCCACCTTTGATCTGCTCGATTCGGCGCCAGATATTCTTGGCGCGTCCGGACCTCCGGAAGCATCTTCTGGAGGTACTCGGACTTCTTCTCAGAGCGCTCCCCTAATTTCTGTAATCATCACAGGGAAAGGTGACTACGTGTTGGCTGACGTAAGCAAGAAGACGGCGAGAATAGAGAAAATTTTACCCGGGCTAGGTGTGCACAAGCAGCGGCATGACTGTAAAAGTCATTCCTCTCCCTCTCATCAACCCACGCAGCTTGCATTATGAGCTGGGGGCGAGCAGGAGTTGGCGGAACCCGGGAGATCTCCTCAACCTCGGGGATGGACGGGGGATGGGCTTCGGAGCAGCAGAGCCCGATGCTGGAGCACGAGGCATCGGTGAGGGCGGCTAAGGCTCAGAGGGCGCTCCTATGTCCCCGGGCGAGGCCCCCTCAACCAAGACATGAACCTCCGCGGGCCTAGCCTCTTTAGGAGCCCTATACGGTGTCCCGACAGGAGCATCGAGCAAAGGATTCCTATGAGAAGAACTGTCACTAAACAAGTCGGCGAAACACGTCAAATAAGAGTCGATAAGGTGATAAACCTGTCGGACTTCTTCATCCTCATCGGGGGCTTCTTTCGAGTGGTCGAGCTGCTCCAGGAAGGACCACTCGGGGCGGCGCTGACTGGTACCCTGGGCTCCTCTCGACCGCCCGAGTCCCTCGGAGTCGGACTCGGCTATGCCGCGGGCTCGCTTGAAAATGGAGCCGAAGGCACCGGGGCTCGTGCTGACGGTTCCTGGATCTTGGGACCACCAGTCGGGCGTCGGAGCTTCGCGGGGTCCTTGACCACCGTCTTCTTCGCCTTCTTGTCGGCGGGATCTCCCGTAGGAGAGCTCGCTGGCTGCTTCGGGGAATCGCCTATACGAGTGGGCATTTCTGGAAGAGACGCGTCGCTAAAGAAAGCCACTCGATCCTGGAAAGGAAGATTAAAAGTCAGAAGTCATTCAAGAGGCGGATGCAAAAATCTATTGGCAAAACTTTCTCACCTCAGGAGGAGGATTCGATGCAGAGAAGGCCTTGGGGAATCTGGTGGGCATCTCGACGCTCAGGATAAAAAAATTGCCTACTCGAGCAAAAATTTGCTCTTTCGTTATTAAATCGAACAATTCCCTGGTCGGATCGTCCCTTCCCTCAAACTGATACCCCAGATGGTCGCGTTCCTTCAGGGGCTGAATCCGGCGAGCAACGAAGTGAAGGGCCAGACCAACCCCTGTGAGGCCCCGTTCCTTTAATTTGCCGATGAGCACCAAGAGGTCTTGCACTTGATCCATGTTGCAGGCGTCACCGACAGAAGACCAAGAGAGGGACACCTTCGACCGGCGCCTGATGAAAGAAGGGAGAGTTAGATCAGCATTGGCATAATAAAACCACTCCTGGTGCCAACCTTTATTCGAAGACTTGAAAGAAATAGCAAAGTATGATTTCTTTAGCCCCTCCCGATGTTGGAATCCGGCTCCCCCAATTACCTTGGGGTCGCTCTTTGAGGGATAGGGCTTCAGAAGGTAAAAATGGCGGAAAAGATCAAAATGAGGATGGATGCCCAAGAAGGCTTCTCAAAGGTGAATAAAGATAGAGATTAGCAATATAGAGTTGGGATTCAAGTTCACCAATTCGATTCCATAGAAGAAGAGAAGGCTGCGGAGAAAAGCGTAGGCCGGAAGACCCAGCCCGCGCTGGAAGAAAGACTCAAATACCACGACTTCTTTAGGACGAGGAGTGGGGATGGATTCACCAACAGCCGACCGAGCGGAGATCAAAGCCAAATCTGGGAGGACCCCATCTTTCACCTTGGACTGCAGTTTCTCCTCTGTCGTGATTGAGGTCGTCCAATCCTAGGGCGAAGGCTGCGAGGAGGAGACCTTGGAAGCAGGAGAAGACATCTTCAAAAGAGAGATCAATGGCGGCGCGAAAATGTGGGCGCAGCAGCGGATAACCCTAGCGGCGGAGAAGTCAGAGAGACAAGGAAGCAGAAGGGGCAAGAGTGCGCGGTGGAAAGAATGAACCGTTGGGCGACGCATGGCCTAGCCCTTAAAGGGGGGAAAATTAGGTTTTCGCCGAATCGGCGGGAAAAAGATTGCGAAACGCCTCGCCCTTCATAATGATTTGACTGGCCCGACGTTCTGACTTACAGAGACAGTCGTGGTTTGACCAAGTCATATTTGAGACACGTTGCACCCCACGATGGGATGTTTAACCGCTTACCGTGTTAAGCGGGACGTGGATATCCTCCAATTTGGATAAAAAATATATCTTCTTGTGATATGCCCCACGCTGGGTCGCTAGGTGGTTACCGCATGGCGGAATCATATATCACAAGTTGAAGCCTAAACGGGCACGAATCCAATGGTATGCCCCATGAGGGTCGAAAAGCTGTGCGTCGTAATAAGCGAGTACGGGTACCGTTCGGATAAACCTCAATGTGTCCCAAGTCAGACCAGAGCCATATCCTACATCAGTCGGATATGGGCATCACTCGGCCATGAGCAAAGAAGTCCTTGATATGTCCCAAGATGGGCCAAAGCTATATCCTACATCAGTCGGGTATAGGTATCACTCGGCCAAGAGCCACGTATGTATGGTACGCTCCAAGTTGAGCCTAAGCTATATCCTACACCAGTCGGATATGGGTATCACTCGGCCAAGGGCCACGTAAGCATGGTGCGCTCCAAGACGAGCCTAAGCTATATCCTACAGCAGTCGGATATGGGCATCATTCGGCCATGAGCCATGAAACTCCTGATATGCCTCAAGTCAGGCTTAAGCTATATCCTACAGCAATCGGACGTGGGTGTCGCTCGGCCAAGAGCCACGTGTGAAGCTAATATGTCCAGAGGTTTGGACCTAAGGATGTATCCTACGACGATCGGATATGGATGTCGCTCGACCAAAGAGTCATGCAAGCTTCGATGTACCCCAAGTTGGGTCAGAGCCAAGACAAATGACAATCACGAAGGATACATGGAAAAGTTAATTCTTTATTATATTATATTTACAGGGGCCCTAAACCTCGCCCCGGCGCATGCGGCCGAGTGCCTCCACAAGGGCCTCCCTGGCCCTGTAAAGGGCGGGGAAGATCTCCAGGATGGTGTCGACGGCGACGCGATCGAGGGCGGCGGCTTTGTCTTTCGCCCACTCCGCCATAGCGAGGTCGAAAAGCGCCCATAACTCAGCAGTCGAAGGACCTTGGTTGGCCATGGAGATCTCTCCGAAAAGAGGTGGAGCTCAGAGCAAGAGAATGGAGAACTAAGCGCGAAGGAATGCATTTTACAAGCGCTGGTTCGCCTTTTATAGCCGGTACAGTGAGGATGAAGTAAATGCATCAGAAGCCGAGGAAGTTTGGAGTTAATATAGTTTCAGAAGCCAAAGAGGTTTTCGGAATTTGGGTTCGGTGTTTATCCACGAAGAAAAAGGATATTAAAGCTTCGCCTCGAGCGGGAAGAAGTATTCAATCCACAACTGAAATATGGGTCAGGTCCACGAAGCCGCTCGCGACAAACACGTCTGACAGAAGATTATACCTAGTTTAAGTAAAAAATCAAGGGTTATATTCGAGTCCTTCATAATCCACTTGCTGCAAGAAGAAGTTGAAAAAAGAAACCAGTCGGAAGTCTACGCGGGAAGCTTAGAACAATGATTCAAGTCGAGACCCGGAAAGAGACGTAGCAACCGGATCATGAATCACTCGGGGGCTACTGTGGAATATATGAAACCAGGTATCTTCATGGTCGGCCCAGCATCGCCTGAAGAGAAGACAAGCCCAAGTAGAAGGCCCAAAGGATAAGCCCCGCGCCAAGCCTTGCTGCCGTATGGAAAGGGGGCACATCCTATAGACAGTTGTATGTATATTTAGATATAAAAGATACGACTGTAATCCGAGTCGTTAATAGGGTAGATAAAGATGTAAACTCTATCCTGTAACCGACTAGAATCTCCCAACCGATCAGAATCTCCTAACCGATCAGGACTCTGTAAACCACCCCACCCCCGCTATATAAGGGAGAGGGCGGGCAACAACATGGACATCAAGCAACCGAGCTATCAAGCCATAGCACACGCATCACATATCGCCCAGAGCACACAGCGCTTTGAGCAATCCTAGATCCAAGAGATCCATATAATCCCAGCACACAGGATTAGGGTATTATCTCCTCCGTGAGAGCCTGAACCTGTCTAAACCCTTGTCTTGTGTGACCTTCGAGTTTGAGATCTAGCACCTGCCCCATAAATTTATTGCCGACTACAAAAGTCGACAGCGTGTTGCCCCCAAGTGCAGACTCGGGCTGGTATGGTACATGGACTAGTTGTGGTTGATACGAATGTTTATAGCTAAAGGACTAAAATAGCGATCAGAGGGGGGTGAATGATCAAAAATAAAATTTTCCCACTCAAAATGATCCAACCAAGCCCACAGACAATTCAATCAAAAGGATCAAAAGAAATGGAGGAAGTTTTCCTGCAAGTCCGGTATGACCGGATTGAATCCGGTAACATCGAAAACCAGTATGACCGCACGAAGGGAGGTATGACCAGGCTTAAGAACAATAGGAAGAACAGAACTAAGAACAGCACGAACTCAAAAGCTAATATGAGGAATCTTTTGATTGGTTGGACAAAAACTCACGAAACTTGGTAAATGTAATCCTAAGGCTGTCAGGAACTTATTCCAACCTTCAATCTCAAGGATTGACATCAAAGTTCCGACCTTTTTCACTTTGAAAGAAGAACACACCAAGTTTGAGCAAAACTCGAGAACTTGATCTTGGACATGCTCGTGGGGTTTTGATGATCAAGATGATCTTAGATAACATTCCACACGTCACAGCAAGTAAGAACACAAGTCCAAAAACCCCTTAAACACGATCTAGAAGAATGATTCACTTAAGCATTCAAGATCGGTTTCTTGCAAAAAAGAACACAAGATTTGCCTAGATGATTGAGATATGGTCTGAAGAAGTCTCATTCATCAATCATACATCCTCAGCATAAGATCCACAAGCATTTAGAAGGAGGGGAGGCAAATCCAAATGAGCAAGAAGCAAATTGCAAGAAAGTAAATTGCGGAATTTAACTACTAAATTTAAATGCGTAAAGTAAATTCAAGTATAAGATAAAATAATTTGCATTTCTGGAAGGGAGGTTTACAAAGCCTCACAACAAAGTGGGCAAAAAGCTCAAAGGAGCCGAAACCTCAAAAACCTTACCCAGGAGGAAGGCCACCCCTTCCCCTCTATTTATACTACTCTTGAGTCACCCTCTATCCTTGGATGAGTTCCTTCTACCCTTGGATGAGTTCCTTCTACCCTAAGGACCACCATCAAGGGTCAGGATGACTCCCACACAGTCTTATATGTGCTAACCCGATTGGTGGAGAACTTGATGTTGATGATCCGGGTTCCAATCAGAACAGATTCGAACCCTGCAATCACTACACCACGGCTCCATTGGTTATCAATCACGCACAAACACAGTTGACCTCGCCAAGAAGGCTTATCCCTGCATACGAATCGAGAACACAAGCAAGAACGTAGAAGATGCAATCTAAAATTGCAAATAATATTAAGCACACGAGTTGGGGTTCCACAAACCGATGTACGACGAAAAACTAACAAAATGTCTAGTTGTAATCTAAGCAAAACCCATCTATTCTAGCGACGGATACTGAATATATATGAGGAAGAGGGCAAGGGAGGCGGCCAAGGGGTTGGCTGTGCAACCCTAGGTCGTACAAGGCCTTTGGGCCCAAGTGGAGGTGGCGCATCACTTGGCATATTCTGTTCGTCATATTGGTTTGATGATTCCCATCGATCCAGAAGGAGTTTGGATGTGAAACCACTTCCATTGGAAAGCTCTCATCGTGGGCTTGTCCGTAGATTCTAAGAATGCCTCAAACGAACTTCGTATGGCCCAGATACGATCATTTTTAGTTGGACTGCTTCTGGGGGCCGAATTGGACTCGTGAACGAATTGGGCTTGATCTTGGGCTGGGCTTGGAGCGTTTGAAGTTGTTTGGCCCTTGTCTTGGTTTGTAACATTCCAAAAAATATAATAAAATGAAAATAAATATTTTGAATTTGAATATGATTATTTCTGAGTTTTCTTGACATCACTGGTTTTATTTGGGTTTTCCTTGGATTTATGCTTTGAATGAAAAATCCAACAAATAGAATTAATGAATGGAAAATGGTAAAAAGATAAAAAGGTAAAAGTAAAATTTTGGAAAATTTACCATGGAACCCTAGCTATGCTGGTAAATCAGTAAAGTTAGCTAGTAAAAATTTTATGCACAGGAATATGAATAAATGGTATGAAATGACAACACTTTTGACTAAAAACAGTAGAATTCAGAATTAATATAAAATATTAGTAGTTTATATGGTGTCATAAAAATTGACATAACACCCTCAGAGCATAATCTATGTCTGGTAAATTTTTTAGAAATTTATCATGTTATCTAATCCTCTTAAAAATTCAAAAATAGAGGCTTTGAAAATCTGTAAATCAGCATGTCAGAATTATTATAAAATAAATATAAAATATTTTAATTTTAGATTTTTATGGGAGAATAAATACCTCATATAGAGCTCTTATACAAAGTTCAAAAAATAAATAATATGATTTACACCCTTAAATAAATCAAAATCCAAAATGAAAATTCTGAGCTATGCATAATGTCAGAATTGTTATAAATTTACTATAGGATATTTTGGTCCCAAACTTTTACAGGAAGCAAATAACTACCAGGAGACTCTAGTAAAAAAGTTTCAGAAAATAGTTAGGTGATTTTATGGGCGAATTAATGCTGGAACCGAGATGTTGGAGCTGAGGCCTATTCCTTTGACATCTGATCTTGCCGACAGGTGGGCCCCGAACGCTGTGCTGACTCCGTTCGCTGGCGAGTAACGGGAGACCCCCTCTACCTCTGCCTGGTGGACCCGACCCCACTATCAGCCACCCATCTCCTTCCTCTTCTCCCTCAGCCGAAGAGTTCCCCCCCTCACCTCTCCCTCTCCCGATTTCCTTCTCTCGGTCACACGCCGTCTTCTGAAGTTTCAGCAACCACTCCGATGTGTCCATGCTTGATTGCAGCCACGTTTGTCCTTGGCCTCTCTCGCACTATGACTCGGCCTTTCCGTGCCATACCGCCCAGTAAAGCCTCGCACCATCTCATCGCCAGGAGCAGAATCGAGCCGCATCCTTGATCTCGCGTTCGAGCGCTATAGGGTCATCCGTTGCTGCTTACAAGTAACGCATTAGTGTCACAGAAGAGACCCCTCATTCCCTCAGCCATCCACTCAACCAAGAGCAAAAGACCGAAGCCTTTCTTCGTTCGGCCGCAAGAAATTGAAAAGGGGGAAATCGGTGAATGAGCTAGTCCGGTGAGAAGTATCCCGATTCCTTGAGAAAATAACATCCTGATGCCTCACTGATCACTTCACAACCCTCATTTTCAGCTCTTTTTGCCTGCAACACCGCCGCACTGTTCTTCTTCTTCTCCATCTCCGGCACATGGTGGTGGAACTCTCCGGTGAGCCATATTTAAATTGCTTGAACTCGAAGCATCCGAGCACATCTCTGAGCCCTAATTACCCTTCAATTTCAGCTTGCAACACTCGTAGCATCGTCGCCGCTTGACGCTTCCTTCCCCACGGCCGGCCGATGGTGGCAGCTTCCATAGCCCCTCTCCACTTCCAATATCAGGTAAAATGGAGTCCTAGAAGTCCCTTGATGCTTAAACTGGTGATATTCAGGCTTAGGAACAACTACTTTTATCCCTTTGCCGGCGCAGCCATGGCCGCCGCCGCCTCACCTCGGTGGCGCATCGCTTTTCACCATCACCTGTAGCACACAACAGCACCCCTAGATGCGCAGTGTGGTGGTGAAGCTAACCGTGCTACCGATTCATCGCCTCTGGCCATGAATCACCGTTGGTGAACTTCAGTTCCGTCGCCTCCGTTCCGTGCGCATGCCATGCGGGACCCGCGAGCCAGTCTCATGAGGCACCGCACCTCACACGGTCACTGCAGTCGGGACCCAGTAGTCAGCGGCTAAAAACCGAACCGGCCCAATGACGTTTGGGCCCAGCCTATCAGCGCTTGAGTCGAGCTGGCCGAAAATGGAAAACGTATTCTTCACTCAAAAGCGTAATTTCCAAAAACGGAATACCTTCAGTTTCTAGTAATTACCTAAACCCGAGCACATTCAAATAAGCATAACTTTTACATTATAAGTCCAAATAAAATTAAACAAAATGCTAAAATCATCTAAAATTGTAGTCTTACATATTATGTAAAAATATTTTGAAAAATAGTGCTAGGTGAATTTGAAATTCAAATTTAAAGAAAAGCTTAAAGATATGCTACATATAAAAATTTTGTAAACAAACTTAGAATTAAAAGAAACCAATTTTAATGAAATCCTTGTGATTCCAGAAACCCAAATATATAAAAATATTTAAGTTTCAACTTTGTTTGAATCATTTTCTGTTAAAGATTAGTTTCAATACATTAAATGTTCAAAAATGCATAATCTGAGTGTAAGAAATATAAAATGAGTAAAAAAAATATTTAAATAATGATCTTCATTTTAATTGTTCATGAATAAGAATGAAAGCCTAGTGTAGCATATACATATGTATATGCATGTAACTAGTAGTTAAATCTATATACGTGTATATACGCAGAATGGACCATGAAACTGAGTTACTTCATAGCAACAAAATGTTTAATAAACTTGAGTTGAATAAGTCTTATAAATAGAGTATAACCCAAATGTAAAAGATATATGTAAAATACATATATATGTGCACATGTATAATAACTAACAGTAGTGTAGATATGTGCATGACCATGAGGTTGATTTAGTTCTGTTGAAACATTTTAAAGACAGCAACAAAAGATGGTATGTGCATAAACTCAATATGTATAAAGAACATAAGCTTTATCCATGCAAAAGAACATATATATGTATGCATATAACCTCATAAATTGAGTAGCAGAATAGGTAGAGCTAATGTTAGCATATTCTTAAAGACAAGATTATAATCGTTGGCAAAAAGGAGTTAATTTGAATTAAGTTTATAAAGTCCTTAAATGTTCATATGCTTATAAACCATCGCGGCCAAAATCAAAATAATGCAAAACCAGTTTTAAAACACTTTTAGGATCATACCCTGTTACTGCCTCAAAAATGGATAAATAATCTTATAAGGTGCAGTCGCAATCTTAAAATAAAAACCTAGTTGTTACGATGTAACCTTTGTGGTCATTTATACCTTTTCAGCAGCAAATAAAATAACTTATCCAAATGCAAAGATTTACGAAAACAACATAGAAATACTCTATAAAGTGCATGCTACTATATTCTAAAGGAAGTATTTCGTTGTACTATGGTTTGCATATAAAATGAACTAGCAGCATAGCCCTAGATGTTATGTTTTTCGAACAGTAAGAACACTTAAGCCTTTCCGGTAGCCTGTATAATATCTCGTTTAAATGCAAATATTATGAAGATCAGTTTAGAAATGATATTTAAGATATGTACTATCATATTTTGGAAAAATATTTTATTTACAGCTTGATATTCATCTGAATCCAGCTTGTTCACTACACTTCTAATCCGATTCCATATAATGAAAACCCTAATGTCATATGAGCTTTTTCAACAATGAATAGAATGTCTCGTCTAAACACTAAAAAGTATGAAATCATCTTAGGAGTGTTCTTCAAAGTATATACTATCCAATTCCAAAGAAATGATCTTATTTCATCATGTTCTGCATATAAATCCTGTCACCCAAATAACCCTAAGTATTATGACTTATGAACTTGAAAATATAAATAAGCAAGCTTGGCAATAATGTAGAAATCTGTAGTTGAGATATTTGTATCGCCAGAACCTTCTTGAAAACCTTGAGTTCATAATCAGTAGCCTAACTTAACAGATCTAGCATATATGAAACCTTCTCATGCAAATCGTTTGTGTCAAGAGCTATTCATGCATAGCATGCAACATATTGTCTAATGTCTTAATTCTATTAATCAAAATAATTTTAGCATCTAGAATTTGAAATTATAAATGCAAGAATTCATAATTTTAGCCTCTTGAATTCGTATTTCTAGAAAAGATAATCCATGAAAGAAACCATGCTTTATTCATCATAAAAGCCTTTATCAATGTGAATGTTTTTTATCTCGAACTCAAGATGTGAAATCATGCAACTCAAACCCTAAAGTATTCTTGTTTTCTGCAGTGAATCTTTATTTGGTTTTCTATCTATTTTCTTTTTGCCCTTATTAAAGTTGGATATTTGCTATATTTCCGATTGATCGACGTGTAGAATCCGACGTCCCTTCCTTCCGTCGTCGTCTCCGTCAGTCGTGTCTTCGTTTTCGTCGTAAGCAATAAATAAGCAAGGCAAGCAACTCATTTGATCGTCTTGATCCCAGTATTTATTTGCATTGTGTTTATTAAAATGTTTCATGCATGCGTTTACTTTCTGTAAATTCGCTATTTTGTGGTACTGGTAGATATACCTGTTGTCTCATGAAACCTCCTTGATAAATATGGACATGTGAACCTTGATAACCATAGATTAAGCTTAAACATTATTTAATGTTATCATGGGTATATACAATTTCATATTTAACCATGCTTAGCCATGCTTACTTAGCATTGATGTAGATGATCATGATTAAAATTGTTTCCTGAAATGTTTTACATGACACTGTTGGTTGCTGGTACTTTGCTTAAAAACCCAAAATATAACTATGGTTTTGATGCGAGCGATTATTGGCAATAGCCGGATGTGCAGAGGGATTTGCACGTAGTGTAGGGTGGAGTATCGCCTGTGTCGGATTAAGGACCGAGCAATGGGACGGTAGATCCAAGATTCCGTACAACCACGAGGGCTGGTATGGGACAGTTCTAACCTATTAAGTTATTTGGATGTGGCTTTGCATCTAAGGAAGGCGAGAGATAGCGGGAGCATTCCGGTCTGGTCTGCTTGTGAGGGGCGTCCACACCGAACTCCCAACCCTCAGTGTGGGTAAATGCATACCCGCGCAATGGTGTACGCCTTGCCATAAACAGAAACGGTTGTTGGGTACCACATGAAAGGAACCACGTCTTGGGTGTGTGTTTATGTTTCTATGGCGAGGGTTAACGTCCCAGGCTGGTTCAAAGCCATGTCTAGGTAATGTAACGGTTTTGTATGATTTCTCTGCGGCACACCAAAGGAAGTGTGTCAATTGCGTTGCACAAAGAGCTGATCATTCCTTGTGGGTAAAGTTGTACACCTCTGCAGAGTGTAAGATCTAATCGATTAGCCGCGCCCGCGGTCATGGGTACTTGGTGAAGTCATTCCAATGTTAGAGTCTTTGGTATTTTTCTAAAATGGGTTTGGTCTAAACTTGTTTTAGCAACTATTGCTTTATGTCGAAGGGCCGACATTGATGAACTTCATGATTGGGTTTATTTGAAGCTCACGTCATGGAGGACCGTGGGTATTATTTATGCTTATGCTTATTTCTTATCAATATAACTTGCTCTTATAAATTCCGTTTGCAAATGACAACATGATTTACAAATTCAATATTGCTTTATGCAAATTAACCGTAGAAGCCTTTCCTTTCAAATGGCCTGCATATATTATAGGTTTTGCTAAAGTCTTGTGGAGTACGTAAAGTACTCACCCTTGCTTATATGTTGTTTTTAGGTGGATAAGTTAGCGAAGCTCCGAAGCTTCTTTTCGTTGCAGGTTGCGGGATTTTCTTCATCGTGATCTTTCTAGGGATTATGCCTTGTCGGTTGCCTACGGGTTGGATTGGAACACTACAAGACTTTGCTTCTTTTGCTACTATATTCTCTGAGTTGTAAGATTTTCTTTGTATAATTAGTTTCCACTTTAATATTTTTTTTTGTTGTATGGTTGTGATTCCAATTGTTGTGTATGTGCGTACTAGCTATTGATCATGGGACTAGTATGGAATGCACATTAGATTTCCATTTTTGCATTTATGTGAAAATGGGGGTCGTCTTATAGCTTGAGATAGAAGCATGGCTTGCTGGGCCGGCATGGTCACATCATCCTCCCCTTCTTGATTTTGAGTCATCCTCGACTCAAGCTCAATGGCATGCAAAAGGTTAGTAACAAGAGGCGGCAAAGAAACCAACATATTCTTTGGTTGTTGATAGTGTGGCACATTAGAAGAAGATTTCAAAATGCTACAAATATAAACTCAATTCACCATGTACTTTCTTTTATCATTATATTTGCCAATAGCTTGAAAACTAATACTGGATGACCATGACAAATTAGCAGGCATAGAAAATCTCTCCTCTAAACAATTGAGATCACATATGACATCAAATTCAATGTAACCCAAAGTATTCAAGGAAGACAACAGTTTAATCTCATCCTTTTCATTAGCAAGGTGAATAACATGTTTATTTTCAGCACACGTGTTTAGATCAAAAATAAAACTGACATGTTCATTCACTAGTTGAGGCATGGATATAAATGAGACATTATCACACAACTCTTCTTTATCACCAGGGACAGCAAGACAATCATATTATGACAAAGGTGATTCAGTTTGAGTGTCCACTAACTACTGTTCTAGCATAGCACCAATAGTGGCCAAATTTAGCACATCAACATAATTCTCTCCTCGTGTGAAAATAGCACCTATGTCGTTATCTTTGTTTTCTATCTCAGCCGATTTAGGCATATCATGATCTGTACATTCTTGAGGCATGCATGGGATAGCAAGTATCTCCTGTTCCTCCATCTCTGGCGTGTTTTCCTTCTCGTCCTTGTTCTCAATGTCCTGTGAAAAGTTAGTAGTAAGTGGTAACTCGACAAGATGCCATTTTTCCAAAGAAAATTCCTCACCTTTACAATTAGAGACATTAATTTCAGCAAAATGTCTTTCATGTTCAATTTGAGTTTCAACCTCACAAGAAATATTAAATAAACTAGAGAGAATTGTATTCCCTATCAACAAGAATACTCTGAATTTTCTTGTCAAGTCCATTTAAGAATCTTATTTCCTTAGCTTCTTTAGATTCATCTAATCCACAACGCAACAACAAAGTTTCTAATTCCTCGTAATATTCCTTGACAGTTTTATCACATTGTTGTAAACATTGCAATTCATAAAGTAACTTTTAGAATGATAAGTAGGAACAAATTCATCTCTCATAACTCGTTTCATATCTTTCCATGTTTGTGGTATTGTCTTATAAGCACAAAAATCATTACACCAAATTGATGCATATCAAGTTAAAGCACTAGCAGCAATTCTAATTTTTCGTCTAGCACAGAGGTTATATTGCGAAAGAATTTTATCTACCTCTATTTCTCAATCAATATAAGCATCAACACCAAATCCACTATAAGAAGGAAGAACTGGAAAATTCTTACCTTTACCAGCAGAAGGAGATGAATTAAAGTTGGGTTGGTGCTTATGCTCTTTTCTGTAAAGTGCATTCTCCATGTTTTGAATTTGCTTGTTCATAGTCTCATTCATCTCTCGATGCATCTCTCAGAGCTCGTTATGAGGAACACACTGGTTATCGTCCTGGTCCTCCGGTACCCCAGCCTTTGCTAGTAGAAAACAGAAGATAGCACAAAGTATTATCCCTATCAACTACTAGGTATTGAACAGTGGGATCACAAACTCTCACGCGTCTTACCAAGCTCTTGCAAGGCACTTACCAAAGCAGCGGGTGGCACAACCGATGTTTGGTTCATGATACTGTGAGGGCATGAGCGTAGCGATTGTAAAGGAGAACCTGAACTGATAAGAAGTATATGGAGCTCGGAAGGCAATATTTAGTAGCAAGGAATAATCAATATCGAAATCAGATTAGCAAGCTGAATAAATGTCCAACGTACTTGTCACATTTGCTAGCCTAAACGTGTTCCTAGAACTAGTTCAACCTAGCAAGGAATATATCAAAGCACATAGGACTCAGGACGCAAGCAATTCTGATTATTTGCTTCTCTTTCCCTCTTTTTTTGCTTCTTTTTTTCTCTGATTTTTTTTCCAGTGCGGCTCTTTTTTTTGCACTTGCCTTTTTGTTTTCCTTTCTTTTAACTCAAAGGAAAAACAAAAATCTCACGTTTTGGAACGAGAGAAAATGCTAAACAAATGACCGAAAAATTGGCAAAAACAGCACAGGAAACTTCTAGGGTCTAGAACAAGGTCTTAAGGTCCGATTTTTAGGGTAAAAAATCGCATAGGTCACCTAACTTGTGGATTGTTCAGATGTGCATCATCGCTCTCTTCAAAAGAAAAAAAAGTACGCCCCAATCGGAGTTCATATGCAAAAGTTATGCCTGTTTTACTGAACACTGCGCAATCTAGAATTGCCTGCGACTTCACTTCTTTCTTCGGTTAGGGCTAAAATAGCAATAGGATCGCGGGTGAAAAGGGGTGGTCAGCAGTGCAGGGAAATTGACACAAGGTGGCTCGTGGCCTGTCTAGGGTTGGCGAAGCGGAATATATAATGCAAAGCGGCGGCAAGGACAAACCGAGTAGGACTCAGCTCGATTCTGGGTTTGGCGGTGGTGGGATGACTAACGGTGCAAACAAGAACTAGGGCAACGAAAGGGACAACTAGAAACTAGGATCACGACCTCAAACCAGCAACAAAATGACGACGATAGACCCAAATTCGACAAAGTGAAACTGAAATGAAAATTGCAAAGGCACAACGGGTGGTAGGACAACGGAACCGATGATGAACTTTTTGTGAGGCAATTTTTTTGGACTCTAGGACGATACTGAAATAAAAGTGGGGATACAAGAATTACCTATCGGGCAACCGAGGCTCTGATACCACTTGATGCGAATGGTGGCTCGATTTTTCGTCATGTAGAACTAAACCGATTGGTGGAGAACTCAACGTTAACGATCCGGCTTCCAATCAGAACGGATTCGAACCCTGAAATCGCTACACCACGACTGCTTTGGTTATCAACCACGCACAACACATGGTTGACCTCGTCAAGAAGGCTTATCCCTGCATGCGAATCGAGAACACAAGCAAGAACGTAGAAGATGCAATCTGAAATTGCAAATAATATTAAGCACACGAGTTGGGGTTCCACAAACCGATGTACGACAAAAAACTGACAAAGTGTCTAGTTGTAATCTAAGCAAAACCCATCTATTCTAGCGATGGCTACTGAATATATATGAGGAAGAGGGCAAAGGAGGCGACCAAGGTGGTGGCCGTGCAACCCTAGGTCGTACAAGGCCTTTGGGCCCAAATGGAGGTGGCATAGCACCTGGCAGATTCTGTTCGTCATATTGATTTTACGATTCCCATCAATCTAAATGGATTTTAGATGTGAAACCACTTCCATTGGAAAGCTCTCGTCGTGGGCTTGCTTGTAGAGTCCAAGAACGCCTCAAATGGACTTTGTATGACCTAGGTATGGTCATTTTTAGTTGGACTGCTCTTGGGGGCCAAACTGGACTTGTGAATGAATTGGGTTTGATCTTGGGCTAGGCTTGGAGCATCAGAAGTTGTTGGGCTCTTGTCTTGGCTTGAGATAGAAGCATGGCTTGCTGGGCCGGCATGGTCACATCAGCCATACTAACTAGATCTGCTACTCTATCACCTAGACAGTGATCTGACGGCCCTCCTTGATCCGAGCAGCTCCTAGCTAGCACCTCAACCATTCCTTGTCTTCTAGGTTCACAGCGACTCCGTCTCCGATCATCTTTTGGCGATTCTCGACCATTTGGACCTCCGGCGCACCTCGCCTGTCCCGATCATCCTCCGTCTCCCCATGATCTAGCACCATCGTCCTACAACCAACAAGGAAAACCCATCACATAGTAATGTCCAACTGAGATATGCAATAATCAGCCAATTGCAAAAATCAATTCTCACATCACTCAACAAATCGACACTACTGACCACTGTATCAACCTCATCGAGTTGCCACTATCGAGTAGGATCCTCGCTCGAGAAGAAACTTGACCACCGTTTCGACTGTATCGAGTGATCGACCATATGCCAGACTCAATACCTAGTCTATCGATGTCAGACTCGATACCTAGTCTATCAACTTCATGACCAACTCGATAGATCATGGCACCAAGTCGATAAAACGATATCTAGTAACAATTGGTTAAACTAAAGACTCGAGTTGAGCTGACTGCAGAGTGCTTGACCCAGCAACATTTCTACTTGATACTTAGCTACTACCAATCTACTCGAATCATTTGACCACAAGCCTGCAGGGCGATACTCGAGGCCGATAGAGCCGCTCGAGACAGACACAACTGAAGTTGCCTCAATTTGAAAATCCAATTCAAATCGATCTCACCCCAGAGCATACCAAGCTCAAATTTAGTCAAATACTCATCACAAACATGAGTAGACCTCCACATGGTCTTTCAATAGCCAACATCTGGCCTTCTATGCATCGGCTCTGGGAGTAGAACAAATGGCTCTAAATATGTCACAACCCAATATGGCGCCAGATTTCTCTAAGGAATCGACTCATTGACTGTGGACGTACCTGAGGTTCCATCGTTGGTGGAGTCAATTGTGGGTAAAAATAGAATGGGGTTGGCGGCGGTAAGCTGGGCTAAGAGTCCAATTTAGCTCCATCGGTATGCGTATGGTAATGTGGAACCATGCTTACGCCGGGATCATGTGGTAGAATTATAGTTGGCTGAGTAGGCATCATAGTAGGGTTCAGATCCGATGGTTTAGAATCAGCTACCGGCCCAAAACTCTGGGTTTTTGTTTCTATTGAATATATTGGATAATTAGGTAATGGCTACATCGAGTGAAGTAAATTTCCAATCGATGCCAACTCCTGGCAAAAACTTTGACGCTATTAGCTAGCATTCGCTTGAGTGTTGTTACCAGACATGATGATTGGTTGATCAAAGCATGGTGCACAAATTGATTTATCCTATCTGATAATTCAACTTGCGCAGGCATATATCGACTTACCGGCCTATTGTTCGACGCAACCACAACCTCAGTATTGTCAAAGAAATTCACCCACAGCAATGCAGTTTTCTGAGTAACACCGCATAGGGTTTTCTAGTAGCAATTCAACATCATCTCCTCAAGTGTGGCCTTCCGATTCTTGATGTCTTTGCGTTGTTATAGTGTTAAGTTGTCAATTATTGGGATGATTATAGCCTCAGAACTCACATCGAATGGAGGAATCAACTTTCTTGAAGATGACATCCCGTCTTACCGGGTATGCCAAAAGTGTGTTGGCACCAAAAAAGATCCAATCGGCTTCAACACACGCGAACACTAGGTTCAAGGGTTCATGGCGTGCTAGCCAATTCGATCTAGAAATCTACAAGATAGATCGAGCTAGATATTCACCAATTTGATCAACTACAAAAAATAAATCAAAATAGGTATCATAACCGATATTCAATCGGCAAGATAGATCTAAACATCTATCAAATCCAATTAGATATTAGATAAAGATTTGTCTTCTCCCAAAAAGGCGATGCGTAACAAGAATAGTATGAAAACAAACCTAGGTTGGCATAAGTTTAAGATGATCAAAAATGGCGACACCCAACTTTATTAATCAAGAATGAATTACAGAGTATTGCTAGGTCTAAAGCTATTCCTAGTCGATAGATAGTAAACAAAAGTAGATGCAAGTTGATTGATTGTTGAATTGATTATTCTTCATCTTGCCCGGTGAAACCTTTTATAGCATGCAGGCCGATCTTGTCCTGCTCCGAATCCTCAAAATTCATAACTCATGTTAGACTTTGTCTCCTGAAGATAAAATTCTATTTTTGAACCGATATCGGCTAGAAATCCAGTTTTAACCTAAACCTTAGAAATCTGTTGTATCTTTCCAAATTATGGTGCCAACAGAACCAAAGTAACATCACTAAGCACGCAGATGTATATAAGGTTTTGATAATATCTGCATTAGTTGATCTGATCATGATGCGCACAACCTACTTGACTTAGCAACTCGAGAATTTTATAATTTCACCCTAACCTAAATTATCCTTAAACAACACAAGTTTAGGGGATCATCTCAATCATTTAGAGAGAGGGATAGATCTAAGCACATAATTAACTAACCCTAAGTAAGGAAGTGCTCGATCTAGAGAGGAATCTAAACATCTATCAAATACCATAATAAGTGGTAGTATGAAGGTACTTGAAGATGCGCTTCACCGCTTGGCGGTGAGAGACACGAGGAGAAGCCTAAAATTGAGTGCACAGACACACAGCGAAATGTATGTCTGGCCTCAAAGTAGTGAGGTACAAGAGGGAGCCGATCATACTCCGAAACTCCTTATGATCATGCTTATCTCAAGTCTGCTTGATTTGGAAGCCGAGGAAATAGCTAAACTCGCCCATCATGCTTATCTCAAACTCTATGCTCATCACCTTAGAAAACTGAGATACAAGAGAGTGCGAAGAGCCACCAAAGATAATATCGTCCACATAAATCTGGACGAGAAGGAAATGAGAATCCTAGTGTCTGATAAATAGAGTTTTGTCTGCTATACCCATCTTGAAACCATGGCTGAGAAGGTAGGACTTAAGCCTCTCATACCATGCTTTAGGAGCCTGCTTAAGTCCATAAAAAGCTTTATAAAGCTTGAAGACATGGCTCGGGTACTTGGGGTTCTTGAATCCTAGAGGTTGTTAACATAAACCTCTTCCTCAATATAGCTATTGAGGAATGCACTCTTGATATCCATTTGATAAAGCTTGAAGCCTTTGGAAGCAGAGAATGCAAGCAGGATCCTAATTACCTCTAGTCTAGCTACAGGGGTAAAAGTCTCCTCAAAGTCAAGACCCTCAACCTGAGAAAAAACTCTGTGCAACTAGCCTAGCCTTGTTTCTGATGACAACCCCATCCTCACTCTATTTGTTTTTGAACACCCACTTGGTCTCAATGACATTATAACCAAATGGGCGCTCTACAAGCTGCTAGAATTTATTCCTCTCGAAGTTTTCAAGTTCCTAATGCATAGCATTAATCCAAGACTCATCAGTTAATGCATGAGTCACATCCTTCGGCTCAAAAGAGGCAACAAAGACAGAGTGGAGGCAGATAGACAATAAGCCTGATTTTTAGCGCGTCACTCGCTCAAATAGATCACCAATTATCTGATCAGGTGGATGAGAATGCTGAATATGATAGAGAGGTCCAGAAGCAGAAGTGGCCTCTACCTCATGAGCAGAAGAGGCAGGAACAGAGCCACTCGCTGAAGGAGAGTCTGAAGGTAAGGGCTAGTCTCCCTGAGGTGCAGAAATGGAAACAGGAGGCATCTCAAGTGTAGAGGGGACTGGATCAGGTGGAACACCATCATCTTCGTCATCCTCATGCTCTACAAAGATGGTCTCGGAGGTGGAAGAAGAGCCTGAAATGTCAGGACTACCTCCTGGGCTAGCCTCATCAAAGGTCACCTCGCAGGTCTCTATGATCCTATGTGCATCGCAACTCTAGACCCTATAGCTATGAAAAGAAGACGAGTAACCTAGAAAAATGCCATGAGAAGAACGAGACTCAAACTTATGTAGGTTACTAGACATCGAAATAAAACATTTGCAACCAAACACATGAAAATGAGAAACACTAGGCTTTCGCCCATACCTCAACTCGTAAGAAGTGCTATGCAAATGTGCTCTCAAGAATATGCGATTATAAACATGGTAAGCAGTAGCTATAGACTCAGCCCAAAACTTCCTAGGAGTGCTGTACTCGTCTAGCATCGTCCTGGCCATCTCTACCAGGGTCCTGTTCTTCCTTTCCACTACGCCATTTTGATGAGGGACGTAGGGAGAGGAGAACTGATGCTGTAAACCAGACTCCACACATAAACTCTCAAAATAGGAGTTATTGAACTACGAGCCATTGTCACTACGTATAGCTCGTAAGGCACTAGGGAGCTCAAAAGATAACCTATGAACTAAACCCCTGAAATGGGTAAACGACTCATCTTTTGAGGCCATGAAAAACACCCAAGAGCACCTTGAAAAATCATCAACAATGACAAGAACATACCACTTCCCACGCACTGACTGCATTCTAGCTGAACCAATATTATCCATATGTAAAAGCTGTCCTGGTGCATCAGTCATTACAACAGTGACTGGGGGATGAGAAGCAACAATCATCTTGCCATATCGACAAGGAGAACAAACTAAGTCCTTGACCATCTTGAGTTTAGGCAAACCACGAATGAGGTCGTGACTACTAACTTGGGACAAATGATCAAATCCAATGTGACCATGTCTCCTATGCCAGAAGGAGAGATAACGGGACTCTGAAGCAATCAATCAGTGGAGATAGTCTCTAGAAGAAGCAGAAAAATCAGCATGAAAGACTCCCATATCTATAAATCTCGCAAACTAACCCTTCGGAAGAATCGAGGATTCTACAGGCACTACTCTTGAAGCTAACCTCGAAAGGGTCATCGATAAGCTAAGAAACAGAAAGCAAATTATACTGCAGCTTACTTACTAAGGCAACATCCTTAAGAATGAAATTCTGATTAATTCAAATGGTACCCTTAGCAATGACTCTACTTGATGAAGCATCCCCAAAAGTGATCAACTCATCACCAGGGGCTCGGACTAGGGAAGAGAACCAACGAGAGTCTCCAGTCATATGATGAGAACAACTGGAGTGGACAATCCAAACATCTCCCTTCCCCATCCGACGAAACTGATCAAGTCATAGAAGAGAGAAATGACTCAGTAAGGATAAAGTGAAGACCTGGGAACCCAATACTGAACCATACGACGCCTCAAGATGCCAGCCAAGGAAGAAGAATGGACTCTAGAGTCTCTCTTACACTCAACCCTTACGAGATCAGAACTAGCAATAGTAGAAGAACTAGGAGCTGAAACTGGGTTGGCTCGCTGTGGCGCAAAGACCGGACTATCCCAGTTAGGCTGCCTGAATCTCCTACCAGAAAATACCTCACGCCGCTCATATCTATCTCGATAGGAAAAATGAGGAATATTAAGAGGACGGCGAAAAGACTGACCACGAATAGCTCTAGGACTAAAACTCGATTGAACAGCCTAAAAACCGAGTCCTGGACACTGCCCAAAACAAGCGACTCTCTAACCTATCTAGAAGCAGTGTGTGCTTTAGGAGCACTCAGAGTCTGGGGATGACCCTGAATACCCCTAAGAGCAACAACAATCTCACGCCTTGTGATCTTGGCGCGCTTAAAGCAGAAATCTGCCAAGTGTCCATCCTTCTGACAGAAGGTGTAAGTGTACTTCTCCTTGATAGAGGCAGAAGTAGCAGGATGAGTAACTTTTTGATTAGAGATCCCAAGGACAACATTGGCAGATCTAAACATAGTGGTACTCACCCTGGGAGCCACCACGATCTCACCACTTTTAGAGCCACGCACAATGGTGGGAGGATGCACCCTAGCGTGCTCCAAGTAGTCAAATCCTAGACCCTGGTTGAATCGGCTAATCTTAGATTGGTCTAGAATGAGATTTAGCTTCTTCTTGCCTCCAACAAACTTCTCGAGAGTGCTCATGAGATACTCACACTCCCGGAAGAGGAAGAAGAACCAGATATAGAAGAACTTCCAGCACGTGCATTTTTCTCCCTCAGCACGGCTACCTCAATCCTGAGGGCCTCACAAGAAACGCAAGGGGCATTTCTAATCCTAATGGTCTGGGCCTCAAACTTCTTCCTAAGTTCGACTTGGATTTTATCCAAGTCCCCCTCAATATCAGCACATCGCAAGCAACTTTCTTGTGACTTAGCTAGTAAGTCCTTAGCAAGATTACCATACTTGACATTTAAAGATTTATTGTCATGTTTTAGTTGCCTACAGCCCTCTCATGAGCTGACTGAGTCCTTAGAAACATGCATTTCAAGTTCATCGTTTCTAGAAGAAAGCTTCCTAAGGTGATCACTCATGGCATTAATGTAGCAAGAAGTTTAGGGCAATTTTAACATGAAGGAGTAGAGTGAGCATGAAGAAAACTAGCCTCAACAGGAATAGCATCAACAGAACTAGTGCTAGAATTCTTCAATCTAAGACCATCAAGTTCAGCAAGCACACTATCATGTATGGTCTTTAGGTTCTGTAACATCCCAAAATTTCAATATTATTATTTTGATTATTATTTCTGCATTTTGTGAATTTCTAGAATTTATTGGATTTTTCTGGAATTTATTTTGAAATATGTACTTTGGCCTTTTGAGAAAATTAATTAAATATATACAAAGTTAATATAAAGTTTTACCAAAAATATTTTATTTAAGTCCAAAATGTCTCAAAGTATTTATGAGGATTTTATGGGAATTTTACTGATATTTTTATTGCTTAAAAACAATTAAAGGAAAATTTTGGAATTATTTCAAATCGCAAACCCGGAGAAAATAGTTGAAGCGATCGGGTCAAGCCCAAGATCGTGCTTGCGACGCCCAGATTCGTGGCGCGCCCAATCTCTCCGAGCCAGAGGGCCTTCATCAAGCCGCGTCGCTAGTACCGTTTCAACCGTCGGATCGAGATCGCGCGACAGAAATCAAGGCGTATCGGTTCGGGTCTCCTCCAGATCTGCGCCATTAGGGACGATAATGTGTTCGGTTAGGATCTTAACGCGTTGGCTGCGTTTGCCCGTTGGATTCGCCACGTGTCACCCATCCGCGCGTCGTCTTCGTCTCGTCTATGAGTTGGACTCCGCGTGCCCGAGTCGTGGCCGCCGCGAACTCCCAGTCTGAGTCGTCGTCGGAGAGGATCGAGGTGGCTATATAAAGCACGCATCGGGTGCGTGAAGGGAAACGCGGTATGCTACGCTAGCACAAAAAAAAAACTACCGCGCAACCAGAAAGCTACTCGCAAGAAGGGGATCATAGATAAGATTACCACTAGACGCGCAGTTGCGGAATCCTTCGCGCGTCGATGTAGTGGTTTGTCCTCGCCGCAGTCGTTGCGCCGATGTAGTGGATCGCCCTCCCACGCCGCGCCGCAGCAGCGTCACCGCAGCAGTCCACACGTCCGAGAGATGGAACGCCGCGCGCCGTGTGTGCAAGCACCTAGTCGCTCGGCGAGGGGCGCGAGAGGAGGAGGCTAGGGTTTCAAGTGAATCAAACCTAAACCGTGGAAAGCACACTCTGCGCCCTCCTCCTCCCTCCTAATATAGCCACGAGATGAAACCCAAACCAGGGCCCACCAAAGATGCTAAGCCCACGAGGTTCATTAATTACGGATCCAATCCAAATTAATGCGTCCCACCCATTAAGTGTGTGACCTGCAGTTCACATACGTTTGGACATGGATTCGAAAACTCCTTTTCAATCCAATAGTTGGTAGCGGCTTCTTGCAAAGTATGCCAACTCCCAAACATACTTGTGATCAAATCGAATGTAACCTATCAAAAGAACTCATGTAATAATCCCTTTGCCAAGTATATGAAGATTGATCTCAAGGCGAGAAGCATGTCATCCTTTGATGATTCAATCCATCTCTCGATCCGTGATATATTAATAAGTTGTGATTGACTCCTCAATCACGGCATGGCCATGCACTTTCTTAGTCATATCACACGAGTGGCCTTGTCATATATCTCCGTTTCATTGGAGTGGCAAATTCCATCTTGATCGCTCACTTCCTCTCGCACGTTTCATAGTAAACATGAAAGCTACCTTTATAACTATCCGGTTAGGAAGTAGTGTTTGATAGCCCCAAGGAAAACTATTACACATGTAGGGAATATGACAATCTCAGTCTAAGGATCATACATCTTCTAGGTATGAGATACACTGATGACACATAAGAATGGAATATTCTCGCAGTGTCCCATAGCGGGTCTATCTAACCCATGTTCTTCAACATGGTCCACAATGTAGAGATGATATCTCCATATCCCATGATCTATGAAGCATGATCATCGATCACTACATGTGCTGATCTATTCATCGTAGTCCTATACGATGATATCCGATCAGAGATATTTATCGAATTACATCATTAAGTAAAGAGCTTCATAATCAAGTCACATACTTGTTGATCAATACAATGATATACATTCATTGGACCAATAATCATATTATTATTCATAAACATAGTCATGTTACAATCATCTAAATGATTGCCTCAAGGGCATAACACTAACAGTGCGCACATCCCCAAGCGACCAAAACCCTAAGGTTTAGCCTCTGAAATTGTCGTCGTCTCGCCGCAATCAAAGGTCTTCTGCCGAGTGCCACCGCAACGAGGAAGCCACCCATTCATCGTCGTCAAGCCATCGCAGGACCTGGGACCAGTCGCGTAAGCTCCACCGTGGACCAGGGCACCCTCTGTGCGCCTTCGTTTCGCCAGAACATCGTCGGAGAGGGAGTTCGTCGTGGAGGTCGTCACCGCCGGTGAAGAGGATCGCGCCGCCGTTGGACCAGTACTTGAACTCGGGATCTGAGCGTGTTAGGAGGTAGGCGAGTTGATGAGCTCACCGTAGGTGGTCTCGTCGGTCACCGGCGGTGACCCTAGGGTTGTGCGCGCCGCTGTCTAACGTGGGTTGACGCTTCATCGACATGTGGCAGACACGCAAACGGGGTCGCTGAGGTGGTGCTCAAGTGGTGCTGGCGTGGCGGGTAGCATGTGCGCCTTGGTGTCGCTGAGACAGCAAAGCGCGGGGCCCGTATGTCATCAGCCCAAGACCCGTGTAGACCGGGTTCACCGTGGACCGATGAAGCTCATGGACCCAGTCCATGGACTGAGGGACACATGTCGCATCTCGGTAGGCTCGAGTCAGGGCTGACGTCAGCATGATGCAATAATGCGGTTTTTTAGAATAAAAATAATTTGGGAAAATCGGATTTTCTATTTTTTGTATTTCTAGAATTAATTTAATCTTTGAAAGGCTATAACTTTTGTATTTTGACTCGGATTTGGGTGATTCAAATTTCTAAAAATTTGTAAAATTGAGATATATTTAATGGTGAATTGTATTTGATTTTTTGAGTTAATTTGCTCTCTATTTTGATATTTATTTGCTTTTCTCCTTCGGTTCGCGTAGACGTTGAATTGTGCGACGCTTCGGAGGAGGATCCGTCGACCCAAGATCAATTTCCAGAGCAAGACCAGAACCTATTCCAAGGCAAGTTGTGCTTTGATAATGTTGAACACATGTTTATAAAATTGCTATATTGTTTTACCCTATGGCATATTATTTCACATGTACAATTGTTTCAATTAAATTGGGACTTAGCTATTATACCAAATTGATATATAACCTACCTTGTCATTTGTATGCCATGATCTATTATCACCCTAGATTGGTTCACTATAGTTGGTAGGTATTAAAATCAACATGGAAGGTTAGAACGTCATAGTTGCTTAGATATGCCACGTCAGTACATGTACTTGAATCATCGATAATTAATCTTGACTAATGGAATATGGAACAGTGATATGAACTTATGTGTCATGTGAGATCACATAATGAGATTGAGTTGTAGTAGCGAGTCATGTCACGCAACGATGTTGAATTGTTGATGGCACGTTGTGCTTAGTAATCAACTGGGGTGGTAATCACTTAGATTGGGGCAAGTGACAAGGGGCGAGTATGCTAAGGTGGGCCCGATGGGCAGAGGGTATGTGGAACTCTTTCTTCGATCACCCTAAGGACTTAACCTTGCCAGTCTTTGACCTGAGTCAATCATGCAATCACATGTTTGGTATGGGACATCCTAGTTGATTAATTTGCAATGTCTTAATTTGGTACTATCATTGGCAGTGTGAGTTCCTGAGTTATGGAGTAATTCACAAGGTGCAAGAGGGGGGCCCTAGTTGTGGTTTTCAGACCCACCAGTTTTGAAACCTTAGCGGGGAATATCATGTTAAGGTAGTGCATTGTAAAGGCTTTGTTATAATCACTCGCCTTTGTGGTGTATGGTTGTATCATGTGGGTAAAGTGCATCACCTCTGTAGAGTGTAAAACTATTCAAATAGCCGTGCTCGCGATATTGAGCAAAGCTCGGGAATTACAGTTAAGGGTTAGCTTAATCAAATGGAAAACTTGGTTAGGATGGCAGGGTTGCCATATGGAATGTTGGAACGTGACTTAGGATTGGGAACTTGGTTTACTTGGGAAATGTTGAATCTATCTATTATTGTTATTTGTTTTACAGTCTTTACAATCTATTTATTGTATTTGTTCATAAATGCTGCTTATTGCAAAATAGCCATAATAGCCTTTTCCTTTGGAATAAGTCTTGCATATAGTTACATAGAATTTCATTCTGTGCACAACTTGTTGAGTGCTTTAAGTACTCACCCTTGCCAAACAACAACAATCAACAGTTGAAGAGTCTACACCTTTGTTGGAGGAGGAGTTCCAGCAGGATGCGAGTCGTTAGGGTCTGAGCCTTGTCAGTTGCCTGTGGTGAACTGATGAGTTATCTACGTCTTCTATTTTTCGCTGCTTATCTCTTAGTTTATATATCCAGTCTAGCCCTGCGTGGCTTAATAATGTAAGTTGGTCATAAGATCATACACTTAGCTATACCAATAAATGGAGTATTATTATTATTATTGAGTATGATGTGATATGTACCAATGTTAAGCTGTGTGCACTAACGTTGATCCTGGGACTAGTGCGGTAAGCATAGTGGGTTCGAATCAGTGGATTCGGGTCCTTACAGGTTCTCTAGCTCGTCAAGCAAGGAATCACACAAAGAACAGTCATCAGTGACTCGAGTGGGAGAAGATCTAAGAGCAGCTAACTTATGAGTCAAGGTACCTACTTCCTTCTCTAGCTCCATACACCTAGCTCTAGCTCTAGTATGAAATTTTCCTAATTTGCAGAAAGCTTCATTGAGCTAGTCATAGGAGGGTACCTCGTCCGAGTCGCTATAGAGCTCAAAGTCGTTGATACCGTTAGCGTATGCTATGAAGTACGTGCCGGTGAAGTTGTCGCCGCCTTTCTTCTCTTGTGGTTTAT
The DNA here is from genome assembly GCA_036346275.1 of Otatea glauca. NCBI lineage: Eukaryota > Viridiplantae > Streptophyta > Magnoliopsida > Poales > Poaceae > Otatea > Otatea glauca. The sequence goes on from CM070724.1 coordinate 11,135,128, forward strand.
CCTCGCCCTTGTCGCTCCATGTCTCTGTGTCGAAGAGGTTGATGTCGTCAAGTGCGGCGAGGACGCGGTGGAAGAGCTTCTTGGAGAAGTTGCGATACTTCTTCTCACGCGTCGGCTAGTGAACTGGAGGCTTTTTGTTGCGGTTCTTGTCGATGTAGTCATTCTTTACTGAATCGCCGGTGTCGTTCTTGGCCTTCTCTAGTTTGGGGCAATTCGCTCGAATGTGGTTGGGGCCACCACATTCGAAGCAGGTGATCGTGCCACCTCTCTTCCTCTCTCTCACCCTCTTGTATGCATGAGAGAATTTGCGAGCTAAAAGAGGAAGCTCAATTTCTGGAAATTTTTTCAGTTGGTCATCGCTTAGCTTGTAAAGGGTAGAGAGGAAAAAACCAATAGAATAATCAGAAGATGAAGTTCCAATGGGATCGGTTACCAAAGCCATCGATTGAGATTTTGTCTTCCGAGAGATGACATCGATCTCATGAGTCTTGAAGTGGGAATAAAGCCCGTCAAGAGTCAAAGTCAACAAGTCGGTGGTGTCCTTGATAGTGGTCACCTTCATCTCCCAAACTCTAAGATCGAGTGCAGTCAAGAAATGGCGAGCATTATCCGAGTTAGAGTATATGCAACAAATTGCTCGGATATCACTCAAAATCTTAGTAAAGCGACTGAAACACTCATCAAGACTCTCACTAGTGTGTTGTTCAAACTTGTTGTAATCACGCTTGAATTGGTCCTGTCTCACCATCTTAATTTGGGTAGTGCCCTCATGATAAGCATCGAGGGTCACCCAAATCTGGTGAGCAGAACGGAGGTGAGAAATCCTATCGTACTCAATGTGGCTAAGACCCTGTATGAGGATGTTCCTTGCCTTAGCGTTCGCCTCAACGTCACCCATATTGCTGGCCGCGATGTTTTCATCGGCAGGAGCCTCATACGGGAGTTTCACCTTTTGCCATATCAGGAAGCCCTGGGCAGTGATGTATGACTCCATCCGCGACTTTTAACACGAAAAATCAACTCCAGAAAAAATAGGAGGCATGGTGGAATACTTGTCCATCGCTATGGCTCTTGAGACCGGTCAAGATCTATGGAAGAGCAAAACCAGCACTAATACAAATTGAAAGATCGAGATGGCGATCCGAGGGGGGTGAATGATCCTAATTTAAATTTTACCCTCCAAAGAAGATCACAAATGCAATTTTTCACCCAAAGAAACCAAGCCAAAATACTTCGGTATCAAATGGAGGCGGAAGAATCGGTTTTCACAAATTTCAGCCTGAGGCCGACACTACCGCCCATGCAGGGGCGGTACTACGAGAGTTACTATAGCTACAGTAAAAAAGACATATAAACAGTGATTTCAGCACGAGTTCAAAAACAAAAATCGAGGAATCTTTCGATCCACTAATCCAAACTCAATGAAACTTTGTGGACACCTTCCTATGGATATCACGAACCTATTCCAACCATTTATTGCAAGAATTGAATTCAAAGTTCTGACCTTTTTCAAATTTACGGAAGGGTGCACAAGAACGGGTTCAAGAAAAAAAACTTTCCCCGTTAGCTAGCTCGTGGGTTCTTGATGATCAAGATGATCCTAGATGGCTTCCCACATGTCTTAGTAAGCTAGAACACAAGTCAAGAACACCAAAAACACAATCTTCCAAGAATCATCCACTCAAGAACAGAAAATCGATTTCTTGCAAAGAAGAATACAAGATTTGCCTAGATGATTAGGATATGGTCTGAAGAAGACTCATCCATCAATCATACATCCTCAGCACAAGATCCACAAGCATTTAGAAGGAGGGGAGGCAAATCCAAATGTGCAAGAAGTAAATTGCAAGAATGTAAATTGTGGAATTTAAAGACTGAATTTAAAGCATAATGTAAATGCGGAAAGTAAATTCAGAATTGAGAGGAATATATTTTCATTTCTGGAAGGGATGTTCACAAAGCCTCACAACAAGGTAGGCAAAGCTCAAAGGAGCATAAAAACCTCAAAACCTTCAAGAGGAGGAGGGCCAACCCTACCCCTCTATTTATACTACTCTTGGTCATCCTCCACCCTTAGATAAGTTCCTTCTACCCTAAGTAACACCATGATTGTTAGTGTTATGCCCTTGAGGCAATCATTTAGATGATTGTAACATGACTATGTTTATGAATAATAATATGATTATTGGTCCAATGAATGTATATCATTGTATTGATCAACAAGTATGTGACTTGCTTATGAAGCTCTTTACTTAATGATGTAATTCGATAAATATCTCTGATCGGATATCATCGTATAGGACAACGATGAATAGATCAACACATGTAGTGATCGATGATCATGCTTCATAGATCATGGGATATGGAGATATCATCTATACATTGTGGACGCATGTTGAAGAACATGGGTTAGATAGACCCGCAATGGGACAACTGCGAGAATGTTTCATTCTTATTTGTCATCGCAGTATCTCATACCTAGTAGATGTATGATCCTTAGACCTGAGATTGTCATATTCCCTACATGTGTAATAGTTTTCCTTGGGGCTATCAAACACTACTTCCTAACCGGATAGTTATAAAGGTAGCTTTCATGTTTACTATGAAACGTGCAGAGGGAAGTAAGCAGTCAAGATGGAATTTGCCACTCCAATGAAACGGAGATATATGACAAGGCCACTCGTGTGATATGATTAAGGAAGTGCATGGCCATGCCGTGATTGAGGAGTCAATCACAACTTATTAATATATCACGGATACGAGAGATGGATTGAATCATCAAAGGATGACATGCTTCTCGCCTTGAGATCAATCTTCATATACTTGGCAAAGGGATTATTACATGAGTACTTTTGATAGGTTCTGTCCGATTTGATCATAGTATGTTTGGGAGTTGGCATACTTTGCAAGAAGCCACTACCAACTATTGGATTGAAAAGGAGTTTTCGAATCCATGTCCAAACGTATGTGAACTGCAGGTCACACACTTAATGGTGGGGCGCATTAATTTGGATTGGATCCGTAATTAATGGACCTCGTGGGCTTAGCACGCTGATGGGCCCTAGTTTAGGGTTTCATCTCGTGGCTATATAAGGAGGGGAGGAGGGAGGGTGCAGGGTGTGCTTTCCCACGGTTTAGGAGTGATTCACTCGAAACCCTAGCCTACTCCTCTCGCTGCCCCTGCCGAGCGACCAGGTGCTTGCACACCGACGCACGGCGTTCCATCTCTGGACGTGTGGACTACTGCGGTGACGCTGCTGCGACTGCGGCGTGGGAGGACGATCCACGGCAAGGCGAGGACGATCCACTACATCGACGCAACGACTGCGGCGAGAACGATCCACTACATCGACGCGCGAAGGATTCCGCAACTGCGCGTCTAGTGGTAATCTTATCTATGATCCCCTTCTTGCGAGTAGCTTTCTGGTTTCGCGGTAGTTTTTTTTTTGTGCTAGCGTAGCATACCGCGTTCCTCTTCAATGAAGGGCTAGGATTTACTCACTCACCCATACATGGGCTAACTCGAAACCCAACAACATAACGGGTTTTGCACGCTTCTCAAAGCAAACTAACTAGACCCGCTACTCTATCAACTAGACCGTGATCCAACGGCCCTCCTTAATCCGAGCAGCTCCTAACTAGCATCTCATCCGTTCCTTGTTTTCTAAGATTCGCAGCGACTTCATCTCCGATCATCTTTCGGCGATCCCCGACCGTCTGAACCTTCGGTGCACCTCGCCTAGTCCTGGTCATCCCTCGCCTCACCATGACCTTGCACCATCGTCCTACAACCATCAAAAACAAGGAAAAACCATCACATAGCAATGTCCAACAAAGATATGCAATAATCATCCAAAATCGCTTTCTAATATTCAATTCCACTCAAAGGTCGGCACTACCACCCCCTGGGCCTGGTAGTACCACTCGGCCGGCACTACCGCTCCAGCATGGCCAGTAGTGCCGCTCGCTTGTATATCCAGCGAATACCCTCTTTGGAATATAACTACTGCTCCCATCGGTCGGTACTGCCGTTTGGCCGGCAATACCGCCCGTACAGGGCCGGTAGTGCCGCTCTAGCTCTGTCAGTACTCAAATCGCTTCAAATTGAAAATCCAACTCAAATAAAACTCAAACTCAAGAACATCGTACTTAAACACAGTCAATAACTCATCACCAACAAGTTTAGACCTCCACTTCATCTTTCAACACACACTCACTCACATGTTTGAAGAAGGAACATAGGTGTCAGGGCCCGGATTACCAAATCTGAAACCCTCTGTGTACTCTGCACTAGTCTTGGATCATGCTAGTACACATAGTGGCAACATAATTGAAATAGCATTCCATTCAACAAATAACTAAGAATGGGGCAAATTATTATTAAATAATAGAAAAGGAACTTGTGGTCAAGGTTTATATAACTATGCCTCAAAGGCTTAAGAAATAATTAAACTCTTGTAGTGAAAATAAAATAACTTGAGTCATTCGATATGCCACAGGAAATTGTTTGGGGAAACACACTCCTAGTTGGCGAAGTCTTCATTGTATCCTCCTAATAGAATTCTATATTCATTGGTCCTTCCTCGGCAATTGATCAACAAAGGCGTATAATCATGAATACATAAAGTACTCATCAAATCATAGGAAAATTATGCAAATATATTCATGCAAGGGTTGACAAAGGAATAACCATATGGTTATTTTTGTAGAAAACAATAACTTGAATTTACATATGATTCAAAGAATATTTGAGAAAAGATAATAAATAACTATTAAACCAAGGTGGACAACATAAACAGAATTGTGAGGCTTCACCCTTCACCATCTAAAACCATCATCAAACCATTGAACTCATAAGTGCTAACTTTAGACATAAAAAACAACCATAAACTCCCCCATTCACTTTCCAACCAATCCATAATCCATCATTTTTATGAAAAACACTATATCCCTGTGAAATTCCCAAGCATGTTCATGATCATGGACATAGTTATTCGAATAGCTTTACACTCTACAGAGGTTGTACTACTTTTCTCACAAGATATGATCATCTCTTAATGCCTGCCATGACGCGATTCCTTTGCTGCATGACTACGAAGATCATAACAAGGCCTTTACGCTAAAGCACACTAGCACTACCCCACCTAGTAAATATATACCCTCAACCCTAGGACTAGCCGGTCTACCCCTAGCACACATTTCATGTTGTTAATGAGAGGCTCACCATTGTGAGAGAGAATGGAGTAACCTTCCAATCATCACCATACACCTTGTGTCTCGTTAAGTCAGAGTAACCCTCTGCCCAGACACCCACTAGAGTAATTCTCCAATTCAACCATGCAGGGAGCAGAAGTATAATATAGGTTATGTAGCCAGGTTTGTCCCATGCCATACATGTGGTTGGCACGGTTCAATGGCGCACAAGATTAAGTCCTTAAATACAATGGTGCACAAGATTAAGTCCTCAAAAACAATAGTTTACAAGATTAAGTCCATAAATAGCCTCGAGCGAGACATCCACATCCTAAGTGTGCTAACTGCACCCCCTTAACTGCATGTTGTATAACTAAGCATAGCTAAAGTAACCCAATTATTGATAACACAATTATGACCAACTATTAATGTCCCAACATAGGGTAACAATGGATATAGAGTATTCAAATAATCAAGGTGGCATAATGACAAATAGTTATTTAGCTATTCATAGCAAATAATCATTGATATAGAAATAGCATGCAATTTGTATAAAACAATATGCTTTTGCAAACAAAGGTTCAACATGATCAAAGGTTACGACTTGCCTTATTCATATACTGTTGTTGTTGAGTCTTGTTCTTTGAATTCTTCGTTCATTCTCTAGGATCTACGTCTATCGAAAAAGAAAGCAAGAAATATAAATAAACAATCAACACAGACTCAAACAAACTCCGAATTAAAAATAGATGGCTCTGGAATGAAGTGCTGGACTTTATATAAATTTAAAATTTTGAATGGGTTCAATTGAAGCTTGTATAAAGGAGAACCGGATTCCAAAAGATTGGATAGGAGAGAAAATCACAAAAATAAAAAGGTAGAGAGAAAATATGTGGCTGATTGGTGGGACCCACGAATTTCTAGATTTTTGGAATCAAAATAAATTCAAAAAATGGCAGAGATGCAGACAAATGGGCCATGGTCTATGGCAAGGCAGGCCAATGGACCAAGAGAAGAAATGGACCAGCCAAGAAATCAGCCCAAGGAGATTTTAGAAAAAGAAAGTGATTTCCAAATTAAGAAAATACTAGAATTTCAAATAAATTCAAATAAATAGCAAACAATCTAACAATAATTGTAAAACACATAGAAAAATTCCTTGAAGAGCAAAGAACCCATCTAACCTTTTATTTTCTTTATAGATTAGTCAAATAAAATCTTTTTATTTTAGAAACATTCCAATTAAGCTTTAATTAATTTGATAAAATCCAATTGCTTCCTTTTAAAATTTAAAACTTTTCAAATGCATGAAAATTGGGGCGTTACAAACCTACCCCCATAAATGGAATCTCAACCCTGATATTCAGGTTGACTAGGGAATATGTGTGGAAACTTAGCCTTTAGATCCTCTTCATGGTCTCAAGTGGCTTCCTCCTATGAATGGTAGCTCTACTGGACCTTGCAAAAGTGATGGTCATTCTCCTCGTGATATGCTCTACCACTTCCAGAACTTTGATAGGCTGCTCCTTGTAGGTGAGATCCTCTTGCAGATCAATGGCTTCCAACAGCATTTGCTACTCTAGCACTCGCACACACTTCTTTAATTGCAGCACGTGGAACATATCTTGAATTCCGGCAAAGGACTAAGGTAACTTAAGCTAGTAAGCAACATCTCCTTTGTATTTTATGATTTTGAATGGTCCAACATATCTTGGGGCAAGTTTTCCTCTTACATGGAATCTCTTAAATTACTTTGAGAGGCAATTATCTACATAGCTCTTTTGTTTAGTTGGAGCTATCTTCACTCTATCTTGAATTAGCTAAACTTGCTTTTTAGCTTCCTACAGTATGGTGGGACCAAATAATTTTGTTTTTTCGGTCTCCCTCCAATTGACAAGGGTTCTGCACTTTCTTCCATATAGAGCTTCGAATAAAGACATTTGCAGACTGGCTTGATAACTGTTATTGTAGGAGAATCCAGCATAGGGCAAATACTTGTCCCACTTGGCACCATAAGTTAAGACATAGGCTATTAGCATGTCCTTGAGGATTTGATTCACTCGCGTAGTCTATCCATCAGTTTGAGGATGATAGGTAGTATTTAAATTAAGATGGGTTCCTATGGCTTCATGTAAACTCTGCCAAAAATGAGAGGTAGGCTAGGTTCCTCTATCTGAAACTATCTTTTTGGGTATTCCGCGAAGACTAACAATACTTGATATATACAATTGTGCCAATTTATCTTCTGGGTATGTAGTCTTGATTGGAATGAAGTGACATACCTTAATAGATCCACTACTACCCAGATGAAGTCATGAGCTCCTTGGTTTTTGGGAAGTCTGGTAATGAAATCCGTACCAATTTCTTTCAATTTTCACTCTAGAGTATTAAATGATGATAGTAATCCTGTTAGTCTATATGATGAGTTGTTCTGACCTATTGGCAAACATCACTTCTTTGAGTAACAACTCGTTAAGATTCTTCTGGTCTAGCACATAGATACGCTTCTTGTACCAAATAGTACATTTTTATCCTTAGACAAATCTGAGGCATTAACTTTCTTCATATTGTGCTTGATATCTTTGTATCTGCATCCTCAGCTTGTGCTTCCCGGATTTGATCTTCTAGTGTAGGGCATACCTCCAAAGTGGCTAGGTATCTTTCTTGAACCAATTCTAGATTAAGCTTGTGGAATTCCTCACGAAGTGCTGGCTAACTTTCATTAATCAACAAGGTATTGTAGTAGCTCTTTTTGCTCAAAGCTTCACCTATGATATTGGCCTTGCCTAGGTGATAGTGAATTCCAACATCATAGTTTTGATCAACTCCAACAATCTTTTCTGTCTTATATTGAGATCAACTTGGGTGAAAATGAACTTCAAGCTCCTATGGTCGTTGTAAACCTCACAACGATTACCGATGAGGTAGTGGCACCAATCTTTAAAGAGTACACTATGACTGCCAATTTCAAGTCATGGGTAGATAGTTGCCTTCATGTAGCTTTTGTTGTCGCGAAGCATACGCTATAACCTTCTATTCTTATATTAGCACACAACCGCAAGTCCTTGTCAGAATCATCACAGAAGATCTCAAATTCTTTCTCATATGCAAAATATAAGCACTGGGGCAGTTGTCAAATGCTTCTTCAATTCTTGAAAACTCTACTCACACTTATGGGAATATTCTGTATGACAGGTGGGGCCCACCTATCATAGACACATAGATTGGATCTACCACGCGGGCAGCTAGCTGACTAGGTGACATGGTGACGAGACATGCTGACATTGTTGCAAGGTGGCTGCCATATGGATGGCCACGTTGGCGACAACGTTCTGGTGGTGATAGGGAAAGACCAGATCTGAGCAAATGGGTCTCGGCAAAACTCATGACGCACTCGATTTTGACCAAAGGTGACCATGGGGACTAGCGCTAGGGTAGAGAGTAGTAGCACAACTGGCTCACGGCGGCAATGGCACTACAGAGGGTCTCCAAGTAAACAAAATGTGAGCATCATGTAGAACGCAATGCAATGAAACAAGAGGAATGGTTGCTGGCAACTAGAACTTATCGACGGTGACGAATTGGACCAGCGAAGGGCAGCGGCGGCGTAAGCTTTCTCAAGCTCCAACAGCGAGGAGATGGCACAATCCCGGGTGGCATACTAGGGCTTCGAGAGAGGAGGACAAGGTAGTCCTCATGACACGGGCAGGCTTGGTTTTTGTACCCGAATGAGGTGGCAAGGCACGCGGGAAACCGAAATCGTGTTGGTGGCAGCACAACCTTTGCGAGGAAGAAGCACAGTGCTGCATGTATGGGCTGGGGTGGTGGGTTGGGGCGCTAGGCTGGACCTGGAAAATGGGCTACCAGAGGGCAAGGTTGGCCAGCAGCCCAAGAGAAGAAATGGGTTGACCAAGAAATTGGGCCGAGGAGATTTTATAAAATGAAAATGATTTCTGAATTAAGAAAATAATGAAATTTCAAATAAATTGCAAATGAACTTAGAAAAATATCAAAAATACAAAAAATTCCTTACAACATATTATTATTTTTTATTTTGGAAACATTCCAATTAAGCTTCAACTAATTTGAGAAAATCAAAATGGTTCCTTTTAAAATTTAAAACTTTCCAAAGGTGCGAAAATTGAGGCGTTACAACATATTCTTTGTTGTGCCGCTACTACCTAGAGCATTTTGTTATTCTCTCTTATACTATTTTCTCGCTCCACATACATGCTACTTACAAAGTACATATAAAGGAAAATCAACACCCGGGCGAGTAACAAATTCACACTACTACACAAATATACATCACAATCGGTTCTTTTTTATCATCACAGTCGGTTCTGGTGGCGACACAAAGTCATGAGACAGAGATGAGGCGACATTATTACAGTCGGTTCTTGCCCGATAGAGATACGACGGTCATCTCTATCGGTTCTTTGTCAGAAGCGATAGAGATGATACGATCATCTCTATCGGTTCTTTTTAAGAAGCGATAGAGATGATAGAGATGACTGTCATATCTCTATCGCTTCTTAAAAAGAACCGATAGAGATGATCGTATAATCTCTATCGCTTCTGACAAAGAACTAATAGAGATGAATACCCTCATCTCTATCGCTTCTTATATAGAACCGATAGAGATGAGTCTATCATCCCTATCGCTTCTTACAAAGAACCGATACAGATGAGCATCACATCTCTATCATTTTCTTGTGAGAACCGACAGAGATGAAGGGATGTGCTGTGCTATTTTCTAATTCACCTCCAATCAGCACATATTCCACACAATATGCACATATCACATTCACACAGAAATTACAGACAACATATCACATTCAGAGAACATGAACACTATGTTACAACAAACACATATCACATTCGTTAACAAAATAGAACGTAAACATGCTTAACCATACACATGCAATCGCATTCAGATATGTAATATTGTTCACATCTGGTCTAGTAGGAGCTTTCGAGATCTCTAAACCGTCCGTCCTCCGACAAGCATTCTATCCAGTACCACTGGCATAAGTGGTCTCGTATCTTATTGAGTGCAGTGTTGTCTATACTCTTCTGGGGGATATTGGTATGCTGCAAAATAGAAACGAGTGCTCTAATTTAAGTTTTCTAATTTCTATGTGAAAGACTAATTGTATAATAATGCATGTATTACCTTAGGGAAACGGTCTGAGCCGGCAATCAAGATCACCATGTGTTGCATGACATACAAACCACAGCGGTCATCGCTGCCCTGTTGATGACACTGTGAAGAAAGAAAAATAAATTAAGAGACGAAGAAAATATGTCAGAAAATCTAAATCTTATATATGATAGCCACTTGTACCATGAAGCGGACAAACTCCAGCTTGGAGCCCTTTTTGTCGTCGTGTGTCCCTCCTGCTTCGACGTATTCCTTGAAACCCCTATATACATTGGAGAGACGCCGTTGAGTAAAAAAATAATGAACGTAGTTAAATACAGAAAATGTTAGATAAGAGTGGTGCACTTACTGCTCCAAAGGAGGCTTGATCGCGTAGGCCATCGGTCTCTTATCAACCAAATTAAAAGTGTACACTTTGTTGTCACTCGGACGGAGCACGAGTAGAACCCAGTGATTGCTTATTAAAGGGTATGTAGCGAAGAAAATAAGTTCACATACGATTTTAGTGCGTAGAAGTAATTGAATGGTGAATTAGCACTTACTCCTCGTGGTACGAGAGTAGAATGAAGTCCTTCTTGGACTCAGCTTACAATGCCCTCTTGATGTAGGAGGCAACCCATTCCGGTTGAAGCCTAGCCATCGTCGCGGACACAAGCTCAGGGTCGACGAACCCAACTAGATGTCGATTCGTCACGACTCGCTGCCTCATCGCCCTGCAACTCGCATTGAATGTTATAAAGCGTAATGCAAAATCCTATGGAAGTCATAAGGTCGGTACAGCGTGGTGCGATACTCACAACGCCGAGATCGTGCAAGAGAAATATCGATGGCTATCGGTTGGTGCAGACGAACAGATCCTCAAAACTAATCGAATGTCCCATCCTCCTCGCGGTGGAAATGTCCCTTTCTGTATCTAACATTGAAGTCGATATGCTCGCTCTCTTTCGCTTTGTCAACGTACCATCCATGGAGCTGTCGAGTCCATATGCCTAGAGCATTCATTTTGCTGGGAGGCAGAAAGGGCTTTCCATGTACGTAGGCCTTAAATTCATAAGGCTTCTTTGTGGCCGGGGCAGTAGGCTTTTCATGTACCTGAGGCGGCACTGTGGCCTTTGTGAGCCTAGCCTTTTTAGCAGAGGCCTCCAGTGGTTCTGTGGTTGTCGTGCTAGTCCTTTTATGCACCACTCAGACTTTGTGCGGGGCTCGTCACGATCGTGGGAGCAGCGCAGTGCGGTAGGAACCTACAAAGCATGCGCACAATTAAGTAACTTGTTGCAATACTCTTTGGAATGGTACGTAAGACGCCGGGGATGTTTACCTTGACCAAGATCGACGCCTATCGTGCGCCACTTGATGAACGACATCCGCGCTAGCCCGAGAGTGGTGATGTCTTCGTTGGGGGGGGGAACTCGAGCACATGTGATAAGAAGGCTTCGTGGACGTAGTCCACCTGGTGTGAGACCCCGTTTTTGCAAACAGGAACCTCCATGTGATTACTGTACTAGTCCCATGATCAGTGGCTAGCACTCACATGTTTACAACATTCATATCACATCCACAAGATAAATACAGACAGCACATATTACAAGCGGAATAATTATACAGGATAAATTTTACAACAATGGAAAATAGAGGAATTAAAAACTCCAAAAGCCACGTGGTTTGCCCGCTAACCCTCAGGCAACTGACTTGGCAAACCTAGGGAAACTCATCGTCAAAAGTTCCGCACCCTGCGTGAAAGTAAAAGTCGTCGGGCGCTTCGCAGGCTTCGTCCTCTGAGACAGCAGATGCAAGATTGAGTACTTTGGTACTCAGCAAGACTTATAGTGTTTGGCATATGCATTTAAGTAATTATGCAGGCTAATCAAGGCAGGTTAATGGTTATTTTGCAGTTGCATAAACATTTTAAGAATATACTATAATAAATTGAAAACACCGCATTTTCAAATGAGCATTTGAAATATAAAGCGATAAGCGAATATCCAAGTCCTTCAACCCAGTCTACCCGTCTGCAAAGATCCCCGGAGTCTGTCCTTTGACCCAAAAAGCTAGGTGCAAAATGGTTTCCTTTTCAAACCCAGTTTTTCCAGAAAAGTAACAAAACATTCTAACATTGGAATGACTTCACCAAGCGTCCATAACCGTGGACACGGCTAATCGATTAGTTTTACACTCTGTAGAGGTGTACACTTTACCCACAAGGAATGATCAACCTCTTTTGCCAGGCCAACTTACACACTTCCTTTGGTGTGTCGGCAAGGAGATCATCTGAGCCGTTACATTATTTAGATGTGGCTTTGAACCAGCCGGGGCGTTTGACCTCGCCATGAAAATGAAACACTCACCCAAGACGTGGATCCTTTCACATCACACCCAACACCACGTTTACATTCACGGCAAGGCGTACACCGTTGCATTGGTAAGTAAACCCCTACTGAATGCATCGAACCGAATGCTCGTGCATTACTCCCGCCTTCCTTAGATGCAAAGCCACACCTAAACAACTTAATAGGCTAAGACTGTCCCATACCACCCTCGTGGTTGTACGAAATTCTTGGATCTATAGCGTCCCATTGCTCGGTCCTTAATCCGACACGGCGATACTCCACCTAACTACGTGCAAATCCCTCTGCACCTCCGGCTACTGCCATTAATCGCCCACATCAAAACCATAGTTTTATTTTGGGTTTTTAATCAAAGTACCAAAACATTTCCCAAATGAGGACCATACATTTCTTGAAAAGATTGAAAGTACGATCTGACTTTGAGCGGATATTCTATACCAATGTTATACCCAAAATGACATTAAGCATGTCTAGTTTTCCAACTAAGGCTTACAAGGTTCACATGTTCATACATACAGATTGAGGCAAACCATAATTTACAGGACTAACTACTGTTCTAACCCAAATTAGCAGTTTTAGGGAGAACTATTCGGATGCACTGTACATAAGCAAAAACAACATAAAGTAGGTGAATTACTAGGCTCAACATGTTCAAGGGGGTGCTTGCCTTGCAGCTCGCTGTCTAACTCAGGATCTGGATCGGCGATGGCGTCGTCTTCCTCCTCGAGGACGTCGGACTCTACACGACGATCAAGCGGGAAAATAGTAAATATCCAAATTCAGAAAGGGCGAAAAGAAGACAGACAGTAAGTCAAATAAAGAATAACTGTAGAAAACAGGGTTATCCTTTTGAGGATTAAAAATATGATTTTTAAGATTTCACGAAGTAATTAATTGTACATCTGGAACGTTAATACTTTTGTGAAATGATCAACATGGTTTCTTTTACAGATTAATTGCTTGGGATTTACGAATTCAAGAGGCTAAAATTGTGAATTCTAGTATTTATGACTTCGAATTATAGATGCTAAAATTATTTGAATTAAAAGAATTAGACACTAATTAAGGGTTACGCTAAACACTTAACCCTAAGTGATTTGCATAGGAAAGGTTTTAAATAAATTATAACTGGTAGCTAGCTAATTAGATTTATTCTTGATTTTTGAGAAGGTTCTGGTGATACAAATTTATTAACTACGAATTCTTTATCAAGCTAAGTTGTTAGGTTGTTTATGGCTTGAATCAAATAAACTAGATTTTAGCTATTTAACCTACAAAGCACATATATATACATATATATGTGTGAGTGCATTTGGCACAATAATGATTACATGTTTTAGAGTTAATTCAACCCAAAATTCCTACTTAATCAAACTTAACTATGCTACTGCCATCCTGCTATTTATAATTAAACTTTTGTTCCTTTTATATTTCTTTTAATCTTAGTATACATATTTGAATTGCTAGTGTATTGGAAACAAAGCCTAAATAAAAAGTAATTCATATAAGCATGAAAATTAAATATCCTTATATATCTGGGTTCCTGGTAATATAAGGATTCTAGAAAAATTAGTTTCATAAATTTCCAAATTTATTTACAGAAATTTTGTATAGAGCATATCTCTAGCCTTTTAACTCAAATTTGAATTTCAAAATTTTCCAGAGATGATCTTCAAAATATTTTTGCATATTCTGAATCTACGGAATTTTTCATGAATTTAGAAATTGGTTTCACTATTTTTGGCTAGATGATTCAAAAGTTATGGGCATTCGAAGTGGCTCGGTCTCTGAAAATTAACTAAAATGCCAAAATACGTTTTCGCAGTTGGAAAGCGTATTTCACCGAATGAACTGAAGACGCTTGATCGGTGACAATCGGGTCCCACGGTCCGTGAGACAAAAGCGGGCGTGGCTAGGCACGGCGGCGACGGAGCTCCGCGAAGGTCTCGTCGGATGGGTGGCAAGCGAGCACCGAGGGGTCGGCGCACACGTGGGAGGTGTTGGTCACCGGCGAGGATGGCCGGAGAAGGCTGTCGACGGCGACCTACAGCGGAAAAAGCTGCGGCTCGTCGGAAAAGACAACGAGTGAGTTAGGGACCGAATGGGTAAGATTTCGAGCATCAGTGAAGTTAGGGGATTCCATTTTACCGGTTGATCGGGCGGAGTTTGGCGAGAGCCCTACCACCGTCTTGCGGAGTTGGAGAAGAACGGCGCCGGTGAGGAAGCTCTGAGCGAAAAAGAGTGGAATTCGTGATGAGTAATCTATGGTGCCGAGTGAAGCTAGAGGAAGAATCAATTTCAAGAATTGCTAACAAATTTGCTCGAATTGAAGTTTCTTCCTTTTCGGTTTTATGGCAAAATGGTGAAGAACACGGTTTTGGCTCAATTGGTTGGTTACGTGAGTAGGCTGAGAAGAAAGGGAGCTCAAGCGATGGCGCATAGGTATTTATAGCCGGGATGAGGCGGTTTCACGGTGTTTGAAAGCGCACGGAGTTGCGGCTTGGTGCAGGCCAAATGGCGCGAGCTCGCGTCCGGACAGGGCAAGGCATGGCGCGGGAGGCAGGGAGGACGGCAAGGCGTGGCTGCAGTCGCTGGTTTGAAGGACGGGGTCGGCGCTGCGATGCACTGAATCGGGCGAAGACGGTGAAGTCTCGGGAGTCTTCGCGTCTGTCTCGGGCGAGAGAAGAAATGGGACGAGAGCAACGGAGAGGGAGGCTGACAGGTGGGTCCGGCCCCACCGGGCAGTGAGTGAAAACAGTCCACGCCCCTTGCCAGCTCGCCAAGCCACTGTAGTGCCCGGGCCCGCATGTCAGCGAGGGGAGTTGAGTTAAAAGATAACTCCGGCCGGGACAGCTCCCATGTGGGCATTAAAACCACCATCAAATCACTTTGAAAATTTCTCAAACTTTTTGACTGGATTTATCTGGTAGTCCTCGGCGTCCAGTTAAATTTTCAGAGTAAAATACATTATGATTATTTTATAAGAATTCTGACACTGTGGACTGGTACAGAAATTGTATTTCGGTATTCTATTTATTTGAAGGTGTAACATTTATTAATTATTTTCCAAACTTTTTATGGAGGTTAATTTTGTCATATGGATGCATCCATAAAAATTTCAAGTCTATAACGCAGGTTAATATTTTATAAAAATTCTGACATGAGGATTTTCTTGTTTTAATAGTCTCTGTTTTTGAATTTTTAGGAGGCTTTACCTACATGATAAATTGCTGTGATTTTTACCAGATGTAACTACTGCCCTAAGGGTTCTTTTGTAATTTTTTGGGGCTTCTGATAAATTTCGATTATTTTTAATTAATTCAAACTTTACTGTTTTTAGTCAAAAGAAGGAATTAAGATATTTATTTTAGCTCCAAATCAGCACTAAAGATCTTTACTAAGTATTTTTACTGGTTTACCAGATTGGTCATGGTCAAATGGTAATTTTTCTTATTTTTACTTTTACCTTCTCACCATTTTCCATTTAGTAATTCTATTTGTTGGACTTTTCATACTAAACACAAATCCAAGAAAATCCAATAAAACCAATAACATCAAGAAAATTCCGAAATAAATATATTTAAATCCAAAATATTCATTCCCATTTTATTATATACTGTTTTTCATTTTTGGGCTGTTACAAATCTACCCCCTTACAAATCTCACTTAGAGATTTGGCGGGTCTAAGGTAGAAAAGTCTAAAAGAAATCGGGAATTCTTCTTTAAGCTTATCCTCTTGTTCCCAAGTCGCTTCTTCTTCCGTATGGTTGCTCCAATTTGTACTTTTACCATTTTATGAACTTTATTCAGTGCGCCTTTCGCTTCTTCAAGGATTTTAATCGGGTGCTCGCGATAAGTTAGATCAGTGAGTTCAATCTCTTCCAATTGGGTAAGTTCAATTTGGAATGCGAAGACACTTCTTAAGTTGTGACACATGGAAGACATTGTGTACACTTTGGATAATTGGGATGGCGGCTCTAACTTGTATGCTTTTTCCCCATCTTTTCCGATAATCGATATGGACCAATGTATCGAGGGGCTAACTTGCCTCGAACTTGGAATCGACGGATCCCGCGAAGAGGTGAAACCTTCAGATAGACATAGTCATCAATTTCAAAACTCAAGTCACGTCGACGAGTGTCGGCGTAACTTTTCTGGCGGGATTGGGCTTCCCTCAATCGGCTTCGTATCAAGTCTACATGTTCTTGGGCCTCATTTATTAAATCTGGGCCAAAGAACGCTTTCCCCACTTCGCACTGAAAAGTGGAGTTCGACACTTTCTTCCATAAAGGGCTTCAAATGGCGACATTTGCAGACTAGCTTGAAAACCATTATTGTAAGAGAACTCCGCAAATGCTAAGCACTTCTCCCAATTGGTGCTATAAGTTAGCACACAGGCCCTTAACATATCTTCGAGATTTGATTCGTTCTTTCGATCGACCATCGATGCAGGGATGATAAGCGATCTTGAAAGTCAATTTAGTTCCCAAGAGACCATGCAATTTTTTCCAAAAACGGGATGTGAATTGCGACCCCCGATCTGAAACAATGGTTTTCGGAACCCCGTGCAAGCGCACAATATTGCTAATGTAAAGTTCTGCCAACTTGTCTCCAGAATATGTGGTCTTGACTGGAATAAAATGAGCCACTTTGGTTAGTCGATCAATGACAACCCAAATGGAGTCATTTCCTTTTTGAGTCCGGGGAAGGCCAGTAATGAAGTCCATACCGACATCATCCCACTTCCATTCCGGAATTTGCAATGGTTGGAGTAGACCAGCTGGACGTTGATGTTCAGCTTTGACACGCCGACATACATCGCATTTCGCGATATACTCGGCGATATCCTTCTTCATACCAGGCCACCAATATTCTCCCTTAAGGTCTTGATACATTTTGGTACTACCCGGGTGAATAGACAATGGTGACTCATGAGCTTCAGACAAAACTAATTTCTTGATATCAGAATTGTTGGGCACATACATACGAGTTCCCTTCATAATTATTCCATCTGGACTTTCTGTGAACTCTGAATTTATGCCCCCAATTGAATAATCCCGAATTTCCTTAATGGATTCATCTTGGAGTTGAGCGTCTTTAATCTGGTTCTTAAGAGTTGGCTGAATTTGGAGGGTGGCCACATAACCATTCTCCACTAGATCCAAATTGAGCTTTTGGAAAGCACTGATCAGGTCAGATTGGCGAGGATCCAGCATGCAATACAATTTTTGACTAAGAGCGTCGGCTACGACATTGGCCTTACCAGGATGGTAATGAAGACCAAGGTCATAGTCTTTGATCAGCTCCAGCCACCTTCTTTGCCTCAGGTTCAATTCTGGTTGGGTAAAGAAGTACTTAAGACTTTTATGATCAGTATAGATCTCTGTTCTATTCCCAATAAGATAATGCCGCTAGATTTTCAAGGCATGAACTACAGCGGCTAATTCAAGGTCATGAGTAGGATAGTTCTGCTCATGAGGACGAAGTTGTCGAGAGGCATAAGCGACAACTCGGCCTTCTTGCATTAATACACATCCCAACCCTTGGAGTGATGCATCACAATATACTTCAAAATCCTTATGAATATCCGTAGTATGAGGATCAAGAGGTTAGCTTTTCTTTTAACTCCGAAACTCCGCACAATCGGAAGTCCATTCGAACTTCTTTTCTTTCTTTAAGAGTTGCGTGAGTGGCTTGGCTACTTTAGAGAAGTTCTCAATAAACCGGCGGTAATAACCGGCAAAACCCAGAAAACTTCGAACTTTTGGGACTGACTGTGGCCTTTCCCAAGCCAACACCGCTTGCACTTTACTTGAGTCGACAGCAACTCCGCCTCCTGATAGAACATGCCCGAGAAATGCCACTTCCTTCAACCAAAACTCACATTTCTCGAACTTGGCATATAATTTATTTTCTCGGAGTTTGCTGAGAACCAAGTGCAAATGCTGCTTATGCTCTTCTTCAGTCTTGGAATATATCAGGATGTCATCAATGAATACCACTACAAACTTATCCAGATACTCCATGAAAATCTTATTCATTAAGCTCATGAAGCTTGCCGGAGCATTAGTGAGCCCAAAGGACATCACGGTGTATTCATATAATCCATAACGGGTAGTAAAGGCAGTCTTGGGAATGTCTGATGGTCTGACCTTCAGCTGGAAATACCCCAACTTCAAGTCTATCTTGGAAAAAATTTGCACCCCGTTTAGTTGATCAAATAGATCATCAATCCGGGGTAACGGATATTTATTCTTGATGGTTACTTCATTTAAGGCACGGTAGTCTACACACATGCGCAGACTATTGTCCTTTTTCTTGACGAAGAGAATCGGACTTCCCGGGGTGAGTCTCGCGAATAAATCCTTGTCGATTGTTCCTTGAGTTGCTTTTTCAGTTCCACTAATTCATTTGTGGGCATCCTATATGGGCGCTTTGATATTGGTGCCGTCCCGGCACCAAGTCAATGATGAACTCCATTTCTCGATCCGGAGGCACTCCACGGCAATTCAAAGAGAAATACCTCCGAAATTCATTAACTATTGGTACATTTCCCAATTCAAGCTGTGGATGCTAAACACGGATGGTGAGATGCTAACTCATTGACTCTTGAGGCAAATTCCACGGATATTCCATCATGATTTACCAGAGATATAGATCGATCGGCACAGTTTATGCAACCCTTATGTTTGGCCAACCAATCCATGCCTAATATCACATCTAGCCCAGATGTCTCTATTAGGATGAGATCAGCATAAAATGTAACCCCATTGATTTCTATGTTAACTCCAGAACAGAAACTAGCAGTTATAATAGTGGATCCAGGTGATTGCACACTCATGCGAGTGGCCAGCAGAGAAACTTCCAACTTGTTGTGTTCAGAAAACTTCTTGGAGATAAAAGAATGGGAAGCTCCAGAGTCAAACAAAACCAATGTAGGCACATATTGCACAAGGAACATACCAAGCACAACGTCTGATGCTTCCTGCGCCTCTTCAGTCGTCATATGGTGAAGGCGTCCAACATTTCCGCCTTGCGCAGGTGGCGACGTCGATCCTTGAGTCCGGCCTTGAGCTTGTGGGTGAGGTTGCCCGATCTTCTTCTTGGGACAGGAACTGGCGTAATGTCCACGCTCATTGCAATGGAAACACGTGACATTGGGCGCCTTCTTCTGGGCAACAGCGGCAGTCCTAGGCTGTTGCACTGGGCGAACAGACTGCTGCGGCTGTCGCTGTACAAAGCGAGTAGCCTGACCCCGAGACCTCTGAGTCTGAGAAGTCGGTCGTTGGGCTCTTGGTGCTGGCGGTGGTGGTGGTCGACGAAAACCGGTCGACTGCCACCCTTGTGGCCTAGATGATCCAGCTCCAGATGAGCTACGCGCAAGCCACTTGCGCTTGCGGCTCTCCATCACACTGCGACTGCCGTGCTCCACTCTTACGGCCTTGTCCACCAGAGTTTGGAAGTCGTCAATGTCTTGGGCAATCAAGGCCCACTTGATCTCTTCATTTAGATTTTCCCTAAATCTCTCAATCCTTCTTGCCTCATTAGCTACTTCAAATGTGGCATATCTTGACAGCTGATTGAAATGGTGCAGGTACTCCATCACTGTCATCGAGCCTTGCTTAAGATCCAGGAACTCCCGCTTTTTCACTTCAATCACCATGGGTTGGAATGTGGGTGCGGCGGAATGCAGCTCTAAACTCGAGCCATAATACCACCCGACCTTCCGTAGCACCGCCGGTAGTTCTCCCACCAAATCGCTGCAGTCCTTGCAAGCGATAAGAGGCATATAGGACCTTCTCCTCTCATCACACCGAGCAATATCTAACTTGCTTTCCACAGCCCGCAACCAATCATACGCATCAAGAGGCTCGTGAGAAGGGAGAAAGCTGGTGGTGGGTCCTTGAACTCATTCAACTTGGACACTTGAGGAGCTCCACCATTCCCTCCACAGGCGACACCACGAGCTGCGGTGTTACGGGCTATCTGCTGCGATGTCGTAGTATTCGCCGCCTCCTTGTTCAATTAAGGCCAGCACTTGAGCCATGGTAGGGGTGGAGGCGGTGTTCCTCATGAACCTCTTCCCTAGCCGGAGATGGGACAGGGGCATCTTGGCGGGCTGCTTGAGATGTCGAGGCTCTTGTTGCAGGATGTTGAGGATTAGGTTGTGCAGGCGTTGAGACACTCGCTCTGGGATCGCAAGTATCCTGCGGTGCATCCGTTTCCAGGATCCGATTGAGTGACCTGGTCGGCCTCATCCTGAAATTAGTACCACTTTAGTACGCGACAAAGACTAGAGTAAGATTTCAAATGTACCTAGCACATGTTCGCTCTAAAGTTCTTAGTTTAACTATCGCCTCTAATTTTTTTTTTGGATTTTCTCATCGAAAATTTTCACCCCATAGTTACAATTTGCGAGGGAAAATCCATTATTATTATTCATGCAAAAGAGATACAACTTAAAAACTTACAATACCAAAAGCATTTCATGCAATTATTAGGGATACATACACACACCACTATTTTACAATTTATTTCTATGGCATAAAGTTTCTAGGGAAAGCCTATCCACTACTATCCCCCGGAGGTGGCGATGGCGATTCGACGTCACAACTACTCCCAGAACTAGAGGGTTCGGGAAGCGGCTCCGGATTCCCTGCCGGGCGAAACTGACGTAGATACTCTTGTCTATTTCCAGTTCTGCGCCTCCTAGGCCCCAATTCGGCATCTTGGACACCTATCGCGCTTCATATGGCGCACATATGCACTCATATCCACATGATGTACTTGACAAATCTTTCTTGCTAGCTTACGACTTGTCTCTTGGACAGCTTGGACTCTATTTGAACTAAAATGCTTAACTTGATGGCGCACGCGACGCCCTTTCTTTATAGTAATAGCGTGCGCACACACTTTAAACCCATCAACTATCTGTCTAACAGTGAGCATAGGCGATGTTTTCTTGCCTGAGTTTTACTGCTAAGTCCCTAGCTATAGCTGCCCAACTGGAGGGGTTGGTCATATGAAATTTTAAAGCAAGATAAATTAGCATTAATATAATGCCAGTAGTAACAAGGAAACAAGAATTATGCTACTTTTGCATGGGTAAATTTTATCTCACAATTCTTATATTCTTCGCCCTTACAATTCTTATGAACTAAGTTATTCCTATATTATTCTTTATTACATGGTTCTCAATCTTAATTTAACTGCTTCCACATTACTCATAGCAAAAGAAGCACTTTATTTATTTCGCACCTCCCGTATTTACAATAACTGTTACATCCCTTCCATGCACTTCTATCTATTCTATCTCATCTAAGGTCCTAGCGGTGTAGGCTCTCGCCTATACACCCGAGGGCTTCAGTGAAACTCACAAGTCTTTGCGGGATTTATGCCCTTATCATTAATAAGGCGCGGGCAACTACCTATGCAGGACATCCTGGCTCCTCTAGGCACACCAGGTGTGGGTACATAGGAGTCAGGTGGAGAGCGCTACGCAGATGGGATTTGGGAAGTCCCCTCGCTTAGCACCGTGCGTGGTATTGTACCTCTCGCTACGCACGGGGCCAAGCGGGCCTCCAGAAATGCCATCCGTCGTCGAGTCTCCAACAGTTCCTGCGCTAACTGTACATAGTGCTTGTCTAGCTTGTTTACAAAGTCCAACATAACCCTAAGACCATTATTTCTAACTCTAGTGTGGTCCCTATATACATTATCTCCAACTGGGGGTCTTCCAGGAAGATAGCGATAAGCAAGATCCAGGTCTGGGATCACATGACGGAGGTGGATCACAGCCTGATACGCAGCTTCATTCATCGAAGCATCGATGGATGATCCATATCCTTCAAAAGTTCTTTCACCCTCATTAAAAGCCGGTTTTGGAGGTATAAAGACTCTAGTAGCATACTCCTTAGTCTCCGAGCTCAAGTATGCTTGGAACACCACATATCTCGGAACACTCTCATAATGACAGTCCTCTAGCAGATGATGCAGTACCCCCATCATCCCACCTAGCTCTGGAGTGACCGACTCATGGCAAGGTACATAACGTGCCATCTACAAAATAACAGAAAAGGAGAGATTAATAATAATTATATGAATAGTTAAGAGACCACAAATAAGAAAATTAGCATATATGCTAAAGTTCATTATTAGTAGAGAGTAGAGTTTGGTTTTATTCTTCAAATTAAGTTTTCATTCTATTAACTAGCGACCATTCACCCAAGGCTTCCTACAGTCAGTGTGGCTCTGATACCAACGCTGTGAGACCCCGTTTTTGCAAACAGGAACATCCATGTGATTACTGTACTAGTCCCATGATCAGTGGCTAGCACTCACATGTTTACAACATTCATATCACATCCACAAGATAAATACAGCAGGCACATATTACAAGCGGTAATAATTATACGAGGATAAATTTTACAACAATGGAAAATAGAGGAATTAAAAACTCCAAAAGCCACGTGGTTTGCCCGCTAACCCTCGAACCGACTTGGCAAACCTAGGGAAACTCATCGTCAAAAGTTCCGCACCTGCGTGAAAGTAAAAGTCGTCGAGCGCATCGCGAGCCGTCCTCCGAGGCAAATAGATGCAAGATTGAGTACTTTGGTACTCAAGAAGACTTATAGTGTTTGGCGATGCATTTAAGTAATTATGCGAGCTAATCAAGGCAGGTTAATGGTTATTTTGCAGTTGCATAAACATTTTAAGAATATACTATAATAAATTGAAAACACCGCATTTTCAAATGAGCATTTGAAATATAAAGCGATAAGCGAATATCCAAGTCCTTCAACCCAGTCTACCCGTCTGCAAAGATCCCCGGAGTCTGTCCTTTGACCCAAAAAGCTAGGTGCAAAATGGTTTCCTTTTCAAACCCAGTTTTTCCAGAAAAGTAACAAAACATTCTAACATTGGAATGACTTCACCAAGCGTCCATAACCGTGGACACGGCTAATCGATTAGTTTTACACTCTGCAGAGGTGTACACTTTACCCACAAGGAATGATCAACCTCTTTTGCCAGGCCAACTTACACACTTCCTTTGGTGTGTCGGCAAGGAGATCATACAGAGCCGTTACATTATTTAGATGTGGCTTTGAACCAGCCCGGGACGTTTGACCCTCGCCATGAAAATGAAACACTCACCCAAGGCGTGGATCCTTTCACATCACACCCAACACCACGTTTACATTCACGGCAAAGGCGTACCGTTGCATTGGTAAGTAAACCCCTACAGACAGATCGAACCGGAATGCCTCGTGCATTACTCCCGCCTTCCTTAGATGCAAAGCCACACCTAAACAACTTAATAGGCTAAGACTGTCCCATACCAGCCCTCGTGGTTGTACGAAATTCTTGGATCTATAGCGTCCCATTGCTCGGTCCTTAATCCGACACGGGCGATACTCCACCCTAACTACGTGCAAATCCCTCTGCACCTCCGGCTACTGCCATTAATCGCCCACATCAAAACCATAGTTTTATTTTGGGTTTTTAATCAAAGTACCAGCAACATTTCCCAAATGAGGACCATACATTTGCTGAAAAGATTGAAAGTACGATCTACAGCTTTGAGCAGATATTCTATACCAGCGGTTATACCCAAAATGACATTAAGCATGTCTAGTTTTCCAACTAAGGCTTACAAGGTTCACATGTTCATACATACAGATTGAGGCAAACCATAATTTACAGGACTAACTACTGTTCTAACCCAAATTAGCAGTTTTAGGGAGAACTATCCGGATGCACTGTACATAAGCAAAAACAACATAAAGTAGGTGAATTACTAGGCTCAACATGTTCAAGGGGGTGCTTGCCTTGCAGCTCGCTGTCTAACTCAGGATCTGGATCGGCGATGGCGTCGTCTTCCTCCTCGAGGACGTCGGACTCTACACGACGATCAAGCGGGAAAAATAGTAAATATCCAAATTCAGAAAGGGCGAAAAGAAGACAGACAGTAAGTCAAATAAAGAATAACTGTAAAAACAGGGTTATCCTTTTGAGGATTAAAAAAATATGATTTTTAAGATTTCACGAAGTAATTAATTGTACATATGGAACGTTAATACTTTTGTGAAATGATCAACATGGTTTCTTTTGCAGATTAATTGCTTGGGATTTACGAATTCAAGAGGCTAAAATTGTGAATTCTAGTATTTATGACTTCGAATTATAGATGCTAAAATTATTTGAATTAAAAGAATTAGACACTAATTAAGGGTTACGCTAAACACTTAACCCTAAGTGATTTGCATAGGAAAGGTTTTAAATAAATTATAACTGGTAGCTAGCTAATTAGATTTATTCTTGATTTTTGAGAAGGTTCTGGTGATACAAATTTATTAACTACGAATTCTTTATCAAGCTAAGTTGTTAGGTTGTTTATGGCTTGAATCAAATAAACTAGATTTTAGCTATTTAACCTACAAAGCACATATATATACATATATATGTGTGAGTGCATTTGGCACAATAATGATTACATGTTTTAGAGTTAATTCAACCCAAAATTCCTACTTAATCAAACTTAACTATGCTCTGCCATCCTGCTATTTATAATTAAACTTTTGTTCCTTTTATATTTCTTTTAATCTTAGTATACATATTTGAATTGCTAGTGTATTGGAAACAAAGCCTAAATAAAAAGTAATTCATATAAGCATGAAAATTAAATATCCTTATATATCCGGGTTCTGGTAATATAAGGATTCTAGAAAAATTAGTTTCATAAATTTCCAAATTTATTTACAGAAATTTTGTATAGAGCATATCTCTAGCCTTTTAACTCAAATTTGAATTTCAAAATTTTCCAGAGATGATCTTCAAAATATTTTTGCATATTATGAATCTACGGAATTTTTCATGAATTTAGAAATTGGTTTCACTATTTTTGGCTAGATGATTCAAAAGTTATGGGCATTCGAAGTGGCTCGGTTTCTGAAAATTAACTAAAATGCCAAAATACGTTTTCGCAGTTGGAAAGCGTATTTCACCGAATGAACTGAAGACGCTTGATCGGCTGACAATCGGGTCCCACGGTCCAGTGAGACAAAAGCAGGGGCGTGGCTAGGGCACGGCGGCGACGGAGCTCCGGCGAAGGTCTCGTCGGATGGGTGGCAAGGCAGGCACCAGGGGGTCACGGCGCACACGTGGGAGGTGTTGGTCACCGGCGAGGATGGCCGGAGAAGGCTGCCGACGGCGACCTGCAGCGGAAAAAGCTGCGGCTCGTCGGAGAAGACAACGAGTGAGTTAGGGACCGAATGGGTAAGATTTCGAGCATCAGTGAAGTTAGGGGATTCCATTTCTGGGTTGATCGGGCGGAGTTTGGCGAGAGCCCTACCACCGTCTTGCGGAGTTGGAGAAGAACGGCGCCGGTGAGGAAGCTCTGAGCGAAAAGAGTGGAATTCCGGCGTGATGAGTAATCTATGGTGCCGAGTGATGCTAGAGGAAGAATCAATTTCAAGAATTGCTAACAAATTTGCTCGAATTGAAGTTTCTTCCCCTTTTCGGTTTTTATGGCAAAATGGTGAAGAACACGGTTTTGGCTCAATTGGTTGGTTACGTGAGTAGCAGAGAAGAAAGGGGAGCTCAAGCGATGGCGCATGTGTATTTATAGCCGGGATGAGGCGGTTTCACGGTGTTTGAAAGCACACGGAGTTGCGGCTTGGTGCAGGCCAAATGGCGCGAGCTCGGCGTCCGGACAGGCAAGGCATGGCGCGGGAGGCAGGGAGGACGGCAAGGCGTGGCTGCGATCGCTGGTTTGAAGGGCGGGTCGGCGCTGCGATGCATCGAATCGGGCGAAGACGGTGAAGTCTCGGGAGTCTTGGCGCTGTCTCGGCGCGAGAAGAAATGGGACGAGAGCAACGGAGAGGGAGGCTGACAGGTGGGTCCGGCCCCACCGGGCAGTGAGTGAAAACGGTCCACGCCCCTTGCCAGCTCGCCAAGCCACTGTAGTGCCCGGGCCCGCATGTCAGCGAGGGGAGTTGAGTTAAAAGATAACTCCGGCCGGGACAGCTCCCATGTGGGCATTAAAACCACCATCAAATCACTTTGAAAATTTCTCAAACTTTTTTACTGGGTTTATCTGATAGTCCTCGGCGTCCAGTTAAATTTTCAGAGTAAAATACATTATTATTATTTTATAAGAATTCTGACACTGTGGACTGGTACAGAAATTGTATTTCGGTATTCTATTTATTTCAAGGTGTAAAATTTATTAATTATTTTCCAAAATTTTTATGGAGGTTAATTTTGTCATATGGATGCATTCATAAAAATTTCAAGTCAAGAACTCAGGTGAATATTTTATAAAAATTCTGACATGAGGATTTTCTTGTTTTAATAGTCTCTGTTTTTGAATTTGTTGGAGGCTTTACCGACATGATAAATTGCTGAGATTTTTACCAGATGTAACTACTGCCCTAAGGATTCTTTGGTAATTTTTTGGGTCTTCTGATCAATTTCGATTAGTTTTAATTAATTCAAACTTTACTGTTTTTAGTCAAAAGAAGGAATTAAGATATTTATTTTAGCTCCAAATCAGCACTAAAGATCTTTACTAAGTATTTTTACTGGTTTACCAGATTGGTCATGGTCAAATGGTAATTTCTCTTATTTTTACTTTTACCTTCTCACCATTTTCCATTTAGTAATTCTATTTGTTGGACTTTTCATACTAAACACAAATCCAAGAAAATCCAATAAAACCAATAACATCAAGAAAATTCCGAAATAAATATATTTAAATCCAAAATATTCATTCCCATTTTATTATATACTGTTTTTCATTTTTGGGCTGTTACACCTGGACCCTCATGTAGCCCTTCCCCAAAAGCTGACCATGCACCGTGTCGGTCTCCTTGCATGGAAATGCAACCCCGCGTGCAGCCTCAACAGGAAATCCATCTTCCGTCAGGGTGAGCTGGCACTTGGTAGGCGCCTGCAAAAAGTGCGCAACTTGAGAGAAAACATATGAAGTTACCCTCGCACCATTAAGTTAGGCAAAATTAATTATTACCTTCAGCTGGGGACTGGACTTATCATTTTTGGAACCGCAGCTACTTGGTGGGGGCACAGGTTTTTCTACAGTAGGCGGGGGCATCTGGCTCTGACTCTTGGAGATCATCGCCATCATCTCGGCCCTTAGGCGCTCCTCACGTGCCATCATCTCCACCCTCATCTCCTCCTCACGTGCCATCATCTGCACCCTCATCTCCCCCCTCATCTCCTCCGAGATCTCCTCCCTCAGCTGCTCCCTAAGCGTGTCCTTCAGGCGCTCCGCACGTGCCTCCCATGTTCTTGATCTGGTACTCGCAGCAGCATCTTGGAAGTAGGACTTCTTCGTATGCCCCGACCCTGCGGCAAGCACCCGGCCCTTATGGTCGGGCTTCCCGATCGCAGAGGATAGGATGTCATTTGACCCTTGGCTAAGAAAGGTCCCCTGCTCTTTCCTCTGGCTTACCTCCTCCTGCAAGAAGCGAGTACGAATTAGATCTGAAATACAGTAGGAATGATCTACTGCAATGTAGTGAGTTTGATATCTTACGATGGTGGAGACGACTTGCGCGGTAGTGGGGTTTGGTACTACCAGCTGCCCGTCCACGGTTTTCTTTGTCCTCACTAATACCCAGTCACGTGCCCGCTCCTCACATATGTGCGAGTAAGGCATCACTGTCCTAGAGTTGGCGCACTCCTCGGCTAGTCGTGCCCATTCTGCTTTCTTCCCTTCGTAGCCGCCTGAACCGAGGTGGTGCGCATGCGTGTTCAGCCTCTGGGTAGCAACGTTCTTCTATCTCAGCTCCTCTGCCTCGGGCGTACTCTTGATCCTCGTGAACTCCTCCCAAACATCGGGAGTCACGAACGGATACCTCTCGAATGGTGTACGGCCTTTCAGCACGTACTCACTGTGCATGTAGACCCTGAAGTGCCTCAGAGCCACACCCATCCTCTTCAAGGCGTACCGCCTGGCATTGTTTTCATCCTCCTCTTCTATAATACATTTTCCCTTAACCTCGTCCCACAGCCGGTTCTTCTGCTCGACGCTGACCTCCTTTCTCCAATCCTTAACTGTTATGGGAACTCTCTCCCTCACCAGATTGCAGAGGAATGGCGGTATCGCCCCTTACACTTGGGAGGACCCGTGCAAATGCCCGTCGCATTCAAGTGGAGAATTTGCGGCGTTCTCCCTGTGGCCCCTTTGCTCGGTCCTCGGGCCTTCCTCACCTTACTCGGCCCCTCGACATTTCGAACTTGGCTCGGCTCCACACTTGGAAGTTGGTGCGCCCTCGGAGCACCTTCTACTCTTTACGCGATGAGCCGATGCTCTCTAATTGCGACATTTTGAGTTTTCCTATCTAACATGGACAAATATTTGACATGAGAGAAAGCAATTGTAGCTATTATGTGAACTTCACAATAAATCATCCAAAACAACAGGTCAATGGATAATTCATAGCATGTCATTGTTCTAGCATATTGCGATAGAGTAAATGATGAGCGAATGATCTTCAAGAAAAGTCTATATGTTGACCAACTAAATACGTCTGACGATAACTCATAATCTCTAAATAGGTTTGGTCTAATCCCATTCGAGGATATGTGGTTCGAACAAGTTCTGAGCCATTGTACAACTCGGAGAAAATTTGGAAGATCATCTCATTGTTCTCCGGATACACATCTCGACAACACAGCCGAGAGGGTGTATATCCGGAGAACACCGGGAGACACTACGAAACCTACTCGTGAGTTGTACAACACTCAGAACTTGCTCGAACCACATATCCTCAACTAATCAAAATACGTGGACAATTCGAGATCGCTTGCTTATAAATATGTCATTCCGGCATATTTAGAAATAAGCACTCGAGCGGGAGACGTGGTTACATAACCTAAACTCTAACATATCTTTGAGATGAAAAAGAAAAATAATATGCAATTATTAGAATACAGATGATAGCAATGAGTAAGAAAGACTAACCAAGCAAAATCTTGCACAAATAATGTCTACTGAATTCTAGTTATATAATAGTAAGGTCAAGCATAGTTGGAAGCATGAAGAATTATGTTTTCTATAGTATCTAGTCCATTCAACAATCAAGAAATACATAAACCTATCAATATCATATTAAGCTACCAAAACAAATCATTTGCATATTGTATTTACGAAGAAAAGATGCAAATCCTCTAAGAGACCAAAGACCTAGCTAACTCCATACTCGAACAGCGGTACCCTCAAAACAGCTATACTACTTTCGGGCCGGTGTTTTCAAGTGATATACTTTGCCACGACGTGGTTTCAAGGTCAGCACAGTTGTGCCTATCAACCATAAATAGCTTGGTAATAGTTCTGTCACAATGATGAATTTGGCTTACCATTAAGAATCGCATCCATTAAGTTCACGGAAAATAGAAAAGGACAAGCGACACTTCTAGCTTTGTCAAGTCGTTCTCTGGCGATAATTGGAATAGTCTATCAACAAGCTTTTGGGTGTAACAACTTGATTCAAAGAAACCAAGCTACTACATCTTGTGCAAAAGCATCTTGCTTTGGGGTAAGCAAAAAGCACTTGCGAAATATGCGGTTGAAGAGTACAAGCGATGCGAGAAAGCAAAAAGCACTTGCGAAATATTCCTTGGCACCAAAGAAGGCTTTGCACTAGGTTGAGGTATAAGGTGTGGGAAGATTCATGATATTAGTGAATCTGCGATGCACTCGATTTGTATTGGTTGTTTAGATTCTTGGTTGCGACTTGCGATCGTTGAGTTACACTGGAAATTGTGATCCACAAAAGGTTGGATGTGAAGGATATTTTACTCCTGTTTGTTGTGCGCTAATTGTTAGCATTACTTTATTTCTATGGGCTAGGAGGTTAAGTAAGGAGAAATGGATGTGGCACAGAATATTAGTTCACGAGTAGACAACTTTGCATGGTTGCTTTTACTTGAGTGCGAACCACCGACCTACATATCCAATACCCAAGAACAACGCATAGTGACATAACAATAGATCTTTACTTATAGTTCACATTGCATGGCAATTTTAGCGATCCCTCCGGCGATGCTATGCTCCCGATGAATTTGATCTCGACTGTCTATCGTTAGGTTGGAAAAATCAGTTTGTATTTCAAGTAACTTGAGACCTACATTCTTTGCACTTTGTAGTTACTAAAGAGGTCTATTCACTTAGGTGTGTATGTATACACAAGCATGATAACAATTTTTTACTTTCTTTCACAAAGTTATTGTGCATTTAGGATTTTGTTTATGGATCAATATACCAATTCAGTGGCCATGCCCGTTGTACTGAATAGGGATAGATAGAAGATTTAATTCATATAAAAAACAGAATTACATCTTATCATGTATTCATTAAATCATTATGCTTTTGTTTCTTTGTGTAGTTCTATATGTCGAGCCTCTTTTTCAAAAGTCGCATTTTTCTAACTTTTGTACTGGTTTTCCAGAGAGTTTGATACTCTGAACCACAACACTGATCAAGATGCCAGCATGTGTATACCTCTTAGAGTTTGATACTATGAACCACAACACTGATCATTGCACAAATAATGACTACATGGATGCTCTCTTAAAAAAAATTTGGTGACAGCATGTGTTTACCTCGAGCGTCGGGCGAAGGGGCGGCGTGGGGCTGCGTCGGGCGAAGGGGCGGCGTGGGGCGGCGTCAGGCGGGAGGGGTGGCGTCGGGCGGAGGGTCGGCGTGGGGTTGCGTCGGGCGGAGGGGTCGGCGTGGGGCAGCGTCGGGCCGGAGGGTGGCGTCGGGCGAAGGGGTCGGTGTGGGGCTGCGTCGGGCGGAGGGGTGGCGTCAGGCGGAGGGGTCGGCATGGGGCGGTGTCGGGACGGAGAAGTGGCGTGGGGGCGGAGGGGTGGCGTCGGGGAAGGCGTGGGTGCGGAGGGGTGGCGTGGGGGCGGAGGGGCGACGTGGGGGTGGCGTGGCGGCTGAGGGGTGGCATCGGGGCTGGGTGAGGCGGCGTGGGGGCGTTAGGTGTGGCTGCATGGGGGTCGTCGATGTGGTGGGGAGTCGGGGCGGTGGGGTGGTCGGGGGCGGCGTGGGTGTTAGTGCTATGCCCTTGAGGCAATCATTTAGATGATTGTAACATGACTATGTTTATGAATAATAATGTGATTATTGGTCCAATGAATGTATATCATTGTATTGATCAACAAGTATGTGACTTGCTTATGAAGCTCTTTACTTATTGATATAATTCGATAAATATCTCTGATCGGATATCATCGTATAGGACAACGATGAATAGATCAGCACATGTAGTGATCGATGATCATGCTTCATAGATCATGGGATATAGAGATATCATCTATACATTGTGGACGCATGTTGAAGAACATGGGTTAGATAGACCCGCAATTGGACACAGCGAGAATGTTTCATTCTTATATGTCATAAGTGTATCTCATACCTAGTAGATGTATGATCCTTAGACCTGAGATTGTCATATTCCCTACATGTGTAATAGTTTTCCTTGGGGCTATCAAACACTACTTCCTAACCGGATAGTTATAAAGGTAGCTTTCATGTTGACTATGAAACGTGCGAGAGAAGTGAGCGATCAAGATGGAATTTGCCACTCAATGAAACGGAGATATATGACAAGGCCACTCGTGTGATATGATTAAGGAAGTGCATGGCCATGCCGTGATTGAGGAGTCAATCACAACTTATTAATATATCACGGATATGAGAGATGGACTGAATCATCAAAGGATGACATACTTCTGCCTTGAGTTCAATCTTCATATACTTGGCAAAGGGATTATTACATGAGTACTTTTGATAGGTTACATCCGATTTGATCATAGTATGTTTGGGAGTTGGCATACTTTGCAAGGAGCCGCTACCAACTATTGGATTGAAAAGGAGTTTTTCAATCCATGTCCAAGCGTCGTGAACCTGCAGGTCACACACTTAATGGTGGGACGCATTAATTTGGATTGGATCCATAATTAATGGACATCGTGGGTTTAGCACGATGGGCCTTGGTTTAGGTTTCATCTCGTGGCTATATAAGGAGGGGAGGAGGGTGGGCGCGGTGTGCTTTCCCACGGTTTAGATGTGATTCACTCGAAACCCTAGCCTCCTCTTCTCGTTGCCTCGCCGAGCGACCAGTGCTTGCACACGGCGCACGCGGCGTTCCATCCTCGGGCGTGTGGACTCTGCGGTGACGCTGCTGCGCTGCGGCGTGGGAGGACGATCCACGGTGAGCGAGGATGATCCGCTCCATCGACGCAATGACTGCGGCGAGGACGATCCACTACATCGACGCGCGAAGGATTCCGTAACTGCGCGTCTAGTGGTAATCTTATCTGTGATCCCCTTCTTACGAGTAGCTTTCTGGTTACGCGGTAGATTTTTTTTGTGCTATTGTAGCTTATCGCGTTCCTCTTCAGTGGTATCAGAGCCATCTCGTATAGTTTTGTGATCTGGATGTTGCACATATGATGTGTGAGGTTAGTAGATTGGATCTATTACATGTTCAGCCGGTTCATGTGATGAATTGGTGATAGCAGCCATCGATGAGATCGATCGGTTTAGGGTTTGAGGAAAGTGCAAACCGACTCAATCTTGATTTGGGTGAGTCCGTTCATGGTACGACGTTACCCTTACCGGTCGGGTTACCGCCATCAGGGTTTCTGAAACGTATCCATATGGGACCAAGCCAATCAGATTGAGTTGGATTGGGTCAATCTAGTTGATCCATGGTAAGCGCAAACCGATTCAATATTGATTTGGGTGAGTCCGTTCATGGTACGATGTTACCCTTACCGGTCGGGTTACCGCCATCAGGGTTTCTGAAACGTATCCATATGGGACCAAGCCAATCAGATTAGATCGGATTGGGTCAATTTGGTTGATCCGTGGAAATTTTGAGGGTGTTTTCCTTTAACAGAAGACATGCCTCTAAATTTTTTTTCCAAGGGTGCTGCCCCTTGGACCCCGCCAGGGGCGCTGCCCCTCGGACCCCGGAGTCGTAGTGTTGCTTTTGTTTAACTCATTTTTGCAGGGAATTATGTGAAATAGTATGGCCTATGTGTATGTGATGTATGCAATTTCCACATGGCCTGCGTGCCATGTCAAGCCATAAGGCTATTTAAATTGTATAACGACCTGCGTGTCGACTTGTGATGCTTCAAACCCTCATGTAAAATTCATTATCAAAAGTTGTAAGGTGTTGCATCCATAATGATGAAGACGGTGGTATCAAGCAAGGTGGCTAGGAGAACAAATCAAGCAAGGTGGCAAGGTGAACAAACAAGCATGATGATGGAGATCTTAATGCGAAGGGCCATGCTATTTCACAGCTTATTTTGATTTTCTGTGGATGTGTGTTTAATCCTTGCTATTTTCTTTATGCTCATTGCATGTGATGCCGTGTTCTTAGTAGATTTTGTTCATCCCTATAGTTAAAATTTTAAATCAAAATGTCCATCCAATTGTTGCACCTATCAAGAATTTAAATCGTTATTGATATGACTGCCAAAGTAGTATATCAATGGCTATCTTAATAGATGATAGGGATGTGTTGGACACATCATGCATAACAATGGTAGATTTAATCAAGCTATAAAAACGGTTTTGGGCTTGAGGACATAGGTGGTTGGGATTTGATTTCAGTAATGAAGGAACCTATACAAGACAATTGGTGTCTAGGAAAACACACATGAGGTAGGTTTCTTAATTGGCACCCGAATCACGGAAGTGCTCCTCCTCATGTGAGCCCTAGGGCAGGTTGACCTGGCCATGAGTCAAGTTGACGGAGGCATTCGTTACTTGTTTTCATACTCAACAAACAAGAGTTACATAAGATGTAATTAGCAAAGGTGTTGCTTACCTATGTCATTAAATTTCTAGCACTGATGCCAAAGCTCACTAGTGTTTGATGAATATGGATCTTGAATACTCACTATGTGTCTATAAAAGGGACATAAAATAGGAGTGTCTTCTATTAAAATGTTTAATAAATTTTTTACATAAACATAGTGCTTAGAATCTTTGCATGTTTTTGTTGTAGTTCAATGGCACCTTCTCCTACTCCTGCTACACCTGGTTTTGCTTTGAGATCAGTTTTGGAAAGGGAAAAACTTAATGGAACTAATTTTGTTGATTGGTATCGCAACCTGAGAATTGTTCTCAAGCATGAAAAGAAGGACTACGTTCTAGAGAATCCAATTCCTGATGAACCAGCCAAAAATGCTCCTCGCAATTTGAAGGTTGAATATGAAAAGCATGTTAATGCTTCTGTAGAGGTCAGCTGTCTCATGCTAGTCACCATGGACTCTGAGCTCCAAAAGCAATATGAGGACCAGGATGCTTACAATATGATTGTGGGCTTGAAGGGCATGTTTGGGAATCAAGCAAGAGCTGAGAGGTATGGTATCTCAAAGCTTTTATTTGCTTGTAAGCTGGCTGAAGGCAGTCCGGTCAGCCCTCATGTGATCAAGATGATTGGTTACATTGAGAGATTGGAAAAACTTGAGTTTCCCCTTAGCCTCGGTTTGGCCACAGATGTTATTCTCCAGTCTCTGCCTCAGAGCTTTGAGCCATTCATTATGAATTTTCATATGAATAGCATGGAGAAAAGCCTAACTGAGCTACATGGGATGCTCAAGGCTGCGAGGAAAGCATTAAGAAAAACCCAATCATGTGATGATGGTTGAAAACAACCGCATTCAAAAAGAGGAAGGCTAAGGTGGGGAACGGAAAGAGCAAGGGCAAGGGCAAGGCTCAAGATGAGATCGCAAGCCTCAAAAATAAGCTTCAGAAGCTTAAAGTCGGCCCTCAACCTGATACCCAATGCTTCTTTTGCAAGAAATCAGGACATTGGAAACGGAACTGCGAAAAGTACCTAGCAGATAAGAAGAATGGAAATGTGGTTTCCACTTCAAGTATTAATGTTATAGAAATTAATCTTGCTACTTCTTCACTCACTCATGGGTATATGATACCGTTCGGTTGCTCACATTTGCAATTCGATCAGGGTGATAAAGAATAGAGACTTGGCAAAGCGAGAAGTGAATCTTGGCGTGGGGAATAAAGCAAGAGTTCTTTGGTCTTGCCGTTGCACATACCCATTGCATTTGCCTTCAGGATTAGTTTTAGAACTCAATAATTGTTATTTTGTTCCATCTTTGAGTAGAAACATTATTTCATCTTCTTATTTGGAATATGAAGGTTATGATTTCATAATAAAGAACTTTGTTTGTTCAATATTTTTGAATGATATGTATTATGGTCGTTGCCCCATGGTGGATGGGTTGTACGTCCTTGAACTCGAACAGAAACCTGTCTATAACATTAATGTGAAAAGGCATTGACCTAATGATTTGAACCCTACCTTTTTATGGCATTGTCGCTTAGGTTATATAAATGAGAAGCGCATGAAGAAGCTCCATGATGATGGACTTCTAACCTCATTTGATTTTCAATCATTTGAAACATGTGGATCTTGTTTACTTGGCAAGATGATAAAAGCACCTTTCACAGGTTTTAGTGAGAGAACGAGTGAGTTATTGGCCCTAGTACATACAGATGTATGTGGACCAATGAGCTCGACTGCTAGGGGTGGGTTTCAGTACTTTGTAACTTTTACCAATGACTTTAGTAGATATGGATATATCTATTTAATGAGGCATAAATCTGAAACTTTTGAAAGGTTCAAAGAGTTTCAAAATGAAGTACAAAATCAACTTGGCAAATCAATAAAACACTTACGATCAGATCGTGGTGGCGAATACTTGAGCCAAGAGTTTGGTGATCATCTAAAGCAATGTGGAATCGTTCCGCAACTTACTCCGCCAGAACGCCTCAATGGAATGGCGTGTCCGAACGATTTAAACCGAACTTTATTAGATATGGTTCGGTCAATGATGAGCCAACCAGATCTGCCATTATCCTTCTGGGGTTTCGCTCTAGAGACAGCTGCGTTCACTTTGAATAGGGTCCCATCAAAATCCGTTGAAAAGACGCCATATGAGATATGGACTGGGAGAAGTCCCATGTTGTCATTTCTCAAGATATGGGGATGTGAGGCTTATGTAAAACATTTACAATCAGATAAACTTGCACCTAAATCAGAAAAATGCTTTTTTGTGGGGTATCCTAAAGAAACAAAATGATATTACTTTTACAAAAGAAACGAGAACAAAGTTTTTGTTGTTCGAAATGGTGTCTTTTTGGAGAAAGAGTTTCTTTCAAAAGAATTCAGTAGGAGTGATGTGTATCTTGATGAAGTTCGAGAATCACATGAATATGTTCAAGCTACCATCAACCTTCACAAGATGTACAAAGTGTTGTACAACCTGTGGAAGAGACTCCAGCCCCACGTAGGTCGGGGAGGCCACGTCATGTACCTATAAGATATGGGAATGACATATTATTGTTGGACAATGATGAGCCCACGACTTATGAAGAAGCAATGATGGACCTAAACTCCGAAAAATGGCTTGAAGCCATGAGATCCGAAATTCAATCC
Source organism: Otatea glauca (assembly GCA_036346275.1). Taxonomy (NCBI): domain Eukaryota; kingdom Viridiplantae; phylum Streptophyta; class Magnoliopsida; order Poales; family Poaceae; genus Otatea; species Otatea glauca. Next base: position 11,172,348 of record CM070724.1, read on the forward strand.
ATGCATGACAATCAAGTTTGTAACTTGGTCGATTCTCCTGATGGTGTAAAAACCATTGAATGCAAATGGATTTTCAAGAAGAAGATAGACGTAGATGGAAATGTTCAGATCTATAAGGCACGGTTGGTGGCAAAGGGTTTCAAACAAGTTCAAGGAGTTGACTATGATGAAACCTTCTCACCGGTAGCCATGCTCAAGTCTGTTCGGATCATTTTAGCTATTGCTGCATATTTTGATTATGAAATATGGCAGATGGATGTCAAAACAGCCTTCCTTAATGGGAATCTTTACGAGGATGTATACATGATACAACTTTGAAGGTTTTGTTGATCCTAAATATGCTAAAAGGGTATGCAAGCTTCAAAGATCCATTTATGGGTTAAAGCAAGCATCTCGGAGTTGGAATATACGTTTTGATGAAGTAGTCAAAGGGTTTGACTTTATCAAAAATGAAGAAGAGCCTTGTGTTTACAAGAAGGCTAGTGGGAGCGCACTTGTATTTCTGATTTTGTATGTGGATGGCATATTATTGATCGGGAATGATATTCCTATGCTTGAAGATGTTAAGACTTCATTGAAAAGGAGTTTCTCAATGAAGGACTTGGGAGAAGCATGCTATATCTTGGGCATAAAAATCTATAGAGATAGATCAAAAAGGTTAATTGGATTAAGTTAGGAAACGTACAATGAGAAGATATTGAAAAGGTTCAATATGCATGAATCCAAGAGAGGTTTCATGCCAATGTCACATGGCATTAGTCTCTGCAAGAATCAGTGTCCTTCGACATCTGATGAGCGTGACAGGATGAGCAAGATTCTATATGCTTCTGCTATTGGGTCTATTATGTATGCCATGATCTGTACACGCCCAGATGTCTCATATGCTCTTAGTGTCACAAGTAGATACCAAGCGGATCCTGGTGATGGTCATTGGATAGCCGTAAAAAATATCCTGAAGTACTTCAGAAGAACTAAGGGTATGTTCCTTGTTTTTGGAGGTGAGGAAGATCTGGTTGCAAAGGGTTACACCGATGCAAGCTTCCAAACTGACAAAGATGATTTTCGATCGCAATTCGGGTTTGTGTTTACACTTAATGGAGGAGCGATGGTGGAAGAGTTCCAAGCAAAACACGGTGGCCGACTCTACGACAGAAGCGGAGTACATTGCGGCTTCGGAGGCCGCAAAAGAAGCTATGTGGATTAAGAAGTTTATCACAGAGCTTGGTGTGGTCGCTAATGCCTCTAGTCCAATGGACATCTATTGTGATAATAGTGGTGCCATTGCACAAGCAAAAGAGCCTAGATCACATCAGAAGTCTAAACACATACTCCGGCGCTTTCACCTTATTCGCGAGATTGTGGATGCAGGTGAAGTGAGAATATGCAAAGTACATACGGAAGCCAATGTGGCCGATCCGTTAACAAAGCCACTGCCACAGCCTAAGCATGAGGCACACACGAGGTCTATTGGTATTAGATACTTAATTGATTGACTCAAGTGCAAGTGGGAGATTGTTAGTGCTATGCCCTTGAGGCAATCATTTAGATGATTGTAACATGACTATGTTTATGAATAATAATGTGATTATTGGTCCAATGAATGTATATCATTGTATTGATCAACAAGTATGTGACTTGCTTATGAAGCTCTTTACTTATTGATATAATTCGATAAATATCTCTGATCGGATATCATCGTATAGGACAACGATGAATAGATCAGCACATGTAGTGATCGATGATCATGCTTCATAGATCATGGGATATAGAGATATCATCTATACATTGTGGACGCATGTAGAAGAACATGGGTTAGATAGACCCGCAATTGGACACAGCGATAATGTTTCATTCTTATATGTCATCAGTGTATCTCATACCTAGTAGATGTATGATCCTTAGACCTGAGATTGTCATATTCTCTACATGTGTAATAGTTTTCCTTGGGGCTATCAAACACTACTTCCTAACCGGATAGTTATAAAGGTAGCTTTCATGTTTACTATGAAACGTGCGGAGGAAGTGAGCGATCAAGATGGAATTTGCCACTCCAATGAAACGGAGATATATGACAAGGCCACTCGTGTGATATGATTAAGGAAGTGCATGGCCATGCCGTGATTGAGGAGTCAATCACAACTTATTAATATATCACGGATACGAGAGATGGATTGAATCATCAAAGGATGACATACTTCTCACCTTGAGTTCAATCTTCATATACTTGGCAAATGGATTATTACATGAGTACTTTTGATAGGTTCTGTCCGATTTGATCATAGTATGTTTGGGAGTTGGCATACTTTGCAAGGAGCTGCTACCAACTATTGGATTGAAAAGGATTTTTTCGAATCCATGTCCAAGCGTCGTGAACTGCAGGTCACACACTTAATGGGTGGGGCGCATTAATTTGGATTGGATCCATAATTAATGGACATCGTGGGTTTAGCACGCTGATGGGCCTTGGTTTAGGGTTTCATCTCGTGGCTATATAAGGAGGGGAGGAGGGTGGGCGCAGGGTGTGCTTTCCCACGGTTTAGAAGTGATTGACTTGAAACCCTAGCCTCCTCTTCTCGTTGCCCCTGCCGAGCGACCAGTGCTTGCACACCGACGCACGGCATTCCATCCCTGGACGTGTGGACTACTGCGGTGACGCTGCTGCGACTGCGGCGTGGGAGGACGATCCACTGCAAGGCGAGGACGATCCGCTCCATCGATGCAACGACTGCGGCGAGGACAATCCACTACATCGACGCGTGAAGGATTCCGTAACTGCGTGTCTAGTGGTAATCTTATCTGTGATCCCCTTCTTGCGAGTAGCTTTCTGGTTACGCGGTAGATTTTTTTTGTGCTAGTGTAGCATATCGCATTCCTCTTCAGTGGGTCGGCGTGGCGGTGGGGCTAGGGTTAGGAGCGTTGGGGCGGCGAGGCAATGGTTAGAACCGTGGGGAGGCGCGGGAATAAAATGAGGCTGCGCGCCAGAATAAGTTGCGCATGGTACAAAAACCGACCGCAATAATTCCATTAGCAAAAAAAATGAATATTACTATCGGTTTTTTACAGAAAACCGACACAAATAACTAAATTCCACTGTTAGGCATTAGCAAAAAAAAATAAGCATTACTGTCGGTTTTTAACAAAAACCGAAACAAATGATATTATATCACTATCGGTTTTTGAAGAAAACCGACACAACTAAATGCATTCCACTGTTAGTTTAGCCAAAAAATTAACATTACTATCGGTTGTTTTAAAAAATCGACACAAATAATTGCATTCCACTTAGCAAAAAAATAAACATTAGTATCGGTTTTTTCACAAACCCGACACAGATAGGATTGTATCACTATCGTGTTTTTAAAAAAACCGACACAGATAATTGCATTCCACTGTTAGTCATTAGCAAAAAAATTAGTATTACTATCGGTTTTTTTAAAACAACCGACACAAATAAATATCTATCACTATCAGGTTTTTTAAAAAACCGACACAGATAATCGCATTCCACTGTTAGGCATTTGCACAAAAAATAAGTATTACTATCGGTTTTTTTAACAAAACCGACACAAATAAATACCTATCACTATCGGCTTTTTTCAAAAACCGACACAGATAATTGCATTCCAATGTTAGGCATTAGCAAAAAAAATTCGTATTACTATCAGTTTTTTTAACAAAACCGACACAAATAATGCTCTATTACTATCGGGTTTTTTGAAAAACCGACACAGATAATTGCATTCCACTGTTAAGCATTTGTACAAAAAAAATTAGTATTACTATTGGTTTTTTCTAAAAAACCGACACAAATAAGACTATATCACTATCGGGTTTTTTAAAAAACCGACACAGAATTGCATTCCACTGTTAAGCATTAGCAAAAAAATTAGTATTACTATCGGTTTTCGAAAAAAACCGACACAAATGAGAATATATCACTATCGGTTTTTAAAAAAACCAACACAATTGTAGTTCACTGCACTATTTGTTTTCCAGACAAACCATGAAATCTGAATTTGCTGAAATATCTGATGAAAGAGTAAAACGGCCATAACTTTTGCAAATATAATTGTAATTTTTTGAAATTTTGCAGGAATATACCTTGTGATACTACAAGTCTTCTCCAAAAAGGATTTTGGCAAAAAGAGTTGGCATTCAAAAAAGAAGCCCAAATTCACTTTGTCCACATGTTACTTCCTCTAAGAGTAGAAAAGTCAAATGTTTTTCAAATAAAGTTCAAGTATTTTGAAAATTTTCAGAAATGAATTGATGTAAAGTGCCTTCTTTTTCTTGCAATCCATTCACAAAAATTGTGAAAGTTTCATACGTACACATAACCTTAATTTCGAAACACGAAACTACATTTATGTACAATACAAAATATTTCAAGCACATAGCAACTGATACATTGACGTACTCCTTTTATTTACAATACAACCCTTCTTGATGATCTACACGTATGTAATTTCTTCCATGTGTGTCGTCGTCCCCGCTAAGAAAGGCCCCATACGCAAACGGAGGTATTTCATCAAATTGATCGTACTCTTCTTCATCTACGATATTTTGAACACCAACGATCCGCCGCTTGCCACAAAGGATGACGTGCAATCTCGGATTGGCCGGATCACGCACGTAGAAGACTTGATTTGCTTGCTTCGCAAGGATGAATGGATCTTCTTTCTAGGCGACTCTGTTTAGATCCACAAGGGTAAAACCTCTCTTGTCGACCTTCACTCCATGTGGAAGTCCCACCCACTTACATCTGAACAATGGAATTTGGTATATTCCGTAATCGAGCTCTCAAATTTCTTCGATCACCCCGTAGTAAGAGTTCATTGCCATTGAGGATCCTCCTTTCGAGTGATGTTCATCGGACAAAGCATCTATGCTTACACCACTTATTTTGAACAAGACTCTTCCCATCCCGACTTTCAAAGGTAAAAGGTGTACCCATTAATATCGCACTTCGCCATGTCGTACATTAAATCTAGGTCATCACCAACCATTTGATAGTCTCACTAACAGACCTCCGCCTTTTGTTTGAACCATGTGAGAAATCTATCGTTGTGTTCTCGCATTATGGAAAGCTCATCCACATGTGGATTCTCTCCCCGTAATATCGACTTATGCTGCTCGATGTACCCTGCAACTTTTGCGCTATTCTGCAAGATTGTCAGATGCGCTTTGCAGTACATATCAAACCGTGGCCTTGTTAGTTTCGACCCCACGGTTCCTTTGCTAGCAAGTCTGCCCTCGTGGCGAGATAGAGGAACACCGATTGCTTGTCTTTTCCTGAGATAGTCCACACAAAACTCAATAACCTCTTCAGTCCCATAACCTTCCACAATACTACCCTCAGGCTTCGACCGATTCCTTACGTAGGGCTTTAATATACCCATGTACCTCTCAAACGGATACATGTAACGTAAGAAAGCGGGTCCACATATCTTAATCTCTCTAACAAGGTGAACAAAAAGGTGGACCATGACGTCGAAGAATGACGGTGGGAAATGCATCTCAACCTGACATAGAGTCTGCACCACCTCACTCTGCAAGTTGTCTAGCACGTCGGGGTCAATAACTTTGCAGGAGATCGCATTGAAGAAGTAACACAGCTTTGTGATTGCAAACCTGACATCCTCTGGCAGAATATTTCTTATTGCAACTGGGAGCATTTGGGTCATCAAGACATGGCAGTCGTGGGACTTCATGCCTAGCAACTTCAAATCATCCAAGGACACAAGCTTCTTAATGTTCATGGAGTAGCGGATGGAACTTTAATACCTTGGAGACATTTGCAAAGGTCCTCTTTCTCCTTCTTGGACAGGGTGTAGCATGCAGCGGGGATGTACGGACCTTTTCCGTCCTCCTCTATCACCGCAAGCCTGGGCCTGATTCCCATGTAGGCCATGTCGCGATGAGCATTCACACCATCCTTTGTCTTTCCGGTATGTTCAAGCAGATGCCAACCAAATTGTCGCAGACATTCTTCTCAACGTGCATGACATCAATACAATGCCTGACATCTAACTCCTTCCAAGATGGTAAGTCCCAAAATATTGACCTCTTCTTCCAAATGGTCCTAGAACGAACAGATTCTGGCTCTTTCCGTCTCGAACATCGATATCCTCTACACGTGAATATACTTGCCTACCACTCATAGATCGGTGTGCCGAACGAACTTCCCTCTTCCCATCAAATTTGTCATCCATCTTACGGTATCGATGACTTCGAGGTAGAAACCTACGGTGACCCATATACACAGTTTTCTTGGAATTTGGCAGCCATAGGCTCTCGGTCTCCTCTTCACAAATAGGACACGCTTTTGCTCCTTTCGTACTGTAGCCCGCCAAATTTCCAAGAGCTGGGAAAACATTTATGGTGCAAAATACCATAGCCCGTAGGGTGAAATGCTCTCTTCTGTACGCATCCCACACAATGACCCCGTCATTCCACAATTTTACCAAATCCTCGATCAGTGAAGCGAGGTACACATCAATATCATTTCCCGGCTGTTTGGGTCCCGAGATTAGCAACGACATCATGATATACTTCCGCTTCATGCACAACCAAGGAGGAGGTTGTAGATGCACAATGAAGCCGCCACGTCTTTGACGATCGCTCATGTTACCAAACAGATTCATTCCATCGGTACTCAACCCAAATTTTATGTTCCTCATTTCGGCACCAAACTCCTCATGTTTCCAATCGATGTTTCTCCATTGAGCCGAATCAGCAGGGTGTCTCAGCTTTCCATCTTCCTTTCGAGACTCATAATACCAACATAACAATTCTGCCTCTCTAGGATTTGCAAACAACCTCTCCAGACGGGGAATGATGGGCAAGTACCACAATACCTTGGCCGGTGCACCTTTAGTGACCTCTTCACCGTTGTTTCCCCGGCTCTTACGCTTCTCCTTTTGTTTGTACCGGGGCACACCGCAAACTGGACAAACGTGTAGCTCCTGATGTGCGTTACGGTACAAGATGCAATCATTCGGACATGCATGTATCCTTTCTATTTCCATTCCCATGGGACATAATAGCTTCTTCACTTCATAAATGCTTGTTGGCAACTCGTTTCCCTTGGGAAGCAGATCCGATAGAAGAACTAGAAGTGCATTGAAACTTGTATCTGTCCAACGGTGTTTTGCCTTCAGTTCGAACAATGCAAGGACCGAACCCAACTTGGTGTATTCTGCTTTGCAACCTGTGAACAGTGGTTTGGCATCGTCTTCCATCAAGCTTTTAAACTTTTCAAACTCTCTTTCCGTAATTACCTCCACATCCCGCAACATTTGCTCCAAATTCTCCTCCTCAAACATATCGGTGCAACTTATCATCCGGTTCCACCGTGTCTTCATTGCATCTTGGCGGGTACTACTGTCTCCCGTGATGGATCCAACACGTGTAATTCCTCACGGCCACGTCGAATCGTGGTCCTCAATTTGAGCCGAGTTGTTAAATCTTCTCAGATTGGTGCAATCAATGCAAGGACAATATATGAAGTTTACACCCCTCCTCACTATGTCCTGTTCGGCAATTTTTTTGAACTCCTTAACACCCCACTGAAATTCAGCACTCACACGACTTTTGTCATACATCCATTCTATACGGTTCATCTGCAATTAAAATTCACACAATAAATTAAGGAAAAACTGGAGCGACAGCAAGCTAGCTATTTGAAATATGGAGACATCATTTCAGTTAATATTACCTTCGCAAAATAGAGAACAATTTCATGCAAGATATATGAAATGTGTTCTCCCGATCGATACCTAGATTCTTCCCTGGTTTAGAGCTTCCAATTCCCTAGATAGGAGACATGCATTTTTAACATCAACAATGATATCAAATAATCTAATTATATAGTCCAGTAGCTTACAAATCTTTTGACTACAACGAAACAAATTAAACAAGGGTACCAACGATGACTCCTAATCTCTAAATAGGTTTGGTCCTAATCCCATTCGAGGATATGTGGTTCGGACAAGTTCCTAAGCCATTGTACAACTCAGAGAAAATTTGTGAAGATCTCGCTATTCTCCATATACACGTCTTGACAACAAGTCAAGAGGGTGTGTATCCGAGAATACCAGGAGACGCTACGAAATCTACTCTAGCTTGTACAACACAACTCGAGACCTTCCCGAACGACATATCCTCGAACTGTCCGAAGAACGTGGACAATTCGAGACTGCTCGCTTATAAATATGCCATTTCGTTCAACATATTTATAAACAGGCATCGTCGAACGGGAGACGTAGGTTCCGCAGCCTAAACTCTAAAATTCATCTTGTGACAGCAATAATAATTCCATATTAACATCAAAGCACTACAAATTAAGATAATTAAATACATGTGTGCTTGTCAAATAAAGGGTGTGCAATCTGATAGGACATAGACAATAAAAGTGCAATCTACACTTTCTTCGCGACAAATCAAAATTACATAGTGCAAAATTAAAGGGGTTTGAAGGAATGCTCATATTTTGAAGAAAACCACAAATTATGCAAAATGAGGGGAAATCTCCTCAAGTTAGGGCTTCAAATTTACCCTTTTAACACCCACCATTGAGGATTTCAAATTTTTTCACCCAAGTATTGCTTCCAACCACAGAATATGAGCTATTTTTTTGTGTGGCGGCGGGGAAATCTCCTCTGGAACAATAAAAGAGAAGAGTTCAGCTCGAGTGGTATAAAAAACCTAACGAGACACATCACAGTCGGTTCTTATAAGAGAAGCGATAGTGATGATCTTTGTCATCACAATCGGTTCCCACATAAGAAGCGATAGAGATGAGCACGTTGACATCACTATCGGTTCTTATGTGAGAAGCGATAGTGATGAGCATGCACATCACTATCGCTTCTCACAAAAGAAGCGATAGTGATGAGAATGTATCTCATGACTATCGCTTCTCACATAAGAACCGATAGTGATGTCAATGTGCTCATCTCTATTGCTTCTTATGTGGGAACCGATAGTGATGATAATGCACGTCACTATCATTTCTCGCATTAGAACCGATTGTGATGTTCCCAGTGCACATCACAATCACTTCTAACCTAAGAACCGATAGTGATTATTACTAATGCCTACTCTAAGTCATCTATCACAATCGTTTTTTCCTAAAAACTTAAGAACCGACACAGATGAAGCGATAGTGATGTACCATTTTGTAGTAGATCAGCTCCTAGACTCACGCCATACTTCCGTTGGAAGCGGTCTCCACTAACTAAACACAAACGACTAACTCAACTATTGCATGCAAGGACACGTCTGATGCCTGGCTTCTCATCAAGCACATGCAACTAATGAACACGTACCCATATGATGCATAGTTAAACATGTTACGTGACAACACAAGTAAAATTAATCAACCGTCACCACTCACCATCGCGAAACCACCACCACCTCCTCCTACAGCCAGGGGGCATGCATGGTGAACCCTCACCCTAACTCCGATGAACCCTTGCCCTAAACTCATCGCAACCCATTGCCTGTTGTCGATGAAGGAAATGGGGATGGGCTCGGTAGTCGCAGTCACGGGGGAGGAGATGGTGGGATCGAGCAAGGGGGAAGACGGAAATGGAGCCCAGTGGTGGTAGTTGCGGGGAAGGAGATAGTGCCTAATGCCTAGGTGCACTGTTAGGCCGAACGGGTAGACTACTCTAGCATAAGATTAAAATTTAATACCACGCTACCAATGAACCACTATAAGTTACAGATCACGGAATTACCACTAGACGCGCAGGCCCGTAGCAAAAGTAGAGTCGATATAGCATGTTAGTGTGGTTTTAGTCGTACTACCCTCACACCTCCTCCAACAGCTCCTCGTTACCGTCACAGGTTGCATATCGTTCTAGCATTGAAGCCTCGTAGCAATACGTCTAAGGTATCCACAAATACGGGACAGGAACATCACGTGCCAATTGTACAGTTTCGGGTGAAGGAAGTGGGCTACTAGGGTTTTAGGAATTCTAAATTCCTATCTTGTCTGTTAACCCTAAAGCCACCAACCTCTCCCTTTAAATAGATGCCCCACGATGGGCCTCTATATTAGAGGCCCATTAGGAACTCGAAACCCATAAGAACTTGGATCACCATCCGAATTAAGTCCCAACCCATTAAGCGTGCGACCATATAGGTTCACGTATACATAGACAAGGCCCAAGTATTCTTACTCAACCATTAATCGATAGTGGTCCCTAGCAAGGCATGCCGTCTCCTGAGTTTTTGTAAAAAGATCATCTCAGACAAACCATAATAATGATTAGTTATATGCATTTCTCTTTGCCTCACGATATCGATCAAACTCAAGGCGAGAATGTGCCTCCCTTGTTTAGATAGCTCGACTAGTCTTTCTCGATTATGTGATTTAGAATCGCCAACTATGGTTAACTCTTAATTCGAGAGTAGCATGGCTATGCATATCTGGAATCCGACCACTCAAGAGGCCCAGAGATAGTTCTCCCATTGTATGGGTGGGCAAATCTCATCTTGATCAACCAAGCCTCGCAGCATGCTTCAAGACAAACCCGAAAGCCACCTTTATAACTATCCAGTTACGTAGTAGCATTTGGTAACCCCTAAGTAAGTCATTACACATCTCGAGTACATGCGTCAATCTCGAGTCTAAGGATATGGCATACACATTGTATATGAGACCAACTGATGTCAAGATCATAGCTTCTCGCAGTGTCTTAAGGTGGGCCGATCCAACTCCATATTCTCTAACATGTGTCCATATTATTGGCTTATATCTCCATATCCATGACCCGCGAAACATGATCATCAACCAATACATATGCTAGTCTATTCATGTGTGTCCTTATATGTTTATCGACTAGGGATCACTTTAGAATAATCATCACAAAGTCATATATAGAGTTTCACATACAAGTCACAAACTTGCTAATAAATAATAATGACACTATGCAAGGAACAAGATAATAAATCATGAACATAATGAAATATAATTATCTCTACAATTGCCTCTAGGGCATATCTCCATTAGTCTCCCATTTATACTAGAGTTAATCATTTTAGTATCTAATACCAAAAGTTCTTATGTGCGCCTCATGCTTTGCCTATGTGATAGGCTTTGTCAACAAATGTAACATACCAAAGTTTTGCTTTTATTGGATTTATTATGCTTTTTCTCTTTTATTGAATTTTCTGGGTTTTTATTTATTTCATTTTGAATTTTTGGAATTAAACCTTTTGTTATCTTTTAATTATTTAGTAAAAAAATTAGTGACCTTTTGTTGGAAATATTTTATTTGAGTTCTAAATGTATTAAAGTATTTTCTGGAATTTTCATGGTATTTTTGCTATTTATTTGGACTTTATTTATTTATCTGAATCTTTTTTATTCGAAAACTGATTTAAAACGGTGTGAATAGTGTTGGGCCGAATCCCTCCTGTCTGAGCCGTTTCTCTCACGCCGCCGGCCCGCGCAGCTCACTCCGCGAAACCCTAGCGACATCGCACAGCCGCCGTTGGATCTTGATTCGACCGCCATCGCTTGCTCGCGTTGCTCGTGCTCAAGAGCCGTTGGCTCGGATCCGAGTGGACACTCGTGATTGCACGCCCTACACGGAAGCCGAGGGTCCTATTTAATGCACTGTCGCCACCTCTGTGATGTGCAAATTGAGACGCATCTGAAACCCTATTGCACGCCTCCCGAGCCACCGCCATTTGCTCGTAAGAGCTCGCCGAAGTTCACCGAAGCCTTCACCTTTGTTTTTCGTCACTTGCTCAGCGTCTGTTGAGTCCCCGCCATCGCCAAGTACGCCATCTTCTTTGCCGTGCCGAGACACTTCGAACGCGCCAAGTAATGTCGCCGGAGTCGCCCTCAAACGCCGTCGGCTGTGTCGTCATTTTCGTTTTCGTTGAACCAGCGCCGTCGCACATCGCCGCCGTTGCAAGCTTAATCGGCCGTTGGATCTAGTGATCACCATCGGATATCTTCCATGCGTTGCACGCCTGGGTGACCACGTAGACGCCTCTCCATCATCGTTGGATCTACATCGCCCGTCCGTGGTTGAGCCACGTAGCCGTCGCCGTCTTGCCTTGCACAGCTACATCGTAGCCGTCAGATCCGCAGCGTGCATCCCGTTCGATCCGATCTGGTCGATCCAGATTTCATCAGTTTTGAATTGGACGGGCGGGATTGCGCCAAGCCTCGCGCTAGTAGTGTCATGTCGCGTGTCGCGCCGTGATTGGGCCACATGCCGCCGCTGACGCTAGGGATTGCGTCAGCCGGCTCACGAGCAAAGTACCACCAGTCTACCATGGACCAGTGCCAGTCGTGGACCGAGTCCATACGCCGGTGACGCGTGTCACACTGTGGTTGCGCCGCGTGTCAGCATTTGGTTAAGCCACGTGTCCCATGACGTCAGCACGACGTCATAATTCAGATTTTCTTTAGAAAAATAATTAGCCAAAAATCATATTCGTGCTGACATCGGCATGATGTCATAAATGCTATTTTCCCGTATAAAAATAATTCGGTTAATTTGGTTTTTCCAATTTTCCGATTTATCCTTTATTTCAAACATGGAATAAGCTATATTTTTTTGCATTTGAACTCCGATTGAGGTGATTCCAGTTTCTAAAAATTTCTAAAATCAAGCTCTATTTAATGGTGAATTGTATTTAACTTTTTGAAGTTGACCTTGCTCTCTGTTTTTAGTATTTATTACTTTCTCTTTCATTTCACGTAGACGTCAAGTTGCCCGGTTAGTTTGTGATCAAGGATCCAGCACCCGAGCAAGGTCCAGAGCAAGAGTCGGAGCTATTTGAAGATAAGTTGTACTTTGATCATGTTGAACCCAAGCTTTAAATATTATATCGTTTCAAAGTATTGCATGTTAATTCAGTTATCGCTTGTTTCGATTATGTTGGGAATAGTTAATTGTCCACTTCGTATCACATCCACCTTGCCATGTCGTATGTCTTATTCCATTTGTCACCCTAGAATGGTTTAATATTAGTTGGTAGGTATAATTGCCAATGTGGGTAGTTAGAACACAAGTAGTATGCTTAGCCATGCAACGAGTCATCATTTTATATAAAAATGATTAATTTTGCTTAATGATTATGGAACATGTTTATTAACTTATATGTCGGATGTTGTCACACAATGTTGTTGTTGTTGTTGATGGCACGTGGTGCATGGAAAATCAACCGGGGTGGTAAAATGATTTAGACTGAGGCAAGTGGCAAGTATTTGTGGAGGGCCAATGTGGCACTTGGGCGGCCGCATTGCTTTTCATGATAATTGATGGTTCATGGTTATGATGATTTTTAGTTAGTCTTGCCTTGGTCAATTAAGGACTTAACCTTGCAAGAATTTGAACTGAGTCATTCATACAACCACAAGTCTGGTATTGGATAGACCTAGCTGATTAATTTGTTGAGTCTAAACTTTGGTACTATCTTGGAGGTGTGAGTTCCGGGTGTACAGGTAGATTCACATGGCTCAAGAGGGGGCCCTAGATGTGGTAACCAGTCTCACCAGTGTTGAAACCTTAGCGGGCAGTATTGGGTTTAGATAGGCATTAGAAAGGCTTTGTTATAATCACTCGCCTTTGTGGTGTATGGTTGTATCTTGTGGGTAAAGTGTATAACCTCCGCAGAGTGTAAAACCTATTCAAATAGCTGTGCTCGCGATATTAAGCATTGCTCGGTGATTACAGTTAAGGGTTAGATTTTATTAAAAATAAATTTAGGTATGGATGTGGAAATGTGGAATAAGGTTACGAGTTGGTAATTGGAAAACAAATGAGAAATGTATTATTGTTATTATTTGTTTTACTATCTTTCAATCTATTTGTGCTATTCTCTTACAAATGCTATTTATGCAAATTAACCATGTTAGCCTATCCTTTGTAATAAGCCATGCATATAGTATATTAGACTTGCATTCTGTGCACAACTTGTTGAGTGCTTTGTGTACTCACCCCCTTGCGACAAAACATCACCAGTTGGAGAAGAAGCAACGCCTGCTTTTGAGGAAGAGTATCTGGAAGAGGCGAATAACTAGGGTTTGAACCTTGTCAGTTGCCTGTGGCAGATTGAAGGGCTTTCTACATTTATGTTTATTTCCGCTTCTGTTTATTTACTTTTCAGTCTTAGCCCTGCGAGGCGTACTCATGTAAGGTTGACCATAAGGTCGTCCAATAGTTATATTTAATATTGATGAAGTCTTTATTATGTTGTCGTTGAGTATGATTGCGATATTCATCAATGTTGAGCCTGTGTGCACTAGTGTAATCCTGGACTAGTGCGGAATACACTGAGGGTCCGGATTTGCATATTCGAGTCCCGAGAGAGGTGGTATCAGAGCCATACTGACTGTAGGTTAATCCCTAGCTAGTTTGGTGTCTTGGGAGTGTCCAAAACTATTTTCTAAAGGCAAAATTAACTTGAAAGATTAGAAGGATCTTGACTTATCCCTTCTTTCTTGCTTTCCACCATTGTTGAATTTTTCCATCCTTTCTCTTGTTTTGAGTTGAGATTTTCAAATATCTAAACATGGGGTATGTGTCCACAGAGGATACGTGAAGGATATGTCCTAACGACATGCTAACATTTCGGATATCACGGGTCAAATTCTGAGGGATAAGATATCGCGGAAAGGATAACTCCACATTAGGAAGGACTCTATCATGTTCCCGTAATGAGGAAACCGACTCGAGTACGCCTGATATTCAAGGAAGTTTGGATATGCTGCGAAGATCACACGACGATGGATTCCTCATCGGCTATGATCTGGTACTCCAAACCGACTACAACTCGATTTGAGGCCATGTTACCCCGACTATACAAGGCTAGTGGTAGGGGTCCTCAGGGTAGAGGGGCGATTCTCAAGCAATAGGAAGCAATTAACGACCAAGCAAGAAGCTTTTTAGCATAGAGAGCCTAGAGCCGACGAAGCCTGTTTCATCATCCTCTAGCATAGCATAGAATAGCCTTAGCCTAAGAGCAATCCGCATTGTAACTTGGGCTAGACACATTTCTCTGTACTTTGTTCATCAACTCCATAGATCATCCATGCAGGAGTAGGGTATTACCCCTTCAGGGGCCTGAACTTGTCTACATCTGGTGTCCGTGCTTGACTCTGCTCACCCGAACGTACCCGAAGTATAAATTTTATTGTCGATCTCTAACCTTCGACAGTTGGCGCGCTAGGTAGGGGGCCTTCAGCTATTTGTTGCAGAACGAGCATGGCATGTCTTTAGCGCGAGCCCACAGCTGGTCTTCCAGTGGTCATTCGGTCGCCGCCATCAACTAGGCACCTTCAATTGGATTTGAGATTGCTTTTGGATCGATGCTTTATTAATGGGGGACGAGCAAAAATCTGCTATTTGTCGGCTTCATCGAATCCCGTTCCTAGGATCCATGCCGAGAAGTGGGTTTCATCGACTTTGACCTGGCAGAGCATAGCATCTTGAGGTGCTTCGACATCTACAGCGAGACCGAAAGTGACGCTTGCAGTAGTCAGGGCAGCAGTCAAATGGATCGATGTGTGTTCATGACTAGAGCCAACCACAGAGTTACTATCGAACATTCTCAAGACAAGAACTCAGGAGCAGACACCGCGGGAGGCAAGGGACCCCAAAATCCTCTGCATGTGCTTCGAGTTCCTGTAGCAATGACAACTACACTCCGGGAGCCTGCAAACACTGTGGCACCAAACACCACAGATCATCGACATGATCTGACTGCTGCAACTAGAATTGCGATCAATCTATCGAGACAGCTTGACCTCAATGATCTGAATGCGCCCCACCCGTGGGCACCGGAATTTCAGGGGCCACAAGTCCCACGACCGCAAGGTCACAACAGAAGGTACGACTTCGCTCCGATAGCGTCCCACGAGCCACAAGAAGGCGTCTTGATACCCTGAAGCCAGCGTCGGTCGCTCACATGCTGTTGAAATCTCTTCCACCACTGGATCCAGGTAACCCGATGACTTCGGTGTTCTACCAGATAAAGACGCTGCTCGATGCAGCGCAAGTACAAACAGACCGAGCCGCTAACTCGAGGCTAACACGTCCTAGCCAGCAAGGACCCAAAAGCCAGTGGTTGGGACCATCCCGCCATCATCGAGTAACCGGATCGATGGTGGCTAGCTCTAACCAGAGAGTTTCCAGAATAGTGCACTCCAACCTCCATCGGGGGCGTCCCGAAGATCTCCGAAATCAAATCCCTCACGATCGACGAGACATGCATGACGTTCTTTGCGATCGATGGGCGGAGCGCGCACGAGAAGACCGCGAGCAGTGTGGGAACGAGTCTCCTCTGTCCAATGGTTGATCTCCTGTGCGCTGGGCCAGGCGGGGCGACTCTCCACTCTCGAAGGAGCGTTCCCCCACGCGTTGAAGGCGCTCTCCTCGCCGAGGTCCACAGCATGTGACCCCCGAAGATGACATCGAAGGATGTAAGGCCTTCGCCCCCGAGCTTCATGCCGTTAGGTGCCTGAAAAGTTCAGGCCCCATAGAGAAGTACTCGGGTAAGATCAACCCAGTTGAATGGTTACAAATCTATACCACAGTCATGAGGGCAGCTGGTGGTGACGATAGGGTGATGGCCAACTACCTACTTACCACCCTCGATGGTGCAGCAAGGTCTTGGTTGTTCAACCTCCCGGCTCATTCGATATCCTCATGGGCCGAGTTATGGGCCCAGTTCATCACCAATTTCCAGGGCACCTATGAATGCCCCAGAACTCATAGTGACTTGCATCAGGTGGTCCAAAAGCCGAGCGAGTCATTGCGCAACTTCATTCGACGCTTCAGTGACAAGTGCAACTTGATTCCGAACTTCTCGGACGAAGCCGTAATCGTTGCCTTCGAGAACAGAGTTAGGGATAAGGAATTGAAGGGGAAGCTAGCTACTCGAAAAATCTAAACTCTCATGGAACTCTTTGAGTTGGTAGACAAATACGCTATACGTGCCGATGCCCGTGACCACATCGACAACCCCGGGTCAAGTGACAACAAACCTGAGTCATCCAATCAAGGGGCAAGAAGAAACAAGAACCGTGGGGAGAAGCGCAAAGGCGACTCCACCGTGGCCACGACCGAGTGCGGCAAGGCACATAATATGGGTGACAACAAGGGCCGAAATCGTGGAGGGGTCAAGTACTGCCCGATCCATTGAACGGACAAGCACGATTTCGATGAGTGCCAGGTGATCAGCAAGAAGATTTAGGAAAAGCTCAAGGCTACACTTGCCGAGTGTGGAGTCGAGCAGGCCAAAGAGAAGTCTCAGGACAACGAACCTGCATACCGTGGGGCCGAGCACAAGCTAGCGCACATCTTCGGAGGATCCGCCAGGTATGAGTCCAAGAGACAATATAAGGCTATTGAGAGGGAGGTCAACCTAGCTACGCCAGCCCTCCCCAGATTCCTCAAGTGGTCGAAAGTACCGATTACCTTGGACCAATTGGATCACCCGGCTGTGGTCCCACATCTGGGTCGATACCCCGTAGTAGTCGAGCCTACCATTATCAATATTAACCCCACGATCATCTTCTATACCGCTAGGCCAGATCGAGCTGCCAGTAACATTCGAAAGGCCGGATAATTTCCGCACCGAGAGGATCCTCTTCGATGTGGCAGATTTTGAGACTGCCTAAAACGTGATCTTAGGCCACCCCATGCTCGCTAAGTTCATGGATATGGTACACTATGCGTACCAGATCGTCCAGATCCCTGCGCCAAAAGGTGTCCTCACAATCAAGGGATACCAGCGCGCTGCAGACAGGTGCGACAAGAAGAGCCTGGAGATGGTCGGGCATCTATGTGGGTTAGCAGCTGGCACTGACGATGGGGAAGCTAAGCGCTAGAAGTTCAAGGGCGTCAATGAGTTTTCTACGTCCAACAGTGCCGCCAAAGACTTAGTTAACGATGGCAAGAATGGCGAGCAGACAGACGGAGGCGTTAAGATGGTGCCATCGACCCGTCAGAACCCTCTCCAAGACGATAAAGGTAGGTGCTAATCTTGGCCGCAAATAGGAACTCGAGCTCATCACCTTTCTTCGGGCAAACCGTGATGTGTTTGCATGGCAACCGTCCGACATGCCCGGAGTCCCCAGAGAGGTGATCGAGCATCGACTAGTTGTGGATCCTACCGCCAAACCCATGATGCAGAAGCAATGAAGATTTGTAGAAGACAGGAAGCAAGCCATACAAGAGGAGGTCAGCAAACTCCTGAAGGCTGGCTTCATTCAAGAGGTCCGCCACCCGACGTGGCTGGCGAACCTGGTCCTTGTCAAGAAACCCAATGGCAACTGGAGAATGTGCGTCGACTACACAGACCTCAACAAGGCTTGTCCTAAGGACCCTTTTCCTCTTCCCCGCATTGACCAAATTGTGGATTCAACAGCGGGCTGTGAACTGCTAAGTTTTCTAGATGCCTACTCGGGGTATCGCCAAATTAGCATGTCAACAGAGGATGAGAAAAAAATAGCTTTTACTACTCACTTCGGTATATTCTGTTATATTAAGATGCCTTTTGGTTTGAAGTCTGCTGGTGCTACGTATCAACGTTATATCCAAAATTATTTGAAGTCCCAAATTGGGCGCAATGTTGAAGCGTATGTCGATGATATCGTAGTCGTCAAAAACAGGAAGCACCTTCATCAGCGACCTCGAGGAAACGTTCGACAACCTCAGGAAGTATCGAATGATGCTTAACCCTTAAAGGTGCATGTTCGGCGTCTCGTCCGGCAAGCTTCTCGGGTTCCTGGTGTCCAGCCAAGGGGTCGAGGCTAACCCGTGTAAAATTGAGGCCGTTGAACAGATGCGTTCTCCGCGGACATTAAGAGAGGTGCAAAAGCTTACAGGCTGTATCGCTGGCCTTAGCCGATTCATCTCTCGGATGGGTGAACGAGGACTACCTTTCTTCAAATTGCTCAAGAAGAAGGACAACTTCAAGTGGACCAAGGAGGCAGAAGAGGCTTTTCGAGATCTGAAAAGGTACTTATCGTCTCCCTCAGTTTTAACATCACCTAATGTAAAAGAGGAGCTCTTTTTGTACATTGCAGCTACCCCTCAAGTAGTAAGCACGGTTCTAGTGGTCGAACGGGATTGCTCCGATAAAAAGACTAAAATCCAGAAGCCTGTCTACTACATAAGAGAAATCCTGCACGACGCCAAGTTGCGATACCCACAGATACAGAAGATGTTGTACGCCGTCTTGTTGACCTCTTGAAAGTTTCGACATTACTTCCAAGCGCACAAAATTACGGTGATGACAACATATCCGCTCAAGGAGGTGCTACGTAAGCGAGAAGCAGCAGGTCGAATTGCGCAATGGGCGGTCAAACTCAATGAGTTCGAGGTCGACTTCACACCATATACCAGCATCAAGTTAGGCACCTTGGCAGACTTCATCGCAGAATGGACACACATCGAAGAAAAGGAGTGCAAAGAGGTCGATAACCATTGGGTTATGTTCTTCGATGGGTCACTCACACTTCAAGGCTCGGGGGCTGGCATCATGCTCAAATCCCCGACATGTGAGGATTTAAAATACGTGATCCAACTCGATTTTCAAGTTTCAAACAATGTTGCAGAATACGAAGGACTGGTCAACGGACTCCGCATAGCTGCGTCACTTAGCATCAGACGATTACTAGTGAAAGGGGACTCACAGCTAGTCGTAATGTAAGTGCAGAAGGAGTACCAATGCTCAGACGACAACATGGTGGTATATATGAACGAGGTTCGCAAGTTGGAGCACAAGTTCGGAGGGCTCGAGGTAAGGCATATCAGGTAATGTGACAATTCCGCAGTCGACTAACTTGCGGGTTAAGCCGTTAAATCGTCTGCTTGCCTCGTGACGGAAGCGGTTTCTTGCCCAACCCGATCGATGCTGGTCGAGTCGAGGCGTAAACCGTGAACACGAAAGCTGTACTACTTGAACGTGAGCCAACATGGATGACTCCATTCCATGCCTATCTCGAAGGTCGAGAACTCCCTGACGATGATGCCGCAGGAGAGAAAATTTCACGTAAGTCCAAGCTCTACGTATTGGTAGACAGCAAGCTCTACCGAAAGGGGAGTAACGGAATCATGATGAAGTGCATCACTAGGAAGAGGGAAATAAAATATTGCTCGATGTCCATGTAGGCATCTCCGGGAACCATGCGTCTATCGCACCTTGGTCGGGAAAGTTTTTCGACAAGGATTCTATTGGGCGACTGCCCTCCAGGATGCTTACAAGCTGGTGAAAAAGTGCGAGAGCTGCCAATTCTACGGCAAGCAAACCACCCGACCAGCCCAAGCACTACAAACTATTCCTCTATCTTGGCCCTTCTCCGTCTGGGGGTTGGACATCTTGGGACCGTTCCCAAGAGTCCAAAAAGGTTACAAGTTTCTATTCGTGGTGTGGAATATATGAAACCAGGTATCTTCATGACCGGTCCAACATCACCAGAGGAGAAGACAGGCCCAAGTAGAAGGCCCAAAGGATAAGCTCCCCGCCACGCTGTGTTGCCGTACTGAAGGGGATACATCCTATAGATAGTTGAAAGTATATTTAGATATAAAGGATACGGTTGTAATTCGAGTCGTTAATAGGGTAGATAAAGATGTAAACTCTATCCTGTAACCGACTAGAATCCTATAACCGATCGAAATCTCCTAACCGATCAGGACACTGTAAGCCGCCCCACCCCCGCTATATAAGGGAGAGGGCGGGCAACAACAGAGGCATCGAGCAATCAAGCTAGAGAACACACATTGCCTTTCGCACAAAGTACATTGCGCTTTGAGCAATCTTAGATCCAAGAGAACCATATAATCCCAGCACACTGGATTAGGGTATTACCTCCACCGTCGAGGGCCTAAACCTGTCTAAACCCTTGTCTTGTGTGACCTTCGAGTTTGAGATCTAGCGTCTGCCCCATAAATTTATTGCCGACTACAAAAGTCGACAGTTGGCGCGCCAGTTAGGTGGAGCGCTATAATTTTTTCCTACAGACTCGATGGTAGCGATCGGTGGAATCACTGCCACCTTCATCTCTGGCCAGACTTTCCGCTTTGGAAGCTTGGACTTTATCGCAGATGCGCGCGAAGAACTAGTCTGCCTGGACCTGAACCAGATCCAATCTGGTAAAGATCAGGCCAGCCCACCTCAGGTATGTCACTTTGACTTGGCCGAAAAACCAGTTGGCGTCGTAAGGAATTGCTACGATCTTCGTGGCATTTTCACCATAGAAGAGTAGAAGACCGATCTCCAACGCCAGCAAGAGGTTCAAGAGGCTACGGAGGAAGATCGTCTACTTCGTAAGGGAAAGGAGGTACAGACGCGATCGCTTCGATCTCGCGGGCACCATGTCCGCGAGGACATCTTGCAGTCCAGGTTGGGAGACCAAGCTATCTTCCGTACACACCGCGAGCGTCGCCGCCTCCAAGGCGCTTCTCGTCTGTTGGATCCAATGATTGCGTCTGACAGCCCGGCAGCCCCGATCGTGGCCCAGATCAAGGCCATGGTGACGGTGGTAACGATTCAGCAGAATCAAGAAAGGCCGGAAGAGGAAGCGCACTCACGCTCCCACGTGGCTACTCGTGTCGCTAGCAGTCGGACTGCGACCAGTCGGAATACTGACAGTCGGCGCCTCACACCACCAGTCGGAGACGCTCGCCGAATTCTCAACCGCGACATCCGCCAAGACATCATCGCCAGACGGCAAGAGCGGGACGAGGAAGAACGACGCGGGCGCCATGATGACTACGAGCGCTTCGGCACCGGCCACAATCGACAAAGTGATCGAAGGTACGACGACTACGACGACCATAGAGATCATCATCGCCGGGGTCAAAACGACAACGATTGCCGATTCATGGACTCGCCGCGCCGAACTCCACCCCGACGCGTTGAAGACAATCGCCGAGCATGCCGTTCTTCCCCTCATCGTGATGAGAGATCCATTGACGGGATCCGAGCATTCACTCCTCGGCTACGCCGAGTGGTATGGCCCGAAGGTTTCAACCCTAAGGGCATCGTTAAGTTTGACGGGGAGCGAGATCCGGAAGCTTGGCTGCAGGTCTAGCCCTTGCAGTTAAAGCGGTTGGGGGCAATCAGAATGTGATGGCGAATTACCTGCCAGTCAATCTCACCCCCTCGACTCAAGCATGGCTCACGGGACTTCCTGCGAACTCGGTGGACTCCTGGAGCGATCTTTGCGATCAATTCATTGCGAACTTCCAGAGAACCTACGAGAGGCCTGGCACCCCGTGGACCTATACCAGCTTCACCAGAAGAAGGATGAGACGCTGAGAGATTTCATCTGGCGTTTCATGCAGAAGAAGAACACCATCGGGGGCGTCCGTATTTGTGGTGGTGGCGTACTTCGAGAAAGGGGTAAGTGACCCTGATCTAATCAAGAGAATGTCCAGGAAACCCCCGGCATCCGTGAAGGAGATGTTTGCATTGGCCGACCGCTACGCCACAGCCTTAGACGCCCTGGCCGAGTGCCAAGAAGAACGCCCACAACATAAAAGCAAAGGCGATAAGGCCGAGCCCTCCAAGCACAAAGACAAGAAGCGAAAAGGCGAGGAGCTAGTTGCGGTAACAGAACGCAACCGGACCTGAGCCACACAGAGGGAGGCGCCCGATTATAATTCTATTATAGATGCGATCTGTCCTTTCCACCCTAAGGGAAAGCACGCCGCCAAAGAATGCTTCACCCTGAAGCGTTTTGCGCGGGAAAGCAACAAGCAGCTGGCCCCAGCGAAGGATGAGGCGGCCAAGAAGAAAGACCTTCTAGGCAAGGACGATTATCAAGAGCCCGAGCATGAACTGAACTACATATACGGGGGCTCCACCGGATAAGAGTCCAAGCGGAAGCAAAAGCTCATCTCTCAGAAGATCAATGCGGTGGAACCGGCGAACCCCCAGTATCTGAAGTGGTCTGAGGTCCCGATCACCTTCGATCGCTCGGATCACCACAATCGGGTTCTACATCCAGGTAAGTTCCCTCTAGTGCTCGACCCTATCATTCGCAATGTAAAGCTCAAAAAAGTATTGATTGATGGAGGGAGTGGACTCAACGTCCTGTTCGCCAAGACCTTCGACGACATGAACATCCCTCGCTCCGAGCTAAGGCCAAGCTCACAGCCATTTCACGGGGTGATCCCTGGGGCATCTTCGTTTCCACTCGGGCAGATTTCTTTGCCCGTCACTTTCGGCACCAAAGACAACTACCGGACCGAGTACATAAATTTTGAGGTAGCGGATTTCGAGACAGCGTATCACGCTATCTTGGGAAGACCCGGTCTGGCTCGGTTCATGGCCATCCCGCACTACACCTACTTGATGATGAAGATGCTGGGACCCAGAAGTGTCATTACGATTCGCAGCGACATCAAGCGATCTCTGGAATGCGACCGAGAAAATTGTGAACTTGCCGAGCTGCAGGAGGCAGCCGCCGAGCTGAAGAATGTCCAAGCAGAGGCGGCCACGTTGTAGGAAGAAGGCGATGTCCCGTCCAAGAAGTAGGCCACGTCAGGGATAAAGCCTGGCGAAGGAACCAAGAGAATCATCCTCGACCCATCCGACTCGTCCAAAACGACCCTGATCGAGTTAGGGCTCGAGGATAAATAGGAAGGCGCGCTCGTCACCTTCCTCTAGGCTAACAAGGACATCTTTGCTTTGAAAACATCCGACATGCCGGGTGTTCCTAAGGAGGTGATCGAGCATTCTCTGCACGTCGACGGAAAGGCAAAGCCAATCAAGCAAAGGCTTCGGCGGTTCGCTCCAGATCGCCGGAACGCCATCAAGCAGGAGATCACCAAGCTTTTAAGACTCTGAGACATGCGTCATGAACCATGTCTCAGAGCCTGGGGGTTGGACTAGTCGGATATGATACGTCAAAAACCACTCAGATGGCCTCATGAAGCATAATAGCATTTCTAAAAAAGAAGACTTGCAGGGCCAAAGAAACATTTTTATTAGTTTCGTCTACAGCTCCAGAGTTTCTACAACAGCCGTAGAGGCATCCTTGACTTCCTCCCAGAGCTCGGCGGCCCGATCTTCATCCACGTTGCAGGCGTAGCCATCCTTAATAGCTTCAAGATCCACTCGAGGATAGAGCAACTTGGTGATCGCCAGAGACTGGCTAGCACCGTTGGTCACCGTTTCCTTCAGGAGTATCTTGAGCTCCTTGGGGGCTTCCTACAGCTGGGAGATAACCTGGTCCCTGCTGAGCGGCCTCTCACCTCCGGGATGAAGCAAGTTCAATAATGGCTCCGGGGCTTCGCAAAGCTTTGTACAAGACGCTTTGAGGGCTTCAAGCTTCTCGTTAAAAATGGCGTATTGTGCCCGCGTTTTGAATTTATAATCTGCAAGAAAGAGTATTAAGAGGTACCAAGAAGGCAATGAAGGCATGGGAGGGCCAAGCTGCTAATCGTACCTTCTAGCTCCTTCTCCGACTTCGATTTGGAGACCTCCGAAGCTTTAAGTTGCTCCTGGAGCTTTACAATAACAGAGTCTCGAGCTGACACGAAGATAAGAAGATCAAAAACCAGATGATTAAAAGAGAACTCGGGATGGTCCATGAAATATTTACCTCGAAGGGAGCCAACGACGTCTAACTTCTCCTGCCTCAAAGATTTCTTCTCTTCCCACAACGCCTAGACCTCTGACCGAAGAGCTCGCAGCTCGGCTGCATGTCCAGCCTTGACCTGCTCCAATTCGTTCAGATATTCCTGGTGCGTCTAGACCTCCGGGAGCATCTTCTAGAGGTACTCGGACTTCTTTTCGGAGCGCTTCCCCAATTTCTGTAACCATTACAGGAAAGGGTGACTACATGCTAACTGACATAAGCAAGAAGACGGCGAGAGTAGAGAAAATTTTACCCGGGCTAGGCGTGCGGAAGCGGTGGCATGACTGTAAAAATCATTCCTCTCTCTCTCCTCCTTCGAGTCGTCCAGGAGCTTCAAGCCGTCCTCCTCATCAACCCACGTAGCTTGCATTATGAGCTGGGGGCGAGCAGGAGTCGGCGGGACCCGGGAGATCTCTTCGACTTCGAGGGACGGACGGGAGACGGGCTCCTGAGCAGCAGGGCCCGATGCCGAAGCACGAGGAGTTGGTGAAGGCGGCTGGGGCTCGGAGGGCGCTCCTGTGTCCCCGGGCGGGGCCCCCTCAACCAAGACAGGAATGTCCTGGGGCCCAGCCTCTTCAGGGGCCCTGGACGGTGTCACAACAGGAACATCATATGAAGGATTCCTACAAGAAGAATGACCGGTGATTAAGCCGGCAAAACTGCGTTAAATAAAGTGTTGATAGGATAACCAACCTGTCGGACTTCTTTATTTTTATTGGAGGCGTCTTTCGGGAAACGGGGCCACTCCCAGAGGGACCACTCGAGGCGCTACCAGTTGGAACCCCGGGCTTTTCTCGATTGCCCAAGTCTCTCGGAATAGGACTCGGTTGCGTCGCGGGCTCGTGGGGGAGAGGATCCGAAGGCATCGGGGCTCGTGCTGATGGACCTCGGATCTTGGGACCACCAATCGGGCACCAGGGCTACGCAGGGTCCTTGGCAACCATTTTCTTCCCCATCTTGGCGGTGGGGTCTCTGGCCGAGGAGCTCGCAGGACGTTTAAAGGGAGCACCCTTATGAACGGGCATCTCCGGGAGGGGCGCATCGCTAAAGAATGCCAACCAATCCTAAAAATGGGCAATATACTGTTAAAAGATATTCAGAGAACATTGTCAGAACCTGTCAGTGATACTTGCTTACCTCAGGAGGAGGGTGTGATGCGGTGACGGATTTCGGGCATCTGATGGTGGATATAACGACGCTCGGGATAAAGAATCCACCTACCTGAGCAGATACCTGCTCCTTCGTCAATGTTTCGGGCAGTTCCCGGGTCGGATCGTCTTTTCCTTCAAATGCATACCCCAGATGGACTCGCTCCTTCAGTGGCTGTACCCGGCGAGCAACAAAATGAAGAGCCAGGCCGACTCCCGTCAGGCCGTCTTCTTTTAACTTCTCAATCAACGCCAGGAGATCATACACCTGGTCCATGTTGGCATCATTGGTGGTAGATATCCAAGAAAGGGACACCGTAGGTCGGCGCCCGACAAAGGAGGGAAGAGAGGTTTAAGGTTGGCACAGTAAAACCATTCTTGGTGCTAGCCTTTGTTGGAGGTTTTGAAGGGAATGGCAAAGTAATTTTTCTTCAAACCCTCCCGCAACTGGAATTCGGCTCCCCCAATTACCTTGGGGTCACTCTTAGAGGGATAAGGCTTCAAAAGATAAAAATGGCGAAAAAGATTGAAATGAGGGCGGATGCCCAAGAAGAGGTGAACAAAAAGGGAGATCTGAAGGATAGAGCTGGGATTCAAGTTCACCAACTCAATTTCGTAGAAGAAGAGAAGACCGCGAAGAAAGGCGCAAGTAGGAAGGCCTAGCCCGCGCTGGAAGGATTCAAAAACCACAATTTCTTTGGAACAGGGGGTTGGGATAGATTCACCTGCAGCCGGCCACGCAGAGATCAAGGTCAGGTCAGGAAGAATCCCGTCATTCACCATGTCTTGCAACCGCACCTCTGTCGTGATCGAGGTGGTCCAATCTTGAGGCAAAGGCTGCGGGGAGGCATTCTTGGAAGATTGAGAAGAAATTTTTGGAGGAAAAGATCAATGGCGGCGCAAGGATGCAAACGCAACAGCAATTAACCCTAGCGGTGGAGAAGGCGGAGAGACAAAGGAAGCAAAAGAGGCAGGAGTGCGCGATGGGAAAACGAACCGTCGGCCTAGTCTTTAAAGGGGGGAAAATTAGGTTTTCGCCCAGATGGCGGGAAAAAGGTTGCGGAACCCCTAGCCCTACTCTATGCTTCGTAATGATTAGCTAGCCCGGCGTCCTGACATATGGGAACAGTCGTGGTTTGACCAAGTCATACTTGGGACACGTTGTTCCCCACGATGGGATGTTTCACCACTTACCGTGCTAAGCGGGATAGGGATATCCTCTAGTTTGGATTAAAAAATATCTTCTTGTGATATGCCCCACGCTGGGTCGCTAGGTGGTTACCGCATGACGAAATCATATATCACGAGTTGAGCCTAAACGGGCACGAATCCAATGGTATGCCCCATGAGGGTCGAAAAGCTGTGAGTCATAATAAACGAGTACGGATACCGTTCGGATGAACCTTGATATGCTCCAAGTCGAGCCTAAGCTATATCCTACACCAGTCGGATATAGGTATCACTCGGCCAAGAGCCACACAAATTTGATACGCTCCAAGTCGAGCCTAAACTGTATTCAATACCAGTCAGATATGGGTATCACTCGGCCACGAGCCAAGAAAAGCTTGATATGGCCCAAGACAGACCAGAGCTGTATCCTACACCAGTCGGATACGGGTATCATTCGGCCAAGAGCCACATAAGCGTGATACGCTCCAAGTTGAGCCTAAGCTATATCTTACATCGGCCTTATATGGGTATCACTCGGCCATGGTCCAAGGAAATCCGGTTACGCTCCAAGCCGATCCTAAGCTAATATGTCCCAAGTCGGACCTAAGATGTATCCTACGACGGATGGATGCGAATGTCACTTGACCAAGGAACCATGCAAGCTTCGATATGCCCCAAGTTGGGTTCAAGCTACGTCTAAACGACAATCATGGAAAAATACTTGGAAAATGTACTTCTTTATTATATATACAAAGTTCACCAGGCATTATGCCTGGGAAAGTATTACATTTACAGGGCCCTAAACTTCTCCCCGATGCACGCGGCCGAGCGCCTCCACAAGAGCCTCCCTAGCCCTGTAAAGGACGGGGAAGATCTCCAGGAAGGTGTCGACGGCGACGCGGTCGAGGGCGGCGGCCTTATCCTCCGCCCACTCCGCCATGGCGAGGTCGAAAAGCGCCCATTCCTCAGCAAGATCATAGTCTTGACCGGCCATGGAGGTCCCTCGAAAAAAAGGGTGGAGCTCAGAGCAAGGAGATGGAGAACTAAGCGCGAAGGAATGCATTCTACAAGCGCTGGTTCACCTTTTATAGCCAATGCGATGAGGTTGAAGTAAATGCGAAGATGTGAAGACATCAGAAGCCAAGGAGACTTGAAGTTAATATAATTTCAGAAGCCAAAGGGGTTTTCGGAAAAGGGGTTGACACAGAAAACCAAAACAGCCTTGAAGACCATCCAGTATTGATCCACGAAGAGAATTAAGGTTTCGCTTCGAGCGGGAAGAGGTATCTAATCCACATATGAAATATGAGTTAAATTCATGAAGTCATCCACAATAAACCTGCCAGAAAGAAGATTATAATAAAAAACGGAGGTTATATTCGAGTCCTTCATAATCCCCTTGCTGCGAAGAAAAGCGCTCAAATCAAAAAAGAAATCAGTCGGAAGTTTACGCTGGAAGCTAGAGATGTTGATCCGGAATCAAGGCCCGGATAAAAATGTAGCAATCGGATCATGAATCACTCGGGGGCTACTATGGAATATATGAAACCAGGTATCTTCATGACCGGCCCAGCATCACCAGAGGAGAAGACAGGCCCAAGTAGAAGGCCCAAAGGATAAGCTCCCCGCCACGCTGTGTTGCCGTACGGAAGGGGATACATCCTATAGAGAGTTGAATGTATATTTAGATATAAAGGATACGGTTGTAATCCGAGTCGTTAATAGGGTAGATAAGGATGTAAACTCTATCATGTAACCAACTAGAATCCTATAACCGATCGGAATCTCCTAACCGATCAGGACTCTGTAAGCTGCCCCACCCCCACTATATAAGGGAGAGGACGGGCAACAACAGAGGCATCGAGCAATCAAGCTAGAGAACACACATTGCCTTTTGCCCAGAGCACATTGCGCTTTGAGCAATCTTAGATCCAATTGAACCATATAATCCCAGCACACAGGATTAGGGTATTACCTCCACCGTCGAGGGCCTTAACCTGTCTAAACCCTTGTCTTGTGTGACCTTCGAGTTTGAGATCTAGCGCCTGCCCCATAAATTTATTGCCGACTACAAAAGTCGACACGTGGCTATCGACATGTTGACTAAGTGGATCAAGGTCGAACCCGTCAGGAACATCACCTCAAAAGCAGCTAATAAATTCATGAGGAGCACTGTTACTCGATTTGGCATCCCTAATCAAGTAATCATAGACAATGGTAGCCAGTTCGAAAGCAATGCTTTCATAGTATTTTGCGAAGAATTGGGTATCAAACTCTGCTTCGCTCCCTGGCTCATCCTCAATGTAACGGTCAGGTCGAACGAGCCAATGGCTTAATCTTGCAGGGGATCAAGACCCGCGTGTTCGATAGGCTCAAGGTTTACTCGACCCGGTGGGTGAAGGAACTCCCCTTGGTGCTATGGGCTATTCGTACTTCAACTAGTCGAGCCACTGGTGAAACGCCATTTTTCTTGGTCTACGGAGCAGAAGTCATGCTTCTGACTGAGTTAACATTCAAGTCGCCTCGAGTGGATAACTACTTAGAAGAGGAACAAGAGCAGGTGCGAGCAGATGATGTAAATCTACTCGAAGAGTTCAGAGATCGAGCATCCATTAGAGCGGTTAAGTATCAACAAGCCTTACGTATATATCATGCCCAAAAATTCCAAGATAGAGCGCTCGCCGCCGGAGACTTAGTACTACAAAAGGTGCAGAAGCAAAACAATCGCAATAAGCTATCGCCTAAGTGGGAAGGTCCCTACGTGGTGGTCGAGGTGACTCGACCAGGATCTGTGCGACTATCGACATCGAAAGGCACTATACTTGAAAACTCGTGGAATATCGACCAGTTGAGAAAATTTCATACATGAATAAAGAAGACATTGCATTGCAGCTGGTATTTAGGTAAGTATAAGTTCCATTGAAGCGATATGGGTAGGCTACACTAGCACACAATTAAAATTTATACCTCGTAAACCAGAAAGCCACGCAAGTAAATGATCATGGATCATTACCACTAGACGCGCAGTGCAGCGGAAGGAAGTTGATGCAGCCCGAAGCAACGAAGTGCGCGTCCTGTTGCAGTAGTCGATCTTCCTCACGCGGTGGCCGATCCTCCTCACGCGGTGGTCGATCATCTCGATCAGTGTCACAGTAGCAGCAACACCTCTACTGGCGTCCACACGTTCGGTAAAAGAACGTTGTGCATCGGTGTGCCAGCACCAGCACGCACGGGAAGGCTCAAGTAGAGACGGCTAGGGTTTCGGTGGCTACACCCTCTCACATATCAATTGCAACCACAACTCCCTTTATATAGCCGTCCCCTCCCCTGCGGTGGAACCCTACATTAGGGTCCAACTGAAGGAAAAAGCCCACTTGGCCCATTAGTGATGGATCCAATCCATACCACTACATTCTAACCCCTTAAGTGTGTGACCATGTAGGTTGATGTATATTTGGACACGACTCGGAAACACCTTTCCGATCGATAATCGACAGTGGTACCTAGCAGTACATATCGATTCCCAATATCCATAAAGCATCGGATGAACCTACTATAATGTGATAATGTCATGTTCCATTTGCTTCACGATATCAGATCAAGCTCAAGGCGAGAGTCGTGTCATCCTATGACAACTCGATCTCTTCACTCATACCGTAGTGGAATAATTCTCAATCACATCAGGCATGGCCATGCACTTACTTAGTCCATCTACCTCGAGGGGTCCAGAGATATTTCTCCGTTATATCGGAGGAGCAAAATCCATCTTGATCGTTCATGTACCTCAGCATATTTCATAGTAAACCCGAAAGCTTCCTTTATAACTTCCTTGATAAAGAGTAGTGTTTGGTAGCTCCTAAGTAAACCATTACACATCTAGGAAACCAATGACGATCTCAGGTCTAAGGAACATACATACACTATGCATGAGACCAACTGATGACACATAAGAATATATATAACAATTCTCGCAGTGTCTCATATGGGTCTATCCAACGCATGTTCTCTAACATGTGTCCACATTATTGATTAGATATCTCCATATCTCTATGACCCGAGAAACATGGTCATCAATCAATACATGTGCTGATCTATGAAACATAATCGTCCTATAGTACGATAACCGATCAGGGATAACTTGAATAATATCAATATATGGAAAAAGTTGCACGAACATGTCACTTACTTGTTGATTAATCCAATCGATATTTATTCAAAGGACAAACAATTATATTATTCCATAAACATAAGGCGTGATACAATCATCTCTATGATCGCCTTAAGGGCATACCACCAACACCTATGTGGTGGCTGAGGTGACTCGACCAAGATCTGTGCGACTATCGATATCGGAAGGCGCTATACTTGAAAACTCATGGAATATCAACCAGTTGAGAAAATTCCATACATGAATAAAGAAGACATTGCATTGTAGCTGGTATTCAGGTAAGTATAAGTTCCATTATATTATACTAACAAAAGTTTACATTATCATTGGATGAGATAGGTAGACTGCTATTGCTCATCCTCGGACGTGTCTCGCTGCCCTTCCAGTGCCCTCGAGTAACCGAACAGTAGGGTCCCGGGGATAGGTCTGCACCTTGAGTGCGGGCCGGAAGAGACGGCGAAAGCCCCACCACTTATCGACGGAGAAGGCAATTTCTCTGCCGACGAGGGCTTCCAGGCATCGGGATGGCTTGGAGGGTGAGCAACGCCAGGCCGATGAAGCTTTCTTGAGCTTCACCACCTTCCCCGACGCCGGCAGCTTTACCTTCTTCTCCTCGTGTGTCGACGGCGGCATCTGCTCTCGCGATGGGAGTAGTGGTGGCATTGTCTCCTTCGACGATGACTCTCAGCTTGCTGGTGACTTCATCCTCCTCTTCTGGCCAAACCTTCTTCTCAATAGTATCACAATCAATCTCGTTCACCTCATCGGAGGAGACGATGATCCTTCCCGGAGAAACTTCGGTGTAGGAGGAGGGGATTCGCTAAGAATGATCAAAGAGGGAGGTGACGATGGAGGAGAAGCCATGGATGCGGTGGAAGGACTAAGGTGTTGTGAGCAAAGGACAAGAGAAAAAGATGAGTTGTGGCAGGTGACTGCAGGTCCCGTCTATTTATAGCTCAGGGAACAAGTAATTGCATTGTAATCGCAATCCGTCTAGATTTGCGTCGGTCCCAGTACACGAGACAACGGTCGCACTTCCACATAAATGCGCAAACTGAAGAGACGCCACTATATGGTGCGACGCGTGAAAGCTGAAAGACTTGAAAAACTGTAACAAAGTTCAATCGCTGCAATGAAGTTATGTTGTTTATCTACTTCATCCGTTTGGATTCTATTTCGACCAATATGCTCTACCGTCTGCTCGATGCATTCATCGAGTAGACAGTCGGGGGGCTACATCGATCGATTTTTTCGTTA
This sequence comes from Otatea glauca, assembly GCA_036346275.1. NCBI lineage: Eukaryota > Viridiplantae > Streptophyta > Magnoliopsida > Poales > Poaceae > Otatea > Otatea glauca. The sequence goes on from CM070724.1 coordinate 11,204,719, forward strand.
TCTAGTTCCACTCTCGGGCCAACGTATCTGTTGAATAAGAGGTTCGGAGTCGTAACATGATCGGTGATGCTAACGCCTCACTCTTTTGGCTCGATCCAGCTATCGTGTAAAGAGTCGAGGGCTACATCAAGATATTGTGCTTGCAACATTCTACTCCCTACCCAATGACACATCTTCGAGTAAGGAGTCAGGGGCTATAGATAACCTTCTACCTCATTTGCTCTTTGTTTTCTGGTCGATACAGTTATTGAGTAGGGCATAGTAGGCTCAGTTTTTTCTTTATCATTGGAACATGTGAGTTTTTGCACGCATTTACTCGATTGCGCACTTAGCATATCAGTAAACAAAACTAAAAGTGTGGCCATGCCTGAATCTAACAATGAGTAATTCTATCCTGCGTGCATACAAGCATCAGATTGTTAGACATCTAACGCTTAGCGGCCGACGGGAGACGAGACCTCTAGTCAATTCTAGATGCGTTACTCGGCAAGTTCTTGTTTGCTGCAGAGTCTAAGTCACATGGTCGATAAAGGCTTGAAAATGTCGTATAGTGTTCTGCTCAATGTATATGGCGTTTATGTTCTGTATGGCCTCTCTGAGTGTACGCTCGGGGACTAAGTCATTTAACAAAAGTTTTTTCTATCATTGTGTGCAGATATAAATAGGCATGTGTTCAGCCATAAAGCCGCTTACTAAGTGTCTATGAGTGCTAAAATCAGGTTTACATCTACTCATGCTACTCTATTTCATCGACAAGGAAATGGTAGACAAAGCACAATGGACAAGCATATTAATTGGTATTGTCATTAAAAACCACGATAACAAGAAAAGTGTCAATCTTTACATCGGCATGGACAGGCCAAGTGACCCTGGTTGGCGTCAGCATCACCAAGTGATAGCTCCAATCCGTCCACGAACCTCTCGGCTAGGTCTGCGAAGGACTCGATATGGTCGGCAGCTTCGCTCGCCTCGCACGCGAATCCTTCGTCCAGTCCTGGGAAGTCCAGGTTCGGATGATGGCTCTTCACCATGCCAAGTGATAAGACCTTTCCTGCCCAGCAAGCCATGCTTCTATCTCAAGCCAAGACAAGGGCCCAACAACTTATGATGCTCCAAGCCTAGCCCAAGATCAAGCCCAATTTGTTCACGAGTCCAGTTTGGCCCCTAGGAGCAGTCCAATTAAACATGACCATATCTGGGTCATAAGAAGTCTGTTTGAGGTGTTCTTGGACTCTACAGACAAGCCCACAACCATAGCTTTCCAATGGAAGTAGTTTCACATCCAAACTCCTTCTGGATCGACGGGAATCATGAAATTAATATGATGAACAAAATCTGCCAGGTGCTACGGCACCTCCACTTCGGCCCAAAGGTCTTGTACGACCTAGGGTTGCACGGCCACCTCCCTTGCCCTCTTCCTCATATATATTCAGTAGGCGTCGCTATAATAGATGGGTTTTGCTTAGATTACAACTAGACACACTGTCAGTTTTTCGCTGTACATCGGTTTGTGGAACCCCAACTCGTGTGCTTAATATTATTTGTAATTTTAGATTGCATCTTCTATGTTCTTGTTTGTGTTCTCGATTCGCATGCAGGGATAAGCCTTCTTGGCGAGGTCAACCGTGTTTGTGAGTGGTTGATAACAAAAGGAACCATGGTGTAGCGATTGCAGGGTTTGAATCCGTTCTGATTGGAGGCACTGAAGAAGTTGGAAGGTCTTGGACGGTCACCATTGCAGCTTTGCCGGTATGCTTATCAGGATCATCCAGATGAGGAACCGCGATGGCGCCAACCATGTCCAAGGAGGACGATGTCGCCACGGTGGCTTTATCCATAGGACCGCTAGGCGCACCCTTCCTGCAAAAAATAAGAGGGGCTATTTGCCTAAACACCTCTGATGAACTCAAGGAGAGAGTTTATGAAGAGAAAGAGAGGATAACTCATTTCGCCAGTCGGATTTTCGCATGCACATTCGTCTGGATCGGCTTGACTCTGGCGGTTGTTTTCTCAATTGGTACGGCCGGTGGAGGACACGATGCCGGCTGGTCAGTGGCCGACGAGGTAATTTGCAAAGCGAGCAATTGGTGTGAACGGAAGTTCGCTATTACAGGAGACATTGCTCGATAGTGATGATACCTATTCGATTGGTCTAGTCGATGGAGATTCCTCTCGAGGACATGTGCGGAGGAGTCGTCGACCTCTGTAAATTGACCCTCCAGGCGGTTCGCTGATCATCCAACATTTGTTGAATTATATCAGGAGTGATCTCATAGCATCCAAGCGAGCGATTAAAGGATACCAGTCAGATGGACACGCTGACGAAGTTCGAGCCCGCTTGACAGGTCGATGGAGTGTTGTAGACGCCGACCTCCTCGTTTTAGGAGAATCGGCCGTCTCTTGAGCCGTTTCACCTCTGCTTGGATCAATGACAGGCGATGAATCATCCAAGGAAGGTTCAAGGCTGGTAGGGACGTCGTCATCCAGGCTGATGACTCCCTCGATTGGCTTACTGACATCATCATCGAACTTGGCCTCCTGAGGAGATGTTAGGTCAAAGCAGACAATAGATGCACGAGCGATGCAAAGATGTCTCTGGTAGAACACTCACCTCTGGCCGAGGATTGGCAAGTGAGTAAGAGTCGACGCCGCAAGCAGCCATGTTCTGAGCCTTGAAACATCTTGCTTAGCCTAGAGGAGATGTTCGAGTCTGTCAAATCTGGCAAGAAAGCACATCAGTTCGCTACTCATCGACTAAGTTGGAAAACAAAAGTATTGTAAATGCTTACTTTCAGGATTGTCCCTAGTGGCATCATAGACCTCGGACTTGTCCCAAGCCAAGTGGTCCCAGCACTTCAGTGGGCTCGATTGGCGCACGAAGAAATCTCTAGCGACGTGCCACCCAGTTAGCCCGATCTTCCTCAGCTCCTCGATCTTCCGGATGTAATAAGCATTACGGACGATCGAAGGAGGGACTTTCGTCCAGAGGTCAATCGAATTGGGGAGAAGTGGTCGATAAGTTAGAGGGTAGTTCACGGTGTCCGAAGAGGTGATGTAAAACCACCGCTTTTTCTAGTCTGACTACCAGGAAGAAGTAACAGGAACAGGAATATACGAACTCGACACACCGCTGCGGAGGTGGATACCAACACCCCCAACAGCATCATTCTTCATCGCCCTCTTCAAGCTATAGAAGTGGCGGAACAGATTGAGACTTGGGCTGATGCCCAGAAAAGCCACGCAAAGGTGCAAAAACACGCTGAGCATTTTGATTGAATTGGGGCTCATGTGAAAAAGCTGGATTTGATACAAATCAAGGACTCATCGAAGAAACTGAATGGGGGGAAAGCTTAGTCTGCAGCAGAAGAAGGCCTCTAAAATGACGATCTCATCCTCATTCGCGGGGGTGGGATAGAGTTCACCTTGAGACGGCCTCCAGTGGAAGATGTCCCGCAAAGGGACGAAGCCGTCCTTCTCCAAGTCAGCAAGACACTTCTCCATCATGACCGACTTTTGCCACACCTTTTCGAGGGCCTCTGAAGGACCATGTGGAGGTCCATCCATGTTTGTGATGAGTATTTGACTTTATTTGAGCAAGGTGTGCTCAAGTTTGAGTTTGATTTGGATTGATTTTCAAAATGAAGCAATTTGAGTTGTCTCTGCCAGGAGTGGCAGTACCGGTCGTATGGACGCGGTAGTGATGACTTGGATGGTTTATTGCACATCTTTGTGGGCATTGCTATGTTAGGAGTTTCCTTGTCTTTGATGGTTGCAGAGCGACGGTGCTAGGTCATGGTGAGGCGAAGGATGACCGGGACTAGGCGAGGAGCGTCGGAGGTCCAGACGGTTGGGAGATCGCCGGAAGATGATCGGAGATGGAGTCCGGGCAAGTCAAGAAGACAAGGAAAGGAGTTGATGCTAGCTAGATGCCGCGTGGATCAATGAGGGCCGTCGGATTGAGGTCTAGTTGATAGGTTAGCGGGTCTAGGTAGTATGCTTTGAAAACCGTGCAAAAAACCCGGTATGTGTGTGGGTTTTGGGTTAGCCATTGCATGGCTGTGTGTGTGGGTTAATCCTAGCCCTTAGATGAGTGCTCTAGGGTTGAGGGACTCATCCAAGGGTGGTAGGTGGCCCAAGAGTAGTATAAATAGGGGTGAAGGGTAGCCTCCTTCCCTTGAAGGTGTTGAGGTTTTGATGCTCATTTGAGCTTTGCCCACATGAATGTGAGGCTTTGTAACCTCCCTTCCAGAAATGAAAGTTTTATTCATCCACCTCTGAATTTATTTTATGATTTACATTATGTCTTTACTTTACGCAATTTAAATTCAGCATTTACTTTCCGCAATTACATTCCCGCAATTTACTTTCAAGTAATTTGGATTTGCCTCCCCTCCTTCTAAATGCTGCTGTTCTTGGATGTTTTGAGTATGTTCATATGGTTTTACATCTCTTTTGCACTCTTGGATTGAGTAGAGAACATCTTTTCTTTCAAGTTCCAACTTTGTTCTGAACTTGTTCTTCGCGCAGCAGTCAGTTTATGATTTTTGTAAAAATCTAGAAAAATCATTTTTGAGTGATTATTGTTGGAGGAGGTGCGGGACTCTGATATCCGCCTGCAGAAAAATTTTGGAGTTCACTTGTTGTACCGTTTGGGCGCCATGAGGTGAAAACCGAGCCCCAAACGTTCTGCTCGAAGTTCTTGACCAGACTGTGTTCTTTGATTTTTCGTGTTTTTTCTGTAAGGCTTTTTGAGGAGAAATTTGGTGGAGTTCTTCAAGACTCCGATTCTCACAGGGAGAAAAAGTCTCAAAATTTTGTGAGCTACAGAAACCCACCAACCTCCTGTGCAAATTGAGGACAAGTTCTGGGAATTCTGTTTTTGCTTTTCTGAAAGTGACTTTTGTGATTTGAATTGATGTCCTTTCTAAAAGCAAGAGTTTGAATTGATTCCTCTTTATCTTGGACACTAGACAACCAGGATTGTGACTCAAAATCCCCACATATTTTATGGTACTTATCCATGCAAGCTTGGGGTACACATAGTTGTCTAGTTTTTCGGTTTTTCACAATTCCTTTTGGCGATCTTGTCGAGGTTTTTGTTGGAGTATTTTGGGGGAATTTTTATTTGCGACCATTCACCCCCCCTCTGTTCGCCATTTCGGTCCTTCAATTGGTATCAGAGCCGGTTCTGCTCTTTCTAGATCTTGACCGGTCTCAAGAGCCATGGCAACGGACAAATATTCCACCAAGCCTCCCATCTTTAATGGAGTTGATTTTCCTTTTGGAAATCCGGATGGAGTCATACATCACGCCGGGCTACGATATGGCGAAGGTGAAACTCCCGTATGAGGTTCCTCTGGCGATGAAAATGTCACGGCCATCAATATGGTTGACGTTGAGGCGAATGCTAAGGCAAGGAACATTCTCATACAGGGTCTTAGCCGTGGTGAGTATGATAGGATTTCTCACCTTCGCTCCGCTCACGAGATTTGGGTAACCCTCGATGCTTACCATGAGGGCTCTACTCAAATCAAGACTGTGAGGCAGAACCAGTTCAAGCGCGAGTACAACAAGTTTGATCAACGCTACCGGTGAGAGTCTCGACGAGTGTTTTGGTCGGTTTACAAAGATTTTGAGCGACCTCCGAGCAGTTGGTTGCATATACCCTGACTCGGACAATGCTCGGCATTTCTTGACCGCACTCGACCTTCGGGTTTGGGAGATGAAGGTGACCACCATCAAGGACACCACCGACTTATCGACTCTGACTCTTGACGGGCTTTATTCCCGCCTCAAGACTCATGAGATCGATGTCGTCTCTCGGAAGACGAAATCTCGATCGATGGCTTTGGTCACCGATCCCATTGGATCTTCTTCTTGATCCTTCTATTGGTTTCTCTCTTTCCGCCCTTTGCGAGCTAGCGATGACCAATCGGAAAAATTTCGAAAAATGAGCTTGCTCTTCTCGCCGCAAGTTTTCTCATGCATACAAGAGGGTGAGAGAGAGAAGAGAGGTGGCATGATCACCGCTTGAGTGTGGTGGCCCCAACCACATTCGGCGAACTGTCCCAAGCCGGAGAAGGGCAAGAACGACGTTGGCGGTTCGGGCAAGAACGACTACACCGACAAGAACCGCAACAAGAAGCCTCCGGTTCGTGAATCGGCGCACGAGAAGAAGTACCGCAACTTCTCCAAGAACAAGAAGCTCTTCCACCGCGTCCTCGCCGCTTGACGACATCAACCTCTCCGACACGGAGACATGGAGCGACGAGGCGAGGATGATCCGCAAGAGAAGAAAGGCGGCGACTTCTCGGCATGTGCTTCATGGCCGACACCAACGACATCAGCGACTCGAGCTCTACAAATGACTCGGACGAGGTACCCTCCTATGACCAGCTCAACGAAGCTTTACGCAAATTAGGAAAATTTCATGCTAGAGCTAGAGCTAGGTGTACGGAGCTTGAGAAGGAAGTAGGTACCTTGACTCGGAGTTAGCTTCACTTAGATCTTCTCCTCCCGAGTCACCGATGATTGCTCTTTGTGTGATGCTATTCTTGTGGAGTTGGAGAACCTAAGGACCATACATGATAGTGTGCTTGTTGAACTTGATGGTCTTAGGTTGAAGAATGCTAGCACTAGTTACATTGATGCTATTCTGTTGAGGCTAGTTTTCTTCATGCTCACTCCACTCCATCATGCTCTAATTGCCCTAAATTGCTTGCAAATTGATGCCATGAGCGAACACCTTAGGAAGCTTTCACTAGAAACAATGAACTTGAATCACATGCTTCTAAGGACCCAAATACTCATGTGAGGGTAAGCAATTAAAACTTGACAATGAAACCACAGAATGTCAAGTGTGCTAAACTTGCTAAGGACTTACTAGATAAGTCACAAAAATATTGCTTATGATGTCTTGAGATTGTGGGGACTTGGATAAAATCCATGTCGAGCTTAGGAAGAAATTAGAAGACCAAGCCCATAGAATTAGAGATGCTCCTTGCGTTTCTTGTGAGGCCCTCAAGATTGAGGCAGCCGTCTTTGAGGAGAAAAATGCACGTCTTGAGAGAGCTCATCTTTACGGTTCTTCTTCCTCTCCTTCCCCTGTTCTTCTTGTGCTTCTTTCTTCCGAGATTGCCAGTATCTTATGAGCACTCTCGAGAAGTTTGTTGGAGGCAAGAAGAAGCTCAATCTTATTCTAGACCAATCCAAGATTAGTAGATTCAATCAAGGTCTAGGATTTGATCCTTGAGCACGCTCGGCGCATCCTCCCACCATTGTGCGCGGCTCCAAGAGTGGTGAGATTGTGGTAGCTCCCTGAGTGAGTACCACCGTGTTTAGGTCTCACTGGGTTGTCCATAGGACTTGACTGTAAGGGTGTTACTCCTATTGCTTCGCCTCTAGCAAGGCGAAGTACACATGCACCTTCAGTAGAAGGATGGTCACCTAGTAGATTTACGCTTGGCGCGCCAAGATCACTCGGCTTGAGCGTGTTGTCGCTCTTAGGGGTATTCAGGTCATCCCGCACTTTGAGTGCTCCTAAGACACACCTTGCTTCTAGACGAAGTTAGAGAGTCGCTTTTTTTGGGCGGCGTCCGTGACTTGGTTTTCATGCTAGTTCTTCGAGTTTTAGTCCCGAGCTGTTCAGAGTCGATCTTTCCGCCGTCCTCTTGATATTCCTCGTTTTCCCATCGAGGTAGATATCGTGGCGTGAGGTGTTTTCGGTAGGAGATCCAGCGCCTTCTCGGGATGGTCGGCTTTTGCACCACGGCGTGCCAACCCGCTTTGACTCTAGATTATCTACGAGTTGCTCTGATCGTGTGAGAGTTGAGCGTCGAGAGACACTCGAGTCGATCTTCTTCGTGGTGGGTACTGAGGTTGTCGTATGGTTGATATTGGGTTCCTAAGTCTTCACTCTATCCCATCTTGAGTCATCTTTCTCTCTTGTGTCTTGATCGGTTAAATCGGATGGGGAAGGGCGATGTTTGGATTGTTGACTCGGTTGTTCTCGCCATATGACCGGAGATTCTCGTTGGTTCTCTTCCTAGTCCGAGCCCCGGTGATGAGTTAATCACTTTTGGGGATGCATCTTGAGTAGAGTCATTGCTAAAGGTACCATCTACATTAACCAAAATTTCATTCTTAAAGATGTTGCCTTAGTAAGTAAGTCGCAATACAATCTGCTCTCTGCTTCTCACTTATCGATGACTCTTTCGAGGTAAGCTTCAAGAGTAATGCTGTAGAATCCTTGATTCATCGGGAGGGTTAGTTCTATGGATTTCTAGATTTGGGAGAGTCTTTCGTGCTGATTTTTCTCGCTTCTTCCGAGACTCTCTTCGATGTTTGATTGCTTCGAGTCCCGTGATCTCTCCTTCCGCATAGGAGACTTGGTCACATTGGTTTTGATCATTTGACCGAGTTAGCGCCACGATCTCATTCGGGTTTGCCCAAACTCAAGATGGTCAAAGACTTAGTTTGCTCTCCTTGCCGACATGGCAAGATGGTTCTCGCTTCTCATCCTCCGATCCACCGTAGTGATGACCGATGCACCGGGACAGCTTTTACATATGGACACCGTTGGTCGGCTAGAGTGCAATCAAGCAGGAGGAAGTGGTATGTTCTTGTCATCGTTGATGATTTTTCTAGATTCTCTTGGGTATTCTTCATGGCCTCGAAGGATGAGACTTTTCTCACTTCGTGGGTTTGATCAAGAGGTTGTCTATTGAGCTCCCGGTGCATTACGAGCTATCTGCATGATAATGGCACGGAGTTCAAGAATTCCTACTTTGAGAGTTTTTGTGTGGAGTCTGGTTTAGAGCATCGCTTCTCTTCTCCCTACGCCTCCTCGTGAGAATGGCGTAGTGGAAAGGAAGAACAGGACCACGGTTGAGATGGCGGGACGATGCTAGACAGTCTGAAGACTCTAGGAAGTTTTGGGTGAGGCTATAGCTCTTGCTTGCCATGTTTCTAATCGCGTGTTTTGAGAGCACATTTGCATCGCACTTCTTATGAGTTGAGGTATGGGCGAAAGCCCGGTGTGTCTCATTTTCGCGTTTTGGTTGCAAGTGTTTTATCTTGAAGTCCAGTAACCTAGATAAGTTTGAGTCTCGCTCTTACGATGGTATCTTTCTAGGTTACTCGACTTCTTCTCGTAGCTATAAGTGCAGGTGTTGATGCGCATAGGATCATAGAGACCGTGATGTGACCTTCGATGAGGCTAGCCGAGAGCTAGACACGATGTTTGAGCTCTTCTTATCCCTCCGAGACCATCTTTGTAGAAGATGAGGATGATGGTGTTCCACCGGATCCAGTTCCTCTATACCCGAGGTGCCTCCTGTTTCCATTTCGCACCTCGAGTGACCACCCTTGCCTTCCGACTCTCCTTGGCCGAGTGGCTCTGCTCCTACCTCTTACGTGCATGAGGTAGAGGCCACTCGCTTCGGTCCTCCCGTCATATCCAGAAGCTCATCCACCGATCGGATCATTGGTGATCTGTTTGAGCGTCACTCGCTCAAAATCAGGTTTGTCCAGCTGCCTCCACTCGCCTTCGTTGCCTCCTTTGAGCCGAAGATGTTTCTCATGCATTATCCGATGAATCGTGGATTAATGCTATGCATGAGGAACTTGAGAACTTTGAGAGGAACAAGGTATGGCAGCTTGTCGAGCCCCATCCGGTCATAATGTCATTGGGACCAAGTGGGTGTTCAAAAACAAGCAGAGTGAGGATGGGGTTGTCATTCGCAACAAGGCTAGGCTAGTTGCAGGGGTTTTTCTCAAGGTTGAGGGTCTTGACTTTGAGGAGACCTTTGCCCTCGTAGCTAGACTAGAGGCTATTAGGATCCCGCTTGCATTCTCTGCATCCCAAGGCTTCAAGCTCTATCAAATGGATGTCAAGAGTGCATTCCTCAATGGCTATATTGAGGAAGAGGTTTATGTCAAACAACCTCCGAGTTCGAGAACCCCAAGTTTCCGAGTCATGTATACAAGCTCTCCAAAGCTTTGTATGGACTCAAGCAGCCCCAGAGCATGGTATGAGAGGCTCAAGTCTTATCTTCTCACCATGACTTCAAAATGGGCATAGTAGACAAAACTCTGCTCATCGACACCATGAGTCTCATTTTCTTCTTGTCCGTTTATGTGGACGATATCATTTTGGTGGCTCGTCTCATTCGCTTGTGTCTCAGTTTTACGAGGTGATGAGCACTGAGTTTGAGATGAGTATGATGGGCGAGTTGAGCTACTTTCTTGGCTTCCAAATCAAGCGGACTGGAGGGTACTTTCTTGCATCAAGGCAAATATACCCGTGACCTCTGAGGCGCTCGACATGTCGATGGGAAGCGGTGATGACTCCTATGGCCACCACTGCTGTCCTCGAGCCCGATGAGGATGGTGAGCCTGCGATCAAAAGGAGTTTGAACATGATCGGCTCCTCTTGTATCTCACCGCTTGAGGCCGGACATACATTTTCTTTGTGTGTCTGTGCGCTCGATTTCAAGCTTCTCCTCGCGCCTCTCACCGCCAGGCGGTCAAGCGCATCTTCAAGTACCTTCGTGCTACCACTGATTATGGTATTTGGTACTCTTCATCTTCTTGTCTATCTCTTAGAGCTTTTTCCGATGCCGACTTTCTTTGGTCAGGATAGATAGGAAAAGCACTTCGCACTTGCCAATTCATTGGCACTTCTCTTGTTTCTTGGTCATCTAGGAAGCGATCGGAGTTGCATAGTCCACCGAGGCCGAGTATGTTCTTTGCAGGCCGATTCTTTGTAGCTAAGTGCTCTGGATGAGATCGACCTTACGGGACTATGGGTTAGAGATAGAGAGTGTGCCACTTTTCTCGTGACAACACTTCAGCTATTTGCATTGCTAAAAACCATTGCAACATTCGGACCAAGCACATTGATATTAGATATCACTTCCTTAGAGACCATGTGGAGAAGGGAGATATCGCGCTTGATTCGTAGAGAGTGACCTTGATTAGCCGATATTTTCACCAAGCCTTTGGATAGCTCAGTTTGTTGCCTTGAGGAGTGAGCTTGGAGTCGTGAGCCCTTCGCCTTTCGTGAGGAGGAGCTGGTTTGTATATTATGTATTATATGTTTTCTTCCAGCTTTTCTTTTCTTTTCTTTGTGTTTCTTTTGGGTGACTTTGGGCTTGTTTTCTTGAGTTGAGTTCACTCACTTAGACTTCGGCATGCCTTGCATTGACCTCTTATCTTGTGCTTTAGGTTGCTATCATGCGTGATTAGTCATTCTCTCTTCTCTCTAGGTTGAGTTCCCTCACGCCTTATAAGTCTAGCGGTATTGGGCCTCCAGGTAGACGAGGTGCTGTGTGCACTCCTTAGTTGGGATCTAGAGTCGCTTCCTATGTCATCCACTGGGAAGATAAGAGCGAGTCCGAGCGTAGTGAGTCTCTTCTATCTTTTCTATGCTCTATAGCCATCCAGTTTTGCGCTCGACTTCTTCTCCTCATTATGTTTTTCTCGTTGTTATTGAGTTCATTGGGTCTTCTTTATGCCTAATCTTGATAATAACTCATTTTTAACCAGATTTGAGCTTAAAATTGATTCATTTGTTGAGGGGAGTTTGGGAATCTGTTCATGCATTGCATTTAGACTGCATTTTCATTTTATGAGCTTTGTCTATTATGCAATTGATTTCTTCTTCATGCTATACACCATGCTACATCATTTGAAGAAAATCACTAGCTTAGGTATGTCCAAGTTCATTTAACTTGCTAAGCTTAAAAATGAAATAAGCCTTAAATGAAAAACTTGATGAAACTTGTTGCTTTTACTTGCTAGGTTTCTTCTCTAGAGGTTTGTGCCATAATTTGAGAAATTTAGGAGTTCTCTAGAGTCCCTATAGCAACTTGGGTGAAACTAGTTTGATCCATGCTAGAGTCCTTCAATTGCTCATGAATCGTTGTGCTAAAAATGAAAATTAAACAAAATTGACTCTTCTTGTGCACATTCGACTCAACACCTTGTATTCACAAGACCGCTTCCCATTGCACTTGGGATGAACTTGGAATACATCGTGTTTGACCTAGACCATCCTCTTAAGAGTTCATCTTGAGATGGTCGCATACGGCTTGAGTCAATTGGTTGTCAAAAGAAAATGCAAATAAATTAAAAACAAAGACATATGTGGGTAAAGAATGCAAATAATGTCAAACATTTGCACCCCGCTATGTCTTGTATGATGATAAATCAAAATTTGCATTAAGTGATAAATGAGCCCGAAGGACCTTGTATGCTCTTCTAGATTCCCCAACGTGTTGAGTAGGTTGAACTCTAGGTTTTCCTTTTGATCCTTAGAGTGGCTATTCTTCTATTTTTGAAACTAAAGCTAAGTGTTGCACTTGTCAAATCTTGATAAAAATTAAATATTCAAAACTAAGCTTGTATTTGCACTTGGACATGTCTTAGACTAGTCTAATCTAAAAATTGACTAGCTTGGTGTAATATCTTGTCATTTTGATCAATTGGATAATCTTCAAAGCTCTTTCGATTGCATTTCATGCATACATAAAAAAATTGATGCCTATATTGCCAAAAGGGGAGAAAACGTAGAAAAGGCATCACTAAAAGATAAAAATGTGAATGCTTATTTGGTTATTATGATCTTTGTAAAACTATGCTACTACTTCTGTTGGATCATAATCTCATAATCACATTTGACATGTTTAGTTGGATTTTAGAGTTTTTGTTGAAAACTTGCTCTTTCGTAAATTTAACTCTAAAATCTAAATTCCTCTTTGTCAACTTGGTCATGGTTCTAATTTCTATATTTGGACCAAGTTTGACTTTGCAACTAAAAATTGCTTTCTTCTTCATTTTCTTCAAACTCAAATTTATGCCTTTTTGTGTGGTTTGTCGATATACTCATCAAGGGGGAGATTGAAGGACCATGTGGAGGTCCATCCATGTTTGTGATGAGTATTTGACTTTATTTGAGCAAGGTGTGCTCAAGTTTGAGTTTGATTTGGATTGATTTTCAAAATGAAGCAATTTGAGTTGTCTCTGCCAGAGTGGCGATCTGCAGTCGTATGGACGCTTGTAGTGATGAGTTGGATGGTTTATTGCACATCTTTGTGGGCATTGCTATGTGAGGAGTTTCCTTGTCTTTGATGGTTGCAGGCGACGGTGCTAGGTCATGGTGAGGAAGGATGGCCGGGACTAGGCGAGGAGCGGAGGTCCAGACGGTTGGGAGATCGCGGAAGATGATCGGAGATGGAGTCCGGCAAGTCAAGAAGACAAGGAAAGGAGTTGATGCTAGCTAGATGCCGCGTGGATCAATGAGGGCCGTCGGATTGAGGTCTAGTTGATAGGTTAGCGGGTCTAGGTAGTATGCTTTGAAAACCGTGCAAAAAAACCCGGTATGTGTGTGGGTTTTGGGTTAGCCCTTGCATGGCTGTGTGTGTGGGTTAATCCTAGCCCTTAGATGAGTGCTCTAGGGTTGAGGGACTCATCCAAGGGTGGTAGGTGGCCCAAGAGTAGTATAAATAGGGGTGGAGGGTAGCCTCCTTCCCTTGAAGGTGTTGAGGTTTTGATGCTCATTTGAGCTTTGCCCACATGAATGTGAGGCTTTGTAACCTCCTTCCAGAAATGAAAGTTTTATTCATCCACCTCTGAATTTATTTTATGCATTTACATTATGTCTTTACTTTACGCAATTTAAATTCAGTATTTACTTTCCATAATTACATTCCCGCAATTTACTTTCAAGTAATTTGGATTTGCCTCCCCTCCTTCTAAATGCTGCTGTTCTTGGATGTTTTGAGTATGTTCATATGGTTTTACATCTCTTTTGCACTCTTGGATTGAGTAGAGAACATCTTTTTTTTCAAGTTCCAACTTTGTTCTGAACTTGTTCTTCGCGCAGCAGTCAGTTTATGATTTTTGTAAAAATCTAGAAAAATCATTTTTGAGTGATTCTTGTTGGAGGAGGTGCGGGACTCTGATATCCGCTTGCAGAAAAATTTTGGTGTTCACTTGTTGTACCGTTTGGGCGCCATGAGGTGAAAACCGAGCCCCAAACGTTCTGCTCGAAGTTCTTGACCAGACTGTGTTCTTCGATTTTTCGTGTTTTTTCTGTAAGGCTTTTTGAGGAGAAATTTGGTGGAGTTCTTCAAGACTCTGATGCTCACAGGGAGAAAAACTCTCAAAATTTTGTGAGCTACAGAAACCCACCAACCTCCTGTGCAAATTGAGGACAAGTTCTGGGAATTCTGTTTTTGCTTTTCTGAAAGTGACTTTTGTGATTTGAATTGATGTCCTTTCTAAAAGCAAGAGTTTGAATTGATTCCTCTTTATCTTGGACACTAGACAACCAGGATTGTGACTCAAAAATACCCACATATTTTATGGTACTTATCCATGCAAGCTTGGGGTACACATAGTTGTCTAGTTTTTCGGGTTTTTCACAATTCCTTTTGAGCGATCTTGTCGAGGTTTTTGTTGGAGTATTTTGGGGGAATTTTTATTTATGACCATTCACCCCCCCTCTGTTCACCATTTCGGTCCTTCAGCCTCATCCTTGAAAGACGCCTTGGTTTTCTCAATTTTCTTCTCCGGTGACGCGGCGACTCCGGCACTGGACGAAGGGGCAGAGGCTATTGAGAGAAATCTAGGGTGAATTCCCTAAAGGTGGTAGCGCTACGGCTTCAGGAGCGCGACGGAGGCTTCGAGAGTAAGTTGGAGGCAAAAAAGAGAGAATGGCTACACTTCCAGGTATGGGAATTTATATACCAAAATTCTCTCTCCTAGCAAACGGTTCATTCCCCATGGCATGACATCTCGATTGGCGCGAAAGGCGGAATGATGACGTTGCTACACCCCTCTTGTCGTTGCAGACGAGAGCAAAAAATGCTCAACTGCCCAACGTTTAGATTATTTGAATTTCTAACTCTGATCAGAGTCGAGTCGATAAGTCGACATCGAGTAACTTGCGGTTACCCTGTGGACTCGATACGGGCTGATGGCAGGGTGCTCGACCTAGCACATCCCTACTCAATACTTAGCGATTCCCAATCTACTCGAATCGTTCGGCTACAAGCAAGCAAGGCATTACTCGACCAAGCGAGGCTTTGGCAGTAATCGACCAAGCGCTTAAGTAGACCCTCCGCTGAACAAAGTTCGGGGGCTACTGTCGAATATCTAAACATGGGGCATGTGTACACTGAGGATACGTGAAGTTTATGTCCTAACGACATGCATAAATTCTGGATATCACGGGTCCAATTCTGAGGGATAAGATATGCGTGGAAAGGATAACTCCACATTAGGAAGGACACAATCATGTTCTCGTCACGAGGAAACCAACTCTAGTACGCCTGATATTCAAGGAAGTTTGGATATGCTGTGAAGATCACACGACGATGGATTCCACATCGGCTACGATCTGGTACTCCAAACCGACTACAACTCGACTTGAGGCCAGGCTACTCGGACTATATAAGGCCGGGGGTAGGGTTCCTCAAGGGAGAGGGGCGATTCTTAAGCATTAGGAAGCAATTAGCGACCAAGCAAGAAGCTATTTAGCATAGAGAGCCTAGAGCCGACGAAGCCTATTTCGTCATCCTCTAGCATAGCATAGCCTTAGCCTAGGAGAAATCCTCATTGTAACTTGGGCTAGACATATTGCTCTGTACTTTGTTCATCAACTCCATAGATCCTCCATACAGGAGTAGGGTATTAACCCTTCAAGGGGCACGAACCTATCTACATCTGGTGTCCCTGATTTCGTGCTTGACTCTGCTCACGCGAAAGTACCTGAAGTATAAATTTTATTGTCGATCTCTAACCTTCGACAAGATTTTTACAAGAGCCGTTTTCTGCAGGTTGAGATGGAGTGTCTTTATGGAGAGCGCAAGGGAGGATTTGCCACTGAGCTTTGGAGGATGCTACAGTTGTTGGGTGGCTTTGATCGTCCTATCTACCATGGTACCAACTGGATCGTGAGCGGGAAGGTACGAGGTACAATTTGCAAGGTCACGGTCTATGCCAGGGTCAACACGATAGGAAGTCGCCCCGTCAACATCTCCATGAGAAGAGAAACATTCGAAGCTGGGATTCAGGAGGCCGCTCACCTTGCACTTCGTCGTTTTGCCCGTGACTACGCAATAGAATTGGAGTCTACCGTGTTCAAGTACTATCCTAATGTTAGCGCCGTCACTGAAGACAGGATCAAGAGAGAGGAGGATGCAACCACCATCCATCTTACACATCTTGTCGCCGCACATGAGAACCTCACAAAGACAACTAATCAAGAGCTTACCGAGGTATATGAGGCATTGGAGAAGGCCGAAAAGGATCTTCGAGAGGCTAGGAGGATGGCTTTTGAGAGGATAGCCGAGCTGGAGGAGGCTCTCTACCTCAGGGAGGAGGTAGATGAGTTGGAGGAGTCCGAGGAGGATTCGGAGGAGCTTGTGCCAGAGCTTGAGAGTTAGTAATCAGTGTCACCAACGAGACCCCCGTCCATTGGAACAAGTTCGCCCTGATGCCGCATCATCCGTCGGAGTGTCCACCCGGAGGTCCGCACCTAGGATGGCTTAGTGACTTGGTAGAGTATTGAGTTTAGTTGTAGTGGTGACTCAAGTATATGAGTCGCATGAGTCTAAGTTTAGAGTATTGCCATTAGTCGATTAGTAATGCTTGTTAGGTTAATGAGAGTTTTAATGGTCTTTTTGAGTGTGTAGTATGCGTTGCATTGCCCTCAAGCACTTGTGAGCAGCCATACCAAGTATTAAATAAAGTAAATATATTTGAAGTTTGGGTTTAAAACTTTTCACCCGCATTAGTTTTTATATTACTTGTCTATGCTATTTCCCTCTTTTCTCTAAACCTTGGAGTGATCAGCAAATGGTTCAACTCGCGGAAACAACGGAGCTGGTGGAAGTGGAAGCCGTCAGAATGAAAACTGGAATGAGTACAACGGAGCTGCGAGGCGTACTCATTAAGGTTGACCATATGGTTGTCCAACAGTTATATTTAATATTGATGAAGACTTTATTATGTTGCCGTTGAGTATGATTGTGATATTCATCAATATTGAGCCTGTGTGCACTAGCGTGATCCTGGACTAGTGCGAAATACACAGAGGGTCCAACAAGAGATCAGCAACATTTGAATCAGTGTGCGCTTTGCATACCTTTACATCTCCTTTATCCACAATCTCATGAATAAGATGATAGCGCTGGAGTATGTGCTTGGACTTTTGATTCGACCTTGGCTTCTTAGCCTACACAATGCCTCCACTATTATCGCAATAGAGATTCACTAAGCTAGAGGCACTTGGGACCATACCTAGTTCAGAAACAAATTTCTTTATCCAAACAACATCCTTTGCAGCTTCAGAAGCCGCAATGTACTCAACCTCCATTGTAGAATCAGCAATTGTATCTTGTTTGGAAATTTTTCAATTCATTACCCCTCCATTCAAAATGTATACAAATCCATATTGCAAACGATAATCATTCTTATCAGTTTGGAAGCTTGCATTGGTGTAACCATTTACAGAGAGATTTTCCTCACCTCCATAAACTAGGAACACATCCTTATTCCTTCTCAAATACTTAAGAATATTTTTAACTGTTGTCCAGTGACCTTCACTTGGATCAGACTGATATCTGCTTGTAACAAATAGAGCATTTGATACATTGGATCGAGTACATAACATGGTGTACATGATAGATCCAGTGGACAAAGCGTATGGAATCTTACTGATACGGTCTCGCTCATCAGTAGTCGAAAGACCCTGAGTCTAGCTAAACTTATTCCATGTGATATAGGCAAGAACCCCTTCTTGGCATCCTGCATGTTGAACCGATTTAACACCTTGTCAATATAAGTACTCTGGCTTAATCCAATTTGCATTTTCTCTATATCTCTATAGATCTTTATGCCCAAGATATATATTGCTTCTCCTAAGTCCTTCAAAGAAAAACTATTTTTCAGTGAGGCCTTAACAAATTTCAGCATGGGAATGTCATTCGTAGTCAATAATATGTCATCCATATACAAGATGAGAATTACAAGTGTGTTCCCACTAACTTTCTTGTAAACACAAGGTTTTTCTACGTTCTTGGTGAAGCCAAACTTTTGACTACCTCATCAAAACCAATATTAAAACTCTGAGATGCTTGTTTCAATCCATAAAAGGATTTATGAAGTTTACATATTTTACTAGCATTCTTCGGATCGACAAAACCCACAGGCTGTGTCATGTACACATCCTTACGTAGGTTTCCATTAAGGAAAGCCTTTTTGTCATCAATTTGCCATATCTCATAATCAAAATATGCAGCAATAGCTAGAATGATCCGTATAGATTTAACCAACGCTACCGGTGAGAAATTATTGCCATAGTAAACTCCTTGAACTTGTTGAGACCCCTTCGTGACAAGTAGAGCTTTGTAGATGTCAACATTTCCATCCATATCAATCTTCTTCTTATTGACCCATTTACATGAAAAGGAACGCGGTATGCTACGCTAGCAAAAAAAAAAAATCTACCGCGAACCCAGAAAGCTACTCGCAAGAAGGGGATCATAGATAAGATTACCACTAGACGCGCAGTTGCGGAATCCTTCGCGCGTCGATGTAGTGGATCGTCCTCGCCGCAGTCGTTGCGTCGATGTAGTGGATCGTCCTCGCCTTGCCGTGGATCATCCTCCCACGCCCTTGCCGCGGCGGCGTCACCGCAGTAGTCCACACGTCCAGAGATGGAACACCGTGCGTCGGTGTGCAAGCACCTGGTCGCTCGGCAGGGGCAGCGAGAGGAGTAGGCTAGGGTTTCGAGTGAATCACTCCTAAACCGTGGGAAAGCACACCCTGCGCCCTCCCTCCTCCCCTCATTATATAGCCATGAGATGAAACCCTAAACTGGGGCCCATCAGCGTGCTATGCCCACGAGGTTCATTAATTACGGATCCAATCCAAATTAATGCGTCCCAGCCCATTAAGTGTGTGACCCTGCAGGTTCACGTACGTTTGGACGTGGATTCGGAAAACTCCTTTTCAATCCAATAGTTGGTAGTGGCTTCTTGCAAAGTATACCAACTCCCAAACATACTATGATCAAATCGGACAGAACCTATCAAAAGTACTCATGTAATAATCCCTTTGCCAAGTATATGATGATTGATCTCAAGGCGAGAAGCATGTCATCCTTTGATGATTCAATCCATCTCTCGTATCCGTGATATATTAATAAGTTGTGATTGACTCCTCAATCACGGCATGGCCATGCACTTCCTTAATCATATCACACGAGTGGCCTTGTCATATATCTCCGTTTCATTGGAGTGGCAAATTCCATCTTGACTGCTCACTTCCCTCTACACGTTTCATAGTAAACATGAAAGCTACCTTTATAACTATCCGGTTAGGAAGTAGTGTTTGATAGCCCCAAGGAAAACTATTACACATGTAGGGAATATGACAATCTCAGGTCTAAGGATCATACATCTACTAGGTATGAGATACACTTATGACACATAAGAATGAAACATTCTCGCAGTGTCCCATTGCGGGTCTATCTAACCCATGTTCTTCAACATGCGTCCACAATGTATAGATGATATCTCCGTATCCCATGATCTATGAAGCATGATCATCGATCACTACATGTGCTGATCTATTCATCGTTGTCCTATACGATGATATCCGATCAGAGATATTTATCGAATTACATCATTAAGTAAAGAGCTTCATAAGCAAGTCACATACTTGTTGATCAATACAATGATATACATTCATTGGACCAATAATCATATTATTATTCATAAACATAGTCATGTTACAATCATCTAAATGATTGCCTCAAGGGCATAACACTAACATTACATTCGATGGTTTTAACACCATCAGGCGGATCAACCAGGTTCTAAAACTGATTATCACCCATGGATCTATCTCGGATCTCATGGCTCTGTGTCAAATCTTAGAGTCTATGTCCATCATCACTTCCTTATAAGTGGTAGGCTCAACGCTGTCCAACAACAATATATCGCATGAATACTGAGTAGGTACTTTGTGCAGCCTATTTGACCCACTTGGTATTAGTGCCCTCCTTAACCAATGTTCCTCCAACTGGAGTTTTCTCGACCACGGGTTTCTCAACCAGATTCTCTCTGACAAGAGTGTCTCCAATCAAGTCCTCACCGAGTGGAGTCACTCGAACTTTTTCGAGTTGCACTTTTCTTTCACTTGCCTTTCATGAGAGAAACTATTTCTCTAGAAAGATACCATTCCGAGTGACAAACACTTTGCCCCTTTCTTGGTTGTAGAAGTAATATCCTAATGTTTCCCTAGGATATCCCATGAACATAAACATCACAACCCCAAGTTTTCATAAAAGACAAACCGGGACTCTTCCTGGTCCACATCTCATGTGGTTTCTTATCTACAAATTTAGATGATACCCTGTTTAGTCTGAAAGCTACAGTGTAACATCAAAAAATTTGAGTTTTGGAATGTTTGAATTCGAAATTTAACCATTCGCAATTTTTTCTCAAATTAATCATAGCTTACTTTGAATTTTGTATTAATGAAAAGATTTAATTTGATTAAATTATTCATCAAACAAAAGATTTTTAGTTTTAGTTGGGTTCATTGTGCTTCAAGGAATTTTTCTGTATTTTTGTAGATTTTTCTGAATTTATTTGATTTTATTCGAATTTTTGGAATTTTCTTAATTCGGAAAATGATTTTTATTTTATAAATCTTTCACGGGCCGAATCCCCACTGGCTCGTCCCTGTTCCTAAGCAACCCACCTCTTTCGGCCTATTTTCCCACTCCGCATTGCCTTGGCCCGCTTCGCTCGCCTACGGCCCATCTCCCCACGCCACCGCTGAGCCTGCGAAACCCTAGTCGTCGTTGCGTCCGAACCGTGTCCGCCGTCGCTCTCAGATTCCACGCCCGACATGCCTCCCAAGGCTATTAAATGGGCCGCAAACCCCCTCCCGAGACTCCTCTTGTTGCGCCGCCCCTTTTGCCCTCCTCCTCGTTGCCCGAGACCACACCGTCGCTTCGCCCGTGCTCGCCGGAGTTGCATCGCCACCCGAAGCTCTTCTCCACTGTCGCTTGGCCTCTTCGATCCCTCTCCGCCGTTGTCGTTTGCACCATCGAGTCCGTCGCGTAGTCTTCTTCCTGATCCGCATCGAGCCGCGCTGGATCCGTCGTTTTTCCGCCGTATCCCACATCATCTTCCCCACTGCCGGTGAGTCACGCCGCCACTCTCATCGTCGAACCTCGTCGCCAAAGTCTGCGTCGTTCGATCGGCAATGTGTGCTCTAGATCGCGCCACGTCGCCCCAACCGCAGCACTGTTCCTTCACCGTTCGATCCGGCTATGCCGTTGGATGCGCGACACGTGGCCGTCCGGTCAGCCCTAGACTCTATTCCATAGACCCGATCCACTGTCAGCGAAATAGGATTTTCCGATTTATTTTTATTTTGGGAAATTGATTTCTGATGTCAATGTTGCGCAATAAATCGATTTTCCAATAGAAAAATAAATCGGGAAATTCGGATTTCTGATTTTGAGCCTTTTCTCTGAATTCAATCTTTCGGAGGCCCGTTCTCTCTCATACGAACTCCGATTGAGGCGATTCAAGTTTCTAAATTTTTCTACAATCCAGCTCTACCTTCCAGAGCCATTTATTTTCAGTTTTGAGCTTGTTTGAGTCTCTGTTTGTTATTTATTTGGTTTCATTGCTTTCTTTTTCGGTAGACGCTAATCCTGAAGGATCGAACGGAGACTTTGAAGACAAAGACTCAGCACTAGATCAGCAAGGCAAGTCGTAACCTTTGATCATATTGATCCTATGTTTGCGAAGTAATTTGTTTTATACCATTGCATGCTATTTGTGTATAAATGATTATTTCATGGGAATAGCTATATACCTAGTTGTTGTTATGCCACCTTGATTATTGGGATGCCATGTATCCATTGTTAAACCTAGGTTGAGACATTATTAGTTGGACACGATGATATTACCAACATTGGGTTAACGTAGTTATGCTTCGCCACGCTTAGTTGTACGGTGGGATTCATGTCACATGTAAATTAATGTTAATCTTGACTTAATGAGATATTGAATCGTGGCCATTAGCCACTGTTGTAAAACTTGTTGTACCTTGGTAGGGTTCCATTGGTCTTCGTTGAACAAAGTTGTTTTCCCTCAGGCAAGTGATCGTGCAGTAAAGAGGGTGCTTTCTAGCACATTGGGATGTGGATGTCTTGCCTGAGAAAACTTAAGAACTTAATCTTGTGCGCCATTGAACTGGGCCTAACCGTACTACCACATGTCTGGTATGGGACAGACCTAGCTGATTAATTTGCAATGTCTAGCCTTGAGTACTGCCAATTGGTGGTGTGAGTTCCGGGATGGACGGGTAGATTCGCAAGGCGCAAGAGGGGGCCCTAAGGGGCGAAACCTTAGCGGGCAGTACCAAGTTTAGACAGTGCATTATAAAGGCTTTGTCATGATTTCTCTGCCAGCACACCAAAGGAAGTGTGCTAATGGCCAGGCACAAGGAGAATATCATGTCTTGTGGGTAAAGAAGTACAAGCTCTGCAGAGTGTAAAACTATTCGAATAGCCGCGTCTGCGGTCATGGACAAGCCCGGGAATTTCACACGGGATATAGAACGCTTCATGAAATGTGGAAATGTGAAATTGTTGGGATGTGAACGGGGGAGTTCACTGTTGTTTTGTTGTCTAAAGTAATACTGTTGAATTTATTGGTTGATACTTGTTTTAGGTGGTGTAGGGTGATGCCTCGCCATTCTGTTCATGTTGTCTACCATTGATTTATCAGTTATTTATTTATCTTTTCATAACTACGCTTTCAATCTATTTACTATATTTCAATTAAAGTTATTGTTTTTTGCAAATGAACCATGTGGCTATCCTTTGTCAAGTGTCGGGCCCCGAATCTGCAAATCCGGACCCTCTGTGTATTCTGTGCCAGTCCAGGATCACGCTAGCACACACAGGCATACAGGGTTGCACATCACAGACAAACACAAGGATATAAGAATAAATAGTGCAAACATGTATATAAACCGAGTTGTACGACCTTATGGTCTCCTTACAGATAAGTTAGCCACACAGGGCTTACATTAATCAAAGTAAAGAAATAGCGGCGGAACATAAGTAAAAGTCGTGGAAGCCTTCATCTTGCCACGAGCAATCGATTGGCTTGCCCCTAGTTCATCGTGTCCTCGATGTACTCCTCCTCCCAAGCCGGTGTAGTCTCATCCACCGATGTTGGGGTTGATAAGCAAGGTGGGGTGAGTACACAAGGCACTCAACAAGTAATGCATGAATGCGGCGCTATTACTATATCTGAGCTTATTCCAAAGGATTGGCTTAAATGGTTCTTTTGCATCAAGCGACATTTTTAACCAATATCTTAGTTAGATTAAAGCGATGGAACAGTTATACGTAATAATAATTTCAAATGGTTTTTCCCTGAGGATTCTCGGCACCAGCCTTAACAGTTCATTTTAACACTTGGCACACAGCCACCCCTTCCATGTTTTGTTTATGAAAATCTACCCCTTGATCAGTAATCCCGAGCAATGCTCAATACCGTGAGCACGGCTATTCAATAGTTTTGACACTCTGCAGAGGTTGTACACTTTACCCACAAGATCTGACCGCTCACCACACGGTGATTGTCCGCAACAAAGCTTTTCAGAACCTCTACCTTAACCAAAGAACCTCTCCAGTGTTGCCTTCGCTATCACTTCCCTCACACAGAGCCAAGTATAGGACCGGCCAATCACCGTTGGATGGGCACCAAGCCGTAGCAGTGCGCTCCCCATACAGATACACCCACGTGTCTTGTCACCCCGAGTATCGGAGGAAAGATATCGAACCCTAGTCAACTAGGTCATCCCATATCGGACATGTGGTTGTGCGGTGACTCGGATCAAAGGCTTGCAAGGTGAAGTCCTTAATCGGCCAAGGCAAGACTTCCAACACTCAACGATGGCACCACGACCCATTGTGGCACACAGACTCACAACACTCATCAACCCAATGCCACATGCACCCACGGCACACGACCTCTTGCCACTTGCCCCAGTCTAAATCATTTTCCACCCCATTGATTATTGTGCAACACATGCCGGCAATAATTCAACATCGGTACGGAACCACACAGGTCGCGGTACCTCAATCTCATCATGTGGCATCATCACACCACTTTTCAAAATACATTCAATATGTCTTTAATCAATATTGTAGCATTTTTCCGAAAGAACACTCATGATTCGTTGCAAGGCTAAGCATTTACTCGCGATCTAGCCTCCCGTGTTGGCACAATATTAACATCCAACTAATATAATCAAACTTAGGGTGACAATGATTTAGGGCATACAGTTAATAATTCAAGGTGGCATAACAAAATGGGTTGATTAACTACATTATCCCAAATTAATTTAAATTCATTTTAAATAAT
Organism: Otatea glauca; assembly: GCA_036346275.1. Classification (NCBI taxonomy): domain Eukaryota; kingdom Viridiplantae; phylum Streptophyta; class Magnoliopsida; order Poales; family Poaceae; genus Otatea; species Otatea glauca. The sequence continues at coordinate 11,229,195 of CM070724.1, forward strand.
TAGCATGCATAGTTTCAAAGCATAAATTACGTTTTAAAATCTGGGATCAAAATGATCAAAGCATCACTTGCCTTCAAAGAGTTGCTGGTCGTGTTCCGAAGCTTGGTCTTGAGCGACGAATTCTTCCTCGAAACTTTTCGGCAAATTTGCGTCTACGTGTACAAACAAAATATGCAATAAATAGCTAATAAAGAATATTAGATGACCTCAAAAATTCAAATAAAATTCACCATTAAATAGCTCATAATTTTATGAATTTTTATAAATTTGAATCACCCAAATCCGAGTTAAAATGCAAAAGTTATAGCCATTTGAAGTTTGGATAAAATCTAAAAATACAGAAATTAAGAAAATCCGATTTTTCTGAATTATTTTTATACTGGAAATTCGCATATATGACGTCAGCATCGCGTCATGATGACGTCAGCACAGAAATGAATTTCGGTCAAAATATTTTTATATAAAACATATTTATGGCGTCGTGATAGCGTCGGCCGACGACGCGGCACGCCTGCAGGCCGCCACGTCGCTCTGTCTATGGATGGGTTCACGGCTCGGCTCGGTCTACCGTGGACTCGGTTCACGAAACGATGCAACCACGCGGCAAGATCCGAACCGTTCGTTGGATCAGCGGCTAGATCTCCTCACGCGGACGCGGCGCACCGAGATCGTGCGACACGCGTCGCGCATCCAACGGCCGACCACGCATCCAGCGGCGACGCCTCGGCTCGCGCCTCCACGCGTCGCACATCCAGCGGCGCTCGGATCAACGGCCAAAGACCGCGCCGCCATCTGCGGCGTCTCGGTTCATGCGGCGACACGCGGCGCAATCGTGACGGTGCACCAAATCGGCGGCCGGATCGGTCTCGCCCGATCAAAATGCCCACGCATCAACACGTGATTTGGCGAGTGCGGTGCCATCTCCGCCGCGCGTTCAAATCTGAGCGACGCGGATCCTTAGGGCAAAACCAGATCCAATCTCTACCGTTTAGATCTAATCTAACGCCTACGGTGCCGAGTGTTTACTATTCGGCCGCTACGCGGCACAATCTCACGCGTTCACTAACGATCCAGCGGCTAAGACAAAAACACAACACGAAACTAGATCTAATCCAAGCCGTTCAATCCGGATCTAGCAGTGCAGATCTACTCTAGAAGAACACAAAGAAGGGTGGCGTGGGCGAACCGAGCGTGCGATGAAGATCGGACGGACGACGAAGCTTCGGTGAAGCGATGGCGGCGCAGAAGAAAAGGCTGCCGAGTCGAGGAAGATGGCGCGCCCACGCGCTCTGGGCTTCTCGGCGTGATGAAGTGGCTCGTTCGGCGGCGTGGCGGAAGGATTACTCCGGTGACCTTGGCGGCGGCGAGAGAAACCGACGGCGAAGCAAGCGATGAAAAACAGCGGCACAAAGAAGCAACTACGGTGAGCTCGTGCAGGCGCTAGAGGAGTCTCGGCGTGCGTGCGAGGAGTCAAAAGATGCGGGTGAAAGCCTCGCGACGACACCTTCAACGAGGACTTAAGGGCTGCCTCGGCGTGCGCGAAACGGCGGCGGAAGTCACGCCATCAACGCCACGTCTCTCCGATGATCTCGCGGGGCGGCGGCGTGGCGCGATCTGTGCGTTCGTCGCGGCGACGATCCAAAGGCTCACGCGCGAGCGACGTGGCACACGCGACAGCGTCGATCCGAATCGGATGGCTTGGGCTAGGCGGCGCTAGGGTTTGGCGAGGCGGTGCGACACGCCAAGATAATGGGCTCGGCCCATTCTCGCTCACGTGATTTTAAAACATTTCACATTTAAAATAATCCGAAATTCAATTAAATCATTTGGGGCTTTTAAAATAGCAGAAAAATTCTAGAAAAATTCCAGAAATTACTTTGAGATATTTGGAACTCAATTAAAATATTTTCAATAAAACTTTGCAAAAACTTTTCCATTATTCAATTTTTTTTCAAGAAAAGCCCTATTTGAATAAATATAATTAAATTTAAATAAATTTCCAAAATTTCTCAAAAATCAAAAATACTTCGAACTTTTAAATTAGAGCAAAAATTAGGGTGTTACAAACCTCCCCCCTTAATAGAATCTCGTCCCCGAGATTGAGTATCGTCTGAAATAGGTTAGAAACTCCTTCTTGAGTCTTCTTGGCGTTCCCACGTGGCTTCACTTTCCGAATGGTTACTCTATTGAATTCTGCAGAAGCGTGTTGACTTGTTCCTTGTCTCTCTGTCCATTCGTCCGAATCTTCATCGGATGTTCTTTGTAAGTCGATCTTCTTGCGGATCAATTGCCTCCAAAGGTGTTTGCTCCTCCGTGCTCGAAGACACTTCTTGATTGTGATACATGAAATACATCATGCACTCTGTCAAAGACGTGGTAACTCAAGCGATAAGCAACTTCACCTCTGCGGCTCAAGATCTTGAATGGTCCGATATATCTGGGTGCGAGTTTCCCTTTTGCATGGAACCTCCTGACTCCTTTGAGAGGTGTGACTCTAAGGTACACAAAATCTTCGGGTTCAAAGCTCAGTTCCCTGCGACGGTTGTCAGCATAACTCTTCTGCCTTGATTGTGCAATCTTCAATCTTTCCCTGATCAGGGCGATCTGTTCTTCCGCTTCTTGAAGAATGTCTGGTCCAAAAACATGTCGTTCGCCTGTCTCATTCCAATTCAATGGTGTTCGACAGGACCGACCATACAAAGCTTCAAATGGAGACATCTGTAAACTCGCCTGATAACTATTGTTGTAGCTAAACTCAGCATAAGGCAAACACTTGTCCCATGAGGTGGAATATGCTAAAGCGCAGGCTCTCAACATATCTTCCAATATCTGGTTAACCCTCTCAGTTTGACCATCTGTCTGCGGATGGTAGGCTGTACTGAAGTTCAAACGAGTCCCCATTGCCTCATGTAGCTTACCCCAAAATCTGGAGGTAAATTGGGTACCTCATGTCTCGACACTATCTTTTAGGTACTCCATGCAAGCGACGATCCGTGCCATATAAAGTTACGCTAACCGGTCTCGGAATAAGTGGTCTTCTTGGTATGAAATGTGCCACCTTGGTTAAGCGATCCACTATGACCCATATGGAATCATATCCACTTTGTGTTCTGGGCAATCCGGTTATGAAATCCATACCAATTTCTTCCCATTTCCATTCAGGTATCTTTAAGGGTTGTAATAGCCTGCTGGTCTTTGGTGCATAGCTTTGACTCTTTGGCATGTGTCACATAATGCAACATATTCGCGACTTCGTTTCATGCTTGGCCACCAAAATCTTTCCTTTAAATCTTGGTACATTTTCGCACTTCTGGATGAATTGAGTATCCGAGTCATGAGCCTCCTCGAGTTAATCGCTTCAACTCCTTTTTGTTCGGTACACAAATCGCCCTTTAAACCACATAGTACCTTGTTCATCCAGTTTGAAATCTTTTGCTTTGCCTTCATCCATTTTGCCCTTAATTCTTTTGATCTTATCATCATCTTTACGCCTTCCTTGATCGATCTTCGAGTAGGTCTTACTTCCAAGGTTGCTAGGAATCCTTCTAGTACTATTTCGAGCTTCTAATTTACGAATTCCTTACACAATTCTGCTCGACTGTTTCCATCGGCATATTTACACTGTGGTTCTTTACGCTCAAAGGCGTGCGCCACCACGTTGGCTTTACCGGGGTGGTAGTGAATTCCTATATTATAATCCTTGATTAACTCTAACCATCTTCTTTGCCTCATATTTAGGTCAGCTTGCGTGAAGATATACTTAAGACTTTTATGATCTGTATACACTTCACATCTATTTCCGATGAGATGATGACGCCATATTTTTAGTGCATGCACCACGGCAGCTAATTCCAAATCATGAGTCGGATAGTTCTCCTCATGTGGTCTCAATTGCCTCGATGCATAGGCAATTACCTTCCTATTTTGCATCAGAACGCATCCCAATCCCTGACGCAATGCATCACAATAAATGTCGAAGTCTTGATGAACGTCAGGTAAAACTAGTACAGGTGCCGATGTTAATCTCCTCTTCAACTCCTGAAAACTCTTCTCACACTCAGGCGTCCATAAGAATTTCCTTTCCTTTTTCAACAATTGCGTAAGAGGTCTCGCAATCGTAGAGAATCCTTCGATGAATCGACGGTAATACCCCGCCATTCCAAGGAAACTACGGATTTGGGTTACCGACTTGGGTTGCTCCCAATGTAGAACCGTCTCCACTTTCTTTGGATCTACCGCAACTCCTTCTGCTGTCATTATGTGTCCAAGAAATTCAACCTTATTCTTCCAGAAATCACATTTGCTAAATTTCGCAAACAACTGTTGCTCTCTCAACTTTTCAAGGACTAGCCTCACATGCTCGCGTGCTCTCTTCTCGTCTTGGAATAGATAAGGATATCATCTATGAATACGACGACGAACTTGTCCAAGTATTCCATAAAAACCTTATTCATTAAGTTCATAAAATATCTTTGGTGCATTTGTCAAACCAAAAGACATCACTTTGTAAACTCGTGGTGTCCATATCTTGACGAAAATGCGTCTTGGGATATCCTCCGATCGGATCTTGATTGATGGTATCCTCGATCGGAGATCAATTTTGGAGAAGACTCTGCTCCTCTTAATCGGTCAAACAAATCATCGATCCCGGTAGAGGATACTTATTCTTTATCGTCACATCATTGAGTGCACGATAGTCTATACACATCCTAAAACTCCGTCCTTCTTCTTGTGAATAAGGCAGTGCTCCCCATGGCGATGAACTAGGTCTTATAAATCCCTTTTCAAAGCAGCCTCTTTAATTTGCTTCTTCATTTCCACCAATTCCTCTGTGGACATCCTGTAAGGTCACTTAGCTATGGGAGCTGTCCTCGGAACCACTCTATCACGAACTCGATATCTCTATCTGCGGCATTCGGGTAAATCTTAGGAAAACATCCGGATATTTGTTGACTATGGGCACTTCCTCTGGTGGAGTCTTCACGCTGTTGACCATCAATTGTCCATCCCGCACTGATTTTGCTTCAAACTCAATCTTCTTTCCATCCGGGCTTTCGATCGATATGACTCTTTTTTCGCAGTCCAGCACTGCCTTGTGATTGGTTAACCAATCCATTCCCAGGATAACATCCAAGGTTTGGGTATTAAGGACGATTAAGTTCGCTAGGAACTCAACTCCATTAATTATTAATCTTACCCCAGAACATCCTACTTTAGATCGGAGTTCTGATCCAGGGGATTGACTATAAGCACACATTTAAGATTCACTATTTCCATATCATTTTGAACAGCAAAATCTCGGGAAATAAAAGAATGCGAAGCTCCGGAATCAAATAAAACAGTAGCTGGTACTGAGTTTACTAGGAACTTACACAGTACAACATCCGTGGCGTTCTGGACTTCATCCATTGTAATGTGGTTGATTCGGCCTCGTGCAGTTCCTTGGGATGGAGTTCTTCTTTGTTGATGCCCGCGATTCACGATTGGCGGGAGTCCTTGCCGTGTGTTCCCGTGTTAAAGCGGACCGGGGTGACACCTCCCTTCTTAGGGCAATTATTGGCAAAATGCCCCATTTCATTGCAATGATAGCAACGTCTTCCCACTGCTTGAGAGGTTCCTCGATCGTGCCTACGATTGGGCCGAGTCTCGAACATTCGACCCATCGGGCGATTTGTCGGCAGTGGTACCCTATCATTTCCTCTGGGCTGGTACCGGATGAACTGTTGAGGTGCCGTCCTCTGCCTCTGCTGGCCCTGACGACCTCCTTGTTGCGCCATTCTGCGCTTCCTGTTGTCATCCAACTCTCGGCGCTTGTCCTCTAAGATAAGAGCTTTGTTAGCTAGCTCTTGGAAGTCAGGGAATGTGTGGGTGATCAGTCCCACTGCAACCTCGCATTCAATCCCTTCATGAAGCGGGATTATGCGGCCTTATCCGTAGCCACGTCCTGCAGTGCGTAGCGTGCGGTTAGGTGAATTTGTTCGTAATCGCCACCGATGGCCCCTTGCTTGAGGCTCGAATTCCTCCTTTTGAGATCCATGATACCCTCGGTTACATGGTGCTGGCGGAAAGTCGAGGTGAATTCCTCCCACGTGATACTCTGTGGGTCCTCATGAGTCGCTGCAGAAGTTTTCCCACCATTCTGCGGCGGTCCTTCCAGCTGATGAGAGGCATAGAGTACCCTCTCATGTCCTACACACGGGTAATGTGCGCTTCCTTTCAATTGTCCTTAGCCAATCGTCCGCTTCGGTGGATTGGCGTTACTGAAAGTAGGTGGACGGGTTCTCATAAACTCCGACAACCTGGAGTAGGGGTGTGGTCCATGGTTACCCCCAGGTTGAACATTCGCAGCAGCTTGGTTGGATATCTGCTGCATGGTTTGAACCATCGTGTTCATAAGTTGAGTCAGGCGATCAAGAAGGCTCCCGGGTTACGCATATCGACTGCGGCGGTTGAGAATCGGCTCTTCATTACGGTTATTCGCTGGTTAACTCCACTTCCACTGGCTCCAACATTTCCACGTGTCCTCACCATCATTGCAAGCTTCCAAGGTTAAGAAAAGAAGAAAGCATAGACAAGTAGAAGAATTTATGTGGGGAAACAGGTGTAACTTAATTTATTTAGCCACTTTATTGATATAATATAAAGTTGTATGGTTGCTCACAAGTGCCTAAGGGCAATGCAACGCATACGGGACACTCACAACCCAAAACAAGTAAGCAAACATAGGACTCTATGACAACTCACACCTAATGGTGACTCAAGAAAAAAGAGCGACTCAACCTTGAGTCTCGACACTATACTCTACTAGACTCGATCACTCATCGAGCCAACCCGCCTGCGGCTCCCGGAGCATACATGTGATCTTGACATCCCAGCGACGTCAAGTCCTGCCTGCACCACGAAGTCCTCGACACGTGGTGCATCAAAACCTCCGAGCAAATCTGCATCATACGCCATAACTCCGCGCGTATCCTCCGTCGCTCTCCATAGGTATGGATCATCCTCATCTGCCAAAACAAACCTTGTTTAAATTAAGCAGAGAATAATAAAAATTCAGCATAGGTATGAAACAAGATAGAAGAGATAAGTCAAGATTTCATTGATATTCTTGCTCAAGTTGATTAGGTCTTTAGAAAATAGTTTTACCCTCCTGTGCACAACCAAACTAGGGTCAAGACCTACAGTCAACCTGCTCGATACCACCTCTGTCGGGCCCCGAATCCGCAAATCCGGACCCTCTGTGTATTACATGCGATCCGAGGATCACGCTAGCACACACAGCATACGAGGTTGCACATCACAGCACAAACACAAGGATATAAGAATAAATAGTGCAAACATGTATATAAACTGAGTTATGCGACCTTATGGTCTCCTTACAGATAAGTTAGCCACACAGGCTTACATTAATCAAAGTAAAGAAATAGCAATGAACATAAGTAAAAGTCGTGGAAGCCTTCATCTTGCCACAGCAATGGACCGGGCTTGCCCCTAGTTCATCGTGTCCTCGATGTACTCCTCCTCCCAAGCCGGTGTAGTCTCATCCACCGATGTTGGGGTTGATAAGCAAGGTGGGGTGAGTACACAAGGCACTCAACAAGTAATGCACGAATGTAATGGCGCTATTACTATATCTGAGCTTATTCCAAAGGATTGGCTTAAATGGTTCTTTTGCATCAAGCGACATTTTTAACCAATATCTTAGTTAGATTAAAGCGATGGAACAGTTATACGTAATAACAATTTCAAATGGTTTTTCCTCGAGGATTCTCGGCACCTGACCTTAATAGTTCATTTTAACACTTGGCACACAGCCACCCCTTCCATGTTTTGTTTATGAAAATCTACCCTTGATTTGTAATCCCGAGCAATTCTCAATACCGTGAGCACGGCTATTCGAATAGTTTTGACACTCTGCAGAGGTTGTACACTTTACCCACAAGATCTGACCGCCACCACACAGGTGATTGTCCGCAACAAAGCTTTTCAGAACCTCTACCTTAACCAAAGAACCTCTCGGTGTTGCCTTCGCTATCACTTCCCTCACAGAGCCAAGTATAGGACCGGCCAATCACCGTTGGATGGGCACCAAGCCGTAGCAGTGCGCTCCCCATACAGATACACCCACGTGTCTTGTCACCCCGAGGTGTCGGAGGAAGATATCGAACCCTAGTCAACTAGGTCTGTCCCATATCGGACATGTGGTTGTACGGGTGACTCGGATCAAAGGCTTGCAAGGTGAAGTCCTTAATCGACCAAGGCAAGACTTCCAACACTCAACAAGGCACACACCCCATTGTGGCACACAGACTCACAACACTCATCAACCCAATGCCACACAGGCCCACTCGCACACACCTCTTGCCACTTGCCCCAGCCTAAATCATTTTCCACCCCATTGATTATTGTGCAACACATGCAAGCAATAATTCAACATCGATGCGGAACCACACAGGTCGCGGTACCTCAATCTCATCATGTGGCATCATCACACCACTTTTCAAAATACATTCAATATGTCTTTAATCAATATTGTAGCATTTTTCCGAAAGAACACTCATGATTCGTTGCAAGGCTAAGCAATTACTCGCGATCTAGCCTCCTGTGTTGGCACAATATTAACATCCATGTAATATAATCAAACTTAGGGTGACAATGATTTAGGGCATACAGTTAATAATTCAAGGTGGCATAACAAAATGGGTTGATTAACTACATTATCCCAAATTAATTTAAATTCATTTTAAATAATTAGCATGCATAGTTTCAAAGCATAAATTACGTTTTAAAATCTGGGATCAAAATGATCAAAGCATCACTTGCCTTCAAAGAGTTGCTGGTCGTGTTCCGAAGCTTCGACGAATTCTTCCTCGAAACTTTCCGGCAAATTTGCGTCTACGCGTGCAAACAAAATATGCAATAAATAGCTAATACAGAATACTAGATGACCTCAAAAATTCAAATAAAATTCACCATTAAATAGCTCATAATTTTATGAAGTTTTAGAAATTTGAATCACCCAAATCCGAGTTAAAATGCAAAAGTTATAGCCATTTGAAGTTTGAATAAAATCAAAATACGAAATTAAGAAAATCCGATTTTTCTGAATTATTTTTATCTTGAAATTCGCATATATGATGTCGACATCGCGTCATGATGATGTCAGCACAGAAATGAATTTCGGTCAAAATATTTTATATAAAACATATTTATGGCGTCGCGATAGCGTCGGCCGCGACCGTGTACGCCCGGAGGCCGCCACGTCGCTCTGATCTATGGATGGGTTCACGGCTCGGCTGCGGTCTCCGTGGACTCGGTTCACGAAACGATGCAGCCACGCGGCAAGATCCGAACCGTTCGTTGGATCAGCGGCTAGATCTCCTCACGCGGACGCGGCGCGCCGAGATGCGTGCGACACGCGTCCCGCATCCAACGGTCAGCCACGCATCCAACGCGGCGACGCCTCGGCTCCGTGCCTCCACGCGTCGCACATCCAACGGCGCGCTCAGATCCAACGGCCAGCACCGCGCCGCCACTTCGACGTCTCGGTTCATGCGACGACACGCGGCGCAATCGTGGCGGTGCACCGAAATCGGCGGTGGATCGGTCTCGCCCGATCAAAATGCCCACAGCGTCAACACGTGATTTGGCGAGGGTGCGGTGCCATCTCCGCCGCGCGTTCAAATCGAGCGACGTGGATCCTTAGGGCAAAACCAGATCCAATCTCTACCGTTTAGATCTAATCTAACGCCTACGGTACCGAGCTATTTACTATTCACCCGCTCACGCGCACAATCTCACGCGTTCACTAACGATCCAGCGGCTAAGACAAAACACAACACGAAACTAGATCTAATCCAAGCCGTTCAATCCGGATCAAGCGGTGCAGATCTACTCTAGAAGAACACAAAGAAGGGTGGCGTGGGCGAACCGAGCGTGCGATGAAGATCGGACGGACGACGGCTTCGGTGAAAGCGATGGCGGCGCGAGAAGAAAAGGTGCGGAGTCGAGGAAGATGGCGCAGCCCACGGCGCTCTGAGGCTTCTCGGCGTGATGAAGTGGCTCGTTCGACGCGCGTGGCGGAAGGATTACTCCGGTGACCTTGGCGGCGGCGGAGAAACCGGCGGCAAAGCAAGCGAAAAAAAAGAGCGGCATAAAGAAGCAACTGGCGAGCTCGTGACGGGCGCTAGAGGAGTCTCGGCGTGCGTGCGAGAGTCAAAGATGCGGAGTGAAAGCCTCGCACGACGCCTTCAACGGGACTTAAGGGCTGCCTCGGCGTGCGCGAAGCGGCCGGCGAAGTCACGCCATCAACGCCCACATCTCTCCGATGATCTCGCGGGGGCGACGCGGCGTGGCGCGATCACGTGCGTTCGTCGGCGGCGACGATCCAAGGCTCACGCAGCGTGGGCAGCGTGGCACACGCGACAGCGTGCGATCCGGATCGGATGGCTTGGGCTAAGGCGACGCTAGGGTTTCGCGGGCGGTTGCGACACGCTGCGATAATGGGCTCGGCCCATTCTCGCTCATGTGATTTTAAAACATTTCACATTTAAAATAATTCCAGAAATTCAATTAAATCATTTGGGGCTTTTAAAATAGCAGAAAAATTCTAGAAAAATTCCAGAAATTACTTTGAGATATTTGGAACTCAATTAAAATATTATCAATAAAACTTTGCAAAAAATTTTCCATTATTCAATTTTTTTTCAAGAAAAGCCCTATTTGAATAAATCCAATTAAATTTAAATAAATTTCCAAAATTTCTCAAAAATCAAAAATACTTCAAACTTTTAAATTAGAGCAAAAATTAGGGTGTTACATCAAGCCATGCATGAATATTGCATCATTTTTCTACAGCTTGCTGAGTACATTTTGTACTCACGGCTATACGCCTTTGTTGATTAGTTGCTGAGGAAGGATCAGGAAATGCTGAATATCATGAGGAATATTATGAAGACTACGTGGATTAGGAAGGCGTTTCCCCAGAAAATTGCCTGTGGCATGTCAAATGGCCCAAGTTATTTTTTCCGCTGCAACAGTTTATTTGTTTCTTAAGCCCTTAAGGCATAGTGGTGTAAACTTTGACCATAAGGTCATTTGCTTTATTTAATAATAATTTGCTTCTTCTTAGTTAATTCGTTGTATTGAATGATATTTCATCTATGTTTCCACTGTGTACACTAGCATAATCTTGGACTAGTGCAGTATACACAGAGGGCTTCAGATTTACAAATCTGGGTCCCGACATACAGTTTCTACAGCACAACCCCAAAAGATAGTGGTATATATGACTAACTCATCATTGACCGAACCATGTCTAACAGTTTCGATTACATCGCTCGGACACCCTATTCCTTCGAGGTGTGCCCAGATACGTAAGTTGTGGAATAATTAAACTCTTTATATGATCATTAAAGTTGTGACTTAAATATTCGCCTTCATGATAAGATCGTAAACTTGATTTTCTTGCCACGTTGATTTGGTACTTCATTATGGAATTCCACGAACTTTTCAAAAGTTTCTGACTTGTGCCTCATCAAGTATACATAACCGTATCTACTATAGCCATTGATAAAAGTAATAAAGTATTGAAAACCACCTCAATCTGTCGTGCTCATTGATCCACATACATCAGTATGCACAAGTTCCAATAATTCAGACGCTCTCTCACAATGCCTAGCGAAAGGTGTCTTGGTCATCTTACCAAGTAGACAGGATTAATATATTGATCAAATGATTCAAAATCAAATGATTTTAGAAGATCATATCTATAACATCCTAAATAGGTTTGAGCAAGTTTTGGGCTGCTGTGGGGTGTGCATGGCCTGATTTGGGACTTGAGGGACTGTTTTGGGCTGTTTGTGGCTAGTTGTGGCCCAAGTGGAGTCTCTTGGACAAACCCTAGCACACTCTCCCTCCCACCCCCTAGCCGCACCTAACCCTCCCCCTAACTTCGTCCCAGGCGCAGCCACTCCCTCCTCATGTGCCCTATCTCCCCAGTCGCCCCCTTGCTCTCCTCTCCCATGGTGCACCCCACCTCTCTTGGTTTCATTCCCCTAGAGCTGATCCTTGTGCCCTAGTGACTGCCTCTTCCACCAGTGAATTGCCTTGGTATGGTTTGGTGCGGGGAAAGGAGAAGAATGTGTGTTTCGAAGGGAGAGATTCACGTTCGTCTTTGATCTCGTGGTTCTTTAGTAAGGTATATTTCTTGTAGATTCCTAAGTGTTGATCTTGGGTGCTAGTTTTCAGAGAGGCCAGTTTAGCGTTCTTAATTTTGGGGGGCTATGATTAGATGGGGATTGGAGGGAATTAGGTCTGGGATAGTTCTGGACTTGTGCAGCGTTGTTTGTGATTTTAGATCCATGTTTCAAAATAGTTCTGGTCTTTTTCAGAGGGGTTGACAGCTGTGAAAGTTGTAGACCGTTGTCTTAAGTTTAGTTAGAGAACAAGAACACAAATTTTGGTTAAGTGTTTTAAAATTTACGACCTTTTGAAGTACTATTGTCCAGAATCTGTGCCTGTTAGCAGCATCGTAACTGCAAATTAGGGCTAATTAGAGGCGAAATTAAATTATTTCAATAACTATTAATGGCTAAAAAATTTCCTGTACATTTCAAAAATGTCATCATTTGCTTAATTTGGAGTTGTATAAAAATATCTATGAAATTGTGAATTCTGCTGTCCAGATTGATGATAGATCGGTTTTCTGGGTTGAATTCAGGGGATTTGTTGTAGTCATTAAGAATGATGGGTAACTAGAATATTGTAGGTATTCTTGTATAGTTTTTATAAAGTTAATGAGTTCTTAGTTTTGGGCTCTTGGACTGAAATTTATGGTATTCCGACTATTAGAACAGCAAGGGGTTAATTGATTGTCAAGAGTAATAGTTTATCCCGGGTATGGTGCATAGTTGCACTATTGTTATTTTTGGTGCTTGTACTATTTTGGCTTGTTTTTGAGGAGGTGTGTTTGCTGTAGTTGGTGTGACTCCAGGTGTGGCCTCAAGCTCATGCCCCTCCTCTTCGCGTGGTAAGAGGCAGGTATATCATACAATTGAGGATGGCTCGAAATGAGATTTGGTGTTTATTGTTAAATTTGCTGTCGTGATGATTTATATGAACTATTGCAACTGTCACTATTATTTGTGCCCCATCCTTGTGATGTCGATTCATGGTAAGTGTGAAATTGAGTTATTATATTGCATCATTTGCACTCATGACATGAAAAGAATTCGAGCTAGGTCGGTGAGAAAGTCATATGACTAATTCAGAGTGCTCTGTTGTAAGACCTATCAAGTAGTCCCATCCACAGGGATAGATAGGAGTGAGACCTACTTGTAGGCCCCTCCATTGGGATGGTAGGGAAAGAAAGGGTGAGACACCGAGGGTCTGCACTCAAGCAATACCGGTATAGGTTATAAATGGTGCATTTTTTAGCATGAAAGCATGATGCATGGCATATGAGATTAAACAAATAATATGTTTCCAACTGTTGAGTTTCACTACTTGATTGGATGGTGAATTATGTTCTATGTTGTTGTTGAGCGGCTTATTATCTTTTATCCTTGTATGTCATACCACTACTACAAAAAAGCTTATATTAGACATATTATCACAGACGGTTTCTCAAAACCGTCTGTGACGATGAACATCACTGACGCTTCTATATTGCAACCGTCAGTGACACTATCACAAACGATACTCTTCAAAAACCACCAGTAATATACATCAATATCACAGATGGTTTTTAACTAAAACCGTATGTGATATCATGTATTATCATAGACGATTCGTTATAATAACCGTTTGTGATAAACCACATCATAGACGGTTTATCCAGACAGAACCGTCTGTGATAATATTTCAACTTTCCCGCTCTCACCAAATTTGAACTTCCCGCTCATCTTGTTTTCGACTTCCTTTAAAATACCAGCCCGCAACACTTCTCCTGCTACTTTCTTCCCACTTCTCCTGCTCTCCTCTTCTCTTCTCTTCTCTTCTCTCTTCTCACTTCTCACTTCTCTTCCACTCCTCTCATATTCCTGTTTTCTTCTCCACTTCCTCTTCTCATCTCATTTCCACTCTTCTCCTCTTCCTCTACTCCGGTCACAACTAGAGCATACCGTCGTCCATATGTTTGGTAATTGTATTGTTCGAATCGTTCAACTAAAATGTCATAGCTTATCCTCTCCTCTTTCTCTTCCTTTCCCTCTTCTCTTCTCTTTTGCACTCTTGATGTTGCGGCGTTTTTGTTTTCAATCCGTGCACCTTTTGGTAAAACGGCCATAACTTTTGCATACGAGCTCCGATCGCGACGTCCAAATCAGGGGGCTACATCAGAAGTACACGTGAGGCTATGAAAAAATGTCGATCTCGAAAAAACATCGTTTAGGGCCTCAAAACGGCCTTCAAAGTTTTTTCATCGATTTTGCGTTTTCAAGTTCTTCAGAGCAGGGACATGAGATATCTCACATCCAGTAGCTCTTCCATTATGCCTGAACTAGCACAGAGCAGCTGGATTACAGAAATATCATCTAGACGTGATGATATTGTTTTTTTCCAAAAGTAACATCACAGGAGGTTCATAGTAAAAACCGTCTGTGATAGTTTGTTATCATAGACGGTTCTTAGTAAAAACCGTCTGTGATAGTTTGTTATCACAGACGGTTCTTAGTAAAAACTATCTGTGATGTTTGCATATCACAGACGGTTTTAGTTTGAAACCGTCTGTGATATGTTCTATCAGTTCTGTAACATCACTGACACATGGTTATAGACGGTTCGGAAAACCGTCTGTGATGACGGTTCCGAACCGTCTGTGATGACCTTTTCTGTAGTAGTGTACTTTGTTGAGTTTTTGGACTCACGCTTGTTTATTCAATGTTTTAGGTGCCTTGAGGACGTCATGCAGGGATGGTACTTAGCTTCACCACGTCGCACATAATCATGCCATTTCATAATATTTAGCTTTGGAGTAATTTCACCTTAAAGAATAATTTAGTTTGTTCAGTCATGTTTCATTGTATAACATTTCGGTTCGTTCTATTTAGTCTTATTGATTAAATGCTATCTTGGTCATTAGTGAATTTGTTTTACTTGTTGATCATAATTGTTGAGCTAGTTATGAGATGTTGATGTTGCTAAAATTATTTGTTAGAATGCTTCTCTAGTTGTATTTATGCATGGGAGTAATGTTTTGTGGTTGCTTATTTAATTATGTTCATATTTGTGGTTCATGGCTTATTGTAGATGTGAGATTTTATTTAGTTTCCTCGCTGAAATTTGTGTGAATTTGGACCAATTGTTAGTAGTTGTGGTTGTTGAGATGACATTGTGGGCACGTGTTGTACTGGAGTGTTACGTTTGGTATCAGAGCGGGTTTTAGGTCCGTGGTGCATGAATTTAGTAAATTATTTTAGAGTGAACTAAAATATTTCGTTGTGAAAATTAGGAATGTGGTTGTGGGTGTGGTTAGGTAGAGCCACCACCTGAAGTTTAGGAACCTCTTGTAGGAGAGAGTTGTTGTCTATTACGTCATAGATCAAAGAATGTGTGGAGAAGGTTGCTTTCTTTTTGTCTTAGATTGTCGGAGACAAAGAGAAAGATATTGGTAATGAGTCTTTATGGGTTGCTATTACTACTGTTTTTGTGATTGGTTTTATTGGTTATCATTGGCCGCTTTATTTACCTTTTTCATGTGTATATCATTCTCCCCTTTAAAAGAAGTTATTGAATTTTTTTGTGCAAGACTTAAGTTGTGTGGATTAAGTTTTGTGACTTTACTAGGAAAGAGTTACTTGATCGCTTGGTTTCTCCTTTTGTGAAAATATCCTTACAACCATCTCCTTTCATGGGAGTTTTAAATTTTGAAATTTGTTTTGGAGAACTTTTGTACGTCAGAGTTTGGTCCTTGTCATCTTGTCATTGGAGAGTCGAGTTCCTTTGTGAACTGTGGTTTGGTCTTTCTCAAAAGAAATGAAAGCTATACATAAATAAGGTAATTATTTGACTAAAATAAATTGTCCGTAGCAAGTGGTATTGTTTAACATGTTTCTAAGCATGTAGTTGTGTGATATAGAATAAGCTATTTCTATAGTACCATTGGAAATGAATCAATTAAATTTGCCCTTGGTTTAAGATTGAATAACCTTTTATTGTTGTAGGATATTCTATTATGAGTAATCGTTTATGTTTATGTTTGGAAATCATTGTGTTAACAGACTGTATTGGAGTGTACCCTTTTATTTCAAGGGTAGGAGATTAATGAAAATGTTTAAGACTATAAACGTTGATGTGTAATTAGAACTTCGAGTCAGCGTAAATTGCTAATTCTGTTAAACTACTTTGGTTATTTGTTTAAATACATTGTACTATAAGGTGTTCGTAGAGCAATTTAATTGTGATGGTAGGTACCCTATCGTGAATGTTGAATATAGTCATTATGTATGTTGTTGTGAAATATTGAGATAAATTAGAGTATGAAATCATGTCCCCTTAATGCTAGTATAGATTGCGATCGAGAAGGTATAGAATTTTCTATTTGATGAAGTTTTTAGGACAATGTTTTGGTGTAAAGTACCGAAGTTTGTTGGACTATGCTTCTTATGGACAATTTAATATTGTGTATCAATGGAATGACTTAACCATTGTTGTAATCAAAGAATGAGGAAACATGGAATGATTATCTTGGTGTATGGTTTTACCCTTAGCAAATGACTGTCTTAGAGCCATATTTATGAAATATGTCTCGTGAAGATGATATTTTATTGTTGGAGTTATTTATTGGTCGAATGAACTTTGGATATTGAAGTGTTGACTTATGGGTTATACGAAATTTTGATCATGCTGAAAGTTTTGTTAAAAAGATGTGTCTTAAACTTGGAATAGGAGGTTGTATGATTGATGGCTCGTTATGGTTAGTAGACCAAAAAAATGTTGATGCACCATCTTATATTGAATTAACTATCAGGTTAAATGTGCTTAAAATTATGACATGTTTGACCTTATTGATTATCATGTGACAAACTTAGTTTAATGTTTGATGATAACACTACCAACATTGGCTGTAATAATGGAGAAGGTAATTAAAGGAAGAATTAGGTATGTAAATTATGTGTACTAGAGCTTTCCTAAATTAGTGTGAATGTTGCCAAGTTTTGGGTTAACTTTGAGGCTTGAAAATATGGATGAAAAAATGAATAATCATGAAGTAATATGTTGGTGGATTTTGAATGTTTTATTTCATTGAATAATACCATTCAATTGTCTTTGTTACGATATTTAGCTTAAGTTATGATTGTGGAATCTACCATCAAAGGGTGTATGATTGGATTGCACTTTTTAGTGTACAAATGAGTTATCTTTGGTTTTATCAGTTAAAGGAAATGGCCAAACCTAATGTAATATTTTGGAAGCTCTTGATTTGGAAATATTTGTATCTTTATTTCAACTAGAGATGTATTTGATTAACAAGTACGTAGTGTTTGAAAATGTTTCTCAAAGGTGGTTCTTATGATTGCTTCATAAGTGATTTTTGCTGTTGAAGAGGTTTTCTACTGGGAAATGAGTTTTCCCTTATCTTAAGAAAAAGATGATATTGTGTGGAAGAGGTTTGATTCTATGATCGGTTTATTCTTTCTAAAATGTTTTGGTTTGGTCAAAATGAGATGCATCTATAAATGATTTATCTAGCATTTCTCTTTTAAATTGAGTTTCTCCCCGATTTGAATTGTAGTGTCTTGGTTTTAAGGTGATGAAAGTGGTTTATTTTGTCAAAGAGAATTGGTGTTTCCTTTGAGTTCTAGCTGAGGAAAAGGAAATGAATGATCGTTGGTACTCTGTTGAGTATAAAATGGGTTGTACTCTTTGACTTGGTTCTTTGAGTGAAAGACTGTGTTGGCAAATCCTTGATAGAAAGAGAAACTAGGACTGGGTTGGAAATAACCTAAGATCCCAGTCTTTGCTAGCAGTTGATTGTATATGGTTAAGAGTGGAGTGTAGTTGGGGCTTTTGTATGTCTCGGTCCAAATCTAACAGAAAGGATCGATTAGTAGTTATGCTCATGGGTAGTACATGATTGATGTTTAAAAGTTGACCACTAGGGAGTTATCGGTAATTAAATTACCTTTCTGTGGTGTGTCTCAACATTTGTTTGCGTTGGATGTAACTAATGTTTTGACAATACGAAATGGATTGTTTTGCTATGAATGATTATACTGGTTAGTTGTCCCTGGATGCGAAGTAGGGCCTAGTAGAAGATAGATTAAAAATTTATATTTTTCGTAGAAGTGTGGTGGAAAAAGATATTGTGCCATAGTGGGCTATTTCCTTTCGATGGTATTAGTCCTTTTATTAAAAGGTCAACCAATTGGGAGAGATGGGAATCTGTGTTTTTGTTTCTGGGGGTACAAGTTTTGAATTCCGAATGTCAAACGGATGGTAATGGTGTTTCGATGTGAAATGAGTTAGAGAAGCGTATTTGAGTGAAATGTCTCATGTTATTCTTGTTGTCTTGAGTACGATGAACCATGTTAGAGAGGTTAATAGTGGAAAGTAGAGTTATGCGATTGAGTCGAAGAAGGATTGGGAGTTAGAGTTAGATGTTGGTACCATATTTTCTTAAATAGCATAATCGGTTAAAGGGGTCGGACGTTGTAGTGCCAAAGGAAAACTTAGCTGATGTAAATTAGACTATTTTCGATAGTGATACAATTTGAGAAATTGGCACATCGCTTGGATTTTCTTGAGTCCTTGCATGGGGTGCAATGTATCCATGCTGAGGAAGTACTTGCATGACCCAGAACTTGTTCTACTTGAGCCGCTGGAGTTTGAGTAGAATCTTACCTTAGAGTCCTGACCAGTGCAAATTTTAGGGGAATTTGAGTGGGCACTAAAAAATAGAACTCTGAAGTTTGTCAAAGTCTTGTGGTCACACCAATCTGAGCTGGAGGCCACTTGGGAATTGGAGTCTCACATGCGTGAGAAATATCGCGAGCTATTCGAATCAGGTATGTGATTTGATTCTTTTTGCCTGGTTGCTTATCGTGTTGGGTAGGGGC
Source organism: Otatea glauca (assembly GCA_036346275.1). Taxonomy (NCBI): domain Eukaryota; kingdom Viridiplantae; phylum Streptophyta; class Magnoliopsida; order Poales; family Poaceae; genus Otatea; species Otatea glauca. The sequence goes on from CM070724.1 coordinate 11,248,253, forward strand.
GAGTATTGAATTCGGGGTTGAATTCTGTTAAGGGGGAGAGAATGTAACATCCTAAATAGTTTTGAGCCGGTTTTGGGCTGCTATGGGTTGTGCATGGGCGAATTCAGGACTTGAGGGACTGTTTTGGGTCGTCCGTGGCTAGTTTTGGCCCAAGTGGAGGGGGATTTCATGGACAAACCCTAGCCAACTCCCCCTCCCACCCCCAGCCACACCTAACCCTCCCCTGCCCCTCCCAGGCGCCCCCTCCTCTCCCTTGGTGCACCCCTCCTCTCTTGGTTTCTTTCCCCTAGAGCTGATCCTTGTGACCTAGTGACTGCCTCTTCCACCAGCGATTTGCCTCGGTAGGGTTTTGTGTGGGGAAAGGAGAAGAACGTGTGTTTCGAAGGGAGAGATTCGCGCCCATCTTTGATCTTGTGGTTCTTCAGGAAGGTATATTTCTTGTAGATTCCTGAGGGTTGATCTTGGGTGCTGGTTTTTAGAGAGGCTAGGTTAGGGTTCTTAGTTTTGGGGTGCTATGATTAGATGGGGATTGGTGGGAATTTAGGTCTTGGATAGTTCTGGACTCGTGCAGCGCTATTTGTGATTTTAGATCTAAGTTTTGAAATAGTTCTGGTCATTTTTAAATGGGTTGTGTATTGTAAAAGTTGTAAATTATTGTCTTAAGTTTGATTAGAAACTAATAACGCGAATTTTGGTTTAGCGGTTTAAAAGATATGGCCTTTTGAATCACTCTTGTCTAGAATCTGTGCCTGTTAGCAGCAGCTGCAGTAACTATCAAATTAGGGCTAATTAGAGGCTGAATTAAATCATTTCGATAACTAGAGATAGCTAGAAAATTTACCGTGGATTTCAAAATTTTCATCGTTTGCTTAATTTGGAGTTATATAAAAATAATTACAAAATTATGAACTCTCCTGTCTAAGTTGATGATAGATCGGTTTTCTGGAATGAATTCGAGGGATTTGTTGTAGTCATTAAGAATGATGGGTAACTAGAATATTGTAGGTATTCTTGTGTAGTTTTTATAAAGTTAATGAGTTCCTATTTTTGGGCTCTTAGACTGAAATTTATGATATTCTAACTAATGGGACGCAAGAGGTTAATTGATTGTCAAGGGTGATAGTTTATCCCGGGGATGGTGCGTAGTTACGCTATTGTTATTTTTGGTGTATGTACTGTTGCAGCATATTTTTGAGGAGGTGTGTCTTTTGTAGGTGGTGTGACTCCTGGTGTGGCCTCAAGCTCACTCCCCGCGTCTTCGAGTGGTAAAGAGGCAAGCATATCGCACAGTTGAGCTAGGATAGCTCGAAATGAGATATGGTGTTTATTGTTAAATTTGCTATCATAATGATTTATATGAACTATTGAAACTATTGATATTATTTGTGCTCCATCTTTGTGATGACGATAAATGGTAAGTGTAAAATTGAGATATTATATTGCATCATTTGCATTCATTACATGAAGGGAATTTGAGCCAGGTCGGTGAGAAAGTCATATGACAAATCCGGAGTGCTCTGTTGTATGACCTACCAAGCCAACCACGGGGATGGATGGGAGTGAGACCTACTTATAGGCCCCTCCACTAGGATGGTAGGGAAAGAAAGTGTGCCACACTGACGGGTGTGCACTCAAGCTATAACGGTATGGGCTATGAATGGTGTATTTTTGTGCGTGAAAGCATGATGCATGGCATATGAGATTAAACAAAAAATATGTTTCCAACTTTTGAGTTTCAGTACTTGATTGGATGGTGAATTACATTATATGTTGTTGTTGAGCTACTTATTGTCTTTTATCCTTCTATGTTATACTTTGCTGAGTTTTTGGATTTACGCTTGTTTATTCAATGTTTTTGGTATCTTGAGGACGTCATGCAAGGATGGGACTTATCTTCACCATGTCACACATAATCATGCCATTTCATAATATTTAGCTTGGGAGTAATTTCACTTTAAAGAATAAATTAGTTTGTTCAATCATGGATCATTGTGTAAGAATTGGGTTTGTTCTATTTGGTCTTGTTGATTAAATGCTATCTTGGTCCTTAGTGAATCTGTGTTACTTGTTGATCATAATTGTAGAGCTAGTTATGAGATATTGATGTTGCCGAAATTATTTGTTAGAATGCTTCTCTAGTTGTCTTTATGCATGGGAGTAATGTTTTGTGGTTGCTTATTTAATTATGTTCATTTTTGTGGTTCATGGCTTGTTGTAGATATAAGATTTTATTTAGTTTGCTTGCTGAAATTTGTGTGAGTTTGGAGCTGAAAGACCATGTGGAGGTCTATCCTTGCTGGTGATGAGTAATTGACTGTGTTTTAGCATGTTGTGCTTGAATTTGAGTTTGATTTAAATTGGATTTTCAATTTGAAGCGATTTGATTGCTGACCGCGCTAGAGCGGCACTACCAGCCTTTTATGGGTGGTACTGCCGGCCGGGCGGTAGTACCGGCCGAGAGGAGCGGTAGTTATATTCCAAAGAGGGTATTCGCTGAGGTTTTAGGAGAGCGGCACTACAGGCCATGCTGGGGCTGTAGTGCCGGCCGAGCGATACTACCGACCCCAGGGGCGGTAGTGCTGACTTATAGAGCAAATTTTAAGTTTGGATTTTGGAATTTTATGTGATTTATTGCATATCAATTTGGACATGGCTATGTGATGTGTTTCCTTGTTTTTGATGGTTGCAGGATGACGTGCTAGGTCATGGTGAGGCGGAGGATGACCGGGACTAGGCGAGGTGCGTCGGAGGTCCAGACGGTCAAGGATCGTCGGAAGATGATCGGAGATAGCGTAGCTACGAACCTAAAAGACAAGGAATAGATGAGATGATAGCTAGGAGCTGCTCGGATCAAGGAGGGCCGTCGGATCACGGTCTAGGTGATAGAGCAGCGGGTCTAGTGAGTATGCTTTGAGAAGCGTGCAAAAACCCGTTATGTTAGTGGGTTTCGGGTTAGCCTATGTATGAGTGAGTGAGTCAATCCTAGACCTTGATGGTGATTCTTAGGGTAGAAGGAACACACCCCAAGGGTGGAGGGTGACTCAAGAGTAGTATAAATAGAGGGGTAGGGGTAGCCTTCCTCCTCTTTAAGGTTTTGAGGCTTTTGTTCTCCTTTGAGCTTAGCCCACCTTGTTGTGAGGCTTTGTGAACCTCCCTTCCAGAAATGAAAATCTATTCCTACCAATTCTTAATTTACTTTCCACATTTACATTATGCTTTGAATATAGTCTTTAAATTCCGCAATTTACATTCTTGCAATTTACTTCTTGCACATTTGGATTTGCCTCCTCTCCTTCTAAATGCTTGTGAATCTTGTGATGAGGATGTATGATTGATGGATGAGTCTTTTTCAGACCATATCCCAATCATCTAGGCAAATCTTGTGTTCTTCTTTGCAAGAAATCGATTATTTGTTCTTGACTGGATGATTCTTGGAAGATCGTGGTTTTGGTGTTCTCGACTTGTGTTCTAGCTTACTAAGACATGTGGGAAGCCATCTAGGATCATCTTGTGTATCTAAAAGTTACCCCTCTTAAAGGAGTTAAATGGTTTCACACTAAAGGAAAGTTTGCACCAAGATATGTTAGTCCGTTTAAAATTTTAAACTGTCGAGGAGAAGTTGCTTATTAGTTAGAGCCGCCGCAATCGTTGGCAAGTGTGCATGATGCCATTTGAGCAGACATCGTTGGAGATGATTGTTTTTCAGGAAGACTTGACTTATAAGGAGCAACCGATTAAGATTTTGAATGTTTTGGAGTGCAAGACTAGGAACAAGTCAGTATGCTTTTACAGAGTCAATGGAGTAACCATTCAGAAGGAGAAGCTACTTGGGAGCGAGAAGAAGATATGAAGTTAGAGTTTCCTAACCTATTAATTAGTTTGCCCTGAATCTCGGGGTCAAGATTCTGTTAAGGGGCGGAGGTTTGTAACATCCCAAAATTTAGCTCAAAATAATACTATAATGTTATTCAAACATTTTGTGATTTTCTTTGATCTTTTTTGAATTTTCTAAAATTATTTGGATTTTATTTTGTATTTTGAATTATGTTCAATATGGATATTATTTAATTCTATGAAAAAGCTGAAATAAAACTCTAGCAAAAAATGTGTCAAAATATTTCTATGAATTTTCCTAGTATGTTTGCTATTTTATTTTGCCTAAACTATTTTTTGAAATTATTTTAAATGGAAAAGGTTTTTTAAATCATTTGAATAGTGTTGGACTCTAGCCCTATGCGACCTAGCCTTGTTCGGCCCGGTCCGACCCTCTCAACCTAGTCGCCAGGAACCGAAGCATCCTAGCCGTTGTTTGGATCAACGGTTAGGATTGGGTTCGGGAAACCCTAGCCTTAGCATCATTGGATCGTGATCGAACGGGCATGGATGGATCACGTTGCCCTAGCGCATCTACACCGTTCGATCAGTTCGGGCAGCTGTGGTCAATTGGATTTAGGATAAAAAACCCTAGTGTGTGAGCTGTTGATCGGGAACATGTGTACGGTCGAGATTGTCTCGTCTTAGCGTAGCGCCGTCGTCTTAGACCCGGACAACGACGTCACGACTCTTTAGGTTTTCGGGGCTTGCACAAAAGCCGAGGCTATAAAGGAGGTAATGGGACATCTCCCAAGGTTCACCAGACGCTTGCATTGGTTCGCGTGGAAGTGCTCACCGGAGTTCTTGAAGGCCGACGGTGTTTTGTGTATTGATCTCCTCCATCGTGGTGTCTTCGTAGCCAACGAGACCATATTCAAGATTCCTAGGTCGTTCTCTTCTAGATTTGTGCCTTCCCGAGCCAAAACCGGTGAGGAAACGCAATTCCATGGGTCTTCTTCAGCCCTAGCTAGCTTACCGCCATAAGTCTCGCCAGCGTGACTATGATCATGTGCTGACTTCAGCAACGACGTGGTAGGCTCCGTGTCTCACCACGTGTGCAAATTACTTGCGTCGTGAATGAGTCGACCACGCCGCCACATCGCGCTTGGTGGGCACACCGTCGATCGACATTGTTGCCATAGACTGGGTTCATGGTGAACCAGATCCCGTTCATGGATCACCGTGCGCCAAGTGTTAGCCTGTTGTTTGTCCAGGCTATGCTAACGTTAGTGATGATGCAATAAATAGAATTTCCAGTACAAGAATAATTTGAAAACATAATTAACTTTCTATTTTCAAATTGTTATGATTTTTTAATCTTTCGAGAGCCTGTCTTCCTCATATGTGCTCCGATTGAGACGATTCAAATTTCTAAAATTTATAAGATTGAGATCTATTTAATGATGAATTTTATTTGATTTTTAGAGTTTGTTTGCTCTCTATTTTGGTATTTTCTTTCAATATGTGGTAGACATCGAAGTGTTTGATTTGTACAAGAGTGAAGATTTGACGCAAGACCAAGGTCTAGATGAAGAACAAGACCTTTTCTAAGGCAAGTTCTGTTTTGATCATGTTGAACCCAGTTTATAAAATTGCTTTGTTGATTTATATTATGCATGATATTTTATGTGTACAACTGTTTCAAAATTGTTTGGGATCCAAATAATATGCCCAATTGAATTATAGCCCTACCTTGTTATTTGTATGCCAAGATTATTTGTCACCCTAGGATGGTTCATTACTAGTTGGTTAGTATTAGTAATCAACATGGGTTGGTTAGACCGTGCTTAGTTTGCTTAGCCATGCCACGTATAATTCATGTCTTTTGGAATATCAAAAGTGAATCTTGACTAATGGAATATGGAACATGTTTATGAAAGGTGAGTCGGGTGTTGTCACACAATGATATTGAGTTGTAGTGATGTGTGTCACGAAATGATGTTGACTTGTTGATGGTACGTGGTGCATAGTAATCAACTGGGGTGGTAAATAATTTGGATTGGGGCAAGTGGCATGGGGCAGTGTGCCAAGGTGGGCCAAAATGGCAGAGGGGTTGTGGAAGTCTTGCCTCAGTCAATTAAGGACTTTACCTTGCAAGCCTTTGAATTGAGTCAATCAAGCAACCACATGTCTGGTATGGGACGGACTGAATTAAGTAGGATTTCCGATATCTCGACATGTGATACCACAGGTGGATAATCACATGGAAGTGTGGATACATGTAAGGGTGGTTATAGCGGAGGATGTGGTGTACTACGGTCTCACATCAATCCAACGGTATGTCAGTCCTAACCTTCACCTCCACTGAGGGAAGGGATAGAGTACAACTTACTAGGAGGGTCAGTGTCAAGATAAAGGTTTCTGAAAGGTTTTATCATGATCACTCTACTAACACACCAAAGGAAGTGTGTTAATTGCATGGCAACAAGAGATGATCATGGCGTATGGGTAAAGTGCAAAATTTTTGCAGAATGTAAAATCTATTTGGAAAGCCGTGCTCACGGTATTGAGCAATGCTCAGGAACTATAATCAAGGGTTAGATTTTATAAATTAAAAACTTGGGTTGGGATGGCAGGTTGCCATTGGAAGGTTTGGAACTTGACTTAGTGCTCGATGCCATGTTTACTTGAGAAATGCTGAAAGTTATTACTTACTGATATTTGTTTTACTGTCTTTTCATTCTATTATTGTATTAATTTGCAAATGCTGCTTTACTGCAAAATAACCATGTTAGCCATTCCATTAGAATAAACCTCACAAATAGTTATGTTAGAATTGCATTCTGTGAACAACTTGTTGAGTGCTTTAAGTACTCGTCCTTGCCAACAAGTCACCAGTTGAGAAAGAATCTACACCAGATTTGGAGGAGTACTCGGAGGAGATGAATGTTTAGGGTGCGGGCCTGTCAGTTGCTTATGGTATACTGAGGGGTTTATCTACATTTTTATTCTGCTGCAATTTAATTTGTTATTCATAGTTAGCCTTGTGAGGTACATTCATGTAAGTTCGACCATAAGGTCAGTCAACAGATTAATTCTTAATATATGATGTCTTTATTATGTTTCCACGGTGTATGATCGTGATATTCATCTGTGTTGAGCCTGTATGCACTAGCGTGATCCTGGACTAGTGCGATATACATAGATGGTCTGGATTTTCATATTCGGATCCCGATAGCATCAGTGTTAGAGGGCAAATGAATCTGGTAAGCAACCCTTTGCTAATCATATCTCTATATGACTCTTGTTGTTGGGTGGCATCTATATGCCCCGGCCCCAACCCTATGCCCCAAGGTCCATAACAGTTATGATGAACTTGTCAAGTATAACCATTGCCATGTGTGTGAGTGTCCGACACAAAACCATTTAATCATGGGAAGTTAAAGGCACCCTACTTTAGCAGACTGACCATTAATTTACATGATATTGGATGGTAGAGTTAATTGGGAGGGCATTAATTTTGCTTAATATTATGTGAGGGATCTTTACTTCTACCATGTTAAAAGCATTCATAATAACTACATAACATGCATAGAAATAAATAAATAGGAACATAAAAGAAACCATAGATAATCACATTAACTGTGACATAGCATGACCCTTCACATAGTAATCTCCATTGCCACATTTTCTGTTCGTCATGCCTTTAAGTGCTCGAGTCCTCTAAGTTCTACCACTAAGCTATCACTCCTAATAGCATGAGTAATAAATTTCAAAGAGTGTAGAAACATCACAAGTGGACACACAGTCTGTTATATAGACAAAGACAGCCTTGGGCTGCAATCAAGAATGACACGTAGGCCATGAAAATTACATACATGCATTACATACACAACTGGCCATACAATTCACATCAATCCTGCAAAAAACAAGTTATGCATAGAATCACATTGTACCGAACGATGTGAAACTGCAATGAACTATAAGGCGCTGTACGCATACGTGAATCTGACCATGTAAAACCCTTCGAATTATTTGTATTAACCCTATTTCCTACCACAGATCCAATTTGATCAATCTTACAAATCTTCGCCTGTTTCATGTGGGTTTATGCTTCACGGTCTACCCCAATGGCAGAAATTGATCGGTAGGGGTAAGTAGTGATACGACCACAACATCATGATCACAGAACAATGATCTTGAATCCACCTACGACCACTGATCCATTTTGATCAATCCTATTGTTCTTCGCGTGCTTCATATGGGCTTACGTTTCATAGTCTACCAAGATGGCAGAAACCGACCGGTAGAGGTAAGTAGTGATACGACCACAATAGCATGATCTCAGAACAATGATCATGAACCCATCTTCGACCACCAAACACGAATCAATCGTATCAACCAATGCCAAAACAAATCTATCAAATATAACGACCAACAAAATAGCAATATATCACATCTACTACTACTACATATCACCATATGCATCTATCCTGGATCTAAAACTAGACAGGGTGGCTTAGATACCAGTGAAGGGGAAAGGGTAGTCTACTCTAGCTTAAAATCAAAATTTACTACTGCACAACCAATGAACCACTACAAGCCATAGATCACGGAATTACCAATAGACACATAGAACTGTAGAGGAAGTAGACTCGATGTAGCGCATTGGAGTGGTTGTAGTCATACTACTCTCACGCCTCCTCCAACAGTTCCTCGTCATCGTCACAGGTTGCGGATCATTCTAGCATTGAAGCCTCTCAACAATGCCTCCAAGGTATGGCGGCTAGGGTTTCAAGAATTTTGAATTCCTATCTTGTCTGTTAACCCTAAAGCCACCACCCCTCCCATTAAATAAACGCCCCATGATGGACCTCTGTATTAGAGGCCCATTAGGAACTTGAAGCCCATCGGAACTCATATCACCATCCGAATTAAATAACCGCCTATTAAGCGTGTGACCCTATAAGTTCATGTAAACTTGGACATGGCCCGAGTACTGTTACACGACCATTAATCGGTACAAAGCTTAGTTATGTGCATTACCTTTTGCCTCACGATATCATTCGAATTCAAGGCAAGAATGTGCCACACCTATTTAGATAGCTCAACCAGTCTTTCTCGATTATGTGACTCAGAATCCCTAACTATGGGTAAATCTTTAACCGCAAGTAGCATGGTCATGCGTTTCTGGAATCCGACCAATCGAGAGGCCAAGAGATATCTCTTCTGTTGTATAGAGGCGCAAATCCCATCTTGATCGACCATGCCTCACGGCATGCTTCATGATAAACCCAAAAGCCACATTGATGACTACCCAGTTACAGAGTAGCATTTGGCAACCCCAAATTAAGTCATTACACATCTTAGGTATATGCATCAACCGCAAGTCTAAGGATGTAGCATACAAATTGTACATGAGACCAACTGATGACAAGTAAGATTACAACGTTCTCATATTGTCTCAGGGTGGGTCGATCCAACTCTATATTCTCTATCATGTGTCCATATTTTTGGTTTGATATCTCCATATCCATGACCCATGAAATATGGTCATCAACCAATACAAATGCTAGTCTATTCTTATGTGTCCTCATATGTTTATCGAGTAGGGATCACTTTAGAATAATCATAACAAAGTGATATATAGAGTTTCACAAACAAATCTCATACTTGCTAATAAGTAATAATGACTTTATCCAAGGAACAAGATAACAAATCCTGAACATAAGGAAATATAATCATCTCTATGATTGCTTCTAGGGCATATCTCCAATAGTCTCCCACTTATACTAGAGTCAATCATTCAAGTATCTAATACCTAAAGCTCTTAAGTACGCTTCATGCTTTGGTTGTGTGGTAGGCTTTGTCAATGGATCAACAACATTTGAATCAATGTTTACTTTGCATATCTTTACATCTCCTCTATCCACAATCTCGCGAATAAGATTATAGCACCTGAGTATGTGCTTGGACTTTTGATGGGACCTCGGCTTCTTAGCCCACACAATGGCTCTACTATTATCACAATAGAGATTAATTGAGCTAGAGGCACTTGGACCATATCTAGTTCAGAAAAAAATTCTTTGCAGCTTCAGAAACCGCAATGTACTCGGTCTCCAATGTAGAATCAGCAACCGTGTCTTGTTTGGAACTTTTCCAACTCACTGCCCCTCCATTCAAAATGTATACAAATCTAGATTGCAAATGATAATAATCCTTATTGGTTTGGAACCTTGCATTGGTGTAGCCATTTACAATGAGCTCTTCCTCACCTCCATAAACTAGGAACACATCCTTAGTCCTTCTCAAATACTTAAGAATGTTTTTAATTATTGTCCAGTGATCTTCACCTGGATTGAACTAGTATCTTCTCGTAACACTTAGAGCATATGATACATTGGGTCGAGTAAATAACATGGCAAATGTGATAGATCTAATGGCCGAAGCGTATGGAATCTTACTCATACGGTCTTGCTCATCAGTAGTCGAACGACACTTAGTCTTGCTAATACTTATTCCATGCGACATAGGCAAGAAAACCTTCTTGGCATCCTTCGTGTTGAAATGATTCAACACCTTGTCGATGTAAGCACTCTGGCTTAATCCAATTAGCCATTTCTCTATCTCTGTAGATCATTATGCCCAAGATATACATTGCTTCTCCTAAGTACTTCATAGGAAAACTATTTTTCAATGAGGCCTTAACAGATTCCAACATAGGAATGTCATTCCCAATCAATAATATGTCATCCACATACAAGATTAGAATTACATGTGTGCTCCCACTAACCTTCTTATAAACATAAGGTTCTTCTATGTTCTTGATGAAGCAAAACCCTTTAACTACCTCATCAAAATGAATATTCCAACTCCGAGATGCTTGTTTCAACCCATAATTGTATTTCTAAACTTTACATAATTTACTAGCATTCTTTGCATCAACAAAACCATTAGGTTGTGTTTTGTATTAGAGGACCGAAATGGCGATCAGAGGGGGGTGAATGATCCCCAATCTGAAATTTCCCCCACCAAAAAATGATTCAACCAAGCCCACAAACAAATCAATCAAAAAGGAGCAAATGGGAAGGAGAAACTGCTCTGTATGGGCGGTGCTACCGCAGGGGGAACGGTAGTACCAGACTCAAGAATAGCAGCAAGAACAGAGTCTGAAAACAGCACGACTCAAAAGAAAATCTTGAGGAATCTTTTGATTGGCTAGACAAAAACTTATGGAACTCGGTAGCTGAAAGACGCACTAAAGTTAGACAAAACACAATAACTTGATCTTATACTTGCTCATGGGGTTTTGATGATCAAGATGATCTTGGACAACTTTCCACTTGTCACAGCAAGCAAGAACTCAAGTCAAAATCTCCGCGAACATGATCATAAGAATGAATCACACAAGAACATAAGATCGGTTTCTTGCAATAAAAACGCAACGATCCATCGAAATAAGAGGTAATAGCAAGTAGAAGGAGGGGAGTCAAATCCAAACTGTGTATAAGTAGATTGCAAGAATGTAATTGTGGAATTTAAATGCTTGAAAGTAAATTGCTGAATTTAATGCGTAATGTAAATTAAAGCATGTTATAAAGTGTTTTGTATTTCTGGAAGGAAGGTTTACAAAGCCTCACAACAATGTGGGCAAAAAGCTCAAAGGAGCCAAGACCTCTAAAACCTTCAAGAGGAGGAAGGCCACCCTTCGCCTCTATTTATACTACTCTTGAGTCACCCTCTACCCTTGAATGAGTTCCTTCTAGCCAAAGGACCACCGTCAATGGTCAGGATGACTCCCACACATAGCCTTACATGGGCTAACCTGAAACCCAACAAGCACACCGGGTTTTCAAGGCCTGCTAACTAGACCCGCTCTCTATCACCTAGACCGCAATCTGACGGCCCACCTTGATCCGAGTAGCTCCTAGCTAGCATCTCATCCATTCCTTGTCTTCTAGGTTCGCAACGACTCCGTCTCCGATCATCTTCCAGCGATCCTCGACCGTCTAGACCTCCGTCGCACCTCGCCTAGTCCCGGTAATCCTCCATCTCACCATGACCTAACACCATCGTCCTGCAACCATCAAAAACAAGGAAACACATGACATAGCATTGCCCACTTTGCTCAAACTCGAGTCGATGAGTCGATATCGAGCATCGAGTAACCCTACTCAATGATTTTTGTTTCTCACTTATTTCAATAAATCTTTTAATATAATCAGTCACCGATTCTCCAAATTTCTGGCGAACAGAGCTTAGATCGGAGATCCTGAGTTCTAAACTGCCTGAGAAAAAGTATTCGTGAAATCGGCTTTCCAGATCGTTCTATAAATGGACCGAATTTGGAGGCAGACAAGTGAACCAAGTAAATGGTGCTCGTGACAATGATAATGGGAACAATCTTATTTTCAATACATCGGACTGAGCCGCTTCGCCGCACTGCACGATAAAGCGTCCGATATGCTCCAGGGTAGTAATCGAGTCGTCACCAGAGAATTTTGCAAAATCTGGGACTTTGAAATTGTGGGGGTAAGGCATGTGATCTATGTAATCAGGATATGGCTTTCTATAGCTGATAACCTTTCCTTTCGGCTCTATGCCGAATTGATCCCTCAAGATGGCAGAGATTTGATCGGCCCAATTCGCATTATCGGCCACTGGAATAGTAGGCCCTTGATAATGCTGGTCATAGTTAGCATTCTGCCCCCCGAGTGTGAACTAGGGTTGCCAATTAGGCTGAGCCGATGGCAGACGGCTGTACTGATCGTACCTATTATGTCTAACTTGGGGCTCTGGTACTGGAACAAAAGGTTCTGAATAGGTTACTACCCGATGCGAACCTGGATTACTAGGCAGGGTAGACTCATGACGCGGTGGGTATCTCTCAGACTCAATCGGCTGTGAAACCGATTGTGGAAAAGCATAGAACGGGGCCGACGGTGGCAGTTTTGTTGATGCATCTAATTTGGCAGCGTCGGTGTAAGCCTGGTAATGGCTCACCCCACTTGGCCGACGGTCTCTAGGCAATATGATGGTGGATTGAGTAGGCATCATGGTAGGGGGTGAGGTCATAGCCGATGGTTTAGGATCGGCTAGTGTGCTCTGCGTGTTTTGCGCTACTGAAAAAACAAGGTAATTTGGTAGAGCTTATAATGGGTCAAGGAGACTATCGGACGAGGCCAATTCCTGGGCGATAGTTTTAACACTATTTGCTATCATCGGCTTAAGCGTGGTAACAAGAGCCGATGATTGGTTTATTAGAGCATGGTGTACAGACTGATTAATCATAGCCGATAACTCAGCTTGAGCAGGTAGATATCGGCTTACCGGTTCTGTGACACCCGCATCCCCCAGGGCATTGACCGTCGGCAGGGCGGTTTTTTTAGTGACGCCATGTCTAGTCTTCTGATAACAGTTTAGTATCATCTCTTCTAGCACAGTTTTCTGATCTTCGATCTCTCTACATTGTTCTGGCATCAAATCGTCCATTGTTGGGACGATTATAGATTCTGTGTTGAGATCGGACGGCAGAATCGACTTTCCTGATGAAGACATTGTCCCACTAGGCGTGCCAAGAGTGTGTTGGCATCAAAAACTTGAAGTAGGGTTTCTGACAACATCACACCAGACGAACACCTGGTTCAGAGCGTGCCAGTTGATTTGACCTGTAATCGACAAGGTAAAAATATAAAATTCACTCAAAGCCGATCGTAGCGATCAATCGGCTTAGACTCAATCAGCTTGAAGCCGATTAAATCAAAATAAAAGGGTAAGTCTAATTAGCCGATCGTGGCTAACAAGAGGATAAAGGCAGATCGATTCTGAAGAAGGCGATGCGCAACAATATCAGAATAAATCAAACCTGGGGTGTAATCTTAAGAAGATCAACAATCGGTGATGCACAACTTTATTGATCAAGATCGAATTACAAAGACTAAATTACAAGAGCTACTCCTAGTCGACAGGAAAAAGTAATGTGGATTGGTGTTTGGTTGTGTTGGATATATCACAGCTTGCTTTGGCCCTTCTTTTATACCCGTCGGCCGATCGTGTCCTATTACAATACGTTACAAATCCTGATCCGTATCGACCTTATTTCGGATAGCTTTTCCTCAAAGATCTTGCCGTTGCCAAATATTTTCAAATCTTTCCAAATCGTCCATTAGTTATCGTATGTTGACTTTCTTGCCGATTTTTACTAGACTTACCAAATTTTGGTGCAAACATTATTCAAGACCCATAATTAATTAATCTACTAGTGAGCTTTAGCGTCACTGCTAGAAGGCTAATGAATTTGGTAAACAACCCTTTGCTAATTATATCTTTATATGACTCTTGTTGTTGGGTGGCATCTCTATACCCTGGTTCTAACCCTAAGCCCCAAGGTCCATAACCATTACGATGACCTTGTCAAGTGTAACCAATGCCATGCATGTGACTATCCGACACAAACCCATTTAATCATGGGAAGTTAATGGAACCCTACTTTAGCAGACCTACCATTAATTTACATGATATTGGTTGGTCCAGTTAATTGGGAGGGCATCAATTTTGCTTAATATTATGTGAGGGATCTTTACTTCTACCATGTTAAGAGCATTCGGGACAACTATATAACATGCATAGAAATAAATAGGAACATAAAAGCAATCACAAATAATCATATTAACTGTGACATAGTATGGCCTTTCACATGGTGATCTCCATCGCCACATTTCTTGTTCGTTATGCCTTCAAGTGTTCAAGTCCTCCAAGTACTACCACTAAGCTATTACTCCTAATAGCACTAGTAATAAATTACAAGGAGTGTAGAAACATCACAAGTTGACACACAGGCCGTTACATAGATATAGATAGCCTTCGGTTGCAATCAAGCATGATACGTCGGCCATGAAAATTGCACATATGCATCACATACATAAGGGGCCATACTATTCACATCAATCCTGCAAAAACAAGTTATGCATATCGCATTCTACCGAAAGCTGTGAACTCGTAATTAACTACAAGGCACTATACGCATACATGAATCCGACCACGGAATCCCTTCAGATTAATCGTATTAACCATATTTCTAACCCCAAATCCGTTTCGATCATCCTACTGATATTTGCTTGTTTCATGTGGGTTTACTCTTCATGGTCTACCCCGTTGGTGAAAATCGACCAGTTGGGGTAAGTAGTGATACGACTACAACAACACTATCACGGAACAATTATCTTCAATCCATCTGCAACCACCGATCCATTTCAATCAGTCCTATTGATCTTTGCGTGCTTCATATGGGATTACTATCAAAGGTTAGAAATCGACAATAAACTTATAGATACGGATAACTTCGGTTTAGCAAAGTCAAGCACGAAAACAACTACACATGATGTATACAGGTTCAGGCCCCTGGCTGGAGTAACACCCTATTTCCTATGCTGATGATATATGTATATGGTGGATCAAGAACGAAGAGAATTGTCTAGCCCTAGTTACAATGAAGATTGGATCTAGGCTGTGGCTAAACTATGGCTGGAGGTTGACGAAGAGTGGCTCCTAGTTCCTCTGCGTCTTGCAAAAGCTCTCAAAAGGCTTCCCTTCTTCTGGTCTCAAAGTCTTGCCTTGAGGACCCCTACCCCCGGCCTTATATAGTCGAGGTAGCCCGGCCTCAATCTATCAAATAGAACAACCAACAAAAAACAGCAATAGATCACATCTACTACTACTGCATATCACCATATGCATCTATCCTGAATATAAAACTAAGTAGGGTGGCTCTCATACCACTAAAGGGGAATGGTTAGGCTGCTCTATCATAATATCAAAATTTACTACCACGCAACCAATGAACCACTACAAGTTATAGATCACAGAATTACCATTGGACGCACAGACCCATAGCGGAAGTAGAGTCAACGTAGCGTGTTGGTGCCGTTGTAGTCATACTATCCCTGCGTCTCCTCCAACAACTTGTGATCATCACAGGTTGTGGATCATTCTAGCATTGAAGTCACGCAGCAATGCCTCCATGGTATGGCAGCTAGGGTTTTAGGAATTCTGAATTCCTATCTTGTCTGTTAACCCTAAAATCGCCACCCCTCCCTTGAAATAGATGCCCCATGATGGGCCTCTGTATAAGAGGTCCATTAGGATCTCGAAGCCCATTAGAACTCGGATCACCATAAAAATTAAGTCCCAACCTGTTAAGCGTTCGACCCTATAGGTTCACGTATACTTGGATAAGGCCCAATTACTCTTACACGACCATTAATCGGTAGTGCTCCCTAGCAGGACGTGTAGACTCCCAATTATATGTAAGGATCATATCGGACGAACCATAACAATGCTTAGTTATATGCATTTCCCTTTGCCTCACGATATCGGTCAAATTCAAGGTAAGAATGTGCCACCCTTGTTTAGATAGCTCGACCACTCTTTCTCGATTTTGTGACTCAAAATCTTCGACTACAGTTAATTCTTTAATCACGAGTAGTATGGCCATGCATTTTCGGAATTCAACTATTCGAGAGGCCTTGATATAACTCTCCCGTTGTATGGAGTGCTAAATTTTATCTTGATTGATCATGCCTCGTAGCATGCTTCACGACAAACCCAAAAGCCATCTTTATAACTACCCAGTTACAAAGTAGCATTTAGCAACCCCTATGTAAGTCATTACACATCTCGAGTACATGCATTAGCCTCAAGTCTAAGGATATAACATACATATTGTATATGAGACCAACTGATAATAACTAAGATTACAACGTTCTAGTAGTGTCACAAGGTGGGTCGATCCAACTCTATGTTCTCTAACATGTATCCATATTATTAGTTTGATTTCTCCATATCCATGACCCGTGAAACATGGCCATTGATCAAAACATATGGTAGTCTATTCATATGTGTCATCATATATTTATCGATTAGGGATCACTTTAGAATTATACACAAAGCCATATATAGAGTTTCACAAACAAATCTCATGCTGCTAATAAGTAATAATGACATTATTCAAGGAACAAGATAACAAATCATGAACATAAGGAAATATAATCATCTCTATGATTGCTTCTAGAGCATATCTCCAACCGTATCCCACTTGCACTAGAGTCAATCATTTAAGTATCTAATAGCTAAACCTCTTATGTGCGCCGCATCTTTGCTTGTGTGACAGGCTTTGTCAATGGATCAGCAACATTTGAATCCATGTGCACTTTGCAATCTTTACATCTCTATCCGCAATCTAGCGAATAAGATGATAGTGCCTTAGTATGTGCTTGGACTTCTGATGGGACCTTGGCTCCTTTGCTTGCGCAATAGCTCCACTATTATTACAATAACGCTCCTTTGGAGCTTCAGAAGAAACTACTATAGAACAGGCCATCCTTACCGGTATATCACTACCGGTTGGGCTAGTGCCGGCAATGAAAACATATCACTGTCGATTCAAAAGTCCAGTCTGGGGGGAGCACTTATCACTACTGGTTTGTGAAACCAACCAGCAGTGATAACCAGATATCACTGCCGTTTATATCCAAAACCGGCAGTGATACATCACTACCGATTCGGTTACCACCTAGCAGTGATATCAGCATTTACACTACCGGTTAAACTCCAGAACTGGCAGTGATAAGTATTTTCCTACGCAATCCGACCTTATCACTGCCGGTTCTACGCAGAACTGGCAGTGATAAGTACCTTTATATAGGTGTTCCCCTCCCCGACCGAAAGGTAATGTAGAGGAGTTTCACGACCGAGCGAATCGAGAGGAGCTCATCTTTGCTCGGTGGCAATTTCTCTTCAAGGTTAGTAACTTGATATATATTATATTTGTAGTTAGATTTTACTTTATAGATTGATCTAGCTAATTTAGTGAATAAATTACAATTCTTATTCATTTTAGTGATTTAGTAGATTTTTGAAGAATGAAAATTGCTAGATGGACCATTATATCTAATTATAATTATTTTAAATAATGAAAGATTGTTATATGGAATTTTAAATAGTGAAAATTGCTAGATGAATTTTAAATAGTGAAAATTGCTAGATGAATATTTAAAAAATGAAAAATGGTAGATGGATTCTCCTATAATAAAAATTGTAAGATACATTTTTAAATCTAATTATTTACAAATATATCCTTCTTTTCAATTATATGCTTATTTGATGTATATTAATTTAATTTATTAGCATTACATAACAAATGAAATGAATAAATCATTTAAATAATGAAAAATTGCTAGATGGATATTTAAATAATGAAAAATTTGATGTATTTTAATATAGTCAAAATTGCTAGATGGATTTTTAAATCTAATCATTTACAATTATATTGTTATTTACAATTATATGCTTATCTCATGTTTATTGATTTAATTAATTAGCATTGCATGACTAATGTATAGAATAAATTATTTTGTGATCATTTATTGATTTACTGAAATTTAGTAGATAGACCAAAGGTGGAAGTATGACACAGACCGTCACGGCCCAGAGTTCTTTAATAGTGTGACTTGTTTTCTAAACGCGGCTGTGGCGCATAAGTCGAAGAAGTTGGCGGACTATATGTGTTGTCTATGCGTTGATTGCAAAAATGAGAAGCTATTTTCTACCATAGAGTCGATACGTGCACACTTGCTTCGAAGGGGTTTCAAGGCTGGCTATACCTATTGGACCGAGCACGGTGAAGATGAGATTGTACATGAAGGGCAACACATTGATCAAAATACCGAGCACGGTGAAGATAATATTGTACATGAAGGGCAACATATTAATGATGATGACAGAGACAATGATATGACGGCGGTCGAAGATACGTTCGTTGATAGCCACGAAGATGATCTAGATCAAACGTTGCATGATGGGGAGGGGGACTTCATGAGTGAAAGAGACTTTCAAAAGTTCCAGCATATGGTAGAGGACTCTATAACACCATTGTACCCCGGTTGCAAGGAGGAGCACAAAAAACTGCATATCGTGCTTACACTACTGCAGTTGAGGAAAGCAATGGTTGGTCCAATAAAAGCTTCACTGAGCTGTTATGTCTCTTGGGGGACTTGCTTCTAGAGGGTAACATGTTGCCTGCAACTACGTACCAGGCCAAGTAGGTTGTCTGCCCGTTGGGACAGGATGTATATAGAATACACGCATGTCCAATTGATTGCATATTGTATCGTAATGAGTTTGCAGACTTGGATGCCTGTGCTGTTTGCAAAGCAAAGCGGTATAAGGGCAACGATTATGATATCGATAGCGATGATGTCAGGGTGAAGCATAAGAAGAAGAGATCCCCCGTAAGGTGGTGTGATATTTCCCTATAATCCCCCGTCTAAAGCGATTGTTTGCGAACAAAAGGCATGCCCAATTGCTAGATTGTGGTTCCCAAAACATTGCAGGGTAAGACGACTAATAAGAAGATCAAATTGCATGCTCAGACGTTTGATGAACGGAGGCAACACGCAGGTCATGGTCCGAGCAAGATGCCTAAGATACTTTATAAAATAGTGGAGCTCTCCGCAATCGGGGAACCTGCTATACCCGAGTCATCGTTAGGGCCGTACAGGACAGCATGCAAGGTTCTTGCTAGGGATTATGTGCCTATCAGCTATAGATCATGGACTGGACGCCAAGGTGACCAGTGGGTTGTTCCCAATGACCTGAAGAACTCACTGTGGGACAAGCTAAAACAAGTGTTCCAGTTCCCCCTATTCCAAAATTCGTGCATAAGGGTAAGGAACTTTGGATGAATTAATGCGAATGGGTGTAAGCCTATCGCTCTTTGATCAGTAGGTTCTACTGGGGAATCGTAACCATCCTCCACAATTTAGGTTTGGTAGAAAGATGCCTGCTTTGGCACAGGGTGGAACTTTTTATTTTATGCCCTGGAAGAAAGTGGGAATTCGATCTAATAGCATTTAATCGCATGTGCAAGTGCTGCAGTAGGATACCGTCTGCTTTGGGTTCTTTATTATCTCCTTCGACACCGGTTTCGGCCTGTGCTTTATAAATTGCTTCGGCACAAAAGACAAAACGGTCCCTCCGCGAGCTAGTTGCAAAGAAACGTGAATTATGCATCATGTGCACAGCGTGGAAGAATTGAAAGACGACACTGAATAAGAACTATGTGAAGAAGAATGAAACACCAAATTTTGACACGTACTGAAAGCTAAGGGAGTTTTGGGAGGACTTTGTGGCTTACAAGAGGTCTGAAGAAGCCCAGATAGTAAGTCAAAAGAACATGGCAAATGCGGATAAGAATTTAGCCTCACACACTAGACACAGGTGGGTACGTGAAGAAAATACCAACATGGGATAGGTGCAAAGAAGAACTAATTCGCAGCGGCATGATTCCTGCGATGGTCAAGTTGAGCGAACGATCGAAGCACTGGTTACTTGGGAGGGGGCTTCTATCTAGGATGATGGCTGCTTAAGCTTCAGAAGCGATAGTGACTAGGAAGTGTCGTGCAAAATCACAGATGCTCACATGCAGTTTTCCCAAGGCTCTTTGAAGCCACAAAGGGAAAATGATGAGCTAACCGTATCCCTGGGTAATAAGGAGCACCCTAGTCGCACCCGAGGAGTTGGTTTGGTGCCGTAGAAAGAAGGCTTCCCAAATAACGCATGGTTGTATAGGTGTTCGAAGAGAATAAGAGAAGATCAACTGGACCGTCAAATAAAAGTTGATGTGGCAAGAGCGTTAGAGGAACAGAGAGCAGAATTGGATAAGGCTATGGAGCAACCAGTACAGAAAGCTCTCATCTCACGACCACAACCCGATGACAGCCCTTAGCTCATCAGTCCTGGTGCTCGTAAGAGCAGATGTGCGTCCACAGGGATTCCCGAAGAGCATGGACTCCATTTTCCTGTGGATGACATCATAGAACCGATACTGTGCAAGCTACATTTGTCAGCACATGGCATTACCATCAAGGTGGCTGAGGGCAGGGCTTGGCCATGCGAGGAGTCGCAAGTTTTTCACTGTCGCTCGATACCGTCAGGATTCACTAGTGTCGAAGTGGACAGTGTAGTCTACCAACACCGTAAAATGGAGGTAGAGATCCCTGGTGAGGATGAAAACAACAAAATAGAAGAAAACATGCAAGGCTTCCTAGCCTGGCGCAAGAGCTTAATTAAGTTTGGCTCAGATGATGAGGACGACGAAGATGATAATGACGATCAGTCGCACTCTCCACACAGAGACCCCTGACCTTGTCACCACCACACAGAAAAAGTCCAACACCTCCACCGGCACCACTAGAAAAAGTCCAACTCCTTCGCCGGCACCACCCAGAAAAATTCCAACTCTTCCGCCGACATATAAAAAGAATCGAACACCAGCACCATCTCGGAAGTCGTCACCGTCGTCTAAGAAATCTCAATCATCTGTGAAGTCAGCACAACCTCAGAAGAAATTACCAGCTGAGATGACTGAAGAAGAACGAAAAAGCAAATAAGCGCTAGCATAACATTTCACTTCAAAAAGGTGCCATCACCTGAGAAGACTAAAGTTGATGCTAATGCGCATAAGTTTTTCTTGAGTATGGGAAAAGTGAAAAAGGCAAGCTGGGCTTCTGAACCTTGCGAAATGTCAGAGTACGAGCGCATCTCTAGAAAGCAATACTTGAACACGGCTAGTGCCGACGCATTGAGGTTGGAGGCTCAAGGAGATGGTGCTCAACGAGATGGTGCTCATGAGTGTCGAAGGTTAGAAAATCGACAATAAATTTATACCTTTACGTACCTTCGGGTTAGAAGAATCAAGCACAAAATCGGAGGGACACGATTTAGACATGTTCGGGCCACTTGGAGGAATAATACCCTACTCCTGTTTGGATGATGTATGGAGTCGATGAACAAAGTACAGAGCGATGTGTCTAGCCCTAGTTACAATGTGGATTGCACCTAAGCTAAGGCTATGCTATGGCTAGAGGATGATGAAATAGGCTTCGTTGACTCCTAAGCTCTAAGCGCAAAAAGGACTACTTTCTTAAAAGCTCTAAATGGCTAATCTTCTGAGAATTGCTCTCTCTCTCTCTCCCTCCAGAGGTTCCCTACCTCAGGCTTTATATAGTCATGATAATCTTGCCTCCGGTAGAGCCGTAGTCCATTTTGGGTACCAGATCATAGCCGATTAGGAGTCTATCACCGCGTAATCTGCATGGCATATCCAAACTGCCATCTATACCAGGCGTACTCGAGTTGGTTTCCTTGCAAGGGGAAAGCGATCGAGTCCTTCCTGATATGGAGCTAGCTTTCCCGCTTGTATCATATCCCTCATAATCTGGCCCGTGATATCCGAAATCGTTGTATGTTGTGATGAGGACATCACTATGTCGGATACACCCATGACCTCACCTCCACCACCTCCTATGCAAGGTCCTATGACAAGGGCACGCGCACGGCAGCTAAATCAACAGGTGAACTCGTTTCTCAGGTGGCATAATTATATTTTAGAGGATAGACCACTGCATAATAATGTGCTTGTGCTTAGGAATCATGGCTTAGAGCTGCAAGGATGTCATTCCTCATCACTACAAGCTAGTGTACAAGGTATTCCCGAGAAGGAAGCCAAAACGTCCACCCAGGAGCAGTCCACCTTCAACTGGCCATAACTTTTGCATACGGAGTCCGTTCGGGATGAGTGAGTACTTGATTAAAAGATAAATTCGTGCTCTTTCCAACGGATCTGACCTCATCACCAAATTCCACTCGGTCTGGCCACAGAAGTCAAAACGGTACGACAGTCTCAGTCTTTTAGGGTAATGTGCCACCATAATTTTGGGCTGAGATCCCATGTAATTAAAGTGGCGTGACACCAACTCCTAGCAGCCATCCTTGGCTATATATATTGGACAAGCCCCCTATCTATCTCCTTAGGTCTTGTTAAGTTTAGTTGCCCCATGTGTGGAACTTTAACCATGTTCTCCTGACTCGGCTAGAGCAGCAGTAAACAAGTTCATAACCTTAGTTCGTGTGTTTGCTTTATCCTTGTTCTTGCTGGTTCTTCGATTGCTTGCAAGAATAGACCTTCGTGGTTAGGTCATCCAGGCTTCGGCACGGTTGATAACAACTAGGAGTGTGGTTTAGCGATTGCGGGCGCTTATCCTTGTATGGTTTGTAGTCGGATCGTCAAAGTCTTCCTCTGCCTAATCGAAATTATCCCCTCACCGGAAGATCGGGCCATCTTGTGCACATCATTTGGTATCAGAGCAACGGTTGACCGGTGAGTTCTTGTATCTTGTTTAGTTGTTTGATTGTGTTCTTCCTAGACTCCAGAAAATTTGCCCCACAAAAAGTTTGTTTGTCCGCTGTCCAAACCCCGTTGTGACTTTCAATTGGTTAATTTTATTTTTGCTAAATTGAGTTTGCGTCCGTTCTAGTATTGTCTGGTTGCTGTTCATCTTCGTGTTCATCTCCCCACGTCAAAATCCATCCCTGAAACCCAAAAACAAAAAAACCCATCTCGGCCTGAAAGATCACCTTTCTGCAGCCGCCACCAAAAACGCCATAAAACTCAATTCCCTTATCTTTTTTGAGTAAAACCAAAAGGAGTAGATCCATGACTTAGTATTCCATGTCGATGCCAATTTTCACATCCATACTTGCAAGCACGAGAAATCTGTGAATGTTTCAATAAGACCTAATTGCTGTCCTAAAATCTTCATCTGTGTGCAATTGTAAAATTCGTGCAAAATTCTCAGTTGAATTTCAGAAAGTTTGTCCAAAATAAAATTTGTTGCAAAAGCCGTCAGGAAGAAAACCAAAAAAAAAGAATCATTGAAAAAAGGCACCTGACTAAAAGATACGGCCAAAATACCGACTGTATGCGTGTGGATGTAAATCAGCAAAATACAAAGTTGGATCCATCTTGTGCTCCCAAGTTGTAAATTGCATATGCTTGAATTTTGTTGTGTTTACCACTTGTATCCACTGTCATATCTTTTGTTTTAGCCTAATATCCATCTTTGTTTGATCAGCAACATTGGCTAATTGCTAGTTTCGAACACTTATTCAATTCTATGCAAATTTTGAAATTGGCTGATTGTTTTCCTTTGCTACTCATTATAAAGCTTTTCCGAGCTCCACTTTCTACTAACCATACAGGTGATAAGCCTTGCAATCGCTTTGTTCACATTTGAGTTTGGTTTATCACGAAACAGCCACCAACCGGTTGCACCACTTGCTGCATTCGTAAGAATTTGTAAGAGCTTTGTAAGAGCAAGAGAGAGTGACACCCAATCATTTCAGAAAGTAGTAGTGATAGGGAATTACATACCTTTGTGTGTTTTCCTGTTTATTGCTAACCATGGCAGATGACAATGGAAGCAATAAAGAAAACCAAGCTGAGATTCTCACACCTCGCTCAAGAGGAATCATACAACACTTCACACGTTTATTGAACGTGCATGGTACCAACCATGATGAGGTCTTGGCTGAAATCAACAACAACATCGCAGCCCTCCGTGACCGAGTAGATCGCCTTGAGGGACAACAACCACCACTTGTTGAAAATGTGGCCAACAATGGACAAGAACAAAATGGAGCACATGGACGCCAACCGCGCAATGCTGCCCGTGCTTGGGCAAATGAGGTGGAAGAGGAAGAGAACAATTATATTGCTGACACTGAGGATGATGATGGTTTTAACTCCAACAAAGAACGAGATCATTGATGACTTCGACATAATCAGCAAGGTATGGGTAGGAATCAGCGAGAACCACGAGAGGTACGTAATGATCCCATGGGAAAGGTTAAGTTTACAATACCTTCCCTTGATGGAAAATATAACCCTGATGCTTATCTTGATTGGGAGCTAGCGGTAGAACAAAAATTTGCATGCTATAACTTTCCTGATGATAGAAAAGTTAGGGCTGCCACTAGTGAGTTTACTGCTTTTGCCTCCATTTAGTGGAATGAGACTTGTAGGAATCATGGAAATGCACCAAGAACATGGAATGCCTTTAAAAGAATGATGAGAGCTAGGTTTGTTCCTTCTTACTGTGCTCGTGACTTGCTCAATAAATTACAACGTTTAAATCAAGGAAATAAATCTGTAGAGGAGTATTATCAAGAAATGCAAATTTGTGAGTTGCGGTGTGGTTTGGAAGATAATGAAGATGCTAAGATGGCTAGATTTCTAGGTGGACTTAACCATGAAATTCAGGACACACTTGATTATAAAGAATACAACTCTGTCACTCGTTTATTTCATCTTGCTTGCAAAGCTAAAAGGGAAGTACAGGGACGACATTCCAAGTTGAGAGGGAACTTTGGAGGCTCTTCTTCGTCACGACCAAGCCAAGTGCAAGTAAAGGCTCCATCCACTACTTCGGGACAAGCACTTCCACCCTACAACCGTGGGCGCCCTGCTGCCTCTACTTCCACTCCATCACATGTCTCCGACACAAAAACAACCACGGTACAAGCTTCCACAAAGAGTTCTTCTTCAATTGCATCCACAGGTCATACATGCGACGTGCAATGCCATCGATGCAAAGGATTTGGACACATGATGCGTGATTGTCCAAGTCAGCGTGCTTTAATTGTTCGGGAAGATGGTGAGTACACTTGTGCTAGTGATGTTGAAGAAGATTTTGCTTTAGTTGTTACTGACCTCGCAGGTGAAGATCAAGGGGGTGAACATGAGGAGGAGCATTTGGGTGCTGAAATTTCAGAAAGATACATGAGCATCATTGTGAAGCGTGTCCTTAGTGTGCAAATAGAGAGTCCAATGTAATCAACGCCATAACTTGTTCCAAACAAAATTTATCATCAATGAGCGTTCAGTGCGAGTTATCATTGATGGAGGGAGTTGCAATAACCTTGCAAGCATGGAGATGGTTGAGAAGCTTGGCTTGACCACAACACAACACCCACATCCCTACCATATTCAATGGTTCAACTCAAGTGGAAAATTGAAGGTAACAAAAATGGTGAGATTGCACTTTTCTCTTGGTTCTTATCAAGATCATGCTGATTGCGATGTTGTACCTATGCAAGCATGCTCTTTGCTATTAGGTAGACCTTGGCAATATGATAAAGATGCTTCTCATGATGGTAGAACTAACCAATACACTTTTATGCATAAAGGAAAGAAAATTGTTTTGCTTCCCATGTCCCTCGCTGCAATTTTGAAAGATGACTTAGAGAAAGCTGAAAGAGAGAAGGAGAGTGCTAAAAGTGAAGATCAGATTAGAACCAAAGAATTAGCACAACCAAAGAAGAAAGAATCCAATTCTACGAGAGCTGAAATCAAGTTAAAGGGTGCTGTCATGCTAGCTACAAAATCTGATTTAATTGACATGAAAGAATGTAATGTTGGATGCTATGCTTTGATTTGCAAAGAGACTTTGTTTTCATTCGAAAATATACCTGTTTCTTTGCCTTCTGCTATTGCTAACTTTTTGCAGGAGTAGGAGGATGTGTTTCCAAATGAGGTACCCCTAGGGCTGCCACCTTTGAGGGGAATTGAACATCAAATTGACTTGATTCCTGGAGCAACATTACCAAACCGAGCAGCATATAGGACCAATCTAGAGGAGACTAAGGAGATACAACGTCAAGTGCAAGACTTGCTCGACAAGGGGTACGTTCGCGAAAGCCTTAGTCCTTGTGATGTTCCTGTGCTTTTAGTGCCTAAGAAAGATGGATCATGGCGAATGTGTGTGGACTGTAGAGCTATCAATAATATAACTATTAGGTATCATCACCCTATTCCAAGGTTGGATGATATGCTAGACGAACTGAGTGGCTCTATTGTGTTTTCAAAAGTTGACTTGAGAAGTGGATATCACCAGATTAGACTGAAACTTGGGGATGAATGCAAAACAGCGTTCAATACTAAATTTGGCATGTATGAGTGGTTAGTGATGCCTTTCGGTTTGTCTAATGCACCTAGCACATTTATGCGATTGATGAATGAAGTTTTGCGCACTTTTATTGAAAAATTTGTGGTGGTCTACTTTGATGACATTTTGATATATAGCAAGTCTTTTTCTGAACATACTGAACACTTACGTGATGTTTTTAATGCTTTGAGAGATGCACATTTGTTTGGCAACCTTGAGAAGTGCTCCTTTTGCACCGATCGAGTCTCGTTTCTTGGCTATGTTGTGACTGAAGAGGAACGCGGTATGCTACGCTAGCACAAAAAAAATCCACCGCGAAACCAGAAAGCTACTCGCAAGAAGGGGATCATAGATAAGAATACCACTAGACGCGCAGTTGCGGAATCCTTCGCGCGTCGATGTAGTGGATCGTCCTCGCCGCAGTCGTTGCGTCGATGTAGTGGATCGTCCTCGCCTTGCCGTGGATCGTCCTCCCACGCCGCAGTCGCAGCAGCGTCACCGCATAAGTCCACACGTCCAGAGATGGAACGCCGTGCGTCGGTGTGCAAGCACCTGGTCGCTCGGCAGGGGCAGCGAGAGGAGTAGGCTAGGGTTTCGAGTGAATCACTCCTAAACCATGGGAAAGCACACCCTGCGCCCTCCCTCCTCCCCTCCTTATATAGCCACAAGATGAAACCCTAAACTAGGGCCCATCAGCGTGCTAAGCCCACGAGGTTCATTAATTACGGATCTAATCCAAATTAATGCGTCCCAGCCCATTAAGTGTGTGACCTGCGAGTTCACGTGCGCTTGGACATGGATTCGAAAACTCCTTTTCAATCCAATAGTTGGTAGCGGCTTCTTGCAAAGTATGCCAACTCCCAAACATACTATGATCAAATCGATGAACCTATCAAAAGTACTCATGCAATAATCCCTTTGCCAAGTATATGAAGATTGATCTCAAGGCGAGAAGCATGTCATCCTTTGATGATTCAATCCATCTCTCGATCCGTGATATATTAATAAGTTGTGATTGACTCCTCAATCACGGCATGGCCATGCACTTCCTTAATCATATCACACGAGGCCTTGTCATATATCTCCGTTTCATTGGAGTGGCAAATTCCATCTTGATCGCTCACTTCCTCTCGCACGCTTCATAGTAAACATGAAAACTACCTTTATAACTATCCGGTTAGGAAGTAGTGTTTGATAGCCCCAAGGAAAACTATTACACATGTAGGGAATATGACAATCTCAAGTCTAAGGATCATACATCTACTAGGTATGAGATACATCGATGACACATAAGAATGAAACATTCTCGCAGTGTCCCATTGCGGGTCTATCTAACCCATGTTCTTCAACATGCGCCCACAATGTATAGATGATATCTCCATATCCCATGATCTATGAAGCATGATCATCGATCACTACATGTGCCGATCTATTGATCGTTGTCCTATCGATGAAATCCGATCGAGATATTTATCGAATTACATCATTAAGTAAAGAGCTTCATAAGCAAGTCACATACTTGTTGATCAATACAATGATATACATTCATTGGACCAATAATCATAATATTATTCATAAACATAGTCATGTTACAATCATCTAAATGATTGCCTCAAGGGCATAACACTAACAATCTCCCACTTGCACTTGAGTCAATCAATTAAGTATCTAATACCAATAGACCTTGTGTGCGCCTCATGCTTAGGTCAGTGGCGAAGGCTTTGTCAACGGATCGGCCACATTGGCTTCCGTATGTACTTTGCATATTCTCACGTCACCTCTATCCACAATCTCGTGAATAAGGTGAAAGCGACGGAGTATGTGTTTAGACCTCTGATGTGATCTAGGCTCTTTTGCTTGTGCAATGGCACCACTATTATCACAATAGATGTCCATTAGACTAGAGGCACTAGCGACCACACCAAGCTCTGTGATAAACTTCTTAATCCACACAGCTTCCTTTGCGGCCTCCGGCCGCAATGTACTCCGCTTCGTCGTAGAGTCGGCCACCGTGTTTTGCTTGGAACTCTTCCACCATCGCTCCTCCGTTAAGTGTAAACACAAACCCGGATTGCGATCGAAAATCATCTTTGTCAGTTTAGAAGCTTGCATCGGTGTAACCCTTTGCAACCAGATCTTCCTCACCTCCAAAAACAAGGAACATACCCTTAGTTCTTCTCAAGTACTTTAGGATATTTTTACGGCTATCCAATGACCATCACCAGATCCGCTTGGTATCCGCCGTGACACTTAGAGCATATAAGACATCTGGGCGTGTACAGATCATGGCATACATAATAGACCCAATAGCTGAAGCATATGGAATCTTGCTCATCCTGTCCCGCTCATCAGATGTCGAAGGACACTGATTCTTGCAGAGACTGATACCATGTGACATTGGCATGAAACCTCTCTTGGATTCATGCATATTGAACATTTTCAATATCTTGTCAATGTACGTTTCCTGACTTAATCCAATTAACCTTTTTGATCTATCTCTATAGATTTTTATGCCCAAGATATAGTATGCTTCTCCCAAGTCCTTCATTGAGAAACTCCTTTTCAATGAAGTCTTAACATCTTCAAGCATAGGAATGTCATTCCCGATCAATAATATGTCATCCACATACAAAATCGTAAATACAAGTGCGCTCCCACTAGCCTTCTTGTAAACACAAGGCTCTTCTTCATTTTTGATAAAGTCAAAACCTTTGACTACTTCATCAAAACGAATGTTCCAACTCCGAGATGCTTGCTTTAACCCATAAATGGATCTTTGAAGCTTGCATACCCTTTTAGCATATTTAGGATCAACAAAACCTTCGTGTTGTATCATGTATACATCCTCGTAAAGATTCCCATTAAGGAAGGTCTGTTTTGACATCCATCCGCCATATTTCATAATCAAAATATGCAAGAATAGCTAAAATAATCCGGACAGACTTGAGCATGGCTACCGGTGAGAAAGTTTCATCATAGTCAACTCCTTGAACTTGTTTGAAACCCTTTGCCACCAACCGTGCCTTATAGATCTGAACATTTCCATCTACGCCTATCTTTTCTTGAAAATCCATTTGCACTAAATGGTTTTACACCATCGGAGAGTCGACCAAGTTCCAAACTTGATTGTCATGCATGGATTGAATTTCGGATCTCATGGCTTCAAGCCATTTTTCGGAGTTTGGGTCCATCATTGCTTCTTCATAAGTTGTGGGCTCATCATTGTCCAACAATAATATGTCACTCCCATATCTTATAGGTACATGACGTGGCCTCCCCGACCTACGTGGGGCTGGAGTCTCTTCCACAGGTTGTACAACACTTTGTACATCTTGTGAAGGTTCAGTGGTAGCTTGAACATATTCATGTGATTCTTGAACTTCATCAAGATACACATCACTCCTACTGATTTCTTTTGAAAGAAACTCTTTCTCCAAAAAGACACCATTTCGAGCAACAAAAACTTTGTTCTCGTTTCTTTTGTAAAAGTAATATCCTTTTGTTTCTTTAGGATACCCACAAAAAGCATTTTTCTCGATTTAGGTGCGAGTTTATCCGATTGTAAACGTTTTACATAAGCCTCACATCCCCATATCTTGAGAAATGACAACATGGGTCTTCTCCACCCATATCTCATATGGCGCCTTCTCAACGGATTTTGATGGGACCCTATTCAAAGTGAACGCAGCTGTCTCTAGAGCGAAACCCCAGAAGGATAATGGCAGATCTGTTTGGCTGATCATTGACCGAACCATATCTAATAAAGTTCGGTTACGTCATTCGGACACGCCATTCCATTGAGGCGTTCCTGGCGGAGTAAGTTACGGAACGATTCCACATTGCTTTAGATGATCACCAAACTCTTGGCTCAAGTATTCGCCACCACGATCGGATCGTAAGTGTTTTATTGTTTTGCCAAGTTGATTTTGTACTTCATTCTGAAACTCTTTGAACCTTTCAAAAGTTTCAGATTTATTCCTCATTAAATAGATATATCCATATCTACTGAAGTCATCGGTAAAAGTTACAAAGTACTGAAACCCACCCCTAGCAGTCGAGTTCATTGGTCCACATACATCTGTATGTACTAGGGCAAATAATTCACTTGCTCTCTCACTAAAACCTGTGAAAGGGGCTTTTGTCATCTTGCCAAGTAAACAAGATTCACATGTTTCAAATGATTCAAAATCAAATGAGGTTAGAAGTCCATCACCATGGAGCTTCTTCATGCGCTTCTCATTTATATGACCTAAGCGACAATGCCACAAAAAGGTAGGGTTCAAATCATTAGGCCGATGCCTTTTTACATTAATATTATAGACAGTGTTTTCTTCGAGTTCAAGAACGCACAACCCATCCACCATGGGGCAACGACCATAATACATATCATTCAAAAATATCGAACAAACAAAGTTCTTTATTCTCAAATCATAACCTTCATGTTCCAAACAAGAAGATGAAATAATGTTTCTACTCAAAGATGGAACAAAATAACAATTATTAAGTTCTAAAACTAATCCTCAAGGCAAATGCAATGGGTATGTGCCAACGGCAAGACCAAAGAACTCTTGCTTTATTCCCCACGCGAGGATCCAATTCTCCTTTTGCCAAGTCTCTACTTTATCACCGCAACGAATTGCAAATGTGAGCAACCGAACCGGTATCATATACCCATGAGTTGAGTGAAGAAGTAGCAAGATTAATTTCTATAACATTAATACCAAGTGGAAACCACATTTCCATTCTTCTTATCCGCTGTACTTTTCAGCCCGCTTCCAATGCCCCGATTTCTTGCAATAGAAGCATTGGGTATCGTGTTGAGGGCCAACTTTAAGCTTCAAGCTTAGTTTTGAGGCTTGCGATCTCATCTTGAGCCTTGCCCTTGCCCTTGCCCTTGCTCTTTCCCGCTCCCCACCTTAGCCTTCCTCTTTTTGAAAGCGCTTGTTTTCTTAACCATCATCACATGATTGGGTTTTTCTTAATGCTTTCCTCAGCACCTTGAGCATCCCATGTAGCTCGGTTAGGCTCTTCTCCATGCTATTCATATGAAAATTCATAATGAATGGCTCAAAGCTCGAGGCGTAGACTGGGAATAACATCTGTGGCCAAACCAAGGCTAAGGGAAACTCAAGTTTTCCAATCTCCCAATGTAACCAATCATCTTGATCACATGAGGATCGACCGATCGCCTTCACCACTTACAAGCAAATAAAAGCTTTGAGATACCATACCTCTCAGCTCTTGCTTGATTCCCAAACATGCCCTTCAAGCCCACAATCATATTGTAAGCATCCTGGTCCTCATATTGCTTTTGGAGCTCGAGTCCATGGTGACTAGCATGAGACAGCTTGACTCTCTGAAGCATTAACATGCTTTTCATATTCAACCTTCAAATTGCGAGCGGCATTTTCTACCGATTCATCAGGAATTGGATTCTCTAGAACATAGTCCTTCTTTTCATGCTTTAGAACAATTCTCAGGTTGCGATATCAATCAACAAAATTAGTTCCATTCAGTTTTTCCCTTTCGAAAACCGATCTCAAAGCAAAACCAGGTGTAGCAGGAGTAGGAGAAGGTGCCATTAAACTACAACAAAAACTTGCAAAGATTCTAAGCAATATGTTTATGTAAAACTTTTATTAAACTTTTTAATTAAAGACACTTCTATTTTATGTCCCTTTTATAGACACATAGTGAGTATTCAAGATCCATATTCATCAAACACTAGTGAGCTTTGGCATCACTGCTAGAAATTTAATGACATAGGTAAGCAACACCTTTGCTAATTACATCATATGTAACTCTTGTTTGTTGAGTATGAAAACAAGTAATGAATGCCTCCATCAACTTGACTCATGGCCAGGTAAACCTGCCCCAAGGGCTCACATGAGGGAGGGAGCACTTCCCATATTCGGGTGCCAATTAAGAAACCTACCTCATGTGTGTTTTCCTAGACACCACTTGTCTTGTATAGGTTCCTTCATTACTGAATCAAATCCTAACCACTTATGTCCTCAAGCCCAAAACCGTTTTGATAGCTTGATTAAATCTACCATTATTATGCGTGATGTGTCCAACACATCCCTATCATCTATTGAGATAACCATTGATATACTACTTTGTTAGTCATATCAATAACGATCTAAATTCTTGATAGGTGCAACAATTGGATGGACAATTTGATTTAAAATTTTTAACTATAGGGATGAACAAAGATTACTATGAACATGGCATCACATGCAATGAGCATAAAGAAAATAGCAAGGATTAAACACACATCCACAGAAAATCAAAATAAGCTGTGAAATAGCATGGCCCTTAGCATTAAGATCTCCATCATCATGCTTGTTTGTTCACCTAACCACCTTGCTTGATTTGTTCACCTAGCCATCTTGCTTGATACCATCGTCTTCATCATTATGGATGCAACTCCTTACAACTTTTGATAATGAATTTTACATGAGGGTTTGAAGCATCACAAGTCGACACGCAGGTCGTTATACAATTTAAATAGCCTTATGGCTTGACACGGCACGCAGGCCATGTGGAAATTACATGCATCACATACACATAGGCCATACCATTTCACATAATTCCTTGCAAAAACGAGTTAAACAAAAGCAACCCTACGACTCCGGGGTCCAAGGGGCAGCGCCCTTGGAAATTTTTTTAGAGGCATGTCTTCTGACATTGGAAAACACCCTCAAAATTTCCACGGATCAACCAGATTGACCCAACCCGATCTAACATGATTGGCTTGGTCCCATATGGATAAGTTTCAGAAACCCTGATGGCGGTAACCCGACCGGTAAGGGTAACGTCGTACCATGAACGGACTCACCGAACTCAATATTGAATCTATTTGCGCTTACCATGGATCAACCAGATTGACCCAATCCAACTCAATCTGATTGGCTTGATCCCAAATGGATACGTTTCAGAAACCCTGATGGCGGTAACCCGACCGGTAAGGGTAACATCGTACCATGAACGGACTCACCCAAATCAAGATTGAGTCGGTTTGCACTTTCCTCAAACCCTAAACCGATCGATCTCATCGATGGTCGCCACACCAATTCATCACATGAACTGGTGAACATGTAATAGATCCAATCTACTAACCTTACACATCATATGTGCAACATCCAGATCACAAAACTATACGAGATGGCTCTGATACCACTGAAGAGGAACGCGGTATGCTACGCTAGCACAAAAAAAATCTACCGCGAAACCAGAAAGCTACTCGCAACAAGGGGATCATAGATAAGATTACCACTAGACGCCTGATTGCGGAATCCTTCGCGTCGATGTAGTGGATCGCCCTCGCCGCATCGTTGTGTCGATGTAGTGGATCGTCCTCGCCTTGCCGTGGATCGCCCTCCCACGCCGCAGCGCAGCAGCGTCACCGCAGAATCCACACGCCCGAGATGGAACGCCGCGTCGCCGGCAAGCAAGCACTGTCGCTCGGCGAGGGCAGCGAGAGGAGTAGGCTAGGTTTCGAGTGAATCACTCCTAAACCGTGGGAAAGCACACCTGCGCCTCCCTCCTCCCTCCTTATATAGCCACAAGATGAAACCTAAACTAGGGCCCATCGTGCTAAGCCCACGAGGTTCATTAATTACGGATCCAATCCAAATTAATGCGTCCCACCATTAAGTGTGTGACCTGCAGGTTCACGTGCGCTTGGACATGGATTCGAAAACTCCTTTTCAATCCAATAGTTGGTAGCGGCTTCTTGCAAAGTATGCCAACTCCCAAACATACTATGATCAAATCGACGTAACCTATCAAAAGTACTCATGCAATAATCCCTTTGCCAAGTATATGAAGATTGATCTCAAGGCGAGAAGCATGTCATCCTTTGATGATTCAATCCATCTCTCATATCCGTGATATATTAATAAGTTGTGATTGACTCTCAATCACGGCATGGCCATGCACTTCCTTAATCAAATCACACGAGTGGCCTTGTCATATATCTCCGTTTCATTGGAGTGGCAAATTCCATCTTGATCGCTCACTTCCTCTCGCACGTTTCATAGTAAACATGAAAGCTACCTTTATAACTATCCGGTTAGGAAGTAGTGTTTGATAGCCCCAAGGAAAACTATTACACATGTAGGGAATATGACAATCTCAAGTCTAAGGATCATACATCTACTAGGTATGAGATACACTGATGACACATAAGAATGAAATATTCTCGCAGTGTCCCATTGCCGGTCTATCTAACCCATGTTCTTCAACATGCGTCCACAATGTATAGATGATATCTCCATATCCCATGATCTATGAAGCATGATCATCGATCACTACATGTGCTGATCTATTCATGGTTGTCCTATACGATGAAATCCGATCAGAGATATTTATCGAATTACATCATTAAGTAAAGAGCTTCATAAGCAAGTCACATACTTGTTGATCAATACAATGATATACATTCATTGGACCAATAATCATAATATTATTCATAACCATAGTCATGTTACAATCATCTAAATGATTGCCTCAAGGGCATAATACTAACAGTGACACCACAGAGAATTGAGGTTGATGAAGCCAAGATTGAAGCAATCAAGAGTTGGCTGACTCCTAACACGGTCACACAAGTTCGGAGCTTTCATAGACTTGCTGGATTGTATCGATGTTTTGTGAAGGATTTCAGCACCATAGCTGCACCATTGAATGAATTGACAAAGAAAGGTGTTCCCTTCCATTGGGGGCAAGCACAAGAAGCTGCCTTCAATCTTTTAAAAGAAAAGCTCACAAATGCACCATTACTTCAACTTCCAGATTTTGGTAAGACCTTTGAACTTGAATGTGATGCAAGCGGTATTGGAATTGGTGGTGTATTGATACAAGTAGGTAAACCTATTGCTTATTTTAGTGAAATATTAAGTGGGCCTGTTCTGAATTATTCTACGTATGATAAAGAATTGTATGCTCTTGTGCGATCTTTAGAAACGTGGCAACATTACTTATGGCCTAAAGAATTTGTCATACATTCTGATCATGAGGCACTTAAGCATATTCGTAGTCAAAGCAAACTGAACCGTAGACATGCTAAGTGGGTGGAATTCATTGAATCATTTCCTTATGTCATCAAATACAAGAAAGGGAAGGATAATGTGATTGCTGATGCATTGTCTAGAAGATATGCAATGATGTCTCAACTTGATTGTAGAATTTTTGGCTTAGAAACCATAAAAGATCTCTATGCTCAGGATAATGATTTCAAAGAAGTCTTGCTAAATTGTAAAAATGGAAAAAGTTGGCACAAATTTGTTAACAATGATGGATTCTTGTTTAGAGCTAACAAGCTATGCATTCCAGCTAGCTCCGTTCATCTTTTGTTGTTACAGGAGGCACATGGAGGAGGATTGATGGGACACTTTGGAGCTAAAAAGACGGGGGATATACTGGCTGAACATTTCTTTTGGCCAAAGCTGAGACGTGATGTCAATCACTTTGTTGCACGCTGCACTACATGCCAAAAAGCTAAGTCTCATCTAGACCCACATGGCGTGTAGATGTTGCTTCCTGTTCCTAGTGTTCTTTGGGAAGATATATCTATGGACTTTGTTTTAGGATTTCCTAGAACAAAGAAGGGGAGGGATAGTATTTTTGTTGTTGTGGACCGATTCTCTAAAATGGCGCATTTCATTCCATGCCACAAGAGCGATGATGCCACACATATTGCTGATTTATTCTTCAAAGAAATTGTTCGCTTGCATGGTATGCCTTGTACTATTGTTTCAGATCGTGATGCCAAGTTCTTGAGCCATTTTTGGAGAACTTTATGGAGCAAATTAGGGGCAAACCTAGTGTTCTCTACCACATGTCACCCTCAAACCGATGGCCAAACTGAAGTGGTGAATCGAACCTTGTCAACCATGTTGAGGGCTGTTCTAAAGAAGAATTTGAAAATGTGGGAAGAGTGCCTACCTCATGTGGAGTTTGCTTATAATCGTACATTGCACTCTACCACAAAAATGACTCCATTTCAGGTTGTGTATGGTTTTAACCCTCGTGCTCCAATTGATCTATTGCTTTTGCCATCTTCAGAGAAGGTAAACTTTGATGCAAAGAGACGTGCTGAATTTGTTCTTAAATTGCATAAGACCACAAAAGAAAATATAGAGCGCATGACTGAGAAATATAGGGTTGCTGGTAACCATGGTAGAAAGGAATTGACATTTGAACCTGGTGATCTTGTTTGGTTGCATTTATGAAAGAAAGATTTCCTAACTTGCGAAAGTCTAAATTAATGCCTAGAGCTGATGGTCCTTTCAAAGTGCTTGAACGAATTAATGATAATGCTTATAAACTTGAGTTACCTGCAGATTTTGGGGTTAGTCTCACTTTTAACATTTCAGATTTGAAGCCATATTTTGGAGAGAACGATGAGCTTGAGTCGAGGACGACTCAAATGCAAAAAGGGGAGGATGATGAGGACATCACTATGTCGGATACACCCATGACCTCACCTCCACCACCTCCTACGCAAGGTCCTATGACAAGGGCACACGCACGGCAGCTAAATCAACAGGTGAACTCGTTTCTCAGGTGGTATAATTATATTTTAGAGGACAGACCACTGCATAATAATGTGCTTGTGCTTAGGAATCATGGCTTAGAGCTGCAAGGATGTCATTCCTCATCACTACAAGCTAGAGTACAAGGTATTCCCGAGAAGGAAGCCAAAACGTCCACCCAGGAGCAGTCCACCTTCAACTGGCCATAACTTTTGCATACGGAGTTCGTTCGGGATGAGTGTGTACTTGATTAAAATATAAATTCGTGATCTTTCCAACGGATCCAGCCTCATCATCAAATTCCACTCGAGCTGGCCACAGCAGTCAAAACGGTGCGACGGTCTCAATCTTTTAGGATGCTGTGCCACCATAATTTTGGGCTGAGTTCCCATGTAATTAAAGTGGCGTGAGACCAACTCCTAGCAGCCATCCTTGGCTATATATATTGGACAAGACCCCTGTCTATCTCCTTAGGTTTTGTTAAGTTTAGTTTCCCCATGTGTGGAACTTTAACCTTGTTCTCCTTACTCGGCTAGAGCAGCAGTAAACAAGTTCATAACCTCAGTTCGTGTGTTTGCTTTATCCTTGTTCTTGCTGGTTCTTCGATTGCTTGCAAGAATAGACCTTCGTGGTCAGGTCATCAGGGCTTCGGAACGGTTGATCACAACTAGGAGTGTGGTTTAGCGATTGCGGGCGCTTATCCTTGTGTGGTTTGTAGCCGGATCGTCAAAGTCATCCTCTACCTAATCGAAATTATCCCCTCACCGGAAGATCGGGCCATCTTGTGCACATCATTTGGTATCAGAGTAACGGTTGACCGGTGAGTTCTTGTATCTTGTTTAGTTGTTTGATTGTGTTCTTCCTAGACTCCAGAAAATTTGCCCCACAAAAAGTTTGTTTGTCCGCTGTCCAAACCCCGTTGTGACATTCAATTGGTTAATTTTGTTTTTGCTAAATTGAGTTTGCGTCCTTTCTAGTATTGTCTGGTTGCTGTTCATCTTCGTGTTCATCTCCCCACGTCAAAATCCATCCCTAAAACCCAAAAACAAAAAGACCCATCTCACCGAAGATCACCTTTCTGCAGCCGCCACCAAAAACGCCATAAAACTCAATTCCCTTATCTTTTTTAGTAAAACCAAAAGGAGTAGATCCGTGACTCAGTATTCTATGTTGATGCCAATTTTCACATCCATACTTGCAAGCACGAGAAATCTGTGAATGTTTCAATAAGACCTAACTGCTGTCCTGAAATCTTCATCTGTGTGCAATTGTAAAATTCGTGCAAAATTCTCAGTTGAATTTCAGAAAGTTTGTCGAAAAGAAAATTTGTTGCAAAAGTCGTCAGGAAGAAAACCAAAAAAAAAAGAATCATTGGAAAAAGGCACCTAACTAAAAGATACGGCTAAAATACCGACCTGTTGTCTGGTGGACAGAAATCAGCAAAATACAAAGTTGGATTGGGCCGTCTTGTGCACATCATGTTGTTAGGACATATCCTCGACGTATCCTCTGTTGACACATACCCCATGTTTAGATATTCGACAGTAGCTTTTGAACTCTATTCAGCGGAGGGTCTGCTTAAGTGCTTGGTAGATTACTGCCCAAGCCTTGCTTGGTTGAGTAATGCCTCGCCTACTTGTAGTCAAACGATTTGAGTAGAGTGGGAATCGCTGAGTATCAAGGAGGGATGTGCTGGGTCGAGCACCCTGTCATCAGCATGTATTGGGTCCTCAGGGTAACCGCGAGTTACTCGATGTTGACTTATCGACTCGACTCTGATCAGAGTTGGAAAATCAAAAAAATCTAAATGTTGGGCTGTTGAGCATTTATTGCTCTCGTTTGCACTGCAAGATGGGTGCAGTGTCATCATTCCTCCTTTCACGCCGATTGAAACGCCGTGCCAAGGGGAATGAACTATTCTCCTGGAGAGAGGATTTTGGCCTATAAATTCCTATACCTGGAACTGTAGCTATTCCTCTTCTGTTTGCCTTAAGCCTCACTTTCGAAACCTCCATCGCACTCTTGAAGCCCTAGCGCCGCCTCCTTCCAAAGATCTTGTTCCTCTCGTGCTGCAATGGTGTTCGACCTTCCAGCTGGTGGTAAGGGCTTTCCATTGTCGGAGAAGAAACCCGAAGTGGCTTCGAGCTCTCTCCACAATGACGACACAGCCTTATACGCTGGAGCCTTCAAAAGAGTATGGCAAAAATCAATGATGACAGAGAAGCGTCTCATGGAGTTGGAGAAAGACGGCTTCATTCCTCCGTGAGAATTCTTCCATTGGAGACCATCTCAAGTTGAACTTATACCCACCCCCGAGAATGAGGACGAGACGGTTGTGTTTGAGGCTTTTTTCCGATGCGGTCTTAACTTCCCCCTTCTCAATTTCTTTGACAAGTTCTTGATTTGTATCAAATCTAGCTTTTTTACCTGAGCCCCAATTCAATCACAATGCTCAGTGTGTTCGTCCACCTTTGTGAGGCATATCTAGGGATTAGCCCTAGCCTCAATTTATTCCGCCACTTCTATAGCTTGAAGAGGGCGACAAAGAACGAGGCTATTGGGGGTGCCGGTTTCCACCTCCGCAGTAGCGCATCCAACGTGTATATCCTTGTCCTTGTTACCTCCTCTTGGCAGTCAGACTGGAAGAAATGATGGTTTTATATTACTTCTCCAGATACCGTGAACCTCCCTCTGGGCCACCGATCAGTCTTTCTCAGCCCTATCGACCTCTGGACGAAGGTCCCTCCTGTGACCGCTCGAACTTCTTATTATGTTCGAAAGATCGAGGAGTTGAGGAAAATCGGGCTGACCGGGTGGCACGTCGCTAGAGACTTCATTACACGCCGGTCGGGTCCGCTGAAGTTTAGGGACCACTTCGCCTCGGACTACACTGGTGCCGAAGATGCCACAAGGGACAATCCTAGAGGTAAGCATTTATACTGCCTTTTGTTCTCCTTACTTTATTCGATGAATGATGAGTTGATCCGCTTGTGCACCAGATCTGTCAAACTCAAAAATCTCCTCCCGATTGAGCAAATATTACAACGCTTAGAACCGGGTGCGTGTGGCATTGAAGCACACTCACTCGTTAATCCACGCCAGGAGGTTAGTGATTCTTCGCGACTCGTAATTTGTCGTGTTGCGCATCCATTTTTCACCTTGACTTAACGCCTCCCCAGGAGGTCAAGTTCGACAGTGAAAGCGAGCCGGTAGGAGGATCCATCAACTTGGAGGACGATGAGCCAACTCGGGATGATGATCAAGTGCCAGGCACTACCGCCGCCGAGATAGGCTCTCCTCAAGACGGTCTGCTGAGTGAGGGCGAAGAGATCCCGGAACGGGCGACGGTCGATCCTTCCCAGGATAGGAGATCGTTGTCTCTTACACACCATCGACCAACCAAGCGACCCCAAACTTTAGCGCCAAGGCCGCTCAACCAGGTGATTTTCAACCGCTCCCTTGGTTGTTTTGAGATTTCTCCTGTCGTAATTTAATAAATGCTGTTTGATTAGTGAGCCGCCTGGGGGGTTGAAGCGCAAGGGTCGATGACTCCTCCACATATCTCCTCGATAGGGATCTCCATCGACCCAACCAGTCGAACGGGTATCATTGCTATCGACCAATGTTTCCTTTATTAACGGACTTTCGCTCACAGTAACTGCTTGCTTTGCAGATTACCCCATCGGCCACTGACCAACTAGCACCGTGCCCTGACGCCAAAGACAATCGCCGAAGTCAAGCCGTTCCTGACGAATGTGCATGCGAAAATTCGATTGGCGAGGTGAGTTATCCTCCCTCTCTCCTTATGAACTTTTTCTTTTGGTTCGTCAGAGGTGTTTAGGCAAATAACCCCTTTTTTGCAGGAAGGGTGCACCCAGTGGTGCTATGAACAAAGCAACCGCGGTGGCATCGTTATCCTTTGACACGGCTGGCACTGCTGCAGCTTCCCATCAGGAGGATCCTGCTGAGCATACTAGTAGATCTGCAATGGGAAACATCCAATATCCTTCAGCTTCTCCAGTGCCTCAAGTGTTCTGGTCTGTTCTGAAACCTCAGATCGAGGTATGTGAACACGAAACCCCATATTCTGCAATCCACTCTTCCCCTCACTCTATTTTTGACGCTTCTGGCTTCATATCGTAGCACATGGCCAACACCCTGCTTGAGGCCAAAGCCTTCTGCGACAAGGCCCACCAACAGACCGAGCGATTCATGGCTTCCCACGATCAAATACTCAAAATAAAGAACGCCGAGCTGGAAGCGCTCCGGGCCCAATTGAAGGCTACTCAGGCTGAGGCTGCAAAATGGGAAAAGGAGCTGACGGCTGAGAAAACCACTGCAGAACCTATGCTAGTTGAGGCCAAGCCGGTCGGGCGAGGCAAAGGCAGGCAAGAAAGTAGTCGAGTTCGAAAAGGCTGCAGCAGATGTGACACTCGCCACTCTGCAGTCGAAGACACTCGAGCACATGACCACCTCAGCTCGTCTTGTGACCTCGTATATGCTTGGCGTGGTGAAGAGCCATCATACAGACTTGGACTTCTCAGGACTGGATGAAGGATTTGCGTGTGAGGCGAGTGAAGCTGCCGACCACATCGATTCCTTCGCAGACCTTGCCAAGAGGTTCGTGGACGGATTGGAGCTATCACTTGGCGATGATGATGCCAACCAAGGTCCTTTGGCCTAACCATGCTGATGTAAAGATCGACACTTTAATGACAGTACCAATTAATCTGCTTGTCCATTGTGCTTTGTCTACTTTTTCCTTGTCAATGACCCAAAGTAGCAAAAAAAGACGCAAATCCGATTTTAGCACTCATAGACACTCAGTAAGCACCGTCGTGGATGAACGCACGCCTATTTATATCTGCACATAATGCTAGAATTTTTTTTTGTCAAATGACTTAGCCCCCGAGCGTACACTCGGAGAAGCCATACATAACATAAATGATATATACGCTGAGTAGAACTTTGCACGACTTTTGCAAGCCTTCATCGATCATGTGATTTAGACTCTGTAGCGAACAAAAACTTGCCGAGCGACGCATGTAGAAACGACTAGAGCTCTCGTCTCCCACCAACCGCTGAGCTTTAGATGTCTGACAATCTGATGCTCGTATGAGCGTAGGATAGAATTACTCATTGTCTGATTTAGGCATGGCCACACTTTAGTTTTGTTTACTGACATGCTATGTGCGCAATCAAGCAAATGCGTGCAAAAAATTGCATGTTCCAAAGATAAAGAGAAGATTGTGCTTACTATGCTCTGCTCGATAACTATACCAACCAGAAAACAGAGAGCAAATAAGGTACAAGGTTACCTGTAGTCCCCGACTCCTTACTTGATGATGTGTCATTGGGTAGGGAGTAGAGTGACATAAGCACAATATCTTGATGTAGCCCCCGACGCTTTACACGATAGCTGGATCAAGCCAAAAGAGTGAGGCGTTAGCATCACCGATACCTGTTGCGACTCTGATCCTCTTATTCGATAGATACATCGACCCGAGGGTGGAACCAGGTAAAGAAAAAATCGAGTGATATAGCCCCCGACCGTCTACTCGATGGCTATATCGAGGGGAATGTAGAGCATAAGCATCAATTGCAACCCTTACACATAGAAGCATGAGCCCCCGAGCATATTGGTCGAAGTAGAATCCAAACGGACGAAGTAGATGAGCAACATAACTTCGTTGCAGCGATTGAACTCTGTTACTGTTTTTCGCATCTCTCAGTGTCAATGCGGCGCACCATAAAGTGGTGTCTCTTCGGTTTGCGCATTTGTGTGGAAGTGCGACCGACGTCTCATGGATTGGGACCAACGTAAATCTAGACGGATTGCGATTATAGTGCGACTTGTTCCTTGAGCTATAAATAGACGGG
The DNA here is from genome assembly GCA_036346275.1 of Otatea glauca. Lineage (NCBI taxonomy): Eukaryota > Viridiplantae > Streptophyta > Magnoliopsida > Poales > Poaceae > Otatea > Otatea glauca. The sequence continues at coordinate 11,291,328 of CM070724.1, forward strand.
ACCTGTAGTCGCCTGTCACATCTCATCTTTTCTCTTGTCCTTTGCTCGCGTCGCCTTAGTTCTTCTACCGCATTCATGGCTTCTCCACCTTTGCCTCCCTCTGTGATCATCGTTGGCGAATCACCTCCCCCTACTCTACTGGCAATAGTATCTCCGGGGAGGATCATCGTCTCTTCCGATGAGGAGGACGAGATCGATTGGGAAACTATTGAGAAGAAGGTTTGGTCGGAGGAGGAGGATGAAGTCACCAGCAAGCTAAGGGTTGCCGCTGAAGAAGACGATGCCACCTCTGCTCCCTTTGCGAGAGCAGATGCCACCGCTGACACACGAGGACAAGAAAGTGAGGCTGCCGGCGTCGGAGGAAGAGGTGAAGCTCAAGAAAGCTTCATCGGCCCAGCGCTTGCTCGCCCTCTAAGCCATCTTGTCACTGGGGGACCTCTGACGGCGAAGGGCTCTCCTTTCCCATCAACTGGTCTGCGCGGTGAGCGCCAAGTCTTTGCATCCTCTTCTCGCCCGTACAGTGGGCGCAAGCCCATCCCGGGGACTATCCTTTTCCGATCCACTGGATGGAGAGGCTGCGGTGTGATGCCTCCGAGGATAATTAGTAGTGTTGTACCTATCTTAAGATGTAATATGATAGACTTTTGTTAGTAAAATTTTAATTAAATCATACTTACCTGGATCTTAGTTTCAATGCAATATCTTCTTTATTCATGTATGAAACATTCTCAACTGGTCAATATTCCATGAGTTTCCAAATGTCACCCCTTTCGATGTTGATAGCCGTATAGATCCTGGTCGAGTCACTTCGACCACCACATAGGGACCTTCCTACTTAGGCGATAGCTTATTGCGATTATCTTGCTTCTGCACCTTTCACAGTACTAAGTCTCTGACGACGAGCGCTCTATCCTAGATTTTTTGGCTATGATATCTACGTAAGGCTTGCTGATACTTAGCCGCTCGATAGAATGCTCGATCTCTAAGCTCTTCGAGTAGATTTACATCATTTGCTTGTGCATGCTCTCGTTCCTCTTCCAAGTAATTATCCACTTGAGGTGACTTGAATGTTAACTTAGTCGAAAGCACGGCTTCTACTCTGTAGACCAAAAAAATGGCATTTCATCAGTGGCTCGACTAGTCGAAGTACGAACAACCCATAGCACCGAGGGGAGTTCCTTCGCCCACTGGGTCGAGTAAGCCTTGAGCCTATTGAACACGCGGGTCTTGATCCCCTGCAAGATTAAGCCATTGGCTCGTTCGACCTGATCGTTACTTTGAGGATAAGCCATGGAGGCGAAGCAGAGTTTGATACCCAATTCTTCGCAAAAGACTATGAAAGCATTGCTTTTGAACTGGCTACCATTGTTTGTGATTACTCGATTAGGGATGCCAAATTGAGTAACTATGCTCCTCATGAATTTCTTAGCTGCTTCTGAGGTGATGTTCCTGACGGGTTCGACCTCGATCCACTTAGTGAACGTGTCAATAGCCACAAACAGAAACTTGTAACCTCCTTGGGCTCTTGGGAACGGTCCTAAGATATCCAAGCCCCAGACAGAGAAGGGCCAAGACAGAGGAATACTTTGCAGTGCTTGGGCTGGTCGGGTGGTTTGCTTGCTGTAGAATTGGCAGCTCTCGCACTTTTTCACTAGCTCGCAAGCATCTTGGAGGGTAGTCGACCAATAGAACCATTATCAACAAACTTTCCCGACCAGGGTACGATAGACGCATGGTTGCCGCAGATGCCTCCATGTACATCGAGCAATATTTTATTACCCTCCTCGTGAGTGATGCATTTCATCAGGATTTCGTTACTCCCCTTTCGGTAGAGCTTGCTGTCTACCAATGCGTATAGCTTGTACTTACGTGCAATTTTCTTGACTGTTGCATAATCGTCAAGGATCTCTCGACCTTCGAGATAGACTTGGAATGGAGTCATCCAAGTCACCTCGCATTCGAGTAGCACAGTTTTCGTGTCTGCAAGTTCTGCCTCGCTAACTCAACCAGGCTGCTAGTCGAGTTGGGTAGCATCTGCCTCCCATCTGGGGGAGATGGATGGTTTGAGGAGTTTCTCGATGAAGACTCCTGCGAGCGTGGGCAAACAGGACAAAACGAGCTTGGCAAGTTCGTCGGCGGCAAAATTGTCACATCGCCTGATATGCCTTACCTCGAGCCCTTCGAACTTGTGCTCTAGCTTGCAAGCTTCACTCAGATATGACACCATGTTATTGTCCGAGCACTAGTATTCCTTTTGCACTTGGTCCACGACTAGCTGTGAGCCCCCTTTCATGACTAATTGTCTGATGCCAAGTGACGCAGCCATGCGGAGGCCATTGAGTAGTCCCTCGTATTTTGCAACATTATTTGAAGCTTGAAAATCAAGTTGGATAACATATTTTAGCTCCTCACCTATCAGAGATTTGAGCATGATGCTAGCCCCTGAGCCCTGAAGTGTGAGCGACCCATCGAAGAACATTGTCCAATGGTTATCGACCGCCTTGTGTCCATTCTGTGTTGAAGTCCACCAAGACTCCTAACTTGATGCTGGTTTGTGGCGCAAAGTAAATCTTGAACTCGTTGAGTTCAACCGCCCACTGCGCGATTCGCCCCGTCGCCTCTCGGTTGCGTATTACCTCCTTGAGTGGATACGTTGTCATGACCGTAATCTTGTGCACCCGGAAGTAGTGTCATAGCTTTTGAGAAGTCATCAAAACGGCGTACATCGTCTTCTGCACCTGAGGGTACCGCAGTTTGGCATCATGCAAGACCTCGCTCACTTAGTACACCGGCTTCTGGATTTTAGTCCTTTTGTCGGGGCAATCCCGTTTAACCACCAGGACTGTGCTTACTACTTGAGGGGTAGTTGCAATGTATAAAAAGAGCTCTTTTTCGTTAGGTGAGGTTAAAATTGATGGAGATGCTAAGTACCTTTTCAGATCTCGAAAAGCTTCTTCTACGTCCTTGTTCTACTCGAAGGTGTCCTGCTTCTTGAGCAACTTGAAGAAAGGTAATCCTCGCTCACCCATCCGAGAGACAAATCTACTAAGGGCAGGATGTAGCCCGTGAGCTTCTGCACTTCCCTCTCTATCTGCGGAGAGCACATGTGGTCGATGGGCTCAAATTTGAGTGGGTTTGACTCAATGCCTCGACTAGACACCAGGAAACCGAGAAGCTTGCCGGACGGAACAATGAATGTGCACTTCTTGGGGTTAAGCATCATCCGAAACCTCTAGAGGTTGTTGAATGTTTCCTCGAGGTCACATATTAAGGTGTTCTTGGTTTTCGACTTGACTACGATATCATCGACGAACGCTTCCACATTGAGTCCGATTTGGGACTTCAAGCAGTTTTGAATACAGCGTTGATACGTAGCTCTAACATACTTTAAACCAAAAGTCATTTTAACATAACAGAATACACCAAAGGGAGTAGTGAAAGTAATTTTTTCTTCATCCTCCGTAGACATGCTAATTTGGTGAAACCCCGAGTAGGTATCTAGAAAACTTAGCAACTGACAGCCCACAGTAGAATCCACTATCTAGTCGATGCGTGTGAGAGGGAAAGGATCTTTAGGACAAGCTTATTGAGGTTGGTGTAGTCAGCGCACATCCTCCACTTGCCATTGGGTTTCTTGACGAGGACAGGGTTCACCAGCCATGTCAGGTGATGGACCTCTCAGATGAAGCTAGCCTTTAAGAGTTTGCTGATCTCCTCTTCTATGGCTTGCTTCCTGTCTTCTGCGAATCTGTGCTGCTTCTGCACCACAGGCTTGGCTCTAGGTTCCACAGCCAGTCGTTGCTTGATTACCTGTTGGGGACCCCGGGCATGTCGGACAGTTGCCATGCAAATATGTCACATTTGCCCGAAGAAAGGCGACGAGCTCGAGTTCCTATTTGTGATCAAGGTCAACGCCTACCTTGATTGTCTTGAAGGCTCTGACAGACTCAGGGGCACTGTTTTGACACCTTCGTTGATCTTCTTATCCTTCTTGCTGTCGTTGACTGAGTCTTGGCGGCATTGTTGGACGCAGAGGTTTTGTCGGTGCCCTTGGACCTTTGGCGCTTAGCTCCTTCGCCGTCAGCACTAGTTGTCGACGCGCAGAAATGCTCGGCCATCTCCAGGCTCTTCCTGTCACACCAGACCGCAGCGTGCTTGTCCCCTTTGATTGCGAGGACACCCTTTGGCCCTAGAATCTTGACATCTGATATGAGTAGTGGACCACAGCCATAAACTTGGCTAGCATTGGACGGCCTAGGATCACATTATAGGCAGTCTCAAAATCTGCCATGTCGAAGAGGATCTTCTCGGTGTGGAAATTGTCTGGTGTGCCGAACGTGACTGGTAGCTCGATCTGGCCAAGGGGCATCGAAGATGATCGCAGAATTATGCCATGGAATGGCTCTGCTCTGGCCCTAATCTCAGTCCAAGGGATCCCCATGTTCTCAAGTGTCTTTGCGAAGATGAGGTTTAGCGAACTTCCTCCGTCCATCAAGGATCGAGCGAACTTACCGTTGACAATGGTGGGTTCAACCACCACGGGGTATCGACCTGGATGTGGGACCATGGCTGGGTGATCCAATTGGTCGAAGGTGACCGGTACTTCTGACCACTTGAGGAATCCGGAGAGAGCTAGCGTGTAACGACCCCCATTTTCACATAAATGCAAAAATGGAAATCTAATGCGCATACAGTACTAGACCCATGATCAGTGGCTAGTACTCACATTTTCAACAATTGGAATCAAATCCATACATCATTTTATTCAAGCGGAAGCTATTTGTACAATATATTCTTACAACTCAGAGCATATAAATATAGCAACAGAAGAAGCAAAGTCTTGTAGTGTGCCCATCTAATACCTCAGGCAACTGACAAGGCATAATCCCCAGAAAGGTCGCTTTATTGGAAATCCCACATCCTGCGATGAAAAGAGATCTTTCGAAGCTTCGCTATCTTTTTCCACCTAAAACAACATATAAGCAAGGGTGAGTACTTTAAGTACTCCGCAAGACTTTAGCAAAACCTATAATATATGCAGGCCATTTCGAAGGAAAGGCTTCTACGGTTAAGTTGCGTAAAGCAAGATTAAATTTGTAAATCAAGTTGTCATTTGCAAGCGGAATTTAATAAAGCAAGTTTGACTGATAAGAAATAAGTAAAGCATAAGTAATAACTCACAGTCCTCCATGACGTGAGCATCGAGATGTCCAATTTCCTGCCAATTCGTGGCATAACCATAATCTTTACCAAAACAAGCCACATCAGGTGAAAATCATCCCATTTTGAAAATAGTAAAACTTTTAGCTATGTGATGACGTTACCAAGTGCCTTTGACCGTAGGCACGGCTAATTAATTAGATTTACACTTTGCAGAGGTGTACAGCTTTACCCACAAGAAATGATCACTTCTTTGTGCAGCGCAATTGACATGCCACAGAGAGATCATAGCATAACCGTTACATTACCTAGACCTAACTTTGCACTAGCCCGATGACGTTAAATCCTTGTTATGTAGAAGAAACATGACAGTGTATCCCTGTCATTTAAAGTGGTAATACAAGCAGTAAATCCCTGCGGTAAATCCCTGCGATAAGAGTTTCTTCCCATACCAAGGCGTACATCGTTATACCGATATGTATTTACCCACAACGAAGTGTGGAAGCCCCTCATAAGCAAACCTAGAAAGGATTGCTCATACCACTACAAGAAACAGGGAAAACTTCGTGGGCCAGAAACCCACGAATTTAGGCCACAACCAACAAATTTAAGTTAAATTCGCGGGCATACCGTCGAATTTAGTCCACGGATTTAACTCGATGAAATTAATCAACTAAATTCATGGGTACCCATGAATTTTAGTTAAGTTCGTGGGTTGCTGCCAAGCCCACGAATTTAACTGGGAATCCGAGTTAAATTTGTGCGCCCGGGAAACCCACGAATTTAACAGATTAAATTCCTGGGCTATATAGCCCACGAAGTTAATCTGTTAAATTCGTGGGCTTAATAAACCCACGAATTTAATCTGTTAAATTCGTGGGCTCAAGGAACCGACGAATTTATCTGGAGTGCCCAGATAAATTCGTGGGTTTTTAATGGCTCACGAATTTATCAATCATTTATACACAAATGTATATATATATATCCATATGCATCGCACTGAATACATATAACAACTAAAGAACAAAAGAAAAGGCAAAAAGAAAATTGGAACTAAAAATTGCTAAGCGAAGAATAAGAAGGATTATCTATTTTGTTCAAATTTGATCAGAAACACTAACACAAAAGAACAAATTAAAAGCATAAAGAAAAGTAGTTAGCATCAGATTTTTTATGGCAATATATACCATTGGCAGCAGTTCCATTTCCAGAGCTGGATGCAAAAGTATCAATCGAATGCAATGGCATTCAGCAGCTCGATCCAACTCTGGAAACGGGAAACTACATTAACATGACTTGTTATGTCATTTGAAGATGAATGTGTTTCTGTCATTCATTCAGAACAAGTCACATATCAAAACCTAATATCATCATTTGCCTAGAAGTCGGAAATGACAAAAGCAAGAAAATGACAAAAATAACTCTGAATGTAGAAAATGACTGAACATATATTTGCAATAAACAAAAATACAAATGACTAGATCACAAATATATATGCAACTCATATGGCAACATCATCAATCCAGATTTATGCATTTCAACTTAAATTATCACTATTGCAACAGATTACTTAGATTGATATATACTAAAAGAATGAACTAAATTTCCTACAGAAGCATCTGTCCATCCGCTGCACATCGACTAAATTGCAACTAATGTTCCTAAATTTGAGCAAGAGGAAGGAAGGGAGGGGGCAGCTAGCTCACCAAGGTCATCAAACTCCACAACGAAGTTCAAGCGAACAAAGAATTAACAAACGAGACACCAAACCTATTACCTCTACTAAAAGATTGAAACCAACCTTTTAACTCTTTAAAACCGGCTTAAAACTAAGTCACCAAAATGTACAAAATTTCAGCATGACCTCTCTAGTAAATAGGACATCCACTCAGCAGACAAAAAAACATTTGTAGTTATAATATATATATCAATCTCTCAAACCAGAAGGAGACATTCTAGCAGATCCTTAGATAATCAATCACACATCCAACGGCAATTTGTAAACTACGTACGCAATGACGTACAACACATTACAACCGCAATAGATACAATCCACATTCCATTACAATAAGTCCATCACAATAAGTCGATCACAATCTATCCATCACAACAAGTCATAAAGTACAACAGTAATACACCAATCGAGCTCACAATGGAATTCATGCCTCGGGGTTGTTGGAGTTGTGGGCGCTACCACCACCGCCGACGCTGTTGAAGATGTCTTCTATGATGTCGTCGTTAGTACGTGCTGGAGGGCGTGACCCAGAAACCTGCAAGTTCAAGATTAACTTAGGTTGTGTTACAAGTAACATATCGTCGGTTTTTGCTAAATATGCTAGAATCGAGTAAGTTTAGCAAGAGTTCAGCAAATAAGGCATTTAACTCTTTCCTTTCCTAAATTATGCTGATTCACATGAAACAAGTTCAGAATAGTACTATTCGACCAAGACACAACATGAGAATACCAATATGACAGGTCAAGCTAAACAAGAATAGATACTATATATAAGAACTACAACTACGAGCTAGTCAAGATATGCTGTGATAATCATATGAACATCAATCTCATAGTCAATGAAGCATCAAAGTAATACTCTCTATTTATTAACATAAGTTAACCATCTAGTTCAAGGCCAAGATTACAACTAAAATTATTTAATTCAACTTCCAAAGACCCTAATTGCATCACTGAGTATTCAAAATATAACAAACAGTGAAAATAGTTCGAAGAAGCAATTAAGACTTTAGGTAGTCATTTTAAGAGTTCAGTATACAAAGTACAAATATAAAGCATTCTACAAGGATAAACAATCAGATTGTACATGGGCAAACAACACATTCTACAAGGATGCCATATAAAGCATTTAAAACATAAGTTTACAATTCAACAAGTTGTCTTAAGATAACCTTTCAATTCCAATAAGTTAGCACAATATAAGGTTCCAAATCACAAAGTTATTGATGTAAAGAAAAATCAAATAGCACGTAATGGGTTAATAATTTGGTAAACCATCACATATCTACAGAGCACAAAGAATAAACTTTCATAAGCACACAAGTAAACCTTTTCAAGTATGAACATTGAGATGATTTGTGCAAGGTTTAAGAAAGAGTTGCCTAAATGTCCTAAAATCGACTAAGTTTTGCACGATAGCTAAATTTGCTCAAGTTGACTAAGTCCGCTCAACTTTGATGAATTAACCTTTATTTGCCTAAATGTGATATAATTGACTAAGTTTTGTGAAGGTAGCTCAATTTGATCAATTTGACTTGGTTTGGCTCACAATTGACAAACTTAGCTCGTTTCGCAAACTTAGAATGTTTTCGACATCCATACCGTGGTGTCATCTGAGGTGGTCAGAGGGCCCACGGGTTGAAGTACATAGGCATTCCTTGGCCTGGCATAGGTGGTGGGTACATGTAGAACAGGTTTGGAGGCTGGGAGCCCTGTAAGGCATAGACAGGTACATTATGCCACATATAAATCATTCATTAAAATTTTAAATAACGAATTGAACCGATCCGTCTTTACCTGTGGTGCCTCTCCTATGTAAGGTGGTGATCTGTGGAGGAACATGTAGAAAGGACGAGGAGGCCGGGAGCTCTGTGGATCATAGTTTGTGATATAAAGTATACAGAATAGAGTTTTTTAAAAATAAAGAATGCATGAGAATTTCATATAACCTGAGGTGCATCTCCTAGGGGTGGTGCCTGCATCCCAGTAGGGTTAATGAAGGACGCCGGGGAAGGCTGAGCACCCTGTGATGCTTCTCCTTGTGGTGGTGTCTGCATGTTCAGAGAAAACATGTAGAAGGGAGGTGGCTGGGAGCCCTATGACATAATAGTCAAGTTTGTGAGAAACGTGATTTTACGAGCTAAGTGAATTAGAGAGTAATGAACTCAAGTATCTTTACCTGCGGCATAACAGGAGGGCGAAACACTGGCACGTTAGGTCCAAGAGACTGTGACAGTTGCTGCATATATATTGTTTGTTAGATTTTAATCACAAATGTACAATTGAGCGATTTGTTCAAAGTTGAGATTGTACCTGCAGATACATTTTCATGTATTCTGAGTCTTCTCGGCTTCTGCGAGCTTCCTCTCGTGCTTGACGAGACTCTTCTTGCGCTTGACGAGCCTCCTCTCGCGCTTCACGAGCCTCCTCGTGCGCTTGTGCTTCCCGTGCGGACCTCGACGAGCGAGCACTCCCCTATGAGGAAACCGAGCCTCGTGGAAGATGGTCGCAGTCCACAACTCCATCCCCCATGGCCCACCTACAAACGATATATAATGAAATGTGACCATGCAACATTTTTTTCCTTAGTAGAGCGAAAACAATTAAAATCAGTTTTATTAACGAACCTCCCATGCTTTAGGCCCCCAACATGGTACAACGCTTCCACATCGATCGTGCGCCCTCCAATCAAACTTCGGCCCATGACGTTGTGTCATTTGTTCTGCATAAGACGCCTACAAAACAGCATTTTGGTGCTCCCGGATGTAAATTTGCACAAAACATATTGTGTCATTTATACTTACCATCCTCTCACTAGCCCCGGCTGCCGCACAAAACATCCGGTTCTGTGGATCCTTGCCTTGGTGCCCGGATGTAAACTTCTACAAAAGTGGGAGTACTCCCACTTTCACCTCCTACGGTGCAAAGTTAGAAACATAGTGACAAATTCACTAACAATTATAATACCGATATTTACCATGCGTTGTTCTAGGCCAATGTGTCCGTCATACTGCACTTGTGCTTCCCAATCTACTTTTTCTGCTCGATCGATTTCTATTTGATTTTTCTTGAAAATCCTCCACCCCTAGTGCCAAGACATCCACCTCCAAGCCTCCATGTCCTTCATTATCCAATCGACCGAGCTCGAGATACTCTTGTTCATCAGTGTATCCTCCTCGCCTCGTCCTCTTCTCATGTTCACCTTCTTCACCCTCTTGTAAAATTGATGACAGCTTGAATCTGCATTGTTTGAACAATCTCCGACAACCTTTTGTGCCGCCCTGTTGAAGACGCTTTTGGCCTTCTTCAAAGCGTTGTAATCATCTTCGTTCTCAAGCCAGAACCTCTCCTGCATATAATCACACATTGTCAAATTGTATTTACATTTAAAGCAATACTCAAATAGAGTAGATACATAACGCAAACTCACCCAGAAGCCAGCCCACACTGCGCCCTGACATGTTTGGTTGTCTTCGCCTCCTTCCACGTTCTCCTTCAACGCCCAGTGCTTCCAGTTGCGGGCCGCCAATCTATCCCCGCCTGACTCAACCATGCCCGGGTAGTAGTAGCGGCCAAGGGCTCCCAGCACGGAGTTAACCTTTGTAATGTGGCCCGTCCTAGTCCAACCCGGCTCTTTCCAGTGCCTACAACAAAATACAAGACAAAGATGCATCAAAACAATAAGTTGTCACTTAGCTCATGCTAAAAGAAAATACATGAAAGATATAACTGTTACCTGCTCCCATGTAGCTCTATCAACCTCCTATCGACCGGGTTGCATCTCGGACGAACTGAGACGGTTTTACGAAACCTAAAATGCAAATCATTAGTTCATAGACATTACAATGTAAATATGGACATTAAATGATAATCCAATACTACGCATATACCTGATGGTACCCGAAGAAAACCCGTCCTCTTCAACTGGCTCTAAGGTCACCGCCAACTCTGCATCTGCCGCTGCCTCGGCCTCAACGTCTACATCTGTATCTGTCGTCCCACCGCCACCACCCCAACGACCTCCTCGTCGTCCGCCTCACATCCCACCTGCCCCTCCTCCTCAACCACTACTTGTCCCTCATCCTCCTGTGGCTGCTCCCGCGCCTGGTCTCGTGCCTGCTCATTGAAGCACCTCTGGAGCTGCTCCTGCCGCTGTCTAATCTACGTAGCCCCAACAAATATGGCGCTACCAGCCATCGAGTCCTGAGTATCAGAACCCCTTCTCCTCGAACTTCTGGAGGACGACCCGCTGAACTTGCCTTTAAGCTTGTCAACGTGATGCCTGAACATACTCATATGTTCAAATTTGACAAGAGTTAGTATACAGGTTTACAAATAATTTTCAATAACTTGCAAAAATGAATGAGACAACAATAACTTGTAAAAAATGAAGGAGACAACAATGACTTGTACAAATGAACGAGGCAACAATAATCTTACAAAATATACATATGAAAAGTCGTCAGCGTCGGAATCTGCTTCTGCGACTCGTATTTCATTGAGACGTGCTTGAAGACATGCAATCCTTACTGACTTTTGAGGGCGTTTCTGTGAAGGGCCTGGTTCATCTGTTATTACATCTGTGGCATCGGTAGGTAATTGATCGAATCCTGCCCCGTCGGTGATAAGGAAAGAATCCTCCATAGCTTCTTCTTGATATACATCACCCACATCATCCTCTACGTTGCTTGCCACATACGAAACATCCCCAGGAGGATATACTTCAGGGTTAACTTTAAATACTACCCACCAAGCCTTCAAGCTAGGGTGAGGACAGCTCAGGTAGTACACCTGCTCAACCTGATGTGCAAGCACAATGTTATTGATCTGGCCCTGAAGCCGCGAACTGTGCTTCACCTCCACCATCCCAAAGTCATCGACACGTGTGTTAGTGTTATGCCCTTGAGGCAATCATTTAGATGATTGTAACATGACTATGTTTATGAATAATATTATGATTATTGGTCCAATGAATGTATATCATTGTATTGATCAACAAGTATGTGACTTGCTTATGAAGCTCTTTACTTAATGATGTAATTCGATAAATATCTCTGATCGGATTTCATCGTATAGGACAACGATGAATAGCTCAGCACATGTAGTGATCGATGATCATGCTTCATAGATCATGGGATATGGATATATCATCTATACATTGTGGACGCATGTTGAAGAACATGGGTTAGATAGACCGCAATGGGACAACTGCGAGAATGTTTCATTCTTATGTGTCATCGCATGTATCTCATACCTAGTAGATGTATGATCCTTAGACTTGAGATTGTCATATTCCCTACATGTGTAATAGTTTTCCTTGGGGCTATCAAACACTACTTCCTAACCGGATAGTTATAAAGGTAGCTTGTATGTTTACTATGAAACGTGCGAGAGGAAGTGAGCGATCAAGATGGAATTTGCCACTCCAATGAAACGGAGATATATGACAAGGCCACTCGTGTGATATGATTAAGGAAGTGCATGGCCATGCCGTGATTGAGGAGTCAATCACAACTTATTAATATATCACGGATACGAGAGATGGATTGAATCATCAAAGGATGACATGCTTCTCACCTTGAGATCAATCTTCATATACTTGGCAAAGGGATTATTGCATGAGTACTTTTGATAGGTTCCATCCGATTTGATCATAGTATGTTTGGGAGTTGGCATACTTTGCAAGAAGCCGCTACCAACTATTGGATTGAAAAGGAGTTTTCGAATCCATGTCCAAACGCACGTGAACCTGCAGGTCACACACTTAATGGGTCGGGGCGCATTAATTTGGATTGGATCCGTAATTAATGAACCTCGTGGGCTTAGCACGCTGATGGGCCCTAGTTTAGGGTTTCATCTTGTGTCTATATAAGGAGGGGAGGAGGGAGGGCGTAGGATGTGCTTTCCCACGGTTTAGGAGTGATTCACTCGAAACCCTAGTCTACTCCTCACCTTTGCCGCGCGGCGAGCGACTGTGTGCTTGCACACACGCGCACGGCGTTCCATCTCTGGACTTGTGGACTACTGCGGTGACGCTGCTGCCACTGCGACGTGGGAGGACGATCCACGGCGAGGTGAGGACGATCCACTACATCGACGTAACGACTGCGGCGAGGACGATCCACTACATCGACATGCGAAGGATTCCGCAACTGCGCGTCTAGTGGTAATCTTATCTATGATCCCCTTCTTGCGAGTAGCTTTCTGGTTACGCAGTAGTTTTTTTGTGTGCTAGCGTAGCATACCGCGTTCCTCTTCAACGTGTGCCGTTGTGTGGATCGAACCAATGGCAATCAAAAAACACAACCTTCAGTTCTTTGGCACCCCCAAAGGTATACTCAATTATGTTTTGTACAACACCGTAGTAGTCTAATATATCACCGCTGGAATCGGATGACGTTGTGACTACTCCGCTGTTTGAAGTGGCCGCAAGTGGACGGCTAGCTTCTAATTTCACTGTTCGAAAACGAAACCCGTTCACATCATAGCGACTATAGCTCCTTGCCGTCACATCACCATATGAGAGCTGTAGGAGATCCTCAGGGACGGAGGCATCACGCATACACTATATAGCAATATGCATCACTGTTAGTCTAATATTAAGTTACTACAACAATTCATTTTAGAAAAATGAATAAATAGTCAAGTTACATCTTGTGGAACCATTGCACGAAGCTTGGGCCGCCTTTCAACCCATCACGACGTAGGTTATCCAATTGCTTAGTTGTGGGTTGTCGAGTTGACTTCCAATTTTCTTTGTCAAACACTCTGAGTCATTTATTCTCGGGTTAAAAAGGACACTACACTGAAATGTTGAAAACATAATTCAGAAAGTCACTTACTCAAAATGTTTTTTAACTTCTACCATGTTAGTGAACATGTAAAGCATGGCAAGGTTCCACTCCTCATACTCAACATGGTGTGCAGTGTACGACCCAACAGGTTGGCCCTTGCATTGAAAAGCTTAAGTTCGCACAACGGTTCTTCTTCCGTGGCACGGTACCGATTCGTAGGGGCATTCACGTTGTGCTTTAGTGCGAAATACTGTCCTTCGGCGGCCCTTTTTTAACTTTCTTTCCTTTTCGAAATGCTTTGGCGTCGTTCCTAAAAGGGTGCCTCGCCGGAAGCCATCGTCGATGGCAATTGAAGAATGTGATCTTTTTACCGTGCGTTAGCCTGAATGCATCAGAGTCAGCCATACAAATTGGACAACACAGGCGACCATGAACACACCAGCCGGCCCAAATGCTATATGCCAACAAATCATGGACCGACCACAGGTATGCGGCTCGTAAGGTAAATTCTCTACCACCAACGCTGTCGTATGCCTTTTCCCCTCGCCACAACTTTTTCAGCTCATCAATTAAGGGCCGCATGAACACATTGAGATCCTTCCCTAGATGCTTAGGACCTGGAATGACAAGAGCAAGGAATATGAACCCCTCTTTCAAGTAAATCTCAGGTGGAAGATTGTATGGCATGATGAAGATCGGCCAACAAGAGTAGGGGCTAGTGCTTGTGCTGAAAGGTGTGAAACCGTCCGTGGACAAACCAAGACGAACACTCCTAGGGTCGCTTGCAAATGCAGGATCGAATCGGTCCAATGCCTGCCATGCCCGCCATCAGACGGATGCACCATCATATCCGGGTCTTGGTCCTCACGTTTACCTTCTTTGTGCCACTACATATGTTTCGCTGTTTCTTTTGACATGTACAGCCGTTTAAGCCTATCCGTGATCGGCATGTACCGAAGCTGTTTAGTCGTGACCTTTGTAGTCACTGATACCCCTTCCTCATCTACCACCTCAACGAATCTACACTTGCCGCAATACATACAATGAGTATCCTTATCATGATCCTTCCAGAACAGCATGCAATTATTCTCGTACACATCAATCTTCTGGTAATTCATCCCGAGGCCGGCCATCAAATTTTTCGATTGGTACAAATCTTTTGGCATCTTGTGGTTAGGCGGAAGGACATCATTCATAAGTTCAGGCAAAGCGTTGAAGCATTTGTTCGAAAAGTTGAACTTCGACATCATTGACATAAGCCGTGTAACCGCCTGCAGGACGGTCACATTGGTCAAGTTATGCAGCTTCTCATCCGAGGCGTAAAGTAGCCTATAGAATTCCTTAACCTCCTCTGGCTTTGACCACTCTCTGGAGTTAAATTCAGTCCCCCTGCCAAGATCATCCAGCATCTTTTCCATCCAGTCGAGATCCTCCCCATGGTCCGACTCAATGGCCTGCCCTGCGGCCTCTCCATGACGGTGCCACACCAAATAGTTAGGCATGAACCCGTTTTTGCAAATGTGATACTGCACTATATCCTTGCTGTAGTAGCTGTTATACTCGCAGAGGGTACACGGGCAATAGACATATTCAGCTCCTCCAGCGAATGCTTGCTTCAAGAAAGCATCCGTGATCTGCCCCCATTCCCTTGAGTGCCCCCCATCACTCCTCCATCCGTCATACATCGCCCTTCGATCATCACCCATTCTCAAAGCTAAACAAATGAAACGATGTCAACATACGACCGTGGATTAGGTGACAAAGACAACCCTATTAGGAAAGATGTGTTCTAAACCCACCCAAGAATGGAGGCCATTGCATGCGACCTGTGACGTGCGCTATGAACCGAACAAAATTTCGGCGGCATAACCCCGCTGTTCTCCAAACGCACGCTGATCTTTGGTGCGTCCGGAGAACAACAGGTTATCTTGCCGAAATCACGCTCGATCGCCGCACGCCACGTGCCCCATGCAACAACCAACATTCTCGGGCTGTCCAAAATACGCTGGAGAATTCCGGAACCGCGCACCTCACAAGCAAATGTGAGATGCGTCGTTCCCGAACGGGTGACGCCTAGGCTCTCTACTGTTCGACACAAACCCTAAACTCTAACGTTATATACAACGGCGTGAAAATAAAATATATATACCATATGCAAAAAATATAAAATGAGATGAAATATACCTTCTCCAACGCCGGTGGGCCGCGAGGGTCCGGTGAGGCGGGTGGTGCCCGACGGCGGGCGGCGCCGGCGATGGCGGCGGGTGGGGCGCGAGGCGGCCGACGGGCGGGCGAAGACGACGCGGGCGGCGGGCGGCGGCGGCACGGGCAACGTCGAGGCGGGCGGGGCGGGCGGGCGCGGCGGGCGGCGGCGCGCGGCGGGGTGAGAGGAGCGAAGAGAGAGAGAAGCCGACGGGCTTTTAAATTTGTAAATAAATTCGTGGGTGTTTTTTGCGCACGAATTTATTTAAATTCGTGGGTATTTGCACTAACCGACGAATTTAAATACATAAATTCGTTGGTGTTTCTTGGCCCACGAATTTAATTAAATACGTGGGTTTTTTAGAAACCGACGAATTTAAATATATAAATTCATGGGTTTTGTTTTGGCCCACGAATTTTACACTGTTTCTTGTAGTACTATCTCCCGCCTTCCAATGTGCAAACCCAGACCTAAGCAACTTAATAGGTTAAGGCTGCCCCATCGAAGCACTAGTGGTTGCACGGAATACTTGGCTTGAAAACAACCCATAGCTCGGTCCTTAATTCGACACGGGCAATACTCCACCCTATACTACATACAAGTCTAACCCTTGCACAACCGGCTATTGCCAATAATCGCCCTCATCTAAACCATAGTTTTATTTTGGGGTTTTTAGTCAAAATACCAACAATTGACATCATGTCATAACCAACCTTTTTCAATTCTCAAGAATAAATTTTGATCTGATCATATTCAACGTTGGTTCTAAAGCATGGCTAAGCATGGTTAATAATCGCATATACCCAAGTTGACATTATGTATTGTCTAACCCATTTATATGGTTATCAAGGTTCACATGTCCATACTTATCAAGGAAGTTTCATGTGACAATAGGTATATCTACCAGTACCATAAAATAGCGTATTTACAGAAAATAAACGCATGCATGAAACATTTTGATAAACACAATAAAAATTAAATACTGGGATCAATATGATCAAGGAGGGTGCTTGCCTTGCTTAATCGTTGTTTACGACGAAGTCGCGGTCGAAGCCTGTGTTGTCGATGACGGAATTAATGATGTCGGGTTCTACACGTCGTTCAATGGAAATATAGCGAAACAACAATTTCAATAAGGGCAAAAAGAAGACAGACAGTAAATCAAATAAAACATGCCATCAGAAACAGACGTATATTCTTTTATAGATTATTTATTCTTGTTTTACGAATTCAAGAGGCTAAAAATATGTATTCTTGTATTTATAACTTCTAATTATAGATGCTAAAATTATTTGGATTAATAGGATTAAAACATTAGTTAAAGTTTTATATGAGCATAGCTTTTAGCCTTAAGCATTTTTGTATGAAAACGATTTATATAAGTTAGATCTGCAGGATTAGGCCACTGGCATCATTTTCATGATCTTGGAGAAGGTCCTGGTGTTATAACTATCATAATCATTGATTTCTTATTTATTATTAATGCTCTTTTACTCATATTAAGGATTTAAACAATCATAACACTTAAGGTTATTTTGCTATCAAGATTTATATGCAAAGCATGATGAAATGAGATTATTTCTTTAGAATATGGTGCTATGTACTTTGGAGAGTATTTCTATACTAATTTTATAAATATTAGATTTTAGAAAAGATATTTTATTTGCTGTTGAAACAGCATATGTGATCATAAAGTTGACAATATAATGAGTCGGATTTCGCTTTTCGTTTGCGGCTAAACTATACATGATTTTTCATTCATTTTTTTGGTATTAACAGGGTATGATCTTAAAAGTGTTTTAGAATTGGTTTAGCATTATTATGATTTTGGTCGAGGTGTTTTGAATGCATACGAAGAATGAAATCTATTATGAAAGTAATCTAGATTAGCTTTTTTTGCCGATTATTATGAGCTTGTCTTAAAGAGAATACTAAGATTAGTTTTGCCTAATCTAATACCTAGTTTATGTGCTTTTATGCATATGCAGACTACTGTTATTGTACTCAACACAGTTCAATAGCAAATAATCAATTTGATGATTATTCTGGAATATATTCACACTTGACTTCTTTTCTATTTATCAGGCTTACTCCAAATTAAGTTGAATTTTCTTAAACATTTTGTTACTGTAAAGTGAATTAGTTCCATGGTTCAGTCTATACCTGCATTCATGTATACTACTATTCTAGTTGACTTAATACATGGTCTCCTTCTTATTCATGAAACAATTCAAGTTAAGGTTGTATTTTAGTATACTTAGGTGATCAACTGTCACAATAGCATTTAGAAATTGATTCTATTCATTTTGGATTTCATTTGCATAAACCATTTACTTATATATATTTATAGCATTGTAGTTAACCTTTAATAGAAAATTATTCAAACATAAATGAAATTCAAATATTTTTATATATTTGGGTTTCTGGAAGCATAAAGATTTCAATAAAATTTGTTTCATTGAATTATCAGTTTAATTGCAACATTTCCATGTATAGCCTATCTTTCATCCTTTTCTTTAAATTTGAATTTAAAATTGATCCAGAAATCTTATTCAAAATATTTTTGCATATTATGAGATTACTTGATTTTAGATGAATATAGAAATTTATTTCAGTCAATTTGGATTAAAGATGCAAAAGATATTCAAGTTTGAATGTGGTTCGGCATGGAAAATCCAGGAAAATCAGAAAATACACTTTCAATACTTTGAAAGCGGTTTCTCATTTTTGCGGTTTTATTTAAATCTCAGCTGACCAAAAGGTGGGGCCTGTGGGTCAACGAGAGGGCAAGGCTGAGGCGCGCTGGCTGACAGGTGGGGCCCTCGCGTCATACACCCGAGAACAGGGGATCACCTACGCGGCTCATCGCCAGCGAAGTAGCTCGGGGGAGGTTCGGCCGGCGGTGCAGGGAGCATCAGGGAGATGAGCCACACCCGAGGAAGGTACCGACTCGGCCGGAGGTGGACTGAGGTGAACTGGCACCGAGAGGAGGCGGCGGCGGCAAAGGAGGCTCGCCGGAGAAGATAACAGGTGAGTCTCGGTTCGAATCGGTAGCAAAATAAGCATCAAGGGATGCCAGAGGTTCCATTTTACCGGCCTTTAGCGTCGGAGGAGGCTTGAGTTGGGCTACCACCATGCGCCGTGGTCGGGGAAGATGGGCAACAGCGGCGGTGAGCTTCTGGATGAAGAACCTTCAAGATTTTTGAGGGCTTTTGGTTATTGTATCTTGATAATGCTATGAATTGAAGGAATTGGCAAATGGTTGAGTGTATCGGTGGAATTTAGTCTCGGCTCAACTCTAGGGTTCCTCGGCTGATTCTAAAAACAAGAGAAATTGAAGGTTGTCCGCGGTTGGGGGTGAATGAAGTGAGAGGGGAAGTGAAGGGCACCACAAGGCGATCACAGAGCGGCTTTTATAGTCGACAATTTGCTGCAGTGGAGCTTGAACAGCAGGTATGAACTCGGCGGCGAATTGCGGTGGCTGAATAGAAGAAGGCATGGGCGGAATTGCGGGAAATCTGGGCAGGACGACACCGGGCGGCGGCGTGGCACGGTGATGACGGCTGAAGGACCACAGGTGGCGCGAGCTACAGCTTTGGCGGTTACATCCGGCGCGTGAAATGCTTTGGGTCTCCTACGCGCAGAGGAAGATGAAGGCTGAGGCCTTCGGCTGACGTGTGGGCCGCACAGTGCAACGGCTCCCACTTGGCAGCGAGAGGAATGGTGACCTCAATCAATTTTCAGCGACCAGAGTGAGGATAAGTTCAATGGATCAATTACCTATATTGTCGAAAAATTAATGAGAAATTTACTGACTGTACAATAGCTAGTTTATAACCTACCATAAATATTTCAGACCTATTGGACGTATGTAGAATTTATAGAAATTCTGACAAACTACTGTGCACAAAATTGTGTTTTCAGTTTTTGAATTTTATGGAAGTCTATATCTTATCAAAAAACATTTAACCTTTTTATATGAGTTCCCCTTGGCCGTATAAGTCCTCACTAAAACTGTGGATTTAATATATTGTTTATTTTATTTATAACAATTCTGACAATCTGATTCTTATATTTTAGCAATTCTGTTTTTGAATTTTTATAAATAACAAATTAATTTATTATTTCCTGATATTTTTACTGTAGATGTATCTATCCAGTATTAAGATAATATTAAAATTTTCACATCGAATTTATGGACATTTAATTTCTGACATTTTTACTATTGTTAGTCATGATTCATTAATTACCTTTCTTTTCATCTTTTATTACTTTGACATGACTTTTAAAATATATTTTAGGGTTCTTGATATATCCACTAATTTCACAGGTATTTTTATTATTTTTTTATTTTACAAATCTTTTCTTATTACTTATCACATGTTTGATTATGCACTAAAAGGACTTCTTCTTTCAGAAAATAATCAAGAAATCCAAGAAAAGTCAATAAAATCCAGATAATTCTGAAAATGCATCAATAACAATAATTAAATATTTAGGGTTTAATTCCTCATTATGTTTTGCATTTTGCATTGAGGGAAAATAGAATTTAATACGATAAATATTTCTTAAGAACCAAAATTCAACAAGAAATTCCGATTAAATGAAATTTCGAAGTGAACTTACATTTCCAGTTTATTTTCACATTTTGTTTGGTTTGAAATTTTATTATGTAACTTATCCTTTTGTTAAGGTTGGATTTCAAGATGTTGAAATACAAGATAATATTTTAATTCATTCTTGACACTCTAATTAAAAATTCTATTCAATTTCATTTTCTAATTTTTATATTTCTATTTCTATTATTTAGAATTTTTAGGATGTTACATGGCGTGGCCAGGTTGACCTCCCTCTCGACTACTTTGTATTGCCTCTTGGACTCATACGTGGCAGATCCTCCGAAAATGTGCGCTAGCTTGTGGTCAGCCCTGCAATATTCAGGCTCGTCGTCCTGGGGCTTCTGCTTGACCTGCTCGACCCCGCGTTCAGCTAGGGTGGCCTTGAGTTTATCCTGGACCTTCTTGCTGATCACCTAGCCCTCATCGAAGTTCTGTTTATCCGTGTGATGGACTGGGCAGTATTTTCCTCCCCACGGCCTCGACCTTTGTTGTCACCAGTGTTACGCGCCTTGCCTCTCTCAACTGCTGCTACGGTAGAATTTCCCTTGCGCTTTTCCTCGCGGTTCTTATTCCTCTTCGCCCCCTGCTTGGATGACTTGGACTTGTCGTTGCTAGACTTGGGGTCATCGAGATGGTATCGAGCCTCGACACGTATGGCGCATTTATCTGCCAACTCGAAGAGCTCTTTGGGGGTTCGGATCTTTCGAATGGCCAGCTTTCCTTTCAACTCTCTATCCTTGACATCGTTTTCGAAGGCGACTATGACAGCCTCATCTGAGATGTCAGGGATCGAGTTACGCCTGTCGCTGATGCATCGAATGAACACAACAACTCACCTGGCTTTTGAATTACCCAATGTAAGTCGTTGCGTATTTCGGGGCGTTCATATGTACCTTGGAAGTTGGGGATGGACTGGGCACGCATCTCCGCCCATGAGGATATTGACTAAGGTGGGAGGTTGAGCAACCAGGACCTCGCAGCACCATCTAGAGTGGTGAGCAGGTAATTGGCCATCACCTTCTCACTTCCCCTAGCAGCCCTCATGACTGTAGTGTACATCTGCAGCCACTCGACGGAGTTGATTTTCCGAGTACTTTTCGACGGGGCCCGGTTTGAATTTATCCGACCACCTTACTGCACGTAGCTTGGGGGTGAAGGCCCTGCATCCTTCATCGACATCCTCAGGGGTCACTTGTCACGGACCTTGCCGAGGAGGGAGCCTCCGCAGTGCAGATGAGTAGCCCGTTAAGGGCGGAGATTCGCCCCTTCGGGCACGGCGCGCGAGAGATTGGGCCCTCAAAGGTGGGGACTCGTTTTCCCGTCGCTTGCGGTCTCCCTGGTCACGTTCCTCCCTCTCGCAGTGCAGGATGTCCCGCAAGTCTCGTCGATCGTGAGGAATTCAATCTCGAAGATCTTCAGGATAACCTCGATGGAGGTTGGAGCGAATTGGTCTAGAAACTCTCTGGTTGGAACTGGCCACCACTGATCCTATTGCTCGATGGCGGTCAGATGGTCTTGACCATTTGCTTCTTGTGCCCTACTGACTGGGACATCCTAGCCTCGAGTTAGCAACTCGAGCGGTCTGCGCTTGCGCTGCATCGAGGAACGTTTTTATCTGGTCGAACACTGGAGTCATCGGGTTGCCCGGATCCAGTGGCGGAAGGGATTTAAGCAACATGTGAGCACACTGGATGTTTGCCTTAGGAGTGCTGAAGATGTCGCTGTTGTGGCTCTGATGGGATGCTACTCTAGGAGTGCGACCGGGCCTGCCGTTGTGGTCGAGCTGTCGAGAAATTTGTTGTCCCTGAACATCTCGCACCCGCGGGTGGGGTGTCGTTGGATCATCAAGGTCAAGTTGCTTTGATAGATTCATCGCGATCCCGGCTGTGGCCGCAGCTGCTAGATCACGCTGATGATCTGCGATGTTGGGAGCAACAACATTTGCAGGGTCTTGAGGCGTTATCAGGGGGATCGGGCATCCCTGACCTTATGCGGCATCTGCCCCTAGGTTCCTTTCCTGGGAACTACCGACAGTAGCACCGTTGTTGGCTCCAACTATGAACACGCATCAATCTGTCATGCTGCTGCCCTGGCTGCTATTGCCGTCGCTTTCACTTCTCATGTCAACCCACATGAGGACGTTGGGCTCCGTCGAGTCAAAGTCAATGAAGCCTACCTCTCAGCATGGATCACAAGAACGGGACTTGGCGAAGCCGATGTGCACTAGATCTCCTCTCGACCCCCATTGATAGAGCATGGTTCTGAAGATGATCTCAAATCCGATCGCACATGCTTGGTTGATGGCGGTGACCGAGCTAAAATTATCGCACGGGTAGTCGTTGGAAAATCTGATGTGAGCGCGCACCGAAGACATGCTTGATCTGCAAAAAACAGTTGAAGGCCCCTACGTGGTGCACCAATTGTCGAAGGTTAGAAAATCTACAATAAATTTATACCTTCGGGTTAGCAGAGTCAAGAACAAAATCGGAGGGACACAATTTATACAGGTTCGGACCCCTGGAGGAGTAATACCCTACTCATGTATGGATTATGTATGTAGTCAATGAACAAAGTACAGAGCGATATGTCTAGCCCTAGTTACAATGTGGATTGCACCTAAGTTAAGGCTATGCTATGGCTAGAGGATGACGAAACAGGCTTCTTCGGCTCCTAAGCGAATACTTGCTTAAACGCTCTAAATAACTAATCTTCTGAGAATTACTCTCTCTCCCTCCCTCCTGAGGGTCCCTACCTCTGGCTTTATATAGTCATGATGATCCTGCCTCCGGTCGAGCCATAGACGATTTTGGGTACCAGGTCGTAGCCGATGAGGAGTCTATCGTCGTGTAATCTGCATAGCATATCCAAACTGCCATCTATACCAAGCGTACTCGAGTTGGTTTCCTCACAAGGGGAAAGCGATCGAGTCCTTCCTGATATGGAGTTAGCTTTCCTGCGTATATCATATCCCTCAGAATCGGGCCCGTGATATCCGGAATCTCTGCATGTCATTAGGACATATCCTCCACGTATCTTTTGTGGACACATACCCCATGTTTAGATATTCGACAATGAGCAAGGCCTAAGGTGGAAGTTTTTTTATGGAGAAACCACTGGTTGAACCAGCTTATTTAGACCACGTAACAACAAAACTATGGCGCATCCATCAGTGGTACATGCAGCGGTCCAATAATTGTATGGAGGCGTTCGCAATCAGATACACAGAGTCGGATTTTCATAATGGGGATAACATCTTCTGGGTGGGTTTCGAGGAGTTGTATATGCTGTACCAGCAAGATGCCCTGGATGTGAATATACTCAGACTGTTGACTTTGTAAGTCTATGTATATTATTGTACATTCTTGTACTGTTTAATTGCATGTCTAACTTCTTTTTTTATGTAGAATGGAGGTACAGACATGTAGAAGAAATAGCAATGACAAGTTAGCATTTCTCGATCCGGGGCTTCTCAGCGAGAAACTTGTAAAGGCTTGTCCACAGTATAATGAAGACTATTTATTTAATACTTTCTTGAAGCTGCAATACAGAACCTCCGTACTTTTACTCTATAACTTTAAGTATGTATTTCCCTACTTCTAATATTGTTTTACTATTTTTGCGTAACACGATGTTGGACTAATTGACTACGTTGACATATATGTGCAGGTTTCATTAGATCCTCCTCGTCATCGAGTTAGATGCTAGCAGGATTTCTATCTTAGACTCGTTGAGAAAACAAACTAATCTATATCAAGGGTTTTTGGACATGCTGAGGAGGTAAACTCGATTGTTGTGTTATTGCTCTAGTAATATTCTATTCTATTGCATTTAAATTTAATTACTATTCAAAATCATTCACAGGACATTCGCATGATATTGCAAGGAAAGTGTTTGGTATCGGCCTTACAAGAAAGATTTTGAAATAATAACCGACTTTCCATGTATGAGGCAGGACTAAGGAAACAATTTATGTGCATACTATGTATGTACAAATATGCATTTAATTGTCACGGAGAGTGTCGGCTATAACGAAGCCATGGTATATAATTACACATTAATGACTACTTTTCTTTCATTTAACATATATCATCACTAATTAACTTTCTCATTTCTTTAATAACAACACTCTAAGCTGAGAACCAATAAGTCATTACTAACAGAAATTATAGCAATTCAAGAACAGATCACCGGATTCATTCATGATGAGGTCATCAATCCAAATGGCGAGTTCCACGTGTAGCCTCATCGCCTCATTCCTTCGATCTCGACCCGTGACATGTCTATTTCGACACCTTTTACTGGAGTCGGTGTAAAATCAAAGTGAATGAGATGTAGTCAAACTATATTTGTAAAGGAACTATTGTAAAAACCAAATATTGTGATGGTTTAATATATTTGAATTATGTTTTAACATGCTTTATATACTATATTAATACACTGTAGAAAAATATTGTATAAAAATATATAATGTAAAAATAATATGTAATAAAAATATTTGGTGTACGGCTATATCATTGCCGGTTCTTAGTTCGAACCGCCAGTGATATGGAACTATCACTACTGGATTTTTATTAAACCGGCTGTGATAGTCTAATATCATCGGTTTTTTGGTTTGACCCGGTAGTGATAGTTCAATATCACTACCGGTTGTAGATCGAACCGACTACGATAGCCCTTTATCACTACCGGCTGAGCCGGCAGAGATAACTAATCACTGCCGACTCAAATAACCAACAGTGATGGCGTTTTAAAGCCGACAGTGATGTATTGTTCTGTAGTAGTGAGTTGCGAAGGTTCCATGAACAAATGATCCAGGCCGAAAGAAGGTTCCGCGATAGCTCGGAGTGCATTTGTGATGTGGACTGTGGACAGCGAGAGCAGCCTTTCCTACTTTTCTTCGTTACAGTTGGCACTTCCTAGCTTTTACTATACTCCTGTCTAAATCGAATGCAGTGACAGTAGCCAAAACTACCATGAATCACTATTATCTCGTTGGTTTATCAAGACAACGCTTTCGCAGGCACAGAGCTACTAATAGGCTGCGCTTGCTTCTCATGGTTCCAGTCAAAAGACGGTTGAATTTATTAAAGCACGACGCAATCTAGGCGTACAGATTCTTTGTGGACAAAACAAATAATAATATGCAAGATATGGAGGCATCACATGCTCTTTGGTCGCATGTACTTTCGTAGGGCTGCTGTTGAACTATAATGAAATTTGTCAAAAAAAAAAATAGTTTGCGAAATATTTTTGAACAGGAAGAATAGTTGTTTGCTTGCACGTTAAATCCTTCAAGTGTCCTAGTAGTATTTCAAACTTTATTTGGCAATAGTAGTATTTTAATTAGATCATACTTTCTCGATCTGGAGTAGTATTCTGTTACATATGTTGAAAAATCTCTCCTTCGATATTTTGGTTTTCTTTTATATATGACGCTAAAATAGAAGGGCAGCTAAATATATGTAAAAGTGAATTGATGTACCGAGAACAGTTCAACTTTATCTATGTATATTGACGTCCTTCTTGTTGTGCCTCATATTTGAAGGCCCTCAATGTTTTTTATCAAATAAGAAAGCTGTTTGAATATCTAAACATGGGTATGTGTCCACAGAGGGTACGTAAAGGATATGTCCTACTGATATGGAGAGATTTCAGATATCACGGGCTCAATTATGAGGGATAAGATATGCGCGGAAAGGATGACTCTATATTAGGAATGACTCGATCATATTCCCGTTGCAAGGAAACCGACTCGAGTACGCCTGATATTCAAGGAAGTTTGGATAAGCTGCGAAGATCACGCGATGATGGACTCCATATCGGCTACGATTTGGTACTCAAAACCGACTACAACTCGACTTGAGGGCAGGCTACCCCGACTATATAACCGACTATATAAGGACGGGGTAGGGGTTCTCAAGGGGAGGAAGAAGAAAGAAGAGCAATGAATCGATGTGTGTTCATTACTGGGGCCAACCACGGGGTTACTACCGAATGTTCTCAAGACAAGAACTCTAGGGCAAACACCACGAGAGGCGAGGGACCCCAAAATCCTCTACACACGCTTCAAGCTCCTACAGCAATGACAACTACAGTTCGATAGGCTGCAAACACTGTGGCACCAAACACCATAGATCACCGGCGTGATCCGACTACTGCAATCAGAATTATGATCAATCTATCGAGACAGCTTGACCTCGATGATTCGACTACGCCCCACCTGCGGGCACCGGAGTTTCAGGGGCCACAAGTCCCAAGATTGCACGGTCACAATAGAAGGGGCGGTTTCGCTCCGGCGGCAGCGTCCCACTAGAGCCATAACAGTGACGTCTTTAGTACCCCTAAAGCCAATGTCCGGTGCGCTCACATGCTGTTGAAATCCCTTCCACCACTGGATCCGGGTAACCCAATGACTTCGGTGTTCGACCAAATGAAGACGATGCTCGATGCAGTGCAAGCACAAACCACCCGAGTCGCTAACTCGAGGCTAACACATCCTAGCCAGCAGGGACCCAAAAGACAGCAGTCAGGACCATCCCACCATCATCGAATAACTTGGATTGATGGTGCCTAGCTCTAGCCATAGAGTTTCTAGAACAGTGCATTCTAACCTCCATCGGGGGCGTTGTCGAAAGTTAAGGATTGACAATAAACTTATACTTCGAGTACCTTCGAGATAGCAGAGTCAAGCGCACAAACAGAGACACACGATGTAGACAGGTACGGGCCTCCTGACGGAGTAATACCGTACGTCCTATTTGAGAGATTGTTGTATAAGCCAGATGATGTACAAAGCAAGAGGGTATAGTCCCGACTACAATGCAGGTGGTATCTATACTACGGATGGCTGTGACTAAAGGTTGGCGAGATGCAACTCGCTAGCTCCTAAGCTATCTACACACCAAAGCTTTGGCTTGATGACTCTGGATGGCTAATCTTCGCTGGAGGACTTCCTTGTATTCTCTACAGGATTGCTCCCTTTTTCTTGAGGGTTCCTCCCCCAGCCCTTATATACTTGACATGATCTTGCCTCCGGTCGAGTCGTAGTCGATGAAGAGTCCTTCGCCACGTGATCTGCGTAGCGCATCCAAACTGTCGTTGGTGTTGGGCGTATTCGTGTTGGTTTCCTTGTGAGGAAAGCCAATCGAGTTCTTCCCGATATAGGGTTATCCCTCCTTGTGTGTATCATATCCCGTGATTCTAGGCCCGAGATATCCGGAACTTCCATATATTATTAGGACATACCCTGCTCTGTCATGTATACACATACATACCATATTTAGATATTCGACAGTAGCCCCCAAACTCAACTTAGTGGAGGGTTCGTATGAGTGCTTGGTCGATTATCGCCAAGTCCTGGCTTGGTCGAGTAATGCCTCGCCTGCTTATTGGTCAAACGATTCGAGTAGAGCGGGAATCACTGAGTATCGTGTTGGGATGTGCTGGGTCAAGCGCCCTACCATTAGCCCATATCGAGCTACCAAGATGGCCACAAGTTACTCGATGTCGCCTCATAGACTCGATTCTGAGCTGAGTTGGAAAAACTTTTGAAATTCTAAACGTTGGGCACTTGGCGCATTTAATGCTCATAGCCACGATGTGACGGTTGTTGGGCGCCATCATTTCGCTTTTTGCGCTGATTGAGGCGCCAGGTAATGGGGGAATGAACTGTTGTCTGAGAGGAGGTTTTTAGCGTATAAGTCCCTTGACTCGGAACTATTACCTCTAAATTTCCTACATTTCCTGTTCTTGCTCTCGAAACCTCCGTAGCGCTCTTTAAGACTTAGCGCCGCTAGAGTTCTCATTCTTTTCTGCAATGGCGTCCAGCTCCCTGGCCAGTGGCAAGGCTGCTCTAGAGAAGAAAGACACCACGACTTCACATGCGCTCTTTTGTTGGAGATCATCCCAAGGTGAACTATTCCACACTCTAGAGAATGAGGACGAGACAGTTGTCTTTGAGGCTTTCTTTCACTATGGGCTTAACTTTCCTCCTTCCCATTTTCTTCAACAAGTTATTTAACTTTACCAAATCCAACTTTTCCACCTGAGACCCAATTCGATCATCATGCTCAGCGTGTTCGTCCACCTTTGTGAGGCGTATTTATGGATTAGCCCTAGCCTCAATTTGTTTTGCCACTTCTATAGCCTGAAGCAGGCGATTAAGAATGACGCTGTTGGGGGTGCAGGGTTCCACCTTCGCAATGGCATGTCTAGCTTCTATATCCCTGTTCCTGTTACCTCTTCCTGGCAATCGGATTGGAAGAAAAGATGGTTTTATATTACCTCTCCAGACACCGTGAACCTTCCCATCGGCTATCGACCACTCTTCCTTTCTCCCATCCACCTCTGGACGAAGTATCCTCCTGCGGCCGCTCGAATCACCTACTGTGCTAAGAAGATTGAGGGGCTAAGGAAGGCTGGGCTGACCGGGTGGCATTTTGCCAGGGACTTCATCACACGCTGATCAAGTCCGTTGAAGTGCAGAGATCATTTCATCACAAGGGACAACCTTGGAGGTAAACACTTGTACCGCTTGCTGTACTTCTTTCCTTATTTGATGAATAATATACCAATTAGCTTAAATACTAGGCCTGTCAGGTGCCGAGATCTCCTCTTGTCTGAGCAGGATTTTCCAAGGCTCGGAACTAGGCCCGTGCGGTATCAAAGCATACTCACTCGATAACCCACGATCTGATGTTAGTTGTTTTGTTGCAACATGCAATGCTTCGTTCAAAACATCTACTATCCACTTTTTGAGTTACCGACTCCTCAGGAGGCCCAGTTTGAGAGCAAAAGAGCACCAGTTGGGGGGTCGATCGATTTGGAGGACGAGGAGCTGGTTCAGGATGTCGATCTAGCGCTTGACACTATCTTTACCGAGGCGAGCTCCCCTCGAGCTGGTCTGCCAGGCAAGGTGGAAGAGGCCCCTGAGCAGACGGCAGTCAATCCTCCCCCAGAGATAAGGTTGGTGTCTCCAACACTTCATCGATCGACCAAGCGGGCTCGGACCTTAGTGTCAGGGCTGCTCAACCAGGTGACCTTCAACCGCTCTCTTGGTTGCTATGAGATTTCTCCGGGTATAATCCAACAAATGCGGGATGAACAGCGAACCGCCTGGAGAAGTGACGCACAGGGGCTAATGACTCCCCCAGGGGTACCTTCACGAGAAGGATCTCCTACAATTGGACCGATCGACCAGGTACAAGTACTGTCGAGTTACATCTCTTATGACAAGCTCACGGCAAACATTTCCTTGCAGGCTCCTCCGTCGGTCCCTGGTCTATCGACGCCACTTCCCCTTCCGGCCATGCCAACAGATGAAGTAGCTACGGCAGTTCAGCCGGCGTTGACACCAACCGTGTGAGTGAAAATTTGTATGGCAAGGTAGGTCTACTTCTCCTCTCGTGAACTTCTTCTTCCTTTTGGTATACTTAGGCTTTTAGTCTTGCAGCAGAAAAGGTGCGTCTAGCGGTGCCACTGATTCGGCAGTCATGACAACATCGACTTCTGCGGACGCTACAGCTGCAGCCCCCTGCTTGGAGGATCCCATTGGGCACACTGGTGGATTCGCGGTGGTTACCGTTTCAAGTCCTCCAGCTTCTCCAGCACCTCAAGAGACTTGGTTCGCGTTGAAACCTCAACTTCAGGTATGCACATGCGGACCACCTCACTCTGACTTCCGCTCTCCCTCTTGCCCAGTCCCTTGATGCTTGTTTGATTTTGGATTGCAGTGTGCAACCAGCTCCTTGCTCGATACTACCACATTTTTGATGCAGAAGCGCCAACAGGTCGAGCAGCTCATGGCGTCTCAAGAGCGAATACTCGAGAGGAACAACGTCGAGCTAGAGGCACTCAAAACCAAGTTAAAGGCTACTGAAGCGAAGGCTAATGAGCGGGAAAGGAAGCTAATGGCTGAGAAGGCTGTAACAGAGGCTGCACTGGTCGAGGCCTAGGCCAGCTGATGCAAGGCAGAGGTGAGTCAAAAAGCGATTGAGGTTGAAAAGGCTGCAGCGGACGTGGCTCTCACCTCTCTGCAGTCGAAGACTATTGAGCATATGATCACCTCAGCTCGTCTCGCGACCTCACACATGCTGGGCATGGTGAAAAGCCACCACCCAAGCCTGGATCTCTCGGTCCTGTCGAAAGGATTCGCGGGTGATACGATCGCAACTACCAATTATATTGAGTCCTTCATCGGTCTGGCCAAGATGTTCGTGGATGACTGGAGCTATCCCTCGATGAGAGCGGTACCGCCCAAGGCTCCTCTGCCTAACCACGCAGCTTGTAAAGACTAACTTTTGTTTTCTTCGGCGATGATCTGTAACAACAGCACTTAACCAGTTTTCCCACTTATTGTGTCTTTCTTTCTATTTCCTTGCTGATGAAATGAAGTAGCAAAAATAGGCGCAAACTCGAGTTAGCACTCATAGATCCTTAGGGAAAATAATGTCCTCACCAGATGAGTGCCTTATTATATTTGCGCATAGGTCTTAGGAAAAACTTCTATTAAAAGACTTAGCCCTCGAGTACATACTCGGAGAGGCTTCTTAACATAAACGCTATAAGAGTTATTGTAATGATTACCACACAACCTTTCGCAAGCCTTCATTGACCATGTTCCTTTGACCTTGCAGCAATCAAGAACTTATCGAGCGACGCATGTAGAATTGACTAGAAGTCTCGTCTCCCACCGGCCGCTGAGCCTTTAGATGTCTGAAAATCTAGTGCTCGTTCATGCGCAAGATAGAATTACTCATCGTCGAATTCAAGCATGGTTGCACTTTGGTTTCGCTTGCTGACATGCTAAGTACATCATTGAGCAAATGCGTGCAAAGAAATTGCATGTTTTACAGAATTTAGGATGGATAAATTGATATTCTACTCAATAACAGCATCGATCAGAAAATAAAACAGAGTATAGGGTTACCTGTAGCCCCAGACTCCTTACTCGATGGGCTCATCGAGTAGGGAGTAGAGCAAACGAGAGAAACACACTGGGTTTTTGTTCAGCCAAAGATTGTGCCCTAACGGTGATATCTCATGACGTAGCCCTCGGCTTCCTACTCGAGTACCGCTTCGCGTATAGGATAGGACCCCAAGGTCGACAATGACCCAGCCCCCGAGCCTTTGATCGATGGGCTCATCGAGTAGGGGAAAATAGGCCATGACAGTCAAGGACGCGCTGGGTAGTATTCAACTTCTTGCTCGATGACCGAATTGAGTGGGTGAAAAGACTTGGCCCCTGAATCTTTGGATCATATTAAATGACAGGTATGTGGATAATTAAAACCCAATTTCATGCCACAATAAGTTTACGATTTCCGCGCCCCTTCAGCTTCCTCCTGGTGGCGTTTTCCGCTCGACACCGTCGCTTGACACCTCTTCGGTTTTCGCACCTGTGAGGAAATGCGATGGTCGCCTTGGGGATCGGGATTGACTCAGATCTTGATGGAGCAACCAGTGCAGTAGCGACTCGTCCCCTGGGCTATAAATAGTCAGGAATTTTGGCCGTCTGTCGCACTCCATCTTCCCTCTGAACTTTTTGCTTGTAGAGATTTTGTTCTACCACCGTACTCATGACCTCGACACCTACGTCCTCCTCCTCCTTGGAGATCATCGGGGATTCTCCACCTGGTCCATTGGCGATGGTTTCCCTGGGGAGGATCATCATCTCCTCTGACAAGGAGGATGAAATCAATTGGGGCGCCATCGAGAGGGAAGTCTGGCCGAAGGAGGAAGAAGAGGTCACCAGGAGGCTAAAGGTAGTGGTCGAAGAGCCCAGCATCACCTTCACTTCCCTCGTGAGAGAAGATGGCGCTGGTGAGGCCGCTAGTGCCAGCGGCAGAGGTGAAGCTCAAAACAGCTTCACCAGCCCGGCGCTTGCTCGCCCTCTGACACATCGCGGCGCTCAGGGGGCTCCATCGAGGGAGAAGCCTTCTTCTCCAACATCGGGCCTGCCTATCGGGCGCCCTGCCTTTGTGCCTTTGTCGTCGACAGGAAGCCGGATTTTCGCCGCCTCTTTCGGCTGGTATGAAAGCCGCAGGTCCATCCCGGGCACCATCTTGCTACCCGTGGGCTCTAAAGAGGCGGTGAGATGCACCCAAGGACAAGTAGTGGCAGCAATGTACCCATTTAAAATGTAATAGGACAAGATTTTTGTTAGTTTTAAATATAATGAAATTTTGCTTACCTGAATTTCGATTGCACTCGATGCCTGTGTTACATATGCATGAAATTTCTTTAATTGATCGATGTTCCACGAGTTTTCGAGTATCGCGCCTTTCGATGTCTCTAGCCGCACGGACCCTAGTTGAGTCACTTCGACCACAACGTAAGGACCTTCCCACTTGGGTGATAGCTTATTGCGATTTTCTTGCTTCTGCACCTTCTGTAGTACTATGTCCCCCATGGCTAATGCTCTTTCCTGGATCATTTGGCCATGCTCAGTCGGGAGAACTGCCTCTGCATCGTAGACTAAGAAAAATGGTGTTTCACCTGTGGCTCGACTAGTCAAAGTGCTAACAGCCCATAGCACCGAGGGGAGCTCTGTTGCCCATCACGTTGAGTAGGCCTTGAGCCTATCGAACACACGGGTCTTGATTCTCTGCAGGATTAAACCATTGGCACGTTTGACCTGACTGTTACTCTGAGGATGAGCTACAGAAGCAAAGCAAAGTTTGATACCCAATTCTTCGCAAAAGGCTATGAAAGCATTGCTTTTGAACTGGCTACCATTGTCTGTAATCACTCGATTAGGGATGCCAAATCGAGTAACAATGCTCCTCATGAACTTCTTAGCCGCTTCTGAGGTGATGTATCTGACGGGCTTGGCCTCAATCCACTTAGTGAACGTGTCGATGGCCACAAACAGAAACTTGTAAACTCCTTGGGCTCTTGGGAACGGTCCCAAGATATCCAAGCCCCAAATAGAGAAAGGCCAAGACAGAGGAATAGTTTGCAGTGCCTGAGCTGGTCGGGTAGTTCGCTTGCCATAGAACTGGCAGCTCTCACTCTTTTTTACTAGCTCGCAAGCGTCATGGAGAGCAGTCGGCCAATAGAACCCTTGTCGAAAAAAATTTCAACTAAGATGCGATAGGATGCATGATTGCCACAGATGCCTTCATGGACATCGAGCAATATATTATTGCCCTCTTCCTGAGTGATGCACTTCATCAAGATTCCGTTACTCCCCTTTCGGTATAGCTTGCCATCTACCAACGTGTATAGCTTCGACTTACGTGCAATTTTCTCGGTTGTTGCATCATCGTCAGGGACTTCTCGACCTTTGAGGTAGGCTTGGAATGGAGTCAGCCATGTCAGCTCGCGTTCGAGTAGTGCAGCTTCTGTGTTTGCAGTTTTTGCCTCGCAAACTCGACCAAACTGTTGGCCAAGTTGGGCAGCATCGGCCTCTCGTATCGGGGAGGTCGATGGTTTGAGGAGTTTCTCAATGAAGACTCCTATGGGCATTGGTGAACGAGACGAAGCGAGCCTGGCAAGTTCGTCGGCGGCGGCATTGTCACATTGCTGGATGTGTCTTACCTTGAGCCCTTCGAACTTGTGCTCCAGCTTGCAAACCTCATTTAGATACGCCGCCATGTTGTCGTCCAAGCACTAGTACTCCTTTTGTACCTGGTTTACGACTAGCTGTGAGTCCCCTTTCACGAGTAGTCGTCTGACACCAAGCGATGTGGCTATGTGGAGCCCGTTGACCAGTCCACTACAAGAAAAGTGATTTTTAATGATGGTCCAAACTCATCATCTTTAGTCCCGAAATCGTCATTGTAGGTTTTTTATGACGAATTTATGACGAAATTCAACTTGTCATAGTAAGTGCGTCATAGAAAGTTTTCCATGACGAATTACTTTGTTTCGTCATAAAAAATCAACTTTTCTGTAACGAATTACATTTTTGTCAACGAAGAGGTCATTTCTATGATGAATATATCCGTCATTAATTGTACCCAAAACGTCATGAAAAATATCAAATTCGTCATAAAAGAACACTTCGATCGGCCAAAAATGAGTGTTGACCATTTTATTTATGACGAAATTGTTCGTCACAGATTGTTGCCACGTGGACATGCATTTTCGCCATTGAACGCTGCGATGCCACGCCGTGCTGGATGTGAGGTGACGTGGCACGGTTGTGACACAAATGTTTCGTCATAGATAAGTGCCATGTGGACATGCATTTTCGTCATTGAATAGTCTTGTGCCACGTCAGCAGCCACGATGTGAGGTGACGTGGCACGTGTTGTTACGCAAATGTTTCGTCACTGATGAGTGCCACGTGCACTGCCATTTTCGTCATGGAAGTAATGGTCTGTCATTTTCTGTGATGAATAATTTCACCATAGATAGATGCAGAATAGCAATAATATTTTGTCATTGAACACTTCTGTCAGCCCACATATGATCCATTTTTACAGCCACAACACACAATACATCTCGACACAGCATACAATATTTTCAGGAGACCAATCAATACATTGCACATAACCATAGATACATTAAGAGACACAAACTTTGTTGACAGTACTTAAAGTTAGTACCACACTTGAAGCTATTGAAAATAAATCCATAGGTCACAAAGTTGAACCACGTTACCTAAACTCACTAGTACCAGTGAACCAGGTTACCAGCCATACAAAATAAGTATCGAAGCAAAATAAGTGAACAGGTTCATAAACTCACTAGTTGTCTTGACCAGCCATTCGCATGAGAGCGAATAATTGCATCATTCTCCTCTTGCCTCTTCTTTAAATCCTCCATTTCCTTTTGGGTTTTGATCAGTGCTTCATCTGATGCTTGATCTTTTAGCTTCAAGTCTTCTACTTCTTGCTGTTGTTGCTCAACGGTCTGTCGAAGTTCAGCTGCTCCTCGTCTCTCCTGCTCAAGCTGTTCCTCAAGAGCTTGTTGTTTGGGGTCCTTTGCAGAGTTCGGAGTTGAAGAATGTAAGTCAACGTTCTTCAAGAATTTGCTGGTGGCACTACTTTGAGATAGAACCTTGTCAACAATCTTGGTAGTAGACATTATTGGCTGACCCTCTACATCAGGCACCATCATAGCTTCCATCTCAGCCTAAGACATAAAACATAACAGAATCAATAGTGATAACAGGAATAAAAGGCTTATACAAAGAAAACTTTCATCCAAATAGAACAGGACACAACAAAGGTAACCTCTGTGATTACTTGAAAATCACTAAATTTGCCTTCTAAAATTTCATAAAAGCACATGAAGAAATGGATTAACTTTTGTATGTCGACACAATGAATCTCTATTCAATGTGGTCTAGTTACTTATCCGGTATGGATGCAATAAAGCAATTTTGTAAGCATAACGTAAGAAATGATATTTTGATCACCCATATGTACTTATGCAAAGAGGTGACCATGGGTGCTATCATCCGAAATACCCTCTATAGGATACAATGGCGTAAGAAAAGGAGGAATTGCAGGGACTTACAATTGCGCTGTTACACAGTTCAATGAGTCCCTTCTTCTTGTTGTGGCACTCCTTGAACATGTCCACAAAGATGAATTGTTGATCTTTGTTTTTCTCCTTCTACAGCTTGGAAGAAGAAACAAAATAAAATGTATCAAGTAGAAAAGTTTTTATTAACTACATATGGCTTTATTATAGGCAGGGCTTGAACTAAATAAGTGCATCTAATTTTATCTCTTTGGTTATCAAGGTTTCCTTGGCTGCCTACTAGCAAGGTTCCTATCAAGTGTTGTGGATGGAAAATGAATAATGAGACGGTGAACAAGATTTACTGTGAGCATGGCAAAGGTGCAATGTAGTCATGAGACCACGTGGCTTGATGGAACTTGACTTTGGCACGATTTTGCTTGTTCTTTTCAGATATTTCCTACAGCAGATGGTTCCATTAGGCACATTCATGAATGGAATTTGAATAGAACCATATATTCATAGACCGTACCTTGCTTTTCGGTCGGACCATTTACTGACAAGTTTTCCACTCCTCATCCGTCATGGTAGGTACCGGGATGTTGTACTAATTTCGTTTGCTGGGATACCATTGAAAAACCACTTCTTTAGCAAATACCTAGATTGTCGCACCCCACCCTTCAAAATTTCAGCACATGCATCCTTGGTTGTCCTATCACTGGTGTCCAAGGCCAGCCGTGTCTAGCAAGTTGAATGAACCACATTAATGAATTATGCAATCTAATGTGGAAGAAGAGTAATTGTTTGTGGCCAAGAATGAAATCACTTAAAGACAATTTTCCCATGAAATTATCCAAATGAGCTGTGTTGTTCTTGTACTCCTTCCAACTAGTGAGGATAGGGACATGATGCCTAATTTGAATGCCAGACTCTGATGCAAACTTTGCAGCTTCCAACGGCTTATGTGGCCTTCTCATCCCCTCGGCAAATTGAACTGGCAACCTTTTGCCCATAGTTCTAGTCATCTTCTCAAGCATTTTCCCCATTGTTGATGCCCTCTTCCCTCTTGTAGAAGTATTTGGGGGATCTACGAAAAAGGCTTCGGACTTCTGGTGCTTGGCTCCCTCATCGTAAGCGTTGGTCGCTATTCCGCACAAGTGTTCTGCCATTTCCAGGCTCTTTTTGTCGCATCTGATCGCGGCGTGCTGATCCCCTTTGATTGTGAAGACCCCTTCTGGCTAGCATGGGACGTCCTAATATCACGTTGTAAGTGGTCTCAAAATTCGCCACATCGAAAAGAAGCTTTTCAATGCGAAAATTTTCTAGCTTGCCAAACATGAGTGGCAGCTCGATCTGGCCGAGCAGCGCGGAAGACGATTGTGGAGTTATGACATGAAACGGCTCTGCTCTGACTCTGATCTCTGTCCGAGGGATCCCCATGTTATCTAGCATCTTGGCGAAGGTGAGGTTCTGCGAGCTACCCCCATCGATCAAGGTTCGAGCGACCATTACATTGATGATGGTTGGCTCTACCACTACGGGGTATCGACCCGGATGTGGGACCACAGTTGGGTGATCCACCTGGTCGAAGGTGAATTGTACTTCTGACCATTTGAGGACTCTGTGGTGGGCCAACGCAACCAAGTTGACCTCCCTTTCGATTGCCTTGTATCGCCTCTTGGACTCATACGTGGCAGATCCTCCAAAGATGTGTGCCAGTTTGTTGATCAGCCCTGTGGTATTTAGGCTCGTCATCCAGGGACTTCTCCTTGGCCTGCTCGATCCCATGCTCGGCGAGTGTGGCTTTAAGGTTTTCCTGAACCTTTCTGCCGATCACCTGGCACTCATCGAAATCATGCTTGTCAGTTCGGTGGATCGGGCAATACTTACCTCCACCACGACTTCGGCCTTTGCTGTCGCCTGTGTTGCGCGCCTTGCCCCTTTTGACCGCGGCCACGGTGGGGTCACCTTCGCGCTTTTCCCTGCGGTTCTTATTTCATTTCAATCCTTACTTGAATGACTCGGGTTTGTCTGTCCACATAGTCACATGCTTCGGCATGTTTGGTGTACTTGTCCACCAGCTCGAAGAGTTCCATTGGAGTTCGGATCTTTCGAGTGGCTAACTTTCCCTTCAACTCCTTATCCTTGACGCTGTTCTCAAAGGCCACGATGGCGGCCTCGTCTGAGATGTCAGGAATCAAGTTTCGCTTGTCACTGAAGTGTGTGATGAAACCGCGCAATGACTCACCCGGCTTTTGCACAACCCGATGCAAGTCGATGCGAGTTTCGGGCCTTCGTAGGTACCTTTGAAATTGGCAACAAACTGAGCCCGCAACTCCGCCCATGAGGATATCGAGTGAGGCAGAAGGCTAAGTAACCAAGACCTGGCCACACCACCGAGGGTGGTAAGTAGTTGGCCATCACCTTTTCGTTGCCACCAGCTGCCCTCATGACCATAGTGTAGATCTGTAGCCACTTGACTGGGTTTATCTTACCCGAGAACTTCTCGATGGGGCCTGGCTTGAATTTATCCAGCCACCTAATGGTACGTAGCTCGGGGGTGAAGGCTTTACATCCTTCATCGTCGTCCTTGGGGGTCACCGGCCGTGGACCTCGCTAGGGGAGAAACCATCGTCGTGCGGGACAACGGCCCATTGAGGGCGGAGACTCACCTCGCCGTGCCAAGCATGTGGGTGATTGGGCCCTTAGGGTGGGGACACATGTTTTCACCACTCGCGATCCTCGCATTTATGTTCCTCCCTCTTATCTCGGATGACATCATGCAGGTCTCATCGATCGTGCAGAATTAGATTCTGAAGATCCTCGGGGCACCCTCAATGGAGGTTGGAGTGTGTTGCGTTGGAAATTCTCTGGTTAGAGCTTGCTGCTATCGAACCTATTACTCATGGCGGTTGGGTAGCCCTGACCGTTGGCTCCTCGGCACGTACTGGCTGGGGTGCGTTAGCCTCAAGTTGGTGGTTCAAGCAGTATGTGCCTGCGCTGCGTCAAGCAGTGTTTTCATCTGGTCAAACACTGGAGTCATCGGGTTGCCCAGATCTAGTGGTGGAAGGGATTTTAGCAGCACATGATAACAATGGACGTTTGCTTCAGGGGTACTGAAAACACCGCTGTTGTGGCTCTAATGGGACGCTGTCAGCGGAATGAAGTCGCGCTTTCCGTTATGGCCGTGCGGTCTAGAGACTACATGCCTCTGAAGCTCTGGTGCCTGAGGACGAGGCATCGTGGTGTCACCGAGGGCAAGCTGCCTTGATAGATTAGCCACAATCCCTGTTGTGGCCGCGGCTGCCAAGTCACGCCGATGTACCATAGTATCAGGTGCTACAGTGTTTGCGGCCGCTCAGGCTGCTTCTATCATTGCCACAAGGTTTTGAGGCGTGTGTAGAGGGATCAGTGGTCCCTGACCCCCTGAGGTGTCTGCGCCTGGGTTCTTGTTCTGGGAATCCTCAACAGTAGCACTGTTGTCACCCCCATTCACGAACACGCACCGATCTATTCAGCTGCTGCCCTGACTGCATCCAAACTACTATTGGTGTTGGGCGTATTCGTGTTGGTTCCTTGCAGGGAAAGCCAATTGAGTTCTTCCCGACATGGGGTTATCCCTCCTTGCGTGTATCCTATCCCGTGACTCTAGACCCGAGATATCCGGAACTTCTGTATATTATTAGGACATACCCTGCTTTGTCATGTTTGATTATATATACCATATTTAGATATTCAACAGGCATCCTCAAGATCTCTGAAATCGAATCCCTCACGATCGACGAGACTTGCGTGACGTTCTACGCGATCGACGGGAGGAGCGCTGACGAGAAGACCGCGAGAAGTGGGGGAACGAGTCTCCTCCGTCCAGGGGCTGATCTCCTGCGCGCTGGACTCGACGGGGCGACTCTTCGCTCTCGAAGGGCCATTCCCCCATGCGTTGATGGCGATCTCCTCGCTGAGGTCCGCGGCATGTGATCCCCAAAGACTATGTGTCGTTAGGTGGCCTGACAAGTTCAATCCAGGCCCCATTGAGAAGTACTCGGGTAAGATCAACCCAGTCGAATGGCTTTAGATTTATACCTCGGTCATGAGGGCAGCTGGTGGTGACTATAGCGTGATGGCCAACTACCTACTTACCACCCTTGATGGTGTAGCTAGGTCTTGGTTACTCAACCTCTCGCCTCATTCGATATCCTCATGGGCAAAGTTACAGGCCCAATTCATCGCCAATTTCCAGGGCACCTATGAACGCCCCAGAATTCACAGCGACTTCCATTGGGTGGTTCAAAAGCCGAGCGAATCATTGCGCTACTTCATTCGATGCTTCAGTGACAAGCGTAACTCGATTCTGGACGTCTTTGATGAATCCATAATCGTTGCCTTCGAGAACGGAGTCAGGGATAAGGAATTGAAGGGGAAGCTGGCTACTCGAAAAATCCAAACTCCCATGGAACTCTTCGAGTTGGCAAACAAATACGCCATACGTGCCGAAGCTCGTGACCACATCGACATCCCCGGGTCAAGCAACAACAAACCTGGGTCGTCCAAGCAAGGGGCAAGAAGAAACAAGAACCGCGGGGAGAAGCTCAAAGGCGACTCCACCGTGGCAGTTGTCGAGCGCGGCAAGGCACGTAATATGGGCGACAACAAGGGCTGGAATCGTGGAGGGGGCAAGTACTGCCTGGTCCATCGAACGGACAAGCACGATTTCGATGAGTGCTAGGTGATCAGCAAGAAGATCCAGGAAAAGCTCAAGGTTGCACTCGCCGAGCGTGGAGTCGAGCAGGCCAAAGAGAAGTCTCAGGACGATGAACCCGAATACCGTGGGGCTGACCACAAGCTGGTGCACATCTTCAGAGGATCCGCTCGTATGAGTCCAAGAGACAATACAAGGCTGTCAAAAGGGAGGTCAACCTGGCTATGCCAGCCCTCCCCAGATTCCTCAGGTGGTCAGAAGTAACGATTACCTTCATCCAATTGGATCACCCTACTGTGGTCCCACATCCGGGTCGATACCTGTAGTAGTTGAGCCTACCATTATCAATATTAAGGTCACACGAACTTTGATTGATGGGGTAGCTCACTGAACCTTATCTTCGCCAAGACCCTAGATAACATGGGGATATCTCGGGCGGATATCAGGGACGGAGCAGAGCCGTTCCACGGCATAACCCCGCAATCATCTTCTATACCTCTTGGCCAAATCGAGCTGCCAGTCATGTTTGGGACACCAGACAATTTCCACACCGAGAGGATCCTCTTCGATGTCGTAGATTTTGAGATTGCCTACAACGTGATCTTAGGTCGCCCCATGCTTGCTATGTTCATGGCCGTGGTACACTATGCATACCAGATCGTCAAGATCCCTGCACCAAAAGGAGTCCTCACAATCAAGGGAAACCAGCGCGCTGCAGTCAGGTGCAACAAGAAGAGCCTGGAGATGGTCGAGCATCTATGTGGGTCAGCAGCCAGTGCTGGTGATCAGGAAGCTAAGCACCAGAAGTTCAAGGGCATCAACAAGGCCTCTACGTCCAATAGTGCTGCCAAAGACTTAGTCAACGATGGCAAGAAGTGTGAGCAAACTAACAGAGGCGTTAAGATTGTGCCCATCGACCCGTTAGAGCCCTCCAAGATGATCAAGGTAGGTGCCAACCTTGACCCAAAATAGGAACTCGAGCTCATCACCTTTCTTCAGGCAAACCGCGGTGTGTTTGCATGGCAACTGTCCGACATGCCCGGAGTACCCAAAGAGGTGATCGAGCATCGACTAGCTGTGGAGCCTAGCGCCAAACTCGTGGTGCAGAAGCAGCGAAGATTTGCAGAAGACAGGAAGCAAGCCATAAAAGAGGAGGTCATCCAACTCCTAAAGGTTGGCTTCATTCGAGAGGTTCGCCACCCGACGTGGTTGCCAATCCCGATCCTCGTCAAGAAACCCAATGGCAAGTGGAGAATGTGTGTCGACTACATCGACCTCAACAAGGCTTGTCTTAAGGACCCTTTTCCTCTACCCGCATTGACCAAATTGTGGATTCGACTACGGGCTGTGAACTACTAAGTTTTCTAGATGCCTACTCGGGGTATTACCAAATTAGCATGTCAGTAGAGGATGAGGAAAAAACTACTTTTATTACTCCCTTCAGTGTATTCTGTTATATTAAGATGCCTTTTGGTTTGAAGTGTGCTGGTGTTACGTATCAACGCTGTATCTAAAATTGTTTGAAGTCCCAAATTGGGCGCAATGTTGAAGCATATGTCGATGATATCGTAGTCAAGTTGAAAACAGAAAGCACCTTCATCAGCAACCTCAAGGAGACGTTCGACAACCTCAGAAAGTATCGAATGATGCTTAACCCTGAAAAGTGCACGTTCGGCGTCCCGTTCGGCAAACTCTCAGGTTCCTGATGTCCAGTCAAAGCGTCGAGGCTAACCCGCGCAAAATTAAGGCCGTCGATCAGATGCGTTCTCCACGGACTTTAAGGGAGGTGCAAAAGCTTACAGGCTGTATCGCTGCCCTTAGCCGATTCATCTCTCGGATGGGTGAACAAGGACTGTCCTTCTTCGAATTGCTCAATAAGCAGGACAACTTCGAGTGGACCAAGGAGGAAGAAGGGGTTTTTCGAGATCTAAAAAGGTCCTTATCGTCTCCATCAGTCTTAACCTCACCTAATTAAAAAGAGGAGCTCTTTTTGTACATTGCAGCTACCCCTCAAGTAGTAAGCACGATGCTGGTGGTCGAACGAGATTGCCCCGATAAAAAGACTAAAATCTAGAAGCCTGTCTACTACATAAGTGAAGTCTTGCACGACACCAAATTGCGTTACCTGCAGATACAGAAGATGTTGTACGCCGTCTTGATGACTTCTCGAAAGTTATGACATTACTTCCAAGCGCACAAAATTATGGTGATGACAACATATCCGCTCAAGGAGGTGTTACGTAACCGAGAAGCAGCAGGTCGAATTGTGCAATGGGCGGTCGAACTCAATGAATTCAAGGTCAACCTCGCACCACGTACCAGCATCACATCAAGCACCTTGGCAGACTTCATCGCAGAATGGACACATGTCGAAGAAAAGGAGCGCGAGGCGGTCGATGAACATTGGGCTATGTTCTTCGATGGGTCGCTCACACTTCAAGGCTTGGGGGTTGTCATCGTGCTCAAATCTCCGACAGGTGAGGATTTAAAATACGTTATCCAACTCGATTTTCAAGCTTCAAACAAAGTTGCAGAATATGAGGGACTGGTCAACGGACTCAGCATAGCCGCGTCACTAGGCATCAAATGACTACTCGTGAAAGGGGATTCACAGCTAGTTGTAAACCAAGTGCAGAGCGAGTACCAGTGCTCGGACGACAACATGGTGGTGTATCTGAACAAGGTTCGCAAGTCGGAGCACAAGTTCGATAGGCTCGAGGTAAGGCATATCAGGCGATGTGACAATTCTGCAGCCGACGAATTTTCCAGGCTCGCTTCGTCTCGTTCGCCCACGCCAATGGGAGTCTTCGTCGATAAACTCGTTAAACCTTCTATTTCCCCCGTATGGGAAGCAAATGCTACCCAACTCGGTCAGTAGTCTGGTCGAGTCAAAGAGGCAGAAACCGCAGACACGGAAGTTGCTTCTCCATCATGACCGACTTTTGCCACACCTTTTTGAGGGCCTCATCCTCGAAGGCCACCTCAGTTTTCTTCTCCGGCGACGCAGCTACTCCGGTGCTAGTTGAAGGGGCAGAGGCCATTGAGAAAGATGTAAGGAAAATTCCCTAAAGGTGGCGGCACTAGGGCTTCAGGAGCGCGATGGAGGCTTCGAGAGTAAGGTTGGAGGCAAAAAAGGAGGGGAATGGCTACAGTTCCAGGTATGGGAATTTAAGGACCAAAATCCTCTCTCAAGGCAAACGGTTCATGTAACACCCTAATTTTTTGCTCTAATTTAAATTTTGGAGTATTTTTGATTTTTTTTGAATTTTGGGGAATTTATTTGAATTTATTTGGATTTATTCAAATAGGACTTTTCTTGAAAACAATTAAATAATGGAAAAGTTTTTGCAAAGTTTTATTGCAAATATTTTAATGGAATTCCAAACATCTCAAAGTAATTTCTGAAATTTTTCTGCTATTTTTAAAAGCTCCAAATGATTTAATTGAATTTCTAGAATTATTTTAAATGTGAAATGTTTTAAAATCAGATGAACAAGAATGGGCCGAGCCCATTATCGTATGCGTGTCGCCGCCCAACCGCGCCAAACCCTAGCGCCGCTTCAGCCTCAAGTCGTCCGATCCAGATCGAACGCTCGGAGCGCGCACGCCGTCCGCATGCGCGAGCCTTCGGATCGCCGCCGA
This sequence comes from Otatea glauca, assembly GCA_036346275.1. NCBI lineage: Eukaryota > Viridiplantae > Streptophyta > Magnoliopsida > Poales > Poaceae > Otatea > Otatea glauca. The sequence continues at coordinate 11,335,594 of CM070724.1, forward strand.
CGGACGCTGCAGATTGCGCCACGCCACTTCGCCCCGCGAGATCGCCGGAGAGACGGGCTTTGATGGCCGTGATTTCCGCCGCCAGCAGCGCACGCCGAGGTAGCCCTTAAGTCCTCGCTGATGGCGCTGCAGAGACCTTCACGCCGCGCTTTTTGACTCTCGCGCACGCACGCCGAGACCCTTCTAGCGCTCGAGCGAGCTCGCCAGAAGTTGCGCTCTTTGTGCCACCGCGGTTTTTCGTCGCTTACTTCGCGCCGGCTTTCTCTCCGCCGCCGCCAAGGTCACCGGAGTAATCCTTCCGCCAAGCCGCGTCGAACGAGCCACTTCATCACGCAGAGAAGCCCGTAGCCTCGTAGCGCCGCCATCTTCCTCAACTCCGGCAGCCTTTTCTTCGCGCCGCCGCTTTCACCGAAGCTTCGCCGTCCGTCCGATCTTCATCGACGCTCGTTCGCTTCACGCTACTTTTCTTTGTGTTCTTCTAGAGTAGATCTGCATCGCTAGATCCGATTGAACGGTAGAGATTAGATCTAGTCTCGTAACTTGGTTACATCTCACCGTTGGATCGTTAGTGTACGCTGTAGGATTGAGCCACGCCGCGCCATGTATAGTAAACAACTCCGTAACTCGAGTTGTTGGATCGATCCAACGTTGAGTTCAGATCGGTTTTGCCCTAGGATCCGCGCTGCTCAAATTTGAACGCGCGGCGTGATAGCGCCGCACTCTCCAACCAATCGCGTCCGGCCGCTGTTTCCTTTGACCGGCGTGACCAATCTCGGCCGTTGATTTCAAACGAGCCGCTGAGATTGCGCCGCGTGTCGCCGCAGATCCGCGCCGCCGAGTCCGCGCTGCATTGGCCGTTGATCCGAGGGGACCGCTCGATGCGTGACACGCGGTCGCGGCGGAAATCGAGGCGCCGCCAAACCGCTAGCAGCATAGGATCCGACCGCCGATTTTAGCGAACGATCCGATTTTGCCGCGTGGTGCATGTTTCAGGAACCAAGTCCACGGTGGACCGAGCCAACCGTGGACCCACCCATAGACTGTAACGACGTGGCAGCCTCGGGCGTGCCATCGTTGAGTGTTGGAAGTCTTGCCTTGGTCGCTAAGGATTTCACCTTGCAAGCCTTTGATCCGAGTCACCCGCATAACCACATGTCCGATATGGGATGCACCTAGTTGACTAGGGTTCTGATATCTTTCCTCCGATACTCGGGGTGACAGATACAGGGGTGTATCTGTATGGGGAGCGCACTGCTATGGCTTGGTGCCAATCCAACGGTGATTGGCCGGTCCTATACTTCGCCTGTGTGAGGGAAGTGATAGTGAAGGCACACGAGAGGTTCTTTGGTTAAGGTAGAAGTTCCCAAAAGCTTTGTTGCGCATAATCACCGTGTGGTGAGCGGTCAGATCTTGTGGGTAAAGTGTACAACCTCCGCAGAGTGTCAAACTATTCAATAGCCGTGCTCACGGTATTGAGCATTGCTCGGGATTACAAATAAGGGGTAGATTTTCATAAACAAAATATAGGAAGGGTGGCTGTGTGCCAAGTGTTAAAATGAACTCATAAGGTGTGCCGAGAATCTTCAAGAAAACCATTTGAAGAAATTAGTATTACTTATAACTGCTCCAATGCTTTAATCTAATTAAGATATTGGTTTAAAATTGTTGTTTGATGCAAAAGAACCATTTAAGCCAACCCTTTGAATAAGCTTTATGTAGTAATAGCCCCGCATTCTGTGCATTACTTGTTGAGTGCCTTGTGTACTCACCCCACCTTGCTTATCAACCCCAACATCGCTGGAGGAGACTACACCAGCTTGGGAGGAGGAGTACATCGAGGATACAAACAACTAGGGGCAAGCTCACCGGTTGCTCGTGGCAAGATGAAGGCTTCCACGACCTTTACATATGTTCCGCCGCTATCTCTTTACTTTGAATAATGTAAGCCCTGTGTGGTCGATTTATCTGTAAGGAGACCATAAGGTCGCATAACTCGATTTATATACATGTTTGCACTATTTATTCTTATATCTTTGTGAATGTCCATAATGTGCAACCTCGTATGATCTGTGTGTGCTAGCGTGATCCTCGGATCGCACAGTAATACACAGAGGGTCCGGATTTGCGGATTCGGTCCCGACAGAGGTGGTATCGAGCAGCCGATCAGTAGGTCTTGACCCTAGTTTGGTCGTGCCTAGGAGGGTAAAACTATTTTCTAAAGACCTAATCAACTTGAGCAAGAATATCAATGAAATCTTGACTTATCTCTTCTCTCTTGTTTCATACCTATGCCAACTTTTATTATTCTCTGCTTAATTTAAACAAGGTTTATTTTGTCGATGAGGATGATCCACACCTATGGAGAGCGATCGGAGGATACGCCATGGAGTTATGGCGATGATGCGCTTGTTCTGAGGTTTTGACAAACCATCAGACGAGGGACTTCGGTGGTACGGGCAGACTTGACGTCGCTCGGGATGTCAAGATCACAGCAGTATGATCGGAGAGAACAAGGAGAGCCGTCCCATCTACATCACGGTCGAGGTCTTCTTTGAGGTCGGAATCCGAGAGTCGGCGCGCGTCAGCGATGCGCAGATTGCCCGCACTTACTCCGCAGAGTTGAGGGCACCGCCTTTCGCCACCATCCGCGCGAGACAATCGCTTGGAGAATATGGAGCTTGTAGAGGAGGACGCCACTATCACCCACTGGCGAGGTACGCCATCGCCCAGAGGACGCCTTGGACGAGACACCGGGAGTTGCAGAGGACCCGCGCCGAGGTCGCAGAGGCAAAGATCCACCGCGGAGGGCTTAGCTCACTCCATGCGTAGATCCAGGAGTTGGAGATGGCTTTGTATGGACCCGAGCCTGAGCCACCTCTGGAGTTACACGATCCAGATCCGGAGGAGCCAGAGCAGGAGGCACCAGTACAGGAGCAGGCAGCCCCGGGACCAGCGGAGTCGATGGGGTCATTTGCACCAGCCGCAGTAGGTCACCAGGACCAGTTTGCCCCGATTTCGGAGCACCCACCGGTGTATGCTCCGAGGAGCAGCACTGGGTTGGCTCGATGAGTGATCGAGTCTAGTAGAGTGTAGTGTCGAGACTCGAATGTCTGAGTCACGTCTTTTTCTTCAGAGTCACCATTAGGTGTGAGTCGTCATGGATTCCTATGTTTGCTTACTTGTTTTTGGTTGTGAGTGTCTCAGATGTGTTGCATTGCCCTTAGGCACTTGTGAGCAACCGCATCGCTTTATATTATATCAATAAAGTGGCTAAATAATTTAAGTTACACTGCTTCCCACATGAATTCTTCTACTTGTCTATGCTTTCTTCTTCTCTTAACCTTGGAAGTCGGCAATGATGGTTAGGACTCGTGGAAATGTTGGAGCCAGTGGAAGTGGAGCTAACCAAAGCGGACAACCGTAATGAAGAGCCGATCCTCAACCGCCGCAGTCGATATGCGTAACCCGGGAGCCTTCTTGATCGCCAGACTCAACTTATGAACACGATGGTTCAAACCATGCAAGCAGATATCCAATCAAGCTGCTGTGAATGTTCAACCTGGGGGTAACCATGGACCACACCCCTACTCTATGTTGTCGGAGTTTATGAGGACTCGTCCACCCACTTTCTCAGGTAACGCCAATCCACTAGAAGCGGACGATTGGCTAAGGACAATTGAAAGGAAGTCGCACATTACCCAAAGTGTAGGACATGAGAGGGTACTCTATGCCTCTCATCAACTCAAGGGACCGCCGCAGAATGGTGGGAAAACTTCACAGCTCATGAGGACCCACAGAGTATCACGTGGAGGAATTCACCTCACCTTTTCGCCAATACCATGTACCGAGGGTATCATGGATCTTAAAAGGAGGAATTCGAGCTCAAGCAAGGCGGCCAACGGTGGCCGACACCAACAAGTTAACCCAACTGGCTCTACGCACCGGAGGACGTGGCTACAAATAAGGCCAGACAATCCTGCTTCATGAAGGGATTGAATGCAGGGTTGCAGGTGGGACTAATGACCCACACATTCCCTGACTTCCAAGAGCTAGTTAACAAAGCTCTTATCTTAGAGGACAAGCGCCGAGAGTTGATGACAACAGAAGCGCAGAATGGCGCAACAAGGAGGTCGTCAGGGCAGAGGCAGAGGACGGCACCTCAACAGCTCATCCGGCATCACCTGCAGGCAATGATAGGCACCACCGCCGCAAATCGCCTGGGGGTCGTAATGTTCGATCACCAGAATCGTGGCACGCATCGAGGAACCTCTCAGCAAAGGGGAAGACGCTGCTATCATTGCAATGAAATGGGGCATTTTGCCAACAATCGCCTAAGAAGGAGGTGTCACCCGTCCGCTTTAACCTAGGGAACACACCGCAAGGACTCCGCGCCAATCGTGGAACTGGGGCATCAACAAAGCAGCAGCCCATCCCAAGGAACCGCACGAGGCCGAGTCAACCACATTACAACGGATGAAGTTCGTAACGCCACGGACGTTGTACTGGGTAAGTTCCTAGTAAACTCAGTACCAGCTACCGTTTTATTTGATTCCGGAGCTTCGCATTCTTTTATTTCCCGAGATTTTGCTGTTCAAAATGATATGGAAATAGTGAATCTTAAATGTGTGCTCATAGTCCAATCTCGGATCGTAACTCCGATCTAAAGTAGGATGTTCGGGTAAGACTAATAATTAATGGAGTTGAGTTCCTAGCTAACTTAATCGCCCTTAATACCCAAACCTTGGATGTTATCTCGCGAATGGATTGGTTAACCAATCACAAGGCGATTGGACTGTGGAAAAGAGTCATATCGGCCGAGAGCCCTGATGGAAAGAAGATTGAGTTTGGAGCAAAACCAACAAGGGATGGACAATTAATGGTCAACAAAGATGAAGATCACAAGAGAGGAAGTTTCCATAGTCAATGAATATCCGGATGTTTTCCGGAAGATTTACCGAATGCCGCCGATAGAGATATCGAGTTCGTGATAGAGCTGGTTCCGTGGACAGCTCCCATAGCTAAGAGACCTTACAGATGTCCACAGAGGAATTGGTGGAAATGAAGAAGCAAATTGAAGAACTCACCGGAAAAGGATTTATAAGACCTAGTTCATCTCCATGGGGAGCACTGCCTTATTCACAAGAAGAAGGACGAAAGTTTCGTGATGTGTATAGACTATCGTGCACTCAATGACGTGACGATAAAGAATAAGTATCCGCTACCCAGATCGATGGTTTGTTTGACCGCTTGAGAGGAGCAGAGTCTTCTCAAAATTGATCTCCGATCAGATACCATCAATTGAAGATCCGATCGAGGATATTCAAGACCGCATTTTCACAAGATATGGACACTACGAGTTTACAAAGTGATGTCTTTTGGTTTGACAAATGCACCAAAGATATTTCATGAACTTAATGAATAAGGTTTTTATGGAATATTTGATAAGTTCGTCGTCGTACTCATAGATGATATCCTTATCTATTCCAAGACGAGAGAGAGCACGAGCATTTGAGGCTAGTCCTTGAAAAGTTGAGAGAGCAACAGCTTGTTTGCAAAATTTAGCAAATGTGATTTCGAAGAATAAGGTTGAATTTCATGGACACATAATGACCGCCGCAGAGTTGCGGTAGATCCAAAGAAAGTGGAGACAGTTCTACATTGGGAACAACCCAAGTCGGTAACCCAAACCGTAGTTTCCTTGAATGGCGGGTATTACCGTCGATTCATCGAAGGATTCTCTACGATTAAGTAGACCTCTTACGCAATTGTTGAAAAGGAAAGGAAATTCCTATGGACACCGAGTGTGAGAAGAGTTTTCGTGAGTTGAAGAGAAGATTAACATCGGCATCTATTGTGATGCATCGCGTCAGGTATTGGGATGCGTGTTGATGCAAAATAGGAAGGTGATTGCCTATGCATCAAGGCAATTGAGACCACATGAGGAGAACTATCCGACTCATGATTTGGAATTAGTCAGAGTGCATGCACTAAAGATATGGCGCCATCATCTCATCGAAATAGATGTGAAGTGTATATCGATCATAAAAGTCTTAAGTATATCTTCACACAAGTCACCAAAATATGAGGCAAAGAAGATGGTTAGAGTTAATCAAGGATTATAATGTGGAATTCACTACCATCCGGTAAAGCCAACGTGGTGGCGTACGCCTTGAGCGTAAAGAACCACAGTGTAAATATGTCGTTGGAAACAAGTCAGCAATGTGTAAGGATTTCCGTAAATTAGAACTAGAAATGGTACCGTATGATTCCTAGCAACTTTGGAAGTAAGACCTACCCGAAGATCGATCAGAAAGGGCGTAAAGATGATGATAAGATCAAAAGAATTAAGGGCAAAATGGATGAAGGCAAAGCAAAAGATTTCAAACTGGATGAACAAGGTACTATGTGGTTTAAAGAGCGCATTTGTGTGCCGAACAAAAAGGAGTTGAAGCAATTAATTCTGGGGGAGGCCCATGACTCCAAGTACTCAATTCATGCAGGAATTGCGAAAATGTATCAAGATTTAAAGGAGAGATTTTGATGGCCAAGCATGAAACGAGAAGTCGCCGAATGCGTTGCAATATGTGACATATGCCAAAGAGTCAAAGCTATGCACCAAAGACCAGCAGGGCTATTACAACCCCTAAAGATACCTGAATGGAAATAGGAAGAAATTGGTATGGATTTCATAACCGGATTGCCTAGAACGCAAAGTGGATATGATTCCATATGGGTCATAGTAGATCGTTTAACTAAAGTGGCACATTTCATACCCGTGAAGACCACTTATTCCGGAGACCGGTTAGCAGAACTCTATATGTCAAGAATTGTTTGTTTGCATGGAGTACCAAAAAAAATAGTGTCAGACAGAGGTACCCAATTTACCTCCAGATTTTGGGGTAAGCTACATGAAGCGATGGGAACTCGTTTGAACTTCAAGACAAAGATACCATCCGCAGACAGATGGACAAACTGAGAGAGTCAATCAGATATTAGAGGATATGTTGAGGGCATGTGCCTTAGCATATTCCACCTCATGGGACAAGTGTTTGCCTTATGCTGAGTTTAGTTACAACAACAGTTATCAGGCGAGTTTACAAATGTCTCCATTTGAAGCTTTGTATGGTCGGTCCTGTCGAACACCATTGAATTGGAATGAGACAAAGAACGACATGTTTTTGGACCGACATTCTTCAGAAGCGGAAGAACAGATCGCTCGATCGTGGAAAGATTGAAGATTGCACAATCAAGGCGTAAGAGTTATGCCGACAACCGCCGCAGGAACCGAGCTTTGAACCCAAGATTTTGTGTACCTTAGAGTCACGCCTCAAAAGAGTTAGAAGGTTCCATGCAAAAGGAAAGCTCGCACCTGATATGTCGACCATTCAAGATCTTGAGCCGCAGAGGTGAAGTTGCTTATCGCTTGAGTTACCGCCTTTGGCAGGAGTGCATGATGTATTCCATGTATCACAACTGAAGAAGTGTCTTCGAGTACCTGAAGAGCAAACACCTTTGGAGGCAATTGAGCTGCAAGAAGATCTGACTTACAAAGAACATCCGATGAAGGTTCGGACGAATGGACAGAGACAAGGAACAAGTCAACACGCTTCGCAGATTCAATGGAGCAACCATTCGAAAGTGAAGCAACGTGGGAACGTGAAGAAGATCTCAAGAAGGAGTTCCCTAACCTATTTCTCAGATACTCAATCTCGGGACTAGATTCTCATATGGGGGAGGTTTGTAACACCCTAATTTTTGCTCTAATTTAAATTTTGGAGTATTTTTGATTTTTTTGAATTTTTGGGAATTTATTTAAGTTTATTTGGATTTATTCAAATAGGACTTTTCTTGAAAACAATTAAATAATGGAAAAGTTTTTGCAAAGTTTTATTGCAAATATTTTAATTGAATTCAAACATCTCAAAGTAATTTCAAATTTTTCTCGAATTTTTCTCGCTATTTTAAAAGCTCCAAATGATTTAATTGAATTTCTAGAATTATTTTAAATGTGAAATGTTTTAAAATCGATGAACAAGAATGGGCCGAGCCCATTATCAGGCGTGTCACCGCCCAACCGCCGAAACCCTAGCGCCGCTTCACCCAAGTCGTCCGATCCGGATCGAACGCTCGTGAGTGCGCCACGCCGCTTTCATGCGTGAGCCTTCGATCGTCCGCCAGACGGACGCGCAGGATTGCGCCACGCCACTTCGCCCGCGAGATCGCCGAGAGACGGGGCTTTGATGGCCGTGATTTCCGCCAGCTAGCGCGACGCCGAGGCAGCCCTTAAGTCCTCGTTGATGGCGCTGCGAGACCTTCACGCCACGCTTTTGACTCGCACGCATGCCGAGACCTCTCTAGCGCTCGAGCGAAGCTCGCCAGAAGTTGCGCTCTTTGTGCCGCCGCGTTTTTTCGCCGCTTACTTCGCCGCCGGTTTCTCCGCCGCCGCCAAGGTCACCGGAGTAATCCTTCCGCCAAGCCGCGCCGAACGAGCCACTTCATCACGCCGAGAAGCCTCGTAGCGCCGTGGGCGCCATCTTCCTCAACTCCGCAGCCTTTTCTTCGCACCGCCGCTTTCACCGAAGCCGTCGCCGTCCGTCCGATCTTCATCGCACGCTCGTTCGCCCACGCCACTTTTCTTTGTGTTCTTCTAGAGTAGATCTGCACTGTTAGATCCGGATTGAACGGTAGAGATTAGATCTAGTCTCAGAATTTGGTTACATCTCACCGCTGGATCGTTAGTGTACGCCAGGATTGAGCCATGTCGCGCCATGTATAGTAAACACCCGTGAACTCGAGCCGTTGGATCGGATCTCAACGGTTGAGTTCGGGATCCGTTTTGCCCTAGGATCCGCGCCGCTCAAATTTGAACGCGGCGGCGTGATAGCGCCGCACTCCAACCAATCGCGCGCGGCGCGTGTTTCCTTTGACCGGCGTGACCAATCTCGCCGCTGATTTCAAACGAGCCGCTGCGATTGCGCCGCGCGTCGCCGCAGATCCGGCGCCGCCGAGTCCGCGCGCGCTGGTCGTTGGATCCGAGGGGACCGCTCGATGCTTGACGCGCGGCGGCGGAAATTGAGGCGCCGCCGAGCCGCGCAGATAGGATCCGACCGCCGATTTTAGCGAACGGTTCGATTTTGCCGCGTGGCTGCACCGTTTCAGGAACCAAGTCCACGGTGGACCGAGCCAACCGTGGACCCACCATAGATCGAACGACGTGGCGCCTCCGGCGTGCACGTGTCGAGCCGACGTCAAGATGACGCCATAAATATTTTTATATATAAAAATATTTCGACCGAATTTCATTTCTGTGCTGACGTCATCATGACGCGGTGCTGACTTTATAAAAGCGAATTGCAGTATAAAAATAATTCAGAAAAATAGGATTTTCTTAATTTATGTATTTTCAGATTTTATTCAAACTTCAAATGACTATAACTTTGGCATTTTAACTCGGATTTGGGTGATTCAAATTTATAAAAATTCATAAAATTGTGAGCTATTCAATGGTGAATTTTATTTGAATTTTTGAGTTCATTTAGTCTTCTGTATTAGCTATTTATTGCATATTTTGTTTGTACGCGTAGACGCAAATTTGCCGGAAAGTTTCGAGGAAGAATTCGTCGCTCAAGACCAAGTTTCGGAACAAGACCAGCAACTCTTTGAAGGCAAGTGATGCTTTGATCATTTTGATCCCAGGTTTTTAAAATGTAGTTTATGCTTTGAAACTATGCATGCTTATTTATTTAAAATGAATTTAAATTGATTCGATAATGTAGTTAATCAACCCATTTTGTTATGCCAACTTGAATTATTAATTGTATGCCCTAAATCATTGTCACCCTAAGTTTGATTATATTAGTTGGATGTTAATATTGTGCCAACACGAGAGGCTAGACCGTGAGTAGATGCTTAGCCTTGCAACGAATCATCGCGATCTTTCCAAAAATGCTACAATACCGATTAAAGACATTGAATGTATTTTGAAAAGTGGTGTGATGATGCCACATGATGAGATTGAGGTACAATGACTGTGTGGTTCAGGCCGATGTTGAGTTATTGCTGGCATGTGTTGCACAATAATCAACTGGGTGGGAAATGTTTTAGACTGGGGCAAGTGGCAAGAGGCTGTGTGCCTGGTGGGCCTGTGTGGCTTTGGGTTGATGAGTGATGTGAGTCTGTGTGTCACATTGGGCTGTGTGCCACTGTTGAGTGTTGGAAGTCTTGCCTTGGTCAGTTAAGGACTTCACCTTGCAAGCCTTTGATCTAAGTCACCTGTACAACCACATGTCTGATATGGGACAGACCTAGTTGACTAGGGTTCTGATATCTTTCCTCTGATACCTCGGGGTGACAGTACACAGGGGTGTATCTGTATGGGGGAGCGTATGTAACATCCCAAAATTTGGCTTAATTAAGTTTTTATTGCTTTAATGTGCATTTGTGATTTTCTGGAATTTATTTGGATTTTTCTGGATTTATTTGAATTAATTCTTATTTCAAGTTTATTGACTTTTACTCAAAAGTATTTAAATCTGTGCAAAGTTAAAATAAAGTTTTGCCAAAATTATTTTATTTAAGTCCAGAATGTCTCAAAGTATTTTGACATTTTTTCTTGGATTTTTCCTGATTGTTCTATTGCCTAAAATAAATAAAATGAATTTCTAGAAATATTTAAAAAAATAGAGCTTTAAAAATCCTTTGCAACAAGATCGGGCCAAGCCCAACATCGCGCGCCAGAGGCCCATCGTGGTGAGGCCCAACCTTTGCGTCGTCGGCCCATTCTCTAGAGACGCGGATACTCGCCGCTGGATCGAGGATCGATGGTCGAGATTGGCGTTGGGATTTGGAAACCCTAGCGACGTGGAACGGGATCAAGATCAAGCGGCACGGTGGAATCGCATTTAATAGGGTAAGTGAAGATCTCATCCGTTGTTTCGAGATGAGCAGATCCGATCGTGCCGCGTCGGTTAAGCCGTGGCCGCTCGATGGCGATCGGATGGTGTGGGTCGCTGCTCCGATCGGGACTCGAGTCCGCCCAAGACGCCGCCGCCGCCGCGTGTCTTGGAGTCCGTGTAGAGCACGATTCCCAGCGCTATAAGTAGGGTCGGGTAGTCCCCGAGGTTCGCCGTGAGTGTGCGCGCTTTTCCTGCTGGGTTGTCGCCAGAGAAGCCTCCGTGGATGCTTGAGAGCTCGCCGACTTCGTGAGCGCCGCCGCCGCCGCTCTTCGCTTCCGTGGTCGACCGGTGTTCTTCCGCCACCGCCGAGCAGATCCGAATCTCCGTGGAGAGACGCCGATCCGAACTTCTTCGCCGCTTTTGTTCACCAAAGCGCCGCCGGGCTCGCTTCGCCTCGGTCTCGGTGAACGCGCCGCCGAGCTCGCCGCCGACTCGTGATCAACCGTGGCCGCTGATTCCGGGCCGAGCTGCCGATCTCGCCGCGTGGATTACGTGTCGGAAGCCACGCCATCGCCAGCGTGGACCGTTGGATCGGTGAGGAAAGGCCAGATCGCACGGCGACCGTGCTAATCGTGCAAAGGCCGTGTTGCGCCGGAGTTCGAGCGCCATGGACCGAGTCCATGGTGATCCAGCGTGATTCCGTGGACCGAGTCCATGGACCGACACGCCGGTCGCCGATTGGTTCGGTCCAGCGCTGCGTCATGCTGATGTCACGCAGACGTCATAAATCAGTTTTTCAGAATAAAAATAAATCTGTTAAATCTGATTTTCTGATTTTTGCAATTTCAGTATTTATTTCAAACTTCAAAAGGCTATATCTTTTGCATCGTAACTCGGATTTGAGTGATTCCAGTTTCTAAAAATTTGTAAAATTGAGATCTATTTAATGGTGAATTTTATTTGATTTTTGGAGTTCAATTGCTCTCTGTTTTGGTATTTATTTGCTTTTCTCCTTCTGACGCTGTGAGACGTTGAATTGTGCGACGCTTGGAGGAAGATCAAGCAACCCAATAGCAAGCTTCAGATCAAGATCAGACCTATTCCAAGGCAAGTTGTGCTTTGATCATGTTGAACCCATGTTTATAAAATTGCTATATTTGTTTTACCCTATTGCATATGTTTCAAATATACAATTGTTTCAAATTAGATTGGGCTTAGCTAATATACCGATTGATCTATAACCTACCTTGTCATTTGTATGCCATGATCCGTTGTCACCCTGCATTGGTTAATTATAGTTGGTTAATAATTATAATCAACATTGGAGGTTTAGACCGTATTAGTTGCTTAGCCTTGCCACGTCATCACATGTGTCAGAATCATTGATAATTAATCTTGATTAATGGAATATGGAACAATGTTATGAACTTGTGTGTCATGTGGGATCACACGATGAGATTGAGTTGTTGTGGCGAGTCATGTCACGCAACGATGTTGAATTGTTGATGGCACGTGGTGCTTGGTAATCAACTGGGTGATAATAACTTAGATTGGGGCAAGTGACAAGGGGCGAGGATGCCAAGGTGGGCCCGATGGGCAGAGGGTATGTGGAAGTCTTGCCTCGATCACACTAAGGACTTAACCTTGCAAGCCTTTGACCTGAGTCAATTATGCAACCACATGTCTGGTATGGGCCAGCCTAGCTGAGTAATTTGCAATGTCTTAATTTTGATACTATCGTGGTCGGTGTGAGTTCCCGAGTTTTGGTGTAATTCACATGGCGCAAGAGGGGGCCCCGGATGTGGTAACCATCCCACCAAAGTGTTGAATCCTTAGCGGTAGTATCGGGTTAAGTCGAGCATTGTAAAGGCTTTGTTATAATCACTCGCCTTGGTGGTGTTTGGTTGTATCACGTGGGTAAAGTGCATAACCTCTGCAGAGTATGAAACTATTCGGATAGCCGTGCTCATGTATTGAGCAATGCTCGGAATTACGCTAAGGGTTAACTTAATTAATTGGACAACATGGTTGGGATGGCGGAATGCCATATGGAAGATGGAATTTGACTTAGGATTGGAAACTTGGTTTACTTGAGAAATACTGAAGTTATTTATTATTGCTATTTGTTTTACATTCTTTACAATCTATTTATTGTATTTGTTCATAAATGTCGCTTATTGCAAAATAACCATGATAGCCTATCCATTGAATAAGCCTTACATATAGATACATAGAATTGCATTCATGCACAACTTGTTGAGTGCTTTAAGTACTCACCCTTGCCAAACAACAATAATCAACAGTTGAAGAATCTACACCGTGTTGGAAGATGAAGTCCGTGAAGACACGAGTCATTAGGGTCCGAGCCTTGTCGGTTGCTCGTGGTGAACTGATGAGCTATCTACGCTTTCTACTTTCCACGCTTAATCATTAATTATATTTTCGCTTGCCAAGGTGGCTTAATAATGTAAGTTGGTCATAAGATCATACATTTAGTTATATCAATAAATGAACTATTATTCTATTATCGCTGTGTATGATGTGATATGTACCAATGTTGTCGTGTGCACTAGCGTTGATCCCGGGACTAGTGCGGTAAACACGATGGGTTCGAATCGCTGGATTCGGGTCCTTACAAACAGCACTGTATACGGCTTGGTGCCCATCCAATGCTGATTGGCCGGTCCTATACTTCGCTCTGTGTGAGGGAAGTGATAGTGAAGGCAATACCGAGAGGTTCTTTGGTTAAGGTAGAAGTTCCCAAAAGCTTTGTTGCGCATAATCACCGTGTGGTGAGCGTCGATCTTGTGGGTAAAGTGTACAACCTCTGCAGAGTGTCAAACTATTCGAATAGCCGTGCTCACGGTATTGAGCATTGCTCGGGATTACAAATCAAGGGTAGATTTTCATAAACAAAATATGGGAAGGGTGGCTGTGTGCCAAGTGTTAAAATGAACTGCATTAAGGTGTGTGTCGAGAATCTTCAAGAAAAACCATTTGAAGAAATTAGTATTACTTATAATCTGCTCCAATGCTTTAATCTAATTAAGATATTGGTTTAAAATTGCTGTTTGATGCAAAAGAACCATTTAAGCCAACCCTTTGGAATAAGCTTTGCATGTAGTAATAGCACCGCATTCTCGCATTACTTGTTGAGTGCCTTGTGTACTCACCCCACCTTGCTTATCAACCCCAACATCAAGTGGAGGAGACTACACCGCTTGGGAGGAGGAGTACACCGAGGATACGAACAACTAGGGGCAAGCTCAGTCGGTTCGTGGCAAGATGAAGGCTTCCACGACCTTTACTTATGTTCCGCTTCTATCTCTTTACTTTGAATAATGTAAGCCTTGTGTGGTGATTTATCCGTAAGGAGACCATAAGGTCGTACAACTCGATTTATATACATGTTTGCACTATTTATTCTTATATCTTTGTGAATGTCTGTAATGTGCAACCCTGTATGACTGTGTGTGCTAGCGTGATCCTGGACTGGCACAGAATACACAGAGGGTCCGGATTTGCGGATTCGGGTCCCGACAGTTCATTCCCCATGGCATGACATCTCGATCGACGCAAAAGGCAGAATGATGACGCTGCTTCACCCATCTTGTCGTTGCAGATGAGAGCAACAAATGCTCAACTGCCCAACGTTTAGATTGTTTGAATTTCTAACTCTCATCAGAGTCGAGTCGATAAGTCGACAACGAGTAACATGTGGTTACCCTGAGGACTCGATACAGGTTGATGGCCAGACGCTCGACCCAGCACATCCCTACTCGAAACTCAGCGATTCCCAATCTATTCGAATCGTTCGGCTACAAGTAGGCAAGGCATTACTTGACTAAGCAAGGCTTTGGCAGTAATCGACCAAGCGCTTAAGCAGACCCTCCACTGAACAGATTTCAGGGACTACTGTTGAATATCTAAACATGGGGTATGTGTCCATAGTGGATACGTGAAGGATATGTCCTAACGACATGCAGAGATTTCGGCTATCACAGGCCCAATTATGAGGGATAAGATGCGCGGAAAGGATGACTACATATTAGGAAGGACTCGATCATGTTCCCGTTACGAGGAAACAGACTCGAGTATGCCTGATATTCAAGGAAGTTTGGATATGCTGCGAAGATTACACGATGATGGAGTCTGTATCGTCTACGATCTAGTACTCCAAACCGACTACAACTCGACTTGAGGACGGGCTACCCCAACTATATAAGGACGGGGGTAGGGGTTCTCAAGGGGAGGAAGAGGGAGGAAGAAGAAAGAAGAGTGATTCTGAAGCAATTAGCCATCAAGCAAGAAGCCTTTTAGCAAAGAGGGCCTAAGAGCCGATGAAGCCTGTTTCGTCATCCTCTAGCATAGCATAGCCTTAGCTTAGGTGCAATCCGCATTGTAACTAGGGCTAGACACATTGCTTTGTACTTTGTTCATCAACTCCATACATCATTCATACAGGAGTAGGGTATTTCTCCGCCAGGGGGCTCGAACCTGTCTACATCTAGTGTCCTTGATTTTGTGCTTGACTATGCTCTCCCGAAGGTACCTGAAGTATAAATTTTATCATCGATCTCTAACCTTCGACAAAATCCGCTTTTACATTCACTACCACACAAAGAGGTATCACTCACGACACATCTGAGATGGATGTTAACTTCGCCTAAAAAGTCGTCTGTGAAGGACAAAAAAACATCTAGTGGGACTCTCACAAACGGTTGGTACAAACCAGCCAGCTGTGTTAACTGTGTGCTACCTATAGTTAGATAATTTTAATAGGCTGTTCGTTGAGAACAACCATTTATGAAACAATACATGCGGTTAATATTAACAAGCCATCTTTGATGTACAAATTAATTAGAGACGAATTATTTTTATGAACTGTTTGTGATATGACAGACAATTGATATCTCATAACCGTATGTGATTAATCAACTTGTCACAGATGAGTATGTTTGCTCGATAGTCTATTTTGAATCATAAACAGTTTTTTAGTAGCCGTCTCTGGTGTGTAAACCTTTCATAGTCAGCTGATTTTGTAGAACTATCTGTGATATTTCACATACTATTGTTTTTTAGTAACGGTCTATAACATGATGACTTTAGATCTAGATATGGTCACTCGTTCTCTCGAGCTCAGTTCATTGCTTCACTTGAGCTCAACTCTTTACACCCATAGGTTGGAGGTAATTTGATAAAAAAAAGACCAAGATAATTCAAAAGGAGCTACTAAGAGTTTATATTTTGAAGACGCATGAGGTTAGTATTTGGTTTTAATTTGCATGCATACCTTCTTTAACTGTAGATCTAGTTGAGGAGAGAGAATAGAGACTAGATGAAGATCCATTAATAGATATTAATTACGGAGTAGATTAGGCATATGTTTTGATTGGGGAAGAGAGCAAAAAAAAGAAGGAAGACATCATACTTGCTTAATTCACCCTAGATATTTGGATAGTTGGCTATGTGAGATAAAATTATTTGTTTTACGTCCTCATCAATTGAATTGCATATGGACTGAAGCTGGATGTATACTAAAAACCTCATATTGAAGGAATACATAGATAGCGTCTTCACTTTTAATAGAGTTTCCAAGCAAGATATGGTGAATAATGGCTTAATATATATGTATTGTCCTTGCATAGATTGTGAGAATCTTAAGATGTTCACAAACTCAACTCAAATTGAAGCCCACTTGATTTGAGGTGGCTTCAAAAAGGGGTATACGTGTTGTACCAGTAATGGTGAGGAGCAATTGGATGAAGCACTCATGAGCAATGTTAAGGAATATGACTTACCGGACGCTGACAACGGTTTCATGATGACATGCTTAATGATAACAACGTAGATCAGATGTTGTGTGATGGAGAACAAAATTACAACAAAATTGAGCAAAATGACGTTCAGGTGAAGCAAGGACCTCCTACTAAGGAGTTGTGGTATTTACCCATGATTCCCCACTTTAAGCATTTCTTTGCAAATCCCAAGGAGGCAAAATTATTGTGCTCACACTCAGAAGAGTGTAAGAAAGATAGGAAGCTGAGAAAACCAGCTGATTCTCCGTAGTGGATAAACATTGATAGGGAATTTATCAACTTCATTGTTGAACTAAGTAACGTAAGATTTGGGTTGAGTACCAATGGAATGAATACGTTCAGTAATATGAGTGGTCATCACAACCCATTGCTCATGCTACTTTGTATGTACAACCTCCCACCTAGGTTGTGTATGTAGTGCAAGTATATCATATTGTCACTACTTATCTCGTGACCAAAACAACCAAGCAATCAAATTGTCGCTACTTATCTCGTGACCAAAACAACCAAGCAATGATATAGATGTGTACCTAGCACCATTGGTAGAAGACTTGCTAACAATGTGGGAGAAAGGGATGCAAGTATGGAATGCATACAAACAAGAGTATTTCACTCTACATGCTATGGTATTCTACACCATCAATGATCTCCCTACCCTTGCTAACTTATCAGTCCTTAGTACAAAAGGAGACAAAGCTTGTCCTCAATATTTAGATGACACCGAGAACATGTGGCTTAGTAACAACGAAAAAACTATGCACATGTGTCACTGTTGGAACCTTCCAAAAATGTTCGTACAACAAGATGAAGAAAGAATTTGACGGCAACAAGGAGGATGGTTCGAACTAAAAACCTATGAGTAGGAAAGAAGTCTATGACTAAGTAAAGGATATAGATGTTGTGCTCAAAATGGACCATAAATTGAGAACCTATCAAAGGACCATATTTAAGAAGAGGTCGATCTTTTGGGACTTACTGTACTAGGAGCATCTAGAGGTCTAGTATTGCATTGATGCCATGCATGTGGAGAAGAATATATGTGATAGATTGATCGGCCTATTGCTGAACATTTTGGGAAAGACAAAGGACGTGATCAATTCACAGCGCGATATGGTCAAAATGAATACCAAGATGGAGCTAGCACTGAGGGAGGACATGAAAGGCCACACATACCTCCCCACACTTGCTATACTCTATCGAAGGCAGAACAAACAGGATTTTGTAAGTGTTTGCATGTTGTGAAAGTCCCATCTAGCTGCTCTATAAATATTAAGAAGCTCATATCAATGGATTATTTGAGACTGCTTAGCAAGAAGTCTCACGACTGTCATGTGATGATGAAATAGATGCTTTCTGTTGCCATTAGAAGTATTTTGCTCCACAAGATTAGAGAGATGGCCACAATGTTGTGTTATTTCTTCAATGCAATCTCTCAAAAGATCATTGATCTTGAGGGACTTGATGCTCTGTAGAGCGAGGTGGTATTTTTCTCCATCGTTCTTTGATATCATAGTACATCTCATTGTTCACCTTGTTAGAGAGAGCAAGATATGTGTGCTACTGTTTCTATGTTATATGTATCCATTCGAGAGGTACATGGGATTCCTGAAGGCCTATGTGACAAATCACTCTCGACCTAAGGACAGTATCATCGAAGATTATGCAGCCAAGAAGGTTATTGAGTTCTACGTTGATTACATGGCTGGCATACAACTAATAGATGTACCTATATCCTTTCATGCAGAGAGGCTCGATGGTGTTTGAACCATCGGCTAGAAAACAATCATCCCTGATTTCGATATGTACTCCATGCAACACATGGTGAAGGTGTCCCCATTCATTGATGAGCACAAGGACATTCTACGACAAGAGAATCTAGGACGGTCTAAGGTTTAGATCATGAGAGAACATAATCACTGATTTAACGTGTGGATGAAAATGCACTTGAATGGGGATTTAGCAAGTGTTGTCTTTAAATGGTTGACGAAAGGGCCAAAATTTATTGTTGGGACATGGCAAATATGACTTCAACGGATAAACATTTTACAAGAAACGAAAGGATGGAAAGAGCACCATACAAAATAACGGAGTAAGCATAGATGCATTTCATGATGAGTTCAGCACGATCGGGCCAATAAGGATGGTACAAAGATTGAGGTCATACTACAGGTTCATAGAAGAAATTTGGGAGCTTGACTATGTACTGTTCAAGATCCCGTTGTTTCGATGCCAATTGGTTGAATTCCACAAGATGTGAAGGTTGAAAGGTACGGTATCACTTGTGTGCACCTTAAAGAATCATATACAAAGATGAGCCATTTATACTTTCTAATTAGGCTATTCAAGTATTTTATATCATTGACCCAGCAAACAAAAAGTGACATATTGTTGTTTATGGCAAGGGAGGGATTGTCAGAGTGGAGAATATGGTAGATGAGGAAGATACAATAAGAGTGATGACATGCCACCATTGGGGGATGGCGTACAAATAGATCTCAAAGAAGAAACAGGCTATATTCTCATTGATCACCCGAAAGGACATGCAACCATTTGGGGATGGTGTACAAATAGATCTCAAAGAATCTGATTAAACCGGCTATACTCGCATTGTTCGCTAGGAAGGGCTATACTTCAAATATAATCCACCCTTCACATCTCTTTGGTACCAATAGGATATCTCATTGCACTCTTTCCGCCTTTGCAGGTATGCGGCAAGTGGAATAGAGTGGCCAAGAGGATGATTATAACAAAGTCAAAACCTGTAACATAATTAGAATTTGACAAATTCTAGAACATGAGAAAGATCCATTTCATTGTTCTCTAAGTATCTTCGTATATAAAGTTTTATTTATAATTACCATGCACACAAAAACTACGACATAATATCATATTCAATCAAGTTACTGAAACTTTGCCTTTTTCAATTTGAGTGGTTAAAATAATATTATAGATGGCTAACCTGAAAAACTATCTCTGATATAACATCAACACAGACGATTCAACAGTTGTAGCCCGTCGATGTTCAAGACCTTGGTTCCCTTAATTGAACATACAGAAATAAACAAAATGGGGGCACCTAGATATCAAAATGGAGACAATGGGAATGCTTCTTTATTAGCCAAGCGGCTTTGACAGAGTACACGGTCTAAGTCACAAACTCAACTACTAAATGATAGATGGAATAAGACTTTCTTAGATAATTCCAAAATGTGAATGATTCAATATGTCTTCAGATGTCCTCAATAGAAGGGATTGGCCCCCTATCTATCCTTGATGAAGAGGCGGCAGTTGACTTCTATAAGGGGTGTCATGTAACCTTGAGACGCCTTTTTCTGCCAAACGGTGTCTTCTCGCCAAAGGGTACCTTTTCTGTTGATAAATTCCAGGTGGTTGCGTGTTCCTGTTAGATAATTGTCCGCACAGAGACATGTGCAGAAAAGACCGCTTCTTCCCAACCAGTTTGTTGGTCGAGGTGTCCATTTCACTGGTCAAAAACAACTAGTGTGAAGCAGGGGTTCGACCATCTTTGACTGAACTGTTTGGAGATCTAACTATTCTAATAGGGATGGGCTTTGTTTAATGTGATATGGGCCTTAGGTTTTACAGGCCTATTTTATCAACGCATGGTCACGAATTAGTATAAATGGCCTAAATGGAAAACAAGATTTTAATCCTCGTCAGCTATCCCCCAAGTCTTGGCTTTTCATCTTCTGTGACTTTCATAGGGTTGTGTCCATTATTTGACTGGTTTAGGCGCTGATACATAGGAGATCCTTGCAATTCTCTTGATAACTGAACTGACACCGGGTCATTTTTAATTCACGTGGTTTATAAAGGGCACGAAGGCATCCTTCTGTATCAAGAAAAGATTTACTTTCAACCTTTCTTTGAATGTTATTAACTTTTCATCATCCACTCTTACTTCCTCATCAACGACGATGAGGGTTATTATTTAATGGAAGATGGTGAAAAGTTAAAATACTTAAAGAGGTTTGAGGATAACATTCGATTCAAACTTTCAGAGAGTGAATTGCATTCAAACTTTTTTAGCTATCTGTGCTTCCCATCATCCTTCCTTATTCCCTCTGAGATAAGGTGGTTGATTGAGGGAGGATGATGAAAAGCATAGATACCTGAAAATGTTTCAGGATAGGAAAAATTATTTGAAAATCTTTAGATTTCAAGCCTTCTCTTAATTCATATATAAGGCTTTTCATCTTCCATCCTTATATCTTCTCCTGTCGGATATGATGGAGAGTATGATCAAGGAAAGGAGGTGAAAAGTCTTAAGGTCTAAAAAGGAGAGTTTGAATAAATTAGGCCTAGTGTCAGTTGCCATTTATTGAAAAGCAATTTACTTTTTCTTGGAAACTGACATAGTGTCTGAAACTGTTAATTATTAGGCTATGTAAAAGGGGGTAAATATGTTCTCAAGCCCTTTCGCGTCTCCTAGCCTTCATCTTCTTCTTCTTCCCGAACTCAATGGCGATGGATAAATCCATTTTAACTAAGGGGAGGATCAAGGAATTAGAAGACTATGGTCTGATCCCTCATCACACAATGCTGCGATGGGACCCTAGCACGGAGGACACGAAGCCGGTGCCCCAGAAATGGCGTCTGATGCTATTCGCCGCTCCGGTGAGGTTAGGTTTTCGCCTCCCAAAGAGTGAGTTCTTAGCTGATGTACTTGATCACTATGTGATCGAGTTGCATCATCTTACTCCCAACTCTATTGTCATTTTGAGTGTTTTCTCGCATCTTTGCTAGACTTCCTTAGGAATTCCCCCTCTAGTTCGTATTTTTTGTTTCTTTTATCAATATACTAAACAGAGCAATAACCAAGATCTCTTTGGGAGTGCCTATTTTAAGCTCGAAGATAAAATGGCCTCCCAATATCCTCCTGTCCCAACCAAAGATACCTGGCGTGATTACCGGAAGGAGTGGTTCCACTCGAAAATTCTCGGGGAGGGTCTCTATTTTATCGGGAAAGCGGCCCCAAGCTAGACCAAGACCGAGACAAAGAGTGAGAAGGACTCACTGGTCCTTACCAAGGAGGAAAAGGACATTGTAAAAATCATCGAAAAACTAGTGAATGGAGGTCTAACAGGGCAGAAGATCGTTTATGATTTCCTACTCCATAAGATAAGTCCTCTAAAGAGGTGGTGCTGATTTGCCTGGAGGCTGGAAGGCCACCAAGATTCAACTAAGGATGATCCTAGAAGTAAAGAAACTCTCCATTACCGTCCTCTTTAGTTCTGATCGAAGGACTTATTTATTTTTTTTTCTCCTATTAGTGCTGACCGTCGAGGAGGCCCGGTCGAGAGTTGCGTCTATGTTACGCTCTCTAGCGATGAGTCCGACCGGGCTGCTTTGGACAAGCAGCCATCCAGCCTGATTGGGCAAACTGATGAGTTCATATATTAACGCATCATGGTAGGGACCAATTTTCTTATGTTTTATTTTTAGTCTAATTACCTTTTATGATTTGTCAATTGAATTTTATTTTTAGATGCATGGTTGGAAGAGACCTGCTAAGCAACCTGAGGTTTCTGTCTCAGCCCCTCCGGTCAAGAAAATGAAGACCAGTGGTTCTCTAAAGACAGTGGATCCTACCACTGCCGAGACTAGTGCTGACCTGACCAACACTAGTCAAGCTTTGGTGCTGATCAGAGCTGTATGCTCTAAGCGTGCACTTGACTCAGCACAAGGCAAGAAGGTTTCATTCGCTACGGGGATGCAGACTCTTCTTCCCAGGTGCGCCCCAAAAAATGGTTCACCACAATTGGGACCATCAATTTCGACATCTTCTGACATTCCCCTTTGTCCACGGTGAGAGTGAGGATTCGGGGGACAATGTTCCTTTGATCATAAGGAGATAGAGGAGGACCCCCAATTTGGAAGCGTCTACGCTCATATTATCCTGGGACATAGACTCAGGACTACAATGCAGGTATGTGAATTTATACCTTTTGTTCTAAGTATTTATCTTTAGATTTTTTTTAAATTTTTTGGGTTATTTGCTCCTAGCCCCAAGGCAACTGCTCTTGGTCCTTCTGAGGATGAGGGAGTGGCTACACAGGTCGGTACTGAGGCTGACCCACTAGCTGTCCCAGCGATGACCAGTGAGGAAAATGTCTTGGCCCGACCGAAGAGGCTGCTTCGACCAGTGGACAAGTAAACCCACTTAGAGTTGAGGGTGAAAACCTTTCGGCCATTGGTGGTGAACCACTGGTCAGCCAAGATTTGTCGGCCACGGAAGAGGATGATCCTTCTCTGGCAGCAATAATTGAAGTGGTTGAGACGATCGCCACAGTTGAGGTGGAGGCTTCTGCCAGTAGGGAGATCGAGGAACACCCTCCTGTAGAGAAGACACTGGCTGTTCTGACCAGAGAGGAATTACCGCTTGAAAGGGCGATCATCCGACCAGTGTTCTTACCACTGGCCTCTTCCTCTTGTTAGTCCGACCAGACCGACTTCAAGCAAGTTTTGGACAACTTGCAGGAAAAGGTATTTACCTTTTCTCTTATTCTTTTTTTAGAAATATAACTCTTAATTTACTTGCCTTTTTGTTCTTTTATAGTATTCGCAAAAAAGATTTGACCTATTAAATTAGCAGGCAAGGACTTTGGTGAAAGCCGAAGTAAAAAAAATAAAAAAATAAGCATCAGCCTTAACTGTTATTTTTTTCCTTCTTTTCTCTTATCCTTTTTGTTCTGATATATCTACTTTGACATAGACAAGAGAAACAAATAAAATAATTAGAGAAGCAACTCTTGGTGGCTTAGAATACCGCTAAAGGATATAAGTTTGACCTTGTTGCTGCAAGAGAGTACTATAATGACAAAACTTATAGTCTTCACGAGGCTTTTGAAAGAAATGAGGTAAAACTCAAAAAGCTCCCGAAGGAGTATAAGAGTACTCAAGAGACAAAAGATTATGAGATAGTAGGTAAAATAGAACTTTTGACTTGTTTGTTAAACTCAATTTTTAGAAAACTGAGATTATAATATCAATCTTTGTAGACTGGAAAAATATAGTAAAGGCCAATGAATCTCAACTTTTCGCCTGGAAAGAAGAGAGAATAAAAGCTAAAGAACAGAGGTCGGTGATGAAAGATGAAGTAGAAAAACTCACTCACCAGCTAAAGATCTTTGCAAAAGACTTGCGATAGTTCAGAGAGGTAGAATCTCTACTCTGAGCGTCATTCTTGAGCAGGTTCAGAAGATCGCGATGGATTTAAAAGGAAAAGAAATAAAACTTACAAGTTCGCCGTTTGAAGAACTGGTGGAGGGAGTGAACGATCAGATGAAGATCATCCAAAAGCAAATCTCCATCATAGCGTAGACTATGAAAGTTGCATTTCAAGCTTCGATTGCTTCCCAAGTAGGTACCCTCTTCGTCACGTTGAGGCATTTCTACAAGGATGTGGTTGAACTAGAGAAACTAGCGCTTAACCTGAAGTTTAGCACTCAAGAAGACATTAATACGAAATGAGCAGAGTTAGCTTCTGCTATTGAGACATACATGATTAATGTAAAAATTACATATAAATAGAATGTATGACTTTATTCAAATGAATGAAAACAATCTCTTTTTGTTCCAAATCCCATCTTGTGTATATTTGTGTACATAGTTTCTAAGTATATCACTAGCCTCCAACTGTTTGTGTGCTGAATAGCGATGTGTTCAGAATATAAATAGTTTTATGAATGACGACCAACTCTTTCATGTAGTACTTGTATTAACTAGTAGTAGATCGGAGATAAGGTCATAATAACGAGTTCCAATGCAGTAAGAACTAGCTTACAAGAAAAGTCTCTATTAGATGTCATCTCACAATCCGACCAGCAACCTTATACGTTGTGTTTAGAGAGATCGGTCAAATGACTTTCGTGAATTCCCAGAGAATTATTAGAATAGACACAATGTAGAAACATGATGACTAAAGAGATGATATATGTAAATGGAAAAAAGAACTTATTTACACATAAAACCTGTGAAGATGCTCAATATTCCAAGTGTTGGACATAATTCTTTCATCTTCCATAGCAAGCCGAATAGAACCTAGTCACACAATTGATACTACAGTAAAGGGACCTTCCCATTTGGGAGATAATTTATGCAGATTAGACTGATTCTAGATACGCCTTAGAACCAAGTCTCCCACGCGTAATGTGCGCGGTTGTACTCTTTTGCTACATTTTTGTAAGCCTTGTAAATAGGCTGGTGACTTGACGAGCGCTCAGTCTCGCTTTTCTTCTAATAGGTTGATATCATCATCACGCTGGACTTCTTGATTGACCTGTTCATAGAGTGTCAGGACCCGAATATGCAAATCTCGACCCTCTGTGTATTCTGCACTAGCCCAGGATCACGCTATTGCACATAAGCTCAACATAGATGAATATCACAATCATGCTCAGCGATATCATAAAAAAAGACTTC
Organism: Otatea glauca; assembly: GCA_036346275.1. Classification (NCBI taxonomy): domain Eukaryota; kingdom Viridiplantae; phylum Streptophyta; class Magnoliopsida; order Poales; family Poaceae; genus Otatea; species Otatea glauca. The sequence continues at coordinate 11,360,753 of CM070724.1, forward strand.
AACAAATTAAATATAACTGTTAGATGACCTTATGGTCCACCTTACGTCAATACGCCTCGCAGGGCTAAGAATGAAAAGTAAATAAACTGCAACAGAAATAAACTTATTTGTAGAAAACCCTTCAATTTGCCACAGGCAACTGACATGATTCGCACCCTAGTTATTAGTCTCTTCCTGGTACTCCTCAAAAATAGGCGTAGCTTCTTCTCCAACTGGTGATGTTTTGTTGCAAGAGGTGAGTACATAAAGTACTCAACATGTTGTGCACAGAATACCAGTCTAGTATACTATATGCATAGCTTATTACAAAGGATTGGCAAACATGGTTAATTTGCATAAAACAACATTTATAAAGGAATAGCATAATTAGATTGAAAGACAGTAAAACAATAATAAATTTTTCATTTGTTTTCCAATAACCAACTCATAACCTTAGTACATACTCCAACCTCCAAACACATATTTGTTTTTGATAAAATCTAACCCTTGACTGTAATCACTGAGAAATGCTCAATACCCCGAGCACGACTATTCGAATAGATTTTGCACTCTGCAGAGGTTATACACTTTACCCACAAGATACAATCATACACTACAAAGGCGAGTGATTATAACAAAGCCTTTCCAACGCCTGTCTAAACCCGGTACTACTCGCTAAGGTTTCAACACTAGTGGGACTGGTTACCACATTCATGGCCCCCTCTTGTGCCATGTGAGCCAATCCGTGCAAGGAATGGTTACCACAACCCAGGTGTCACACCACCACTAATAGTACCAAAGCTTAGACACAACAAATTAATCAGCTAAGTATGTCCCATACCAAACTTGTGGTTGTATGAATGGCTCAGTTCAAATTCTTGCAAGGCTAAGTCCTTAATTGACCAAGGTAAGACTAACCAAATATCATCATAACCATGAACCATCAAATATCATAGAAAGCAATGCGATCGCCCAAGTGCCACATTGGCCCACCACAATTTCGTGCCACTTGTCTCAGCCTAAATCATTTTACCACCCCGTTGTTTTGCCATGCAACACGTGCCATCAACAACAACAACATTGTGTGACAACACCCGACACACAAGTTAATAAACATGTTCCATTGTCACTAAGCAAGATTAATTATTTTCATATAAAATGATGCCTCGTTGCATGGCTAAGCATATACTACATACGTTCTAACTACCCATATTGGCAATTACAGCTACCAACTAATAAGTAACCATCCTAGGGTGACAAATGAAATATGATATAGGACATGGCAAGGTAGATGTAATACAAAGTGTACAATTAACTATTCCCAACATAATTTAAACAAGTGATAATTGAATTAGCTTGCAATACTTTAAACCAACATAATATTTTAAAGCATGGGTTCAACATGATCAAAGCAAAACTTGTCTTCAAAAAGCTTTGGATCCTGCTTTGGACCTTGTTCATGTGCTGGATCCTCGACCACAAACTCACCGGGCAACTCGACGTCTACATGAAACGATAGAGAAAGAAATAAATACCACAAATAGAGAGCAATATCAACTCTCAAAATTAAATAAAATTCATTATTAAATAGAGCTCGATTTTAAAAAAATTTAGAATCTAGAATCACCTCAATCGGAGTTCGTATGAGGAAGATATAGCTAAACAAAGTTTGAAATAAAAGAAAAATAAAAAAAATGGAAAAATCCGAATTAACTGAATTATTTTTATAATGGAAAATAGCATTTATGATGTCATGCTGACGTCAGCCAAGAAAATAATTTTTGGTCGAATATTTTCCTATGAAAAAACCGGATAATGATGTCTCGCTGACGTCACTACCACTTGGCAGCTCCACCGCGCAACACGCGGACCAATCGTTGGCTGCCACATGTCCCAACGCATGGACCCGGTCCACGGTTCGGCCTCGCTATACCATGGACCAGAGTACTATGCCCAAACATCGACTGACGCAAGCTGACGTAGGCAGCACACGCAGCACCATCAGATCGATGACGCGTGGCACAAGATCAATGGTTGTGATGAGGACACGAGGTGACGCGAGGTTAGCTACAGCGCGCGGCGAAATCTCAACTGTCCACACTAGATCCAACGGCGGTGACCAATAGCGATGATGTCATCAGAGATCGGGCTACGATGACTCCTTCGTCCTTGCGCGACACGCGGCAGCACGAAACTGGCTCGATGCACAGTGCAATCATGGCCGCATGGTTCAAATCTGATTATCCGGATCTGATGAATAGAAGCTATGGTGGCGGACACGTGGCTAGATAACATTAGTACCACATGGCTGACTCTAAGCAGTCCGATCGGATGGCATGGAGTTACGCGCGCAACGGCGGAGCGGCGAACCACATGGCGCAACCCAGCCCGTCGATCCCAGATCTGACAACCGAAAGCTTTGCAGGCACAACGATGGCACACGGTGGCGTGGGCTTACCAGAGAGGAAGATGACGACAACGATGTGGCGGAAGAAGATGTCTCCGACGACGGTAGCTTGCAGAAATGACGCGACGAGAGGAGATGATTCCGATGGCACCAACGATAGCGGAGGAACTGTGGTGAACGACAAGGTTTACGCAAAAAATGATGACACTCCCCTGTTCAACTCTGACGAGCTCGTGCAGACGAACGATAGTGCCTCGACGAGCGATCTTGGAGCAACCGGTGCGGCGTGGGGTGGGGAAAACGAGGGTGGCAGCAGCGCAATAAATAGAGGCCTGGGGAGGTGTGAAACGACCACACTCCGTGTCCGAGGATCGTAGGAGTTCGGTGGCGTGGTGGATTCAGATGAAGTCAACGTGGCCATGATCGCGGACATCCACGCTGGTCCAATCGGGCGATCAACAACACGCGACAACGCGGAGTGATCTCAGTTGTTGGATCAAGATCCAACGGTCGTGGCTCCTAGGGTTAGGGTTTTTCGGCGGGACATGCCGACGCGGGCTGTGGCTGGGTTGGCAGTGCGATAGAAGGGTCGAACCAAGCGGGTTTCGGCCCAAACACTATGCGGCCGATTTTGAAAACATATCCAAAAAAATAATAATTTGGCAAAATAGAATAAGCCAAATAAAATAGCAAAATATCAGAAAAAATTCCAAAAAATATTTGAAGTCATTTAGAACTCAAATAAAATATTTCCACTAAAATATTATTAACACTTTTCTAATAAACAAATAAAAGATGATAAGAGGCTTATTTGCATAAATACAAAACAAATTAAATTAAATCAAGAAAATTCATAAAAACATAAAATACATAATAAATTCAATAAATGTAAAAATTGGGATGTTACATAGAGAGAGGTCCGTGTAGAGACTAAATGAATTCCATTTGGCAACACAACTTCTACTCCGTAAACCAGATGAAAAAGAGTTTCTCATGTTGCTCTATTGGTCATTGTTCTAATGTTCCAGAGCACAGAGTAAAAGTCGTCTACCGAAGCCCCCGAGCGTTTGGTAAGACGACCAAATACTCTTTTCTTTGTACCTTGTATAATTTGGCCATTAGCTCTTTCAACCGCTCCGTTACTTTGAGGATGAGCAACTGAGGTGCAACAAATCTTTGTGCCTATTTCATCACAGTAATCTTGAAACAGACTACTAACAAACTGTGATCCATTATCAATAATTAGTCTACTAGGTACATCAAATCTAGTGATTATATTTCTCACAAAGAATTTCTTCACAGCTTATATAGTAACAGATACTACAGGTTCAACTTCGATCCATTTTGTGAATATATCAATCACAACAAATAGGAATTTGAATCCGTTAGTTGCTCTTAGTAAAGGTCCTACTTTATCAATCCCCCATGTCGAAAATGGTCATGACAAAGGTATTACTTGCAGTTGATTAGCAGGAAAATGTATTTGCAGAGCATGAAATTGTATTACTTGCAAGTTTTCACAAGATGCATGGCATCCTGCAAAGTAGATGGCCAATAAAAACCTTGTCAGAAAGCATTACCGACCAGTGTACTATATGAAGCATATGCTCCACATAACCCCCAAGTATCCTGGGTTATACATCGCATGAGAATACGTGTGTACCCTTCCTATATAGGTAGGATATTGTCGAGAATTTTGTACATTTGCGCTTTTTGAATTAATCTATCTTTTTCGTGAGTATCCTCAGGCAATGTCCTATTTTCTATATAGGCTTTAAATGGTTTAGCCCAATCCGAATTCTGCTCAAGGACTCCAACCTTTTCATTGGTCGGGGATTGTTCTACGCATGCGTCTATACAAGGCTTATACAAATATTCAAGAAATACACCTGTTGGAATAGGTGATCGTGAGGAACCTAGTTTTGATAACTGGTCTGCTAAGAGATTGTCTTTTCGCGGTATATATTGGACTTCGAAATGACTAAAGCATTATTTTGACTTCCTATCTTCATCCAAGTAGTGAGCATTACCTCATCGAACATTATGTATTCTTTGCTAACCTAGTTTACGATTAATTATGACTTGCCCACTGCAAGTAACCGACGGACTCCAAGGGATTTTGCTGCTGGGAGCCCGGTTAGAAGACTTTCATACTCCGCTACATTGTTCGTAGCAGGGAAGTGTATCTGAATTACATATTTTAATTTGTCCCCTTTAGATGTAACCAATTCTATGCCAGCCCCCCGAGCCTTTTATTTCTCGAGAACCATCAAAGTACAGTTTTCAGTGGTTGGTATTTGTCGGCGTTTTCGAGCGCCGGCAAGTAAATTTGTAAGTCTAAGGGGTCGCGCGCTCCACTCCCTGAATGGTTAGACTCGTGAGTCCAAGATGTATACTGGTTCGGGCTGAAAGTCCCTATTCCAGTTCAGATGGCAGTATTGTATAGCTTTTGCACTATGTTTTACAAACGAGGCCCCTAAATGACTTAGTCTCCTCGTGTTCTTATGTCTTCCTCCTCTCCTTGAATCGTTTAGTCCTGCCTCCTTTTATACAGAAGGAAGGGGCAGGTTACATCGAGAGTCAGGGGGAAGAGCGAGGTGACCTATGTTAGGAGCTCCGGTCCTTTGTCCTGTGGACTGGTCGCCACCCATCTTGCCCATGCTGGGTCGGTAGCCTTGGTGGTCAGGGAGGTTAGGTATTCCCCGGGAAATAGCGTACTTGCCCTCTGTGATCCTTACGAATGCTGACGTTGCGGTGCGTGACGTTGGCGCTGCCTCGGAGAGAGCGTGCATTAAATCATCAGACGCGATCGTTGATGGGGCCGAAGCTTTGTCTTCGCAGATCCACCGCACCTTCTTGGGAAGGAGCCACCTGCCCTTGTATAGTCACTCCGATTGACCTCGTTCGTGGGGTACGTGGTGGTAGGCTGATGAGGGCTCGACACGCTGCCCTTGGCGCCCGGCCACCTTGGTTCGGTCGGAGTCGGAGATCCCGCCCGCCAAGGGGTCGGAGCGCTGTCCGGCCGGAAGTCGGAGATCCCGCCCGCCAAGGGGGCGGGAGCGCTGTCCGGCCGGATTCGCTTCGCCGGCCGGGAGCGGATGTCTTGTGGTCTCGCAGCTATTCGGTCGCTGGCGGGCGAGCGCGCTGTTGGTGGAGATATGCTTGAGGCCGCTGCTCGTGGCCGGGCCGTTAGGGTACCTCGTTATTAGTATTCGCTGCGAGCCCCGAACTCCCGCAGCGATTTCGGCGCATTCGGTGGGGGTTGAACTTGATGAGAGTGGTGGCGGGCTCGGTCGGTCGATCAGCCGATCCGGTAAGCGATTTCCGCCGTGTGCCTCGATGGATCCGACGGCTGCCCGGAGTTTGGCCGGGGCATTTGAACCGCCGAAGGCTTTACTCGCCTCGCTGCGCATGCCGAGTATAGTTTACGCGCCCGCCGCCGCCTTCTTGATCGCTTCTGGTTACGTGAAGGACGCCGCTTTCCGACGCTCGCATTTACTCTGAGACGCTTAGCCTCCCTTCGTCCCGGTATATATATGTGCGCTCAGAGCTTGCTTGAAGGATAACCCTTTAGATGAGAGTTCTTTCTTCCTCCTTCAAATGGCTTCGAGACACCTCTAGTTCTGTAGCTTTGGCGACATCATCGCGAAGAAGAAGATCCTCCGCCGAGCTTTAATGAGTTCGACCGGTGATGGCCGAGCTTAGGGAGGAAGTGCAGCCGTGATGTCGCTTCGTTGTGCCTTTGCCGAGGCCGCCCGAGGCTCGAGGTGGTAAGGGAGCCTTACGAGGCGATGGCGCAAGGGCACCGATCCGAAGTTAGTGCGGCGCGCGATGTCGCCGAACAGGCGGAGGTATCGGGCGTGTAACTTCGCGCGGCGGCTGTCCCGCCGACCGTGCAAGGGCCTACCAAAGATGCCGCGGTGCCACCGACGCCGCACGGATGTTTGATAGGTTCTAGGCGTGGGTAAAGTCCTCGCCGTGATGCGGCGTGGCCACTCTTGTGTCCGTCGGTCTGCATCGTGTAAAGTCGTGTAAAGTCCGAGCACATTGGCCTATAATGAAATCTTTTTTCTTTATGAAAATGTCTTGCGATGAGTTTGCTTTAATTTTAATCGTCGTGGATAGACCGGCCTTGATCGGCGGGAACAAACACGAGTGCTCGTTTAACGTCGAGACGCGGCGCCTTGGTCGGCAGAGCACCGGATGCCTCTGTGAGGTTCGGTGTTCGAGTGCTCGCTTAACGTCGTAGCTAGACGGTGCCTTGGTCGGCGGGACGATGGATGCCTCGAGAGGTTCGGTGTCCGAGTGCTCGCTTAACGCTAGTAGCTAGACGGTGCCTTGGTCGGCGAGGGCGACCCAATGCCTCTGTGAGGTTCGGTGTCCGAGTGCCTTGGTCGGCAGACGGCCGGATACCTCTGTGAGGTTCGGTGTCCGAGTGCCTTGGTCGGCGGGACGACCGGATGCCTCTGTGAGGTTCGGTGTCCGACGCCTTGATCGGCGAGGACGGCCGGATACCTCGTGAGGTTCGGTGTCCGAGTGCTCGTTTAACGTCGTAGCTGAAGCGATGCCTTGGTCGGCAGGACGGCCGGATGCCTCTGTGAGGTTCGGTGTCCGAGTGCTCGTTTAACGTCGTAGCTAGATAGTGCCTTGGTCGGCGGGGACGGCCGAATGCCTCTGTGAGGTTCGGGTATCCGATCGCCTTGATCGGCGAGGACGGCCGGATACCTCGTGAGGTTCGGTGTCCGAGTGCTCGCTTAACGTCGTAGCTAGACGAGTGCCTTGGTCGGCGGGGACGGCCGGATGCCTCGAGAGGTTCGGTGTCCGAGTGCTCGTTAACGTCGTAGCTAGACGATGCCTTTGGTCGGCGAGGGCGACCCAATGCCTCTGTGAGGTTCGGTGTCCGAGTGCCTTGGTGGCAGGACGGCCGGATACCTCTGTGAGGTTCGGTGTCCGAAAGTGCCTTGGTCGGCGGGACGGCCGGATGCCTCCGTGAGGTTCGTGTCCGAGTGCTCGCTTAACGTCGTAGGCTGGACGTGGCGCCGCGTTCCGCCGTAGCTGGACGTGAGTGCTCGTTTACCGTCGTGGCTGGACGTGAGTGCTCGCTATCGTCGTGAGCCCGGGCGTGGGGCATCCTTCCCGAGTCCTCGTTGGGCGGGTAGCTGCGAGAAGAATGACCACCGTCTATCCCACATGTATACCCCATCCGCGGTGTGGGACCTGAAGGGAGCGGCGGACGCGTTTACTGCGTTGGTTTGAACGCCGTGCTCGTGGAGCCAATAGCGGGTAGTCCGAGTGGGTCTGGGAGGTCCCGCCAAGGGGACCCTCCGAGCGGACGGTCCCGCAGTAGGGTGTCTGGCCCGTGCGTGGGGCGACCCATAAAAACCTTTCTCTACTCAATCCGTATGGACCACGGGTCGTCCGCCAACCAGAGCACAGCCGGTCGTCGCTCATTGATGAGCTCGGGACATTGTGAAGTATGGTCTCGGGCGCGAGTAGAGGTGATTAGGCGTCACCGAGGCCTAACCGAGGGCCCACCGGGGCTCACCTCATACCGCCCCTTGCTCAAGTTTTTCTTTGGGGCGGCCTTATACCCATCCGGTGGGGTAGGCCTTTTGAACCCACACTCCTCATGCTGCCCCGCGCAAGCCACAAAGCTTTGCTGGCCTTGGGCCGCAGCCCAGTGGGCTTCGCGCGCACCGAGCAACCGCTCCGGCCTAAAGGCGGAGACCAAGAGGTTACGGGACACGTTGTTCGAGCGGCATCTTTATAGCCCTTGTCACGACATGACGAGGATTAAAAGCGGAGTGGTATTAGGCCCCGGAGTTACGGTGGCGCAATAGGCGGTGGGCGCGACGCTCGCTTGAGGTGCACGCTGGGCGGCGTTTGCTTGTCCTCTATAAATCGCCCGTTGGGGTGCTCGGGTAGTCACGCTTTCTTGCCTTCTTTGTCTCTCGTCTCGAAACAAGAAAAGCACGAGAGCCAAGGAAAGAAAACCCGACCTTTCTTTCTCACCTTCCGATCGCCTCTTACGTGAAGATGTCGTGGCGGAGTGCTCGCGCCAAAGCGATCGTGCGCCGGCTTAGTGAAGAAGGGCTTCCTCATGCCGCGAGACCTTTCCTGGGCGGTGCCGGCCGGGCCGTCACCCCGCGCGCACGGCGACGAGGTCGTGGTGCCCGCCTGCGTTCTTGGCCGCGGCTTTGGCTGCCGCCGCACCCGTTCGTCATGTCAGCTCTTGTCTCACTACAAGGTGGAGGTGCACCATCTCAACCCCAATGGGGTCCTCCACATCGCCATCTTCATCACGCCGTCGCGAGGCCTTCCTGGGGATCGAGCCGCACTGGGCGTTGTGGAGGCACTTCTTCGAGCAAGGCTCGGAAAGGCAGGCCGTCGGACGCCGTGGCGCCCACGGTGGCTGGCCCTCCGGCCGCCCCGGTCGGAGCACGGAGTACCTGGAGGTAAACCGCCTCGTCCAACAAGAGTGGCGTTACGAATGGCTCTACGTTCAAAGCGTCGGCGGCAGCGCCCCTCGTTTCACCGCGAGCTTCCCATGGCGGAGGAGCGTGGGCGGGGCGCCGAAAGGGAGAAGAACAAGGCGCCTCGATCGTGGAGCGGTCGGGGCTCAAAGGCGAGGCTCACCGGGACGTTGTTGTCGCGCGCTTTATGGGGATCGCGTGCAACCCCTTGTGCGATGTGCCGCACCCCTTGTTCCGGTATGTGGGGCCGTCCGGCCGGGCGAGGATGGCGAACTCGAGCCGCCGCGTCTCGAGGTGGAGGCCCGGTGGCGGTATTCATGGCGGAAGCGCCACGGTGGCCCGGGTGGCCACCCGGGCCATTCTCGGCTTTCCGCCAAATCTGTAAGTCGGTGAAATTCCTTTCGCTTCTCTTTTCTTTGTCCTTAGCACTTGGTCCGACCGCATTCCCGCATCCTCTTAGGGGCTCACGGGATGTCTTCCGCGCCGCTCGAGGATAAGGAGGCGCGGCGCCGCTCGGCGAAAGGCAGCGGTGACTCCTCCCGCAAGAAGCGGAAGGAGGAAAGGAGGAAGAAGAAGCATAAACGCAGCAGGCGAGCGCGCGAGGATGTGTCGGAGACCACGGCTGTGGGACAACCTCCAGCGACAACAAGCGGGGCGCCTCGGCCATCCCTATGGTGAGTTTTTCTCGACACGCCGATCGGCGGCGGCGAGCGTGGACCGGCCGGCGGCACCACGGGCCCGTGGCCGCGGATCCCAGGCGGTGATCTTGCGCTCGTGTCGTCGCGGCGCCTCGGTGGAGGTGGCCGGGAAGCGACGACCGACTTGCCCCTTAGCGGCGGCAAAGAGGGCGCGCGTGCCGCGTACACTTCGGCCTTGTAAGTGTTTCTTTTATTGGAGCATTTTTTGGCAAAGTCGCCGGCGACTCTTGAATCTTTGTAACGTCAGCGCCACGCGGGGTGACCATGGGGCGTCGCAGCGGCTCGCAAATATGCGGCCGGTGATTTCGCGACTCGATCGGGTCGGTGGCGGTCGCGTGTCGGCGTCCGGCGTGATCGCCTTCGAGGGACGGGCCTCACCCGGTCGTGGCGAAGAAGAACTCCGCCGCCTCGTGACCCCACGGACGACGTGATCGTCCTTTCGAGGATGAGACGATGGTGCGCCGCGTCGCGCCGATCGTGGCGGGCCGGCGGCGTGCTCGACCCCTTGTCCCGTGGGGAGGTGCCGACCGATGCTCGTGTGCGAGTTGCCGGGGTTTTCGAAGGTTGACCTCATCACCCTTGCCCATGGTGCTTTGGGCGAGGCGGCGTCGCCCGACGAGCGGCGAGCGTGCCGGCGGGCCGTGATCCGGTCGAGCGTCATGGGTCGCGCGGAGAGCGAGTGGGCCGCCGCTTCGGCAAGGCGCGGCCGGACGGCGAAGCGAGATAGAGGCGGATCCGTAAAGGTGCGGCTCTTGCTCGAGTCTTCCACGGTATTTGCGCTGGCACGATGGTCGGGCTAGTCCGCCCGATCGCCCGGTAGGTCGGCCGGAAAGTTCGACTCGTTGCACATTTTTATAGTTCTTACATGCGACTAGCGGGTGTCCACGTTTTGCGACGCGCGAGCTGCGCCGTCGCGCGAGTTGAGCTCTGCATCGCTCGGCCGGTCGTGATGGCGGTGGAGGAATGCGATCGAGTGCGCCTTGAGTGCGCCTAGTCCGAGAGCCATGGACATTAGGCGGTCGGGCGGTGGAGATCCGCCGGGGGGGTTTGAAGAGGCCACAAAGGCCCTTTATGACAGCGCCTGGAGCCAAGGTCTTGAGGCGTGGTGGGGGTGAGTCCTCCACGCCGGAGTCCCGAGGCCAAGGATGCGCCGTTGCCTTGAAGGGGACAGCGCGACGCGAGCAACACGCTGCGGACCGAGCGAAGCAGCTCGAGCTCGGGGACGGAGGGTTCGTTCCGGCGGCGGCTTTCGAAGGCCAGGTGGTGAGACTTCATCTGTGGCGAAGTCGGAAGTGGCAATCCCGACCAACTCTGCGGCGGTAAGTGTCTCAATTCTTCAATTAAGTGCGGGTGCGACCAGCAGGTGAACTTATCCAAAATCGCCGCAATCTGCGAGTAGCGAGAAGAATCTGGCGTCGCCGAGGTGGAAGCGCGAGCGACATCGGATGCTCGCGACGTGGCGATCGTGGCGGGGCGAGGCGAGGCGGCGTTGAGGTTCGCGGGGGACGGTCGGGCGAGATGGCGCGAGCCGGAGGCCCTCCGCAAGGCGGTCGGGAAGTGCGACCGCATCCTTGGGCCGAGGCGGGCCGAGTGCCCTTGCCCGTCTTTGGCCCGAGTGCGGACCGTGAAGAGGCGGTGATCACCGTGCGCTGCTTGGAGCCGTCGGTCTTTGGTCAACACCGTCTCGCACTCGGCGGCATCGACCTCGCGGTGGTGGCAGCGGCGTGGCAAGAACGGATCGGCGAGGAGATCGACCGGTTTGAGCTCTGGTCGGCCGCTTGCGCCCGGGAGATCGCGGTACATCATCCGCCACGCGCCGCCCTCGAGCCGGGGCGACCAACTCTCGTCTCGCCACGATCGCCCACCAAGAAGAATAAAATAGTTAGCTTTATCCTTTTTAGATTGTAAAGACTGCTATGTAAACAATCTTGAATTTATCAAGTTCAGAATCGCCTCTCGCCCTCTTTAAGTATTTAGGGTGAGCGTTTGACCACCATAGCCTTAAGGACGCGAGGTCACTTATGCGTGGGTTGGGTCGTTTAGGAGGAAGCGAGGAGGATTGGAGACTTGGCTATGCTGTGATTAGGCGCACTTGTGAGGATAGGAGTGTTCTAGGCCAAGCAAGATCTTTCGAGTTGGGCACTTCCTTCTTCAGCGAAGTGCTACTTAGCAACCATGGCCGGTGCGTGAGGGTCGTAACACTTAGGTTGAGAGGTTACGCTCGGGATGGACATCATGACCCGGTCGGGTCACGTGCCCTCATAAGCGCGTGGGACGGTGAGTTCGTGCGGGAGGAGGTGTTCCTGCGAGCCAAAGGTCCTCCACTCGGGTACTTCCTTCTTCGCGAGTGTTAGCAACCATAGCCATTTGAGCGTAAGTAAATGTACTTGGGTCGGAAGGGTTACCGCTCGGGAAGGACCTTGTGGTCGGTTGGGTCATCAACTGCATAGCGTAGGCCAGGGAAGCGGCTTTGAATGGGGGCAGAAGGGCAGCCCCCGAGTCGTCGCATGGCGACGAGTGCTCGGAAGGAAAAAGTAAAGAGCATGCTAGGAAGAGGAAAAGAGTTTAGGGATAGAATCGCCTTAACTTTTCTATATTCCATGCATTCGGAAGGATCGCGACCGTCGGCGTCCTTGAGTCGAAGGTGCAAGGTCGGAGGATCGCCGCGGCGATGAAGGGGAGTCGAGGCGGCGACTTGTGCTTATCCTTGCTGATGCGGACCCACGCGGGACAGTCGCCCGGCGCGAAAGACCGCCCTCGAACGTGGCCGTGTGATAACGTCGCGAGCTTGTTGATACTGGCGATCGCGGGATGGCCCGTCATGCGCCTCGTCGAGCTAGTCGGCGGCGTCTTGTTGTCTTGGCGAGCCCAGAGCCTCCTCGGCTTGCGCGGTCTTGGGCGCCATACTCGGGCACTGTCGGCAAGGCGGCTTGACACGTATACCATGAAGAGCGGTGTGAACCCGTCGCCAGTCGGCGTGGTCCGTAGACTCGGAGGGCGGAGGTAGCTTTCGGTCACCAGGCGCCCGCGAAGTGCTTGGCCGGCGAAGATCCGCGGCAGGCCCTTGAAGGATCATGCCGTTTGCGGCGCTTCGACACGGCCGTTGGTCGCGGATGGGCCATGGTGCGCCTTGTCGGCGCGGATGTTGAAGTCATCGCGAGAACTCAAGGAACTCCTTCCCGTGAAGCTGCGTTAGTTGCCGGTGATGATGGGTTTGGGTCTCGAGCCGAAAGACTATGTCGCGGAAGAAGATGGCGCTTGTGCGGCGTGGCGCTCACGACCGGCTTGGCCTCTATCCACTTGGTGAACTTGTCCACGCGGACGAGCAAATGGGTAAAGCCCGGGCGGCTTTCTTGAAAGGCCCGCGGATCGAGTCCCCAAGCGCAAAGGCCGCGTGATGGGGATTATGCGCAAGGCTGGTGCGGATGTCTGCTGGCAAAATTGGCATCCGCCGCGGTCGCGTCGATGTGCTCGGCGTCGGACATGGCGGTCGGCCAATAGAAACCTTCTTGAAAGGCTTTCCCTGAGATCGGTATGGCGTGGTGACCGCAAATTCATTGTGTATGTCGTCCGTGATTGTTTCCCTTAGTCGGCCGAATGCACTTTTGGAGGACCCGGAGGGCTCCTTTTGTAAAGGTGCAGGCCGACCGGGGCGACTTTGCCGGGCGGCGCGCGGGCCTCGGTCGGGTCGAGGGAAGTGACCCGTCCGTCAAGCGATCTATGAAGAGCTTTCTCGGTCGGACTCGGTCGCTAACGCGCTGCGGCTCGACCAGCCAAATCGCCCGACAGCGGCGGTTAGGCGGCAGTCTTCAAATGGTCGGGGGCCAGTTCGGCCCGGGCCCGGTGGATGGAAGGCGCGGGAGTCGCGAGCGAAGATCCGGGCGGACGGCCGGCTCTGGAGGCGGTTGGCTAGGTAGTCGGTGTCGCTATTGTAGCGTCGGTAGCTATGGTGAAGCTCGAAGCCCTTGAACGCGCCGAGCCAGCGCGCTTCTCGACGATGCGTGGCCATCACAGGCGTCTCGGGGCTCCGCGGCCTTCATGACTTGGTCGACGACAAGCTTGGAGTCCCGTGGGCGTGGAGTCGGCGAGCAAGTCGGCGTCGAGACCGTTGGCGAGGGCCTCGTGCTCGGCGACATTGTTGGTGGCGTCAGCGGCTGATGGCGTCTTGAAGCTTGTTCGGCGGGAGATGATGGCGACTCGGCGCCCGCGCCATTCTTGTTATAAGACCCATCGAAGTACATTGTCGATGCTCGGGTCTTGATCACAGTGGTTACACGGGTTTGGTCCACTCGGCGGCGAAGTCGGCTAGAACTGCGACTTGATCGCCGTCAGGGGCGTATGTGATGTCGTGGCCGGCGAGCTCGGCGCCCACTTGGCTATCCTTCCGTCGCGGTTGCGGGCGATCTCGCCTAGCGGGGCGTGGTCACCACGGTGATGTTGTCTTGTCGAAGTAGTGGGCGAGCTTTCTCTTCGCATTGAGCACCGTGAAGTAGCTCGCACTGTGGGTCCAGAGCCTTGGACTCGGAAGGACCTCGCTAATGAAGTAAAGCGGCGTTGTACCTTAAGTTCGCGGCCTTCTTCGCTTCGTTCCACCACGAGGGCTAACGACTTGGGTAGTGGCGATGTAGAAAGCAGCGGTTCCACAGTGCGGGCGACGAGGACTAGGCGAGGCGCAGGAAGGCCTTGGTGGGTGAGGCCTCCCGAGCCTCGGGGTCGGCTAAAGCGGTCGGATCTCTTGAGTAGCACAGTAGAGTGGCATTCGCTCATGGCGAGACGAAAGCGACTCAAAGGCGCTTGGCATCCGTCGACCTCTGGACCCCCTTGAGGTTCTTGATTGGGCCCATCCTTGCGATTGCGATATCTTCTCTGGTTGGCCTCGATGCCTCGCTCGGAACAATGAAGCCAAGGAGCTTCCTTTGGGGACCCGAGGCGCATTTCGAGGATTGAGCTTTATGCGGAATCGTCGAAGGTTCGCAAAGGTCTCTTCGGTCGGGGATAAGGTCGTCGGCCTTCTTGGTCTTCGACAATATCGTCGGCGTACACCTCAGCGTTACGGCCGATCGGTCATTGAAGCACGTTTGCATACATATTTGGTATGTAGCGCCCGTTCTTTAGGCGAGCGGCATTGTAGCATGCGAGAATGAGCGAGCAGGGTGATGAAGGAAGTCGCGGTGGTTGGACTCCTTAGCGCAATCGGTGGTAGCAGGTAGGCATCCGAAAAGAGGGACTCACACCTGCGGTGGAGTCGATGACTTAGTCGATCGGGGCAAAGGAGCGGATCCTTGGGACATGCTTTGTTGAGACTCGTATAGTCAACACACATCCTCCATTGCCCATTTTCTTTTTACAAGTCTGAGGTTGGCTAGCCACTCGGGGTGGCGCACCTCTTTCTGAACCCTGCGGCCCGAAGTTTGGCGATCTCCTCCCTATGATCCTGCGCTTCTCCTCGTCCGAGCGGCGCGGGCGTTAGGCGGCCGGCTTTGAGCACGGTCGGACGCTCAAGAAGTGCTCGGCGACTTCCCTTGGGATTCCGGCATGTCGGAGGACCTCCATGCGAAGCGTCTTTGTTGGTGCGGAGAAGTCGGCGGCGCGCTTTCCTATTTGGCGGGGCGTGGCTCCGATCCGCGCACGGTCTTGGTCGGATCACGAGGATCGACCGCGACCTCGCCCGTGTCCTCGGCGGACTTGAAGGATCCGCCCCGACTTGCTGGACTCGGGCGGATTCGGGCTTCCCTCCACGAGGTTGTCGAGCTCGGCGACGCGATGATTGCCGAACAAGCTCACAATAACTGCGCTCGCGATTGTAGGCAGGCTGGAAAGATGATGCCGCGGTGATGACTCCGTGGCCTGGCATCTTCGGCTTGAGGTAGGCGTGGTGGGGACCGCCATGAACTTGGCGTAACACGGCCTTCGGGATGGCATGGTAGAACCGGAAATCCACGACCTCAAAGCGAGGGTTTGGTCGCGGAAGTTTCGGTTCCCCAAAGGTAGCAGGCGGTCGATGCCCGAGTGGATGGGCTGGTGCTCAGAATGGCGCCATGGAAAGGCGCGCTCTTTGGGTCGGAGGGTCGGCGGGACCCCATGGCGTCGAGCATCTCGTAGAGGATGTTGAGGCCGCTTCCTCAGTCCATAAGCACCTTTGAAAGGCGCTTCTTCCCCACAGCCAGGTGACCACGAGGTATCTCCGGTGTGGGCGATGGTCGGGGTGATCGGTCCGATCAAAGGTGATCGGGAACTCGACCACCGGAGGTATTGGGGGCGCGTGGCGCGGCGGTATGGACCTCGCGATAAGCGAGCTTGGCGGCGCTTGCCGGCATAGCGAGCCGGTCCTCCAAAGATCATGAGGCGACCGTCGGGTTCGGGAACTCGTCGTGCGCCTTTTCTCTGCGACCAGCGGGGCGCGGTAGCTCTTCCCTTGCCACGCGGCGTTGCGGGGCGGAGAGGTAACGCCTCGGGACCTCGCGATCCGGTACTTGTGTGACGGAGAACCCGTGGTTTGGGCGCGGGCCGTCCATCAACTTCGAAGTGGTGGAGCGCGGCGGTCGGTCGCACAGGTACTATGGCGAGGCGGTCGGCGGTGGCGACTACTTGGGTCTCGCGGATCGCTTCCCGTGCGCTTCGTTTGTCGGAGCGGTCGAAGGATCCGATGTGAACGCCAGTTCTAGCTGGGCCTTTCCTCCCTCGAAGATGGCCCCTGACCTCCTCGCCGGGCGTGGTTGATGGCGATATCGAGAGCTCCTTGGTAGTTACGGGCTTGAGGCAACCTAGTTTGTGTACCAAGGCCTTGCGGGAGAGTCAGTAGATGAATGCTCCCACGACATCGGCGTCGGAGATGTCGGGAGCTCGTTGCCTGTGGCGGGAAAACGCCGGATGTAGTCGGAGGAGTTTCCACAGGCTGCTGTTTGCAGCCCTTACGAGTCGAGGAGTTTCGGGGCGCTTGTAAGTGCCACAGAGTTCTAGACGAAGAGGGCCTTCAAGTCGGTCTAGTTCACGATGGTTTTGGTAGGAAAGTACTCGAGCCGGGCTCGGGTAGTCAGCGAGGTAGATGGGAAGATGCGGGATGATGAAGAGGTCATCCGTTGCTCCTCCCGCCCGACATCTGGCCGGTAATCTTGAGCGGACACACGGGTTTGTGGCCCGGTGTAGTCAATGTTAGTAGGCGCCGGAATCGCGGGAAGTCCGCTGGCGGATCCCGGCGAGCGCTCGCGATCCGGGACCGTCGGGGCTCGGTGCGGTGGTGGTGCCGCGCCGCAGTTCGTGAGTGGCGGCCTCCTCGCCATCTTTCTTCGCGCCTCAAGGGTAGCGCGAATGTCGTAAACATCAAGCGTTGGCGCCTTTGGGCGCGAGGCTGGTGTGGCTCGCGGTCTTGGCGCGCTGTCACCGGACCAACCGGCTCCGTCTGTGGTGCAGGCCCAGTGGCGGTGGCTCGGGCGATAGGAGGGGGCGTGCATGTCTTTGCACGCGCGTGCTCTACCACCCTGGAGGTTTTGGTAAGTGGCCTTGGCCTCGGTCGATCGGCTCGGGAGGCCTCGAAGCGGCGTGCGGCGCGTACGTTTGGTGGCGTGGGGAAGAGCGAGGACCGTCGGACTCTTTCGCTTTCTTTGGGGTGTGTACTGGCCTTGCAGCGTGCCTTGCGCGTCGCCGAGCACATCACGAGTCTCGAGCTCCTCTGCTCCGGGTTGGCTGGGTGGTCGAGCTCGACTCTTCGTTCCTCCAACTCTTTGCTGTTGTTGTTGGAGCTCGGCATTGGCCCGAACTGGCGCCTTGATGCGCTTCAGTTGGTACTCCTCCTCCTGCGCTGAGTCAGCCGGATAGGAGGTCCGCAGCCCGCGAGGCCACAGTCAAATCGGCCGTGCCCGCCATGTTGCACTCGCGAGAGTGCGCCCAGTGGCGGGTACTCCGTGTCGGGTGGTCGAGCTAGAAGAGTCTTCCGGCAGCTCGTGGATGGAGGCGGCATGTAGCCAGCCATCGCCACAAGTCGCGAGCCTACGAGGTGACATGGTCACTGCCGGGCCTCTGAGGTACCGCCCGGCCGTGGCGAGCACTCCTCGGGTTCGGCCGGGGCTGCGGCGCCAAGCCGGAGCTTATGAAGCCGCCGGAGGACGCCTTGAGCTCTCGTGGCGCGCCCATCCTCCAGGCGGCGGGGGCAGCGTGAACCCTCCGTCGGGGTAACGGCCAGTCGAGGAGCGAAGTGGATCCGGTTCCCGGCGCAATCATGCCGTCGCGATGGGTGGATGCCATCGAGGAGATAAGCGGAATCGGAGATGGTAGCGAAGGCGCGAAGCCCCCTACAGCGCACCAACTGTCGGCGTTTTGAGCAAGGCAAGTAAATTTGTAAGTCTAAAGTTCGCGCTCCACTCCTGAATGGTTAGACTCGTGAGTCCAAGATGTATCTTGGTTGGGTTGAAAGTCCCTACTCCGATTCGGATGGCGATATGTATTGCTTTTGCACTATGTTTCTGAGATGAGGCCCCTAAATGACTTAGTCTCCTCGTGTTCTTATGTCTTCCTCCTCTCCTTGAATCGTTTAGTCACGCCTCCTTTTATCTGAGAAGGAAGGCGAGTTACATCGAAGTCGGGGAAGAGCGAGGTGACCTATGTTAGGAGCTCCGGTCCTTAAATCACGTGGTGAGTCGCCACCGTCTTGCCCATCTTTGGGTCGGTAGCCTTGGTGGTCGGGGAGGTTAGGTATTCCCGGAAATAGCGTGCCCTCTGTGATCCTACGAATCTTGAAGTTGCGGTGCGTGGCGTTGGCGGCGCCTCGAGGAGGAAGCGTCGTTAAATCTTTATCTGCGGCCGGTTGATGGGTGGAAGCTTTGTCTTGACAATCACGGACCTTCTTGGGAAGGAGCCACCTGCCCTTGTATAGTCACTCCGATTGACCTCGTTAAGTAGAGTGCGTGGCGGTAGGGATGAGGCGACACGCGGCCCTCGGCGTCCGTCACCTGGTTCGGTCGGTCGGGACATCCCGCCCGCCAAGAGGTCGGGGCGCTGTCGGTTGGAGTCGGGAGATCCGCTCCGCCAAAAGTCGAGGCGCTGTCGGTCGGATCGCTTCCTGGCGGTCGGGGCGGATGTCTTATGTGGTCTCGCGAGCTATTCGGTCGGTGGCGGGCGGCGTGCTTTGTTAATTTGGAGATATGCTTGAGGCGGCTCTCGTCGCCGGGCGTTAGAGGTACCTCATTATTAGTATTAAATCGGTATTAATCTTATCCTCTTGTATAGAGGGTTCATTATTCGTCCATTCAGTGATGAAGTCTGCCAAAATTTGGGACTTTATTGCTGTTCGGGCTACGAAATGAATGTCGAATGACCCATGTTCAATTGCCAACTTAGCAATCCGACCAGTTGCGTCTTGGTTGTGTAAAATACTTCCCAAGGCAAAAGATGAAGGCATTATAATCTGATGTGATTTGAAATAATGTCTTAATTTTTTATAAGCCATTAATAGAGCATAAAGTAATTTCTGAACCTAAGGGTATCACTCCTTAGGTCCATGTAAGAGTCGCTTACATAATAAATGAGTTTTTGAATTTGATCTCATTTAATGATTAATACAGCACTGATCACACTGTTTGAAGTTGCTAGGTATACCAAAAAAAGCTCTATAGGGTTGGGTGAGACCAAAGTGGGCGGGCTTTGCAAATAAGTCTTTATGTCATTAGAGGCTTTATCTGCTTCATCCAACTAGTGAAATTTATCGTGTTTTCGAATTTCCTTAAAGAAAGGCAAACCATGTTCTGCTGATCTTGTAATAAAATGACTGAGAGCAGCCATCCGACCAGTTAAACCATGAACCTCCTTTAATGTAGAAGGTGGTCATAAGGATTCGATGGTCTTAATTTTTCAGGGTTTACTTCGATACCCCGTGAATAGACAAGGAAACCAAGCAACTTTCCAGAAGAAACATCAAAGACACTTTTTTGGATTGAGCTTAATTTTATGTTTATTAAAATTATTGAAGGGTTTAGCCAAGTCTGACACATGATTAGAGCTAATTTTACTCTTTACAACAATATCATCAACACAAGCCTCGATATTACACCCTATTTGACTTTGAAAAGTCTTCTACATGAGTCGCTGTTACGTGGCTCCAGTATTTTTCAGCCCGAATGGCATCTTAATGTAGAAGTAGATATCGAACGGGGCTATGAAGGAAATCTTCTCTTCATCTTCACTTGCCATGCTTATTTAAGGATAACATGAGTATGTATCCAGGAAACTCATCAATTCACAGTCCGCTGTGGAATACCAATTTGTCAATCCGGGGCAAAGGAAAATCATCTTTTGAACAAGTTTTATTTAAGCTGGTGAAATCATCGCACATGCGCCACTTACCGTTTGCTTTCTTGAACATGACCGGATTTGCGAGCCAATCAAGATGATCAACCTCACGAATGAAACTAACCTCCAAGAGTTTATCCAACTCTTGTCAGATGGCTTCTTATCGATTAAGAGTGAATCGCCATAGCTTCTGCTTTATTGGTCATATGTCAGGTCGAATGGCTAACCTGTGCTCTATTATTTCCCTTGGGACCCAAGCATGTCACATGGTTTCCATGCAAACACATCTGCATTAGCCTGGAGGAAAGTAACAAGCGTGTCTTCCTATTTTGCATCCATCGATGATCCTATCTGAATAGTTTTTGATTGGTCAGTAGGATCAACGGGAACTTGCTTTATTTGCTCATTGGTCTGAGGAGTTGTCTTTAGCCTCTCCGTATTGTTAGGTTTAGAAGACTTTTTTGCATCATCGTTGTTACTCAATGGTATTGATCAACAATTTAGAGTAACTTGCGATCACAATTAAGTGCAGTAAGTTGGTTACCATGCACATTTATCATGCCTTTCGGACCAGGAATCTTTAAACTCTGGTAAGCATGATGAGTTGCTACAATAAACTTGGTTAGTGAAGGCTACCCAGAATGGCATTGTATGCTAACTCAAAATCAACAATTTCAAATGAAATAACTTCGTTTTGAAGTTGTCAGCATTTCCAAAGGTGATAGGTAATACTATCTGTCCCATTGGAGTTATTGATGGACTAGGCACAATCCCAAAGAATGGGTTTGTAACAGGTCATATTTTAGAACGAGGGATTTGTATCTCATCCAAGGTATGAATAAAAAGCAAGTCCAAAGAACTCCCCCCATCAATTAAAACCCTTCCAACTTTGCAATTGCTAATAGGAGGAGAAACTACTAACGAGAGCTTTCTAGGGACTGACGTACCTTTTGGGCAATCTTGCTTGTTGAAGGTGAGGTCGACATCCGACCACTTGTGATATTCTGGCTTTTCAGTCTGATTGACAATCCTATTGACCTCCCTCTATGCAGTTTTAAATTGCCTCTTTGAGGTGTATGCAGATGAACCACCAAATATAACATTAACATGGTTATCAGGTGTCGGGACCCGAATATGCAAATCCGGACCCTTTGTGTATACTACACTAGCCTAGGATCACGCTAGTGCACACAGGCTCAACATAGATGAATATCACAATCATGCATAGCAAAAGCATGATAAAAGACATATATTAAATATTAAACTGTTAACTGACGTTATGGTCAAACTTACATGACTATGCCTCACAAGGCTACACTGAATAACAAGTTAAACTACAGCGGAATGAAAATGTAGATAAACCCTTCAGTATACCACAGGCAACTGACAAGGCTCGCCCCTAAATACTCGTCTCCTCCAGGAACACCTCTTCCAAAGCTGTTGTAGACTTCTCACTGGTGATGTTGTTGTTGGCAGGGGTGAGTACTTAAAGCACTCAACAAGTTGTGCACAGAATGCATTTCTAACATAACTATAGGCAAGGCTTATTCCAAAGGAAAAGGCTAACATGGCTATTTTATTGATCTTTTCATCAACTTTCTGACCTTCTTGGACTTATTCTATTGATCTTTTCATCAACTTTCTGACCTTCTCTGATCTGATCTTCTAACATTGGCTTTACTTCCAAGGTAGTTAAAAATCCTTGTGGAACAACTTCCAATTTCAGCTTCTGAAACTCACTACACAATTCTGATCGATCAGTTGATATTAGCATATTTGCACTATGGCTTTTGCGACTCAAAGCATCGGCTACTACATTAGCCTTGCCAGGATGATAATGGATTCTAACATTATAATCCTTAATCAACTCGAACCACCTTCTCTGTCTCATATTAAGGTATGACTGAGTAAAGATATATTTTAAACTCTTGTGGTCTGTATATATCTCACATCTATTTCCAATGAGGTAATGATGCCACAACTTCAAAGCATGCACTACGACAGCTAATCCCAAATCATGCGTAGGATAATTCTCTTCATGTGGCCTCAGCTGCCTTGATGCGTAGGCAACCACTGTGCCACTCTGCATCAACACACATCCAAGACCTTGTCTAGAAGCATCACAGAATATGTCGAAATTGTTCTGCACATCTGGCAACACTAATACAGGTGCTGTCGTCAAACGCTTTTTTAATTCTAGAAAACTCTTTTTGCATTCCGATGTCCAAGCAAACTTTTTCTCTTTCTTCAACAACTGCGTAAGGGGTCTAGCAATCGTCGAGAATCCTTCTATGAACCGGCGGTAATATCCTGCCATTCCCAGAAAACTATGAATCCAAGTAACAGACTTTGGTTGCTCCCAATGTAACACTGCTTCCACTTTGCTTGGGTCGACAGCAACTCCTTTGGCAGTCATCACATGACCAAGAAATTCAACTTTATCCTTCCAAAAATCACACTTACTGAACTTAGCGTATAGCTGTTGCTCTCGCAGCTTTTCAAGGACTGATCTCAAATGTTTTGCATGCTCTTCTTCAGACTTGGAGTATAACAAAATGTCATCAATGAACACCACGACAAACTTGTCCAAATATTCCATTAAAACTTTATTCATCATATTCATAAAATATACGGGAGCATTGGTCAATCCAAAAGACATAACAGTGAATTCATAATGTCCATATCGCGTGGAAAACACAGTCTTAGGAACATCCTGTGAACGAATCTTCAATTGGTGATATCCTGGTCGAAGTTCTATCTTGGAGAAAACTCCAACTCCTCTCAATTGATCAAACAAATCATTGATCCTGGGTAACAGATACTTATTCTTGATCGTCACTTCATTAAGTGCACGATAATCAATACATATCCTCAGACTTCCATCCTTCTTTCTAACGAATCGAACAGGTGCTCCCCACGGCGAAGAACTAGGTCGAATGAAACCTCTCTCGAGCAACTCCTCGATCTGTTTCTTCATCTCAACTAACTCATCTGTTGGCATCCGATACGGTCTCTTTCCTATTGGTGCTATACCAGGCATTAACTCAATAGCAAACTCAATATCTCGATCTGGTGGCATACTCGGCAAATCCTCAAGAAACACATAAGGGTATTCTCTAACAACTAGCAGTTCCTCCATACTAACAGCTTTAACACTATTAACCATCAGCTGGCCATCATGAACTGCAGTCGCTTGAAACTCCTCTTTTTCTCCCTTAGGGCTTTCAACTAACGCAACCTTTCGACCACAATCCAAAATATCCTTGTTCTTAGATAACCAATCCATTCCAATAATAACATCTAGGGTCTGCGTATCCAATACAACAAGGTCCGCTTGGAACTCTATTCCATCAATAAGCAATTTAATTCCAGAGCATCCTAAATTAGACTTGAGTTCCAATCCAGGGGATTGCACTAATAACATGTACTTAAGATGCATAACATCCAACCAATTTTCTTCAGCAAAAATCGGGAAACAAAGGAATGCAAGGCTTTATAATCAAATAGAACCATTGTAGGTACTGAGTTGACCAGAAACTTTCCCAGCACAACGTCCGATGCCTTCTGAGCTCCGTTAGCTGTAACATGGTTGACATGACCTCTTATTGTTGCTTGAGGCGTAGCTCCAGCTCGACTTGATCCACAATTCACTCCGGGTACAGGTATCTTTGTAGGTGTAAACCCAACAATTGTAATACCTCTTTTCTTGGGACAATTATTGGCAAAGTGTCCTGGCTTCTTTCTCACAACGGTAACAACGCTTAATCGAAGTTTGTTGATTTCTTCCTAGCACATTGATTACTTGAGCAGGTGTCTTGAAATTCTGATTAGATGAACACGGTGCAGGAGATGATGGCATGGTTGCATCCTGTGACTGAAACATTTCAAACTGTCGAGGGGTCAGTCTCAACCTTATACAATTTGGATGTCCTCCTTGTTGAATCAACTTGCGCTTGCATTCCTCACTGAATTCCTTAAGCTTGTCTTCTAGAATTATAGTCTCGTTGACTAACCCTTGAAAATCGGGAAAATTATGGGTAATCAAGCTCACTTGCAAATCAGCGTTCAATCCCTTCATGAATCAAGACTGTCTCGCTTTATCTGTCATAACATCTTGAAGGACCATGTGGAGGTCCACCCATGTTTGTGATGAGTATTTGACTTTATTTGAGCAAGGTGTGCTCAAGTTTGAGTTTGATTTGGATTGATTTTCAAAATGAAGCAATTTGAGTTGTTTTGCGGGAGTGGCGATCTGATCGTATGGGCGCGTAGTGATGAGTTGCATGGTTTATTGCACATCTTTGTGGGCATTGCTATGTGAGGAGTTTCCTTGTCTTTGATGGTTGCGGGACGAGCGGTGCTAGGTCATGATGAGGCGAAGGATGGCCGAGACTAGGCGAGGCGTCGGAGGTCAGACGGTTGGGAGATCGCGGAAGATGATCGGAGGCGGAGTCAGGCAAGTCAAGAAGACAAGGAAAGGAGATGATGCTAGCTAGATGCGCGTGGATCAATGAGGACCGTCGGATTGAGGTCTAGTTGATAGGTTAGCGGGTCTAGGTAGTATGCTTTGAAAACCGTGCAAGAAAACCCGGTATGTGTGTGGGTTTTGGGTTAGCCCTTGCATGGCTGTGTGTGTGGGTTAATCCTAGCCCTTAGATGAGTGCTCTAGGGTTGAGGACTCATCCAAGGGTGGTAGGTGGCCCAAGAGTAGTATAAATAGGGGTGGAGGGTAGCCTCCTTCCCTTGAAGGTGTTGAGGTTTTGATGCTCATTTGAGCTTTGCCCACATGAATGTGAGGCTTTGTAACCTCCCTTCCAGAAATGAAAGTTTTATTCATCCACCTCTGAATTTATTTTGCGCATTTACATTATGTCTTTACTTTCATAATTTAAATTCAGCATTTACTTTCCATAATTACATTCCATAATTTACTTTCAAGTAATTTGGATTTGCCTCCCCTCCTTCTAAATGCTGCTGTTCTTGGATGTTTTGAGTGTGTTCATATGGTTTTACATCTCTTTTGCACTCTTGGATTGAGTAGAGAACATCTTTTCTTTCAAGTTCCAACTTTGTTCTGAACTTGTTCTTCGCGCAGCAGTCAGTGTTTGATTTTTGTAAAAAGATAGAAAAATCCTTTTTGAGTGATTCTTGTTGGAGGAGGTGCAGGACTCTGATATCCGCTTGCAGAAAAATTTTTGAGTTCACTTGTTGTACCGTTTGGGCGCCATGAGGTGAAAACCGAGCCCCAAACGTTCTGCTCGAAGTTCTTGACCAGACTGTGTTCTTCGATTTTTCGTGTTTTTTCTGTAAGGCTTTTTGAGGAGAAATTTGGTGGAGTTCTTCAAGACTCTGATGCTCACAGGTAGAAAAAGTTTCAAAATTTTGTGAGCTACAGAAACCCACCAACCTCCTGTGCAAATTGAGGACAAGTTCTGGGAATTCTGCTTTTGCTTTTCTGAAAGTGACTTTTGTGATTTGAATTGATGTCCTTTCTAAAAGCAAGAGTTTGAATTGATTCCTCTTTATCTTGGACACTAGACAACCAGGATTGTGACTCAAAATCCCCACATATTTTATGGTACTTATCCATGCAAGCTTGGGGTACACATAGTTGTCTAGTTTTTGGGTTTTCACAATTCCTTTTGTGCGATCTTGTCGAGGTTTTTGTTGGAGTATTTTGGGAATTTTTATTTGCGACCATTCACCCCCTCTGTTCGCCATTTCGGTCCTTCAATTGGTATCGAGCGGTTTTGCTCTTCCATAGATCTTGACCGGTCTCAAGAGCCATGGCGACGGACAAATATTCCACCAAGCCTCCAATCTTTAATGGAGTTGATTTTCCTTTTGGAAGTCCGGATGGAGTCATACATCACTCGCCGAGGCTACGATATGGCGAAGGTGAAACTCCGTATGAGGTTCCTGGCGATGAAAATGTCACGGCCATCAATATGGTTTACGTTGAGGCGAATGCTAAGGCAAGAACATTCTCATCTGAGGTCTTTGCGCGGTGAGTATGATAGGATTTCTCACCTTCGCTCCGCTCACGAGATTTGGGTAACCCTCGATGCTTACCATGAGGCTCTACTCAAATCAAGGCGTGAGCGAGACAGTTCAAGCGAGTACAACAAGTTTGATCAACGCTACGGTGAGAGTCTCGGCGAGTGTTTTGGTCGGTTTACAAAGATTTTGAGCGACCTCCGGCGATTGGTTGCATATACGACTTGGACAATGCTCGGCATTTCTTGACCGCACTCGACCTTGGGTTTGGGAGATGAAGGTGACCACCATCAAAGACACCACCGACTTATCGACTCGACTCTTGGCGGGCTTTATTCCGCCTCAAGACTCATGAGATCGATGTCGTCTCTCGGAAGACGAAATCTCGATCGATGGCTTTGGTCACCGATCCCATTGGATCTTCTTCTTGATCCTTCTATTGGTTTCTCTCTTTCGCCCTTTGCGAGCTAGCGATGACCAATTGGAAAAATTTCAGAAAATGAGCTTGCTCTTCTCGCCGCAAGTTTTCTCATGCATACAAGAGGGTGAGAGAGAGGAAGAGAGGTGGCATGATCACACGCTTGAGTGTGGTGGCCCCAACCACATTGGGCGAACTATCCCAAGCCGGAGAAGGGCAAGAATAGCGTTGGCGGTTCGGGCAAAACGACTACACCGACAAGAACCGCAACAAGAAGCCTCCAGGTTCGTGAACCGTGCGGACGAGAAGAAGTACGCAACTTCTCCAAGAACAAGAAGCTCTTCCACGTGTCCTTGCCGCGCTTGAGCGACATCAACCTCTCGACACGGAGACATGGAGCGGCGAGGCGAGGATGATCCGCAAGAGAAGAAAGGCGGCGACGACTTCTCGGCATGTGCTTCATGGCGACACCAGCGACATCAGCGACTCAGCTCTCTCTGACTTGGACGAGGTACCCTCCTATGACGAGCTCAGCGAAGCTTTACGCAAATTAGGAAAATTTCATGCTAGAGCTAGAGCTAGGTGTACGGAGCTTGAGAAGGAAGTAGGTACCTTGACTCGGAGTTAGCTTCACTTAGATCTTCTCCTCCCGAGTCACCGATGATTGCTCTTTGTGTGATGCTATTCTTGTGGAGTTGGAGAACCTAAGGACCATACATGATAGTGTGCTTGTTGAACTTGATGGTCTTAGGTTGAAGAATGCTAGCACTAGTTACATTGATGCTATTCTGTTGAGGCTAGTTTTCTTCATGCTCACTCCACTCCATCATGCTCTAATTGCCCTAAATTGCTTGCGAAATTGATGCCATGGCGAACACCTTAGGAAGCTTTGCTAGAAACAATGAACTTGAATCACATGCTTCTAAGGACCCAGTCGGCTCATGTGAGGGTGTAAGCAATTAAAACTTGACAATGAAACCACAGATGTCAAGTGTGCTAAACTTGCTAAGGACTTACTAGATAAGTCACAAAAATATTGCTTGCGATGTCTTGAGATTGTGGGAGACTTGGATAAAATCCATGTCGAGCTTAGGAAAAATTAGAAGACCAAGCCCATAGAATTAGAGATGCTCCTTGCGTTTCTTGTGAGGCCCTCAAGATTGAGGCAGCCGTCTTTGAGGAGAAAAATGCACGTCTTTGAGAGCTCATCTTTACAGTTCTTCTTCCTCTCCTTCCCCTGTTCTTCTTGTGCTTCTTTCTTCCGAGATTGCGGTATCTTATGAGCACTCTCGAGAAGTTTGTTGGAGAGCAAGAAGAAGCTCAATCTTATTCTAGACCAATCCAAGATTAGTAGATTCAATCAAGGTCTAGGATTTGATCCCTTGGAGCACGCTGGGCGCATCCTCCCACCATTGTGCGCGGCTCCAAGAGTGGTGAGATTGTGGTAGCTCGAGTGAGTACCACCGTGTTTAGGTCTCTTGGGTTGTCCATAGGACTTGACCGAAGGGTGTTACTCCTATTATACGCCTCTAGCAAGCGAAGTACATATGCACCTTCAGTAGAAGGATGGTCACCTAGTAGATTTCTACTTGGCGCGTCAAGATCACTCGGTGTGGCGTGTTCTTTGCTCTTAGGGTATTCGGGATCATCCCGGACTTTGAGTGCTCCTAAGACACACTGCGCTTCTAGACAAGTTAGAGAGTCGCTTTGTTTTTGGGCGCGTCCGGGACTTGGTTTTCATGCTAGTTCTTGAGTTTTAGTCACGGAGCTGTTCGTAGTCGATCTTTCGCCGTCCTCTTGATATTCCTCGTTTTCCCATCGAGGTAGATATCGTCGTGAGTGTTTTACGGTAGGAGATCGAGCGGCCTTCTTTGGGATGGTCGGCTTTTGCACCACGGCGTGCCAACCCGATTTGACTCCTAGATTATCTACGAGTTGCTCTGATCGTGTGAGAGTTGGCGTCGAGAGAGACACTCGAGTCGATCTTCTTACGTGGTGGTACTGCGAGGTGTCGTATGGTTGATATTGGGTTCCTAAGTCTTCACTCTATCGATCTTGAGTCATCTTTCTCTCTTGTGTCTTGATCGGGTTAAATCGGATGGGAAGGGCGATGTTTGGATTGTTGACTCGGTTGTTCTCGTCATATGACCGGGATTCTCGTTGGTTCTCTTCCTAGTCCGAGCCCCGGTGATGAGTTAATCACTTTTGGGGATGCATCTTGAGTAGAGTCATTGCTAAAGGTACCATCTGCATTAACAAAATTTCATTCTTAAAGATGTTGCCTTAGTAAGTAAGTGCAATACAATCTGCTCTCTGTTTCTCGACTTATCGATGACTCTTTGAGGTAAGCTTCAAGAGTAATGCTGTAGAATTCTTGATTCATCGGGAGGTTAGTTCTTGGGATTTCTAGATTTGGGAGAGTCTTTCGTGCTGATTTTTACGCTTCTTCTAGAGACTCTCTTGATGTTTGATTGCTTCGAGTCCGTGATCTCTCCTTCGGCATAGGAGACTTGGTCACATTGGTTTTGATCATTTGACCCGAGTTAGCGACCATGATCTCATTCGGGTTTGCCCAAACTCAAGATGGTCAAAGACTTAGTTTGCTCTCCTTGCCGATATGGTAAGATGGTTCTTGCTTCTCATCCTCCGATCCGTAGTGATGGTGATGCACGGAGACAGCTTTTACATATGGACCTTTGTTGGTCGGCTAGAGTGCGATCGGCGGGGGAAGTGGTATGTTCTTGTCATCGTTGATGATTTTCTAGATACTCTTGGGTATTCTTCATGGCCTCGAAGGATGAGACTTTTTCTCACTTGAGGGGTTTGATCGATGGGTTGTCTATTGAGCTCCAGGTGCATTCTGAGCTATCTGCAGTGATAATGGCACGGAGTTCAAGAATTCCTACTTTGAGAGTTTTTGTGTGGAGTCTGGTTTAGAGCATCGGTTCTCTTCTCCCTCGCTCCTCGTGAGAATGGCGTAGTGGAAAGGAAGAACAGGACCACAGTTGAGATGGCGGGACGATGCTAGGCAGTCTGATACTCCTAGGAAGTTTTGGGTGAGGCTATAGCTCTTGCTTGCCATGTTTCTAATCGCGTGTTTTGAGAGCACATTTGCATCGCACTTCTTATGAGTTGAGGTATGGCGAAAGCCCGGTGTGTCTCATTTTGGCGTTTTGGTTGCAAGTGTTTTATCTTAAAGTCAGTAACCTAGATAAGTTTGAGTCTCGCTCTTACGATGGTATCTTTCTAGGTTACTCGACTTCTTCTCGTAGCTATAAGTGCAGGTGTTGATGCGCATAGGATCATAGAGACACGTGATGTGACCTTTGATGAGGCTAGCCGAGAGCTAGACACGATATTTGAGCTCTTCTTATCCCTCAGAGACCATCTTTGTAGAAGATGAGGATGATGGAGATGATGGTGTTCCACGGATCCAGTTCCCTCTATACAGAGGTGCCTCCTGTTTCCATTTACGCACCTCGGGGAGACCACCCCTTGCCTTGAGCTCTCCTTGGTGAGTGGCTCTGCTCCTACATCTTACATGCATGAGGTAGAGGCCATACGCTTTTAGTCCTCCCGTCATATCGAGCTCATCCACGATCGGATCATTGGTGATCTGTTTGGCGCGTCACTCGCTCAAAATCAGGTTTGTCGATTCTGCCTCCAATCGCCTTCGTTGCCTCCTTTGAGCGAAAGATGTTTCTCATGCATTATCAGATGAATCGTGGATTAATGCTATGCATGAGAACTTGAGAACTTTGAGAGGAACATGGTATGGCGACTTGTCGAGCCCCATCCGGTCATAATGTCATTGGGACCAAGTGGGTGTTCAAAAACAAGCAGTGAGGATGGGGTTGTCATTCGCAACAAGGCTAGGCTAGTTGCACGGGCTTTTCGAGGTTGAGGTCTTGACTTTGAGAGACCTTTGCCCTGTAGCTAGACTAGAGGCTATTAGGATCCTGCTTGCATTCTCTGCATCCCGGGCTTCAAGCTCTATCAAATGGATGTCAAGAGTGCATTCCTCAATGGCTATATTGAGGAAGAGGTTTATGTCAAACAACCTCGAGTTCGAGAACCCCAAGTTTCAGTCATGTATACAAGCTCTCCAAAGCTTTGTATGGACTCAAGCGAGCCCCCAGAGCATGGTATGAGAGGCTCAAGTCTTATCTTCTCACCATGACTTCAAAATGGGCATAGTAGACAAAACTCTGTTCATCGGACACCATGAGTCTCATTTTCTTCTTGTCGGTTATGTGGGCGATATAATTTTGGTGGCTCATCTCATTCGCTTGTGTCTCAGTTTTACGAGGTGATGAGCCTGAGTTTGAGATGAGTATGATGGGCGAGTTGAGCTACTTTCTTGGCTTCCAAATCAAGCGGACTCGGGAGGTACTTTCTTGCATCAAGGCAAATATACGTGACCTCTGAGGCGTTCGACATGTCGATGGGAAGCGGTGATGACTCCTATGGCCGCCACTGCTGTCCTCGAGCCCGATGAGGATGGTGAGCCTCTGCGATCAAAAGGAGTTTGAGCATGATCGGCTCCCTCTTGTACCTCACCGCTTGAGGCGGACATACATTTTTTGTGTGTGCATGCGCTCGATTTCAAGCTTCTCCTCGCGCCTCTCATCGCCCGGGTCAAGCGCATCTTCGGTACCTTCGTGCTACCACCGATTATGGTATTTGGTACTCTTCGTCTTCTTGTCTATCTCTTAGAGCCTTTTACGATGCCGACTTTGCTTTCAGTAGGATAGATAGGAAGAGCACTTCGGCACTTGCCAATTCATTGGCACTTCTCTTGTTTCTTGGTCATCTAGAAAGCGATCGGAGTTACCTGATCCACCGAGGCCGAGTATGTTCTTGCGACTAGTTCTTTGTAGCAGTGCTCTGGATGAGATCGACCTTACGGGACTATGGGTTAGAGATAGAGAGTGTGCCACTTTTACGTGACAACACTTCAGCTATTTGCATTGCTAAAAACCCGATGCAACATTCGGACCAAGCACATTGATATTAGATATCACTTCCTTAGAGACCATGTGGAGAAGGAGATATCGCGCTTGATTCGTGAGAGTGACCTTGATTAGCGATATTTTCACCAAGCCTTTGGATAGCTCAGTTTGTTGCCTTGAAGAGTGAGCTTGGAGTCGTGAGCCCTTACGGCCTTTCGTGAGGGGAGCTGGTTTGTATATTATGTATTATATGTTTTCTTCCACTTTTCTTTTCTTTGTGTTTCTTAGGTGACTTTGGGCTTGTTTTCTTGAGTTGAGTTCACTCACTTAGACTTCGGCATGCCTTGCATTGACCTCTTATCTTGTGCTTTAGGTTGCTATCATGCGTGATTAGTCGTTCTCTCTTCTCTCTAGGTTGAGTTCCCTCACGCCTTATAAGTCTAGCGGTATTGGGCCTCTGGGTAGACAGAGTGCATGTGCACTCCTTAGTTGGGATCTAGAGTCGACTTTCCTATGTCGATCCTTGGGAAGATAAGAGCGAGTCTGAGCCGTAGTGAGTCTCTTGTATCTTTTCTATGCTCTATAGCCATCCGGTTTTGCGGTTTCTCGACTTCTTCTCCTCATTCTGTTTTTTCGGTTATTATTGAGTTCATTCGGGTTTTCTTTATGCCTAATCTTGATAATAACTCAACTTTAACCAGATTTGAGCTTAAAATTGATTCATTTGTTGAGGGGGAGTTTGGGAATCTGTTCATGCATTGCATTTAGACTGCATTTTCTGTTTTATGAGCTTTGTCTATTATGCAATTGATTTCTTCTTCATGCTATACACCATGCTACATCATTTGAAGAAAATCACTAGCTTAGGTATGTCCAAGTTCATTTAACTTGCTAAGCTTAAAAATGAAATAAGCCTTAAATGAAAAACTTGATGAAACTTGTTGCTTTTACTTGCTAGGTTTCTTCTCTAGAGGTTTGTGCCATAATTTGAGAAATTTTAGGAGTTCTCTAGAGTCCCTATAGCAACTTGGGTGAAACTAGTTTGATCCATGCAGAGTCCTTCAATTGCTCATGAATCGTTGTGCTAAAAATGAAAATTAAACAAAATTGACTCTTCTTGTGCACATACGACTCAACACCTTGTATTCACAAGACCGCTTCCCATTGCACTTGGGATGAACTTGGAATACATCGTGTTTGACCTAGACCATCCTCTTAAGAGCTCATCTTGAGATGGTCGCATACGGCTTGAGTCAATTGGTTGTCAAAAGAAAATGCAAATAAATTAAAAACAAAGACATATGTGGGTAAAGAATGCAAATAATGTCAAACATTTGCACCCGCTATGTCTTGTATGATGATAAATCAAAATTTGCATTAAGTGATAAATGAGCCCAAGGACCTTGTATGCTCTTCTAGATTCCCCAGCGTGTTGAGTAGGTTGAACTCTAGGTTTTCCTTTTGATCCTTAGAGTGGCTATTCTTCTATTTTTGAAACTAAAGCTAAGTGTTGCACTTGTCAAATCTTGCTAAAAATGAAATATTCAAAACTAAGCTCGTATTTGCACTTGGACATGTCTTAGTTTAGTCATCTTCTGAAATTGACAAGCTTGGTGTAATATCCTTCCATTTTGATCAATTGGATAATCCTCAAAGCTTTTTCGATTGCATTTCATGCATACATAAAAAAAATTGATGCCTATATTGCCAAAAGGGGGAGATAACGTAGAAAAGGCATCACTAAAAAGATAAAAATGTGAATGCTTATTTGGTTATTATGATCTTTGTAAAACTATGCTACTACTTCTGTTGGATCATAATCTCATAATCACTAAAAAGATAAAAATGTTGACATGTTTAGTTGGATTTTAAAGTTTTTGTTGAAAACTTGCTCTTTCTTAAATTTAACTCTAAAATCTGAATTCCTCTTCGTCAACTTGGTCATGGTTCTAATTTCTATCTTTGGACCAAGTTTGACTTTGCAACTGAAAATTGTTTTCTTCTTCATTTTCTTAAAACTCAAATTTATGCCTTTTGTGTGGTTTGTCAATATACTCATCAAGGGGGAGATTGAATGACCATGTGGAGGTCCACCCATGTTTGTGATGAGTATTTGACTTTATTTGAGCAAGGTGTGCTCAAGTTTGAGTTTGATTTGGATTGATTTTCAAAATGAAGCAATTTGAGTTGTTTCGCCAGAGTGGCGATCGTATGGACGCGGTAGTGATGAGTTGCATGGTTTATTGCACATCTTTGTGGGCATTGCTATGTGAGGAGTTTCCTTGTCTTTGATGGTTGCGGGACGACGGTGCTAGGTCATGGTGAGGCGAAGGATGGCCGGGACTAGGCGAGGCGTCGGAGGTCCAGACGGTTGGGAGATCGCGGAAGATGATCGGAGGCGGAGTCCGGGCAAGTCAAGAAGACAAGGAAAGGAGATGATGCTAGCTAGATGCGCGTGGATCAATGAGGACCGTCGGATTGAGGTCTAGTTGATAGGTTAGCGGGTCTAGGTAGTATGCTTTGAAAACCGTGCAAGAAAACCCGGTATGTGTGTGGGTTTTGGGTTAGCCCTTGCATGGCTGTGTGTGTGGGTTAATCCTAGCCCTTAGATGAGTGCTCTAGGGTTGAGGACTCATCCAAGGGTGGTAGGTGGCCCAAGAGTAGTATAAATAGGGGTGGAGGGTAGCCTCCTTCCCTTGAAGGTGTTGAGGTTTTGATGCTCATTTGAGCTTTGCCCACATGAATGTGAGGCTCTGTAACCTCCTTCTAGAAATGAAAGTTTTATTCATCCACCTCTGAATTTATTTTGCATTTACATTATGTCTTTACTTTACATAATTTAAATTCAGCATTTACTTTCCCACAATTACATTCCCGCAATTTACTTTCAAGTAATTTGGATTTGCCTCCCCTCCTTCTAAATGCTGCTGTTCTTGGATGTTTTGAGTGTGTTCATATGGTTTTACATCTCTTTTGCACTCTTGGATTGAGTAGAGAACATCTTTTCTTTGAAGTTCCAACTTTGTTCTGAACTTGTTCTTCGCGCAGCAGTCAGTGTTTGATTTTTGTAAAAATATAGAAAAATCCTTTTTGAGTGATTCTTTTTGGAGGAGGTGCGGGACTCTGATATCCGCTTACAGAAAAATTTTGGAGTTCACTTGTTGTACCGTTTGGGCGCCATGAGGTGAAAACCGAGCCCAAACGTTCTGCTCGAAGTTCTTGACCAGACTGTGTTCTTCGATTTTTCGTGTTTTTTCTGTAAGGCTTTTTGAGGAGAAATTTGGTGGAGTTCTTCAAGACTCTGATGCTCACAGGGAGAAAAAGTTTCAAAATTTTGTGAGCTACAGAAACCCACCAACCTCCTGTGCAATTTGAGGACAAGTTCTGGGAATTCTGCTTTTGCTTTTCTGAAAGTGACTTTTGTGATTTGAATTGATGTCCTTTCTAAAAGCAAGAGTTTGAATTGATTCCTCTTTATCTTGGACACTAGACAACCAGGATTGTGACTCAAAAATCCCCACATATTTTATGGTACTTATCCATGCAAGCTTGGGGTACACATAGTTGTCTAGTTTTTCGGGTTTTTCACAATTCCTTTTGAGCGATCTTGTCGAGGTTTTTGTTGGAGTATTTTGGGGGAATTTTTATTTGCAACCATTCACCCCCCCTCTGTTCGCCATTTCGGTCCTTCACATCTTCAGGAGCATAACGTGCAAGCTGAGTAAACTTATTCAAATATTTCGCTACTGAATGACTTCCTTGCTTAAGTGATCTGAATTCCTCTTTCTTCAACTCCATCATTCCTTCATGAACGTGATATCGATGAAAAGCAGTAGTAAACTACTCCCATGTAATCTCTCGTGGGGCTTCATGGGCAGCACAGTAGTTCTCCCACCAATCAGCAGCATTTCCTTCTAACTGATGTGAAGCATACGACACCTTCTCACTTCCTTCACATTGAGTTATTTGCAACTTCCTCTCTATGGTCCTGAGCCAATCATCCGCTTCTATAGGGCTAACGTTTCCAGAGAATGTGATGTAAGGTTGTGTCCCGATCTTTCGATGAGAGCGATAACTATCGATTTGGTGGAACCGACTTTGACAATCCAACTACAACGTACGATGACGATGTGCCTTAGCAATCGCTAAACAAACTCCGGAGTGTTATTGATCTTGCCGTGGGCACGATCAACCTGAACACGAGGTTCAATTCCTGCAAGCAACCGAAGAACAAGCAATAACAATAGTAAAAGCAACCTGAAATTGCAAATAAGAATTGAACGCAAAATCAAGGTGGGGTTCTATTGAGGATCTTGACAAGGTGGCTGTCCAGCACAACTTGAAGACACAAAGTTTTCACTTGGCTAAACTAATCAAACAAAACCCAAGTGTCTAAAGCGGCGGTTACTGAGTTTACAATAGGGATGGACGTGAGAGGGACATCCTAGGGTTGTGTGCAGCCAAGGGGGCACACACAACTTGGGCTTAGGCCCCCACACGCTTACAAGGCCCAAAACAGCCCAAAATAGTATTGTAGTGTATTGTTTTGATGATTCTGACTGATCCACAATGAATTTGGATCTGGGATTAGATCCATTGGAAATATCTCGTTCTAAGCTTTCAATCAAGTCCAAGATCACCCAAATCGGAGTCCGTATGCAAAAGTTATTCATATTTGAAGTCGATGCTTTCTCAAGAGGCCGAATTGGATTCCAGAACGTGATGAATTTGATCTCTGTCTTCTTGGCCTGTGGATGACGTGTTGGTGTTGGCACAACAAAATGTGGTCATATCTATAGTAGTGATGTCCTCATCATCCTCCCTTTCTTGAATTTGAGTCGTCCTCGACTCATGCTCAGCTTTTAGCTTGTCCTCAACAAAAAATATTGTCATCTGAAAATCATCCACAAAGCTCAATATTTCTTTCCAGCATATAATGGCATGTTGAAAGCTAGCACTCTTGGATGCTTCCTCCCCTCCGTGAAGGAACACCATCCTAGTAGATGTAGACGATGAAGAGGATGCTGTGAAGTGTCGCCAAACTGATATAGCATTGTTCATATCTAGGATGAGCATAGTCTCATCATTCTCCCTTTCTTGAATTGGAGTCGTCCTCGACTCCATCACATTCTCCTGCAAAATGTTAGTAGCGATAAAGAGCAAAGCAACATGCATGTCTTTCGTGATCAAATCAATGGCTCGTGAATCACAATCACCCAAACACTCCCTTTCTTGAAAACTATCATATAGACTGTAAACGAAAGTAGGGGTACTTGATATGATATTAAAATTATCAAATTGATCACATTGTTGTATAGGAAGTAGAGGTTTCAGATCTGAACAAATGTATACTCTATGCACTTTGTACTCTCCTTTATCTTTATATTTGCCAACAACATGAAAAATATTTCGCGATAACCATGGAAAATCAGAATGTACAAAAAACTTCTCCTTGAAACTATCTAGATCACACAGAATATCAAATTCAATGTAACCTAAAGTATTTAAAGAAGACATCAATTTAAGCTCATCTTCTTCACTAGCAATGTGAATAACATGTTTATGTTCAGCGCAAGTGTTTAGTTCAAATATAAATGTTTTATGTTCATTCACTAATTGTGGCATGGATATAAGTGAAGCATTATGACACAACTCTTCTTTATCACTAGGAATAGAAACCAAATCAGCAATGGGTTCCATTAATAGCTGCTCTACGATAGCATGATTCATGGACAGTTTTGTCTCTTCAAAATGATTTTCACCATGTATACAGTCCATACCTTTGACACTACCTTCTAAATCATTCTCAGTGGTTGTAGGTGCAACTTCAATTTCCAGCACTTCACATACGTATGGAGCAGCAAAGATCTCCTCTTTCGGCACATTTTCTTCTTCATCCTTCTCCCGATGGTGCTCACTTTTCTGCAAAATGTTAGCTACAACAGAACGTGCAACAATGGGCACCTCAAATGAAGCTAAAGGCTCTTTCAAAGATTCAGCAAGCATGTTTTCAGCTCTACAAGCACATTTAACCAATTCTGAAAGACAACTATATGTTTCATCAACAAGAATATCCTGAATTTTATGATTAAGTCCACGTATGAACCTAAGCTCAGTAGCTTCTTCACATTCTTGTAAACCACAACGCAACAAACAATTTTGCAAATCATAAAAGTATTCTATATCAGTTTTAGAACCTTGTTTTAAGCGTTGAAGTTTAGTAAGCAAATATTCAACATCATATTCAGGAACATAATCATTTCTCATAAGTCTTTTCATGGCATTCCAAGTTTTAGGTTTTTTTATCATGTCTACATATATGCTTCCACCAATATATTGCACTTGACGTTAACACTTTAACTGCGGCACTAATCTTTTGGTTTTCAGATAAGTCATAGTTTGCAAATTCTTTGTCTACAGCTATCTCCCAATTAATATATGCATTAGGATTTAACTTTCCACCAAAAGTAGGCAATTCAAACTTGATTTTACCTTGTTCATCATCAGTTGATGAACCTGTGGC
The DNA here is from genome assembly GCA_036346275.1 of Otatea glauca. NCBI lineage: Eukaryota > Viridiplantae > Streptophyta > Magnoliopsida > Poales > Poaceae > Otatea > Otatea glauca. The sequence continues at coordinate 11,398,481 of CM070724.1, forward strand.
GATGTGTGGTGGGGCGACCGAGGCAGCGGGTCCATGCTGGGAAGCTGGGGTAGCAATGGGAACCCGTTGTGCACGTAGTACACCATTGTTGTTGCTTAGGAGACGAGGTGGAGGACTAGAAGTTCTAGGGACGGCAACTACAAGCATATCATCAAGTCTAGACAAAATAGTAGTAAGGGTAGTGTTAGCAACTCCCTGAGCAATCTCGATGGACCGGAGACGGTCTTCTTGCAGCGACATTCACTCATTAGTGAGTCGTACATTGCCCTTCGTGCGTAGAGAATGATGTAGTGAACTCTTGTCACCTGACATGGTTAGTAGCCACTACAAGAATCAGGGAAAAATTCGTGGGCCAAAAACCCACGAATTTAAGCTAAAACCCACGAATTTAACTTAAATTCGTGAGCAAACCGTCGAATTTAGTTCACGAATTTAACTCGAGAAATTAATTAATTAAATTTGTGGGTACCCACGAATTTAAGTTAAATTCGTGGGTTTCTACTAAGCCCACGAATTTAATTGGGTTTCTGAGTTAAATTCGTGGGTTTAAAAAACCCACGAATTTAATCAGTTAAATTCGTGGGCTGAAAAAACCCACGAATTTAATCAAAGCTCTTACAAGTTCTTACCGTGCTGCAGGAGTTGTCGGCCATTGGCGGTGTCAAAAGTTCTCCCAAACTTGGATAAAGCGATTGCCAAGGGACCGAACAAACGTACAAACGTAGAATATGTGGAGCTGGGTAGGCTATACTTTTCCCTATACAATTTGATAATTCTAGTTATTGTAATATTAAGTGATGACCCAAACTAGAATTCACAAGTCCTAGTTGCCGATCTCAAAGATATAAGCGAATTTCAAGGTAACTCACGCACAAAGATGATGTAACTTAATGCAACCAATGGAATGAGCTAAATAAGAAAATTTTCAGCACCAAAGCTCGTGTTGCATAAGTTATGGAGAGACATTAGCTAATTGCTTCAGAAAAGGTAAAAGGGCACAAGATTGCTCACTAATTAATAAAATTGCATAATCAGAAAAATAATGAACACAAATTAGGGTTTCGCTCAATGTAGTGCTGTCGGCCACTATTATGTTTTCTTTTCTTTTTTTCTTTTTTTGGCCTTTCGGCTCTTTCTTTCTCTCTTCTTTCTTTTGGTGACTTGCGGCCAACACTAGTATGAGCAAAGTTTTGGAATCACTAACTTGATGTCACAAGATAGTATGATATGATAAATCAATATTATGCAATGTATCAAGTAGAGCAGCCCTAAGCAATATCAAATAGCTAGTCTCAATTGGGATCAAAGTATTCGAAAAGGATGAATTGGTTCCTAAAGGTATGTGTACTGATATTTTTTGGGTTTTATGGATTGTGGATGCTACTGGACTCAACCAACTCAAAGGAACAAAGCTAGAACACGAATTGAAGCAAGATACCCAAATTCAATGTTTCTAGGGTAGTAGATTTGTCGCCTAGATTAAAGCTTCAAAACGACCGAATTTAGAAGGTTCACTATGGAAAGAATTGAAGCTTATGTCCTCAGCTTTCAAAAGAGTAAAAGAACATGAAATTTGGAGCTCGGGTGTGAAAGTTATGGCTCCAAAACCGAACACCACAGAATACCCCCAATTTCAGCCTGCGAGACCGATTCTGAATCCGAATCAAATTCGGTTTGAAGGAATCCGAATCACAAAAGACACCATAAAATGTTTTTGTAGAGGACTCTTCAAGGATTCTGGAAAGTATAAAAACTTCCCAATCGGAGTTCGGATGTGAGAATTATGATCAAAATACCGAACCGATCTGGATTGGAAGTACAACTTACTTCACCAACTTTGACGTCCAGATTAAACAGATTTGGCTCTAGAATTAGAGTCCATGCCCAACTAGGTTTTTGTAGAGAATGTTCCCAGGTTTAGGAAAGTGCAAAACCACTAGAATCCGAGCTCGTATGCGAAAGTTATGAACAAAACAATGTACTAGACAGATTGAAAGAAAAGATACGCGAAGGAAAAACGATCAGCAACTAAAACAAGAACTCTAATGGATCAAAACCTAACAAAACTCACTAAAATACCAGATTGAATCTAAAGTTTGAATTTTTGTGGAGTAATTTTTAATTTAGGACAGAAAACAAAAACTAATCTAAGGTATTGAATATCTCGCCGAGCAACTTGACGCTCTGATACCACCTGATGTGAGGTTGTGTCCGATCTTTCGATGAGAGCGATAACTATCGATTGGGTGGAACCGAATTTGATGATCTGACTACAACGTACGACGACGATGCACCTTAGCAATCGCTAAACCAACTCCAGAGTGTAATTGATCTTGCCGTGGGCACGATCAACCTGAATACGAGGTTCAATTCCTGCAAGCAACCGAAGAACAAGCAAGAACAATAGTAAAAGAAATCTGAAATTGCAAATAAGAATTGAAGGCAAAATCAAGGTGGGGTTCTATTGAGGATCTTGACAAGGTGGTATCGGCTAACAAAGACACAAAGTTTGCACTTGGCTAAACTAATCAAACAAAACCCAAGTGTCTAAAGCGGCGGTTACTGAGTTTATAATAGGGATGGATGTGAGAGGGACATCCTAGGGTTGTGTGCAGCCAAGGGGGGTGCGCACAACTTGGGCTTAGGCCCCCACACGCTTACAAGGCCTGAAATAGCCCAAAATAGTATTATAGTGTATTGTTTTTATGATTCCGACTGATCCACAATGAATCTGGAGCTGGGATTAGATCCATTGGAAATATATCATTGTAAGCTTTCAATCAAGTCCAAGATCACCAAAATTGGAGTCCGTATACAAAAGTTATTCATATTTGAAGTCGGTGCTGTCTCAGGAGGCTGAATTGGATTCCAGACCGTGATGAATTTGATCTCTCTCTCTTCTTTGCCTGTGAATGACGTGTTGGTGTTGGCACAACCAAATGTGGTCATATCCATAGTAGTGATATCCTCATCAGAATGTTGGCGGACGTGTCCTCATAAAGTCTGACAGCATGGAAATAGAACGAGATTCATTGTTGGCTTGAGTTGCATTGTTGACGACAGCTTGAGTTATTACACTCTACATCTGCTGCATCATGGTCTGCATCAGCTGAGTTTGAGCTACGAGAAAAACTCCCACGTTCTGTATATCCACTGACGACGACTGTTGAGGAATAGCTTCATCATTGGGACTGTCATTGGATCGGTTTCCACTTCTACTGGCTGTGTTGTTCCCACGAGTTTGCACCATTTGCTTAATTTCTTCAAAGGGTAAGGGAAGAGGGAAATAGCATAGATAAGAAGCAAGAATCCTACTGCAGAGGAGATAGGTTTGACCCAACAACTTAAGCAATCAATATTAATAACTTGGTATGGTTTCTTACATGGGCCTAAAAGCTCTGCAACACATACTGCACACTCAGCAAACATGAAAAAAACCAATGCAACCTAAGCACACAAAACTACCACCTACTGGGCAACACTCCTATCTTAAACAGACGCGACTCCCACACATGACACTCAACTAGCTACTCCAAAAACTGGCTCTTCTAGCTTCGAGAAGACTTCATCGATCCACTCCTCCTTGAGATTGACGATTCCTTTCTTCATGATCCTGAGGGTTAACGGCAACCACCCATTGCTTTCTCCTAAGGTGTGGACTTCGTCATCTACTAAAGATAACTGAGGTAAGATTTTTTTTACCTTTCCAGCAGGGGATAAGAAAGAAATTTCAGCAAGAGAAAGGATTAGAAGAATGAGATAAGTCAAGAACATATTATTCTTACGAGTTAAATCTTTCCTTTAGAAAATAATTTTGAAGGTCCTATAAAGACGACCAGACTATCTAGGGCCAAGACCTACAGTCAGTATGGCTCTGATACCACCTCTGTCGGGACCCGAATATGCAAATCCGGACCCTCTGTGTATATTGCACTAGTCCAAGATCACGCTAGTGCACATAGGCTCAACATAGATGGATATCACAATCATACACAGCGAAAACATGATAAAAGACATATATTAAATATTAAATTGTTAACTGAATTTATGGTCAAACTTACATGACTATGCCTCGCAAGGCTACACTGAATAACAAGTTAAACTACAGCGGAATGAAAATGTAGATAAACCCTTCAGTATACCACAGGTAACTGACAAGGCTCGCCCCTAAATACTCGTCTCCTCCTGGAACACCTCCTCCAAAGCTGTTGTAGACTTCTCACTGGTGATGTTGTTGTTGGCAAGGGTGAGTACTTAAAGAACTCAACAAGTTGTGCACAGAATGCATTTCTAACATAATTATAGGCAAGGCGTATTCCAAAGGAAAAGGCTAACATGGCTATTTTGCAGTAAAGCAGCATTTATGAACAAGTACAATAAGTAGATTGTAAAGACAGTAAAACAAATAACAGTAGATAGTAATTTTGGCATTTCAGGTAAACCAAGTTATCCAATCTAAGTCAAGTTCGAACTTTCAAAAACATCAAACATTCCCATCCAGGTTTTCATTTAATAAAATATAACCCTTGTTTGTAATCCCCGAGCATTGCTCAGTACCGCGAGCACAGCTATCCGAATAGATTTTACACTCTGCAGAGGTTATGCACTTTCCCCACACGACATAACCATACACCACAAAGGCGAGTGATCATGACAAAACCTTTCGGAAACCTTTATCCTAACATTGACCCTCCCGGTAAGCCATACACTACACATTCCCTCAGCGGAGGAGCAGGATAGGACCGACAAACCGTTAGATTGATGTGTAACGCCACATCCTCCGCTATAACCACACTTCCATGTATGCACGCTTTTGTGTGATTATCCAACTAAGGAATAATAAATCAAAATATCGGTAATCCTACTTAGTTAGGTCTGTCCCATTCCAAATCATGTGGTTGCATGACTGACTCAGTTCAAAGGCTCGCAAGGTTAAGTCCTTAAGATGACCGAGGCAAGACTTCCACAAACCCTCTGCCATTCTTGGCCCACCTCGGCACACTGCCCCTTGCCACTTGCCCCAATCTAAATTATTTACCACCCCAGTTGATTACCATGCACCACGTGCCATCAACAAGTCAACATCGTTTCGTGACATACGTCACTACAACTCAACATCATTGTGTGACAGCACCCGACACACCTTTCATAAACAGTTCCATATTCCATTAGTCATGATTGAGTTTAATATTTTCCAAAAGACATGAGGTATATGTGGTATAGCTAAGCATACTAAACACGGTCTAACCAACCCATGTTGATTGCTAATAATAACCAAATAATAATGAATCATCCTAGGGTGACAAATAAATCATGGCATAAAAGTGACAAGGTAAGGTATAATTCAATTGGTTTGATTAACTAATTCCCAATCTAGCTTGAAACGGTTGTACACATAAATAGTATGCAATAATGTAAATCAATATAGCAGTTTTCGTAAACTGGGTTCAACATGATCAAAGCACAACTTGCCTTAGAAAAAGCCCTTATTCTTGCTCTGGATCTTGGTCTTGAATCAATGATTCCTCTTCGGACACTTTGCACAATTCGACGTCTACGCGAAACGAGAGAGAATAACAAATAAGCACCAAAATAGAAAGCAAACAACCTATAAAAATAAAATAAAATTCATCATTAAATAGATATTAATTTTACAAATTTTTAGAAATTTGAATCACCTCAATCGGAGTTCGTATGAGGGAGAACGGGCTCGTGGAAGATTCAAAAATCATAAAAACCTGAAAATTGGAAAAAAATACCGAATTAACCGAATTATTTTTATACTGGAAAATACTAATTATTGCGTCATCAACAGACCCGAACCAATCTCCAACTGACATGTGTCCCTGTTCTATGGACTGGGTCCACGAACTAGGTCCATTGTCCTAAGCACACACACATGGATCAGGTCTATACGATTCGTCGGCTGATAGCGGGGCCCGCGACGCAGATTTGGCCGCCACGTGAGGTGCTGACCACGCTACCACCCGAACAGCCACGCGAGCATACACATCAGTGAAAAGACCGACATGTCGACCCCGTGGATACACGCGTCATCACCAAAATTGGGCCACATCACCACCACCGGCACGGGACCCCATGGTCACTGCCGACAGCCGACGAGGGAACCTACAGGAAGCTCTTGACCTTGCCTACCTATTGATGCAGTCAGATTAATCTCTTGTGCACTGGAGTGATGGCGGCGACGGTTCTTCAACGGCGACAGACGTGGCACCTGGGGTTGTCATGCTCCAACGATCTTCTTGCGAATCCAACGTGCGCACGAGGAAGAAAAGATCATGGCGAAGGAGATGGAGTTGGTCCTAGGCCCTAAGAACCACGGACGGCGGCAAATCGGCGATTTGAAGCTTGCAACAGAGCTCGGTGGAAACCTTAAAATCCAAGTTTACGATGACGCGACACTAGCCACAAGGTTAGGGTTTTGGTTACACGAAGTGCTGCATAGCCGATGCTCACCTATATATAGCCTAGGCATATGCACTTAACATGATTTGGACTCTGTGTCCATGGCGGATAACACGGCGGTGCTCAGACTCCAGCTCCAAGACGCCTTGAGGAAGATAGCGCACAGCCGCACACTTGGCATGCTACATGCCAGGATGCACTCAGATATGAAGCAATTAGCACCGCACAATGAGATCAACGGTCACCTTCACTCCACATATCCGATTCCATCGCAACTGCACAACTAAGATCAAACAATCCAAAATCTAGGGTTCGCTCGATTGGGCCCTAGCAACAACTGGGTTGGCACGAACTGGGCTGCCAAAAATTTGGCCCAATGCTATTTACACATTAAGCACGATTTTCTATTTAAAATAATTATAGAAAATAAACTTTGTCATATAAAATAGTAAAAACATAAGAAAAAAATCTGGAAAAATTCCATAAAATACTTTAAGATATTTTAAACTCAAATAAAATGTTTTTGGAAAAACTTTATTTAAAGTTTTTACAGAATAAAATAATATCTGAAAAAGACATAATTCAAAAATACATATTAAATTCCAAATAAAATCTACAAAATCTCAAAAATTTAGAGAATTCACAAAATGCACAAATAAAATTATTTTATTATTTTTAACCAAATTTTGGGATGTTACATCGGGCTTTTGATAACCCATTTCCTCGTCACCATCTGAATCTTAGTTTCTTGAATCTTTCGGTAAGGTAGGCATAGGACCCTTGCTGGAGTAGAAATCTTCCATGCGCTTCTGCCATGTACAGTAGTTCCATAGGTCGTGTCCTGATACCCTACGCAACGGACACCAGCGACCATTGCCACTTGTCACACTATGATTTTTGAACCGGACTGGTCGTTCTGGTGACTAGCTAACTTCTTCCAAGGCGCCTTCCCCTTGGAGCATGTTGGTCGTTCTGCAATTCCTGCAACTTCACGTTGGGCGCTCTATCTATTCTTCATTTTCTTATTCATCCTTTTGTGATCTTCAGACTTAGAGACCTTTTTCATCTTCTGGTCTTCTGATATTAGGAGGGCAGGTTGTGGTGGAGCATGGCCTTTATCAACCATTCGGTTCCATTCAATAGCCTCATGTGCTTCTTAGTATCGGTATGCTATATTGAAAGGCTCTGGTATGGTAGACGGCGAATGAATGTTGAGATCTTCAGTAAACCTCTTATAACGGATAGCCTGCTTGAAAGCATGAACCACAGAGCTGTCATATATATTAGGAATGGTGTTGCGTACTTCTACAAACCTTCAAATAAATTGCCGCAAATTTTCACTAGAAGTTTGGCGAAGACGATGCAAATCATCTTCTTTACCAGGCTTGGCGTAGAAACTTTTAATATTATTTAAGATTGCATGGCATAGATTTTCCCAACTGTAAATAGAACCCTCTAGATGATTGAATAGCCAAGTTCGTGCTGATCCTTTGAAAACAGTAGGAAGGTGGTTGGCCATTACCTTTTCATCACCTCTAGTGGCCTGGATGGCGGTAATATAGACCTGTAAGAATTCTGATGGATTCTGAGTTCCATCAAAACACTTTAGTGATCTTGGCTTGAATTTTTTAGGCCAGGCTATGTTTCTGAGCCTAGGGGAGAAAGCTTTACATCCTGTATATAGACTAGAACTTGATCATACTTTAGGAGTTAGGTCCATATTTTCAGGAGAAAGAGGTCATCGCTGACCACGGTTAGGAATTTCACCTGGGGTTAGGCATTCAAAGATGCTTCTCCATCGTGGGCCTCCTCTTTGCTGGTGGCTAGCGCCTTGCTGGTGCCGAAAGACGAGGATCCCTCCACGTAGGATTTGGTGTGAGATCTTGTAGTCACAGACCTTATCTGTACTTCATTCACAGCTTCTTGCAGATCGACAGCAATAGATTGTATGACGGTTGCATTCAGTACATCTACTCCCTCTGTTGGGTGATTAAGAATTGCATTTGAATAAATGTGAATTTTCTCAATGGGGGTTGTTTGCTCCGAACTGCTTTGAGCAAAGTCAGGGTCTCTTGCCCCTGCTTGTGGAGGTGGTGGCGTAATAAATGTACCTTGACGAGGTTGTCCTCCAGAGACATGAAATCTTCATGAGGTGCTTGGTTGATTTTCGAAATATAAGTGTCTGGCCTCGTTAATAGATTTATGCTTTTCTAGCATACGTCGCTCATACTCACTCTGTGCGTTTTTTTGGTAGTTTCTTGGACTTCACGCTCTTCATGTTCTGCCCGCCAACCATCTATTTCACTGGTAACCATGTAAGCGTGGAAACCTGAGTAAACAGAGGGTGTTAATCCTCCATCTTCATCGGATGAAGGTGTGTAGTCTAAATCTTAGAGATGATCTTTTGAGGCTGAATTGTTTAGAAGGTTATTACTACACTTTGACATATTTTCATCGTCAATTTCCATGGAACATGCTTCATGGATATCTTCCTTTGAATTTACTAGTGGAGTAATGAGCGCTTTACCTTTTGACGAGTGGGATGATTGCTCTTCGGCCTCAACTTCTACCTCGATCTTTGCTAATTCTTCCATAGTAACGTATTCAGAGTAAAAGTCGCACTTACATTGCTCTTCTATCGGCTCGTCAGTAGTGAGATAGGCATAATCGGTGATGTCAAATAAATTTTCTTCATCCATTGTAAAGATTTTCTTCATTTTGATGTCCAGAGGCCCTCCTTCTAGCACCAGCTGTTGATGCTCAAGACCTTGGGTCCCTTAATTGAACTTATAGAAATAAACAAAATGTGGGCCCCTAGATATAAAAATGGAGACAATGGGAATGCTTCTTTATTAGCCAAGCCGCTTTGACAGGGTACACGATTTAAGTCACAAACTCAACTGCTAAATGCTAGATGTAATAAGACTTTCCTAGATGATTCCAGAATATGAATGATACAAGATGTTTTTAGATGTCCTCAACAGCTGGGATTTGCCCCTATTTATCCTTAATGAAGAGGCGGCAGTTTACTTCCAGAAGGGGTGTCATGTAACCAGAAGATGCCTTTCCCGCCAAACAGTGTCTTCTCGCCAAAGGGTGCCTTTTTTGGTGATAACTTCTAGATGGTTGCGTGTTCCTGTCAGATAACTGTCTGCACAGACACATGTGCGGGAAAACCGCTTTTCCCCGACTAGTTTACATGTCGAGGTGACCATTTCACTGATCAGCGACTACTAGTGTGAAGTAGGGATTTGACCGTCTTTGACTAAACTGGTCGGAGATCTAACCGTTCGAATAGGGATGGGCTTTGTTTAATGTGTTATGTGCCTTAGGTTTTACGGGCCCATTTTATCAACGCATGGTCTTGAATTTTTATAATGTACTTTATGTGACATATCACAAAAGACTATGACGAGGATTGATGAGTCACATAAAGTACTAGAGTGAGAAATTGGGAATAAGGACCTACACATGTCAGCCATTTTTCAGATTGACAATGGTCATATTCTTGTTAGGGAACTCAAGGCAACCCTTAAACCCTAATCATGAAACATGTTAGTTCATTTAATTTGAAATATTTACAACATGTACTTTTAATTTTAATGCCATGTTTATTTTAAGTGTTGGGCACATGAAACAATGATACATATATATTTGTTTATATGTATCTTGGATATATATTTTTATATGTATCTTGGATACATATACATACCTATCTTGGATCATAACTCTCAAATTTAATAAGAGAGTACTACATTTTCTTGGCATCATACCTAGCTTAATATATAGCATGTACATATGACCATCTTGCATCTGTAGTGTGTTTTAGTTATGCTATTTTCTTGCCTCATAGTCAAATATGTCGAGCAAGGATACGGACATCATGTTGGGCTGGAGTGCTTCACTCAACAAAGTAGACCCATCCACAGTGACCTAGTATAAAGCCGAACACCTAGGGGTTGATCGACATGCACGGTCCTATCTAGGGGAGGAAGCATGTCATTGATGAGTTTAGTCTGACTAGGATCCCAATAGCTCCAAAGAACGTAGTCACTATGTTCCGAACCACATTCGCATACATGCAAGGGAACAGGTGTCGATCACCATACCTACATGGAAGGCCATCATGGAGTGAAGGACCGAGATGGCGAACAGAGGGGGGGTGAATGGTCGCAAATAAAATTTCCCCCAAAATACTCCAACAAAAACCTCGACAAGATCGCTCAAAGGAAATCGTGAAAAACCTGAAAAACTATACAACTATGTGTACCCCAAGCTTGCATTGATAAGTACCATAAAATATGTGGGGATTTTTTAGTCACAATACTGGTTGTCTAGTCTCAAGATAAAGAGGAATCAATTCAAACTCTTGCTTTTAGAAAAGACATCAATTCAAATCACAAAAGTCAATTTCAGAAAAGCAAAAGCAGAATTTCCAGAACTTGTCCTCAATTTGCACAGGAGGTTGGTGGGTTTCTGCAGCTCACAAAATTCTGAGAATTTTTCTCCCTATGAGCATCAGAGTCTTGAAGAACTCCACGAATTTCTCCTCAAAAAGCCTTACATAAAAAACAGGAAAAATCTAAGAACACAGTATGCTCAAGAACTTCGAGCAGAAAGTTTGGGGCTCGGTTTTCACCTCATGGCGCCCAAACGGTGCAACAAGTGAACTCCAAAATTTTTCTGCAGGTGTATATCAGAGTCCCGCACCTCCTCCAGTAAGAATCACTCAAAACGGATTTTTCTATATTTTCACAAAAATCAAACACTGACTGCTGTGCGAAGAACAAGTTCTGAACAAAGTTGGAACTTCAAAGAAAAGATGTTCTCTACTCAATCCAAGAGTGCAAAAGAGATGTAAAACCATATGAACACACTCAAAACATCCAAGATCAGTAGCATTTAGAAGGAGGGGAGGCAAATCCAAATTACTTGAAAGTAAATTGCGGGAATGTAATTGCGGGAAAGTAAATCTGAATTTAAATTATGTAAAGTAAAGACATAATGTAAATGCGCAAAATAAATTCAGAGGTGGATGGATAAAACTTTCATTTCTGGAAGGGGAGGTTACAAAGCCTCACATTCATGTGGGCAAAGCTCAAATGAGCATCAAAAACCTCAACACCTTCAAGGGAAGGAGGCTACCCCTCCACCCCTATTTATACTACTCTTGGGCCACCTACCACCCTTGGATGAGTCCCTCAACCCTAGAGCACTCATCTAAGGGCTAGGATTAACCCACACACACAGCCATGCAAGGTCTAACCCAAAACCCACACACATACCGGGTTTTTTTGCACGGTTTTCAAAGCATACTACCTAAACCCGCTAACCTATCAACTAGACCTCAATCCGACGGCCCTCATTGATCCACACGGCATCTAGCTAGCATCAACTCCTTTCCTTGTCTTCTTGACTTGCCTGGACTCCGTCTCCGATCATCTTCCAACGATCTCCCAACCGTTTGGACCTCCGACGCTCCTCGCCTAGTCCCAGTCATCCTTCGCCTCACCATGACCTAGCACCGTTGCCCTGCAACCATCAAAGACAACGAAACTCCTCACATAGCAATGCCCACAAAGATGTGCAATAAACCATGCAACTCATCACTACCGCGTCCATACGACCGGTACTGCCACTCCTGGCAGAGACAACTCAAATTGCTTCATTTTGAAAATCAATCCAAATCAAACTCAAACTTGAGCACACCTTGCTCAAATAAAGTCAAATACTCATCACAAACATGGATAGACCTCCACATGGTCCTTCAATCTCCCCCTTGATGAGTATATTGACAAACCACACAAAAAGGCATAAATTTGAGTTTGAAGAAAATGAAGAAGAAAGCAATTTTTAGTTGTAAAGTAAAACTTGGTCCAAAGATAGAAATTAGAACCATGACCAAGTTGACAAAGAGGAATTTAGATTTTAGAGTTAAATTTAAGAAAGAGCAAGTTTTCAACAAAAACTCTAAAATCCAACTAAACATGTCAAATGTGAATATGAGATTATGATCCAACAAAAGTAGTAGCATAGTTTTACAAAGATCATAATAACCAAATAAGCATTCATATTTTATCTTTTTAGTGATGCCTTTTCTACGTTTTCTCCCCCTTTTGGCAATATAGGCATCAATTTTTTATGTATGCATGAAATGCAATCGAAAGAGTTTTGAAGATTATCCAATTGATCAAAAAGGAAGGATATTACACCAAGCTTGTCAATTTCAGAAGATGACTAAACTAAGACATGTCCAAGTGCAAATACGAGCTTAGTTTTGAATATTTCATTTTTAGCAAGATTTGACAAGTGCAACACTTAGCTTTAGTTTCAAAAATAGAAGAATAGCCACTCTAAGGATCAAAAGAAAAACCTAGAGTTCAACCTACTCAACACTTTGGGGAATGTAGAAGAGCATAGAAGGTCCTTCGGGCTCATTTATCACTTAATGCAAATTTTGATTTATCATCATACAAGACATAGAGGGGTGCAAATGTTTGACATTATTTGCATTCTTTACCCACATATGTCTTTGTTTTTAATTTATTTGTATTTTCTTTTGACAACCAATTGAGTCAAGCCATATGCGACCATCTCAAGATGAACTCTTAAGAGGATGGTCTAGGTCAAACACGATGTATTCCAAGTTCATCCCAAGTGCAATGGGAAGCGGTCTTGTGAATGCAAGGTGTTGAGTCGTATGTGCACAAGAAGAGTCAATTTTGTTTAATTTTCATTTTTAGCACAATTATTCATGAGCAATTGAAGGAAAGAGCATGGATCAAACTAGTTTCACCCAAGTTGCTATAGGGACTCTAGAGAACTCCAAAATTTCTCAAATTATGGCACAAACCTCTAGAGAAGAAACCTAGCAAGTAAAAGCAACAAGTTTCATCAAGTTTTTCATTTAAGACCTTTTTTTTATTTTAAAGCTTAGCAAGTTAAATGAACTTGGACATATCTGAGCTAGTGATTTCCTCCATATGATGCAGCATGGTGTATAGCATGAAGAAGAAATCAATTGCATAATAGACAAAGCTCATTAAACAGGAAATGCAGTCTAAATGCAATGCATGAACAGATTCCCAAACTCCACCTCAACAAATGAATCAATTTTAAGCTCAAATCTGGTTAAAGTTGAGTTATTATCAAAATTAGGCACAAAGAAAAACCGAATGAACTCAACAATAACCAGAAAAAACAGAATGAGGAGAAGAAGTCGAGAAACTGCAAAACTGGATGGCTATAGAGCATAGAAAAGATATAAGAGACTCACTACGGCTTAGACTCGCTCTTATCTTCCCAGTGACTGACATAGGGAAGCTGACTCTAGATCTCAACTAAGGAGTGCACACAGACCCTGTCTACCCAGGAGGCCCAATACCTGCTAGACTTATAAGACTGTGAGGGAACTCAACCTAGAGAGAAGAGAGAACAGCTAATCACGCATGATAGCAACCTAAAGCACAAGATAAGAGGTCCATGGAAGGCATGCTAGAAGTCTAAGAGAGTGAACTCAACTCAAGAAAACAAGCCCAAAGTCACCCAAAAGAAATACAAAGAAAAGAAAAGCTGGAAGAAAAACATATAATACATAATATACAAACCAGCTCCCCCTCATGAAAGGCCGTAAGGGCTCACGACTCCAAGCTCACTCCTCAAGGCAACAAATCTGGAGCTATCCAAAGGCTTGGTGAAGATATCGGCTAATTGAAGGTCACTCTCTGAATGAAGCGCGATATCTCCCTTCTCCACATGGTCTCTAAGGAAGTGATATCTAATATCAATGTGTTTGGTCCGGGAATGTTGCCTTTGGGTTTTTAGCAATGCAAATAGTTGAAGTGTTGTCACGAGAAAAGTGGCACACTCTCTATCTCTAACCCATAGTCCCGTAAGGTCGATCTCATCCAGAGCACTGCTACAAACAATCGGTCTGCAACAATATACTCGGCCTCGGTGGTGGATATGCAACCCAGCATCGCTTCCTAGATGACCAAGAAACAAGAGAAGTGCCAATGAATTGGCAAGTGCGAGAAGTGCTATTCCTATCTATCCTCTGACCCGACAAAGTCGGCATCGGAAAAGGCTCTAAGTGATAGACAAGAAGGCGAAGAGTACCAAATACCATAATCGGTGGTAGCACGAAGGTACTGAAGATGCGCTTGACCGCTGGCGGTGTGAGGCGCGAGAGAAGCTTGAAATCGAGCGCCGCACACACAAATGAAATGTATGTCCGGCCTCGAAGCGGTGAGGTATAAGAGGAGCCGATCATGCTCAAACTCCTTTTGATCAAGCGAGCTCACCATCCTCATCGGGCTCGAGGACAGCGATGGTGGCCATAGGAGTCATCACCAGCTTCCCATCAGACATATCGAAGCGCCTAAGGAGGTCACGGGTATACTTGCCTTGATGCAAGAAAGTACCCTCCCGAGTCTGCTTGATTTGGAAGCCAAGAAAGTAGCTCAACTCGCCCATCATACTCATCTCAAACTCTGTGCTCATCACCTCAGAAAACTGAGATACAAGTGAATGAGATGAGCCACCAAAAATGATATCGTCCACATAAATCTGGACAAGAAGAAAATGAGACTCATGGTGTCTGATGAACAGAGTTTTGTCTACTATGCCCATTTTGATGTCATGTCTGAGAAGATAAGACTTGAGCCTCTCATACCATGCTCTGCGGGCCTGCTTGAGTCCATACAAAGCTTTGGAGAGCTTGTATACATGACTCGGAAACTTGGGGTTCTCGAATCCTGGAGGTTGTTTGACATAAACCTCTTCCTCAATATAGCCATTGAGGAATGCACTCTTGACATCCATTTGATAGAGCTTGAAGCCACAGGATGCAGAGAATGCAAGCGGGATCCTAATAGCCTCTAGTCTAGCTACGAGGCAAAGGTCTCCTCAAAGTCAAGACCCTCAACCTGAGAAAAGCCCTGTGCAACTAGCCTAGCCTTGTTGCGAATGACAACCCCATCCTCACTCTGCTTGTTTTTTAACACCCACTTGGTCCCAATGACATTATGACCAGATGGGGGCTCGACAATCTGCCATACCTTGTTCCTCTCAAAGTTCTCAAGTTTCTCATGCATAGCATTAATCCACGATTCATCGGATAATGCATGAGAAACATCCTTCGGCTCAAAGGAGGCAACGAAGGCAGAGTGGAGGCAAAAACTGGACAAACCTAATTTTGAGCGAGTGACCCGCTCAAACAGATCACCAATGATCTGATCAGGTGGATGAGAACGTTGAATATGACGGGGAGGTCCAGAAATAGAAGTGGCCTCTACCTCATGCACAGAAGAGGTAGGAGTAGAGCCACTAGCTGAAGGAGAGTCGGAAGGCAAGGGCTGGTCTCCCTGAGGTGCAGAAATGGAAACAGGAGACACCTCAGGTGAAGAGGGGACTGGATCCGGTGGAACAGCATCATCTCCATCATCCTCATCTTCTACAAAGATGATCTCGGAGGGATAAGAAGAGCCTGAAACATCAGCTCTAGCTCCTGGGCTAGCCTCATCAAAGGTTACATCACAGGTCTCTATGATCCTATGCGCATCAACACTCCAGACCCTATAGCTACGAGAAGAAGTCGAGTAACCTAGAAAGATACCATCAGAAGAGCGAGACTCAAACTTATCTAGGTTACGGACTTTAAGATAAAACACTTGCAACCAAAACGAAAATGAGACACACTGGGGCTTTCGCCCATACCTCAACTCATAAGAAGTGCGATGCGGATGTGCTCTCAAAACACGCGATTAGAAACATGGCAAGCGTGAGCTATAGCCTCACCCAAAACTTCCTAGGAGTCTTGTGCTCGTCTAGCATCATCTGGCCATCTCAACCAAGGTCCTGTTCTTCCTTTCCACTCGCCATTCTGTTGAGGGCATAGGGAGAAGAGAACAGATGCTCTAAACCAGACTCCACACGAAACTCTCAAAGTAGGAATTCTTGAACTCCGTGCCATTATCACTGCAGATAGCTCGTAATGCACACAGGAGCTCAATAGACAACCTCTTGACCAAACCCCAAGTGAGAAAAGTCTCATCCTTGAGGCCATGAAGAATATCAAAGAGTATCTAGAAAAATCATCAACGATGACAAGAACATACCACTTCCCTCCTGCTGATCAGACTCTAGCCGACCAACGGTGTCCATATGTAAAAGCTGTCTGGTGCATCAGTCATCACTCGGTGGTGGAGGATGAGAAGCAGTAACCATCTTGCCATGTCGGCAAGGAGAGCAAACTAAATCTTTGACCATCTTGAGTTTGGGCAAACCCCAATGAGATCGTGGCAGCTAACTCGGGTCAAATGATCAAAACCAATGTGACCAAGTCTCCTATGCTAGAAGGAGAGATCACGGGACTTAGAAGCAATCAAACATCGAAGAGAGTCTCCAGAAGAAGCAGAAAAATCAGCACGAAAGACTCTCCTAAGTCTAGAAATCCCGCAAACTAACCCTCTGATGAATCAAGAATTCTCTGGCATTACTCTTGAAGCTTACCTCGAAAGAGTCATCGATAAGGTGAGAAGCAGAGAGCGGTTGTATTGCGGTTTACTTACTAAGGCAACATCTTTAAGAATGAAATTTTGGTTAATGCAGGATGGTACCTTTAGCAATGACTCTACACGAAGATGCATCCCCAAAGTGATTAACTCATCACCGGGGCTCGGACTAGGAAGAGAACTAACGAGAATCTCGGTCATATGGCGAGAACAACCGAGTCAACAATCCAACATCGCCCTTCCCCATCAAGACGAACTGATCAAGACACAAGAGAAAGATGACTCGATCTTGGGATAGAGTGAAGACTTAGGAACCCAATATTGAACCATATGACACCTCAGAGTACCACCACGAGAAGAAGATCGGACTCGAGTGTCTCTCTGACGCTCAACTCTCACACGATCAGGAGCAACTCTGGTAGATAATCTAGGAGTCAAGACTGGGTTGGCACGCCGTGGTGCAAAAGCCGGACCATCCCAGTAAGGCTGCCTATATCTCCTACCGGAAAACACCTCACGCCGCTGATATCTACCTCGATGGAAAAAACGACGAATATCAAGAGGACGACGGAAAGACTGACTACGAATAGCTCCGGGACTAAAACTCAAGAACTAGCATGAAAACCAAGTCACGGACGCTGCCCAAAACAGGCGACTCTCTAACTTTGTCTAGAAGCGGTGTGTGTCTTAGGAGCACTCAAAGTGCGGGATGACCTCAATACCCCTAAGAGCAACAACACGCTCACGCCGAGTGATCTTGGCGCGCTGAAGCGTAAATCTACTAGGTGACCATCCTTCTTACGGAAGGTGCATGTGTACCGCCTTGCTAGAGGCGGAAACAACGATAGTAACACCCTTCTGGTCAGAAGTCCTATGGACAACCCCAACGGACCTAAACACGATGGTACTCACTCTGGGAGCTACCACAATCTCACCACTCTTGAAGCCGCGCACAATGGTGGGAGGATGCGCCCGAGCGTGCTCCAAGGGATCAAATCCTAGACCTTGATTGAATCTACTAATCTTGGATTGGTCTAGAATAAGATTGAGCTTCTTCTTGCCTCCAACAAACTTCTAAGGGTTTGGTCTTTTAACTTCTTCCTAAGCTCGACATGGATTTGATCCACATCATCCTTAACCCCAACACACAGCAAGCAACCAGTTTTTGACTTAACTAGTAAGTCCTTAGCAAGTTGATCACACTTGACATTCAAAGCATCATTGTCAAGTTTTAGTTGCCTCTGACCCTCACATGAGTATTTGGGTCCTTAGAAGCATGCAATTCAAGTTCATCATTTCTAGCAGAAAGCTTTCTAACGTGTTCGCTCATGGCATCAATTTCAGCAAGCAATTTAGGGCAATTAGCACATTATGGAGTGGAGTGAGCGTGAAGAAAACTAGCCTCAACAGGAATAGCATCAACAGAACTAGTGCTAGCATTCTTCAACCTAAGACCATCAAGTTCAGCAAGCACACTATCATGTATGGTCCTTAGGTTCTCCAACTCCACAAGAATAGCGTCACACAAAGAGCAATCATCAGTGACTCGGGAGGGAGAAGATCTAAGTGAATCTAACTCCCGAGTCAAGGTACCTACTTCCTTCTCAAGCTCCGTACACCTAGCTCTAGCATGAATTTTTCCTAATTTGCAGAAAGCTTCGTTGAGCTGGTCATAGGAGGGTACCTCATCCGAGTCGCTGTAGAGCTCGGAGTCGCTGATGTCGTTGGTGTCGGCCATGAAGCACATGCCGGAGAAGTCGTCGCCGCCCTTCTTCTCTTGCGGATCATCCTCGCCCTCGTCGCTCCATGTCTCCATGTTGGAGAGGATGATGTCGTCAAGCGCGGCGAGGACGCGATGGAAGAGCTTCTTGTTCTTGGAGAAGTTGCGGTACTTCTTCTCATGTGCCGGTTCACGAACTGGAGGCTTCTTGTTGCGATTCTTGTCGGTGTAGTCGTTCTTGCCCGAACCGCCAACATCGTTCTTCCCTTCTCCAGCTTGGGACAGTTCGCCCGAATGTGGTTGGGGCCACCACACTCGAAGCAGGTGATCATGCCACCTCTCTTCCTCTCTCTCACCCTCTTGTATGCATGAGAAAACTTGCGAGCGAGAAGAGCAAGCTCATTTTCTGGAAATTTTTCCAGTTGGTCATCGCTTAGCTCGCAAAGGGCGGAAAGAGAGAAACCAATAGAAGGATCAGAAGAAGAAGATCCAATGGGATCGGTGACCAAAGCCATCGACTGAGATTTCGTCTTCCGAGAGACGACATCGATCTCATGAGTCTTGAGGCAGGAATAAAGCCCGTCAAGAGTCAGAGTCGATAAGTCGATGGTGTCCTTGATGATGGTCACCTTCATCTCCCAAACCCGAAGGTCGAGTGCGGTCAAGAAATGCCGAGCATTGTCTGAGTCAGGATATAGGCAACCAACTGCTCGGAGGTCGCTCAAAATCTTTGTAAACCGACCAAAACACTCGTCGAGACTCTCACCAGCGCGTTGATCAAATTGTTAGTGTTATGCCCTTGAGGCAATCATTTAGATGATTGTAACATGACTATGTTTATGAATAATAATATGATTATTGGTCCAATAAATGTATATCATTGTATTGATCAACAAGTATGTGACTTGCTTATGAAGCTCTTTACATAATGATGTAATTCGATAAATATCTCTGATCGGATATCATCGTATAGGACAACGATGAATAGATCAGCACATGTAGTGATGGATGATCATGCTTCATAGATCATGGGATATGGAGATATCATCTATACTTTGTGGACGCATGTTGAAGAACATGGGTTAGATAGACCCGCAATGGGACACTGCGAGAATGTTTCATTCTTATGTGTCATCAGTGTATCTCATACCTAGTAGATGTATGATCCTTAGACCTGAGATTGTCTTATTCCCTACATGTGTAATAGTTTTCCTTGGGGCTATCAAACACTACTTCCTAACCGGATAGTTATAAAGGTAGCTTTCATGTTTACTATGAAACGTGCGAGGAAGTGTGATCAAGATGAAATTTGCCACTCCAATGAAACGGAGATATATGACAAGGCCACTCGTGTGATATGATTAAGGAAGTGCATGGCCATGCCGTGATTGAGAGTCAATCACAACTTATTAATATATCACGGATACGAGAGATGGATTGAATCATCAAAGGATGACATGCTTCTCGCCTTGAGATCAATCTTCATATACTTGGCAAAGGGATTATTACATGAGTACTTTTGATAGGTTACATCGATTTGATCATAGTATGTTTGGGAGTTGGCATACTTTGCAAGAAGCCACTACCAACTATTGGATTGAAAAGGAGTTTTCGAATCCATGTCCAAGCGTATGTGAACCTGCAGGTCACACACTTAATGGTGGGGCGCATTAATTTGGATTGGATCCGTAATTAATGAACCTCGTGGGCTTAGCACGATGGGCCCTAGTTTAGGTTTCATCTCGTGGCTATATAAGGAGGGAGGAGGAGGGTGCAGGTGTGCTTTCCCACGGTTTAGGAGTGATTCACTCAAAACCCTAGCCTACTCCTCTCGCGCTCCTGCCGAGCGACTGTGTGCTTGCACACGACGCACGGCGTTCCATCTCTGGGCGTGTGGACTCTGCGGTGTGACGCTGCTGTGATCAAGGCGTGGGAGGGCGATCCACGGCAAGGCGAGGACGATGCACTACATCGACGCAACGATGCGGCGAGCGATCCACTACATCGGCGCGCGAAGGATTCCGCAACTGCGCGTCTAGTGGTAATCTTATCTATGATCCCCTTCTTGCGAGTAGCTTTCTGGTTTCGCGGTAGATTTTTTTTTGTGCTAGCGTAGCATACCGCGTTCCTCTTCAGTGGTATTAGAGCCATCTCGTATAGTTTTGTGATCTGGATGTTGCACATATGATGTGTAAGGTTAGTAGATTGGATCTATTACATGTTCCGCCAGTTCATGTGATGAATTGGTGACGGCAGCCATCAATGAGATCGATCGGTTTAGGGTTTGAGGAAAGTGCAAACCGACTCAATCTTGATTTGGGTGAGTCCGTTCATGATGCGACGTTACCCTTACCGGTCGGGTTACCGCCATCGGGGTTTCAAATGTATCCATATGGGACCAAGCCAATCGATTGAGTTGGATTGGGTCAATCTGGTTGATCCATGGTAAGCGCAAACAGATTCAATATTGATTTGGGTGAGTCCGTTCATGGTACGACGTTACCCTTACCGGTCGGGTTACCGCCATCAGGGTTTCTGAAACGTATCCACATGGGACCGCCGCGAGGCTCGCCCATGGACCCGCTTGGCGCTGCCCCTCGGACCCCGGAGTCGTAGGGTTGCTTTTGTTTAACTCGTTTTTGCAGGGAATTATGTGAAATGGTATGGCCTATGTGTATGTGATGCATGTAATTTCCACATGGCCTGCGTGCCGTGTCAAGCCATAAGGCTATTTAAATTGTATAACGACCTGCGTGTCGACTTGTGATGCTTCAAACCCTCATGTAAAATTCATTATCAAAAGTTGTAAGGAGTTGCATCCATAATGATGAAGACGATGGTATCAAGCAAGATGGCTAGGTGAACAAATCAAGCAAGGTGGCTAGGTGAACAAACAAGCATGATGATGGAGATCTTAATGCTAAGGGCCATGCTATTTCACAGCTTATTTTGATTTTCTGTGGATGTGTGTTTAATCCTTGCTATTTTCTTTATGCTCATTGCATGTGATGCCATGTTCATAGTAATCTTTGTTCATCCCTATAGTTAAAATTTTTAAATCAAATTGTCCATCCAATTGTTGCACCTATCAAGAATTTAGATCGTTATTGATATGACTGCCAAAGTAGTATATCAATGGCTATCTCAATAGATGATAGGGATGTGTTGGACACATCACGCATAAATCAATGGCTATCTCAATAGATGATAGGGATGTGTTGGACACATCACGCATAACAATGGTAGATTTAATCAAGCTATCAAAACGGTTTTGGGCTTGAGGACATAAGTGGTTGGGATTTGATTTCAGTAATGAAGGAGCCTATACAAGACAAGTGGTGTCTAGGAAAACACACATGAGGCATGTTTCTTAATTGGCACCCGAATACGGAAGTGCTCCTCCTCATGTGAGCCCTTGGGGCGAGTTGACTGGCCATGAGTCAAGTTGATGGAGGCATTCATTACTTGTTTTCATACTCAACAAACAAGAGTTACATATGATGTAATTAGCAAAGGTGTTGCTTACCTATGTCATTAAATTTCTAGCAGTGATGCCAAAGCTCACTAGTGTTTGATGAATATGGATCTTGAATACTCACTATGTGTCTATAAAGGGACATAAAATAGAAGTGTCTTTAATTAAAAGTTTAATAAAAGTTTTACATAAACATAGTGCTTAGAATCTTTGCATGTTTTTGTTGTAGTTCAATGGCACCTTCTCCTACTCCTGCTACACTGGTTTTGCTTTGAGATCGGTTTTGGAAAGGAAAAACTGAATGGAACTAATTTTGTTGATTGGTATCGCAACTTTGAGAATTGTTCTCAAGCATGAAAAGAAGGACTATGTTCTAGAGAATCCAATTCTGATGAACCGGTAGAAAATCTTGCTCGCGATTTGAAGGTTGAATATGAAAAGCATGTTAATGCTTCAGAGGTCACTGTCTCATGCTAGTCACCATGGACTCGAGCTCCAAAAGCAATATGAGGACCAGGATGCTTACAATATGATTGTGGGCTTGAAGGGCATGTTTGGGAATCAAGCAAGAGCTGAGAGGTATGGTATCTCAAAGCTTTTATTTGCTTGTAAGTCGGTGAAGGCGATCCGGTCGATCCTCATGTGATTAAGATGATTGGTTACATTGGGAGATTGGAAAAACTTGAGTTTCCCCTTAGCCTCGGTTTGGCCACAGATGTTATTCTCCAGTCTCTGCCTCAGAGCTTTGAGCCATTCATTTTGAATTTTCATATGAATAGCATGGAGAAGAGCCTAACCGAGCTACATGGGATGCTCAAGGCTGCCGAGGAAAGCATTAAGAAAAAACCCAATCATGTGATGATGGTTCAGAAAACAACTACTTTCAAAAAGAGGAAGGCTAAGGCTGGGGGAACGGGAAAGAGCAAGGGCAAGGGCAAGGGCAAGGGTCAAGATGAGATCGCAAGCCTCAAAACTAAGCTTCAGAAGCTTAAAGTTGGCCCTCAACCTGATACCCAATGCTTCTATTGCAAGAAATCAGGGCATTTGAAACGGAACTGCGAAAAGTACCTGGCAGATAAGAAGAATGGAAATGTGGTTTCCACTTCAGGTATTAATGTTATAGAAATTAATCTTGCTACTTCTTCACTCAGCTCATGGGTATATGATACCGGTTCGGTTGCTCACATTTGCAATTCGTTGCGGGGGCTGATAAAGAGTAGAGACTTGGCAAAAGGAGAAGTGGATCTTCGCGTGGGGAATAAAGCAAGAGTTCTTTGGTCTTGCTGTTGGCACATACCCATTGCATTTGCCTTCAGGATTAGTTTTAGAACCTAATAATTGTTATTTTGTTCCATCTTTGAGTAGAAACATTATTTCATCTTCTTGTTTGGAACATGAAGGTTATGATTTCAGAATAAAGAACTTTGTTTGTTCGATATTTTTGAATGATATGTATTATGGTCGTTGCCCCATGGTGGATGGGTTGTACGTCCTTGAACTCAAAGAAAAACATGTCTATAATATTAATGTAAAAAGGCATCGGCCTAATGATTTGAACCCTACCTTTTTGTGGTATTGTCGCTTAGGTCATATAAATGAGAAACGCATGAAGAAGCTCCATGGTGATGGACTTCTAACCTCATTTGATTTTGAATCATTTGAAACATGTGAATCTTGTTTAC
This sequence comes from Otatea glauca, assembly GCA_036346275.1. NCBI lineage: Eukaryota > Viridiplantae > Streptophyta > Magnoliopsida > Poales > Poaceae > Otatea > Otatea glauca. Next base: position 11,422,298 of record CM070724.1, read on the forward strand.
TTGGCAAGATGACAAAAGCCCCTTTCACAGGTTTTAGTGAGAGAGCAAGTGAATTATTGGCCCTAGTACATACAGATGTATGTGGACCAATGAGCTCGACTGCTAGGGGTGGGTTTCAGTACTTTGTAACTTTTATTGATGATTTCAGTAGATATGGATATATCTATTTAATGAGGCATAAATCTGAAACTTTTGAAAGGTTCAAAGAGTTTGAGCAAGTACAAAATCAACTTGGCAAAACAATAAAACACTTACGATCCGATCGTGGTGGCGAATACTTGAGCCAAGAGTTTGGTGATCATCTAAAGCAATGTGGAATCGTTCCGCAACTTACTCCGCCAGGAACGCCTCAATGGAATGGCGTGTCCGAACGACGTAACCGAACTTTATTAGATATGGTTCGGTCAATGATCAGCCAAACAGATCTGCCATTATCCTTCTGGGGTTTCGCTCTAAAGACAGCTGCGCTCACTTTGAATAGGGTCCCATCAAAATCCGTTGAGATGACGCCATATGAGATATGGACTGGGAGAAGACCCATGTTGTCATTTCTCAAGATATGGGGATGTGAGGCTTATGTAAAACGTTTACAATCAGATAAACTCGCACCTAAATCAGAAAAATGCTTTTTTGTGGGGTATCCTAAAGAAACAAAAGGATATTACTTTTACAAAAGAAACGAGAACAAAGTTTTTGTTGCTTGAAATGGTGTCTTTTTGGAGAAAGAGTTTCTTTCAAAAGAAATCAGTAGGAGTGATGTGTATCTTGATGAAGTTCGAGAATCACATGAATATGTTCAAACTACCACTGAACCTTCACAAGATGTACAAAGTGTTGTACAACCTGTGGAAGAGACTCCAGCCCCACGTAGGTCGGGGAGGCCACGTCATGTACCTATAAGATATGGGAGTGACATATTATTGTTGGACAATGATGAGCCCACGACTTATGAAGAAGCAATGATGGACCCAAACTCCGAAAAATGGCTTGAAGCCATGAGATCCGAAATTCAATCCATGCATGACAATCAAGTTTGGAACTTGGTCGACTCTCCTGATGGTGTAAAAACCATTGAGTGCAAATGGATTTTCAAGAAAAAGATAGACGTAGATGGAAATGTTCAGATCTATAAGGTACGGTTGGTGGCAAAGGGTTTCAAACAAGTTCAAAGAGTTGACTATGATGAAACTTTCTCACCGGTAGCCATGCTCAAGTCTGTCCGGATTATTTTAGCTATTGCTGCATATTTTGATTATGAAATATGGCAGATGGATGTCAAAACATCATTCCTTAATGGGAATCTTTCTGAGGATGTATACATGATATAACCTGAAGGTTTTGTTGATCCTAAATATGCTAAAAGGGTATGCAAGCTTCAAAGATCCATTTATGGGTTAAAGCAAGCATCTCGGAGTTGGAACATTCGTTTTGATGAAGTAGTCAAAGGTTTTGACTTTATCAAAAATGAAGAAGAGCCTTGTGTTTACAAGAAGGCTAGTGGGAGCGCACTTGTATTTCTGATTTTGTATGTGGATGACATATTATTGATCGGGAATGACATTCCTATGCTTGAAGATGTTAAGACTTCATTGAAAAGGAGTTTCTCAATGAAGGACTTGGGAGAAGCATGCTATATCTTGGGCATAAAAATCTATAGAGATAGATCAAAAAGGTTAATTGGATTAAGTCAGGAAACGTACATTGACAAGATATTGAAAAGGTTCAATATGCATGAATCCAAGAGAGGTTTCATGCCAATGTCACATGGCATCAGTCTCTGCAAGAATCAGTGTCCTTCGACATCTGATGAGCGAGATAGGATGAGCAAGATTCCATATGCTTTAGCTATTGGGTCTATTATGTATGCTATGATCTGTACATGCCCAAATGTCTCATATGCTCTAAGTGTCACGAGCAGATACCAAGCGGATCCTGGTGATGGTCATTGGATAGCCGTAAAAAATATCCTGAAGTACTTGAGAAGAACTAAGGGTATGTTCCTTGTTTTTGGAGGTGAGGAAGATCTGGTTGCAAAGGGTTACACCGATGCAAGCTTCCAAACTGACAAAGATGATTTTCGATCGCAATCGGGTTTGTGTTTACACTTAATGGAGGAGCGATGGTGGAAGAGTTCCAAGCAAAACACGGTGGCCGACTCTCGACGTAGTGGAGTACATTGCGGCCGGAGGCCGCAAAGGAAGCTGTGTGGATTAAGAAGTTTATCACAGAGCTTGGTGTGGTCGCTAGTACCTCTAGTCCAATGGACATCTATTGTGATAATAGTGGTGCCATTGCACAAGCTAAAGAGCCTAGATCACATCAGAAGTCTAAACACATACTCCGTCGCTTTCACCTTATTCGCGAGATTGTGGATAGAGGTGACGTGAGAATATGCAAAGTACATACGGAAACCAATGTGGCCGATCCGTTGACAAAGCCACTGCCACAGCCTAAGCATGAGGCGCACACAAGGTCTATTGGTATTAGATACTTAATTGATTGACTTAACTGCAAGTGGGAGATTGTTAGTGTTATGCCCTTGAGGCAATCATTTAGATGATTGTAACATGACTATGTTTATGAATAATAATATGATTATTGGTCCAATGAATGTATATCATTGTATTGATCAACAAGTATGTGACTTGCTTATGAAGTTCTTTACTTAATGATGTAATTCGATAAATATCTCTGATCGGATATCATCGTATAGGACAATGATGAATAGATCAGCATATGTAGTGATGGATGATCATGCTTCATAGATCATGGGATATGGAGATATCATCTATACATTGTGGACGCATGTTGAAGAACATGGGTTAGATAGACCCGCAATGGGACACTGCGAGAATGTTTCATTCTTATGTGTCATCAGTGTATCTCATACCTAGTAGATGTATGATCCTTAGACCTGAGATTGTCTTATTCCCTACATGTGTAATAGTTTTCCTTGGGGCTATCAAACACTACTTCCTAACCGGATAGTTATAAAGGTAGCTTTCATGTTTACTATGAAACGTGCGAGGGAAGTGCGATCAAGATGAAATTTGCCACTCCAATGAAACGGAGATATATGACAAGGCCACTCGTGTGATATGATTAAGGAAGTGCATGGCCATGCCGTGATTGAGAGTCAATCACAACTTATTAATATATCACGGATACGAGAGATGGATTGAATCATCAAAGGATGACATGCTTCTCGCCTTGAGATCAATCTTCATATACTTGGCAAAGGGATTATTACATGAGTACTTTTGATAGGTTACGTCCGATTTGATCATAGTATGTTTGGGAGTTGGCATACTTTGCAAGAAGCCACTACCAACTATTGGATTGAAAAGGAGTTTTCGAATCCATGTCCAAGCGTATGTGAACCTCGCAGGTCACACACTTAATGGGTTGCGACGCATTAATTTGGATTGGATCCGTAATTAATGAACCTCGTGGGCTTAGCACGATGGGCCCTAGTTTAGGGTTTCATCTCGTGGCTATATAAGGAGGGGAGGAGGGAGGGTGCAGGGTGTGCTTTCCCACGGTTTAGGAGTGATTCACTCGAAACCCTAGCCTACTCCTCTCGCTGCCCCTGCCGTGCGACTAGGTGCTTGCACACCGACGCACGGCGTTCGATCTCTGGACGTGTGGACTACTGCGGTGACGCTGCTGCGACTGCGGCGTGGGTGGACGATCCACGGCAAGGCGAGGACGATCCACTACATCGACGCAACGACTGCGGCGAGAACGATCCACTACATCGACGCGCGAAGGATTTCGCAACTGCGCGTCTAGTGGTAATCTTATCTATGATCCCCTTCTTGCGAGTAGCTTTCTGGTTTCGCGGTAGAATTTTTTTTTGTGCTAGCGTAGCATACCGCGTTCCTCTTCACAAATTTGTTGTACTCGCGCTTGAACTGGTCCTGCCTCACAGTCTTGATTTGAGTAGAGCCCTCATGGTAAGCATCGAGGGTTACCCAAATCTCGTGAGCGGAGCGAAGGTGAGAAATCCTATCATACTCACCGCGGCTAAGACCCTGTATGAGAATGTTCCTTGCCTTAGCATTCGCCTCAACGTCAACCATATTGATGGCTGTGACATTTTCTTCAAAGAGAACCCCATACGGAGTTTCACCTTCGCCATATCGTAACCACAGGCAGTGATGTATGACTCCATCCGGGACTTCCAAAAAGGAAAATCAACTCCATTAAAGATGGGAGGCTTGGTGGAATATTTGTCCGTCGCCATGGCTCTTGAGACCGGTCAAGATCTATGGAAGAGCAAAACCAGCTCTGATACCAATTGAAGGACCGAGATGGCGAACAGAGGGGGGGTGAATGGTCGCAAATAAAATTTCCCCCAAAATACTCCAACAAAAACCACGACAAGATCGCTCAAAGGAAATCGTGAAAAACCTGAAAAACTAGACAACTATGTGTACCCCAAGCTTGCATGGATAAGTACCATAAAATATGTGGGGATTTTTTAGTCACAATACTGGTTGTCTAGGGTCAAGATAAAGAGGAATCAATTCAAACTCTTGCTTTCAGAAAGGACATCAATTCAAATCACAAAAGTCACTTTCAGAAAAGCAAAAGCAGAATTTCCAGAACTTGTCCTCAATTTGCACAGGAGGTTGGTGGGTTTCTGCAGCTCAACAAATTCTGAGAATTTTTCTCCCTATGAGCATCAGAGTCATGAAGAACTCCACCAAATTTATCCTCAAAAAGCCTTACATAAAAAACAGGAAAAATCTAAGAACACAGTATACTCAAGAACTTCGAGCAGAAAGTTTGGGGCTCGGTTTTCACCTCATGGCGCCCAAACGGTGCAACAAGTGAACACAAAAATTTTTCTACAGGTGTATATCAGAGTCCCGCACCTCCTCCAATAAGAATCACTCAAAAATGATTTTTCTATATTTTTACAAAAATCAAGCACTGACTGCTGCGCGAAGAACAAGTTCTGAACAAAGTTGGAACTTGAAAGAAAAGATGTTCTCTACTCAATCCAAGAGTGCAAAAGAGATGTAAAACCATATGAACACACTCAAAACATCCAAGATCAGCAGCATTTAGAAGGAGGGGAGGCAAATCCAAATTACTTGAAAGTAAATTGCGGGAATGTAATTGCGGGAAAGTAAATGCTGAATTTAAATTGCGTAAAGTAAAGACATAATGTAAATGCGCAAAATAAATTCAGAGGTGGATGGATAAAACTTTCATTTCTGGAAGGGAGGTTACAAAGCCTCACATTCATGTGGGCAAAGCTCAAATGAGCATCAAAAACCTCAACACCTTCAAGGGAAGGAGGCTACCCCTCTACCCCTATTTATACTACTCTTGGGCCACCTACCACCCTTGGATGAGTCCCTCAACCCTAGAGCACTCATCTAAGGGCTAGGATTAACCCACACACACAGCCATTCAAGGGCTAACCCAAAACCCACACACATACCGGGTTTTCTTGCACGGTTTTCGAAGTATACTACCTAGACCCGCTAACCTATCAACTAGACCTCAATCCGACGGCCCTCATTGATCCACGCGGCATCTAGCTAGCATCAACTCCTTTCCTTGTCTTCTTGACTTGCTCGGACTCCATCTCCGATCATCTTCCAGCGATCTCCCAACCGTCTGGACCTCCGACGCTCCTCGCCTAGTCCCGGTCATCCTTCGCCTCACCATGACCTAGCACCGTCGCCCTGCAACCATCAAAGACAAGGAAACTCCTCACATAGCAATGCCCACAAAGATGTGCAATAAACCATCCAACTCATCACTACCGCGTCCATACGACCGGTACTGCCACTCCTGGCAGAGACAACTCAAATTGCTTCATTTTGAAAATCAATCCAAATCAAACTCAAACTTGAGCACACCTTTCTCAAATAAAGTCAAATACTCATCACAAACATGGATGGACCTCCACATGGTCCTTCATGGAGGATGACAAGAAAATGCTATGGGAAGAGATCAATACAACCTTCATGATCCTCGAGGAGCTTAAGCATCAAGTACGCTGACAGGATTGCTATCAATGTGCAAGGCTTGGAAGACCTTCAGGAGTATACTTATTACTGAGTATGTGATCAAGTTGACAAGCCCACTCAAGAAGTACCCTTTCTTGACTCTGACAGCACGGGAGGAGCTTGTGAGCATGAAAGCACATCAGAGGCACTTAGTGCGAGGAACAAAGCTATTTAAGCACAGAACACCCACCTACACTATCTAGGCACCAATGGGTATGTGTGGAACATTACTTCATGGAGGAAGTAGATAAGGGAGGTCAAATGGTGAGAATGAAGATGGCCTCGACGGGGACCATCTCAATTGTTAACCCTACTAACGAAACCATCGTCAAACGACTGGTAAGCATATCTACCCTGGTAAGACCATTACATGCTCGGCTTTGAATCCTAATGAAATAATTTCAAACATGTTGTATGTAGATTTGAGTGCCGAGAAACACAAGGATATTTCTAGGCCATGTGGATAAGGATGTCCTTTCAATACCATTGGGAAACAAGGAGCACCCTGGCCATGTGCGAGGGCTGGGTGTTACCATCCCTAGGAGAGATATTTTCCCCAACTACCCAGATACAAGGAGGAAGAGGTACTTGCATGAGTGGATAAAAGAGGAGCTCTAATTGGAGATGCGGTCGGAGATGGAGTAGCATAACACCGAGCTAAAGCTTCAGCATACTCAAATGCAGGTGAGGCTTGAAGCGCTTAGTCAACCATAGGCAATAGGAGGAGCAGTGCCAATGCACGCTCGCTCGATTCAGCACTCTCCAAGGGCGACTGCGCCTACTCTCACACTCGCTCTCCCTGCCACGGCAGTGGCCACCTTCTGTGCTCTCTAGGCACGACAGGGGACAAGTGTCGCTTGTCACACCTTCCGTGGTGGAGGTGGAGGGCAAATTTGAATATACATGCACGTGGGACTAGATTTGTGAAAAACAAGGTATATGGAGCTAGAAAAGCGATAATTCGATTATTCTGTGTTCTATGCAAAAAAAAAGGAGTTCACTAGTGAAAAAAATGGTCAATGACATTACGCAGCAGACAAGAAAAGATTTTACAACAAATTGGAATAAGTTGTGCTACCAAGTGAATATGTAATATGGGTCTTGTGTGGTAGGTCTCGTCTCAAGAGACATGCTTTATTCAAACAGATCGCGAATATAATGGTCCGTTTAAAAGTTAATAGACTTAAATCTTACAAATGACTTCTAGTCATCCTGGACATCAGCTAACTTGTTTTTTTAAGGAGGAGGTGGGGATGTGCAGCAGATTGCCACGGCCCACGGGTTGCGAATGCTGCATATATTATTTCCGCCATGAATATTTTTCCCAGTTATCCTCCAGAGTCCTAGTTAATTCGATTCTTTGGAATATTTCCATCCATCGAAGTCCTATCTAATTTAAGTTTGTTGTTTAGGATTCATATATGTTTTTGTATAGTCAAGTCCATAAATAAGATGTAAAGAGCTGTTACGACTTTATAAACTTTCTTACGCACAACAACCCTTCGATCAGATAAGAATTTATAAGATATGATACAAGCTTGCACAGTCTCAAGAAAGAAAAGACAAATCTGGTAGAGAGAACTAAAATAATAATGTTGAAGAAATCACGATGATATAAAATATTTGGCGAAGCTGATAGCAAATTCTTTAAGTACAACCTCAAAGTGTATAACAGATTGTTACTCTCACGACCCTCTCAAATCTCTAGGGTCCTCAAATACTTTGACTTATACAAGAATATAGTGCTACCGAATAGCCTAGCCTCTGATATATTCGTGCGCCTCCTAGTTTGGATGAATTGGTCTGTGGCTTGAGTTCTACATGACTATCACGTATGTTTATATAGCCTTCTTAGTCCTACTCCAATTGAAAGCAAAAATCATACTCCAAAAGAACGTAGAAATCCTAATCTTAATAAGATTTGTCTAGCACTCCTTATAGTACGCATTTCTAAACCCTCAAAATACTTTATATGAGATACCATACTCAACAATCTCTACCTTGACTTTTATAAATTAAATTCACCGTACTCCTCCAAGAACTCACTACAAACCGGCTCCATATTTTTTTTTTGTTTTTCTCCCACCTTTAGGAGTACCACCACCACATGGGCTCATACACATCACCGTAATATGCATGTTGTTATTCAAGATTGGCCTCCCAAACCCTCCATGCCGTAGATTTGTACCGCTTGTTTTGTATAGTTTGATTGACCACACCTCCTATTCCTAAACCCTCCATGCCGTAGATTTGTACCGCTTGTTCCACTTGGCTCCATAAGTTAAGACACAAGCTCTTAACATGCCCTCAAGAATCTGATTCACACGCTCAGTCTGTCCATTTAAATCTTTTGTTATAGAACTTTTGTTTGATGTATAGCTTAGTCAAATTAAATCTTTTACATAAAGAAAAATTCAAATTAAGCTTTAATTAATTTGACAAAAATGCAAATGGTTCATTTTAAACCATAAACATTTCAAAGCTCAGATTTTCGGGATGTCACAAACCTCTCCCCTTAAATGGAATCTCTACCCCGAGATTCTGACTAGATAGAGAATATGTGGAGAAACTCGGACTTTAGATCCTCTTCACGCTCCCAAGTAGCTTTCTCTTCTGAATGGTGGCTCCACTAAACCTTGCAAAAACAGATGATCTTGCTAATTTTCATCGGTTGCTCCTTGTAGGTGAGATCCTCTTGCAAATCAGTGGCTTCCAAAGGCGTCTATTCCTCTAGCACTCGCAGGCACTTCTTCAACTATGACACATGGAACACATCATGGATCCGGCAAAAGACTGAGGCAAGTCAAGCTTGTAGGCAACCTCTGCTCTTTGTTCTAAGACTTTGAACGGTCCAACATATCTAGGGGCAATCTTTCCTTTTACTTGAAATCTCTTAACTCCTTTCAGAGGGGTGACTCTAAAATAAACATAATCATCAGGTTTGAAACTCAAATCTCAATGACGATTATTTGCATAGCTCTTTTGTCTGGTTTGAGATATCTTCAACCTGTCTCGAATTAGCTGAACTTGCTTGTTGGCTTCTTGCAGTATGGCAGGACCAAACCATTGTGTTTCTCTAGTCTCCTTCCAATGAAGAGGGGTTCTGCACTTTCTTCCATATAAAGCTTCAAAAGGAAACATTTGCAGACTGGCTTAATAGCTATTATTATAAGAAAGCTCTGCATAGTGCACACACTTGTCCCACTTGGCTCCATAAGTTAAGGCACAAGCTTTTAACATGTTATCAAGAATCTGATTGACACACTCAGCCTCTCTATTTAAATCTTTTGTTATAGGAAATCTCTTGTATGATGTATATCTTAGTATTAAATCTTTTACATAAAGAAAAATTCAAATTAAGCTTTAATTAACTTGGGAAAAATGCAAATGGCTCATTTTAAACCTTAAACATTCCAAAGATCAAATTTTTGGGATGTTACACAGCCTTATTCCGACAACCACCGGTCACACCCAAGGCCACCACCGCTTTGCCGGGTAGCCCTCCTTCTTGGTGTGCCGCCGCTAGGCTGACACCGATTGTGCCTCGCTACCGACGGGGAGCGCCAACTATGCCTCAGCTTCGATGCCATTGGCCAGTGGGCCCAATTGGTCAGCCGACGGGAAGGCAGAATCCATTTTAAAAGACCAAATGCGCTTTCCTATATAGAAAGCTCATTTTCTCATTTTCTAGGGGTTTTTCATAACTAAGATAATTGACATGCTAATAACATTTGCAATTTAGCTCTAAATTTGGCAAAACAAATTCTATATTAATCTAAAATCATGTATTTTTAGAATATATAAAAATATTTAATTTTGAACCTTAATTGGAAATATTTGAATTGAAATTTAAACGAAACCTAATATGGTAACTATTTGAAGTATGTAAACAAATTGCACATTAATGAAATAATTTATACATGCTCTTGAGTTCACCATAAACCCATTTCTATAAAATATTTAAAGTTTAACTCATTTTGAGTTATATTTATAAATAGATTGTTTTCCAATGTATAGAGAATTAAAGTAGTAATAATTAGTGATTTTTTTTGAAATAAAGTAAAACTAGTTCCTAAGCCTTTCTAGAACTATAATATCCTTGTTTATTCAAAAACATTTCATATTTAAGTTAGTTTGAACCAAATTTATAGAAGACTTTACGTGCTATGCTCATGTGAATAGTATTTATAGCTAAAATACACAAATAAACGATTATACATGTGGAACCAACTTCAAAACATTCTATAGGTCCAGATCATCTAATCCTGTAGAAATATGTAACATTTAACTTAGTTTAAACCAAGTTCCTAATTAGTTACGCTTTTTGTGTACAAAAAGTTGAAACATAAATAACAGTTACAAATAGAAGTTAATACATGCAAAATTAGTTTCAAGACACTTATAAGGTTATGACCTTCTAATACTAAAGAAATGGTTGCATATATATGTAAGTTGTATTCGCAAACCTAAAAAGAAATTTAACCTCTTATAACATATACTTTAAAAATACATAAGATTAGGAAATGAATACAATATCACAAATAAACACTAATACCAATAGGATCAACTTAAGAATGCTCCCTAAGGCAAGACGGTCCTATTCTGTACAAAAAAATTGTATTTAAAACATGCTTTACATCTGAATCCTTTTAAAAGCATAGCCCTACATAATATAAACCATAAACTCTATAATACAAATCAATAAACTTAAAAAAAATAAGAAATCAGTATTTAACATGTTTTTATCATTAGAACCTTCTATTTTGATTTATTTTTTAATTTTGTTTCATTTGATTTCTTTTTGCCTCTTATTTTCATTGCTTTTTATTGTTGTTATACGAAATGATAATCACGTGTAGATACTGATGTAGACGAAGCTGCTACTATCTACTTTGACTCCAAGTCAATTCCTGAACCAACAATGCAAGGCAAGCACCCCTTTAATTATATTGATCGCAGTATTTTAATTCTATTTATTTTTATCAAATCCATTTATGGATGCGCGTATTTTCAATGAATTGACTATATTGTGGTACTAGTGGCTATAACCCTATCTTATGGAACACCAAGAAGGATGATCTATGTGCATACAATACTAGTCCCATAATCAGTGGCTAGAACGAACTTCTAGAAAGTGATGCTACAAAAGATACTCAACCTTCGAGGGTTGCTAGTCCTATCCTAACCCAACCAAATTCCCAGCATCCAGCTAGGCCATCCTCATCGCGACGTGGCAATCATCATGATTCTCCACCTCCCCAATGTCCGCAAATAGCCACCCCAAAAGAACAAATGCCAGAACCTCCAACCATGGTGCAAATACTTGCCATGATTGAACAAAGTCACCAAACGCACACCTTCTTCTCTAGCAAATGGTGTAGAACATTGCCAACCTTGGCACACATCACGAGAGGTGGGAATGGTGACGCCCCTCATCAATCCTAACTGGGCGAGTTTTTGAAAACTCAGTCTCCAACTTTCACGACGTTCACAGACCCTCTTGATGTCGATGACTCGCTCTGTTCTGTCGAGGACAAATTGGCCATTGCACAGCGCAATGGCCAAGAGAAGGTTTTATATGTGTCATACCAGCTGCAAGGAGCTACAATAGCATGGTGGAGAAACCATCAGGCTATGATTCTGCAAGACCAGGTCATCACCTGGAAAGCTTTCACGAAAGCTTTTCATCGGGCTCACATCCCGGTGAGTCTTGTGGAAATTAAAAGGCGAGAATTCTTTGACCTTCTCTAGGGAAACATGACGGTGATGGAGTATCTCCATCACTTCAACTACCTTTCTCGTTATGCCACATCAGAAGTCACCACTGAAGCGAGAAAAATTGAACGCTTCAGAGACAATCTGAATGAAGAAATCTAGTGGACGCATGACGCTCACGACATCCATGACTTCCAAGTCCTAGTGGACAAGGAAATCTAGGTGGAATATACTAATTGGGTAGCCATGGAGAGTCGTAAGTGAAAATGGATGGCACAAAAATCTGCCAATACTAGTCCTTCTACTCCGTCACAACCAACACTACTACAGAAAGGCTTATATTAGACACCTCATCACAGACAGTTCCTCAAAACCGTCTGTGACGATGAATATCACTGATGGTTCTATATTGCAACCGTCAGTGACATTATCACAAACGGTACTCTTCAAAAACCGCTAGTGATATACATCAATATCACAGACGGTTTTAGTTAAAAACCGTCTATGATAATATAAATCGTCTGTGATATCATGTATTATCACAGACGGTTTTATAATAAAACCGTCAACGACTTATCATAGACGGTTCGTTATAATAACCTTCTATGATAAACCACATCACAGACGGTTTATCCAGACAAAACCGTTTGTAATAATATTTCAACTTTCGCGCTCTCACCAAATTTGAACTTCCCGCTCGTCTCATTTTCGACTTCCTTTAAAATACCAGCTCACGGCTCTTCTCCTGCTGCTTTCTTCTCACTTCTCCTGCTCTCCTCTTCTCTTCTCTTCTCTTCTCTCTTCTCACTTCTCACTTCCTCTTCTTCTCCTCTTCGAATGTTTGGTAAGTGTGGTGTTCAAATCGTTGAACTAAAATGTCATAGCTCGCATTCTCCTCTTCCTCTTCATTTCCCTCTTCTCTTCTCTTTTGCACTATTGATGTTGCGGCGTTTTCGTTTTCGATCCGTGCACCTTTCGGTAAAACGGCCATAACTTTTGCATACGAGCTCCGATCGCGACGTTCTTGTGCTCGTTTTAAAGCTAACAAAAAGTACATGCGAGGCTTCAAAAAAATGTCGATCTTAAAAAAATGTCGTTTAGGGCCTCAAAATGGCCTCCGAAGTTTTTTTCGTCGATTTTGCGTTTTTAAAGCAGCGACATTAGATATCTCACATCCATTAGCTCTTCCACTATGCTTGAACTAGCACAGAGCAGCTGGATCATAGAAATATCATCTGTATGTGACGATATTTTTTTTGTTTCCAAAAGTAACATCACAGGCGGTTCATAGTAAAAACCGTCTGTGATAGTTGTTATCACAGACGGTTCTTAGTAAAAAACCGTCTGTGATAGTTGTTATCACAGACGGTTCTTAGTAAAAACCGTCTGTGATAGTTTGTTATCACAACATCACTGACATATGGTTACAGACGGTTCGGAAAACCGTCTGTGATGACGGTTCCGAACCGTCTGTGATGACGGTTCCGAACCATCTGTGGTGACCTTTTCTGTAGTAGTGCAAGACATCAAAGTCAAGCTCCTTAACCAGCACCTGTTCGCCCCTTCAACAACACCGATGGATTGCTTTCTAGTACTAAAAATCATGCAGCCATTTTTACTGCTTCCACTGTGATGAACATGGGCATTATGCCATCGATCCTCAACTCCAGGGAGCTATACAGCGACCCCAAAGGTGACCTCAAGACCGGCATCTACTCCACCTCATGGCATCAATCACGGTCGTCTACATCACGTGACTGCAGAAGAAGCACATGACATACTTGAGATAGTGCTGGGTATATTTCTTGTGTACTCAGTTCCTACCAAAATTCAGATTAGGTCGGAAACATCTCATTCCTCCATATACTTACCGATCAACATAGAATCAACATTCTGCCTACTAAGATGATGATCCTCTCAATCATCCCCATACCACTTCCTAGACCTTGCAAATCTCGAGGATAAGATATCTTTTAAGGGGTAGATTATAACATCCCGAAAAATTCAAAAATAGATAAAATAAAATTTTCAAATTGATAAAATAAAAATTAAGTTTGAAATATGATTTAGTTTTGAATTTTCACCTTTTCTAAATTTTTCTTGACAGGAAAATTTGCTTTCCAAATAATGAAGACCAAAATCATATAAGAGAAAAATCTAGAGAAAATATATTTAAATCGAATGATAATTGTAGAACCTTCTCAAAGAATTTCAAAAACATTTGGAGAATTAAAAAACATTAATAAAATCATTTACATTGATTGATATGCTCTCTCCCAAAATGTGAAAACCAAAATCACCTATGGATAAAATCTATAGGAAATTCACCTGGACTAAGGACACTCTAGAGTCTTCTCTAAAATTTTGAAAGCCATATGAACATATTTAAAGTCCTAGTCAAATCAAAAATAGTAAGGAAGAATAGCAACAACACCTTGTTAGAATTATTAAAAAATTATATATTTTATCTTCTTCTGAAAATTTTACCACATCATTTTCAGCACCAGATAAGTTACTGGAAAATTTTCGAAAATAATAAAGCTGATTTGACCCATTTAGAAAATCAAAAACATAGAACAAAAATAATTGGGCAGAACAATTATAGAATTTTATAAAATACTATAGGATCGATCATAATCTGAAAATTTTATGGTAGCCTCTTTGAGCCATTAGGATCACTCAGAAAAATTCATATAAAATAAATCTAATTTGTTATCTAAGAAAAATAAAAATCAAAAAATAACATTCTGATGCAGCGAGCGTGTCAGAATTTTATAAATTTCGACAGTATAATATAGATTACCTCCAGATCATGTGTAAAAAGTTTCAAAAACTTTGGACAATGAATATTACCACGATTAATTGATTAAACTCTGGTCTATCTAAGTAATAGGGTGAAGTCGGTTTTCTTATAGTTTCACTGCATGTTGGACCCGCCCATCCTCAGGCCCAATTGATAGTGCCTAGCCAGCCCAGTGTCTTTGCCTTGGTCATCCTTGCCTAATCACTGCACTGCCCAACTTTTCCCACAGACAGGAAACCTCGATGAATCTAATGCCATAGCGAAAAGAGCGATGCCGTATCATACACCTTGCGCAAAGCTTTAGTGCCAAAGCCTTCCTGCGCCATGTGAACACCGCCCTAGTCCTATGCCACAAGCCCTGGCCCCTTCTTTCCTGCACTACCTCTCTATTCACCCTAGTAAAAACTGAGCCCAAGCGTTCCAGCACCGCGCTAACCGACTCACCAAAACCGTCGTATCTGGCCAAAATCACTGTCCAATCGCTGCTATGGCCATACCTTGAGTTTCCATGCCCTAAAAATGCTTTATATCACAAAATTTGGGCTATCGCAATGTCGGCCGCCATAGCCGAGCCGAGCTCAAATACTACAGCAGTGCCTTCGCCGCCTATTTAAGATCAGCCAATAGCTTCTTTTGGTCACCACATTCTCCCCAAATTCCTATTTTCCCTAAGATTTCCACCAATCGCCCAGTTTCGCCATTACTACTGAGCTCCACCAAAATGGGAAAAACCCAATTTGAGCAAATTAGTGAATACCATGTCAATTCACTACGCAGGAAGCACCTTCGTGCATCCATAAAGCACTTGCAACCCTAAATTTCATTATGTCTTGCTTGTAACCCCGTCGCTCCTTGTTCATCTTCTCCAGGACCAGCGACTGGTTGTAGGATCATCCATTGCAGCTCAGTCAAGGTAAACCGCTAAAATGGGACCCTAGGAACCCACCAATGGTATTCCCTACATTTGCTAAGGTTAAGCACTCATCTTCTTGCCTCACAGATGCTTGGCCACGGTTGTCGCCGCATGCTCATGGTGGCAGCCTAATTCCGACAACCACCGGTCACACCCAAGGCCACCACCAGCTTCACTAGGCCGCCCTCCTACTTGGTGCGCCATTGGCCGGTCGACACCGGCTGTTCCTCGCTGCCGATGAGGAGCCTAGCTGTGCCTCTGCTTTGGTGCTACTGGCCAGTGGACCCAGATTTTAAAAGATCGAATGCACTTTCCTCTATAGAAAATGCTTTTTCTCATTTCCTAGGTGTTTTTCATAACCGAGATAATTGAAATGCTAATAAATTTTGTTATTTAGCTCCAAATTTAGTAACATTGATTTCTATATTCACCTAAAATTATGTAGATTCATAATATATAAAAATATTTAATTGGAATTATTTGAATTGAAATTTAGACAAACCCTAACATGGCCACTATTAGAAGTTTTTAAACCATAATATGTAAATTAATGAAATAATTTATACAGGCTTCTAAGATCACTAGAAACCCATAACTACAAAAATATTTAAATTTGAACTTATTTTGTGTCAAATTTAAAAATAGATTGTTTTCTAATATATAGAGAATTAAAGAAGCAATAATTAGTGAAAATAAATTCAAAGTAAAGTAAAACCAGTTCCTAAGCCTTTCTATTACCATAATATCCCTGTTTATACAAAAACATTTCATATGTAAGTTAGTTTGAACCAAATTTATAGAAGACTTTACGTCCTATGCTCATGTGAATAGTATTTACAGCTGAAATACACAAATAAATGATTATACATGTGGAACCAACTTCAAACATTCTATAGGTCCAGATCATCTAATCCTATAAAAATCTTTAATATTTAACTTACTTTAAACCAAGTTCCTAATTAGCTATGCTTTCTATGTACAAAAAGTTAAAACATAAATAACTGTTACAAATAGAAGTTAATAAATGCAAAATGAGTTTCAAGGCACTTCTATTGTTAAGACCTTATAATGCTATAAAAATGGGGGCATATATTTGTAAGTTGCATTCGCAAATCTAACAAGAAATTTAACCTTTTAAAACATACACTTTAAAAATACATAAGATTAGGAAATAAATACAATATCACAAATAAACACTAATACCAATAGGACCAGCTTAAGAATGCTCCTTAAGGAAAGACAGTCCTATTTAGTATAAATAATTATATTTAAAACATGCTTTGCATCTGAATCCTATTAAAAGTATAACCCCCGTAATATAAACCCTAAACTCTGTAATACAAGTAAATAAAATTAAAAAATAAGAAACCAGTATTTAACATGTTTTTATCACCAGAACCTTCTATTTTGATTTATTCTTGAATTATGTTCCATTTTATTTCTTTTTTCCTCTTATTATTATTGCTTCTTATTGCTATTATATGAAACGATAATCACGTTTAGATAGTGACGTACACGAGGCTGCTACTATCTACTTCGACTCTGAGTCAATTCCTTAACCAACAAAGCAAGGCAAGCACCCCTTTAATCATACTGATCCAAGTGTTTTAATTTTGTTTTGTTTTATCAAATCCATGTATGCATGCGCATATTTTCACTGAATTGACTATTGTGGTGCTGGTACCTATAACCCTACCTCATGGAAATTCCTTGGTAAATATTGAACTATGAACCTTGATAACCCTAGAATAAAGTTAGACAATACATAATGTCAATATGGGTATATGTGATAACATATTAATCATGCTTAGCCATACTTTAGTAATGAAAATTGAAATAATCATATTAAACTATTCCTTGAGAATTTAAAAAGGTTGTATAGGACATTAAACAATGCTATCATTTTGGTAAAAATGGAAATAAAACTATGGCCCCCGAAGATATACACTTTGCCACAGGATACAAGAATATCGTTGATGCGATCCTCTAGGCTTTATACCTTGTCAGTTGCCTAAGGGTTGGATGAGCACAGTACAAGACTTTTGTTTCTTTCCGCTGCAGTATACTTTGCTTTGTAAGACCATATTGTATTAATTACCATTATCATATGTAATTTTGAGTATAGATGTGTTATCAATTGTGGTAAAAGTATGTACTAGCCATTGATCATGAGAATAGTACTGTATGCACATAGATCATTCTTTTTGGTATTTTATATCAAAAAATACCAGAAAGGAGAGTCATTACATGCGATCAGACTAGGTGAATAATCACAAAACAAAAATTTCCCCTAAAAGGACCAAAAAAAGCCTCACTACTATGCTACAGTACACACGTAGTGCCGTTAAACAGTAAAAACAGGCATATGAACAGTAAAATAAGCGCGACTTCAAAAATGAAAATCATTGTATCTTCTGATCATCTGATTAAAAACCCGCGAAACTTTGTATGCACCTTCCTATGGGTGTCAGGAATCTATTCCAACCTTCAATCGCAAGGATTGACATCAAAATTATGACCTTTTTAGAAATTACTGAAGGTTGCACCAAAACTATGTCAAATACAAAAACTTTGCCCTGAGCTTGCTCATCGGGATTTGATGATCAAGATGGACCTAGATGGTTTCCCACATGTCACAACAAGCAAGAACCCCAAAGAGATTACCATCAAACGTGCAAGATCACGATCTACCTCAAATCCTTCCTTCTCAAGCAAAAACCCAGTTTCTTGAGAAATCTCTAGATGATTGTGATAGAGCTTACCTAGATGATTGGGTGATGTTCTCCAGATGATACATCCATCAATCACTGATCCTCGGCAATACAACATCAAGAGAAAAATAAACCAAAAAGAAAGATCAAGAATCAAGGAGGAAGGTCAAGAACAAAAGCCAAATCTTTAGCATGAAATTGATCTTTATTTCAGAGCATGAGGATGGATTACAAAGCCTCTCACCTGAGGGCAAAGCTTCCAAGGAGCACACCCACACCCACAAAAGAACAACCAAAATCTTGTGAAAACCCTAATCTACAGTCTAGAGACTTGAAGGCTTGGAGCCTCACCTCCCACTACATATCCTTATATAGTGGAGGCAACCCTAACCCTAGACCGGGACACATAAGTGGATACCTCCATTCTTTATATGGGCTAACCCGAAACCCAGCACTCTTAACGAGTTTCCCACTAACACAAGCATACTTCTCAAAGCAGCCATTACATTGACGCCAAATCCACTCCGCGAGCCCGAATTTGCATCAAAACCACTTTGGCGTGACCTAAACCACTTAGGGCACCACCACAGTTTTTCATACCATCTTAACCGTTGGGATTGGATAAATTAGCAATTTTCCCTAATTATCGGTCTTCCTTCTATTTGAAGCATCGCCCATGCTTCGTTGCCTTCCATGTGGCCTCAATGACTTGTCACCAAGCCTCTTACGTGTCGGGACTCCCCGAACCGTCCTCACTTGCAAACAAGCCCAAGTCACTTGGCATGACATGTGTCCTTAACCGCTTCACCATGGCGGCTTCGGCTTCCATGACCGTTCTGGACCTCAACTCCGCCCTGAGCCTAGTCCCGGTCCATGCCGTTGCCCGTCATGTCCATCACTAATGCATCACCCTCTGGTTCCTTGTCTTCTCGACTTGCAGTCACTTCCTGGCCTTAGTTATTTTCTGGCGTCCTATGACTGTTCTGGACCTTAGCTCTCCTAGCCTAATCCAGGTCTCACCTTCGCCTCACCATGACCTAGCCCCTAAGTCCTTCAATCAACACAGATAAGAAACACATCACATAACACTAGTCACAAAGATATGCATTAATCTAGACATAATGCAAACATTAAGGTCAAATTCGTAGTAAAATCGGCACTACTGCCTCTTGGGGCCGGTAGTACCTCAGGACCTGTACTACCGCTCCTAGTTGGCCGATAGTACCGCTCACCCTGGAAACCCCAAGAGTACCCTCTCTAGAAAATAACTACCACGCCTTTGAGCCGGTAGTGCTTCTCCCTCAGCACTACCGTTCCTAGCACGCCAGTAGTGCCAATATGCTAAAACCCAGATGAACACCTCTTTGTTTCAGACTACTGCGTGCATGGTAATAGCTTCGATGGCCGGCACTACCGCCATACCAGGCTGGTAGTGCCGTTTGGCCAGCACTATCGCTCCTACAAGGCCGATAGTGCCGCCCAACACAGACAGCACCTCAAATTGCTTCAAATTCAAAATATAATTCAACTCAAACTTAAACTTGAGCATCGTATGCTTAAGCCAAGTCAATAACTCATCACTAACAAGGATAGATCTCCACATGATTTTTCAACAACCTCAAAGAGTACAAGGGATTGTCGCTCTCTCACAACCCTCTCAAACTTTTAGGACCCTCAGATTCTTGCCCTATACAAGAATCTAGTGTTAAAGAATAACTTAGCCTCTAATTCTCTTATACGCCACTTACTTTGGATGAGTTAGTTTGTGGCTTGGATTTTTCATGACTATCCTAATGGGTTTATATAGTCTCTTTCACTACTACAGAATGATACATCACTATCGCTTCATCTGGGTCGGTTCTTAAGTTTTCAGGAAAAAACGATTGTGATACATGACTTAGGAGGGGTGTTAATAATAATCACTATCGGTTCTCAGGTTAGAAGCGATTGTGATGTAGCACTGAGCACATCACAATCGGTTCTAACATTAGAAGCGATTGAGATGTGTCATGCATATCACTATCGGTTCTTATCAAAAAAGCGATAGTGATGTGCATGTCCACATCACTATCGGTTCTTACATTAGAACCGATTGAGATGTGTCATGCATATCACTATCGGTTCTTACCAAAAAAGCAATAGTGATGTGCATGTCCATATCACTATCGGTTCTTATGTAAGAACTGATAGTGATGTTCATGTACATCATTATCGCTTCCTTATAAAAACCGATAGTGATGTGTATGTCCATATCACTATCGCTTCTTATGTAAGAACCGATAGTGATGTGTGTGCTCATCACTATCGTTTTTTACATAAGAACCGATAGTGATGTGTCTCGCTAGGTTATTTATACCATCGGGCTGAACTCTCCTCTGTTGTTATTCCAGATGCTAAGGAAACCATCGTCACCTGAAAAAATAACACATATTCTGGTTGGAAGCAATACTAGGGTAAGAAAATTTGAAATCCTCAAGGTTGGGTGTTAAGAGGATAAATTTGAAGCCCTAGCTTGAGAAATATTTGAATTTTCTACTCTTTCATGCTTTTGCAAGGCTAGAAATTGTGCATGTGCCAAGTCAGTAATTACAACAAGAAAACTACTGTCTTTTCCTACCAACAAGCAAGACACCATGTTAAATGACAACTAATAGACCACAAGTTCTTCACAGCCCAGTACTCAATTTATCACTGGGAGTTCTTACTCTTCTTCTCAATTCATAGTTAATTTTGGTGCCTCTGATATAATTGTATCGGTTTACATGGAAAACCGATAGTGATGAATCATATTAGTGTCAATTTTTAAAAGAAATCGATAGTGATAACGTTTTAATCTATGTTGGTTTGTATTAGTAACTGATAGTGATACTATGCCTATCTGTGTCAGTTTTTAATATAAATCGATAGTGATACTATGCCTATCTGTGTCGGTTCTTAATATAAACCGATAGTAATACTACGTTCATCTGTGTCGGTTCTTAATATAAACTGATAGTGATACTACGTTCATCTATGTCGGTTCTTAATATAAACCGATAGTGATACTACGTTCATCTGTGTCGGTTCTTAATAGAAACCGATAGTACTACGGTGTTTATCTGTGTCGGTTTTTAATATAAATCGATAGTAATGTGGTTTTCATCTGTGTCGGTTTTTAATATAAACCGATAGTAATAGAGTTTTCATCTGTGTCGGTTTTTAATATAAACCGACTGCATTGATCTTTATTTGTGTCAGTTCTAGTGTTGAACCGACAGCATTGCCATTCGTATCTCAGTCGATTTTGTTCTTGAACCGACTGCATTGCCTCGCTCAGACAAATTTAATGTGCTGCTTGTCGATCGGTGTCTACCTCGCTCACACTTCACTGCTTCCCCGCCCGAACCCTCTCCAACCCTAGCTCTTCCCGGCGCCTCCTCCCCACGGCGTCCTCGGCCTCCGTAACCAGTTCCCCCCACCGGTCTCCCGCCCCTCCGCTCCGCCTCAGTCGCAATTTCGCGGTGCCCTCCACGCGGACGCCGGGGTGTTGCTCGTGTTGGTGAGGAGGCTCCTCTCAAACGCGTGCTCCGTCCACGTTGCTCCTCGTATCTTCCTCCTTTCTATCGCTTTCCTTGATTCTCGATTCGTTTTCCTCTCCATCGTTGCATGGGGGCCCACGCTGGAGCAGAACAAGGGGCGGAGGAACAAGAGGAAGACAACGACGGGGTGCTGCTCGCGTTGGTGAGGAGGCTCCCCTCAATCGCGTGTTCTGTAAGTGGAGTCTGTCTCTGATTTATGCAGATTATAGTCACCTTATACTAACAGAGGAATTAATTGGCTTGTACAGGTTTTTTGTTACCGTAAAGTATCTGTTGTAGAGCATATCAAGGTGTCATTACGAAGAAGAATTATAGGGAAGCTATTTCCTTGTTAGATGAGTTTGAGTCTGATGGTGAAATCGCAAAAGATGTGATTTCGTTTGTTGCTGCACAATTTGGATTATTTTTGTTTTTTGACTTGCGTAGGACATAGTTTGTTGTTTTTCTTATGCTTTCATCACATATGAGTGCAAAATATGTGAGCTCCATACCACAATTTTTTTATGGGTGGTGCAGGAGGAACTAGAATCACTTTTGGATGACTCTAGACATTTGCGGACACTTGCATTCTTATATGGCAGTAAAAGAATGTGCTCCAAAGCTCTTGCTATCTGGTGCATCTTAGCCAGGAATTACAGCACGGATTTGTGTAAGGATCATGCTGATTTATCTGAAACTGACTCTTTTGTAACATTGGTTGATAAAAAGTCTGGTGAGGAAATTGCTGCTATTGAAGCCTCTAAGATACTTCAAGCATCATCTGGTCAGGATCTTGTTCTGGAACATCTTGGATTGATATTTGCTTCAGGCTAAGAACCTGTGATCTTATAATGAGGTGTTACTATTTGTTATTCGTTTATACAAGTTGTTGGGATCATGGGAAGTTAAAAGCTTCTTGTTATAAAATCAATCCACCATTTCTTTGCTACAGATAACTTCAGTTTGCCACTATATTTCTGATGATAGTATGTGGATTTTCTACTACAAGAATTATCACAGTGGGCATAATTGACTAGGAAGCAAGCAAAGTTAGTTCCTCTATAGCATTTAGCAATCTAGCTGCACAGTCTTGTGATTTGTGAAAGCTCTCGTGTCCTTGTTCTATTATGTTATAAATCAAAATCGGGTTGTGCATTAAATCATTTTCTCATATCTGAGTTGACAGATGAATTTAAGCCAGCATCCATTGATAAGACTCAAGTTGGGTCTTGTTTTTTGACGGTGAGACTTTTCGCTTGGAGCAGTTACATCGGGCTATCAAGAGATTAAGGCATGTCAGAGTTCCAGGAGAGTCTTCAGCAGCCACGCTGGCAGCTATAGCTACCAGATTGGGTGAACCTCATTCTCCTCCATTAGTGAAAGTTGGCAAGTCGTAGACCATGAGCAAACCTGTTGTACACTCAGTTCCTATAAATTCATGGGAGGCACGTGCGGAGCGCCTCAAGGACACGCTTAGGGAGCAGCTACTCAAGGACACGCTCAGGGAGCAGCTAAGGGAGGGGATCAAGGAGGAGATGAGGGCTCGAAGCTGGAGTATGTGCGCTTCAAGGTACAAGTGCCTACCATATATAAGATTAATATTTTCTGACATCTATTATTCATCTCTTAATTTCTTTTTCTTTCTTCACAGTGTCATCAACAGGGCAGCGACGACCACTATGGTTTGTACGTCATGCAGCACATGATGATCGTGGTCGGTGGCTCAGACCTTTTCCCTAAGGTATATGTACATGCATAATAATACAATTAGCCTTTCACATAGAAATTTCAAAACTTAAATTAGAGCATGTGTACTGACTGTGAAGCATGTTTGAGTTCTATTTTGTGAACGAATGTGATATGTGTTGTAATAAAATGTTTGTGTTATGTGAATGTGATATGTGCATAATGTGTGCTATTGATGTGTGAATGTGATATGTGCATACTGTGTGAAATATGTGCTGATTGGAGGGTGAATTGAAAAGCAGCATACCCCCTCATCTCTATTGGTTCTGAGAAGAAAACGATAGAGATAAGGGGTCATCTCTATCGGTTCTTTGTAAGAAGTGATAGAAATGACCACCTCATCTCTATCGGTTATTTAGAAGAAGCGATAGAGATGAGACAATCATCTCTATCGATTCTTATAAGGAACCGATAGAGATGAGCGTGTCATCTCTATCGGTTCTTTAGAAGAACCGATAGAGATGACACGCTCATCTCTATCGGTTCCTTATAAGAACCGATAGAGATGATAGGGTCATCTCTATCGTTTCTTGTAAAGAACCGATAGAGATGACACACTCATCTCTATCGGGTAAGAACCGACTGTAATAGCGTCACCTTATCTCTGTCTCATGACTTTGTGTCACCACCAAAACCGACTGTGATGATAAAAAAGAACCGATTGTGATGTATATTCTTGTAGTAGTGTTTGATCTTCCAAATGACAGTACAAATCATAATCCAAAAGGAAGTTGGAATCATAATTTTATTAAAAATTATCAAGGATTTATTGTACCATATATCTTTTCAAATCTAAAAGACTAGATATGAGTCATTATACTCAACAGTAACAATATGAGTTTTAATATTAAATTTAGATAACTTGTCGTGAGTTGAGAGTTATGCCACGTTATGAATTCTACCCCTGCGCGTTCGGAGAATTTTCTTGAGTTGAACCTACACGGTCCCCCTAGTTCGCGCTCCTGCGCTCCTGATCAACAAGATAACAGTGTGTATTGGTTCTGGTTAGTAATCGGATGACTGTTCAATGCCGTGCTGTCTCTTTCATCATGTCACGGACTAAAATTATCATCAACATGCGTGATACTATATGTCGTGAAGATCAGGCAAGCTCTACGTACACTCCATTTACTCGGTGCGTCCACAACAAGATGGTACTGATCAAATGTTTCCATTTAAAATTATCCTTATAGTTGGCTAAGTAATGTGTGAAAACATGGCTAATAGCATATTGACCGGAATTCTCTTAATTAACTAACAACTGAGCAACAAAGAAGCAAACAACAACCCTCAGCCAAACATGTACTCATACATGGCAACAATTGACCCACATCACCCAGGCAAATCGCAACAAGTTGTGATTGTCCCCTTGACTTCTTCTGTCAGTGGACCAGGACACACTACCATGCACTGCCTACACTCTTTGTAGACCTATATTGATCCCTATTTACCTAGACACATGCAGTAGAGCATTCAAGTTCAAACGTTGATTTTTCCATGAAGAACATGCTTCGACGAAGCCCCGCATAGTCGCTTAGAAGAGCAGCCAGCCATGCTGAATTGAAGCCAGTTTCCCAGGTCAAAGGCTTTATCGCCTCATTGGCCCTTGCTGCATGCCGGTCATTCATATTCTTGTCTTCGGAGTGTAGGGGAGATATCAGGTGAAAATTATGCCTTCTGTGAAAATAGTGCAAATTCTATTAAAATCAATGCGAAAATTTTCAAAAAATATCAGCTCGAGGAAAGTATGTGGTCTATATCTATGCAAAATTTCAGGAATAAACTCATTCCCGTTTGTGAGAAATGAAAACGACAAATAGGACATGTAAAAGGGCACAACAGTGGTGAATCGTAATTGACACTATTACACGTTGTATTTGTCTTTTTTTTATCTCACAAACCTGATTGATTTTTCTTTTCAAATTTTGCATAGATATATATATACCATGTACTTACCTGTAGCTACAATTTTTGAATATTTTTTGAAAAGTTGTATAAGCACTTTTAGAGAAATTTACACTATTATTACAAAAGTCATTATTATATCTTTCCCAAGAGTGTAGCCCTGGCCAATACTAGCAATAATTAAAGATCAGGCAACCAGTTCTAATGGGTCAAAGTGGCTTTTGGTTCGACGAAACCAAGCATCATTCCTGGTTGTGCAGAATTCCAGATTGCCCGGCATACGGCTGACAAACTGAAAATCGCAAACGACTTGTGACCAGAAAGAGTGTGCAAGGTCCATGGCAAGGTTGGCTTGATGTGTGTTAACACTAACAGCACTCCAAACAAATTTAGCAACTGGGCAATGGTACAACACATGAATGAGGGCTACCCTGTCCTAAGAGAATTCACATTTCCTCCCTGCGACCCCCTTTCCGTGCAAACTGAAGCTTTGATCTTAGAAGGTGTCATGGCAGGGCTCAGCCCTTTATGGGGCAGCAATAGCTGTTTCCTTATAGTGATTATCTATGTATGTACTAACATAAAAGGCAAATTAATTTGGCTACATGACAACAATGACATAGTAAAATCTGTGGATTTGCCACAACACACTGTGTCCATTAAAATAATATTATCTTAGCAACCAGGATAAATAAGGTGTGGAAATATTTAATTGCCCTTGGCACAAAATCGTTAAGAAAATAAAAAACTTATCTTCCTCCTCCTGTCTTCTCCGTGTGATATCCCAAAATTTTAATGTTTTGGATAAAATTAATTTACAATTTCATTTATGATTTTTTGAGTATTTTCTAAATTATTAAGGATTTTAAAAAGCCTTTTCCATTTTTCTTGATTTAAAAATATTATTGTGATTAATTAGAGGTTTAATCATGAGCTAAAAATAATTTATACTAATATAAAATGATTTATCTCAAACATACGTTTTTTACAATAATTTTTTAGTTAATTTGATAATTCATCATGATTTACAACGAAAGGGGCAATTTGGGTATATTTGAGATATTTTCTCCCTCCGATAGAGAAAAATATGGTTTCAATCGGTCAAGAGTGTGATGGAAAATGACCCCCAGGTACCCAAAACACGATTTGAGTGTCCTGACACTACTACAAAAGAGGTTATATTAGACACGTCATCACTGACTGTTTTTCAAAAAATCGTCTAGGAAGATACTTGCGCACATCGCAGACGGTTTGTGGTCAAAACTGTCTGTGATGTTGACACATCACAAAGGGTTTTATAAACAAACCGTCTGAGATGATACAGACAATATCACAGACAGTTTGTGGATAAAACCGTCTGTGATGCTTTTATCCACAAACCGTCTCTGATGATGAACTCTATAATTTAAATGAACGAACGGTTAAAGAAATAAAATGCATTAATTTCACACACACACACACACACACATATATATATATATATATATATATATATATATATATATATATGAACTAACTAGCTTGCATGCATGCATGGATCACAAATGTACAAAAATTTGGATTCCTAGCTAGCTACTAGCTACACCCTAGTCGGTCTCCTCGTCATCGCTGGAGTTGTCGGTGTCGGAGTCATCGTCGGTGCGGCCGTCGGGGTCCTCGCTGGAACCCGCTCTGTCTGGGTCGAAATCCGACTCCCAGCCATCACGATAGCCCTCCCACGAGTCGTAGCTATCGTCGTTGGAGGAGGAGATCAGTATTGGTGACGTCGGACGCTTCTTTCCGACGCTTGAGGCGGACGGAGCGGTGCCTAAGGTGGCCGGCGGAGGGGACCGTCGACGATAAGCCGCGGCCAATGGATTCATGGATATGGCGCCGCAGCGCCGCAGCCATTGCCGTAGGGGCGGCAGAGGGGAAGTCGACGGTGGCGGCGGAGGTGGTGAGGTGTGCGGAGCTGATAGAGGAGGCCGGGGTGGAGTTGTTTGATGAGCTACTCATGGCGATGATCTCTGAGGAATGCGATCGATCGAGTACATTGGACTCTAGCGCGCGGTACCATATATGTAGCGCTCGATCGAAAACGAAGTGACGGGAAGAAGAGGCTTTAGGGAAGATGAGGCGCATTGGGACGAAACGAAGTTACGACGGGAAGTCTCTTCTTCGGAAGATGGAAGGATTTGGGGAAGACAAGGTATCGCGGCGCCCCTGTCTTGGGAAGAAGCACATCGCAGGCGGTTTGTGGATAAGACTATCTGTGATGACTCATCTCAGACGGTTTTATCTACAAGCCGTCTATTAAGACATCAGAGACGGTTTGTGGATAAAACCGTCTATGATGAGCGAAATAACACAGACGATTTTATCTACAAACCGTCTGTGATGATCTATCTTCATTAACACGAACAGATAGCCTCGACCTCAATCTTTTGTATATTTAGGGTTTCGTAGATATTTTTGTGGTGGCCGCAATTGAGAGGCGATCAGGTGAAAGAAACCCTAGATTTGGAGGTGTAATTGTAGATCCTTGCTCTCTATGTCATATAAGGTTAGTAATTGCTTCAAAATAGCTTTATGTTTTAGATCTACGTACCTTGGTAAAAGATGGAAAAGATGGAAATGACTGTAACAGCCTCAAAATAAAAAGAGAAGAGAATAAAAAAAAAGATATATATATATAAATTTCAATTTGAATTATGACCTTAATTTAAAACTTTCTGTCCATTTTAAAGAAAGCTTTTAATTGGTTAAAATGGTAAAGTTTCAACTTTAAAGATTTAAAACCAAACATGCACATACATATTCAATTATCAGCAAGATATACCAATAATTGCACAAATTTCTTTTACAACCTCAACAAAATATGATCACACATTCAATATTCTCAATCACTCAAAAGTTTCAGCAGAGATAAATGTACACATATGTGTATACTCACTCCTATGCGCTAACGCAATTCAATTACATATCCTCTCCATTTAAACATCTAGTTTAGCATACAGTCGAAAGCAATCAAATCTAATCAATCACATCCATAATTAACAAAAGATGGAAACCAAATCGCAAATTTTTATACAACAGTCATGCATATGCATATAGCCTCAAACCTACAAGTACAGTCCAAATCTCATGCAACTATTACACGAGTTCTTAATCATTCACTAAAAAGAGTACACTGCACCAATCCAAAACCCCTCTCAAAAAAATCCCTGGTTCTCATTCCTTGGCCTTCAAGCTGCTGCCAGCACAGGTGGCCACCCTTTTTGCCTTCTTTGAACATGTAAGAGGAGAAGGAGACTAGGTGACTAGCTACATGCTTGCCACCTGCTGTTAGCCCACAGGATCACTACTTAGCCCTTGGTTTGGATTTCAAACCACTGGCAGCACCACTTCAATGTCGGTCACCTGTGGTATAAAAAGAAAACTTCATTTCACCCCAAAGTTCTTACCACCTCAGAGTCAACCACCCTGACACCTTTGCTATTGGCTTTATCTTCGCTATTCCCTGGTTGCTATCGATTTAAGCAAGGAGCAAGGCAACGATTAGCTGCCCCTTATATCCCTCCTGCCAATCTCCCTCTACATCTTCCCTGCAGAAAAAGTACTAATCATTAGTAGTTGCATTTCTTTTCCCCTCTAACTAATGAAAATCAATACTACCCATTCAGATTAACCAAAGCATAAATCAACATTCTGGTGCTCTATTTCTTGTAAACAAAGAATCTGATAATCAAAGAGCACGTGAGCAAGCAATACAAGAACATGCAAAATATTTAGTTTCACAATCAGGGCAGATCTATACCAAGCCAAGACTCTAGCATCAAGCTTCACAATCATATTATGCTAGGTTATCATGTAAGTATACACAGGCAAAATAAGTAATCACCACCAACAAGCAAAGGTCTGTAGCACGTTGACCTTAAGACATTTTCCCCTATCGCAAGCACCATTAGTCAAGTACCTTTCTCAAAATCTGAATGCAAATTATACTAACTCTCAATTTCAACCTTTTGCTCCCCTCTAAAATTAAACATACCCGAAATAATTTAGAAACCGTGTTTCTGATTGTCACATGACCACTAGAGAAATGAAGACATGAGCATAGACATGGACCATCGGTTCAACATTTTATCCTGATTGCATAATGTAAACAACCCTTTAGCACTAATCTTCTCTCTAGCAAAAGATTCATGTGTATGTATAAATACATATCTTGCTCGAGAACTCAACAGGGTTCAATTCACAGAATTAATACAAAGCTAGTATCTCTGAACCCGAATATTGATCAATAGGCATGAATATCTGTGAAGCACATAAGGGACATTGTAGTTTATACATACATACATACATACATACATACATACATACATACATACATACATACATACATACATACATACATACATACATACATACATACATACATACATACATACATACATACATACATACATACATACATACATACATACATACATACATACATACATACATAAACACAGAAGCACAGAGATTAATTTCTGAATCATACAAAGTTAATCAGAAGTCCTGTATACAATCTTTGAGCACAAAGGTTAAATCATAACTGACAGGCATTACTAAAACACCATAAAAAAGATCTAAGAGTAGGAGTACAAGGAATATGAAATTAAGGCCTTCAAACCATACCCAAATTGGGCATAAACTGCAGCACATACTAACTACCATGCTTCATATCAAATAGATAAACTCAAGGCTAAGCATTTCTGTATACAACGATCAAAGATTCATTCATGCCCTACTCTACCTAGATCCATAAAAGTTCAGCATACATGTATAGTGAGAAACATCACAATTAGGCATTTATGCTATCAATTAGAAAGGGGGATTAAAGGGGTTCGGTACTTAGCTTTTAGAGGAGTCTGGAAGGAGAGGGGGCTCTCAGATCTGGTGAGTGGTGGCGGTGCTCGGGCACAGGGTGGCCGCAAGGTCGGCGGCGACGATGGCACAAGCCCGGCTGCGACCAAGTGAAACCTAAAAAAAATGAATGATGATGAGGTAGAGATGGAGAGGTAGAAGAAAAATGAAAAGTAATGGGGAGAAATCTCTTAACTTGGTCACCGGTTCGAGAGCATCGGATCCGGTGGGGAAGCGCGAGATCTAGAACGGGAGAGTGGGTTGGAGACAGGAGGCGGCGCTCGATGCGCAGGTGGCGGCGCACGGCGTGCAGGAGGAGGAGCGCAGGACGGTGGCACCCGGAGGAGGGCCAGAGGCCAGCGAAGGCGGCGGTGACGGAGAAATGAGGGAGAAGCCTAGGCGTGAGACGCGAGAGGGAGAGAGAGGTGCTGGCGTCCGGTTGGGGAAGAGTGAGGGTTAGGGTTAGGTTAAGAGGGTTTCGGCTGGGCTGGTTGGGCCGAAGGAATTGGGCCGTCCTGCCGAATAAATAAATATATCTATATATAATAAAACTAAATAATAATATATATATAATATAATAATAAATAAGTTAATGAGTGTTTAAATAAAAATAAGTATGGAGATAACATATGTCTATCAACCTGAATCGGGATTCAAAATTTTAAATACAAACACATTTAGTAAGTAACACTAAGTACATGATTTGCTAAAAGATGACTTATGTTTAATCCAATTAATCTTAGCATCTTGTATTCGGAATTTTAAAAATAAGAGTACATAACCATAATCTGTTGAATTCATAAATATATATATGTATATAACTTTAGCCTCTTGAATTCGTAACAAAACACATGCAATCAAGAAACCTTAACTATAAAACAGCCTGTTTTATGTAGTAGGTTTCTATTTGATTTTTTTTCATCTGATTTCTTTTTGCCCTTATTAAAAGTTGTTATTCGCTATATTTTGTTAAACTACGCGTAGATTCCGACGTTCTAGAGTCTGCGACGATCGACTCTGACTTCGCGACTGAAATCAACGAGCAAGGCAAACACCCCCTTTTGACCATGTTGATCCCAGTTTTGCAAATGTTTTATTGCATGCGTATGTTCATTAAAGTTTGCTATATTGTGGGAAATGGTAATTATACCTGTAGACTTATGGAACTTCCTTGATAAGTATGGACATGTGAACCTTGATAACCCTAGAATTAAGGTTAGACAATATATAATTTGGGTATAAGCGATGGATAATAATCATGCTTAGCCATGCTTTAGATCTGGGTTGAACAAATTGGATAAACTGATCAGATCAAACTTTGCTATTTTGAGACATGATGATGGTTACTGGTATTTTGGTATAAAAACTCAAAACAAAACTATAGTTTTCACGCGGGCGATTACTGGCAATAGCCGGAGGTGCATGGACTTGCACGTAGTGTAAGGGGAGATTATCGCCCGTGTCGGATTAAGGACCGAACTATGGGTTGTTTTCAAGCCAAGAAATACGTACAACCACAAGTGCTGGTATGGGACAGCCTTAACCTATTAAGTTACTTCGAACTAGCTTTGCATATTGGTAGGCTGAAGTAGTACGAGCTTTCAGTGACTGATTGCTCGGAGGGTCGCCCACACCGAGGTGTTGGGAGCAACGTTTGCTGATACAACGGTGTACGCCATACTATGGATATGCTTAATCATCTATTGTACAGTGACTGTACAAACATTTACACCATAGTATGGGTTTAACGTCACTGGCTGGTGCAAAGCTAGGGCTAGGTAATATAACGGTTATGTAATGATTTCCCTACCGACACACCAAAGGAAGTGTGTTACTGGCTTGGCAAAAGGGGGATGATCATTTCTTGTGGGTAAAGCTGTACACCTCTGCAGAGGGTTAATCTTTTCGAAAAGCCGCGCTCGCGGATATGGGCACTTGGTAAAGTCATCTCATGGTTAGATGTTTCATTATTTTTAAAATGGCTTGGTTTCATCTGTTTGCCTCGTATTGGCAAAGAATAGTATTGACAGGAATTGGGTGTCTCGATGCTCACGTCGTAGAGGACTGTGAGTTATTACTTATGCTTTATTTACTTGTTACTTTCATATCAGTCAAATTTGTTTTGATAAATTTCGTTTTGCAAATTACAACTTGATTTGCAAATAAAATTTTGCTTTACGCGAATTAACCGTAGAAGCCTCTCCTTTGAAATGGCCTGCATATATTATAGGTTTGGAAAAAGTCTTGTTGAGTACGAAAGTACTCACCCTTGCTTATTTACTATTTTTAGGTGAAGAAACAAATTACCCCGACGATACATACTTTGATGCAGGATTCGGGGATATTAATGATGAGTTTTTCTAGGATTTACCTTGTCAGTTGCCTGTGGGGATTATGGGTTAAAGGCACACTGCAAGATACATGTCTCCAATGCAAGAGTTTATCTCGGTTTGTAAGATTAATATGTAAGAACTACTTCCGCTGTTGCAATAATAATATATGTGTGGTTGTAATATCAATTTGTGAATGTACGTACTAGCCACTGATCATGGGACTATTACTGTATGCACATGGTACCCATTATTGATATTTATTATCTAAAATGGGGGCCCCACAATGACGCTGGTTTTACATCTAGGTGTAGATCCATTTGTTGAAATTTGCAATATATGTAAGATCTACCTTGGTAAAGAGGGAAATGAAGCTGGTTAATTACTGGATCTAGCTTGGTTGTAGAGCTTATATATCCATTCGTTATTTTTGGATGTTAGGAGCTATATAAGTTAATCGGCAAGTTGAAATGTAGCCTATATGTAGCATATGTGCGCATGTGCACTCCTAGCGTACTTAGTTCATCCTTTAACACCTATTGTTGCATATGTAGCGTAGATGGACCGAAGCTGGATGTACACTGAGAACCGTGCGAGCGCCAAGTACATTAATGGTGTCTGTGCTTTTAGAAGAGCTGTAGAGGAAGATATATTAAACAAGGGGTGGAATTTATGCCTTGTCCATGCATTGACTGCAAGAATGTTAGGATGTTTCCAAACTCAGCGCAGATCAAAGCACACTTGATTCTACGAGGTTTCAAAAGGGGGTATACCTATTGGACCAGTCACGGTGAAGAGCAGATTACGCAGGGACCAAGTAGTACTACCATCGTCGATGAAGACAATAATACTCTGGATATCGTCAATGACGTCAACGATACTCCAGATGATATTGATTGTGCTTTCGATGAGGATAGGTTCCACGATGACAATCTAGATCAAATGGTACGGGATGCCGAAGGGAGCCATGATGAGGGGAGTACGTAAAATTCCGAGGCTTGATGGACGACTCGGAGAAACCTTTGTTCCTGGGTTGCAAGTCCAAATACACAAGGTTGTCATCTGTGCTGGAACTGCTGAAATTAAAGGCAAGCAACGGTTGGTCCGACAAGAGTTTCATGGCGCTGTTAGGTCTGTTAGCAGATATGCTTCCGGAGGGAAATGAGTTGCCGACAACCACCTACAAAGCCAAAAAGGTTCTCTGTCCCTTGGGAATGAAAGTAGAAAGAATACATTCCTGTCCGAACAACTGTATCCTCTACCGCAAAGAGTACGCAAACTTGCATGTATATCCGGTGTGCAACGCATCCCGATACAAGCGTAAAGATAGATCGGATGATGATGACGAGTGCATGGAGTTGAACAAAGGACCTCCTACTAAGGTGGCATAGTATCTTCCTATAATTCCCCATTTGAAGCGTTTGTTCGCGAACTCAAAAGAGGCAAAATTGCATTGGTGGCAGTCGGATGAGCGTAAGAATGATGGAATGATTAGGCACCCTGCTGATTCCACATAGTGGAGAAACATCGATAGGAGATTTGAAGAATTTGCAGCGGATCCGAGGAACATCAGGTTCGGATTGAGCACGGATGGAATGAATCCTTTCGACAACATGAGTAGCCGTCATAGCACTTGGCCAGTGAATCTTTCTGTGCACAACCTTCCTCCTTGGTTGTGTATGAAGCAAAAGTACATATTGATGTCTATACTCATCCAAGGCCCGAAGCAACCTGGAAATGATATTGATGTGTATCTAGCACCATTGGTCGAAAATCTGAACACGTTGTGGGCTCCTGGGGTGCAGGTATGGGATGCTCACAAACGAGAGTACTTCACTTTGCGCTGCATGTCGTTCTGCACTATAAATGATTATCCTGCCCTTGCTAACCTATCGGGGCAGAGTACAAAAGGAGCCAAAGCATGTACTCACTGGTTGGATGATACCAAGAGTGTGTGGCTGAATCACTCGCGCAATACCGTGTACATACGTCCCATGTCTTCATTAGACTACAAATGATTGCAAGATTGGTGAATGCAACAAGCCAACAAGCCGGTGGCACAATGAACATCGAGTATCTCGGTATGCTTCAAGGAGGAGCATTTGTTACACCAGTTTTTACATGGCATCTTCGTGGTTGGCTTCTCCGACTTGTTCGATCTGTATAACCTCATAGCGCTCGACGTCTCACTCATAAGATGTTGGACACTGTAAGTGTGTGCAATCACCGTCTAAATATTTACCTCAATGATAAATATCATATATATATATATGTAATCCTTGATTTTCTACATGTAGATATATGATCTTGCAAGCAAAAGCAAGGAAAGAACCGATGGGTTTCACCAACCCACACATGGTGTCCAAGCAAACCATGGACGAAGATAAACGAGTCGTCCACGAGTACGTGAAAAAACTAATGTTGGCTCATTCCGATAAAAAATTCATACTTTTACCCCACAACCCGGAGTAAGTGCTTCGTCCAGATGCTATACTTGTTTGTTTGTCTATATATCGCATCTCGAAGTTAGGTTCAGTGACCATAACGACATACCTATGTAGGTATTACTGGGTTCTACTCGTAATTATACCAAGACAGAACCAGGTAATTTACCTTGATTCCAAAAATGCCGGCACCCACAACTTGAAGCCTATCATAGAATTACTCGACACATCATTCGGTGTCTACAAATATCGTGGAGGGCCACACAAGAAGAACCCAGCCACTCTAAAGCATACTTTTGACTTTCCGATATCTGATAGTACGCATTAATCCTTCACACTCCATAATAATACCTTCGGAACACTCCATAATAATATGGCACTCCTCGTTGGTTCACAGAAGACCAATGACATACAGGTCTATCGATCTTGCAACAATTGTCTCCACTTATGAATTTAAATTTATATACACGCAAGACTTTAGTCATCTCATCAACATGCTAGGCAATGTGCTGAATCTGCGTTGGAATAGGCTGACCTCCTGAGTATTCGAGGAAACCTCTGTACCTTCTTCATGCGTTAGGTGTTAGATCCAAAGGGCAGATGCCACTCAGGGCTGAACCAATAAGTTGTGATTTGTTACTTACCATGCATTCAGAATTAATTAATTTGTGAACCTTATGCTGTGAATTTATCATTTGTAGTTCTGAATCCAAATAGTTACTATATATGTAAGTTGATTTCTGAAATGGATGCGCTGTACATATGTTATAACATGCGATCAGAGTTGATTTATGAAATGGATGTGCTGTATGTGGTGTAACACGTGGTTGGAGTTCATTTTTTCAATGTATGTCGTAATAGATGCTGTGTACTGCCTTTTGTTTCAGAGGGCATGGCTAGCATTTCCTGAGGCTGGCCAATAAATTAAAATTTAGTAAAAAATACAAAATTAACATCACAGACGGTTCAAGGAAGAACCATCTGTAAATTCAACACAGTCAATTCCAAATTTGGAACCGTCTATCATGTAGTATCATCACAAACGGTTCTATTTTGGAACCATCAATGTAACTACATCACAGACGATTCCAATTTGGAACCGTTTGTGATTAGGTCACCATCTCAGACGGTTCCATGTTGGAACCGTTTGTGATAATGGGTTCTTCACAGACGGTTATTCTGTAGAACTGTTTGGGATAATAACCTCATCACAGATGGTTCCAATTAGGAACCGTCTATGATGAGGTCACCATCTCAGACGGTTCCAACATGGAACCATCTGTGATGATGGGATCTTCACAGACGGTTATTCCTTAGAATGTGTTGACTCTTTATCATCACTGACACTTCGATACAGACGGCTCACAAAACATCTGTGATATGGTTTGCGAACCGTCTGTGATGGCCTTTTCTGTAGTAGTACGAGGAAATACCAACATTTTACAGCATCCACAAGCTAAAACATGATTTTGCATGTTGTTCTAGAAAATTCCATCAAAGTGTGATGTCCAGGAGCTAATTTTGTCATCTTTTATTTGTAGAATGTTTGCCACCAAGTTTTTGTTCGGATCAGCAGTCCTAATTTGGCCCCCTTATTGTTAGAGCTTAGAAGGTAAGGAAAATGGTGGACACAATACATGGCCAAGTAACCAGCCGTTCCTTGGAATGCTACTGCCAGAAAACCAATCTTTCTTGGTGGGGGAATTTTTCTGACGAGTCCACACCTTGCAGAAGCAAAATTAGCCACACGTGTTAGGCTCGTAATGCCGCCAGAAGAAAAATCAGAAATTTTCCTAACGGTTTGTTTATTAAAAATTATGAAAAATAGTTATTGTGTTGTTTTAATGTAACCACCAGTAAAATTACAATATTTCTGATGGTTTCACCGTAAGGGCTAACAGGTGTCACTACTACAAAAGGACTCATATTAGACCCTCATCACTGACGGTTTTCAAAAACCTTCTATGATGAGGGTTCATCACTGATAGTTTTTTTTGCAAAAACAGTCGGTGAGATGTACCATGCTCGTCACAGACGGTTTTTGTATACCGTCTGTGATGAGGGACACATCACAAACAGTTTTATCTAAAAACCGTCTGTGATGAGCTTCTGTTGGAAATAAGTATAGAGAGCCTACCTCCTCTGTGTTTTTATGGTTTCTCGAGTTATTATTGAGGTGGTTGCGATTGAGAGGCGAGCGGGTAAGAAGAGACCCTGGATTTGGATATGTGATTGTAGATCTTTTTATTTTAGGTGATTTAAGTTTAATAATTGGTTCTAATTTGCATTATATTCAAGATCTAGCTTGGTAAAGAGGGAAATGAAGATGGTTTTTAGATCTAGCTTGGTGCAAATCTATTTGTTATTTGTTATCTAAAGTAGTAATTGGATCTAATTGTATTATACTCAAGATTTAGCTAGTTAGGTACAGAGAGAATTGAAGATGGTAAGGTAATATGAGGTTAATAATTGGTTCTAATTGCATTATATTCAAGATCTAGATTGGTAGAGAGGGAATTGAAGATGGTTTTGATCTAGCTTGGTGTAGATCCATTTGTTCTTTGTGATGTAAAGTAGTAATTGATTCTAATTGCATTATACTCAAGATGTAACTAGTTATGTAAAGAGATAATTGAAGATGCTAAGTTTAAATGTAGCTTGTGATATAAGTATAAATATCCATTTGTTCTTTGTGATATAAGGAGCTATATAAGTTAATTGGCAAGCTTAAATGTAGCTTATACGTAGAATATTGTATATTCATCTGTTATTTAGATCTAGCATGGTTTATGATTTAGGGTAAGGTTTTGGCAAGTTAATCTGTGCTCCAATTTAAGAATGTATCCATGTGCACTCCTAGTGTACATTCATTATTTAACACTTATTATTATACACATAGCGTAGATGGACCGAAACTAGATGTACGCTGAGAATCGTGTGAGTGCCGAGTATATTAATGGAGTCTCCTGTTTTAGAAGAGCTGCAGAGGAGGATATGTTGAACAAGAGGGTGGAATTTATGCCTTATTGAAAGTTGAAGCTCCATTAATTTGGTTTTGATGTTAATGATAAATCTAATATTGAGACTAAATCTTTTGATAATCATAATATCGATTAGTCTCAATTGTTAATTAATGAAAAATCTTTTTATGAGACTAACTCTTTTGTTGAGCTTAACTCTTATTAGTCTCTTTTGGATGAAAGGATGAAATCATCAAAGGTATGGATTCGATAACACATAGTATATATATTGTTGCATTCTTTGATGTCAAATATGTTATGATTTTATTGATAAGTCTAATTGTGAGACTAGAGTGTTTATTGAGTATATTTTTGAATAGTCTCATGAAAAAGAAAAATAGAAATCCAAAAGTTATGTATCCAGTGCAACTTTATTATTCTATATACATATCTTGGATTCAAGATAAAGGGTGAACTCCACCATTATTTGAACCATAAGATATGCATTTTGTTTCAATTCCATATATACATGAATGCCCACATTTACGAGTTTACCTTGATGTTTCAATAGTATTGATCTAATTCATCTTTTTATATCAAGGATCATTACTTTGAAATAACCCTTTGAGTATATTTAACTTGTGTAGTTGTAATATACTCATGGCAATATATATAGGATAAAACTCCAAAGCAATCAAAAATTGAATATATGCATATTGATTCAAGTTCAATTATTTGTATACACACATTTAATGGAGTTTATTCTATAATTAATGGTCTTAACAGTATTGATCCCTTTCCACCACTCCATACAAATTTGATCATTACTTTTAGATTCCATCGAATTGAGTATATGAAATTTGTGTAGTTAATATATACTCATGATCATTTAATTCAATTTAAATTGTGTTCGATTGCCATTGAATCAACAAAGAACAAATCATGTGTTGATGGTTCACTATGTTGATCCTAGCGCAATCGAAAGTTCTTGAGTATATGAAGCATTAGTATAATCAAGATACAATTAATCTTTCAATCAATTTGTCTTTGGGTTGTGGTCAATCATCAAAGGATAAGATCAAAGGATCTTGGGAGCATCCATTATGTGTTAATAGAGTGCATTGATGATTGAGTCAACCATGTATTTTGGGCTAACACATTCAATGAGTTTGAAATAGGTTAAGTCCAAGATTGAGATAGATAAACGGGACAAGAACGTTATCATGTGTCGATGAGCATTAAGAGTGGATCCCGAAGCTAAGACAATGGCAGTTCATTATGTGTTGATGAACAAGACGAAGATCCTGACTTGGAGAGAAGTTGATAGGTCATCATGAAAGCTCCAAGTGGTTGCGAGAGGCAAAGGTATAACTAGCTAGGGCTAAGGATGTGTTCCTAGTCTTTTACTGGTCTCGGTGTTTGGATGGGAGACCAGATTGCTAGTATAGGTTGTCGTACTATTAAGAGGAGTTGAGTGTTATAGCTTGAGCTTTATTATATATTGATGAACTCAATCCGGTTTACTCTAGCTCACTTTCTTAGTTGGTTTTTGCATGAGTAAAAAAAAAACCCTCATCAAAACGGTTCTAGGCTTGAACCATCTGTGATAGGTTCCTTCTTGGCCCATAACCGGGCTTTGTCCACACTCTTCCCTCAACCTCATGCCCGCACCCATCTCCGCTATCCTAAACTCTAGCCTCTGGCCTCCACCTCTACCTCCCCCTGGCCATCACCCTCGGCCGGCCTCCCCATGCTTTCACCAGGTGCTTTCTTTGCACATTAGGATTCTTGTTCTGTTAATTAAGTGTAACATTTCAATTTTCAACTATGATTGACTAAGGTAGTTGCAAAAAATTCTTAAGCATTAGTAAATAGAATGATAAATTATCTTGATTTTTAGGGTATAAAATTTTGCGTTTGAAAGCAACAAAAAGAAAAGTTGTTTTTCTGCTGTATAATTCCTTGGATCAAAACCAATCCGGAATGCATCCTGTCATTCACTGTCCCCTCAATATTTCTCCTCGAACCATCCCTTTGCCTGCC
Source organism: Otatea glauca (assembly GCA_036346275.1). Lineage (NCBI taxonomy): Eukaryota > Viridiplantae > Streptophyta > Magnoliopsida > Poales > Poaceae > Otatea > Otatea glauca. The sequence goes on from CM070724.1 coordinate 11,462,344, forward strand.
ATTTGTTTTCTGCCACACGTGACACCTTTCCCTAAGCCATCCCTCCTGCCCATCTCCTCTCATTTATTTTTCCTGCCGACACCAAAACGCCTCCTCCCATCACTCTTTTCCTAGCAGGCAGCAAGATTTAAGCCCTCTGCCCCTTCAGCCGAACTCCCCCCGCCCCCTCTCTTTTGCTCCATTCATCTCTCCTGCCATTCTTCTGCCAGAGAGCAAGAACAACGAACTTTACCATCCTCGAAATCACATACTCTTACGAAATCAATCCATGCATGTTATACCACCGTGCTCATCATCGCAAACGCAATCCATTTTTGCCATTAGTCTGCGCATGCATAGCCGTTTGAAAGAGGGGGAAAGAGGGAAGGCAGCGGCGGCAAGTGCGGTGCGGCAGCTCGCGGTACAGCCAAGGCAGTGCGAGGCAGCTTGCGGCACTGCCACGACAGTAGCGCGGCCAGGGATTCAAATTTTGTTTTGGATAAAATTTTGCCGATCCCCGAAATCAGAAATTTTGGCGAAATATTGTTATTTAGGACAAAATCAAGATGAAATTTAAAAAGCAAAATTCAAATCCGGAATTTTTGGACCGAATTTCGGGCGAAATATCCGAAATTTTGACAAATTTGAACTGAACAAAAAGTGGTTAAAACGATGTCGAACAATTTTGACTTTTTTGTGAAGGTTCCTGACACATTAATGATGTTCTAATAAAAATTTAAGATGATTATCAAATCTGAGGAAGTTCCTGATAAAACGCTAACCGGCAAGGTTGAACCGAATGAAAAATGGTTCAAACCGCATTAGAAAATTTTGCATTTTTTTGCAAGGTTATGATGTATCAATAATGTTCTCATAAAATTTGCAGAAGCTTATCAAGCTTCATACATATTTGAAAAATCGAACAGTGCTACTGTCCTGTTAAAAGGCTTACTAGCAAACTTGAAAAAAAATGAAAAATGGTTCAAACAACATTAGAAAATTTTTAAACTTTTTGTGAATGGTCCTGATGTAACATTAATGGTTCTATAAAATTTTAATATGATTATCATGCTTAAATAAATTTAAAAATACTGACATTGCTATGTCCTGATAAAAGCCTGATGATCAATACATAGATTTACTTTAGCACTCAAAAAAGGTTTAAATTTTTTGAAAATTGTACAGGAGGGTGATAAGGAAATACATAAGATCTCATAAAGTTTATAATCATGATCACACTCCAGTGATGTAACGACCCCTATTTTCACATAGATGCAAAAATAGAAATCTAATGCGCATACAGTACTAGTCCCATGATCAGTGGCTAGTACGCACATTTTCAACAATTGGAATCACATCCATAAATCATTTTATTCAAGTGGAAGCTATTTTTACAATATATTCTTACAACTCAGAGTATATAAATATAGCAACAGAAGAAGCAAAGTCTTGTAGTATGCCCATCCAATCCCTCAGGCAACTGACAAGGCATAATCCCTAGAAAGGTCACTTTATTGAAAATCCCGCATCCTGCGATGGAAAGAGATCTTTCGAAGCTTCGCTATCTTTTTCCACCTAAAACAACATAGTAAGCAAGGGTGAGTACTTACGTACTCCGCAAGACTTTAGCAAATCCTATAATATATGCAGGCCATTTGAAAGGAAAGGCTTCTACAGTTAATTTTCTTAAAGCGAAATTGAATATGTAAATCAAGTTGTCATTTGCAAACGGAATTTAATAAAGCAAGTTTGACTGATAAGAAATAAGTAAAGCATAAGTAATACTCACAGCCCTTCGTGAGCTTGAATAATTCAATGATCCAATAATCCAATTCTGACATATCCATTCCTTGCCAACACGTGGCGTAATCATAATCTTTGCCAAAACAAGGCACATCAAGTGAAAATCATCCCATTTTGAAAATAGTAAAACTGCTAACCATGTGATGACGTTACCGAGTGCCTTTGACCGTAGGTGCGGCTAATTAATTAGATTTACACTCTGCAGAGGTGTACAGCTTTACCCACCAGAAATGATCATCTTTTTGTGCAACGCAATTGACACACTTCCTTTGGTGTGCCGCAGAGAGATCATAACATAACCGTTACATTACCTAGACCTAGCTTTGCACCAGCCCAATGACATTGAATCCTTGTTATGGAAGAAGAAACATAATTAAGTAAAACATGACAGTCCATCTCTTTATGTAGATCAGTAATATTGGCAATCCATCTCTGCAAGAAACAGTTTCTTCCCATAACAAAGTGTACATCGTTGTACCGATATGCATTTACCCACACCTCGGTGTGATAGCCCCTCATAAGCAAGCCTAGAAAGGATTGCTCATACTATCTCCCGCCTACCAATGTGCAAAGCCAAACCTAAGTAACTTAATAGGTTGAGGCTGTCCCATACCAGCACTCGTGGTTGTACGATTTTCTTGGCTTGAAAATAACCCATAGCTCGGTCCGTAATCCGACACGGGCAATAATCTCCCCCTATACTACGTACAAGTTCATCTCTTGCACAACCGGCTATTGCCAATATTTGCCCGCATCTAAACCATTGTTTTTATTTTGGGGTTTTTAGTCAAAATACCAACAAACGACATCATGTCATAACCAACCTTTTTCAATTCTCAATAATCAATTTTGATCTGATCATATCCAACGTTAGTTCTAGAGCATGGCTAAGCATGGTTAATAATCGCATATACCCATGTTGACATTATGTATTGTCTAACTCGTTTATATGGTTATCAAGGTTCACATATCCATACTTATCAAGAAAGTTTCATGAGACAATAGGTATATCTACCAGTACCACAAAATAGCGTATTTATAGAAGATAAATGCATGCATGAAACATTTTGATAAACACAATAAAAATTAAATACTGGGATCAATATGATCAAACGGGGTGCTTGCCTTGATTAATTGTTGATTGCGACGAAGTCGCGGCTGCAACTGACGTGGTTGACAACGGAATTAGTGATGTCGGGTTCTACACATCATTCAATGGAATTATAGCGAAACAACAATTTCAATAAGGGCAAAAAGAAGAAAGACAGTAAATCAAATAAAGACTTGCTATAAAGAACGGACGCAGATTCTTTTATAGATTATTTATTCTTGTTTTACGAATTTAGGAGGCTAAAATTATGTATTATTGTATTTATAACTTCGAATTATAGATGCTAAAATTATTTGGATTTATGGAAATAAGACTTTAGTTAAAGTATTATATCAGAATAGCATTTAGCCTTAAACATTTTTGTATGAAAACGATTTATATGAGTTAGATCTACAGGATTAGGCCACTGGCATCATTTTCATGATCTTGGAGAAGGTCCTGTGTTACAACTATCTTAATCATTGGTTTCTTATCTTTTATTAAAGTTCGTTTATTCATATTACGGATTATGAAGATCATACTACTTAGGGTTATTTCGATGACAGGATTTATATGCAGAACATGATAAAACAAGATTATTTCTTTATAATAAGGTAGTCTATACTTTGGGGAGCAATCCTAAGCTGATTTCATAGTTTTTAGGATTTAGACGAGATGCTTTATTCATTGTTGAAATAGCTGAACTGGCATTAAGGTTTTCGATGACCATAACACTTAAGGGTATTGGGCTAGCAAGATATAGATGAAAAGCAAGATATAAAAAGAATATTTTTCTAGATTGTGGTAGTCCATATTCTAAATAATATTTCTAGGCTGGTCTTTATAATATTCGCATTTAGACGAGTTGTTTTATGTGTTGCCGAAAAGGCTTAAATGTTTCTAAAGTCCAGAAATCATAATACTTTAGGTTATATCACAAGCAAGATTTATATGCAAAGTATGATGAAGTGAAATTATTTCTTTAGAATATGGTGCTATGTACTTTGGTGAGTATATCTAAACTGATTTTATAATATTTTGTGTTTAGGCGAGATATTTTATTTGCTACATAAATAGCATAAATGACCATAAACTTAACGTTGTAACTAGACGGATTTCGCTTTTCGTTAGTAGCTATACTACACATGATTATTCATTCATTTTTCCGGCATTAGCAGGTGATGATCCTAGAACTGTTTTAGAACTAATTTTGGATTATTTTACTTTTATCCCAGATAGTTTATATGCATATGAAGAATATAATCTTTTATAAATTTTATTCAGATTAGTTCGTTTTGCCTGTTATCAGGGTCTAATCTTTAAGTATATGCTAAGATTAGTTCTTCCAAATCTTATACTAAACTTATGAGGTGTTCTAAATATATTTCTGATTCTTAACCATAGATACATCATATGAATGCATATACATATATCTTTTACACTAGGATCTTATTCTTATTCATGAAACAATTCAAGTCAAGATTGTTTCTTAAATACTTTAGCATACTCAGATAATCTACTATCATATTAGCATTTAGAAATTGATTCTATTCATTTTGGATTTCTTTTGCATAAACCATTTACTTTTATATATTTATAGCATTGTAGTTAACCTTTAATTAGAAAATAATTCAAACATAAATGAAATTCAAATATTTTTATACATATTCAGGTTGCTGGAAGCATAAAGATTTCAATAAAATTTGTTTCATTCAACTCTCAGTTCATTTGCAACATTTCCATGTATAGCCTATCTTTCATCTTTTTCTTCAAATTTGAATTTCAAATTGATCCATTATTATTTTTCAAAATATTTTTGCATAATCTTAAATTGCATGATTTTAGATGAATATAGAAATTTGTTTCATCTTATTCGGATTAAATATGCAAAAGATATTCAAGTTTGAGTCTAAGTCGGTTATGGAAAATCCAAAGAAAATTAAGAATACGCTTTCAATACCTTGAAAGCGGCTTCTCATTTTTTCGAGGTTTTATTTAAATCTCAGCCGACCGACAGGTGGGGCCTGCGGTCAGTGAGAGGGCGAGGCTGAGAGGTGCACTGGCTGACAGGAGGGGCCCTCACGTCATACACCCGAGACAAAGCACTCTGCTTCCGCGGTTGCTGGAAGTGAAAGGACACCGGAGACGATGAAGCGGTGGCACCATAGGGACCAGTGGGTCCATGTGCATCAAGGAGATGTCTCGGGACTACCGGTGGTGGCCGGAGTTTGTGCGCCACCGAGAGGAGGCGGCGGCAGCCATGAATGACAAGCCGCAACGGCGATTAGGGAAAGCTTGGATGGAATGGGTTCCAATTTTAGCATTAGTGACCCTACAGAGTTCCATTTTACCTGCCTTTAGCGTCGGAGGAGGCTTGAGCTGGGCTACCACCGTGCGTCGGTTTTGGGGAAGACGCTTCTATGGTGGCGGCGAGCTTTTGGTTGACAATCCTCGAATTTTGTTGAGGGCTTTTGGTCCTTATAGCTTTGGTAATGCTATGGCTTGAAGAAATTGGCAAATGGTTGAGTGTATTGGCGGGATTTAGTCTCGGCTCAATTCTAGGGTTCTTCGGCTGATTCTAAAAAAACAAGTGAAATTGAAGGCTGTTCGTGGTTGTGGGTGAATGAAATGAGAGGGGAAATGAAGGGCACTACAAGGCGATCACAGAGCGGCTTTTATAGCTGATGATTTGCTGTAGCGGATCTTGAATAGCAGGTGTGAACTCGGCGGCAAATTGCGACGGCTGAACAGAAGAAGGCATGGGCAAGCTTTGGGAAATTCGGAGGGGACGGCCGCGTGGCGGAGCCGTGGCGGGTAGGCATTGGCCAGGCAGAACAACTTGCCGGCGATGACACAAGCCACAGTCGCCAAAGCAGAGCTCAGCTTCAGGGACTCAGCGATCGGAGGAAGAAGAAGAATAGCACCTATGGCTGGTAGGTGGGCCAAACAGTGGATTGAGACCCACTTGGTAGTGAACGGCGAGGTGACCTCAAGCAATTTTTAGTGATCATAACGAGGATAGTTCATTGAATCAGTTACCTCTCTTGTCGCAAAATTAATGAGGAATTTACTGAGTGTAATAGAGCTAGGTTAGAACCTACATAAACATTTCAGACCTATTGGACGCTTGTAGGATTTATAAAACTTCTGACTGTGCACTATGCACAAGTTTCTGCATTCTGTATTTAATTTATTTAGGAGTTTATAACTTATGAAATATTTCTAAAACGTTTTTTAGAGGTTAATTATGACTATATTCGTCTACTATAAAATTTTCAACTTCAAATTCATTATATTTCATTTAATAAAATTCTCACATTATGATTCTTAGATTTTCAAAAATTCAATTTTTTGATTTTTATAAATATGAGATATAATTATTATTTCCTCATATTTTTACTGTAGATAGCTATATCCATAATGAAGATAATATAAAACATTTTGCATCACATTTATGAAAATTTAATTTCTGACATATTTACTATTGTTAGTCATGATTCATTAATTACCTTTCTTTTCATTTTTTAATATATATTTGATATGAATTTTAAAATATATTTTAGGGTTCTGGATATTTCCATCAATTTACAGGTATTTTTATTATTTTTTATTTTACAAATATTTTTCTTATTACTTATCACATGTTTGATTATTCATTAAAAAGGAATTCTCCTTTCAATCAATGATAAAGAAATCCAAGAAAAATCAATAAATTTCAGAGAATTCATAAAATCATCAATAACAATAATTAAGCATTTAATGTTTAATTCCTCATTATTTTTTGCATTTTGTATTGAGGGGAAAGAGAAATCATTACAATAAAAGATTTCTTAAGAACCAAAAAATCAAGAAGAAATTCAGATTGAATGAAATTTCAAAGTGAACTTATATTTCCAATTTATTTTCACATTTGGTTTGATTTGAAGTTTTATTACGCCACTCATCCTTTTGTTAAGGTTGGATTTCAAGATATTGAAATAAAGGATAATATTTTAATTCATTCTTGACATTAAAAATTTTATCCAATTTCATTTTCTAATTTATATTTCTATTTAGAATTTTTGGGATGTTACAACTGAATTCATAAAATTCTTACAAGGCACAGTACCATTTATATTCTTTCTCTTTTTGATTTTTGAAATATAATATAACAAATGAGGTTTAATGCTTACATAGATTTGATTGACCGAACAAAAAAATTTGAATTTTTTAAAAATTTTATAGAATGGTACAGAGGAAATTCTTAATCTCTCATAAAAATTTTAGACCATGATGATACTCGAGAAAATTTATAAAATTCTGACAAGGTTACTGTCCTAATTATGTTCATTCTATTTTTGATTTTTTTTAAAGATAACAATTGAAGTTCAATTATTTTTAAAAAATTTCTTTATGATCCTACGCTAGTAAAGATAGTACCATAAAATGTTATGATCATTATCAAGCTTTACAATTTTATAAAAATCTAACAGTCTTTTTGCCAAAATTTTAAAATGTCTCAAAAATTCGGTTTTTCAAAAAAAATTAATAGAAGATGACTTTATTAAGGGTTATTGGACCAAAATCTGGTCAAATCTAGCCATAACAAAGCAAAAACCGGTAAAAAAATCCTAAAATTTTGGCTGGTTTTGGCAAAATTTCGACGAAAATACGAAATTTTGGTGGTACTGTAGCAATTTAAAAAAAAATTATCCGGCCGGTAGTTTGGATTTCGTGGTGGCCCAAAATCCAAAATTTTGGCAAAATTTGTATCCCTGAGCATGACAGCCTGCATCGTTTCCATCGCAGCAGCACGACACGAGGCTGAGACGTATATAGCTGGGTGCACGAACGATGTGGCGCTGGATCGACGCCGGCCGAGGCGCAGCCTGGGGTGACCAGCAGCGCCATGATCAGCACGACACAATGTCGGCTCGGCCTGGCATGGCCAAAGAGGCGATGCGATCGGGACGAGACGACCAGCAGCGCGCATGGAAGCCAAGGCAGGTCTGCATCGGGAGCATGCACTACTGCACACAACCCTATCACAGACGGTTCACAAACCACATCACAGATGGTGTTGTGAACCATATGTACCAAACTATCAGGGATGACTATAGATCATCACAGACGGTTTTCAACCGTCTGGGAAAATCAACATCATAGACGGTTCCAAATTGGAACCATCTGTTATGTGGGAGAATAAGATGAGCTTGAGTTGAGGACGACTCTAATTTTAGAGGGGGAGGATGATGAGGATACACACACTACACCCGTTGTTCCTCATGTTTCACCACTTCAAGGTCCAATGACACGATCTCTTGCTCATCAATTAAATCATAAGGTGAGCTCTTTCCTTGCTGTTCATAATTAATTTAATAGGGATGGTATGCTACCTAATGGACATCGTGATTTGTTGTTACTTAGGAATATTGGTGAAGATACCACGCCAAGTCTCCATCCTCAATTTGGAGAGCAAGATATTTCGAGCTGCAATTCAAGTTGGAGTCAGCCTGACAGCCTTCGATTCAAACGGCCATAACTTTTTCATACGGCGTCAGTCGGAGGTGTATAAGTACTCTATTGAAAGGTTATATCATTATATTTCCAATGGATATAATCTCACCTCCAAATTGTATTGGGAAGGCTTCTAAATAGTAGTAAAAAGTGGCTGCTATTTTCTGGAAGGTGCTGCGCCACATTTTCCTTCGGCCACGGGCCTTGTATCTCGACAGAGGGTCCAAGCCCAGGTTGTGGACATGGGAGGCAACCCAAGCACGCCCCCTCCCTGGCCGCAGCTGCCTTCTCCCTTTCCAAATCATTAAAACAAGCTGTCGTCATCAGATTAGGTCAGGTTATTTTGCTAAGTTTGTTCTCCATTGCATGTGAAACACTTGTTCATCAGAGTAGTGTCTCAAGACCTAGTTTGGTGAAAGAGATAACCTCAACTTTGATCATTTTGATTTGTCAGATTGCTTTCTTTCTCGTTCTTGCTCATTTCTTCTACTGCGTGCAGGAATTAATCATCATGGTTAGGTCATCCGGGCATGAGCATGATTGATAACGACAGGTGCGTGGGTGTAGCGATTGCAAGGATTCAATCTTCGCTGATTGGAAGCCCTTGGAACGCGAACATCTTCGTTTCGCAAAAGTAGAACCTATTGGAAGATCGAGCCGTTGTCACATCAGATAGTCCACGTAGAACTCAATAACCTTTTCAGTCCCATAACCTTCAACAATACTTCCCTTAGGCTTCAACCAACTCCTCACGTATGTCTTTAATATAGCCATATAACTCTCGAATGGATACATGTAACATAGGGATGCGGGTCCATATATCTTAATCTCTCTAACAAGGTGAACAACAAGGTGGACCATGATGTCGAAGAACGACAGCGAAAATGCATCTCAAGCTGATATAGAGTCAGCACCACCTTACTCTGTAAGTTGTCTAGCACATTGGGATAAATAATATTACAAGAAATCGAATTGAAGAAATAACATAGCTTCATGATTGCCAACCTGACATCCTCTGGCAGAATATTTTTGATTGCAACAGGGAGCATTTGGGTCATCAAGACATCATAGTCGTGGAACTTCATACCAAGCAACTTCAAATCATCTATGGACACAAGCTTCTTAATGTTTGCGGAGTATCCTGATGGAACTTTAATACCTTGGAAACAGTAGCAGAAGTATTCTTTCTCCTTCTTGGACAACGTGTAGCATGCAGCGAGGATTACAAACCTTTTCCATCCTCCTCTATCACTGCAAGCTTGAGCCTGATTCCCATATAAGCCATGTCGCGGCGAGAATTCACACACTACTACATAATGGTACATCACTATCGCTTCATCTGTGTTGGTTCTTAAATTTTAGGAAAAAACGATTGTGATAGATTACTTAGGCGGGGTGATAAAAATAATCACTATCGGTTTTGTGCTTAGAAGCGATTGTGATGTAGCACTTGGCACATCATAATTGGTTCTTATGTGAGAAGCGATAGTGATGATCATGCACATCACTATCGCTTTTCATAAAAGAACCGATTGTGATGTGCACATTAATGAGGACATCCATTCCTTGGATACACACACTACACCCGTTGTTCCTCATGTTTCACCACTTCAAGGTCCAATGATACGAGCTCGTGCTCATCAATTAAGGGCGTGTTTGGTACGGCTCTAGCTCCACCAGATTCATAGATCTGGTGGAGCTGGGTATTTGTAGCTCCACAGATCCGCGAAGCTGTTTCTGTGGGTATATTAAGAGTGTTTAAGTAGGTCATTTTATTTAATTTTAGACTAAAAATATAAATTTAATTCTATTTATTTTAGCCTATAAAATTCAGATCTAAGGTGGAGACAGAATCTAGAGCTCTACCAAACAGGGCCTAAATCATAAGGTGAGCTTGTTTCTCGCTATTCAAAATTATTTTAATAGGGATGGTGTTCTACCTAATGAACATCGTGATTTTTGTTACTTAGGAATATTGGTGAAGATGCTATAAGTCTCCATCCTCAATTAGGAGAGCATGATATTTCGGGCTATAATTCGAGTTGGAGTTAGCCTGACAGCCTTGGATTCAAACGGCCATAACTTCTCATACGGTGTCAGTCGAAGGTGTATAAGTATTCTATTGAAAGGTTATTTCATGATCTTTCCAATTGATCTAACCTCACCTCCGAATTGTATCGGGAAGGCTTCCAAATAGTCGTAACAAGTGGCTACTATTTTCTTCAAGGAACGAAATGGTGATCAGAGGGGGGGTGAATGATCCCAAATAAAATTTCCCCCCACTCAAAGTACTCCAAACAATCTCGCAATAAAAATCTGAAATACCCAAAGATTTTCCTTTAAACTAGTGTTTCTCACATTCGCACACCCTCCAAAACCCGAACAATTAGACAACTATGTGTACCCCTAGCTTGCACAGATGAGAACCATGAATCATGTAAGGGATTTTTAATCACAATCCTGGTTATCAAGTGTCCAAACAAAGAGGAATCAATTCAAAGACTACTTTTCTAAAAGAGATAAAGCTAAAACACCAAAGTCTCTTTCCAGAAAAGTAAAAGCAGATTTTCCAGGAATTGCCCTCAATTAGAGTAGGTGGTTGGTGAGTTTCTGTTGCTCTAAAAGTTTTGAGAATTTTTGTCCCTCTGAGAAGTTGCGTCATGAAACAGTTAGCCAAAAATCGAGTCCAAAAGCTTTGTAGAATAAAAACGAAAAATCAAGCATTACAGACAGTCAGGAACATCGATCAGAAAGTTTGAGGCTCAGTTTTCACTTCATAGCGCTCAAACGGTGCAACCAGTGGACTCACAAATTGTTCCAGAGATGGATAAATGAGTATTGCACCTTATCCAGTAAGAATAACTTAAAAAGGATATCTCTATATTTTTATAAAAATCAAATACTGACTGCTGCGCGAAGAACAAATTCTGGACAGATTTGCAATTCGATAAAAACTTGATCTCTAGTCTATCCTAGGGTGCAAGAAAGATGTAAAACCATATGAACAACCTCAAGACATCCTAGAAGAACAGCATTTAGAAGGAGGGGAGGAAAATCCAAATTGCGAGAAAGTAAATTGCGAGAATGTAAATGCGGGTAAGTAAATGCTGAATTTAAATTGCGTAAAGTAAAGACATAATGTAAATGCGCAATTTAAATTCACAATAATGTAAAGAAATTTTTTGTATTTTCTGAAAGGAGAGGTTACAAAGCCTCACATTCATGTGGGCAAAGCTCAAAGGAGCATCAAAAACCTCAAAACCTTCAAGGGGGAAGGCTACCCCTCCACCCCTATTTATACAACTGTTGGGCCGCCTACCACCCTTGGATGAGCCTCTAAACCCTAGAGCATCCATCAAGGGCTAGGATTAACCCACTCAACCAGCCATGCAAGGGTTCACCCAAAACCCACAACACATAATGGGTTTTCTTGTACGGTTCTCAAAGCACACTACTAGACCCGCTAACCTATCAACTAGGCCAAGATCCAATGGTCCTCATTGATCTATGCAGTGTCTAGCTAGTATCTCATCAGTTCCTTATCTTTACGGCTTGCACGAACTCTGTCTCCGATTATCTTCCGGCGATCCCCGACCGTCTGGACCTCCGATGCTCCTCGCCTAGTCCCAGCCATCCTTCGCGTCACCATGACCTATCACCGTCGTCCTGCAACCATCAAAAATAAGGAAATTCCTCACATAGCAATGCCCACAAATATGTGCAATAAATCCATCAAAGTCCACTCATTAAAATTCATTTTTACTCGTTCTGGCCGGTAGAACCGGGAAAACAGAGAAGACCTCAAATTGCTTCCAATTGAAAATCCATTTCAAATCAAACTCAAACAAGAGCAACCCAAGCTCAAATTTAGTCAAATACTCATCACAAATCTGGATAGACCTAACGTGGTCCTTCAATCTCCCCCTTGTTGAGTATATTGACAAACACAACAAAAGGCATATGTTCTGAGTTTGAAGAGGATGAAGAAGAAAGCAATTTGCTTGCAAAACCACACATGGTCCAGAGAGAAGAGATTGAGAACATGACCAAGTTGGCAAGAAAGATTTTAGAGCAAGGTAATATAAAGAACAAGTTTTGCCACAAAAAGCTCTAAAGATCCAATAAAAACTCATAAAAGTTTATGATTCTTAAGATTTGCAAATTTTCAACAAAATCATAAAATCCAAGATACATTTTTCATTTTTATCTTTTTAATGATGCCTTTTCTTTAATTTCTCCCCCTTTTGGCAATATAGGCATCAACATGACATTGTCTCCCCCTTTATTTATATATGCATGAAATGCAAGCTAAGGGAGCTTTGAAGATTATCCAATTGATAATAACAAGATATGACACCAAGCTAGTCAATTTTTAGATTCGACTAGTCTAAGACATGTCCAAGGGCAAATAACAAATTTTGCTCATAAGCTTAGTTTTGAAAATGTGTCATTTTTAGCAAGATTTGACAAGTGCAAAACTTAGCAAAGTTTCAAAGCTATAAGCAAATCCACTCAAGGATCAAATGGAAAACCACTCAAGGATCAAATGGAAAACCACTCAAGTGCATATAAGGTCCTTCGAGCTCATTTTTTCAATTTATGCAAATTTTCTTTAAGACTGTGAAAAACATAGCGGAGTGCAAATGTTTGACATTATTTGCATTCTTTACTCACTTATGTGATTGATATTTGCATTTTTTTATTGATTGACTCAAGCCATTTTCAATCATCTCAAGAGTAACGCTTAAGAGAATGATCTTGGTCATACACAATATATTCCAAGTTCATCCCAAATGCAATGGGAAGCAGTCTCGTGAATATAAAGTGTTGAGATCAATTTTGCAGAAAAGAGTCAAATTGTTCTTGATTTCAATTTAGCACATATGAGCAATTCTGAAGGACTCAAATATGGATCAATCAAATTTCACCCAAGTTGCTATAGGGACTTTAGAGAAATCCAAAATTTCACAATTCATGGTAAAAGCCCCTAGAGAAGAAACTTAGTAAGTAAAAGCAACATGTTTAATCAAGTTTTCATTTAAAGTTTTCAAGTTTTTCAGATTTTAATTAAGCTTAACATGATAAATGAACTTGGACATATCTAAGCAAGTGATTTTATTCAAAAGATATACAATGATGTATTTCATGAAGATTGAGTCAATTGCATAATAGACAAAGCTCATAAAACAGAAAATGCAGTCTAAATACAATGCATGAACAGATTCCCAAACCCCCTCAACAAATGAATCAATTGTAAGCTTAAATCTGGTTAAAGTTGAGTTATTATCAAGATTAGGCGTAAAGAAAACTCAAATGAACTCAATAACAACCAGAAAAACAAAATGAGGAGAAGTCGAGAAACTGCACAACTAGATGGCTATAGAGCATAGAAAAGATAGAAGAGACTCACTACGGCTCAGACTCGCTCTTATCTTCCCCAGTGACTGACATAGGGAAGCTGACTCTAGATCCCAACTAAGGAGTGCACACAGACTCTGTCTACCCAGGAGGCCCAACACCTGCTAGACTTATAAGACTGTGACGGAACTCAACCTAGAGAGAAGAGAGAACAGCTAATCACGCATGATAGCAAACTAAAGCACAAGATAAGAGGTCAATGCAAGGCATGCCAGAAGACTAAGTGAGTGAACTCAACTCAAGAAAATAAGCCCAAAGTCACCCAGAAGAAACACAAAGAAAAGAAAAGCTAGAAGAAAACATATAATACATAATATACAAACCAGCTCCCCCTCACGAAAGACCGTAAGGGCTCACAACTCCAAGCTCACTCCTCAAGGCAACAAATCTAGAGCTATCCAAAGGCTTGGTGAAGATATCGGCTAACTGAAGGTTACTCTCTACGAACTGAAGCGCGATATCACCCTTCTCCACATGGTCTCTAAGGAAGTGATATCTAATATCAATGTGCTTGGTCCGGGAATGTTGCACTGGGTTTTTAGCAATGGAAATAGCATAAGTGTTGTCACAGAAAAGTGGCACACTCTCTATCTCTAACCCAAAGTCCCGCAAGGTCGATCTCATCCAGAGCACCTGGCTACAGCAACTGGCTGCAGCAACATACTCGGCCTCAGCGGTGGACTGTGCAACTCCGGACTGCTTCCTAGACAACCAAGAAACGAGAGAAGTGCCAATGAATTGGCAAGTGCCAGAAATGCTCTTCCTATCTATCCTACAGCCAGCAAAATCAGCATCAGAAAAGGCTCGAAGGGACAGACAAAAAGAAGAAGAGTACCAAATACCATAATCAGTGGTAGCACGAAGGTACCTGAAGATGCGCTTGACCGCCTGGCGGTGAGAGGTGCGAGGAGAGGCCTGAATCGAGCGCACAGACACACAGCGAAATTTATGTTCAGCCTCGAAGTAGTGAGGTACAAGAGGGAGCCGATCATGCTTCGAAACTCTTTTTGATCAGCAGGCTCACCATCCTCATCCGGCTCGAGGACAGCAGTGGTGGCCATAGGAGTCATCACCGGCTTCCCATCAGACATATCGAAACACCTCAGGAGGTCCCGGGTATACTTGCCTTGATGCAAGAAAGTACCCTCCCGAGTCTGCTTAATTTAGAAGCCAAGAAAGTAGCTCAACTCGCCCATCATACTCATCTCAAACTCTGTGCTCATCACCTCAAAAAATTGAAACACAAGCGAATGAGATGAGCCACCAAAAATGATATCGTCCATATAGGTCTGAACGAGAAGAAAATGCGACTCAAAGTGTTTGATGAACAGAGTCTTGTCTACTATGCCCATCTTGAAGTCATGGTTGAGAAGATAAGACTTGAGCCTCTCATACCATGCTCTGGGGGCCTGCTTGAGTCCATACAGAGCTTTGGAAAGCTTGTATACATGACTCAGAAACTTGGGGTTCTCAAATCCTGGAGGTTGTTTGACATAAACCTCTTCCTCAATATGGCCATTGAGAAATGCACTCTTGATATCCATTTGATAGAGCTTGAAGCCCCGGGAAGCAGAGAATGCAAGTAGGATCCTGATAGCCTCTAGTCTAGCTACAGGGGCAAAGGTCTCCTCAAAGTCAAGACCCTCAACCTGAGAAAAGCCTTGTGAAACTAGCCTAACCTTGTTGTGAATGACAACCCTATCCTCACTGTGCTTGTTTTTGAACACCCACTTGGTCCCAATGATATTATGACCAGATGGACATTCTATAAGCTGTTAGAAGTTGTTCCTCTCAAAGTTTTCAAGTTTCTCATGCATAGTATTAGTCCAAGACTCGTTAGATAATGCATGAGTCATATCCTTTAGCTCAAACGAGGCAACAAAGATAGAGTGAAGGCAGAAACTGGACAAACCTGATTTTGAGCGAGTGACTCGCTCAAAAAGATCGCCGATGATCTGATCAGGTGGATGAGAACACTGAATATGACGAGGAGGTCCAGAAGCAGAAGTGGCCTCTACCTCATGCACAGAAGAGGTAGGAGCAGAGCCACTAGCTGCATGAGAATCAAAAGGCAAGGGCTGGCCTTCCTGAGGTGCAGAAATGGAAACAAGAGGCACCTCAGGTGTAGAGGGGACTGGATTAGGTGAAACACCATCGTCTCCATCATCCTCATCCTCTATAAAGATGGTCTCGGAGGAAGAAGAAGAGCCTAAAATGTCGGCTCTAGATCCTGGGCTAGCTTCATCAAAGGTTACTTCATAGGTCTCTATGATCCTATACGCATCGCAACTCCAGACCCTATAGCTACCAGAAGAAGTCGAATTACCTACAAAGATACCATCAGAAGAACGAGACTTAAACTTATCCAGGTTACCAGACTTCAAAATAAAACACTTGCAACCAAACACACGAAAATGAGAAACACTGGGAAGAAGTGCGGTAGAAAGCTTCTACGGAGTGACAAAAAGTATTCTTTAGAGCTTCGTTTTCTTATCCACCTAAGACAACATAATAAGCAAGGTTGAGTACTTTCGTACTCAGCAAGACTTAAGTGGTATTGGCAACATGTAGTAATGCAGGCTATGTCAAAGAAAGCTTCTATGGTTAATTTGCATAAAGCGATATTGAATTTGTAAATCAAGTTGCAATTTAGAAACGGAATTTGTAAGAGCAAGTTTAACAGATATGAAAGTAATAAGTAAAGCATAAGTAATAACTCACAGTCCTCTATGATGTGAGCTTCGATTCGTTCATTGCCATCACATGGCATATATCCAGTTCTTGCCAACTCATGGCATGATAGTTGATACCCATACTTACCAACACATGGTATAGTATTGTATCACCTCTGGGGTAAGCTTTCCAAAACATGCATTTTATTTTGAAAATGATAAAACAACTAAGTGAAGACTTTACCAAGTGCCCATGACCACGGGCGCGGCTTTTCGAAAAGGATTTCACTCTGCAGAGGTGTACAACTTTACCCACAAGAAATGATCAACCTCTTTTGCCAGGCCAGTAACACACTTCCTTTGGTGTGTCGGCTAGGAGATCATAACATAACCATTACATTATTTAATCCTAACTTTGCACCAGCCCGGTAACGACAAACCCATACTATGGCAGAAGAACTCAGAGCATAAAAATGATGGAACTCCCCATAGCATGGAGTACACCGTTATATCAGCAAGCGTTGTCCCCATCACCGTGGTGTGGGCGCCCCTTCGAGCAATCCAAAATGGAACAGCTCGTACTACTCCGGCCTTCCAACATGCAAAGCTAGACTTAAATAACTTAATAATTTAGGGCTATCCCATACTAGCACTTGTGGCTGCACTAAATTCTTGGTTTGTAAACGACACATTAGCTTGGTCCTTAATCGACCCGGGCGAGAATACTCCCCCTACACTACGTGCAAAATCCATGCATATCCGGCTATTGCCATAACTCGCCCGTGTCAAAACATTGTTTTATTTTGAGTTTTTACAGCAAATACCAACAACCATCATCATGTCTCAATATCTACAAGTTTCATCTGATCAGTTTATCCAACTTGTTCATCCCAAATCTAAAGCTTGGCTAAGCATGATTATTAAATCGAATATACCCAAATTGACATTATATATTGTTTATCCTTATTCTAGGGTTATCAAGGTTCACATGTCAATACTTATCAAGGAAGTTTCATGAGACAACAGGTATATCTACCAGTACCACAATATAGCGAATTTACAGAAAATACATGCATGCATAAATTGATTTGGTAAAACAAAATGAAAATTAAAACATTGGGATCAATATGATCAAAGGGGTGCTTGCCTTGCTTAGTTGTTGTTTACGACGAAGTCGTTGTTGCAGTCGGTGTAGTCGACAACGGAATCAGTGACATTGGGTTCTACACATCGTTGTGACATCCCAAAAATTCTAAATAATAAAAATATAAATATAAAAATTAGAAAATGAAATTGAATAGAATTTTAATTAGAATGTTAAGAATGAACTAAAATATTATCTTCTATTTCAATATCTTGAAATCCAACCATAATAAAAGTATGAGTTGCAAAATGAAACTTCAAATCAAACAAAGTATGAAAAAAAGTTGGAAATAAAAATTTACATTGAAATTCCAACTAATCTAAAATTTTATTGAATTTTGGTTCTTAAGAGAATCTTTAATTGTACTAATTTCATTTTCTCTACAATACAAAACTTAAAGTACAACAAGCAAATAAAGTTCAACATTAAAGTATATTTATTGATGATTTTTATGGATTTTTCTGAATTTCTTCTAATTTTATTGAATTTCCTTGATTTTTGTTCCAAAGGAAAAATCTTTTCATATAATCATAATAATAGATAAAGAAAAGAGTAAACAGTTTATAACAAAAAAATAAAAAAAATTATTTGAACATATAAAATTATTCATAAATTAATTTTTGCAGTTAAGGGTCATATGGAGATATTTTAGGAAGTTACATGTCACATCTAAGCAATTAAGAGTGCAATTAATGAATCCTTGACTAGCAACAGTGAATTTGTCAGATTTAAATAAAAATAATTCTGCATTAATTTGAATTTAATTTTTTATATTATATTCATTCTGGATGAGCCTATTAACAGTAAAACTATCAGGAAATAATAATTATATTTGATAATTTTACAAATTCGAAAACTAAAAAAGCTGAAAATCTGGTAATTCCAATGTCAGAATTTTAGTAAATAAAATATAAATAATTTGAAGCTAAAAATTGTACAGGATACTAATACAGCTATAAGTAACCTAAAAAAATTTAAAAATATATTTCATAAGTTATGGACCCCCATATAAATTAAATACAGAAAACTGAGATCTGTGCATAGTGCACTGTTAGAATTTGTATAAATGCTGCAAGCATGAGATAATTCTGAAAATTTGTCAGGACCTTCAACCCTATCTGTAGTACACTCCATAAATTCCTCATTAAATAACCATCATGATTGCTAACTGATTCATTGAACCCAATGCCATCATAATCTGCCGTCAGCACAAGGGGAGATGAATTCCCTCCTTCTCCCACCTTCCTTGAAGCTTCCTCAGCCCAGTACACCCCCTCTGGCACAGCAAAAGAACCCCCTCCAATTCAATGTCCAGGATCAGCCACGATGAAGCCCCATCAATGCTTTGCTCATTAAGCACCATTCATCTCACCCGGCATGCGATCATTTCCCCTTATTTCCACTCCCTTGCTTCTCCTCAGCCTTGCTGGCTATAAAAGCCAGTGAGCTCTCCTCAAATAGCCTTTTGCCATGAGCATGCTTCTCCTCTCTGCCCAGGCTTCATTTGTCGCAAGCAAGCACCCAGCCGAAACTACCAGAGGAGCCCTCCATGGCGCCATCTCTTGTTCAGTGAGCTGCTCTCTGTTTTCTTCATTTCCTGTATTCATTTCCTTCACTAATGACTCACTAGTGCCTCTTAATTCCATGTCATATGAGACCAGCCCTGGATAAACCTTCGACCATGATTGCCATGGCGCCTGTCTGTGCTTCCTCTGTTCGTCCTGTCCAATGGCCCCATCCAAGGTAACTGGAGTTAGTAATTTTAATTAGTCATCTTGGTTATATGGCAAAACTTGATTAAGGTAGGCAGTAAAAATCTAGTATGCTAGTAAGGTTATCAATGTCCATATGTTGGCAGATGGCAACTCAAGATTCCAGCAACTAACAATTATAAGTTTTGTGATTTGTACATGTATAAATACTCATATGAGTTTTGCATAATAAGTAAATAGCAAGCATGACTAGTGGGACCAAATGTTTAAGCTCTGTTGTTGGTTGGTCCAGGATTAAGGTAAGCTAAAGCAGGTAGAGTACTGTGGTTAAAGACCTCTAGTTCAAAATCAATTTAGTTCATATGTAATCTTGTTAGGATCCAAAACAAATGGTAAAGATTTGTTCAAATAAATCTCCCAGTAAAAGATATTAGAGATTTAATTTGGATAACCTTGATCAGTTACATTCATACATCAAGACCTTAACTTAAGATGGAGACTTGCAGATATGCATGTATTGAGTAAACTAGCAGTAGTAATATACATGTATGAATATGTAGAATGGACCATGAAACATATTTATTTGACAGCAACAAAATGCTTAGGAGCTTGATTTAGAATAAGCCTAATAATTAGAAATAAGTCAATTGTGAATATACTCTAGAATAATCATGAAACTGATTATTTGCTATTAAACTATTTTGAATATGACAACAGTAGTTTGCATATAACCTTATAAATTAAATATCAGATTAGGAAAAGTTAATCTCAATATACTCTTTTAGATAAGCTCATGATAATTGGCAAAAAGAACTAGCCTAGATTGCTTGCATAATAGACTTCATCCTTCATGTGTATATAAAACATTTCGACTAGAAGCAAAATAATGTGAAACCGGTTTTAAAATATTTTTAAGATCATACCATGTTAATACCAGAAAAATTAATGAAAAATCATGTATAGTGTAGCCGCAAATGAAAAGCGAAATCCGACTCATTATATTGTCAACTTTATGATCACATATGCTGTTTCAACAGCAAATAAAATATATTTTCTAAACTATAAAATTTATAAAATCAGTATAGAAATACTCTCTAAAGTACATAGCACCATATTCTAAAGAAATAATTTCACTTCATCATAGTTTGCATATATATCTTGCTAGCTCAATACCCTTAAGTGTTATGGTCATTGGAAACCTTAATACCATTTAAGTTGTTTTAGCAATGAATAAAATATCTCGTCTAAATCCTAAAATTTATGAAATTAGCTTAGGATTGCTCCCCAAAGTATAGACCACCTTATTCTGAAGAAATAATCTCATTTCATCATGCTTTGCATATAAATCTTGATAGCAAAATAACCTTAAGTGTTATGATTGTTGAAATCCTTAATATGAGCAAAAGTGCATTAATAATAAATAAGAAATCAATGATTATGATAGTTATAACACCAGGACCTTCTCTAAGATCATGAAAATGATGCCAGTGGCCTAATCCTGCAGATCTAACTCATATAAATCGTTTTCATACAAAAATGCTTAAGGTTAGAAGCTATTCTCATATAATACTTTAACTAATGTTTTAATCCTATTAATCCAAATAATTTTAGAATCTATAATTTGAAGTTATAAATACAAGAATACATAATTTTAGCCTCTTGAATTCGTAAAAAAAGAATAAATAATCTATAAAAGAATATGCGTCTGTTTCTTATAGCATGTTTTATTTGATTTACTGTCTGTCTTCTTTTTGCCCTTATTAAAATTGTTGTTTCGCTATATTTCCATTGAACGATGTGTAGAACCCGACGTCATTAATTTCGTCGTCGACAACACAGGCTTCGACCGTGACTTCGTCGTAAACAACGATTAAGCAAGGCAAGCACCCCCTTTGATCATATTGATCCCAGTATTTAATTTTCATTGTGTTTATCAAAATGTTTCATGCATGTGTTTATTTTCTGTAAATATGCTATTTTGTGGTACTGGTAGATATACCTGTTGTCTCATGAAACTTCCTTGATAAGTATGGACATGTGAACCTTGATAACCATATAAATGGGTTAGACAATACATAATGTCAACTTGGGTATATGCGATTATTAATCATGCTTAGCCGTCTAAATGCTCCCTGACCAAGTTAGCGTACTCGCCAGGGTTGAGTTGAAGGGGCAGCCCGTGCGCCTAAAAAAAACGACTCTTATTGACACTGGATGCGCTTATCTTTATTCTGCAATTTCTGCAATTGCATGCGCTTCTCCTATCGTTATTGCTTTTTTTCAAGGTAATAATCATGGTTTAGAACCAACGTTGAATATGATCCGATCAAAATTGATTCTTGAGAATTGAAAAAGGTTGGTTATGACATGATAACAATTGTTGGTATTTTGACTAAAAACCCCAAAATAAAACTATGGTTTAGATGCGGGCAATTATTGGCAATAACCGGTTGTGCAAGGGTTAGACTTGTACGTAGTATAGGGAGGAGTATTGCCTGTGTCGGATTAAGGACCGAGCTATGGGTTGTTTTCAAGCCAAGAATTCCGTGCAACCACAAGTACTAGGATGGGGCAGCCTTAACCTATTAAGTTGCTTAGGTCTGGCTTTGCACATTGGTAGGTGAGAGATAGTATGAGCAATCCTTTCTAGGTTTGCTTATGAGGGGCTTCCACACTTCGTTGTGGGTAAATGCATATCGGTATAACGGTGTACGCCTTGGTATGAGAAGAAACCCTTATCGCAGGAATTTACTGCTTCTATCACAGGGAATTACTGTTTGTATTACCACTTTAAATGACAGGGATATACTGTCATGTTTCTTCTCCATAACAAGGATTTAACGTCACTGGGTTGGTGCAAAGCTAGGTCTAGGTAATGTAACGGTTATGCTATGATCTCTCTGCGCCACACCAAAGGAAGTGTGTCAATTGCGCTACACAAAGAGATGACCATTTCTTGTGGGTAAAGTTGTACACCTCTGCAGAGTGTAAATCTAATTAATTAGCCGCGCCTACGGTCAAAGGCACTTGGTAACATCATCACATAGCTAAATATTTTACTATTTTCAAAATGGAATGGTTGCCATCTAATGTGCCTTGTTTTGGCAAAGATTATGGTTATGCCACGTGTTGGCAAGGAATTGATATGGCAGGATTGGATCATTGAATTATTCAATGCTCACGAAGGGCTGTGAGTATTACTTACGCTTTAATTTTTTCTTATCAGTCAAACTTGCTTTATTAAATTCCGTTTGCAAATGACAACTTGATTTACAAATTTCATTTCGCTTTATGCAAATTAACCGTAGAAGGCTTTCCTTTGAAATGGCCTGCATATATTATAGGATTTGCTAAAGTCTTGAGGAGTACATAAAGTACTCACCCTTGCTTATTATGTTGTTTTAGGTGGAAAAAGATAGCGAAGCTTCGAAAGATCTCTTTTCGTCGCAGGATGCGGGATTTTCAATAAAACGACCTTTCTATGGATTATGCCTTGTCAGTTGCCTGAGGGATTGGATGGGCACACTACAAGACTTTGATTCTTCTGTTGCTATATTTATATACTCTGAGTTGTAAGAATATATTGTACAAATAGCTTCCACTTGAATAAAATGATGTATGGATATGATTCCAATTGTTGAAAATGTGCGTACTAGCCATTGATCATGGGACTAGTATTGTATGCACATTAGATTTCCATTTTTGCATTTATGTGAAAATGGGGGTCATTATAATCGTTCAATGGAAATATAGCAAATAACAAACTTTCAATAAGGCAAAAAGAAGTCAGATGAAAAACCAAATAGAAACTTACCCAAGAAGAACATGGTGGTTTCGAGTTTCATAGATATTACTTCCATATTGGTTTCATTGATACTTTGCTTATGTGAGGCCTATTCATGAATATATTACTTTCATTCATCGAATTCAAGAAGTTAAAGTTACATCATGCATAATGTTGTTTACAATTCAAGGGCTAAAATTATGTATTTTCATATTTATAATTTCGAATTCAACATGCTAAAATTATTTGGATTAATAAAATTAAAACATTAGCAATTATGTTGTATGTTATAAATGAATAGTACTTGACCTAAAACAATTTTGCATGAGAAGTTGTTTCGAATATGTTAGGTCTGTTAGATTCTTGGCCATTGATTTTATTTTCATAGTTTTTGAGAAGGTTCTGGTGATACAAATATCTTATTTATTATTAAATTTGTTTATTCATATTATGGATTTCAGTGATCATAATACTTACAGTTATGTTGCTAACAGGATTTATATGCAAAGCATGATGAAATGAGATTCTTTCTTTAGAATAGGGTGGTCCTAACTTTGGATACCATTTCTAAGCTGATTTTCTAAATTTTAGTATTTAGACGAGATATTTTATTCATTACTGAAATAGCTTATATAGTATTAAGGTTTACGTTATACAGAATGAGATTAGCAAGGTGTATGATTAGTACTTAGCCCTATGCGTTTTGCATGCAAGGTGATTTATATATGTTGGGGTGTAACAACCCCCATTTTTACATAAATGCAAAAATGGAAATCTAATGTGCATTCTGTACTAGTCCCATGATCAGTAGCTAGTACGCACATACACAACAATTGGAATCACAACCATACAACATAATTATTAAGCGGAAGCTATTATACAAAGAAAACTTACAACTCAGAGATTACAGCAGCAAAAAAAGCAAAGTCTTGTAGTGTGCCCATCCGAACCCGCATGCAACTGACAAGGCATAAACTCTAGAAAGAACACGACAAGGATAATCCTGCAACCTGCGACGGAAGAGGTAACTTCGAAGCTTCGCTAACTTATCCATCTAAAAACAACATATAAGTAAGGGTGAGTACTTTCGTACTCCGCAAGACTTTAGCAAAACCTATAATATATGTAGGCCATTTCAAAGGAGGCTACTACAGTTAATTTGCATAAAGCAGAATTGATATTGTAAATCAAGTTATTTGTAAACTGAATTTGCAAAAGCATATTTGACTGATATGAAATAAGTAAGGCATAAGTAATACTCACAACCCTTCGTGAGCATCAAATAATCCAGAAATGGAATCCAACAATGTCGGCCCTTTGATATAAAGCAACAGCTGCTAAAACAAGCTCAGACCAAACCCATTTTAGAAAATACAAAACATTTAACTAGTGCAAGTTCACTAAGTTTCCCATGACTGAGGGGACGGCTAATCGATTAGATTTACACTCTGCAGAGGTGTACAACTTTACCCACAAGTCATGACCTTTTCTTTTTGCCGTATGTTTCACGCACCTTTGGCCTGTGGCCAGAATGTTCATGACAAAAACCTTTACATTCTCTAAGTTAACTTTGCACCAGCACCGGGACGATAAAACCCATGCTATGCTGGAAGAACACAGAGCATAGAAATGTTGGAACTTCCCATAGACATGGCGTACACCGTTATATTGGTAAGTGTTGTTCCCAACACCTCGGTGTGGGCACCCCGTAGAGCAAACCTCGAAAGGAGAGCCCGTACTACTTCAGCCTACCAATGTGCAAAGTTAAACAAGATAACTTAATTGGTTTAAGGTTGCCCCATCCCAACACTTGTGGTTGTACGGATTATCTTGGATCATACAACACTATGTTCGGTCCTTAATCCGACACGGACGATACTCCATCCTACACTATGTGCAAATCCCTCTGCACATCTGGCTATTGCCAATAATCGCCCGCATCAAAACCATAGTTTTGAAGGGAAACGCGGTATGCTACGCTAGCACAAAAAAAAACTACCGCGCAACCAGAAAGCTACTCGCAAGAAGGGGATCATAGATAAGATTACCACTAGACGCGCATTGCGGAATCCTTCGCGTCGATGTAGTGGTTCGTCCTCGCCGCGATCGTTGCGTCGATGTAGTGGATCGTCCTCGCCTCGCCGTGGATCGCCCTCCCACGCCACGATCGCAGCAGCGTCACACGATGAGTCCACACGCCCGAGATGGAACGTCGTGCGTCGGTGTGCAAGCACCTAGTCGCTCGGCGGGCGCAGAGAGGAGGAGGCTAGGGTTTCAAGTGAATCAAACCTAAACCGTGGAAAGCACACCGCGCCTCCTCCTCCCCCTTATATAGCCACGAGATGAAACCCCAAACCAGGGCCCACCAAAGATGCTAAGCCCACGAGGTTCATTAATTACGGATCCAATCCAAATTAATGCGTCCCACCATTAAGTGTGTGACCTGCAGTTCACATACGTTTGGACATGGATTCGAAAACTCCTTTTCAATCCAATAGTTGGTAGCGACTTCTTGCAAAGTATGCCAACTCCCAAACATACTGTGATCAAATCGAATGAACCTATCAAAAGAACTCATGTAATAATCCCTTTGCCAAGTATATGAAGATTGATCTCAAGGCGAAACATGTCATCCTTTGATGATTCAATCCATCTCTCGTATCCGTGATATATTAATAAGTTGTGATTGACTCTCAATCACGGCATGGCCATGCACTTTCTTAATCATATCACACGAGTGGCCTTGTCATATATCTCTGTTTCATTGGAGTGGCAAATTCCATCTTGATCGCTCACTTCCTCTCGCACGCGTTTCATAGTAAACATGAAAGCTACCTTTATAACTATCCGGTTAGGAAGTAGTGTTTGATAGCCCCAAGGAAAACTATTACACATGTAGGGAATATGACAATCTCAGGTCTAAGGATCATACATCTTCTAGGTATGAGATACACTGATGACACATAAGAATGAAACATTCTCGCAGTTGTCCCATAGCGGGTCTATCTAACCCATGTTCTTCAACATGGTCCACAATGTAGAGATGATATCTCCATATCCCATGATCTATGAAGCATGATCATCGATCACTACATGTGCTGATCTATTCATCGTAGTCCTATACGATGATATCCGATCAGAGATATTTATCGAATTACATCATTAAGTAAAGAGCTTCATAATCAAGTCACATACTTGTTGATCAATACAATGATATACATTCATTGGACCAATAATCATATTATTATTCATAAACATAGTCATGTTACAATCATCTAAATGATTGCCTCAAGGACATAACACTAACAAGTTTTATTTTGGGTTTTTAATGAAAATACCCATAACCAACAGCTTCATTTCCAAAATTTTCCATTTCTCAAGAAACAAATTTTGATCTGATCATCAACCTCATTAGTTCTAAAAGCATGGCTAAGCATGGATAAAAGTAATCGCATATACCCATGATAACATTAAATAATGTCTATGCTTAATCTATGGTTATCAAGGTTCAGATATCCATACTTATCAAAGAAGTTTCATGAGACAACAGGTTAACTACCAACACCATAAAATAGCGAATTTACAGAAAGTAAACGCATGCATGGAACATTTTAATAAACACAATGCAAATTAACTTCTGGGATCAAGATGGTCAAAGGAGGGTGTCATACCCTGTTTGAACGGGTTGTCAAAAATGCTTGAGTGTTTCTATAACTTATTTCATATTTCTTTTATTCAAGTTATGCTTATTTGAATTTCTAATGTATTGAATGAAATCTTTAATAGAAAGTAGTTCAAACATAAATGAAATTTAAATATTTTTATATATTTGAACTTTGGGAAGCATAATGATTTCACTAAAATTGTATTTATTAAATTCTAAATTTTTTTGCAACAATTTTATATAAAGCATATCTTTAGCCCTTTTATTCAAATTTGAATTTCAAATTCACCCAATGATCATTTTCAAAACATTATTGCATATTCTGAAAGTAATTGATTTTACATGAATATAGAAATTTATTTCATTCAATTTGGAGTTATAATTCAAAATCTACAAGCATGTAAATTAACTCGGTTTCTAAACATTAAAACAAAACTCAGAAATACGCTTTCCTATTGCGAAGGCGTCTTTCCTTTTTCGGCCTGACTACTGATTCACGGCTGACCAGTGGGACCCAACTACAGTGACTGCGTGAGAGGCGCGGTGACTCGTGTGACTGACTTGCGGGTCCCACATGGCATACACACAAAGCTGAGGGGCGGAACCGAAGTTCGCCGGAGGCGATGAATCGGTAGCATGTAGAGCTCCTACGCATCCCAGCAATCCTAAGGGACTAGCTTTTGTGGCTCAGAATTGGTCGGAGGTATGGCTCCACCGAGCTCGTGCGGCGGCGGAAATGGTGGCTCGCTGGGAGCAAGGACGACGGAGTTAGATGTTGAATGGGTAGCATATTAAGCATCAGGGAACCAATGGGGATCCATTTCCTCACCTGGCTTGGTCGGAGAAGGGTCGCAGCGATGGGGCATCGAGTGGCCGGTTGTGGGGAAGATGGCGGGTGCGGCGGCGGTGCTGCACGACAGAAGCACTGAAAACAAGGTGTGATTAGTAAACTAGGATGCTAGATGAAGCTATAGAATGGATTGATCCGAGTGGATGCTACCAGATTGGCTCAATTTGATGTTTTTCCCCTTTTTGGATTTCCAGCGAAATGGCGTAGAAAAGTGTTTCAAGCTCTGGTGTTTGGTTCAGGGAGTAGCTAGGTTCAGGGAGTAGCTAAGGGAAAGGGGGCCTCAATGCGACACTCAATTGGTATTTATAGCCGGCAAGGATCTTCTTCACAGGGTTTGAACGGGGTGAGAGTTGCGGCTCGGTTTGGCGAGGTGGCACGGGGTCTCGCCGGCAAGAAATGACGTGAGGCTGACTGGGTATGGCGCAGGAGAGGCCAAGGACAAACGTGGTTGCAGCTGCTTGCTCGGGCGACGGGGTCGGCGCTGAGACGCAGAGACGGCGAAGTCTCGGGCGCAAGCAAGCTGAGGAAGGCACGCGCGAGGAGAAGAGGAGAAAGAAAAATGGGATTCGTGACTGACAAATGGGACCGGAGTCCACCGGTAGTGAGTGAAGCCCTTTTCTCGATCCTTCGGCGAACGGTTACGGTACAGTCGACAGGGCCCACACGTCAGTGAAAGAGACAAGGAAAGGAGATAAGTTCCAGCCCAGACAGTTTAGTACACGCATTAAAATACCTATCATTTCACTGCCAAATTTCGTGAAACTTTTTTACCGTCATCTTCTAGAAGTTTTTATTCTTCATGAAAATTTATGGACCAAAATATCCTATAATGAATTAATTAAAATTCTGACACTTTGCATCAGCCAGAATTTTCATTTTGGATTTTAATTTATTTATTGTCACAAACAATAGTATTTATTTTTGAAACTTTTATAAAGAGTTCTAATAAGGTTAAGAATGTCTCTATAAAAATTTAAATTCAAAATATTTGGTAATTATTTTATAAAAAATCTGACATTATAATTTTCACATTTTTGACGCCTCTGTGTTTGAATTTTTAGAAGGTCTAAATGACATAATAAGTTATTGAAATTTTTACCAGATGTATATCCTTCTCTGAGGGTGTCATGGTAATTTTTGTGGCTCCAGATAAGTTTCTAATAGTTTACATTAATTCTGACTTATACTGTTTCTAGTCAAAAGAGATGTCACTCATTTTATTTATTTATTTTTGTGCGCATAAAATTTTTACTTGTTGACTTTACTGACTTACCAGCATGGTTAGGGTTCCAATGTAAATTTTCCAAAATTTTACTTTTACCTTTTTATCTTTTTACCATTATCCATTCTTTAATTCTATTTGTTTGATTTTTCATTCAATACATAAATACAGGAAAATCCAAATAAATTCCAATAATGCCAGGAAAACTCAGAAATAATTATATCCAAACTCAAAATATCTATTTTCATATTATTGTATTTTTCGGGATGTTACATGAGTTCTACAAAATAAGGCTACTAGCTACATCTACATGGTTACGCAATGATTCTTGCGACACAAGCACTTTAGCTAAATGTTTCCTTTGGCTCAACTATTCATATAAAAGGCTTTAGCGGCTATAACACTTAGGGTTATTGCACTAGCAGGATTCAGATGCAAAGCAAGTTGTAAATAAAATATTTTTCTAGAATATGGTAGTTCATATACTAAAGAGCATTTCTAGGCTGATCTTCATAAAATTTTCATTTAGATGAGATATTTTACGGGCTGTCGAAAAGGCTTAAGCGTTTCTAAAATCTACACGATAAAGGTTCAATTTTCGTTTTAAGTTTGCGACTGCACCTTATATGATTATGCAACTATTTTCCAGGCATTAGCAGGGGATGTCTTTAAGAGTGTTTTAAAGCTGGTTTCACGATATTTTGCTTTTATCCGAGATAGTTTTCATGCATATGAAAAATTAAGTCTTTTATGAACTTAAGCTAAATCAAACATTAAAGCCTTTTTTACATTTTGAGATGTCTTGACCTAAAGAATGTTTTGAAATTAAGCTTACAAGACCTAATATTTATTCGCGATACTTATGCATATCATAATCTTTCACATTCGAAACGAAGCTATAAAGGGACTTGGTCCAAACCATACTAAACATTGTTTATTTCTGCAAAGTTAGCTAATCTTGGACCTATAGCATGATCACAGTTTGGTTTCTTTTACATAAACATTTATTTGTGCTACATGGCTGCATATTAACTATACGCACTTAGCGCCCAAGGTCTCTTATAAACTTAGCGCAAACTAAATCAATTATGAACTATTCTGCATAACCAGGTATATTATGGTCTTAACAAGGTTTAGAAACTGATTTTTCTCAATTCTAAGAGATTAATGGATATAGTTACTACTATATGAATTTTTATGACTAGAATTGAAAGGACAGGGGATGTCGCCTAGAGGGGGGGTGAATAGTCGAATTAAAAACTTTGTAACAAAATGCAGTGGAATAAAAAATTTGCAGCTTGAAGGACCGAGATGGCGAACAGAGGGGGGGGTGAATGGTCGCAAATAAAAATTCCCCCAAAATACTCCAACAAAAACCTCGACAAGATCACTCAAAGGAAATTGTGAAAAACCCGAAAAACTAGACAACTATGTGTACCCCAAGCTTGCATGGATAAGTACCATAAAATATGTGGGGATTTTTTAGTACAATCCTGGTTGTCTAGTGTCCAAGATAAAGTGGAATCAATTCAAACTCTTGCTTTTAGAAAGGACATCAATTCAAATCACAAAAGTCACTTTCAGAAAAGCAAAAGCAGAATTTCCAGAACTTGTCCTCAATTTTCATAGGAGGTTGGTGGGGTTCTGCAGATCAAAAAATTCTGAGAATTTTTATCCCTATTAGAATAAGAGTCTTGAAGAACTCCACCAAATTTCTCCTCAAAAAGCCTTACAGAAAAAATAGGAAAAATCTAAGATCACAGTATGCTCAAGAACTTCAGCAGAAAGTTTGGGGCTCGGTTTTCACCTCATGGCGCCCAAACGGTGCAACAAGTGAACTCCAAAATTTTTCTGAAGGTGTATATCAGAGTCCCGCACCTCTTACAAAAAGAATAACTTAAAAAGGATTTTTCTATAGTTTTACAAAAATCAAACACTGACTGCTGCGCGAAGAACAAGTTCTGAACAAAGTTGGAACTTGAAAGAAAAGATGTTCTCTACTCAATCCAAGAGTGCAAAAGAGATGTAAAACCATATGAACACACTCAAAACATCCAAGATCAGCAGCATTTAGAAGGAGGGGAGGCAAATCCAAATTACTTGAAAGTAAATTGCGGGAATGTAATTATGGAAAGTAAATGCTGAATTTAAATTATGTAAAGTAAAGACATAATGTAAATGCGCAAAATAAATTCAGAGGTGGATGGATAAAACTTTTATTTCTGGAAGGGGAGGTTACAAAGCCTCACATTCATGTGGGCAAAGCTCAAATGAGCATCAAAAACCTCAACACCTTCAAGGGAAGGAGGCTACCCCTTCACCCCTATTTATACTACTCTTGGGCCACCTACCACCCTTGGATGAGTCCCTCAACCCTAGAGCACTCATCTAAAGGCTAGGATTAACCCACACACACAGCCATGCAAGGGCTAACCCAAAACCCACACACATACCGGGTTTTCTTGCACGGTTTTCAAAGCATACTACCTAGACCCGCTAACCTATCAACTAGACCTCAATCCGACGGCCCTCATTGATCCACGCGGCATCTAGCTAGCATCAACTCCTTTCCTTGTCTTCTTGACTTGCCCGGACTCCGTCTCCGATCATCTTCCGGCGATCTCCCAACCGTCTGGACCTCCGACGCTCCTCGCCTAGTCCCGGTCATCCTTCGCCTCACCATGACCTAGCACCGTCACCCTGCAACCATCAAAGACAAGGAAATCCGGTCATCCTTCGCCTCATCCCCCTTGATGAGTATATTGACAAACCACACAAAAGGCATAAATTTGAGTTTGAAGAAAAAGAAGAAGAAAGCAATTTTTAGTTGCAAAGTCAAACTTGGTCCAAAGATAGAAATTAGAACCATGACCAAGTTGACGAAGAGGAATTCAGATTTTAGAAGTTTTCAACAAAAACTCTAAAATCCAACTAAACATGTCAAATGTGATTATGAGATTATGATCCAACAGAAGTAGTAGCATAGTTTTACAAAGATCATAATAACCAAATAAGCATTCACATTTTTATCATTTTAGTGATGCCTTTTCTACGTTTTCTCCCCCTTTTGGCAATATAGGTATCAATTTTTTTTATGTATGCATGAAATGCAATCGAAAGAGCTTTGAAGATTATCCAATTGATCAAAATGGAAGGATATTACACCAAGTTTGTCAATTTCAGAAGATGACTAAACTAAGACATGTCCAAGTGCAAATACGAGCTTAGTTTTGAATATTTCATTTTTAGCAAGATTAGACAAGTGCAACACTTAGCTTTAGTTTCAAAAATAGAAGAATAGCCACTCTAAGGATCAAAAGGAAAACCTAGAGTTCAACCTACTCAACACTTTGGGGAATCTAGAAGAGCATACAAGGTCCTTAGGGCTCATTTATCACTTAATGCAAATTTTGATTTATCAACATACAAGACATAGCGGGGTGCAAATGTTTGACATTATTTGCATTCTTTACCCACATATGTTTTTGTTTTTAATTTATTTGCATTTTCTTTTGACAACCAATTGACTCAAGCCGTATGCGACCATCTCAAGAAGAACTCTTAAGAGGATGGTCTAGGTCAAACACGATGTATTCCAAGTTCATCCCAAGTGCAATGGGAAGCGGTCTTGTGAATGCAAGGTGTTGAGTCATATGTGCAAAAGAAGAGTCAATTTTGTTTAATTTTTTTTTTGCACAATGATTCATGAGCAATTGAAGGACTCTAGCATGGATCAAACTAGTTTCACCCAAGTTGCTATAGGGACTCTAGAGAACTCCTAAATTTCTCAAATTTTGGCACAAACCTCTAGAGAAGAAACCTAGCAAGTAAAAGCAAAAAGTTTCATCAAGTTTTTCATTTAAGGCTTATTTCATTTTTAAGCTTAGCAAGTTAAATGAACTTGGACATACCTAAGCTAGTGATTTTCTTCAAATGATGTAGCATGGTGTATAGCATGAAGAAGAAATCAATTGCATAATAGACAAAGCTCATAAAACGGAAAATGCAGTCTAAATGCAATGCATGAACAGATTCCCAAACTCCCCCTCAACAAATGAATCAATTTTAAGCTCAAATCTGGTTAAAGTTGAGTTATTATCAAGATTAGGCATAAAGAAAACCCGAATGAACTCAATAACAACCAGAAAAACAGAATGAGGAGAAGAAGCCGAGAAACTGCAAAACTGGATGGCTATTGAGCATAGATAAGATAGAAGAGACTCACTACGGCTTAGACTCACTCTTATCTTCCCGAATCGACATAGGGAAGTCGACTCTAGATCCCAACTAAGGAGTGCACACAGCACTCTGCCTCACCAGGAGGCCCAATACCGCTAGACTTATAAGACGTGAGGGAACTCAACCTAGAGAGAAGAGAGAATAGCTAATCACGCATGATAGCAACCTAAAGCACAAGATAAGAGGTCCATGGAAGGCATGCCAGAAGTCTAAGTGAGTGAGCTCAACTCAAGAAAACAAGCCCAAAGTCACCCAAAAGAAACACAAAGAAAAGAAAAGCTAAGCCGGAAGAAAACATATAATACATAATATACAAACCAGCTCCCTCACGAAAGGCCGTAAGGGCTCACGACTCCAAGCTCACTCCTCAAGGCAACAAATCTGAGCTATCCAAAGGCTTGGAGAAGATATCGCTAATCAAGGTCACTCTCTCTGATCGAAGCGCGATATCTCCCTTCTCCACATGGTCTCTAAGGAAGTGATATCTAATATCAATGTGCTTGGTCCGGGAATATTGCACTGGGTTTTTAGCAATGCAAATAGCTGAAGTGTTGTCACAGAAAAGTGGCACACTCTCTATCTCTAACCCATAGTCCCGTAAGGTCGATCTCATCCAGAGCACATGGCTACAACAACTGGCTGCAGCAACATACTCGGCCTCAGCGGTAGACTATGCAACCCCAGACTGCTTCCTAGATGACCAAGAAACAAGAGAAGTGCCAATGAATTGGCAAGTGCCAGAAGTGCTCTTCCTATCTATCCTACAGCCAGCAAAGTCGGCATCGAAAAAGGCTCTAAGAGATAGACAAGAAGACGAAGAGTACCAAATACCATAATTAGTGGTAGCACGAAGGTACCTGAAGATGCGCTTGACCGCCTGGCGGTGAGATGTGCGAGGAGAAGCTTGAAAGCGAGCGTACAGACACACAACAAAATGTATGTCCGGCCTCGAAGCAGTGAGGTACAAGAGGGAGCCGATCATGCTCCGAAACTCCTTTTGATCAGCAGGCTCACCATCCTCATCGGGCTCGAGGACAGAAGTGGTGGCCATAGGAGTCATCACCGGCTTCCCATCAGACATGTCGAAGCGCCTCAGGAGGTCACGGGTATATTTGCCTTAATACAAGAAAGTACCCTCCCGAGTCTGCTTGATTTGGAAGCCAAGAAAGTAGCTCAACTCGCCCATCATACTCATCTCAAACTCTGTGCTCATCACCTCGTAAAACCGAGACACAAGCGAATGAGACGAGCCACCAAAATGATATCGCCCACATAAATCGGACAAGAAGAAAATTAGACTCATGGTGTCGATGAATGAGTTTTGTCTACTATGCCCATTTTGAAGTCATGGTGAGAAGATAAGACTTGAGCCTCTCATACCATGCTCTGGGGCCTGCTTGAGTCCATACAAAGCTTTGGAGAGCTTGTATACATGACTCGGAAACTTGGGGTTCTCGAATCCTGGTGGTTGTTTGACATAAACCTCTTCCTCAATATAGCCATTGAGGAATGCACTCTTGACATCCATTTGATAGAGCTTGAAGCCCTGGGATGCAGAGAATGCAAGCAGGATCCTAATAGCCTCTAGTCTAGCTACAGGGGCAAAGGTCTCCTCAAAGTCAAGACCCTCAACCTGAGAAAAGCCCTGTGCAACTAGCCTAGCCTTGTTGCGAATGACAACCCCATCCTCACTCTGCTTGTTTTTGAACACCCACTTGGTCCCAATGACATTATGACTAGATGGGAGCTCGACAAGCCGCCATACCTTGTTCCTTTCAAAGTTCTCAAGTTCCTCATGCATAGCATTAATCCACGATTCATCGGATAATGCATGAGAAACATCCTTCGGCTCAAAGGAGGCAACAAAGGCAGAGTGGAGGCAGAAACTGGACAAACCTGATTTTGAGCAAGTGACCCGCTCAAACAGATCACCAATGATCTGATCAGGTGGATGAGCTTTCAGGATATGACGGGCAGGACCAGAAGCAGAAGTGGCCTCTACCTCATGCACAGAAGAGGTAGGAGCAGAGCCACTCGCTGAAGGAGA
The DNA here is from genome assembly GCA_036346275.1 of Otatea glauca. NCBI lineage: Eukaryota > Viridiplantae > Streptophyta > Magnoliopsida > Poales > Poaceae > Otatea > Otatea glauca. The sequence goes on from CM070724.1 coordinate 11,497,464, forward strand.
GTCGGAAGGCAAGGGCTGGTCTCCCTGAGGTGCAGAAATGGAAACAGGAGGCACCTCAGGTGTAGAGGGGACTGGATCTGGTGGAACACCATCATCTCCATCATCCTCATCTTCTACAAAGATGGTCTCGGAGGGATAAGAAGAGCCTCAAACATCGTGTCTAGCTCTGGGCTAGCCTCATCAAAGGTCACATCACAGTCTCTATGATCCTATGCGCATCAACGCTCCAGATCCTATAGCTACGAGAAGAAGTCGAGTAACCTAGAAAGATACCATCGGAAGAGCGAGACTCAAACTTATCTAGGTTACTGACTTCAAGATAAAACACTTGCAACCAAAACGCGAAAATGAGACACACCGGCTTTCGCCCATACCTCAACTCATAAGAAGTGCGATGCAAATGTGCTCTCAAAACACGCGATTAGAAACATGGCAAGCAAGAGCTATAGCCTCATTAAAACTTCCTAGAGTCTTGTACTGCCTAGCATCGTCCGGCCATCTCAACCAGGGTCTTGTTCTTCCTTTCCACTACGCCATTCTCACGAGGCGTAGGGAGAAGAGAACTGATGCTCTAAACCGGACTCCACACAAAAACTCTCAAAGTAGGAATTCTTGAACTCCGTGCCATTATCACTGCAGATAGCTCAGAATGCACCTAGGAGCTCAATAGACAACCTCTTGATCAAACCCACAAGTGAGAAAAGGTCTCATCCTTCGAGGCCATGAAGAATACCCAAGAGTATCTAGAAAAATCATCAACGATGACAAGAACATACCACTTCCCTCCCGCCGATCGCACTCTAGCCGGACCAACAATGTCCATATGTAAAAGCTGTCTGGTGCATCACCATCACTACGGTGGTCGGAGGATGAGAAGCGATAACCATCTTGCCATGTTGGCAAAGAGAGCAAACTAAGTCTTTGACCATCTTGAGTTTGGGCAAACCCCGAATGAGATCATGGTCGCTAACTCGGGTCAAATGATCAAAACCAATGTGACCAAGTCTCCTATGCCGAAGGAGAGATCACGGACTCGAAGCAATCAAACATCGAAGAGAGTCTCCGAAGAAGCGAAAAATCAGCACGAAAGACTCTCCCAAATCTAGAAATCCATAAACTAACCCTCCTAATGAATCAAGGATTCTACAGCATTACTCTTGAAGCTTACCTCGAAAGAGTCATCGATAAGTCGAGAAACAGAGAGCGATTGTATTGCGACTTACTTACTAAGGCAACATTTTTAAGAATGAAATTTTTGTTAATGCAGATGGTACCTTTAGCAATGACTCTACTCAAGATGAATCCCCAAAAGTGATTAACTCATCACCGGGGCTCGGACTAGGAAGAGAACCAACGAGAATCTCCGGTCATATGACGAGAACAACCGAGTCAACAATCCAAACATCGCCCTTCCCCATCCGGATTTAAACCGATCAAGACACAAGAGAGAAAGATGACTCAAGATCGGAATAGAGTGAAGACTTAGGAACCCAATATCAACCATACGACACCTCGTAGTACCACCACGAAGAAGATCGACTCGAGTGTCTCTCTGACGCTCAACTCTCACACGATCGAGCAACTCGTAGATAATCTAGGAGTCAAAGCTGGGTTGGCACGCCGTGGTGCAAAAGCCGGACCATCCCAAGAAGGTCGCTCGGATCTCCTACCGAAAACACCTCACGCCACGATATCTACCTCGATGGGAAAACGAGGAATATCAAGAAGACGACGGAAAGATCGACTACGAACAGCTCCGGGCTAAAACTCAAAGAACTAGCATAAAACCGAGTCCTCGACGCCCAAACACAAAGCGACTCTCTAACTCGTCTAGAAGCGGATGTGTCTTAGGAGCACTCAAAGTCCGGGATGACCTCAATACCCCTAAGAGCAGCAACACGCTCACGCCGAGTGATCTTGGCTCGCCTGAAGCAAAAATCTACTAGGTGACCATCCTTCTTACAGAAGGTGCATGTGTACTTTGCCTTGCTAGATGCAGAAGCAACAGGAGTAACACCCTTCTGGTCAGAAGTCCTATGGACAACCCCAGCGGACCTAAACACGGTGGTACTCACTCTGGGAGCTACCACAATCTCACCACTCTTGGAGCCGCGCACAATGGTGAGAGGATGCGCCCGAGCGTGCTCCAAGGGATCAAATCCTAGACCTTGATTGAATCTACTAATCTTGGATTGGTCTAGAATAAGATTGAGCTTCTTCTTGCCTCCAACAAACTTCTCGAGAGTGCTCATAAGATACTGGCAATCTCGGAAGAAAGAAGCACAAGAAGAACAGGGGGAAGAAAGAAGCACAAGAAAGAAGCACAACAAACTTCTCGAGAGTGCTCATAAGATACTGTCTCTCAGCATGTGCTTTTTGTTCCCTTAGCACGGCTGCCTCAATCTTGAGGGCCTCACAAGAAACGCAAGGAGCATCTCTAATCCTAAGGGTTTGGTCTTTTAACTTCTTCTTAAGCTCGACATGGATTTGATCCACATCATCCTTAACCCCAACACACAGCAAGCAACCAGTTTGTGACTTAACTAGTAAATCCTTAGCAAGTTGGTCACACTTGACATTCAAAGCATCATTGTCAAGTTTTAGTTGCTTACAGCCCTCACATGAGCTGACTGGGTCCTTAGAAGCATGCAATTCAAGTTCATCATTTCTAGCAGAAAGCTTTCTAAGGTGTTCGCCATGGCATCAATTTCGCAAGCAATTTAGGGCAATTAGCACATGATGGAGTGGAGTGAGCATGAAGAAAACTAGCCTCAACAGAATAGCATCAATAGAACTAGTGCTAGCATTCTTCAACCTAAGACCATCAAGTTCAAGAAGCACACTATCATGTATGGTCCTTAGGTTCTACAACTCCACAAGAATAGCATCACACAAAGAGCAATCATCGCTGACTCGGGAGGAGAAGATCTAAGTGAAGCTAACTCCGAGTTAAGGTACCTACTTCCTTCTCAAGCTCAGCACACCTAGCTCTAGCTCTAGCATGAAATTTTCCTAATTTGCGTAAAGCTTCGTTGAGTGGTCATAGGAGGGTACCTCATCCGAGTCACCGTAGAGCTCTGAGTCGCGATGTCGTTGGTGTCGGCCATGAAGCACATGCCGAGAAGTCATCGCCGCCCTTCTTCTCTTGCGGATCATCCTCACCCTCGTCGCTCCATGTCTCTGTGTCGGAGAGGTTGATGTCGTCAAGCACGGCGAGGACGCGGTGGAAGAGCTTCTTGTTCTTGGAGAAGTTGCGGTACTTCTTCTCCTGCGCCGGTTCACGAACTGGAGGCTTCTTGTTGCGGTTCTTGTCGGTGTAGTCTTCTTGCCCGAACCGCCAACGTCGTTCTTGCCCTTCTCCAGCCTGGGACAGTTCGCCCGAATGTGGTTGGGGCCACCACACTCGAAGCAGGTGATCATGCCACCTCTCTTCCTCTCTCTCACCCTCTTGTATGCATGAGAAAACTTGCGAGCGAGAAGAGCAATGTAACATCCTAAAAAATAAAGTAATATAAAAATAAATATTTTAAATTTGAAAATATTTATTTATGAGTTTATTGGATTTATTGGTTCTTATTTGAATTTTCTTGGATTTTTGTATTGTACGGAAATCCAACAAATAGAATTAGTAAAAGGTAAAATGGTAACAAGATAAAAGGTAAAAGTAAAATCTTGAAAAGTGTATATATTTAAAATCATATTAGCTGGTACATGAATTTTAATATATAGCATAGTGAACAAAAAGTTGAAAAGACATCCCTTTGACCTCCAAATAGTGAAAGGACAGATTTATTATAAAACTTTAGAAATTCATATGTTCCTAAAAAATTTACCATAATATCCTTAAGGCAATATTTACCTCTGGTAAAAATATCAGGAATTAATAATGTCACTTAGACCTTCTAAAAATTCAAAAACAGAGGCATTGAGAATCTGAAAATTACCATGTTAGAATTTTTGTAAATTAAATACTCAATAATTTAATTTGAAATTTTTATAGAGACATCATTAACCCAAACTAAACTCTTATAAAAAGTTTCAAAAATAAATATTATACTTTATGCCTTTAAATAAATGAAAACCTGAAAAGACAGTTTTGGACTGTGCTAAATGACAGAATTTATATAAATTTTATATAAGATATTTTAACCTAAACTTTTTACTGGAGGTAGAAAACATATGCGAGACACCTATAAAAAAATTACAAAAGTTTTTACTTTGATTTGACCCCTCAATTAAATGCTCTAAGTCTGTGCTGTCCTGAGAAACCAACTTGGAATTGTCTTCTATTGCACTTGGGCCCACAGGTCAGCAGCTCATCCTCCCAGCCTCCTTTTGCCACGGCACAAACCTGGCGCCACAGGCCTGAACGTCCATAAATCACGAAGCTTCCTCACTTTTGCCCATTCCTCCATGACAAATCGCCACCATTTAATCACCAGCTTGAGCTCAAAAGCCGGGAGCTCTCATTTCTCCACCATTTCCAGACGCTCCAGAAGGAGGCGAAGCGAGCATGCTCAGCTCTCATTCACGAGTTGAGCCACCCGCCGCTTTCTTCTCCAGATCCGCCACTCGACAAAGAGCCGCTCCAGGCCGTCCTCCGACCAACCAAGTGGTAAGATAGAATCCTCGAGAACCCCTTTTGCTCAATCCTCATCAATTTGACTCGAGTCGAGCTGATTTTCTTCTTGCCGAGCCGCCATTTTGACACCGCCCAAGCTCGGTGGCGCCATACCTCCGGCCATATCCGGTGACAACCGAGCCTACCATCGGGTGCGTGTCAGCAAGCTCGTGCTCCCTGTGCCCTCGCCTTCGCCGGAACCCCGCCGGAACGCCGTCGCCCCCTGCTGTTCTTCCTCTCCAAAAACGGCGCACGGTGCTAGAGATTTCCGACCAACTTCCGACTAAGGTAAATGCAAAAATGGATTCCCCATAGCTCCCTGTTGCTAATCCTCCTGCCCATTCATGCCGAGACTTACTTTTCCTTCTTCTCCGACGAGTTCTTGCCGTTGCCGCTTCCCCTACGGTGGCGAGCACCTTTCCGACCTCCTCCGGCCGAATCGGTACTTCCCCCGTGTGCGCACCGTCGAGGTGATGCTTGCACTGCTACTGATTCCCTTCTCCGGTGAGGTTTCGTCGTCGGCAAGCCGGAGAACCGAAAGCCTCGTTCTTCGTCATCTGCGCAATGGGCCCCTCCCGTCGACCGATCGAGCGGAATGAAGTTCATACGGTAAAATGCGCTTTCCAACTTTGAAAACGTATTTCAATTTCATTCTTTTCAATACTCGAGCCAATTCAAATGCTTGTGGATTTTGCATTATAACTCGAATTGAGTGAAATCAATTTCTATATTCATCTAAAATCTAGTGATTTCAGAATATGCAATAACATTTTGAAAATGTTCACTCAGTAAATTTGAAAGAAAGGGCTAAAAACACACTTCATATTAAAATGTTGTAAATAAACTTAGAATTGAATGAAACTAATTTTAGGGAAATACTCATGTTTCCAGAAGTTCAAATATGTAAAAATATTTAAATTTCATTATTGATTGAATTACTTTCTATTAAAGATTGTAATCAATGCCTTGGAAATTCAAATAAGCATAATTTGAATAAAGAAATATGGAATAAGTAAAAATTGGATTCTAAATATTAGCATGGCAGTATAATACCTTAATTTTCCAAAATAATTAATAAGTGGATTGATTTGAACTATCTTTAACAATATGAAATAATCTAAATATAAAATGTATATGTACATGCATATAGAATCAAATAGTCAATAGAGAGATCAAATGAATTCAAATAATCACCAAATCAGTTTTGTTGTACTCCTAATATTGCAAGGATCTCAGATATAAAATAATATTTAAAGTTTACTATATAAAACAGTAAATGTTTAATAGTCAAAATGTTAATACTTGCATGATTTAAATGGTTATAACTTTAACAAATAAACTCTAAATTTGACGAAACCAAATCCTATAGCCCTGAAAAATAGTACCCTTGCTAATTAGGCAAAAATGTCTTATGTTTGTGCTAGGTCGAAATAGGATCATGTTGAACCCTAATGATCGTTTATATGGAAAACATTTCGGATAAAAGCAAATTATCGCAAACTCAACTTTAAATCACTTCTAAAGTCATACCCTGTTAATACCTGAAAAATGAGTAGATTATCCTAGTCGGTGTAGTCGCAATCTTGTATCAAAAACTGAACTCTTATCGAGTAGTAAATTGAACTATCAAGCTTCTTCATCAACTCGTAGAACCTCTCGTTTAAGTGCAAAAACTAAGGAAATTAGTTTAGAAATGATATTTAGGATATGGTCTACCGTATTCGAGAAAAATATTTTCTTTACAACTTACTTTTCAACTAAATCCTGCTAGTTGAATACCCCTAAAAAAGTATGCTTGTCGTAACTTTTAATATCACATAAGCTTTTTCAACTATGAAATTAAAGTCGCGTATAAAAGCCAAAATGTATGAAATTAGCCTAGGTACGTTCTTCAAAGTATATGCTATCTAATTCCAAAGAAATAATCTTATTTCGTCATGTTTTGCATATAAACTTTAATAGCCGAATAACCCTTAGTTTTATGTTTAGTGAACCTTACCGTAATCGGTATAAGTGAACCTTGTAAAAACAAAGTTTATAACTAACATATTTGTATCACCAGAACCTTCCTAAAAATCATGAACAAATCTAGTAACCTAGCTTAATAGATCCAACTTATTCGAAAACCCTTCTTGTGCAAAATCGCTTAAGATTAAGTGCTATTTGCATAACCCTAACTTTAGTTAGTATTTTAATTCTTTTAATCCAAATAATTTTAGCATCTATAATTTGAAGTTATAAATACAAGAATTCATAATTTTAGCCTCTTGAATTCGTAAATCAAGAAAAGATAATCTATAAAAGAAGCGTGTCTTGTACATAATAAAAGCCATTAAGTATATAAATGTGTGTTTATCTAAATCATGAGATCTTGAAATCACATAATCCAAACCCTAAATCATTCTGTTTTAGAGTGATTCTTTATTTGATTTGTTTATCTGCTTTTCTTTTGCCCTAATCAAACCTTGTTATTTGCTTTATTTCCGTTGGATGACGTGTAGAACCCGATGTCGCCGTTTCTATCGTCAACTTCATCTATTGCGACCTCGTCTTCACCGTAAGCAATGATTAAGCAAGGCAAGCGCCCCTTGACCATCTTGATCCCAGATTTGATTTGCAATTGTATTTACTAAATTGTTTCATGCATGCGTTTACTTTACAGAATTCGCTATTTTGTGGTATTGGTAGATATACATTTGTCAAATGAAACTCCTTGATAATTATAGAAATGTGAACCTTGATAACCATAGAATAGGGCTAGACATTACTTAATGCCAAAATTGGGTATATGCGATCTTGTTAAACCTGCTTAGCCATGCTTTAGCTTTTTGTGGGGCAAATGGTCATGATTAAAATTGTTTCCTGAAATGTTTTATCTGGAACCTAAATGGTCCTTTTTGGGAAAATGGTTGCTGGTAGTTTGTTAAAAACCAAAAATAAAACTATGGTTTGATGCGGGCGATTATTGGCAATAGCCGGATGTGCAGACGGGTTTGCACGTAGTGTAGGGTGGAGTATCGCCCGTGTCGGATTAAGGACCGAGCAAATGGGATGTTGTAGATCCATGTTTTCGTGCAACCACAAGGGCTTGTATGGGCGGGTCTTAGCCTAATAAGTTGTTTAGATGTGGCTTTGCATCTATGGAAGGCGGGAGATTGCACAGCATTCGGTCAGTGCATGCTGTAGGGGTTTCTACATACCAATGCAACGGTGTCGCCTTGCCCCGACAGAGACGTGGTGTTGTGTGTGATAAATGTGGATCCACGGCTTGGGTGAGTGTCTCTGTCTTCAGGGCGAGGGTTAACGTCCCGGGCTGGTGTAAAGCCACGTCTAGATAATGTAACGGCTCTGTATGATCTCCTTGCCGACACACCAAAGGAAGTGTGTTAATTGTTACGCGAAAAGGTTGATCATTCCTTGTGGGTAAAGTGTACACCTCTGCAGTGTAAATCTAATCGATTAGCGCGCCCATGATTATGGGCACTTGGGAAAATCCTCCCAATGTTAGAGTCTTTGGTATTTTCTAAAATGGGTTTGGTGCGAACTTGTTTTTAGCAATCGTTGTTTTATGTCGAAGGGTGGCATTGATGGACCTTGTGGTTTGGTTTATTTCGAACTCACGTCATGGAGGACTGTGAGTATTACTTACTGTTGTATATACTTCTTATCAATCAACTTGCTTTTATAAATTCCGTTTGCAAATGATAACTTGTTTTACAATTCAATTTCGCTTTATGCAAATTAACTCTATTAGCCTTTCCTTTGTAATGGCCTGCATATATTGTAGGTTTTGCTCAAGTCTTCTTGAGTAATGTAAAGTACTCACCCTTGCTAATTATTATTTTAGGTGGATGAGTTAGCGAGGCTTCGAGTCTCTTTCGTCGTAGGTTGCGGGATCTTCTTCGTCGTGTTCTATCTGGAGTTTATGCCTTGTCAGTTGCCTGCGGGTCGGATGGGCAAACTACAAGATATTGCTTCTTTTCTTTGCTTATTATCCGAGTTGTAGCTTTTCCTTTATGTATTAGTTTCATTGTAATTATTTGTGGTGTGGTTGTGATTCCAATTGTTGTAAACATGTGAGTGCTAGCTACTGATCCAGGGAATAGCACAGTAATCACATGGAGGTTCCTGTTCATCAGAACGGGGTCTCACAGCAGTGGTATCAGAGCTATGCTGACTGTAGGATAAACCCTAGATAGAATGGTCGTTAGCATTGGAATAAGCAACTTCAAAATCTTATTCTTAAAAGCTACTGTATTTGCAAAATGTAGGCTTTGCTGTTCTTTCCTCATTCTTAAGTTCTCATCCTTACCACTACTTTCATTTTGATTTGTAAACAAATTCTTCTCTTTCCTTGAAGATAGTTTATCTTTGTTATTTGCTTCTAAAGACGTCCGAGATATGTCGCTATCTTGCTTGCAAATGAAGACTACAAGGTCTACGCCAACAATCTCATGGAAGCAGACAATGCTTCACCAACCTCGGCAAAGCTGAAGTAAAACTCGAAGATTCTACTTCTAGAAGAGATAGCATTACTCGATAGTAAAATACGGAAGACTAGAATATATTAGGATCCCTCTTAACATAAGAACCCTTACGCATAGCATATTATTTTGCTCTAGTTATATAAAGCATTTTAATGTGTTGTTTATAACTTGCTACTTGAAAATTTGTTTTTATTTTGTTTGTCCGGGTGATTTATATGTGAACTCAACCTCTAGGTTAAAGTTTCACAATAAGTTGTCCTTAGGTATGAATATGAAAAAACCTAACCCATAGGATAAATAGGAAGTCATAAAATAAATTATCTCTTCCTTCTATAGAACTCTTTATAAACTTATCTTTTCTTTCTGTAGACTTCTCATCTGTGTAATCTTTTGGTCATTTTCTCAAAATCAAGCCTCATCAAGATTATTAATATAGTCTCCATTACTACTTCCAGCTTTACTTGAAACCGCTCCATTCATAAATAAACCAAGGCCGAGATGCAATTAATCGCCAACTCACATAAGCTGCTTTAGGCTAGTTAAAACCTAATTGTTCCCAATAATAACTCTTGACCATGCCGTAAATTTCACCTCATTACCTTGACTAGATTATATGCCATGAATCTAAGCTAGAATTAGAAAAGTTCTATGCTTCTGAATGGAAACTAGAAAAAAATCGAAAGTCTTATTTTCTAAAAGAAATATAAAAGAGCAGCATTAGTTGTAGATATACTCTTTTCCCATTTGTGAGATTTAGTTTCCTTATTTGTGTACTCTTCCCTTTTAATGGATATTTCATATACCCATTTCTTCTTTGTAGAGCTTTCTTTCTTCACTTCTAGTTATTCTTTCTAGAAGTATTTCTCTCCATCTTTGTGCTTAATAAAAGCCACCAGTAAATATCTTTGAAAATAATTCTGGTAGTAAGTCAACATCATCATGACGTTTGCGGTAGCAACTTCGAGAAGATAGGGAGGTAACAAAGTATCACAACCTTCGACTTCATAGAAGCTTTGGATTACTAACATCAGCAAATGGAGCAAATGTTAAAAGAAACCCGTCACCGAATAGCCTACTATAAAAGAAAGTATTATCTAAAGTACATATTATTCTAAGTAAACCTCTTGAACATAAATACGTATGATTAGGCTAATAGAAGAAAAACCTTAGGTACCCCTCCCATATACTAAGTTGAATGCATATATAATTTTACTATGTTGCTAAAATTTTGTTGTAAATCTTTTATATTGTCTTCCGGGTTACTCTCGTAAATGTTAAACCATTAGGTTGAAATTTACGATGTGTCAACCCTTATTTAATAAGAAAATTTAATTAAGAAAATTTTAAGGAACAAAAAGTTGCCTTATGAACTAATAACTACCTAATAACCAACCTTGAAAAGGTGTTTTAATGAATGAGACATTGCCTTATAAACTAACCATCAGTTACCTAACTCGTATATAGGCTATTCTTAAAATAATATTTTAATGAACATAATGTTGCCTTGTGACCTAGTTAACCCTTATCTAACCATCTTTCCCCAATTCCAACATCTTGTCGAACATTGTTTTAGTGTGCTTGCGATACAATCCATTAATACATCCACTAAATGTAATGAATTATAAAATTTTCAACCTTTATAATCAACCTCCGGCTTTCCCCAGATAATCCTAGTCGAGATGCATCTTTTTATTCATCTCAAACATTTTAACAAACTGAGTACCTCTCCTTAAGTTAGCTTAAATTTTGCTAAAGATTCTTCGTATAAATTGCTAACACTCCTCATCTACTTCGTGAAACCCAACCAAGAAAAATGAATGCCAGAATACCCAACCTTAGCACAAGTACTCGCCGTAATCAAGCAAAATCACTAGACACATACTTTTCTTCTCCACGACAGCAAGCAGCCAACTTTTTGTTAAAACCAAACATCTAGTGCAATTCATTGTACCGATCACGTAGTTCCACTGCACACACGACAAAAGGGATCAATTCAACACTGCACCTTTTCACCTAGTCTTTTCCTTCTCCTCTCCTTTGTCTTTCTTTCGAACAAGCCAGGTACAGAGTAGAGCGCAATTTTTCTTTGCGTTCACATTTGGCGCCGGCTTCGATGGCTTGCTCCCACTACCTGATGATCACCACAGTAGGGCGCACCGTCTCCCTCACTCCACTGTGGTAGGCCAACACAATGTCCAACTCACTGGTGCCAGTAATGATAATGAGACAGCCGCTATACTCTTATCTCTGTCTCAGTTATGTCCTACGCCATTAAATTCCCAATGTCATCGCTTCACTGGCTACCAAAACCGTCACCGTTCAAACCCTGTTTGTGCTACCTTAAGCGCCTATAAAGGTCACTTTACATCTTAATCAGGAGACTGTATCACTCCCCGTTACTACATCTCTGTTCATGTGCGCCTAATTCAACCCTATCATTTACCATCATCACACATATGTTCAGCCGTTAAGCTTTCCCTGTTTCTTTGGTCAATCAAAAAGTGGAAACATCACTTGTTGCACAGACCTGTGGCAACTTGACTACCTTTGCTCACGCCCGTTCACATTTTGTGAAAACATCTTCATTCCTTTTTAAATACCTAACCATGATTCTCTTGGTTTACCCCGCTTCTTTTCTACAAACACCACAAACTTCTCTGTGTTGGCAAGGATCGTGCTTAGCCAGCCATTTCTTTTACGATGATCTCAAACATTTTAGCGCTTTCCCTGTCCTGCATCTTGCAGAAAACGTTCTCCACAAATCTGCATGTAAGATGAAAAACTAGCTGTCAGATGAACTTGAAACTAGTTGCTGTCCTAGCATGTTCTTCCTTTAAAAACATCTTGTCATCTTCGAGTGATGATTCCTTTCAAACTCTGTCATGCCGCATGTTCGTACGAAACAAATATCTTGTTCTTTTGGATCTTCATCAAGCTTTGAAACGTGACCATATCTCATAGAAGACTCGGTCAAAATTATGACTTCAAGAGTAAAAGAAATAAAATCTGAAGCAGTTTACTCGAAAAATCAATTAAAGAAATGATGCTTGAACAAAGATACTTGTTCTAAAAAGAATTCTACTCAACTCCATGTTAAATTTCAATCATCATTTGTCATCCCTCCAACAACACCAATGAACATCTGTCTGTTACTCAAAACCGGAAAGCCAAAATTTCCTACTTTTGATGTAGTAAACGTGGGCAATATCCCAACAGTTGCCTAAAGAAGAAACAAAATCTATTTCGTTCTCAACCCCGAGGAGATATACAACAACCTTAAAACTGACCTCAGGAATTTGAAGGCCAACACGCACCAAGGTCTGCATCTACACCAACTTAAGACATCAAACATGGCATACCTGACACAATGCCAGGTACATCTCTCGTAAATACAATTTCTGCCAGAACTTAGATTAAGTAGAAATCATCTTGTCTCTTTAGATCTACTTAAAGTCAACCAAAAGTTCATATAGGAGCTATTCTTAAAGTAATGATTTGATAAGCGAAATGTTGCCTATTAAATCTTACTGAACTCTCATCAAAATATGTCTTAACTTAGTCTATCAAAATGGCCGGTAAAAGGTCAAGTGCTAACCTTTCAATTTTCGTCTTTAACCATTACCCGATAAGTCCTCCATCATTACGTAATCAATGAAAATTAACACCCGGATTTATTTGTCTCTCGTATGTTTCTAAAAGTCAGCTCAAACCAAATTTATTCGCAACTAACCTCATCAATCCCAGTTACCCACAGCACTTATTCACGAAAGAAACTTATGATCTACCAGATGCAGTATTAGATACGATGCTTATATATATATATTTGAACCCTGCTAGAATTTAAAGTTAATTCCAAGGTCAACCCTTTGACCATAGTCGCCTCCTGATCATTTGTGTTATAACACTAGCAAACAAACTTGTTATTGTTTCGAATAAGATGGATAACGTCATCTACATTAACCAAGAAGAACTTGAACACTTCGCCAACATCTCGCCAAGTAGAGTTCATCACCTCGTGAAGGAAGACATCAGTGATTTCCAAGCTATTTTAAGGGCCTAGGAAGCATCAAGTGCCCAGAAAAACCCTTGCCTCGACGTCAGGCTTTGAATGTAAAGATCTTCCTTATGTAATTACACCCGGCACTTAATGTAATATTGAGTACGCCCTTTATGTAGTTAATTCCTGCAATCAACCCTTTTGAATCTATACATTATATTCCTTCATAATTGCCAAGCAAAGAAAATCAAAACCCTGTGTTTACCAAGATGACCAAACGAATTAAATCATCAGGATCATATTATAATCCTCCTACTTCATCCCAAATTGTTGAAATATCTTACCTTGTTTTCAATCTAAAGACAACTTTGAATGACATTCATTCTCAGCTAATCTCGTCAACTAATGTTGACTATACAGATCAACCGTTGTATTCAAATATCGATTCTTGATGATAACATTCAATTCTTTCCAAATGAATTTAATGACAATACATCTATTCTTTCACCTCAAGTATCCTAAGCATACTAAGTGCTATTCTCTAAATTTGATTATCCCTACTAATGGTCCTAGAATGTTCGGTGAAAAGAGATATATAGTAATATCCCTTATCTGCTTATATAAAGCTCAAATAGAAACCTTCCCTATTCTTAGATTATCAACACGGAATTACAAGAAGTTCCCATAAAGCAACGACAACGAAGACGAAGTGAAAAAAGAACGACAAGGTCACCTGTGAGAAAGAAATTCTCTTAACCTACCTAGTCCTTGCAAATCTCGAGGACGAGATTTCTGTAAGGGGGTAGATTTGTAACATCCTAAAAAATAAAGTAATATAAAAATAAATATTTTAAATTTGAAAATATTTATTTATGAGTTTATTGGATTTATTGGTTCTTATTTGAATTTTCTTGGATTTTTGTATTGTATGGAAATCCAACAAATAGAATTAGTAAAAGGTAAAATGGTAACAAGATAAAAGGTAAAAGTAAAATCTTGAAAAGTGTATATATTTAAAATCATATTAGCTGGTACATGAATTTTAATACATAGCATAGTGAACAAAAAGTTGAAAAGACATCCCTTTGACCTCCAAATAGTGCAAGGACAGATTTATTATAAAACTTTAGAAATTCATCTGTTCCTGACAAATTTACCATAATATCCTTAAGGCAATATTTACCTCTGATAAGAATATCAGGAATTAATAATGTCACTTAGACCTTCTAAAAATTCAAAAACAGAGGCATTGAGAATCTGAAAATTACCATGTTAGAATTTTTGTAAATTAAATACTCAATAATTTAATTTGAAATTTCTATATAGACATCATTAACCCAAACTAAACTCTTATAAAAAGTTTCAAAAATAAATATTATACTTTATGCCTTTAAATAAATGAAAACCTGAAAAGACAGTTTTGGACTGTGCTAAATGACAGAATTTATATAAATTTTATATAAGATATTTTAACCTAAACTTTTTACTGGAGGTAGAAAACATATGCGAGACACCTATAAAAAAATTACAAAAGTTTTTACTTTGATTTGACCCCTCAATTAAATGCTCTAAGTCTGTGCTGTCCTGAGAAACCAACTTGGAATTGTCTTCTATTGCACTTGGGCCCACAGGTCAGCAGCTCATCCTCCCAGCCTCCTTTTGCCACGGCACAAACCTGGCGCCACAGGCCTGAACGTCCATAAATCACGAAGCTTCCTCACTTTTGCCCATTCCCCTCCATGACAAATCGCCAGCCATTTAATCACCAGCTTGAGCTCAAAAGCCAGGAGCTCTCATTTCTCCACCATTTCCGCACGCTCCAGGAAGGAGGCGAAAGCGAGCATGCTCAGCTCTCATTCGCTGAGTTGAGCCACCCCGGCCGCTTTCTTCTCCAGATCCGGCCACTCGACAGCAGCCCGCTCCAGCCGTCCTCCTGACCAACCAAGTGGTAAGATAGAATCCTCGAGAACCCCTTTTGCTCAATCCCTCATCAATTTGACTCGAGTCGAGCTGATTTTTCTTCTTGCCGAGCCGCCATTTTTGACACCGCCCAAGCTCGGTGGCGCCATACCTCCGGCAATATCCGGTGACAACCGAGCCTACCATCGGGTGCGTGTCAGCAAGCTCGTGCTCTCTGTGCCCTCGCCTTCGCCGGAACCCCGCCGGAACGCCGTCGCCCCCTGCTGTTCTTCCTCTCCAAAAACGGCGCACGGTGCTAGAGATTTCCGACCAACTTCCGACTAAGGTAAATGCAAAAATGGATTCCCCATAGCTCCCTGTTGCTAATCCTCCTGCCCATTCATGCCGAGACTTACTTTTCCTTCTTCTCCGACGAGTTCTTGCCGTTGCCGCTTCCCCTCACGGTGGCGAGCACCTTTCCGACCTCCTCCGGCCGAATCGGTACTTCCCCCGTGTGCGCACCGTCGAGGTGATGCTTGCACTGCTACTGATTCCCTTCTCCGGTGAGGTTTCGTCGTCGGCAAGCCGGAGAACCGAAAGCCTCTGTTCTTCGGTCACTGCGCAATGGGCCCCTCCTGTCAGCCAGTCGAGCAGAATGAAGTTCATGCGGTAAAATGCGCTTTCCAACTTTGAAAACGTATTTCCGAATTTCAGTTCTTTTCAATACTCGAGCCAATTCAAATGCTTGTGGATTTTGCATTATAACTCCGAATTGAGTGAAATCAATTTCTATATTCATCTAAAATCTAGTGATTTCAGAATATGCAATAACATTTTGAAAATGTTCACTCGGTAAATTTGAAAGAAAGGGCTAAAAACACACTTCATATTAAAATGTTGTAAATAAACTTAGAATTGAATGAAACTAATTTTAGGGAAATACTCATGTTTCCAGAAGTTCAAATATGTAAAAATATTTAAATTTCATTATTGATTGAATTACTTTCTATTAAAGATTGTAATCAATGCCTTGGAAATTCAAATAAGCATAATTTGAATAAAGAAATATGGAATAAGTAAAAATTGGATTCTAAATATTAGCATGGCAGTATAATACCTTAATTTTCCAAAATAATTAATAAGTGGATTGATTTGAACTATCTTTAACAATATGAAATAATCTAAATATAAAATGTATATGTACATGCATATAGAATCAAATAGTCAATAGAGAGATCAAATGAATTCAAATAATCACCAAATCAGTTTTGTTGTACTCCTAATATTGCAAGGATCTCAGATATAAAATAATATTTAAAGTTTACTATATAAAACAGTAAATGTTTAATAGTCAAAATGTTAATACTTGCATGATTTAAATGGTTATAACTTTAACAAATAAACTCTAAATTTGACGAAACCAAATCCTATAGCCCTGAAAAATAGTACCCTTGCTAATTAGGCAAAAATGTCTTATGTTTGTGCTAGGTCGAAATAGGATCATGTTGAACCCTAATGATCGTTTATATGGAAAACATTTCGGATAAAAGCCAATTATCGCAAACTCAACTTTAAATCACTTCTAAAGTCATACCCTGTTAATACCTGAAAAATGAGTAGATTATCCTAGTCGGTGTAGTCGCAATCTTGTATCAAAAACTGAACTCTTATCGAGTAGTAAATTGAACTATCAAGCTTCTTCATCAACTCGTAGAACCTCTCGTTTAAGTGCAAAAACTAAGGAAATTAGTTTAGAAATGATATTTAGGATATGGTCTACCGTATTCGAGAAAAATATTTTATTTACAACTTACTTTTCAACTAAATCCTGCTAGTTGAATACCCCTAAAAAAGTATGCTTGTCGTAACTTTTAATATCACATAAGCTTTTTCAACTATGAAATTAAAGTCGCGTATAAAAGCCAAAATGTATGAAATCAGCCTAGATACGTTCTTCAAAGTATATGCTATCTAATTCCAAAGAAATAATCTTATTTCGTCATGTTTTGCATATAAACTTTAATAGCCGAATAACCCTTAGTTTTATGTTTAGTGAACCTTACCGTAATCGGTATAAGTGAACCTTGTAAAAACAAAGTTTATAACTAACATATTTGTATCACCAGAACCTTCTTAAAAATCATGAACAAATCTAGTAACCTAGCTTAATAGATCCAACTTATTCGAAAACCCTTCTTGTGCAAAATCGCTTAAGATTAAGTGCTATTTGCATAACCCTAACTTTAGTTAGTATTTTAATTCTTTTAATCCAAATAATTTTAGCATCTATAATTTGAAGTTATAAATACAAGAATTCATAATTTTAGCCTCATGAATTCGTAAATCAAGAAAAGATAATCTATAAAAGAAGCGTGTCTTGTACATAATAAAAGCCATTAAGTATATAAATGTGTGTTTATCTAAATCATGAGATCTTGAAATCACATAATCCAAACCCTAAATCATTCCTGTTTTCTGTAGTGATTCTTTATTTGATTTGCTGTCTGTTTTCTTTTTGCCCTAATCAAACCTTGTTATTTGCTTTATTTCCGTTGGATGACGTGTAGAACCCGATGTCGCCGTTTCTATCGTCAACTTCATCTATTGCGACCTCGTCTTCACCGTAAGCAATGATTAAGCAAGGCAAGCGCCCCTTGACCATCTTGATCCCAGTATTTGATTTGCACTGTATTTACTAAATTGTTTCATGCATGCGTTTACTTTCTGTAAATTCGCTATTTTGTGGTATTGGTAGATATACCTGTTGTCAAATGAAACTCCTTGATAATTATAGAAATGTGAACCTTGATAACCATAGAATAGGGCTAGACATTACTTAATGCCAAAATTGGGTATATGCGATCTTGTTAAACACCTTAGCCATGCTTTAGCTTTTTGTGGGGCAAATGGTCATGATTAAAATTGTTTCCTGAAATGTTTTATCTGGAACCTAAATGGTCCTTTTTGGGAAAATGGTTGCTGGTAGTTTGTTAAAAACCAAAAATAAAACTATGGTTTGATGCGGGCGATTATTGGCAATAGCCGGATGTGCAGACGGGTTTGCACGTAGTGTAGGGTGGAGTATCGCCCGTGTCGGATTAAGGACCGAGCAAATGGGATGTTGTAGATCCATGTTTTCGTGCAACCACAAGGGCTTGTATGGGCGGGTCTTAGCCTAATAAGTTGTTTAGATGTGGCTTTGCATCTATGGAAGGCGGGAGATTGCACAGCATTCCGGTCGAGTGCATGCAGTAGGGTTTCTACATACCAATGCAGCGGTGTACGCCTTGCCACGACAGAGACGTGGTGTTGTGTGTGATAAATGTGGATCCACGGCTTGGGTGAGTGTCTCTGTCTTGAGGCGAGGTTAACGTCCCGCTGGTGTAAAGCCACGTCTAGATAATGTAACGGCTCTGTATGATCTCCTTGCCGACACACCAAAGGAAGTGTGTTAATTGTTCTGGCGAAAAGGTTGATCATTCCTTGTGGGTAAAGTGTACACCTCTGCGGAGTGTAAATCTAATTGATTAGCCGCGCCCGCGGTTATGGGCACTTGGGGAAAATCCTCCCAATGTTAGAGTCTTTGGTATTTTCTAAAATGGGTTTGGTCTGAACTTGTTTTTAGCAACTGTTGTTTTATGTCGAAGGGCTGGCATTGATGGACCTTGTGGTTTGGTTTATTTCGAACTCACGTCATGGAGGACTGTGAGTATTACTTACTGTTGTATATACTTCTTATCAATCAACTTGCTTTTATAAATTCCGTTTGCAAATGATAACTTGTTTTACAATTCAATTTCGCTTTATGCAAATTAACTCTATTAGCCTTTCCTTTGTAATGGCCTGCATATATTGTAGGTTTTGCTCAAGTCTTGTTGAGTACGTAAAGTACTCACCCTTGCTTAATTATTATTTTAGGTGGATGAGTTAGCGAGGCTTGAGTCTCTTTAAATCGTAGGTTGCGGATCTTCTTCGTCGTGTTCTATCTGGAGTTTATGCCTTGTCAGTTGCCTGCGGGTCGGATGGGCAAACTACAAGATATTGCTTCTTTTTCTGCTTTATTATCTGAGTTGTAGCTTTTCCTTTATGTATTAGTTTCATTGTAATTATTTGTGGTGTGGTTGTGATTCCAATTGTTGTAAACATGTGAGTGCTAGCTACTGATCCAGGGAATAGCACAGTAATCACATGGAGGTTCCTGTTCATCAGAACGGGGTCTCACAAGCAAGCTCATTTTCTGGAAATTTTTCCAGTTGGTCATCGCTTAGCTCGCAAAGGGCGGAAAGAGAGAAACCAATAGAAGGATCAGAAGAAGAAGATCCAATGGGATCGGTGACCAAAGCCATCGACTGAGATTTCGTCTTCCGAGAGACGACATCGATCTCATGAGTCTTGAGGCGGGAATAAAGCCCGTCAAGAGTCAGAGTCGATAAGTCGGTGGTGTCCTTGATGGTGGTTACCTTCATCTCCCAAACCCGAAGGTCGAGTGCGATCAAGAAATGCCGAGCATTGTCCGAGTCAGGGTATATGCAACCAACTGCTCGGAGGTCGCTCAAAATCTTTGTAAACCGACCAAAACACTCGTCGAGACTCTCACCAGCGTGTTGATCAAACTTGTTGTACTCGCGCTTGAACTGGTCCTGCCTCACAGTCTTGATTTGAGTAGAGCCCTCATGGTAAGCATCGAGGGTTACCCAAATCTTGTGAGCGGAGCGAAGGTGAGAAATCCTATCATACTCACCGCGGCTAAGACCCTGTATGAGAATGTTCCTTGCCTTAGCATTTCGCCTCAACGTCAACCATATTGATGGCCGTGACATTTTCATCAGCAGGAACCTCATACGGGAGTTTCACCTTCTGCCATATCAAGTAGCCCTGGGCAGTGATGTATGACTCCATCCGGGACTTCCAAAAAGGAAAATCAACTCCATTAAAAATGGGAGGCTTGGTGGAATATTTGTCCGTCGCCATGGCTCTTGAGATCGGTCAAGATCTAGAAAGAGCAGAACCGGCTCTGATACCAATTGAAGGACCGAGATGGCGAACAGAGAGGGGGGTGAATGGTCACAAATAAAAATTCCTCCAAAATACTCCAACAAAAACCTCGACAAGATCGCTCAAATGAAATTGTGAAAAACCCGAAAAACTAGACAACTATGTGTACCCAAAGCTTGCATGGATAAGTACCATAAAATATGTGGGGATTTTTGATTCACAATCCTGGTTATCTAGTGTCCAAGATAAAGAGGAATCAATTCAAACTCTTGCTTTTAGAAAGGACATCAATTCAAATCACAAAAGTCACTTTCAGAAAAGCAAAAGCAGAATTCGAGAACTCGTCCTCAATTTGCACAGAAGGTTGGTGGGTTTCTGCAGCTCAAAAAATTCTGAGAATTTTTCTCCCTATGAGCATCAGAGTCATGAAGAACTCCACAAATTTCTCCTCAAAAAGCCTTACATAAAAAACAGGAAAAATCTAAGAACACAGTATGCTCAAGAACTTCGAGCAGAAAGTTTGGGGCTCGGTTTTCACCTCATGGCGAACAAACGGTGCAACAAGTGAACTCTAAAATTTTTCTACAGGTGTATATCAGAGTCCCGCACCTCCTCCAACAAGAATCACTCAAAAAGGATTTTTCTATATTTTTACAAAAACAAACACTGACTGCTGCGCAAAGAACAAGTTCTGAACAAAGTTGGAACTTGAAAGAAAAGATGTTCTCTACTCAATCCAAGAGTGCAAAAGAGATGTAAAACCATATGAACATACTCAAAACATCCAAGATCAGCAGCATTTAGAAGGAGGGGAGGCAAATCCAAATTACTTGAAAGTAAATTGCGGGAATGTAATTGCGGGAAAGTAAATGCTGAATTTAAATTGCGTAAAGTAAAGACATAATGTAAAAGTGCAAAATAAATTCAGAGGTGGATGGATAAAACTTTTATTTCTGGAAGGGGAGGTTACAAAGCCTCACATTTATGTGGGCAAAGCTCAAATGAGCATAAAAAACCTCAACACCTTCAAGAGAATGAGGCTACCCCTCCACCCCTATTAATACTACTCTTGGGCCACCTACCACCCTTGGATGAGTCCCTCAACTATAGAGCACTCATCTAAGGGCTAGGATTAACCCACACACACAGCCATGCAAGGGCTAACCCAAAACCCACACACATACCGGGTTTTCTTGCACGGTTTTCAAAGCATACTACCTAGACCTGCTAACCTATCAACTAGACCTCAATCCGACGGACCTCATTGATCCACGCGGCATCTATCTAGCATCAACTCCTTTCCTTGTCTTCTTGACTTGCCCGGACTCCGTCTCCGATCATCTTCCGGCGATCTCCCAACCGTCTGGACCTCCGACGCTCCTCGCCTAGTCCCGGTCATCCTTCGCCTCACCATGACCTAGCACCGTTGTCCTGCAACCATCAAAGATAAGGAAACTCCTCACATAGCAATGCCCACAAAGATGTGCAATAAACCATCCAACTCATCACTACCGTGTCCATACGACCGGTACTGCCACTCCTGGCAGAGACAACTCAAATTGCTTCATTTTGAAAATCAATCCAAATCGAACTCAAACTTGAGCACACCTTGCTCAAATAAAGTCAAATACTCATCACAAACATGGATGGACCTCCACATGGTCCTTCACAGCTAAATAAAATCTCCCGAGGGTCTAAGTCCGGAGTGTCCGGGACTTTTATCCAGATACTCCAGTATGTCCGGACTGTCCGGGTTCAGGAGTCCGGATACTCCGAAATATCCGGACTATCCGGGCTCAGGAATCCGGATACTCCGGATTGAAGACCTCGAAATGAGATTTTAAATCCCTGCAATTTTTCAACAATCTACTTGAATACAAAAGATCTAAATGCTATCATGTACCTGGGGATATTGTAGATCTGGAGCCAAACGCAACAAAAGAGTAGATCGGGCAATTTCAAGATTCAAAAACAAATACTAAATCAAGAGTAAGAAGCAAACTTGGAGACGATGATTTTTCACCCGAAGTTCGGATCCTTGAGGGGATCCTAGTCTCCGTTGAGGCAGCTCGGTCACACTTGAGCCGGGGTCTCTTTCAACCCTCTTCCTCCCGGTGTTGCACAAATGCACTCGCCGGTCTTCACTCCTTTGATTCCTTCCCTTACGGAGGCGGAACCGGCCTTCACAAACTTCCCACGGCCAACCACACAAAGCTCTGGTGGCTCGTAGGCGACCTCCTAGCCATCTAGGAGTCCTCAACCTCCAAGAGTAACAAATGCTCACGAAGAACAAGCTTGGAGATGAAATCAAGTGCTCAATCAACTCAAATCTCACTCAACCTAGCACCTCACTCCTCAAACTCTTC
Organism: Otatea glauca; assembly: GCA_036346275.1. Classification (NCBI taxonomy): domain Eukaryota; kingdom Viridiplantae; phylum Streptophyta; class Magnoliopsida; order Poales; family Poaceae; genus Otatea; species Otatea glauca. Next base: position 11,519,829 of record CM070724.1, read on the forward strand.
CCAACCCTTCTCACCAAGGGGATCACTTAGATCTAAGGGTAAAGAGGTGTTTTGGGGGCTCAAGAACAAGGGTATAGCACATCTAATCTACAGGGTAAAAGCCTCTACCAACACCACTCTCTTTCTAAGATACACAAGGATGGATCACTTGAGCACTTGACACATCTAAAAGTCATTCGACATCGCATCCCTCTTAATAGTATGGCAATCCTTAGACTCAAATTAAATCAAAGATAATATAAGTCTAGAAAAAGTCACTTGCCGTCTTCTTTCTTAATGTCGATGCATGAAGACCTTCACCATATAATTGATGACATCTTCGCCTTGTCCAACTCGACTTGATTCACCTCATGAGACTCTCGTCCTATCAACCTTGACTTGATCATCCTCTCTGACGATCTCCACGCCAAGTTGATCTTGACTTAGTCCTCAACTCTTGGTGACACCGCCGTCTTGTTGACCTCAGCTTAACGATCATCCTCCAAGATACCTTGGTCATCATACACATACGGGACCTAATTCTTTCCAAACTACTCATGAAAGACATTAGTCCCAAAAGCTCAATAGATATGAATAAATTGATATTTGTGAGCAGTTGATTTCAACAAGTGTTTCATAAAAAGAAGCACAACACACTACTACAGAATGGTACATCACTATCGCTTCATCTGTGTCGGTTCTTAAGTTTTTTGGAAGAAACGATTGTGATAGATGACTTAGGAGAGGCATTAATCATAATCACTATCGGTTCTCGGGTTAGAAGTGATAGTGATGTAGCATCGGAACATTACAATCGGTTCTTATGCGAAAGTGATAGTGATGTGCATTATCATCACTATCGGTTTTCATATAAGAAGCGATAGTGATGAGCATCGCATACATCACTATCGGTTCTTATTTAAGAAGCGATAGTGATGATAATGCACATCACTATCGCTTCTCACAAAAGAACCGATAGTGATGAGCATGTGCTTATCACTATCGGTTCTTTTGTGAGAAGCGATAGTGATGTGCATTATCATCACTATCGCTTCTTAAATAAGAACCGATAGTGATGTGTACGTGCTCATCACTATCGCTTTTTATGTGGGAACCGATTGTGATGACGATGATAATCACTATCGCTTGTCTTGTAAGAACCGACTGTGATGTGCATGATCACATCACTATCGCTTTTTATATGAGAACCGATAGTGATGTACCTCGTTAGGTTATTTATACCACTCGAATCGAACTCTTATCTCATTATTGTTCGGAGGAGGTTTCTCCGCCGCCACCAGAAAAAATAGCTCATATTCTGTGGTTGGAAGCAATACTTGGGTGAGAAAATTTGAAATCCTCAAGGGTGGGTGTTAAGAGGGTAAATTTGAAGCCCTAACTTGAGGAGATTTCCCCTCATTTTGCATAATTTGTGGTTTTCTTCAAAATGTGAGCATTCCTTCAAACCCTTTAATTTTGCACTATGTAATTTTGATATGTCGCAAGAAAGTTTAGATTGCACTGGTATTGTGTATATCCTATCATTTCACACCTTTATTCACAAGCATGTACACATGTATTTAATTATCTTAATTTGTAGTGCTTTGATGTTAATATGGAATTATTATTGCTGTCACCTGATGAATGTTAGAGTTTAGGGTGCGGAACCTACGTCTCCTGTTCGAGGATGCTTGTTTATAAATACACCGAACGAAATGGCATATTTATAAGCGAGCAGTCTCGAATTGTCCACGTTCTTTGGGCGGTTCGAGGATATGTGCCGTGCAAGTTCTGAGTGTGTTGTACAAGCTGCGAGTAGAGATTTGATAGCGTCTCCTGGTATTCTCCGGATACACACCCTCTTGACCTGTTGTCGAGGCGTGTATATGGAGAATAGCGGGGAGATGCTGCCGAAATTTTCTCTAGAGTTGTACAACGGCTTAGGAACTTGTCAGAACCACATATCCTCGAATGGGATTAGGACCAAACCTATTTAGAGATTAGGAGTCATCGTTGGTACCCTTGTATTGTTTCGTTGTAGTCAAAAGATCATGAGGCTCTTGCACTATATAATTAGATTGTTTGATATCATTGTTCATGTTAAAAATGTATGTCTCTTATCTAGGAAATTGGAAGCTCTAAACCAGGGAAGAATCTAGGTATCGAGGAGTACATATTTCATATATGTTGCGTGAAATTGTCATCTATTTTGCAAAGGTAATATTAATCAAATGATGTCTCAATATTTCAAATAACTAGCTTCTTTGTCGCTCCGGTTGTGCATAATTTATTGGGTGAAGTTTAATTGCGGATGAACCGTAAGGAATGGATGTATGCAAAAGTCGTGTGAGTGTTGAATTTGGAGGGTGTTAAGGAGTTCAAAAAATTGTCAAGAGGACATGGTGAGGAGGTGTAAACTTCATATATTGTCCTTGCATTGATTGCACCAATCGAGGAGATTTAACAACTCGGCTCAAATTGAGGACCACGATTCGACGTGGCTTCATGAGGAATTACACGTGTTGGATCCATCACGGGGAGACAGGTAGTACCCTGCTGGTATGCAATGAAGACACGGTGGAACCGGATGATGAGTTGCAATTTGATATGTTTGAGGAGGAGAATTTGGAGCAAATGTTGCGGGATGTGGAGGTAATTACACGAAAGAGAGTTTGGAAAGTTTAAAAGCCCGATGGAAGGCGATGCGAAACCACTTTGTTCACAAAGTTGCAAAGCGAGAATACACTAAGTTAGGTTCGGTCCTTGCATTGTTCGAATCAAGGCAAAACACCGTTGGACAAATACAAGTTTTAATGCACTTCTAGTCCTTCTATCGGATCTGCTTCCGGAGGGAAACGAGTTGCCAACAAGCATTTATGAAGCGAAGAAGCTACTATGTCCCATGGGAATGGAAATAGAAAGGATACATGCATGTCCAAATGATTACATCTTGTCCGTAACGCACATCGAGCTGCACATTTGTCCAGTTTGCGGTGTGCCTCGGTACAAACAAAAGGAGAAGCGTAACGACAAGAAGCGTAAGAGCCAGGGCAACGAGGGTGAAGAGGTCACTAAAGGTGCACCGACCAAGGTATTGTGGTACTTGCCCATCATTCCCGTCTGTAAGGTTGTTTGCAAATCCTAGAAAGCAAAATTGTTGCGTTGGCATTATGAGTCTCGAAAGGAAGATGGCAAGCTGAGACACCCTGCTGATTCGGCTCAATGGAGAAACATCGATTGGAAACATGAGGAGTTTGGTGCCGAAATGAGGAACATAAGATTTGGATTGAGTACCGATGGAATGAATCCGTTTGGTAACATGAGCGATCGTCACAAGACGTGGCGGCGTTCATTGTGTATCTACAACCTCCTCCTTGGTTGTGCATGAAGCGGAAGTATATCATGATGTCGTTGCTAATCTCGGGACCAAAACAGTAGGAAATGATATTGATGTGTACCTCGCTCCATTGATCGAGGATTTGGTAAAATTGTGGAATGACGGGGTCATTGTGTGGGATGCGTCTGAAGAGAGCATTTCACCCTACGGCTATGGTATTTTGCACCACAAATGATTTCCGGCTCTTGGTAATTTGGCGGACTCTGATCGAAAGGAGCAAAAGCGTGTCCTATTTGTGAAGAGGAGACCGAGAGCCTATGGTGCCGAATTCCAAGAAAACTGTATATGGGTCACCGTAGGTTTCTACCTCGAAGTCATCGATACCGTAAGATGGATGACAAATTTGATGGGAAGAGGAAAGTCCGTTCGGCACCGACCTATGAGTGGAAGGCAAGTATATTCACGTGTAGAGGATATCGATGTTCATCTGGAAAGAGCCAGAATCTGTTCGTTCTAGGACCATTTGGAAGAAGAGGTCAATATTTTGGGACTTACCGTACTGGAAGGAGTTAGATGTTCGGCATTGTATTGATGTCATGCACGTTGAGAAGAATGTCTGCGATAATTTGGTTGGTATCCTGCTGAACATACCTGGAAAGACAAAGGATGGTGTGAATGCTCATCGCGATATGGCCTACATGGGAATCAGGCCCAGGCTTGCAGTGATAGAGGAGGATGGAAAAGGTCCGTATATGCCCGCTGCATGCTACACCCTGTCCAAGAAGGAGAAAGAGGACCTTTGCAAATGTCTCCATGGTATTAAAGTTCCATCTGGCTACTCCGCGACCATTAAGAAGCTTGTGTCCTTAGATGATTTGAAGTTGTTGGGCATGAAGTCCCACGATTGCCATGTCTTGATGACCCAAATGCTCCCAGTTGCAATAAGAAATATTCTGCCAGAGGATGTCAGGTTTGCAATCACGGTTGTGTTACTTCTTCAATGCGATCTCTGCAAAGTTATTGACCCGACGTGCTAGACAACTTGCAGAGTGAGGTGGTGCGGACTCTATGTCGACTTGAGATGCATTTCCCACCGTCGTTCTTCGATGTCATGGTCCACCTTGTTGTTCACCTCGTTAGAGAGATTAAGATATGTGGACCGGCATTCCTACGTTATATGTACCCGTTCGAGAGGTACATGGGTATATTAAAATCCTACGTGAGGAATCGGTCGAAGCCTGAGGGTAGTATTGTGGAAGGTTATGGTACTTAAGAGGTTATTGAGTTCTGCGTGGACTATCTCGGGAAAAGACAAGCAATCGGTGTTCCTCTATCTCGCCATGAGGCGGACTTGCGGCAAAGGAACCGTTGGGTCGAAACTAACGAGGCCACGGTTTGATATGTATTGCAAAGCGCATCTGACAGTCTTGCAGCAGAGCGCAGAAGTTGCAGGGTACATCGAGCAGCACAAGTCGATATTACGGGAAGAGAATCCACAAATGGATGAGCTTTCCATCATGCGAGAACACAACGATAGATTTCTCACATGGTTCAAACAAAGGGCGAAGGTCTCTGTTAGTGAGACTATCAAATGGTTGGCTGACGGACCTAGATTTAATGTCTGAGACATGGCGAGTGCGATATTAATGGGTACACCTTTTACCGAAAGTCGGGATCACGAAGAGTCTTGCTCAAAACAGTGGTGTAAGCATAGATGTTTTTTCCGATGAACATCACTCGAAAGGAGGATCCTCAATGGCAATGAACTCTTACTTCGGGGTGATCGAAGAAATTTGGGAGCTCGATTATGGAATATACCAAATTCCATTGTTCCGATGTAAGTGGGTGGGACTCCTACATGGAGTGAAGGTCGACAAGAGAGGTTTTACTCTTGTGGATCTCAACAGACTTCGCCTATAAAGATGACCCATTCGTACTTGCGAAGCAAGCAAATCAGTCATCTATGTGCGTGATCCGCCAATCCGAGGTTGCACGTCGTCCTTCATGGCAAGCGCGGATCGTTGGAGTCGAAAATGTCATAGATGAAGAAGAATCGACCAATTTGATGAAATACCTCCGTTTGCGGATGAGGCTCGTCTTAGTGGCGGCGATGACACACATGGAAGAAATTACATGCGTGTAGATCATCAGAAAGGGTTGTATTGTAAATAAAAGGAGTACGTCATTGTATCAGTTGCTATGTGTTTGAAATGTTTGTATTGTACATAACTGTAGTTTCGTGTTTGCAAAGGTTACGTGTACGTATGAAACTTGAAGCAAATTTTTTCAATGGATTGTGATATTTATCATCTACTTGAAGCAAGAAAAAGAAGGCACTCCACACCAAATCATTTCTAGCAATTTTCAAAATACTTGGACTTCATTTGAGAAAGATTTGACTTTGAGACTCTTTCAACAAAGTGACTTTGGGCTTCTTTTTTTCAATGCTAACTCTTTTTTCCAGAATCTTTTTTGGAATAGTTTTGTAGTATCACAAAGTACGTTCCTTCAAAATTTCAAAAAATTCCAACTATGTTTGCAAAATTTATGGCCTTTTCACTCTTTGATCAGATATTTCTGCAAGTTCAGAATTCATGGTTTGTCAGGAAAGCAAATAGTGCTTTGAACAACATTTGTGTCGGTTTTAGTAAAACACGATAGTGATGTCTCCTTTTTTGTGTCGGTTTTTGAAAAAAACCGATAGTAATATTCTCTTTTTTGTGTCTGTTTTATCGAAAAACCGATAGTAAAATTTGTGTCGGTTTTGTGTCGGTTTTATGAAAAAAACGATAGTAATATTTTTTTTTTGTCAGGTTTGGTCCAAAAACTGTAGTGATGTTTATTTTTTTGTGTCGGATTTTTTAAAAAAACCGATAGTACTATTAACTCTTTTGTGTCGGTTTTTTAAAAACACCGATAGTAATATTAAGTTTTTTGTGTCGGTTTTATCAAAAAAACGATAGTAATATTTATTTTTTGCGGGTTTTATCCAAAAAAGGTAGTGATGTTTATTTTTTGTGTCGGTTTTTGAAAAAACCGATAGTAATACTATATTTTTGTGTCGGTTTTATTGAAAAACAGATAGTAATGTAAATTTTTTGTGTCGGTTTTTTAAAAAAACCGATAGTAATATTACCTTTTTTGTGTCGGTTTTATCAAAAAACGATAGTAATATATATATTTTTTTTGTCAAGTTTGATCTAAAAACGGTAGTGATGTTTATTTTTTTGAGTCGGTTTTTTGAAAAAAACCGATAGTAATATTATATTTTTTGTGTCGGTTTTATCGAAAAACCGATAGTAATTTAAGTTTGTTGTGTCGGTTTTTTAAAAAAAACGATAGTAATATGAAATTTTTTGTGTCGGTTTTATCAAAAAAACGATAGTAATATATATTTTTTTTGTCAGGTTTGATCCAAAAACGGTAGTGATGTTTATTTTTTTGTGTCGGTTTTTGAAAAAAACCGATAGTAATATTATATTTTTTGTGTCGGTTTTATCTAAAAACCGATAGTAATTTAAGTTTGTTGTGTGGTTTTTTAAAAAAACCGATAGTGATTGTTGATTTTTTGTGTAATGAGAAAACTGCTGATTTTTTATATTTTGTGTCGGTTTTATTAGAAAACCGATAGGGATATTATTATTTGTGTCGGTTTTCTAAAAAAACCGATACAAAAGTTTTTATTTTTTGTGTCGGTTTTAATAAAAAAAACCGATAGTGATTAGATTTTTTACGTAATGTGAAAATCGTGATTTTTATTTTTGTGTCGGTTTTATTAGAAAACCGATTGGGAAGTTTTTATTTGTGTCTGTTTTGTAAAACACCCGATAGTGATTTTTTGGTTTGTGTCGGTTTCAAAGAAACCGATACAAATGTTATTGTTTTGTTTGTGTCGGTTTTGTGCGGAACCGACAGAGATATGCAACCCTTCACATACATTTCGGCAAACCCTAATTAATTAAGCCTCCAACTCCACCCCGCCGCCCAACTCCACTTCCGCCCGGACGCCCCCAACTCTACCCCACCGCCCCTCGGCCTCGCCCCGCCCGCCCCGTCGGCCACCCGCCGCCCCGCGCCACCTGCCGCCCCTCCGCCCCTACTCCACCCCCACGCCACCGACTCCACCCCGCCCCCCCCTCCGCCCCTACTCCACCCGCCGCCCCTCCGCCCCGCCACCCGTCGCCCACCCCACCACCCCCCTCCTCCGCTTCTCCACCCCAGCCCCACCCCGACGCCACCACCTCCGACGCCACCCGCCGCCCCTCCCCCGCCGCCACCGCCGCCCCCGCGCCGCCGCGCCCACCCCGCCCCTCCACGCCCCTCCGCCCCCCTTCCGCGGCCGCCCCCCTCACACCTGCCAGCGCGCCCTCCGCCCCACGCCCCGCTCCGCCCAGTTGTCTTTGCCAGACGAGGCAGCTACCTGCACCGCTGCGACGAGGAGGTGCACGCCGCGAACAAGCTCATTGGGAAGCACCAGCGTGCCGCTCCTCTCCGACGATGCCTCCCGTGCCATTCTTTGCTCCCGGCCGTGCCCAAGTCGACATCTGCACTGGTGAGGCCGCCCTTCCACCCGCCCCTCCCTTTACGTCTCTCTGTTGGGGTGGTATGCGGCATCATGAAAAGAACAACGTACTTAGTTCCCGATCGCATATAACTTTGCCTATTCGTACATGCTTTCTATATTCAATTTTTCATGATATGCATGTTGCATCCGTGCTTGCTTTTGATGGGTTGCCCTCATATCTAAACCCAAATAACAAGAATTATAGATTGATCTATTTATCACATAGAAATCTCATCATCCTGTTTCCATTATATATTCAATTGATGGGTTGCCCTCTACATTCAATTATTCATGATATACATGTTCCTCATCCTGTTTCCATGAATATTACGATGCTTTTTCTTTACTTTCTCATATGTGTACATACTCGGCATATGTTAAGAGTTTAGGTTATGTAACCTCGTCTCCCGTTCGAGAGTGCTTATTTATAAATATGCCGTAATGACATATTTATAAGCAAGCGATCTCGAATTATCCACGTTTTTGGATAGTTCGAGGATATGTGGTTCTTGCAAGTTCCTTAGGCGTTGTACAACTCACGAGTAGATTTGGTAGCGTCTCCTGGTGTTCTCCGGATGCACACCCTCTTGACCGGTTGTCGAGGCGTGTATCCGGAGAACAGTGAGAGATCTTGAAATTTTCTCTGAGTTGTAAACGCCTCGAACTTGCCCAACCACATATCCTCGAATGGGATTAGGACCAAACCTATATAGAGATTAGGAGTTATCGTTAAATGCGTATTTAGAACAATGATTTATTATCAAGTTCACATAATAGCTACGAAATTTTCTCTGCGAACTTTTCTTGAAGATCATTCTTTCCTCTGTTAATGTACTGCAATATACTAGAACAGTGATTTATTATCAAGTTCACATAATAGCTACGAATTACTTTCTCTCATGTCAAATATTTCTCCATGGTAGATAGGAAAACTCAAAATGTCGCAATTAGAGCATCGGCTCATCGCGAGAAAGAGAAGAAGGTGCTCTGAGGCGCGACCAACTTCAAGTGTCGAGCCGACCCAGGTTCGAAATGTCGAGGGTCGAGTAAGGTGAGGAAGGCCCGACGACCGAGCAAAGGGCCACGGGAGAACGCCGCAAATTCTCCACTTCAATGCGACAGCGTTTGCACGGTCCTCTCAAGTGTAAGGCGATACCGCTCATTCCTCGGGCAATCGGTGAGGAGAGAGTTCCCATAACGGTTAAGGATTGGAGAAAGGAGGTCGTCGAGCGGAAGAACCGGTTGTGGGGCGAGGTTAAGGAAAATGGATTATAGAAGAGGAGGATGAAAACAATGCGGTGATGCGCCTTGAAGAGGATGGGTGTGGCTCTAAGGCGCCGGGGTCTACATGCACGGTGAATACGTCTTTGAAAGGTCAGACACCATTCGAGAGGTATCCGTTCGTGACTCCGATGTTTGGGAGGAGTTCACGAGGATCAAGAGTACGCCGAGGCGAGGAGCCGAGACAAGAACGTTGCTACCCGAGGTGAACACGCATGCGCACCACCTCGGTTGAGCGGCTCTGAAGGAAGAAAGCGAATGGGCACGACTAGCCGAGGAGTGCACCAACTCCGGACAGCGATGCCTTACTCGCACATATGTGAGGAGCGGCACGTGGTAGGTATTAGCGAGGACAATGAAAACCGCGGACGGGCGGTGGTAGTACCAAACCCCACTCTGCGCAAGTCGTCTCCACCATCGTAAGATATCAAACTTACTACATTGCAGAGACCATTCCTCTGTATTTTAGATCTAATTCGTACTCGCTTCTTGCGGAGGAGGTAAGCGGAGGAAAGAGCGGGGACCTTTCTTAGCCAAGGGTCAAATGACATCCTATCTCTGCGATCGGAAGCTCGACCATAAGGGCCGGTGCTTGCCGCAGGTCGGGCATCTGAAGAAGTCCTACTTCCAAGATCTTGCCAGTACGGATCAAGAACATGGGAGGCACGTGCGGGCGCTGAAGGACACGCTTAGGGAGCGGTGAGGAGGAGATCTCGGAGGAGATGAGGGAGGAGATGAGGTGCGGATGATGGCACGTGAGGAGGAGATGAGGTGGAGATGATGGTACGTGAGGAGCGCCTAAGGGCCGAGATGATGGCGATGATCTCCAGTCGAGCGGATGCCCCCCTCTTCAGTAGAAACCCGTGCCCCCACCAAGTAGTGCGGTTCCAAAATGATAAGTCCGGTCCCCAGCTGAAGGTAATAATTAATTTTGCCTTACTTAATGGTGCGAGGGTAACTCTTCATATGTTTTCTCTCAAGTTGCGCACTTTTTGCAGGCACCTACCAAGTGCCAGCTCACCCAGACGGAAGACGGATTTCCTGTTGAGGCTGCACGCGGGGTTGCATTTCTATGCAAGGAGACCGACACGGTGCATGGTCAGCCTTTGGGGAAGGGCTACATGAGGGTCCAGGTGGACTACGTCCACGAAGCCTTCTTATCACATGTGCTCGAGTTCCCCCCTAACGAAGACATCAACACTCTCGGGCTAGCGCGGATGTCGTTCATCAAGTGGCCCACGACAAGCGTCGTACTGGTCAAGGTAAACATCCCTCACGTCTTCTGTACCATTCCAGTAGTATTGCAATAAGTTACTTAATTATGCGCGTGCTTTGTAGGTTCCTACCGTACCTGCGCTGCTCCCCACGATCGTGGACGAGCCCCGCACAAAGTCTGAGTGGTGCATAAAAGGACTAGCACGACAACCACAGAACCACTAGAGGCCTCTGCTAAAAAGGCTAGGCTCACAAAGGCCACAGCGCCCCCTCAGGTACATGAAAAGCCCATCGCCCGACCTCGGAGACTCCTTCGCCCGAGAAGGAGAGCCGCACAGCACCACAGTGAAGCCTTATGAATTTAAGGCCTACGTGCATGGAAAGCCCTTCGCCTCCCGGCAAATTGAGCGCTCTAGGCATATGGACTCGATACTCCATGGATGGTACATTGACAAAGCGAAAGAGAGCGGCGTGTCGACTTCAATGTTAGATCTGAAGGACATTTCCACCGCGAGGAGGATGGGACATTCGATTAGTTTTGAGGATCTGTTAAAATCTGTACCAACCGATAGCCATCGATATTTCTCTTGTCACGATCACGGGCCGTGAGTATCGCACCACGTTGCGACCTTATGACTTCCATAGGATTTTGCATTACGCTTTTAACATTCAATGCGAGTTGCGAGCGATGAGGCGCGGTCGTGACGAATCGACAACTAGTTGGGTTAAATCGACCACGAGCTTGTGTCCGCGACGATGGCTAGGCTTCAACCGGAATGGGTTGCGGCTACATCAAGAGGGCATTGCAAGTGAGTCGAAGAAGGGCTTCATTCTATTCCCGTACCACGAGTAAGTACTACTTCACTATTCAATTACTTCTACACCTTTGAAACCGTATGTGAACTTATTTTCTTTCTTTGCATACCATTTAATAAGCAACCATTGGGTTCTACTCGTGCTCCTTCCGAGCGACAACAAAGTGTATACTTTTAATTAAGCTTGATAAGAGACCGATGGCCTCTGCGATCAAGCCTCCTTTGGGCGATAAGTGCACCACTCTTATCTAACATTTTCTCGTATTTAACTACATTCATTATTTTTTACTCAACGACATCTTTCCAATGTATATAGGGGTTTCAAGGAATACGTCGAGCGGGAGGGACACACGACGACAAAAGGGCTCCAAGTCGAGTATGTCGACTTCAAGGTACAAGTGGCTATCATATATAAGATTTAGATTTTCCGACATATTTTCTTTGTCTCTTAATTTATTTTCTTTCTTCACGAGTGTCATCAACAGGCAGCGGCGACGATCACTGTGGTTTGTATGACATGCAACAAATGGTGATCTTGATTGTCGGCTCTGACCGTTTCCCTAAGGTAGTACATGCATATACAATTAGTCTTTCACATGAAAATTTGAAAACTCAAATTAGAGCACTCGTTTCTATCTTGTAGCATACCGTTATCCCCCAGAAGAGTGTAGACAGCACTGCACTCAACAAGATACGAGACCACTTATGCCAGTGGTACTGGATAGAATGCTTATCGGAGGACGGACGGTTTAGAGATCCCAAAAGTTCCTACTAGACCAGATGTGAACAAATATTACATATCTGAATGCGATTGCATGTGTACTTATGGTTAAGCATGTTTACGTTCTATTTTGTTAACGAATGTGATATGTGTTTGTTGTAACAAAGTGTTCATGTTCTTTGAATGTGATATGTTGTCCGTAATTTCTGTGTGAATGTGATATGTGCATATTGTGTGGAATATGTGCTGATTAGAATGTGATAGCACACCACACCCCTTCATCTCTGTCGGTTCTCATAACAAAATGATAGAGATGTGACGGTCATCTCTATCGGTTCTTTGAAAGAAGCGATAGGGATGATAAACTCATCTCTATCGGTTCTTTACAAGAAGTGATAGAGATGAGTATCTTCATCTCTATCGGTTCTTTCAAAGACGTGATAGAGATGATTAGATTATCTCTATCGGTTCTTTTTAAGAAGCGATAGAGATGATATGGTCATCTCTATCGGTTCTCTATAAAAAACGATAGAGATGATGGTATTATCTCTATCGGTTCTTTGAAAAAAGCGATAGAGATAGTATATTCATCTCTATCGGTTCTAACAAAGAACCGATAGAGATGACTGTATCATCTCTATCGCTTCTTACAAAGAACCGATAGAGATATGACAATCATCTCTATCGCTTCTTATAAAGAACCGATAGAGATGATCATATCATCTCTATCGGGCAAGAACCGACTGTAATAATGCCCACCTCATCTCTGTCTCATGACTTTGTGTCACCATTAGAACCGACTGTGATGACGAAAAAGAACCGATTGTGATGTATATTTGTGTAGTAGTGACATAACTGGAAACACTTGACATAAGAAATGTTCTCTACTAAGTACATCATGATGAATATGTAATTGATCTATATGCAATAGAGAGATAATTGCCAATATGATGAATCAATTAAATCATGGCAAGGATCACAGTCTTTACTTAAATGAAGCACATGATAGAATATACACGAATTGTACATGTGCAAATAATATTTGGAATAAGAGTAAATATGTGATCCAACTCTAGATTAAACTTCACCAAGAGAAGTGCATGAGAAGATACACAACTAAGACATGCATGCACCAAGTCAATCTATAGCAATACGAAGTTTAACTCTAGTTAATACATGCATACTAAAAACAAAGCACATAATGAACTCAAATGAATATATATGCACAAATAAATATGAAATGAACCGATGTGCATATATATAATCAACATGCTACTTGGAGTTCACTATGCATTTGCACGAAAGGAATGCAATAACAAATATAGAATAGATACCAAAATTGCATACCTTATCTTTGCTTAACCTTCCTATTTGATTTTCCTCTAAAAGATGAGACTGATACTCAACTAGGCAATAACATGTTAGTCTCATAGCAATATAATCATATTAGAGGTCTGTCATTTGCTAAGCACTAAGTTAAGCATCTGTCATTTGCTAAGCACTAAGTTAAGCATTTATTTAATTGCATAGATTGTCATTATGAGTGTTTGTCATTAATCACCAAAATAACATAAGTGCCTAGATGCACTTTCAAGAATCTAACTTATTGATAGAATCTAATGCAAACTAGGATCTAATCATCTTAGCAGCATTAAAAGGTTCTGCCCAATATATCATACCAAAACAGGTTTTACATATATTAATACTTATTCACGAGATTTAGCTATATTATACTTATACGTGTATTAAAGCAAGATTATACACAACTTAACCCAACATGAACTATTTTTGCAAAAACAGGGTTATCAAACTTATTAAACAATAGGTGCAAAACATGTTTGTTTTTACTCATTTTACAGATATACAAGATCGCAATTTTATTGAATTTTATGCACTGGTTTTAAAATTTTTTGAGTTGGTTTGCACAAGTTATTGAATTTTGAATATTGACTACATTGATGGCTAAACCTATTTAAAGCTTAGATCAAATGAGGTTAAAATTAAATTGCCTTTGCAAAAATGGAGTCTTTGGTGTTTCTCGTGTCTACATAAATTCTTCCATAGTTTTTGAGTTAGGGTGTAACATTTTGTAATAGCACATACACTAGGTTCTAAACAAATTTTAAATCCATAATTTAAAAGAGGTAAAATTTTAAATATTTTTGTATATTTGGAAATTTCATGATTTTATATGAATATATAAATTTGTTTCATCAAATTTAGACTTAAGATGCACAAGATATGGGCAAATGAACGAGTTAGGGTTGTGAAAATGAGAAATGCCATTTATGGATAGTATGCCTTCGCGATAGAAATACGCTTTCCGTTTTCGGCTTTAGCCTGTGTCGTTGCACCGACAGGTGGGGTCGGAAGGGCAGCGACACAGGGAGAGGGCAGGAACTGATAGCCGAGTCCGGCTCGACAGCGACACGGAGAGGGACCAGACACTGTCGGCCGGGACCCGCGGCTCAGACACACAGAACAGGGGCGGCGATGGCGAAGCTCACTAGCGACGAACCAAGGCTGGAGGGGAGATATGGGTTCCATGGATAGCTTTGGAACGCGATTTCGCTTCTAGGGATGTACTTTCGGTGGTTAGGAGAGGCCGGAATTGACGCGCCATCGTGAGGGGACGGCGGCGGCCATGGCGGCGAGCCGCGGTGGTGCTAGGGGAGGGCTTAGCTTCGGAGAGGTTGGCGATGAGTATGAGGGCGCCAGGGGTGTCTTATTTTCTTACTTTGGAGAGGTATCTAGTGGCTGAGTTGGTCTGCCAACGGACGCTGGGGTTGGGGGAGAAGAGGGAAACGGGCAGTGGTACTCCGGGCCGGCGCACTGGAATTGAGCAGGGAGAGATGGTTAGCAAGTGCGTCAGGTGCCAATAGCTTCGCAATTTGGAAGAAATCTCACCTACAAGTCAAAATGGGGCTTCACTTTCGCGCCCTTGTTCACTGGACTTACACGGCTACAATGGCGCAGCGGCCGGTCCAAGGTGAACAAGAGCGCAGAGACAGCAGGTGGCAATGGGGAAGGTTAAATAGGGGGCTCAGTGACAGGGAGGAGATGGGTGCGGCTTGGCTTCTTCTCCGTGAATTTCGCACACGCTAGCTCGGCGAGGCAGAAGGTTTGGATGCGCAGCAGCTCAGCGAGTCAGGGGAAATGAATGAAGGTCCACGGCTGGGGCTGTTTGGTAGCGGAGCAAGTTACAAGTCTGAGCGGCGATGACTTCGGTGCAGGGAGCGCGCGACAGAGGGGAATTGGCATGCGGGCATGACGGCATGGGCAAGATTGCTGCGGCAGAGGAATGGCGGAGGCAAAACATGTCGCGGCAGCACATTGGTGGAGATGGGCGGTGAGCTCCGTCGCAGGGTGGCCAGGGTCCTACCACGGCGAAGGGACGTTGATGCAGGAAGGCTGCCATGGCGGGCTTTCGGCTGAAAAGAAGCTGCCACGGCCAGGATTGGGCAGCGGTGGGGGTGGCTTCCCGGTGCGGTGCTGGGGAAAGGTTAGCTGCCCGGGTGCTGCCACAGCGACGAAAAGCCCGCAAAAATGCTGCCGCGGCAGAGCTTCGGGGGAGGGTCTCGGGCACGCGAGCGCAGGGCGAGAAAGAAGAAGAGAGGAGGCCACTGGCAGGTGGGACCAGGACTTTCTGCGGCTGCCAGTGGGCCAGGGAGGTTAGGGGCAGGCCAAGGATGACAAAATGGGCCCACATGGCAGAGAGAGGAGGGTAAAAGAAAATGAGTTTTCTGATTTGTGGACAGCTAGTTGGTTTTCGATTTAACTGAGCACTCAAACTGATCTAGAAATTTTGGAAACTTTTTGGGAAGAAACATGATGAGATACTTATGTTTTCATACAATTTTTAGCTTGATATTTAACTCAGGTAATTTTATAAAATTCTGACAATATTACCGGTTGATTATTGGTTTCTCTGTTTATTGATTTTATAAAGGTATAAAACGACATCAAAATGTTGTTAAACTTTTACTGAAAGATTCTGAGATAGTTATGATGGTACTATAAAATTTTTAAATCAATATCATGCTCCATGAGTTTTATATAAATCTGACATTTTCTCTTTTACATACTCAAATTTTCTGTTTTTGAATTTTATTAAATAATAAATGGGTTCAAAACTTTATGAAACTTTTGAGAGGTGATGTTGGGACCTTTTTAGGGTTTAAATAAATTATTTCCAAATTTTGATGAAGTTGGAAATTTTGAATTTGAAATATTATAACCCGTATTTGGGTTATTTGGTATGTTTTTGGGAATTTCAGAAAATCTAGAAAATTCAGAAAAGTATTCTACTCAAATGCAAACCAAAAATATCAATTCAAACATTTATATAGTACTGGAATTGAATTTTGGGATGTTACAGATGTGCATGATCATCACTATCGCTTCTCACAAAAGAAGTGATAGTGATGATGAGCACGTGCACATCACAATCAGTTTTTTTGTGAGAACCGATAGTGATGTGCATGAACATCACTATCGCTTCTCACATAAGAACCGATTGTGATGTGCCCAGTGCTACATCACAATCACTTCTAACCTAAGAATCGATAGTGATTATTATTAACACCTCTCCTAAGTCATCTATCATAATCGTTTTTTCCTAAAAACTTAAGAACCGACCCAGATGAAAAGATAGTGATGTACCATTCTGTAGTAGTGTTTCCACTTATTAATATATATACACGCAAGACTTTACTCTCCCATCGACAGGCTTGGCAATGCGCTGAATCTGCGTTGGAACAGGCTGATCTGCTAGGTACTCTAGGAAACTCTGTGACTTCTTGATGCATGAGGTCATTAATCCAAAAGGCGAATTCCACTCATGCCTCGCCTGATGAGTTGTGAATTTGTTAGATACCATTTGGATTAATTTGTAAAACTTGTGCTGTGAATTTGTGAGTTGTACTTTCTGAATTCAATTAATTTATATACACTACTACAGAACAGCACATCACTGCCGGTTCCAAAACCCCATCACTGCCGGTCATTGGCGCCGGCAGTGATTGGTCGGCAGTGATACTCGAGGATTATCACTGCGGTTCTACCTACAACCGGCGGTGATATTGGACTATCACTGCGGATCAAACCAAAATCCGGCGGTGATAAGGACTATCACTGTCGGATCAAACCAAAATCCGGCAGTGATAAGGATTATCACTGCCGGTTATATCTACAACCGGCAGGGATATTGTACTAGCACTGCCAGGTTGTACCATAATCCGACAGTGATATATACATATCACTGCCGGTTTTCTCCAAGAACCGGCAGTGACAATCTTGCATATTTTTCGTGCAATATATATATATATTTATATAATTGTTTACAGTGTCCATATGTTAGTATATAAAGCATCGTTCAAATCATAATTCAAATATATGCATGTATCGACTAAGCATCGTTAAAATCATAATTCAAATATATTAAATTACGCATCACGTAATTTGCTTTTACAATGTAGCTCGACTACATGTCATCCCGTTTGCTTTGATTTTACAATGAGTCGAAGTAGACATGTCACGCGTCTAGGCCGTAGGAATGAAGGCGATGAGGCTACTCGTGGAACTCGCCGTTTGGATTGATGATCTCATCATGAATGAATCCGGCGATCTGTTCTTGAATTGCTATAATTTACATCGAAATAACTTATTGGTTCTCGCTTGGGCGCTGTTTTTGAACAAAAAGGAAGTTACTTAATGATGATATTTGTTAAATAAAAAGGGCATCAAAGTGTAATTACGCACCATGGCTTCGTTATAGCCGACACTCTCGTGACAATTGAATGCATATTTGTACATATATAGAATGCACATAAATTGTTTCCGGTTCTGCTTCATGCATGGGAAGTCATTTATTATTTCAAAATTTTCCGGTATGGGCGTCATCAACACTTTTCTTGCGATCGCAGTGCGAAAGCCACGTGAATGATTTTGAGTAGTAATTAAACTTGAATGCAATAGAATGGAATTTTGCTAGAGTAATAACGCATAGCGATCGAGTTTACATGCTCAAAGATGTCCCAAAGGTCTTGGTACAGTTAGTTTGTTTTCTCCGAGTCCAAGACAAAAATCCTGCTAGCATCTAACCGGATGACGAGGAGGACCCAAAGTGAAACTGCACATATATGTCAACGTAGTTAATTACTCCCACATCGTCGTGTTACGCAAAAATAGTAAAACGATATTAGAAGTCGGAGATATGTACTTGAAGTTATAGGGTAAAAGTACGAGAGGTTTTGTATTGCGACTTCAAAAAGTATTAAATAAATAGTCTTCAACGAATGTGGATTATCGTTCACAAGTTTCTCGTTGTGAGCCCCGGATCTAGGAATGCTAGATTGTCATTGTTATTTCTTCTACATGTCTGTGCCTCCATTCTACATAAGAAAGAAGTTAGAGATGCAATTAAGCGATGCAGAAATGCTCAGCGATATCTTGTGGACTTACAAAGTCCATAGTCTAAGTATGTTCACGTCCGGGCATCTTCTTTGGTACAACATATACTGACTCGTGAAAAGAACCCAGCAGATGTTATCCCCATTGTGAAAATCTTGCTCGTATCCGATCGAGGAGCGCCTCCATACCATCGTTGGATCGCTGCATGTACCATCGATGGACGCGCCGCATTGAGTTGTAAGGTTGTCGAAATGAGCCGGTTCAACCAATGGTTTCCCATAACAAACTTCCACCGAGACCTTGCGCCAGAGCATCTACTTGAACATCATCCGCTTGAGCATCCCGCTTCAGCGATGTCGGCACTAGCCGCCGCAAATCTTGCTTTACGGATATGCGCTCGTAGTCCGATATTTTGCAAGGTTCAGAAGCCCGCCCCGTCTTTTGCACTTTTGCCATACTCAAGAAAAACTTTTGCGCGTCAGCATCAACTTTAGTCTTCTTACTTGATGGCACCTTTTAAAGTGAGATGCTACGCAGCGCTTACATGATTTTTCCGCTCTTCCTCGGTCATGTCGGTGATAGTTTCTTTTGTGGTTGTCCTGGGTTCACAGATGGTTGAGATTTCTTCGAGGACGGTGCCGACTGCCGAGATGTTCCCGTTGTTCGATTCTTTACAGTTTTTGGCGGAGGAGTCGGGCTTTTTCTGGTTGGTGCCGACGGAGGAGTTGGACTTTTCCTGGTTGGCGGCGAGAAGGGCGGGAGGTCTTTGTGTGGAGAGTGCGGCTGATCATCATCGTCATCGCCCTCATCGTCCGAGCCAAACTTAATCAAGCTCTTGCGCCACGCGAGAAGCCATTCACGTTTTCTTCTAGCTTTTGTTCCCATCCTCGCGAGGATCTCTACCTCCATTTTTCGGTATTGACGACGACACCGCCCACTTCGACCTGGCGAATCCTGCGGTATCGGGCGGCAAGCAAAGTCCGTGACTCTGGCATGGCCAAGCCACGCCTCGGCCACCTTTATGGTAATGCCATGTGCGGCCAAATGTAGCTTGCACGGTGTCGGTTCTTTGATGTCATCCACAGGAAAACGCAGTCCATGCTCTTCGGGAATCCCTGTGGACGCGCAGCTGCTCTTACGAGCACCGGGACTGAGGAGCTCAGGGCTTTCACCGGGTGGCGGTCGTGAGCTGAGAGCTTTCTGTACGGCTTGCTCCACAGCCTTATCTAGTTCCGATCTTTGTTCCTCTAGCGCTCTCGTGACAGCATCTTTTATCTGACGTTCCAGTTGATCTTCTCTTAATCTCTTTGAACGTTTGTACATCCATGCGTCTGCGGGGAAGGCTTCTTTCCACGTGACCAAACCAACTCCTCTGGTGCGACCTGGATGCTCCTTGTTACCAAGGGCTATGGTTAGCTCGTCATTCTCCCTTCGTGGCGCGAAAGATCCTTGGGAAGACTGCGAGTGAGCATCTGTGATTCTGCGCAACACTTCCTGCTCTCTATCGGTTCTGAAGCTTAAGCTGCCATCATCGGAGATAGAAGCACCCCTCCCAAGCAACCAGTGCTTCGATCTTTCGCTTAAGGCGGCCGTTGCAGGAATTATACCCTTGCGGGTCATTTCTTGTTCGGACCGATCCCATGCTGGTATTTTCTTCACGTACCCTCCTGCTCCTAGTCTGTGAGGGTGAATATTCTTATCCGCGTTTGCTTTGTTCCTTTCACTTACTATGTGAGCTTCTTCAGACCTCTTGTACGCCACAAATTCATCCCAGAACTCCCTTAACTTTGGGTACGTGTCAAAATTCGGCGTTTCATTCTTTTTCACATAATTCTTGTTTAGCGCTGTCTTCCAATTCTTCCACGCAGTGCACATGATGCAGAGTGCTCGTTTCTTTGCAGCCAGCTCGGTCCCTTGGGGGAACTGGAAAACTTGTTTCAGCTTGTCCCATAAAGAGTTCTTCAGCTCATTAGGTACCACCCATTGGTCACCTCCGCGGCCAATCCATGATCTATAGCTGATGGGCACATCATCCCTAGCAATAACCCATCAGGCTGTCCAGTACGGCCCCAATGATGACTCAGGTATAGCAGGTTCCCCGACTGCCGAGAGCTCCACTATGTTAAAAATTCCCTTAGGCATCTTGTTCGGACCACGACTTGCGCGCTGCCTTCGTTGATCAGACGCCTGAGCCTACAAATTGATCTTCTAAATTATTAGTCGTCTGGGCCTACCATGTTTTGGGAACCACGGTGTACTAAAACTTTACCTCGCTTACGTGAGTATCGTCGAGTTGGTCCATGGTCGGATCCTCGAGGTTCGAGATAGGACGTTGGGCTATTATTCGGCTACCCTTCCTCCTTCATCCATATTTGAGGCCCAACTCCCTCCGGCACTTGTCCTTCGTCGGAGGCCATTCCTAGCAAGTTTGTTGAAAATTTCCAATTAACAAGGTCACTTTTGAAATACACATACAAACGAGGATTGACATTAAAGTTAATCCGTGAAAGGATGTTTACATATCCCGTGATACATACACATGTACATCTTTACATTAATATTGTAGAGAACTACTTGAAATTGAGAATGGTCATTGAAGTGTTGCTCTCTTTCATTTTTCTTTATAATTACGTCATTACTGGACTCTTTATAATTGTATCTTCTGCCCCAAATTCCAAACTAAATCAAGCAATTCTACTAAATAGAAAGCTACATGGCATGTTTATTGAAAGGAGTACTCAATAATACACATCTTTAAAGAACATGTACACACATATATTTTTATCTGATACACAAACATCCTTGAAGGACACATACACATATCAAACATATAGCAATAAACATAAGTGCCCCACTAAATTTAGTATTTATTCACCATTTGAATACGTTGTAATTTTGGATTCCTCGAAGAAGTTGCATAGTGCGAGGTGTCGCGGGAGATCTCGTCATACTCCATTGGCTACTCTGAAGTTTAGATAAGAAAACATTTGCTACTATTAGCACTTACGGCTAATTTTCTATAACAAAGTTTTGCGCTTATTAGAGGTTTTTCTATCTATTTCTTGGCTCGTTGATCCGCCAAAATTACATCAAATTCTTGTAGCCGCATGAGGAAGCTTGCAAATGATAGCGGATCCGCATTGCCTCTACCTTCACGAAGGACCAGAGCATACATACGCGTCTGACTGACATAGTCTGATGAGTCTTGAGCACCACATCTTCCTTGGTCCCCAAAGGGTGAGCCACATCACACAATGTGAAAGTACAAAGTATTAACAAAAATTTTGTCTGCAAGACAGGCAAAGATAAACAAGAAGCATCTCATTCATCCATAGTACTAGTAGTATTTGCATTGTCCATTATTACACCGAGAAATCACAGAATTTGCACAAATGAAGGTCGGGAAAAGGAGACATGAAAGCTTACTCCAATTGTCTCTCGGCACAAATCAAACATATAGCAATAAACATATGCACGGCGGGCGACGGCGGTCATTACCGAAGCAAAGAACGGCGGGCGACGGCCGAGGCGATGCGGTCGCGGCGGCGGCGGTCGGTGAGGTTCGAACCACGGCGGGCGGTGAGGTCCGGCGGTGAGGTCGAGGCGACGCCGGGAGATGCGGGCGACGGCGGGCGGCGTCGAGGAGACGGTGGCGGCGTCGGTTGAAGGGGAAATGAGGGGCTGAGTGGCGCGGCGTTCGAATTTATAGGGTTAGAGTATCACTGCCGGGTCAACACAAAAACCGGCAGTGATAAACTATCACTGCCGGATAATAAAGAGAACCGGCAGTGATAGTTGAATTATCACTGCCGGTTCAAGCTCAACCCGGCAGTGGAAGTATTTATCACTGCCGGTTCAATCTCAACCCGGCAGTGAAAAAACTTATCACTGCCGGTTCAATGTCAACCCGGCAGTGATAATACATTATCACTGCCGGTTGTTTCTACACCCGGCAGTGAAAGTATTTATCACTGCCGGTTCAAAACAAAAACCGGCAGTAATACTTGATTATCACTGTCGGGTTAATACTACAAACCGGCAAGGATAAAGCACTTCACTGCCGGCTTAATGATACAACCGGCAGTGATAAGCTCCATCAATTATGTCAAAGTTTTCAAAGGATGATTGCTTTGGGAGTTTTTAAATCCTATCAATTTTTATCCAAATTTTTGGAGGAATTCTTCAGGATATGTAATATTTGATTTAAATATTTCCCCTAAGTTTTGACAAAGTTGTAAAATTATAAAAATCCAGAGTGCTCACTGTTTTCATAGTTTTAATATTTCAAAATAAAAAAATTCAAATTGCTAACTGTTTTGAAATCCTATCAATTTTTATCCAAATTTTCTGGAAATTTTTGGAAGAATACTTCAGGACATGTAATATTTGATTTAAATTCAAACAAATGCAGTAGACCAACCATCGCTTCAAAAATTCACACAAATACAAAAAAAACACACAGATGAAGTTGAATTCACACAAATTGATACATATGACAAAAGAATACATTAATTGTTACATATCAGAAAATAAAATGTATTTAATTAGGACAACTAAGCTACGATTCGACCTTCGTCATGATCGCGGCGTATGTATGTAACTTCGTCCTCACTCTCTTCCATGAGACCGAGGTCAACGTCCTCTCCGAAAGGAGGAAGCTCATCGAATTGGTTGTACTCTTCCTCGTCGACAACATTCTCAACCCCGACAATCCTTCTTTTTCCTTGAATAACCACGTGGCGCTCCTTGTTAGCTGGATCGGATACAAAAAAGATTTGTGTAACACAATTAGCAAGTACGAATGGTTCTTCTCTGTATCCGACCAGTTTTAGGTCCACGGTAGTGATACCGCATTTGTCGATGTTCATGCCCTTGGAAGTCTTACCCATTGGCACGAAAGAGAGGGACCTTCAAAGGTCCGTAATCAAGCTCCCAAATCTCTTCTATGAATCCGTAGTAGGTTTTCCTATCTCCGTTCTTTGTCGTGAGGCATCTGTGACGGATACCGCTGTTTTGGTTGGTGCTCTTTTTATCTTGTGCTCTTGTATAAAAAGGTAAACCATTTATATCGTATCCTTGGAATGTCCGAATTGTAGTGGGCGGTCCTTGAGCCAACACTTTCAATCGAGCGCACTCTGTCTCCGTATGCATCATGTGCCTACGCAACCAATCGCCGGTTATGTCTATGCTCTCTCGCGATCCAACTCTCTCGACTTCGTTGGGTTTGTTCTAGATAGCATGCTCTTGTGCATGTTGACATACGGGCCACCACAACCGATTGTCCCAATCTGCGAAATGTGCTTGTGTGAATGAAGCTAGATTGTTTGTACGGAGTGATTTCTGCCAATGTCCCTTTTCCTGTAGCCTACCCTCATGTCGTGATGTAGGCACACCAATCGGTTTGAGATCCATGTAATCAACGCAGAACTCAATGACCTCCTCGGTTCCCCAACCATCGCAATGCAACCTTCCTACCGATGTCGATTCGAACATATTTCTTTATGACCCCATGAACCTCTCAAAAGGATACATCGATGTAGAAACACGGGACCTAGAATCAGTATCTCTTTCACGATGTGAACAATGAGATGGACCATAATATCAAAAAAAGATGGAGGGAAACACATCTCGAGCCTGCAGAGAGTGTGGACCACGTCTTCCTGTAGCTTATCTAGTTTCAATGGATCGATGGCCTTCTGTGAAATCGCGTTGAAGAATGAACACAACTTCACAATTGGGTCTCGGACTTTCTCCGCGAAACACCCCTAAGCGCAATTGGAAGCATCTGCGTCATCATCACGTGGCAATCGTGAGACTTCATACCAATTAATTTTAAGTCTTTCATTGAGACTAGTCTCTTTATGTTGGCGAGTATCCGGACGGAACTTTCACTCCGTGCAAGCATTCGCACAGCTAATTTTTCTTTCTTGCTCGAGTGTAGCAGTGCGGGAAGGTACTTTTCCTGTATCCATGTCTCGTGATGCAGCTCCTTCCCGAGTTTCATATCTTCAAGGTCCATCCGTGCTTGGAGAGTATCTTTTGTTTTGCCGTATATCGATGAAGATACCAAGCAAGTCGTCACACACGTTCTTCTCTATGTGCATGACGTCGATTGCGTGTCGCACTTCTAAGTCTTGCCGAGAAAGTAGGACCCAAAATATCGATCTCTTTTTCCACAAAGGAGCCTTATCACGGAACTCGGGATAGATGTCTTGCTGCTCCTTTCCGTGGATAATTTTAAGATCCCTTACAGCTGCAAATATCTCTCTCCCAGCAGATTCTTCTGAGCTAAAGCGGTCTCCTTTGTCCCATCAAAAGCTTTCTTATTATTGCGGTATGGGTGATCCTTGCGAGGAACCTACGATGCCGCATGTAAGACATTTTTCGACAGTTCTTCAGCCACCGACTAGTTGTACCATCTAAGCATTGGACGCATCCATTGAAGCCTTTTGTCGTCTGTCCCGACAGGTTACCAAGGGCAGGGTAATCATTGATGGTTACGAACAACAATGCGCGTAGGATAAAGTTCTCTCTTTTATACTCATCCCATACCCGTACTCCATCGTTCCACAAGATTAGAAGATCTTCAACCAATGGTTTGAGGTACACATCGATATCGTTGCCAGGTTGCCTGGGCCCTTGGATCAGTAGTGGCATCATAATGTACTTCCGCTTCATACAAAGCCAAGGAGGAAGGTTGTAGATACATAGAGTTACCGGCCAAGTGCTATAACGACTGCTCATGTTACCGAAAGGATTCATCCCATCCGTACTCAACCCGAACCTTATATTCCTTACATCATATGCAAAGTGCTTCTTATATTTTCTGTCGATGTTCCTCCATTGCACGTAGTCGCAGGTGTCTGAGCATTCCATCGTTCTTACGCTCTTCGGCGTGCCATCGTAGCAATTGGGCATGCCTTTTGTTCGCAAACAATCGATTCAGACGGGGAATTATAGGAAAATACCACACCACCTTACGGGGAGATCTCATCTTCTTACGCTTCACCCCGACATCTTCATTATCGATGTCATCATTGTTGCCCTTATACCGCTTTGCTTTGCAAACAAAGACAACCATCCAAGTCCGCAAACTCATTGTGATACAACATGCAATCGTTTGGACATGCGTGTATCCTTTGTACTTCCAATCCCAGCGGCAAACAACCTGCTTGGCCCGATGCGTGCTTGTAGGCAACACGTTACCCTCTGGAAGCAAATCCCCAAGAGACATAAGAGCTCGGTGAAGCTCTTATCGGACCAACCATTGCTTGCCTTCAAGCTGCGAGAGTGTAAGCACGGTGCGCAATTTTTGTGCTCCTCCTTGCACAGGGTACAATGGTGTCGTGGAGTCTGTACCATATGTTGGAACTTTTGAAACTCTCTTTCACTCGTGAAGTCTCCTCCCATCACGCAACATTTGATCCGGATCTTCGTCGTGGTCGCCGACAAGCGTATCTTCAATCGCCGTCATACCGTTGTCTCCGTCATCTTCAATAATGTGTTGCCCTTCATGTACAATCTCATCTTCGCCGTGCTTGGTCCAACAGTATAGCCACCTTGAAACCTCTTGAAGCAAGTGTGCACGATCGACTCTATGGTAGAAAACGACGATTTTTGCAGTCAACGCATGGACAGCACATGTAGTCCGCTAGATTCTTCGACTTGTGCGCCGCAGCCACGTTTAGAAAATAACTCACACCATTAAAAAACTCTGCCCCACAACGGTCCGTGTCATACATCCACCTTCGGTCCATCTACAATTAATTAAATCAAACATTACATACGCATATAATTGCAAATAACAAATAATTGTAAACAATTAGATTTAAAAACATATGTAGCAATTTTGACTATATTAAAATACATCAACCTTTTTCCGTTATGTAAATATCCATATAGCAATTTTTTAGTATTGTAAAAAATGAAAATAATTGTAAATAGTTAGGATATATTTAGACTATATCAAAATATATCAATCTTTTTTTCATTGCGTCAATATCCATCTTGCAATTCCTTATTATTTACAAATTTGGAAAAAATTGTAAGTACTTAAGATATACTTTCAGTACATTAAAATATATCAACATTTTTTTATTAGGTAAATATCCATCTAACAAGTTTTTATTATTTCAACATTTGAAAATACACCTTTTTTCATTATGTAAAAATCCACGTGGCAATTTTTTATTATTTACAAAAATAGAGATCAAATTACTAACCTCGAAAAGAAGCACAATACAAATTTTAACAAATTTTTCGGCAGCAGATCGTTGCAATCTACAAATCGAGCAAAGACAGAGCGCCTCTCTGTCTTTGCTCGATCGGTCGGGAGGCAGGGGTCTCAGTTATATAAAAGACTTATCACTGCCGGTTCTGCGAACCGCGGTGATAAGCTCAATGCACGCGAAAAACATATTGCGCGGAAGATAATATCACTGCGGTCCTCGCTTTAACCCGGCGGTGAAAATGCAAGTATCCTGCCGGTTTAAGAACGACCGACGGTGATATATCTCTGCGGTTGTTGTCTCAAACCGGCAGTGATATCTTGCTTTTTACTGCCGGTTGGTTGCATGAACCGGCAGTGATAAGTTCTCCCCCCAACTTAACTTTCGAACCGGCAGAGATACGTTATCATTGCCGGCTCAGTCCTAACCGGCAGTGATATGCCGGCAAGGATTGGCTGTTCTGTAGTAGTGATATATATGAGTTGATTTCTGAAATCGAATTTAGACCCTCGCCTGGAGCATCCAAGTTCCAAAGTTCAAACTCCAAACTTCCACTAAAAAGTCTAGATTCCAAGGTTTCTACTTCAACTAGATTAGATGAAGATTACTCTTCTAGCCCGATAAATAGTTGGTATTAGATCCTCTAATTCTCTTCTAATAGCAAACTAATGCAGAGGTCCCAGAGCCTTTCTTATTTGTCTCGTCGAGGTATGTGTGAATAGTTCCCTCCATTGGGGAGTGGGGATCTAGCTTGCTGCAACTCTTACGGATTGATCTATATTATTATTACTCTTTTATGATATGGTTGTGTCTACTTGATATTATGCTTACTGTCTCTTTCGGTAATTAGAGTACTATGATTGTCGTTTGCTTAGCCACAGATGTAAACATGCTGTTTAGCAGATCTTTGTCAAGGACAGTAAGTCTTATGTCAAGGAGAGTAAGTCTTGTTGGTGATGATCCAGTGGACTCATGACAGAGGTGAAACTATGAGAAGGCATGTGTAGATTTGTAGAGTGAGAGCCAAGTTAGCATGATAAGTGTTCATTGCTATTAGATTAATCTAGTCATGAATTGTGTTAAGTGAACCTATCCTAGGGGAGAATCTCAGTAAACTAGATAACATTGCTTCTTCTCTTTTAGTTTACTAAATCATCCTTTTGGTCGTCATTTTAGTTAGTAGTAAATAGTTCTAAGTAGCAAATCTATCCTTTGCTTCCTTGCTGATTTCTTGGTGAAAAACAACAATTGGGCAATGCGTTTGTGGATTCTTATTTGTGTGCATATTTAGGGTCGACAACAACCTTAATTAGATGAGATTTCGTGGCATGATTTGTTGAGATGAATAATTCTGGTAGCAAAAATTTCAAAATCAAATTAGCTACAAAATGATTAGTTAGAACTGATATATCAAGCAACACCCACAACAAATTACAGCTCATCAAAAACTTTTTTGGTAATTTGAATGAGCCTAAAGCCACTTAACAAAATTACCCACTTAGATTTTATCAAGTATTACCCCCAAATTATTACTCAAAAACTAAAAGTATTTTGAATGAGCTGGGAACCCAAAGATGGCTAAGCTACAAATGATCCACAATGTAGTTAATTAAGTAGCAGCCACAAAATGACGTCTCAAAAGCTGAAGTAGAATGAGCTCAAAACCAAAGAAAAACTCACTGCACATGTAGTCGGTACAAAAGACCCGGGGGGAAACTCAAGATGCCTTCATCTTGGTTGCTAATTTTTCCAGAAAAAATTATGTACAGAACGATGCAAATTAGGATCGATAGATCAAGTAGCAGACACAATTCCCACAAAAAGAAGTAGAAGACACAAAATCATAGCACCAAAAACATTTGAAACATTCCACGACCAAATAAAATCCATTGCGACCCAAAACCAACAAAAACCAAAATCAGGTAATTAATTTCGGGGGGAAGAGCCGAAAAGGGCAGCTCACACTCCAATTAAATCTATGTTTGATGCAAGGACAGAGCAAGAAAATTTCTTTTATGATAGTAACATGCGAGTACAAAGGACGTATAGCTGGTGTATACTACATCATATTCTAGAATGGATTATTATGTATCCATGGAAATTGATGAATCTAGTTACCGTGGGGACCATGCTTAGTGCGTCAGTCCATTCAGTCCCCTCTTCACTGAACACCCTGAAGACATGAAAGGTCACTAAATTACACACACTTCTGTGTGCTTTCTGCATTTACATTACGATGATGCAATGCATGTAATAAGCGTCAAGTATGTTACAAGTTGTTGCTGCTATGCATGATATTAAGAACCGATCAAGCTCACGTTGTGCACAATGAATACGCATGAGCTAGAATCGAACTCGCTAGTAGCTAGCAAGTCAGCATCAGTCATCACATAGCTCGGAGATCCTTAGGAGCTCCTCAAGGTATTCGGTGCCCAAGTCCTCCAGCTCCACCACGAACGGCTCCTGCTCGGTCTCGGCCGCCGCCACGTTCTTGCTTTCACCGGCAGCAGCCGCTTTGGCTGCTGTGGCCATCAGCTCAGATTTCTTTCGCCGCCTTCGTTTGGAGTGCCGCCGCTTCAGCGCCAGCACGGGCGAGTCCCCGGCCGGGCAGAGCTCGAGCGCGCGGAGCGACTCCTGCACCCGCTCCAAGGGGAAATTGAGAGCCGCGGCCGCGCCCCGCGCAGAGAAGGCGGCTTGGTCGTAGGCCATCGCGGCGGCCTCGGGGCTGTCGAACGTGCCGAGCCACACCCGCGCGCCCTTGCGCGTCGAGTCCCGTATCTCCGCCGCGAACCTCCCCCACGGCCGCTTCCGCACCCCGATGTACGCTGCCTTGTTGGGTCGTCTCGCTTGTCCCGCACCGTCGACCGCGGGCACTCCGGCGTCCGCGCTCCTCGACGGTGGTGCCGGCATCCACTCGCGGCCGCTCATGTCGAATGGAAGCGAGTCCGAGTACAATGACATTGACGACGAAGTCGAAGTACGTGAGGCCATGTAGTCACTGTACATCAAGTAGGTGTGATGGTCCATTCCCATGTGTGTTGGAGCTTGGAGCCTTGGAAATGGCGGTGTCGTTGACTTGTTGCTTGCTGTGGCGAAGAGACGTTGGGTTTGTTTCCGGGAAGGCAGCCAATCGGCGGAGTTTATATAGAGTTGGTGCGGTGGGGTTTACGAGTTTTCTAATGGCTAGGACGGTAAGGCTGGTCCCGCACCTATCAAGGTAACTTACAGGTAGGGCCCAAGATGATATCGCTTTAACCTGAAAGGGTGGTGCCAGGCATGTTCGGCAGGGCTGACGTAGGGCGGCTGGATAGGACAAGGTGGCGGATGTCAGCGAGCACACTAGATCTCGGCGCTCGTGTGTCTGCTGCTTTTGGGCTGCCCGCAACATATCCGGATATTCCGATACTTGCTATGAGATAATCAGAATAGATAATTTGTCAATGCAGTAATTTCTAAGTTACCGGTTCGAACAATAGAAGATTACATTAAAAAATACACATAAATAACTGATTCAACTGACGGTTGGTGAAATCGGTCACTGATCATCAATTGGAGAACCAATGTGTCATTCTGCAAAGCTATGCAACAAGTTGATCAAAATGCTCATTTTACTAAGTTTTGAGATCATACCCAACCGTGGTAGCTCTCTTATAGAGGTTGTACGACATCCACATCATCATATATAATTTGTTATATTTTATATTGCAAACTACGTACCTGGATCCTGTAGCTCCCAATTAACCACTTTTACTGTGTTCCTTTCACTGCCGAGGTTGCCTCGCCATCTAGTTGTCTAGCCTCCATCATCGCACCAATAATACCCACTCCCATATACCATTTACATGTTCATTCTCCCTACTTACACCAATGCCTCTGTATCTGGCCATCATCATTGCCTCGTTACTCCTCCAAGGCAGCACCTCGATCTGGATTCAAACTGGCACCATCCATCGAGGTCCAACTTGGATTCCAGCCATTGCCTTCATATCAAATTGGGTTGGCACTGGTGTTGGCGTCTCCATTACAGGACGTCTTTGTGCTATGGGAACGGCTAAGCTATGCACCCGTCCAAGTTTAAAAAGCATATTTTTTAACGGTGTTGTCCACAAACGTAGGACGTATTTGATATTCTAATACAAAATTAGTGTATTGTTACCTCTATGCTCCTAATAAATATTCATATTTGCTTCACATTCTCAACATGCATACATTGAATATAGTGGTTATCAATAATAATTTAGGGTAATGTAGTCATTAGTAATATCTTTTTGATCTATGTGCTAAAAAGAAATAGACCATATAAACTTGTATTGAGTTTTTAGAAGATTACCTACTTATTGCAAAAACTTGGTTTGGCAACATCCTGCTTGTATAGCTAGTTGAGAGTAGCCAATCACAAAAAATAAAAAACAATCTAAGAATGAAACATTTGACTTTAACAAGACATTAAAAATGCCATACTGGTTGGACTGTCTGACGTCCACTTTAGGTGCCACAATATTTAGAGCACTAGTAATTATCCAAACGTGCTCACTCACTCGCACAAATCAGAACTTCCTAGAAACATCCTAGAGATTGAGCTACTCAATCATAGACAAGTAAGCTAGCCCAAAAAGAAGGTTCCGCGATGGCTCGGCGCAGATGTTGACAAGGACAACGGGAGCCGCCTTCCTCACTTTTCTTCATGACACTTACTATTAAATACGTCTCTCCAAATTTAAGTCCAGTCACAGTAGCCAAAACTACCCTGAACCAATATTATCCCGCAGGCTTATATCCACACGACGTTTTCACAGATATAGAGCAGGCGGCGCTCACTGCTCCTGATTCCAGTCAAAAGGCGGTGAATCAATTAGTGGCATTGCAATCTATGCATATCATAACAAAACAAATATGTGTCAGATTTGATACGTACCGCATGTCCTTCGGTAAAGTCGTCCACGCTTTTGTGGGGCTGCTGTTGCATTATAATGTCATTTAAAAAATAGTTATCTTCACTACTACAGAACAGACAATCCTTGCCAGCATATCACTGCCGGTTAGGACCGAGCCGACAGTGATAACATATCTCTGCCGGTTCGAAAGTTAAGTTGGGGGGGGAGAACTTATCACTGCCGGTTCATACAACCAACCGGCAGTAAAACGCAACATATCACTGCCGGTTCATACAACCAACCGGCAGTAAAACGCAACATATCACTGCCGGTTTGAGAAAAAAACCGGCAGAGATATATCACTGCCGGGTCATTCATAAACCGGCAGTGGTACTTGCCTTTTCACTGCCGGTTTGAGACTAGAACCGGCAGTGATATTATTTTCCCGCGCAATATGATTTTTCCGCGCATTCCGAGCTTATCACTGCCGGTTCTGCGCAGAACCGGCAGTGATAAGTCGTTTATATAACTGAGACCCTTGTTTCCCGACCGATCGAGCAAAGACAGAGAGGCGCTCTGTCTTTGCTCAATTTGTAGATTGCGACGATCTGCTGCTGAAAAATTTGTTAAAATTTGTATTGTACTTCTTTTCGAGGTTAGTAATTTGATCTCTATTTTTGTAAATAATAAAAAATTGCCACGTGGATATTTACATAATGAAAAAAGGTTCATGTATTTTCAAATGTTGAAATAATAAATACTTGTTAGATGGATATTTACCTAATCAAAAAATGTTGATGTATTTTAATGTACTCAAAGTATATCCTAAGTACTTACAATTTTTTCCCAATTTTTAAATAATAAGGAATTGCAAGATGGATATTGACGCAATGAAAAAAGATTGATATATTATGATATAGTCTAAATATATCCTAACTATTTACAATTATTTTCATTTTTTGCAATACTAAAAAATTGCTACATGGATATTTACATAACGAAAAAAGGTTGATGTATTTTAATATAGTCAAAATTGCTACATAGGTTTTTAAATCTAATCGTTTACAATTATTTGTTATTTGCAATTATATGCGTATGTAATGTTTGATTTAATTAATTGTAGATGGACCGAAGGTGGATGTATGACACGGACCGTTGCGGGACAGAGTTTTATAATGGTGTGAGTTATTTTCTAAACGTGGCTGCGGCGCACAAGTCGAAGAATCTGGCGGACTACATGTGCTGTCCATGCGTTGATTGCAAAAATCAGAAGCTGTTTTC
This sequence comes from Otatea glauca, assembly GCA_036346275.1. Classification (NCBI taxonomy): domain Eukaryota; kingdom Viridiplantae; phylum Streptophyta; class Magnoliopsida; order Poales; family Poaceae; genus Otatea; species Otatea glauca. The sequence goes on from CM070724.1 coordinate 11,552,535, forward strand.
TACCATAGAGTCGATACGTGCACACTTGTTTCGAAGAGGTTTCAAGGCTGGCTATACCTGTTGGACCAAGCACGGCGAAGATGAGATTCTACATGAAGGGCAACACATTATTAAAGATGACAGAGACAACGATATGACGGCAGTTGAAGATACGTTTGTCGACAGCCACGACGACGATCTGGATCAAATGTTGCGTGATGGGGAGGGAGACATCACGAGTGAAAGAGAGTTTCAAAAGTTCCAACATATGGTACAGGACTCCACGACACCATTGTACCCAGGCTGCAAGGAGGAGCACAAAAAATTGCAGACCGTGCTTACACTACTGCAGTTGAAGGCAAGCAATGGTTGGTCCGATAAGAGCTTCACTGAGCTGTTATGTCTCTTGGGGGATTTGCTTCCAGAGGGTTAACGTGTTGCCTACAAGTACGTACCAGGCCAAGCAGGTTGTCTGCCCGTTGGGATTGGAAGTACAAAGGATACACGCATGTCCAAACGATTGCATGTTGTATCGCAATGAGTTTGCGGACTTGGATGGCTGTGCTGTTTGCAAAGCAAAGCGGTATAAGGGCAACGATGATGACATCGATAATGAAGATGTCGGGGTGAAGCGTAAGAAGATGAGATCCCCCCGTAAGGTGGTGTGGTATTTTCCTATAATTCCCCGTCTGAATCGATTGTTTGCGAACAAAAGGCATGCCCACTTGCTACGATGGCACGCCGAAGAGCGTAAGAACGATGGAATGCTCAGACACCCTGCTGACTCTGTGCAATGGAGGAACATCGACAGAAAATATAAGAAGCACTTTGCATATGATGTGAGGAATATAAGGTTTGGGTTGAGTACGGATGGGATGAATCCTTTCGGTAACATGAGCAGTCGTCATAGCACTTGGCCGGTAACTCTATGTATCTACAACCTTCCTCCTTGGCTTTGTATGAAGCGGAAGTACATTATGATGCCACTACTGATCCAAGGGCCCAGGCAACCTGGCAACGATATCGATGTGTACCTCAAACCATTGGTTGAAGATCTTCTAATCTTGTGGAACGATGGAGTAAGGGTATGGGATGAGTATAAAAGAGAGAACTTTACCCTACGCGCATTGTTGTTTGTAACCATTAATGATTACCCTGCCCTTGGTAACCTGTCGGGCCAGACGACAAAAGGCTTCAATGGATGCGTCCAGTGCTTAGATGGTACAGCTAGTCGGTGGCTGAAGAACTGTCGAAAACTGTCTTACATGCGGCATCGTAGGTTCCTCTGCACGGATCACCCATATTGCAATAGTAAGAAAGCTTTTGACGGGACAATGGAGACTGCTTTAGCTCCGAAGAATCACAATAGGAGAGAGATATTTGCAGCTGTAAAGGATCTTAAAATTATCCACAGAAAGGGAGCAGGCAGGACATCTATCCTGAGTTTCCGTGATAAGGCTCCTTTGTGGAAAAAGAGATCAGTATTTTGGGTCCTACCTTACTGGCAGCACTTGGAAGTTCGACACGCAATCGACGTCATGCACATAGAGAAGAACGTGTGTGATAGCTTGCTTGGTATCTTACTGGATATACCTAGCAAAACAAAAGATACTCTTCAAGCACGGATGGACCTTGAAGATATGAAACTCAGGAAGGAGCTGCATCACAGAGACATGGATACAGGGAAAAATTACCTTCCCGCAGCCTGCTACACTCTGAGCATGAAAGAAAAATTAGCTGTGTATGAATGCTTGCACGGAGTGAAAGTTCCGTCCGGATACTCTGCCAACATAAAGAGACTAGTCTCAATGAAAGACTTAAAATTAACTGACATGAAGTCTCACGATTGCCACGTGATGATGACGCAGATGCTTCCAATTGCAATTAGGGGTGTTCTGCCAGAGAAAGTCCGAGACCCAATTATAAAGTTGTGTTCATTCTTCAACGCGATTTCACAGAAGGGCATCGATCCATTGAAACTAGATAAGCTACAGGAAGACGTGGTCCACACTCTCTGCAGGATCGAGATGTGTTTCCCTCCATCTTTTTTTGATATCATGGTCCATCTCATTGTTCACATCGTAAAAGAGATACGGATTCTCGGTCCCGTGTTTCTACATCAGATGTATCCTTTTGAGAGGTTCATGGGGGTTATAAAGAAATATGTTCATAACCGACATCGGCCGGAATGTTGCATTGCAGATGGTTGGGGAACCGAGGAGGTCATTGAGTTCTGCGTCGATTACATGGATCTCAAACCGATTGGTGTGCCTACATCACGGCATGAGGGCGAGCTACGAGGAAAAGGGACATCAAGCGAAAATCACTCCGTACAAACAATCAGCTTCATTCACACAAGCACATTTCGCAGTTTTGGGACAATCAGTTGTGATGGCCCCGTATATCAACATGCACAAGAGCATGCTATCCAGAACAAACCCAACGAAGTCAGAGGGTTGGATCGCGAGAGAGCATAGACATAACTTCGGCGATTGGTTGCATAGGCACATGATGCATACGGAGACAGAGTGCGCTCGGTTGAAAGTGTTGGCTCAGGGACCGTCCACTACAATTCGGACATTCCAAGGATACGATATAAAAGGTTTTACTTTTTATACAAGAGCACAAGATAAAAAGAGCACCAACCAAAACAGCGGTATCCGTACTGATGCCTACGACAGCAACGGAAATAGGAAAACCTACTACGGATTCATAGAAGAGATTTGGGAGCTTGATTACGGACCTTTGAAGGTCCCTCTTTTTCGGTGCCAATGGGTAAGACTTCCAAGGGGCATGAACATCGACAAGTACGGAATCACTACCGTGGACCTCAAACTGGTCGGATACAGAGAAGAACCATTCGTACTTGCTAATTCTGTTACACAAATCTTTTTTGTAACTGATCCAACTAACAAGGAGCGCCACGTGGTTATTCAAGGAAAAAGAAGGATTGTCGGGGTTGAGAATGTTGTCGACGAGGAAGAGTACAACCAATTCGATGAGTTTCCTCCTTTCGGAGAGGACGTTGACCTAGGTCTCGTGGAAGAGAGTGAGGACGAAGTTACATACATACGTCGCGATCACGACGAAGGTCGAATCGTAGCTTAGTTGTCCTAATTAAATACATGTTTATTTTCTCATATGTAACAATTAATGTATTCTTTTGTCATATGTATCAATTTGTGTGAATTCAACTTCATCTGTGTGTTTTTTTTGTATTTGTGTCAATTTTTGAAGCGATGGTTGGTCTACTGCATTTGTTTGAATTTGTGTGATTTTTTTTATTTTGAAATATTAAAACTATGAAAACGGTGAGAAATCTAGATTTTTATAATTTTACAACTTTGTCAAAACTTAGGGGAAATATTTAAATCAAATATTACATCTCCTGAAGTATTCCTCCAAAAATTTCCAGAAAATTTGGACAAAAATTGATAGGATTTCAAAACAGTGAGCAATTTGGATTTTTTTATTTTGAAATATTAAAACTATGAAAACAGTGAGCAATCTGGTTTTTTTATAATTCGACAACTTTGTCAAAACTTAGGTGAAATATTTAAATCAAATATTACATGTCCTGAAGTATTCCTCCAAAAAATTTCAGAAAATTTGGATAAAAATTGATAGGATTTCAAAAATCCCAAAGCAATCATCCTTTGAAAACTTTGACATAAGCGACCGGACCTTATCACTGCCGGTTGTCTCATTAAGCCGGCAGTGAAGTGGTTTATTACTGCCGGTTTATAGTATTAACCCGGCAATGATAATCAAGTATTACTCCCGGTTTTTGTTTTGAACCGGAAGTGATAAATACTTTCACTGCCGGGTGTAGATACAACCGGCAGTGATAATGTATTATTACTGCCGGGTTGAGCTTGAACCGGCAGTGATAAATACTTTCACTGCCGGGTTGAGCTTGAACCGACAGTGATAATTCAACTATCACTGCCGGTTCTCTTTATTATCCGGCAGTGATAGTATATCACTGCCGGTTTTTGTGGTGACCCGGCAGTGATACTCTAACCCTATAAATTCGAACGCCGCGCCACTCAGCCCCTCATTTCCACTTCAACCTCACGACGCCACTTCGTCGCCCCGTGTCGACCGGCCGTCGCCCCGCCGTCGCCCGCGTCGCCCGCCGTCGCCCCGCCGTCGCCCGCGTCGCCCGGCCGTCGCCTCGACCTCATCGCCCCAGCCGTCGCCCCGCCGTTCTTTGCTTCGGTAATGACCGGCCTCGCCCCGCCGTTCTTTGCTTTGTCTTTTATGTGCATATGCCATGACGCTAGAAGTTTTGCTATGTACTCTTTGAATACAACATCTCAGTTTTCTAAAATGAACTAGGTGAGAAGCTTGCTAAAAGGGTGAACATAAATCTTGTTAATCACTGGTGGTTGTTATAATACTGGTATATGTGTATGGTTAATTACCTGGATGTACTAGGGAATGAAAATGTAGTGTTGACTGTGAGGGATGGTGCTGTGATGTTGGTGAGGACGATGCAGAGGTGGCTGCTTGTCTCCCCCTTTTGCTCCTCTATCTCCTGGTGCTGTGATGTTTGATGTGTATGTAATGTGCATATGTTTATTGTTGTATGTTTGATTTGTGCCGTGAGACATAATGTGCATATGCGCTGATTCAGAAAATATGTGATAACACATCGACAAAGTATATATGTATGTGTACATGTTCTTTAAAGATGTGTATGTGTCTTTGAATTGATAAGTTTGGCAATTGTTATGTATTTGTCGTTGAATTGACAGCACGATATGTCTGTACATTATTATTGAGTACTCCCTCTTTCAATAAACATGCCAGGAATGGCCTCCGACGAAGGACAAGTGTCGGAGGGAGTTGGGCCCTCAAATATGGATGAAGGAGGAAGGGGTAGCCCGAACAATAGCCCAACGTCCTATCTGAACTTGCAGGATCCTGCCATGGACCAGCCTGACGTTACTAGCGTAGGCGAGGTAAAGTTTTAGTACACTGTGGTTCCCAAAACATTGTAGGCCCTCACGACTAATAATTTGGAAGATCAAATTGTAGGCTCAGACGTCTGATCAACGAAGGCAGCGCGCAAGTCGTGGTTCGAACAAGATGCCTAAGGGAATTTTTAACATAGTGGAGCTCTCGACAGTCGGGGAACCTGCTATACCAGAGTCATCATTGGGGTTGTACAGGACAGCCTGCGGGGTTATTGCTAGGGATGATGTGCCCATCAGCTATAGATCATGGATTGGCCACGGAGGTGACCCATGGGTGGTACCCAATGACCTGAAGAACTCATTATGGGACAAGCTGAAACAAGTTTTTCAGTTCCCCCAAGGGACCGAGCTGGTTGCAAAGAAACGAGCATTCTGCATCATGTGCACTGCGTGGAAGAATTGGAAGACAACACTAAACAAGAATTATGTGAAAAAGAATGAAACGCCGAATTTTGACACGTACCCAAAGCTAAGGGAGTTCTGGGATGAATTTGTGGCGTACAAGAGGTCTGAAGAAGCTCACATAGTAAGTCAAAGGAACAAAGCAAACATGGATAAGAATATTCACCCTCACAAACTAGGAACAGGAGGGTACGTGAAGAAAATACCAGCATGGGATCGGTCCGAAGAAGAAATAACCCGCAAGGGTATAATTCTACGCAACGCCGCCTTAAGCGAACGATCGAAGCACCGGTTGCTTGGGAGGGTGCTTCTATCTCGATGATGGCGGCTTAAGCTTCGAAGCGATAGAGAGCGTGAAGTGTCTTTGCGCAGAATCACAGATGCTCACATGCAGTCTTCCCAAGGATCTTTCGCGCCACGAAGGGAGAATGACGAGCTAACCATAGCCCTGAGTAACAAGGAGCATCCAGGTCGCACCAGAGGAGTTGGTTTGGTCACGTGGAAAGAAGCCTTCCCCGCAGACGCATGGTTGTACAAACGTTCAAAGAGATCAAGAGAAGATCAACTGGAACATCAGATAAAAGATGCTGTCGCGAGAGCGCTAGATGAACAAAGAGCGGAACTAGATAAGGCTGTGGAGCAAGCCGTGCAGAAAGCTCTCAGCTCACGACCGCCCCCCGGTGAAAGCCCTGAGCTCATCAGTCCCGGTGCTCGTAAGAGCAGCTGCGCGTCCACAGGGATTCCCGAAGAGCATGGACTGCATTTTTCTGTGGATGACATCAAAGAACCGACACCGTGCAAGCTACATTTGGCCGCACATGGCATTACCATAAAGGTGGCTGAGGGGCAGGGATTGGCCATGCCAGGAGTCACAAGTTTTGCACTGTTGCCCGATACCGCAGGGATTCGCCAGGGTCAAAGTGGACAGTGTCATCCGACAATACCGAAAAATGGAGGTAGAGATCCCTGGCGAGGATGGGAACAAAAAGCTAGGAGAAAACGTGCATGGCTTCCTCGCGTGGCGCAAGAGCTTGATTAAGTTTGGCTCGGACGATGAGGGCGACGACGATGATGATCAGCCGCACTCTCCACACAGAGACGTCCCGCCCTTCTCGCTGCCAACAAGAAAAAGTCCAACTCCTCCGCTGGCACCAACCAGAAAAAGCCCGACTCCTCCGCCAAAATCTGTAAAGAATCGATCAACAGGAAAATCTCGACAGTCGGCATCGTTCTCGAAGAAATCTCAACCATCTGTGAACCCAGGACATTCACAGAAGAAATTATCAGCTGACATGACTGAGGAAGAACGGAAAAAGCATGTAAGCGCCTGTGTAACAACTCACTTTAAAAAGGTGCCATCAAGTAAGAAGACTAAAGTTGATGCTGATGCGCAAAAGTTTTTCTTGAGTATGGCAAAAGTGCAAAAGGCGGGGCAGGCTTCTGAACCTTGCAAAATATCGGACTACGAGCGCATATCCAGAAAGCAATACTTGCAGGCGGCTAGTGCCGACACGTTAAAGCGGGATGCTCAAGCAGATGATGCTCAACTAGATGCTCTGGCGCAAGGTCTCAGGTGGAAGTTCGTTATGGGAAAACCGCTGGTTGAACCAGCTCATTTCGACAACCTTACAACACAACTGCGGCGCGTCCATCAGTGGTACATGCAGCAGTCCAACGATGGTATGGAGGCGTTCGCAGTCAGATACACAGAGCAAGATTTTCACAATGGGGATAACATCTGCTGGGTTCTTTTCACGGAGCTGTATATGTTGTACCAGCAAGATGCCCTGGACGTGAACATACTTAGACTATGGACTTTGTAAGTCTGTCCGTATATCGTTGAGCATTTCTGTACTGTTTAATTGCATATCTAACTTCTTTCTTATGTAGAATGGAGATACAGGCATGTAGAAGAAATAACAATGACAATCTAGCATTCCTAGATCCGGGGCTCGTCAACGAGAAACTTGTGAACGACAATCCACAGTTCGTTGAAGACTATTTATTTAATACTTTTTTGAAGCTGCAATACAAAACCTCCGTAGTTTTACCCTATAACTTCAAGTACGTATCTCCTGACTTCTAATATCGTTTTACTATTTTTGCGTAACACGTACGATGTGGGAGTAATTGACTACGTTGACATATATGTGCAGGTTTCACTGGGTCCTCCTCGTCATCCAGTTAGATGCTAGCGGGATTTTTGTCTTGGACTCAAGGAGAAAACAAACTAATCTGTACCAAGACCTTTGGGACATGCTGAACAGGTAAACTCGATCGTTGCGTTATTACTCTAGCAAAATTCCATTCTATTGCATTTAAGTTTAATTACTATTCAAAATCATTCACAAGGCTTTCGCACGGTACTGCAAGAAAAGTGTTCGGTATCTTCCATACAGGAAAAATTTTGAAATAATAAATGACTTTCCATGCATGAGGCAGGACCCCGAAAACAATTTATGTGCATACTATGTATGTACAAATATGCATTCAATTGTCACGGAGAGTGTCGGCTATAACGAAGCCATGGTACGTAATTACACATTGATGCCTTTTTTTCATTTAACAGATATCATCATTAATTAACTTCCTTTTTTTCTTCAAAAACAACGCTCCAAACTGAGAACCAATAAGTTATTGCTGACAGAAATTATAGCAATTCAAGAACAGATCGCCGGATTCATTCATGATGAGATCATCAATCCAAACGGCGAGTTCCACGAGTAGCCTCATCGCCCTCATTCCTTCGACCTAGACACTTGATATGTCTACTTCGACTCTTCGTACTGTAGTCCTTGCAGAATCAAAGCGAATGGGATGAGATGTAGTCGAGCTACATTAATTGCAAACAAATCATTGTAAAAACAAAATATTGTGATGCTTAATTTAATATATTTGAATTATGATTTTAACGATGCTTCATATATACATGGATATATTTGAATTATGATTGAAGGACCGAGATGGCGAACAAAGGGGGGGGGGGGTAAATGGTCGCAAATAAAAATTCCCCCAAAATACTCCAACAAAAACCTCGACAAGATCGCTCAAAGGAAATTGTGAAAACCCCGAAAAACTAGACAACTATGTGTACCCCAAGCTTGCATTGATAAGTACCATAAAATATGTGGGGATTTTTGAGTCACAATCCTGGCTGTCTAGTGTCTAAGATAAAGAGGAATCAATTCAAACTCTTGCTTTTAGAAAGGACATCAATTCAAATCACAAAAGTCACTTTCAGAAAAGCAAAAGCAGAATTTCCAGAACTTGTCCTCCATTTGCACAGGAGGTTGGTGGGTTTCTGCAGCTCAGAAAATTCTGAGAAGTTTTCTCCCTATGAGGATCAGAGTCTTGAAGAACTCCACCAAATTTCTCCTCAAAAAAACTTACAGAAAAAACAGTAAAAATCTAAGAACACAGTATGCTCAAGAACTTCGAGCAGAATGTTTGCGGCTCGGTTTTCACCTCATGGCGCCCAAAATTTGCAGTAAGTGAACTCCAAAATTTTTATGTACGTGCATATCAGAGTCCCGCACCTCCTCCAACAAGAATCACTCAAAAAAGATTTTTCTAGATTTTTAAAAAAATCAAACACTGACTGCTGCGCGAAGAACAAGTTCTGAACAAAGTTGGAACTTGAAAGAAAAGATGTTCTATACTCAATCCAAGAGTGCAAAAGAGATGTAAAACCATATGAACACACTCAAAACATCCAAGATCAGTAGCATTTAGAAGGAGGGGAGGCAAATCCAAATTACTTGAAAGTAAATTGCGGGAATGTAATTGCGGAAAGTAAATGCTGAATTTAAATTATGTAAAGTAAAGACATAATGTAAATGCATAAAATAAATTCAGAGGTGGATGGATAAAACTTTCATTTCTGGAAGGAGGTTACAAAGCCTCACATTCATGTGGGCAAAGCTCAAATGAGCATCAAAACCTCAACACCTTCAAGGGAAGGAGGCTACCCTCCACCCCTATTTATACTACTCTTGGGCCACCTACCACCCTTGGATGAGTCCCTCAACCTTAGAGCACTCATTTAAGGGCTAGGATTAACCCACACACACAGCCATGCAAGGCTAACCCAAAACCCACACACATACCGGGTTTTCTTGCAGTTTTCAAAGCATACTACCTAGACCCGCTAACCTATCAACTAGACCTCAATCCGACGGCCCTCATTGATCCACGCGCATCTAGCTAGCATCAACTCCTTTCTTTGTCTTCTTGACTTGCCGGACTCCGTCTCCGATCATCTTCCGCGATCTCCCAACCGTCTGGACCTCAGACACTCCTCGCCTAGTCCGGTCATCCTTCGCCTCACCATGACCTAGCACCGTCGCCTGCAACCATCAAAGACAAGGAAACTCCTCACATAGCAATGCCCACAAAGATGTGCAATAAACCATCCAACTCATCACTACCGCGTCCATACGACCAGTCGCCACTCTGGCAGAGACAACTCAAATTGCTTCATTTTGAAAATCAATCCAAATCAAACTCAAACTTGAGCACACCTTACTCAAATAAAGTCAAATACTCATCACAAATATGGATGGACCTCCACATGGTCCTTAAATCTCCCTTGATGAGTATATTGACAAACCACACAAAAGGCATAAATTTGAGTTTGAAGAAAATGAAGAAGAAAGCAATTTTAGTTGCAAAGTCAAACTTGGTCCAAAGATAGAAATTAGAACCATGACCAAGTTGACGAAGAGGAATTCAGATTTTAGAGTTAAATTTAAGAAAGAGCAAGTTTTCAACAAAACTCTAAAATCCAACTAAACATGTCAAATGTGATTATGAGATTATGATCCAACGAAGTAGTAGCATAGTTTTACAAAGATCATAATAACCAAATAAGCATTCACATTTTATCATTTTAGTGATGCCTTTTCTCGTTTTCTCCCCTTTTGGCAATATAGGCATCAATTTTTTTATGTATGCATGAAATGCAATCGAAAGAGCTTTGAAGATTATCCAATTGATTAAAATGGAAGGATATTACACCAAGCTTGTCAATTTCGAAGATGACTAAACTAAGACATGTCCAAGTGCAAATCTGAGCTTAGTTTTGAATATTTCATTTTAGCAAGATTAGACAAATGCAACACTTAGCTTTAGTTTCAAAAATAGAAGAATAGCCACTCTAAGGATCAAAAGGAAAACCTAGAGTTCAACCTACTCAACACTTTGGGAATCTAGAAGAGCATACAAGGTCCTTGGGCTCATTTATCACTTAATGCAAATTTTGATTTATCATCATACAAGACATAGCGGGTGCAAATGTTTGACATTATTTGCATTCTTTACCCACATATGTCTTTGTTTTTAATTTATTTGCATTTTCTTTTGACAACCAATTGACTCAAGCCGTATCGACCATCTCAAGATGAACTCTTAAGAGGATGGTCTAGGTCAAACACGATGTATTCCAAGTTCATCCCAAGTGCAATGGGAAGCGGTCTTGTGAATGCAAGGTGTTGAGTCATATGTGCACAAGAAGAGTCAATTTTGTTTAATTTTCATTTTTTTTGCACAATGATTCATGACCAATTGAAGGACTCTAGCATGGATCAAACTAGTTTCACCCAAGTTGCTATAGGGACTCTAGAGAACTCCTAAATTTCTCAAATTATGGCACAAACCTCTAGAGAAGAAACCTAGCAAGTAAAAGCAACAAGTTTCATCAAGTTTTTCATTTAAGGCTTATTTCATTTTTAAGCTTAGCAAGTTAAATGAACTTGGACATACCTAAGCTAGTGATTTTCTTCAAATGATGTAGCATGGTGTATAGCATGAAGAAGAAATCAATTGCATAATAGACAAAGCTCATAAAACAGAAAATGCAGTCTAAATGCAATGCATGAACAGATTCCCAAACTCCCCCTCAACAAATGAATCAATTTTAAGCTCAAATCTGGTTAAAGTTGAGTTATTATCAAGATTAGGCATAAAGAAAACCGAATGAACTCAATAACAACGGAAAAACAGAATGAGGAGAAGAAGCCGAGAAACGCAAAACTGGATGGCTATTGAGCATAGATAAGATAGAAGAGACTCACTACGGCTTAGACTCGCTCTTATCTTCCCGATGGTGACATAGGGAAGCTGACTCTAGATCCCAACTAAGGAGTGCACACAGACCTGCCTCTACCCAGAGGCCCAATACCGCTAGACTTATAAGGCGTGAGGGAACTCAACCTAGAGAGAAGAGAGAACAGCTAATCACGCATGATAGCAACCTAAAGCACAAGATAAGAGGTCCATGGAAGGCATGCCAGAAGCCTAAGTGAGTGAACTCAACTCAAGAAAACAAGCCCAAAGTCACCCAAAAGAAACACAAAGAAAAGAAAAGCTGGAAGAAAACATATAATACATAATATACAAACCAGCTCCCCCTCACGAAAGGCCGTAAGGGCTCACGACTCCAAGCTCACTCCTAAAGGCAACAAACTTGGAGCTATCCAAAGGCTTGGTGAAGATATCGGCTAACTGAAGGTCACTCTCTACGAACTGAAGCGCGGTATCTCCCTTCTCCACATGGTCTCTAAGGAAGTGATATCTAATATCAATGTGCTTGGTCCGGGAATGTTGCACTGGGTTTTCAGCAATGCAAATAGCTGAAGTGTTGTCACAGAAAAGTGGCACACTCTCTATCTCTAACCCATAGTCCGTAAGGTCGATCTCATCCAGAGCACAGCTCACAGAATCGGCTGCAACAACATACTCGGCCTCGTGATGGATATGCAACCCAGCATCGCTTCCTAGATGACCAAGAAACAAGAGAAGTGCTAATGAATTGGCAAGTGCCAGAAGTGCTCTTCCTATCTATCCTATAGCCAGCAAAGTCGGCATCGGAAAAGGCTCTAAGAGATAGACAAGAAGACGAAGAGTACCAAATACTATAATCAGTGGTAGCACGAAGGTACCTGAAGATGCGCTTGACCGCCTGGCGGTGAGAGGCGCGAGGAGAAGCTTGAAATCGAGCGCACAGACACACAGCAAAATGTATGTCCGGCCTCGAAGTAGTGAGGTACAAGAGGGAGCCGATCATGCTCCGAAACTCCTTTTGATCAGCAGGCTCACCATCCTCATCGGGCTCGAGGACAGAAGTGGTGGCCATAGGAGTCATCACCGGCTTCCCATTAGACATGTCGAAGCGCCTCAGGAGGTCACGGGTATATTTTCCTTGATGCAAGAAAGTACCCTCCCGAGTCTGCTTGAATTGGAAGCCAAGAAAGTAGCTCAACTCGCCCATCATACTCATCTCAAACTCTGTGCTCATCACCTCAGAAAACTGAGAACAAGCGAATGAGACGAGCCACCAAAAATGATATCGTCCACATAAATCTGGACAAGAAGAAAATGAGACTCATGGTGTCTGATGAACAGAGTTTTGTCAACTATACCCATTTTGAAGTTATGGCTGAGAAGATAAGACTTGAGCCTCTCATACCATGCTCTGGGGGCCTGCTTGAGTCCATACAAAGCTTTGAAGAGCTTGTATACATGACTCGGAAACTTGGGGTTCTCGAATCCTGTAGGTTGTTTGACATAAACCTCTTCCTCAATATAGCCATTGAGGAATGCACTCTTGACATCCATTTGATAGAGCTTGAAACCCTGGGATGCAGAGAATGCAAGCAGGATCCTAATAGCCTCTAGTCTAGCTACAGGGGCAAAGGTCTCCTCAAAGTCAAGACCCTCAACCTGAGAAAAGCCCTGTGCAACTAGCCTAACCTTGTTGCGAATGACAACCCCATCCTCACTCTGCTTGTTTTTGAACACCCACTTTGTCCCAATGACATTATGACCAGATGGGGGCTCGACAAGCTGCCATACCTTGTTCCTCTCAAAGTTCTCAAGTTCCTCATGCATAGTATTAATCCACGATTCATCGGATAATGCATGAGAAACATCCTTCGGCTCAAAGGAGGCAACAAAGGCAAAGTGGAGGCAGAAACTGGACAAACCTGATTTTGAGCGAGTGACCCGCTCAAACAGATCACCAATGATCTGATCATGTGGATGAGCTTTCTGGATATGACGGGGAGGACCAGAAGCAGAAGTGGCCTCTACCTTATGCACAGAAGAGGTAGGAGCAGAGCCAATCGCTGAAGGAGAGTCGGAAGGCAAGGGCTGGTCTCCCTGAGGTGCAGAAATGGAAACAGGAGGCACCTCAGGTGTAGAGGGGACTGGATCCGGTGGAACACCATCATCTCCATCATCCTCATCTTCTACAAAGATGGTCTCGGAGGGATAAGGAGAGCCTGAAACATCAGGTCTAGCTCCTGGGCTAGCCTCATCAAAGGTCACATCACAGGTCTCTATGATCCTATGCGCATCAACGCTCCAGACCCTATAGCTACGAGAAGAAGTCGAGTAACCTAGAAAGATACCATCAAAAGAGCGAGACTCAAACTTATCTAGGTTACCAGACTTCAAGATAAAACACTTGCAACCGAAAACGCGAAAATGAGACACACTGGGCTTTCGCCCATACCTCAACTCATAAGAAGTGCGATGCAAATGTGCTCTCAAAAACACGCGATTAGAAACATGGCAAGCAGTAGCTATAGCCTCATTAAAACTTCCTAGAGTCTTGTACTCGTCTAGCATCATCCTGGCCATCTCAACCAGGGTCCTGTTCTTCCTTTCCACTACGCCATTCTACTGAGGGGCGTAGGGAGAAGAGAACTGATGCTCTAAACCAGACTCCACACAAAAACTCTCAAAGTAGGAATTCTTGAACTCCGTGCCATTATCACTGCGTATAGCTCGGAATGCACCTGGGAGCTCAATAGTCAACCTACTAATCAAACCCCTGAAGTGAGAAAAGGTCTCATCCTTCGAGGCCATGAAGAATACCCAAGAATATCTAGAAAAATCATCAACGATGACAAGAACATACCACTTCCCTCCTGCTGACTGCACTCTAGCTGGACCAACAGTGTCCATATGTAAAAGCTGTCCTGGTGCATCAGTTATCACTACGGTGACTGGAGGATGAGAAGGAGTAACCATCTTGCCATGTTGGCAAGGAGAGCAAACTAAGTCTTTGACCATCTTGAGTTTGGGCAAACCCCGAATGAGATCGTGGCTGCTAACTCGGGTCAAATGATCAAAACCAATGTGACCAAGTCTCCTATGCCAGAAGGAGAGATCACGGGACTCAGAAGCAATCAAACATCGAAGAGAGTCTCCAGAAGAAGCAGAAAAATCAGCACGAAAGACTCTCCCAAATCTAGAAATCCTGCAAACTAACCCTCCTGATGAATCAAGGATTCTACAGGCATTACTCTTGAAACTTACCTCGAAAGAGTCATCGATAAGCTGAGAAACAGAGAGCAGATTGTATTGCAGCTTACTTACTAAGGCAACATCTTTAAAAATGAAATTTTTGTTAATGCAGATGGTACCTTTAGCAATGACTCTACCTGAAGATGCATCCCCAAAAGTGATTAACTCATCACCGGGGGCTCGGACTAGGGAAGAGAACCAACGAGAATCTCGGTTATATGGCGAGAACAACCGAGTCAACAATCCAAACATCGCCCTTCCCATCCGAGCGAACTGATCAAGACACAAGAGAGAAAGATGACTCAGTACTGGGATAGAGTGAAGACTTAGGAACCCAATACTGAACCATACGACACCTCAGAGTACCAGCCACAGAAGAAGACTGGACTCGAGTGTCTCTCTGACGCTCAACTCTCACACGATCAGGAGCAACTCTGGGTTGGCACGCCGTGGTGCAAAAGTTGGACCATCCCAGTAAGGCTGCCTGGATCTCCTACCGGAAAACACCTCACGCCGCTGATATCTACCTCGATGGGAAAAACGAGGAATATCAAGAAGACGACGGAAAGACTGACTACGAACAGCTCCATGGCTAAAACTCAAAGAACTAGCATGAAAACCGAGTCCTGGACGCTGCCCAAACACAGGCAACTCTCTAACCTGTCTAGAAGCAGTGTGTGTCTTAGGAGCACTCAAAGTCTGGGGATGACCCTGAATACCCCTAAGAGCAGCAACACGCTCACGCCGAGTGATCTTGGCGCGCTTGAAGCATAAATCTACTAGGTGACCATCCTTCTTACGGAAGGTGCATGTGTGCCGCCTTGCTAGAGGCGAAGCAATAGGAGTAACACCCTTACGGTCAAGTCCTATGGACAACCCAGTGACCTAAACTTGGTGGTGCTCACTCAGGGAGCTACCACAATCTCACCACTCTTGGAGCCACGTGCAATGGTGGGAGGATGCGCCGGCGTGCTCCAAGGGATCAAATCCTAGACCTTGATTGAATCTACTAATCTTGGATTGGTCTAGAATAAGATTGAGCTTCTTCTTGCCTCCAACAAACTTCTCGAGAGTGCTCATAAGATACTGGCAATCTCGGAAGAAAGAAGCACAAGAAGAACAGGGGGAACGAGAGGAAGAAGAAGAACCAGAAAGAGAAGATCTCTCTGTTAGTGTTATGCCCTTGAGGCAATCATTTAGATGATTGTAACATGACTATGTTTATGAATAATAATATGATTATTGGTCCAATGAATGTATATCATTGTATTGATCAACAAGTATGTGACTTGCTTATGAAGCTCTTTACTTAATGATGTAATTCGATAAATATCTACGATCGGATATCATCGTTATAGGACAACGATGAATAGATCGGCACATGTAGTGATCGATGATCATGCTTCATAGATCATGGGATATGGAGATATCATCTATACATTGTGGGCGCATGTTGAAGAACTTGGGTTAGATAGACCCAATGGGACAACTGCGAGAATGTTTCATTCTTATGTGTCATCGATGTATCTCATACCTAGTAGATGTATGATCCTTAGACACGAGATTGTCATATTCCCTACATGTGTAATAGTTTTCCTTGGGGCTATCAAACACTACTTCCTAACCGGATAGTTATAAAGGTATCTTTCATGTTTACTATGAAGCGTGCGAGAGGAAGTGAGCGATCAAGATGGAATTTGCCACTCCAATGAAATGGAGATATATGACAAGGCCACTCGTGTGATATGATTAAGGAAGTGCATGGCCATGCCGTGATTGAGGAGTCAATCACAACTTATTAATATATCACGAATACGAGAGATGGATTGAATCATCAAAGGATGACATGCTTCTCGCCTTGAGATCAATCTTCATATACATGGCAAAGGGATTATTACATGAGTACTTTTGATAGGTTCTGTCCGATTTGATCATAGTATGTTTGGGAGTTGGCATACTTTGCAAGAAGCCACTACCAACTATTGGATTGAAAAGGAGTTTTCCGAATCCACGTCCAAACGTACGTGAACCTGCAGGGTCACACACTTAATGGGCTAGGACGCATTAATTTGGATTGGATCCGTAATTAATAAACCTCGTGGGCTTAGCACGCTGATGTGCCCTAGTTTAGGGTTTCATCTCGTGGCTATATAAGGAGGGGAGGAGGGAGGGCACAGCGTGTGCTTTCCACGGTTTAGGAGTGATTCACTCGAAACCTTAGCCTACTCCTCTCGCTGTCCTGCCGAGCGACGGTGCTTGCACACGGCGCGCGGCGTTCCATCTCGGGCGTGTGGACTCTGCGGTGGCGCTGCTGTGATCTGCGGCGTGGGAGGGCGATCCACGGCAAGGCGAGGGCGATCCACTACATCGGCGCAACGATCGCGGCGAGGGCGATCCACTACATCGGCGAAGGATTCCGCAACT
The DNA here is from genome assembly GCA_036346275.1 of Otatea glauca. NCBI lineage: Eukaryota > Viridiplantae > Streptophyta > Magnoliopsida > Poales > Poaceae > Otatea > Otatea glauca. The sequence goes on from CM070724.1 coordinate 11,569,631, forward strand.
GCGCGTCTAGTGGTAATCTTATCTATGATCCCCTTCTTGCGAGTAGCTTTCTGGTTACGCGGTAGATTTTTTTTGTGCTAGCGTAGCATACCGCGTTTCTCTTCACTCTCAGCACGTGCTTTTTTGTTCCCTTAGCATGGCTGTCTCAATCTTGAGGGCCTCACAAGAACCACAAGGAGCATCTCTAATCCTAAGGGTTTGGTCTTTTAACTTCTTCTTAAGCTCGACATGGATTTGATCCACATCATCCATAACCCCAACACACAGCAAGCAACCAGTTTGTGACTTAACTAGTAAATCCTTAGCAAGTTGATCACACTTGACATTCAAAGCATCATTGTCAAGTTTTAGTTGCTTCTGACCCTCACATGAGTATTGGGTCCTTAGAAGCATGCAATTCAAGGTCATCATTTCTAGCAGAAAGCTTTCTAAGGTGTTCGCTCATGGCATTAATTTCGGCAAGCAATTTAGGGCAATTAGCACATGATGGAGTGGAGTGAGCATTAAGAAAACTAGCCTCAATAGGAATAGCATCAATAGAACTAGTGCTAGCATTCTTCAACCTAAGACCATCAAGTTCAGCAAGCACACTATCATGTATGGTCCTTAGGTTCTCCAACTCCACAAGAATAGCATCACACAAAGAGCAATCATCAGTGACTCGGGAGGGAGAAGATCTAAGTGAAGCTAACTCCCGAGTCAAGGTACCTACTTCCTTCTCAAGCTCCGTACACCTAGCTCTAGCTCTAGCATGAAATTTTCCTAATTTGCAGAAAGCTTCGTTGAGCTGGTCATAGGATGGTACCTCATCCGAGTCGCTGTAGAGCTCGGAGTTGCTGATGTCGTTGGTGTCGGCCATGAAGCACATGCCGGAGAAGTTATCGCCGCCCTTCTTCTCTTGCGGATCATCCTCGCCCTCGTAGCTCCATGTCTCCGTGTCGGAGAGGTGGATGTCGTCAAGCGCGGCGAGGACGTGGTGGAAGAGCTTCTTGTTCTTGGAGAAGTTGCGGTACTTCTTCTCGTGCGCCGATTCACGAACTGGAGGCTTCTTGTTGCGGTTCTTGTCGGTGTAGTCGTTCTTGCCCGAACCGCCAACGTCGTGCTTGCCCTTCTCTAGCTTGGAACAGTTCGCCCGAATGTGGTTGGGGCCACCACACTCGAAGCAGGTGATCATGCCACCTCTCTTCCTCTCTCTCACCCTCTTGTATGCATGAGAAAACTTGCAAGCTCATTTTCTGGAAATTTTTCCAGTTGGTCATCGCTTAGCTCGCAAAGGGCGGAAAGAGAGAAACCAATAGAAGGATCAGAAGAAGAAGATCAAATGGGATCGGTGACCAAAGCCATCGACTGAGATTTCGTCTTCCGAGAGACGACATCGATCTCATGAGTCTTGAGGCGGGAATAAAGCCCGTCAAGAGTCAGAGTCGATAAGTCGGTGGTGTCCTTGATGGTGGTCACCTTCATCTCCCAAACCCGAGGGTCGAGTGCGATCAAGAAATGCCGAGCATTGTCCGAGTCAGGGTATATGCAACCAACTGCTCGGAGGTCGCTCAAAATCTTTGTAAACCGACCAAAACACTCGTCGAGACTCTCACGGTAGCGTTGATCAAACTTGTTGTACTCGCGCTTGAACTGAATCTGCCTCACGGTCTTGATTTGAGTAGAGCCCTCATGGTAAGCATCGAGGTTACCCAAATCTCGTGAGCGGAGCGAAGGTGAAAATCCTATCATACTCACCATGGCTAAGACCACAGTGAGAACGTTCCTTGCCTTAGCATTCGCCTCAACGTCAACCATATTGATGGCGTGACATTTTCATCGCGAGAACCTCATACGGGAGTTTCACCTTCGCCATATCGGTAGCCCCAGGCGTGATGTATGACTCCATCAGAGACTTCCAAAAAGGAAAATCAACTCTATTAAAGATGGGAGGCTTGGTGGAATATTTGTCCGTCGCCATGCACTACAAGAATCAGGGAAAAATTCGTGGGCCAAAAACCCACGAATTTAAGCTAAAACCCACGAATTTAACTTAAATTCGTGAGCAAACCGTCGAATTTAGTTCACGAATTTAACTCGACGAAATTAATTAATTAAATTCGTGGGTACCCACGAATTTAAGTTAAATTCGTGGGTTTCTACTAAGCCCACGAATTTAATTGGGTTTCTGAGTTAAATTCGTGGGTTTAAAAAACCGGCTCGGATACCAAATGAAGGACCGAGATGGCGAACAGAGGGGGGGTGAATGGTCGCAAATAAAAATTCCCCCAAAATACTCCAACAAAAACCTCGACAAGATCGCTCAAAGGAAATTGTGAAAAACCAGAAAAACTAGACAACTATGTGTACCCCAAGCTTGCATGGATAAGTACCATAAAATATGTGGGGATTTTTGAGTCACAATCCTGGTTGTCTAGTGTCTAAGATAAAGAGGAATCAATTCAAACTCTTGCTTTCACAAAGGACATCAATTCAAATCACAAAAGTCACTTTCAGAAAAGCAAAAGCAGAATTTTCAGAACTTGTCCTCAATTTGCACAGGAGGTTGGTGGGTTTCTGCAGCTCACAAAATTTTGAGAAGTTTTCTCCCTAGAGTATCAGAGTCTTGAAGAACTCCACCAAATTTCTCCTCAAAAATCATTACAAAAAAAACAGGAAAAATCTAAGAACACAGTATGCTCAAGAACTTCGAGCAGAAAGTTTGGGGCTCGGTTTTCACCTCATGGCGCCTAAATGTTGCAACAAGTGAACTAGAAAATTTTTCTGTAGGTGTATATAAGAGTCCCTCACCTCCTCCAATAAGAATCACTCAAAAAGGATTTTTGTAAATTTTTACAAAAATCAAACACTGATTGCTGCGCGAAGAACAAGTTCTGAACAAAGTTGGAACTTGAAAGAAAAGATATTCTATACTCAATCCAAGAGTGCAAAAGAGATGTAAAACCATATGAACACACTCAAAACATCCAAGATCAGCAGCATTTAGAAGGAGGGGAGGCAAATCCAAATTACTTAAAAGTAAATTGCGGGAATGTAATTGCGGGAAAGTAAATGCTGAATTTAAATTGCGTAAAGTAAAGACATAATGTAAATCATAAAATAAATTCAGAGGTGGATGGATAAAACTTTCATTTCTGGAAGGGGAGGTTACAAAGCCTCACATTCATGTGGGCAAAACTCAAATGAGCATCAAAAACCTTAACACCTTCAAGGGAAGGAGGCTACCCCTCCACCCCTATTTATACTACTCTTGGGCCACCTACCACCCTTGGATGAGTCCCTCAACCCTAGAGCACTCATCTAAGGGCTAGGATTAACCCACACACAAAGCCATGCAAGGGCTAACCCAAAACCCACACACATACCAGGTTTTCTTGCACGGTTTTCAAAGCATACTACCTAGACCCGCTAACCTATCAACTAGACCTCAATCCGACGGCCCTCATTGATCCACGCGGCATCTAGCTAGCATCAACTCCTTTCCTTGTCTTCTTGACTTGCCCGGACTCCGTCTCCGATTATCTTCCGGCGATCTCCCAACCGTCTGGACCTCTGACGCTCCTCGCCTAGTCCCGGTCATCCTTCGCCTCACCATGACCTAGCACCGTCGCCCTGCAACCATCAAAGACAAGGAAACTCCTCACATAGCAATGCCCACAAAGATGTGCAATAAACCATCCAACTCATCACTATCGCGTCCATACGACCGGTACTGCCACTCCTGGCAGAGACAACTCAAATTGCTTCATTTTGAATATCAATCCAAATCAAACTCAAACTTGAGCACACGTTGCTCAAATAAAGTCAAATACTCATCACAAACATGGATGAACCTCCACATGGTCCTTCAATGATTTGAACGATGCTTTATATACTACATATGGACACTGTATAAACAATTGTATGAAAATATATATATTGCGCAAAAAATATGCAAGCTTGTCACTGCCGGTTCTTGGAGAAAACCGGCAGTGATATGTACATATCACTGTCGGATTATGGTACAACCCGGCAGTGATAGTTCGATATCACTGCCGGTTTTATGTATAACCGGCAGTGATAATGATCATCACTGCCGGATTTTGGTTTGATCCGGCAGTGATAGTTCAATATCACTGCCGGTTGTAGGTAGAACCGGCAGTGATAATCTTTATCACTGCCGGTTCCTGAGCCGGCAGTGATAATCCTCGAGTATCACTGCCGACCAATCACTGCCGGCGCCAATGACCGGCAGTGATGGAGTTTTGGAACCGGCAGTGATATGCTGTTCTGTAGTAGTGCTTGTTAAAGTATTTTGAAGCGACTGTTGTACATGTGTCTGCATTTTATATAGATTTTATCAACAATTCACAACTTATCTTATAAGCTGGAGTATTAGAAGAAAAAAGGAAAAGAAAAGGTTTTGAAACTTTTGTAACTAATTTTTATTTGTATCTTTGTCATACCAAAATATGTTTGAAAAGGTAGAACTAATATTTGTTTGCTTTCACGTTAAATCCTTCGACTTTGTCTCAGAAGCACGTTTCAAGCCTCTTTAATTTTTTTAATATTGAGCAGTATTTTCAGTTAGAGGATGGAGTACTATTTCTTCATCCGCATTATGTGACGTTGCAAGTTTCCCCCTAAGTATTTTTAGACGTTTTCTATGACACTGCAAATTTAGAGGCATGCAACCATGCATATAAAAGTGTAAGGAAAAAGTTGCCCCTAGTTGTCACTTTGAGCTTTTTAAAACCCCCATAGCTTATGTTGTGATATTTACGTCAATTACCCTTTGTTTGCAAACTCTTCCGTGTTTTAACCTTTTCCCAATTGTGATACAAAACATAAAGAAAAATACTACATTAGTAATGACATATATGTCTCGTGTGTTATATGTCAGTGCCCCTGTACCACCATTCTTGAGGTTGCCGGTAGGAAAAGAGAATGAGAGTAATTTTTATAAAGCTATGTAGAACAGTAGTTTTCTTTCACGTTATATTCTTGGATTTTGTCCCAGAAATATGTTTCAAACCTCTGTTTTAAAAAATATTGGATAGTATTTCCAATTAGAAGATGGAATAGTACTATTTCTGCATTAGTATTATGTGACACTGCTACACTACTACAGAGGGGTATATCCGCGACGCCCCATCAGTGCCGCGTGAGGCCCACCCGGCAGTGATTGTATTATCACTGCCGGTTCCAAGTAAAACCGGCACAATAGTTTTTTCCCGCGCGAACTGAAGGAATATCACTGCCGGTTCATTTTCTCCAACCGCGATAATACATCACTTGCGGTTTGTAAACAAAAGCGGCGGTGATAAGATTACCTAAATTCTCCTTGCGACAGGAGGAGGCGATATCTGCCGATTCATATTATAAAACCGACAGTGATATATTACTGCCGGTTGGTAAATAATAACCGGCGGTGATAAGACTTACCCTAAATTTTCACGCGCGAACGGCAGAGAGTATCACTGCCGGATTATATTAGTGAACTGGCATTGATATTTTACTGCCGGGTATTGAAAAAGAACTGGCAGTGATAATTCGACACTATAAATACCCTTCGCACTTGCCCCACCTCCAGAATAGAGAGGAGCTCTGTTCTTGCTCGGTTGGGGAAGAGAGGGGGCGAATTTTTGCTCTCAAATTTGGTGGAATTCACTTCTAATTCGTGATCTACGGTTCGTATCTTGATGTACATTTTATTTGTAGATGGTTTTTGTTGGATATTACGTTCTATATGGTTGTTTGCTGTGAGAATTATCGATTGCATAATGAGCACAATTAGAGCTCTAATTTAGAGACTAGATTTGAATTCACCACCTTTTTATGTGTGCAGTGATTAGTGAGATTAAGATGTAGCTTGAATTTAAGTTTTTACGAGGACCAAATTAGTGATTGCGTTTAATATGTTAAGTACGACAGCACTACATAATTAATGTCGTTGTATGTAATAATTTAGACATCATGTGTCTAGAAAAAGTATTTATATTCTTTGTTGAATTATGTTTTAAATAATAAATTATGTATTTATGAGTTTTATGCTTTTTAGCTAATTATTTAAAATATTTTCCTATTAAGAAGAGGAAGTTTTAAATATTATTTGTGGAACTTTCTCAAAAGAAATTCTCAAAAAAATTTCATAATTTTTGAAGTTGCTCTGCTAATTTTAATAATTGAAACTTGCTTTATGGATTAATTAAATTAAAAAACAATTATAAAATTAAGAAACCTTTTTGGGCCAAAATTGTAGTTTTGGCCCAGCCCACACGTATATCCGGATATCCGACCCATCAATATCCAGATTATCCGAATCCGTATCCGTGTCAAGCGGATAGTGAGGTACGAATCGAATCCGTATTATTATAAAAAAAAAATCCGTATCCCTATCCGATCCGATACTATCCGACAAATATCCGATCCGACATAAAGAGGCATCCGATGTAGCTTGAATTTAAGTTTTTATGAGGACCAAATTAGTGATTGCGTTTAATATGTAAAGTACGAGAGCACTACATAATTAATTGTTGTTGTATCTAATTACTTATTATTGTTTCTAACTTGGTGTATATTAATTTAATACTTTTTGTAAGTAATGCAAATTTGTTGGACAGACCATTATAAGTAATAGCAATTATTTAATTGATTTTAATAGTGAGATTTGGAAATGGATTTCTTGATTAATTAGCAGTACGTAACAAATTAAATGAATAAAATAATTTGTGACCACTTATTGATTCTTGAGATTTTATTTGTTATAAATATTTGCAGATGGACCGAAGATGGATGTATGAAGCGGACCGTCGCGATAGAGAGTACTTTAACGGTGTGACTAGTTTTATGAGCGTGGCTGCGGCGTACAAGTCAACTAAGCTAACGAACTACTTTTGTTGCCCGTGCGTCGATTGCAAGAATGAGAAGCAGTTTTCTAATCTTGAGGCAATTCGTGCACACTTGCTTCGAAGGGGTTTCAAGCCTGCCTATACCTGTTGGACTGAGCACGGTGAAAATGAGATTTTACGTGAAGATCATCCGATTGATGATGATGACGAAGACAACGACTCCACGGCGGTCGAGGATACGTTCGTGTACACCCAAGATGATCGTTAAATCGATAACCATGAAGATGATCTAGTACGATGTTGCATGATGGGAGAAGGACCAAAAGAGTGAAAGGATTTTGAAGTTCCAACGTATGGTAGAGGACTCTACAACACCTTTGTACCCGGCCGCAAGGAGGACCTCAAAAGTCGCATGTTGTGCTAACGCTGCTGCGATTGAAGGCAAGCAATGGTTGGTCCGATAAGAGCTTCACGAGTTGTTAGGTTTCTGCGAGGCGTTCTCCGGAGGGAAGCGTGTTGCCGGCAACCACGTGCCGTGCCAAGCGCATTATGCGCCCATTGGGATTGGAAGTACGAAAAATACACGCATGTCCAAGCGATTGCGTATTGTATCGCAATGAGTTTGTAAAATTGGATCGTGTCCCGTTTGCAAGGCATCTCGTTATAAGCGTGGTGATGCCGACATCGAAGTGCATCGTAAGAAAAAAAGACCCCCAACCAAGGTGTTGTGGTATTTCCCTATAATCCCACGTCTCAAGCGTCTGCTTGCGAACAAAGGCATGCTCAATTGCTACGATGGCACGAGAGGAGCGTAAGAAGGATGGAATGCTCAGACACCCTGCTGACTCTGCGGCAGTGGAGGAACATTGATACAAAATACAAGAAACACTTTGCATGTGATGTGAGGAATATAAGGTTTGGGCTCGATGCGGATGGGATGAATCCTTTCGGCAACATGAGCGATCGTCATAGCACTTGGCGGTGACTTTATGTATCTACAACCTTCCTCCTTGGCTTTGTATGAAGCGAAAGTACATTATGATGCATTCTTGATCCAAGGGCCAAGGCAACCTAGCAACGATATCGATGTGTACACGAAACCACCGTTGAAGATCTTACATTATTGTGGAGCGACGGTGTATGGCTATGGGATGAGTATAAAAGAGAGTACTTCATGCTACACGCGTTGTTGTTCGTAACCATCAATGATTACCCCGCTCTCGGTAATCTTTCGGCCGGACTATTAAAGGATTCAACAGATCGTCCATTGCTTGGGTGATCTGGTGGCGGTGGTGAAATCTCGCAGAAAAATGTGTTACATGCGACATCGTAGGTTCCTTCGTAAGGACCATCCGTATCGCAACAACAAGAGAGGTTTCGATGGTACAAAGGAGACAACTTGACTCCAAAACATCGCAACGGCAAAGAGATATTTGCGGCCGTAAAGGATATTAAAATTATCCATGGAAAGGGCCAGTTACATCGGTCCGTGTTCCCGTGATCTGACTCCTTTGTGGAAAAGAGATCGGTGTTTATGGACCTACCTTATTGGTCGCTTTGGATGTTCGACATGCAATCGGCGTTATGCGTAGAGAAGAGCGTGTGTGACAGCTTGCTCGGTATTTTACTAGACATACAGCAAAACAAAGATACACTCAAAGTATGGATGGACCTGGAAGATATGAACCTCAGGAAGGAGCTACATCATGAAGATTTGGGTAAAGGCAAAACGTACCTTCCGGCAGCTTGCTACACTCTTAGCAAGAAAGAGAAAATTAGCATGTGTGACTGCTTGCACGGAGTCAAAGTACCGTCCGGTTATTCTGCCAACATAAAGAGGCTAGTCTCAATGAAATACTTGAAATTAATTGGCATGAAGTCTCACGATTGCCACGTGATGATGACACAGATGTTTCCTGTTGCAATTAGGGGTGTTCTGCCAGAGAAAGTGCGAGGCCCAATTATAAAGTTGTGTTTATTCTTCAATGCGATTTCACAAAAGGTCATTGATCTAATAAAACTGGATAAGCTGCAGCAAGACGTGATCCACACTCTATGTCGGCTTGAGATGTGCTTCCCTCCATCCTTTTTCGATATTATGGTCCATCTCATTGTTCATATTGTGAAAGAATCTGATTTCTTGGCCCTGTGTTTCTACATCAGATGTACCCTTTCGAGAGGTTCATGGGGGTTGTGAAGAAATATGTTCGTAATCGACATCGGCCAGAAGGGTGCATTGCCGAAGGTTGGAGAACCGAGGAGGTCATTGAATTCTGCGTCGATTACATGGATCTCAAACCGATTGGTGTGCCCATATCTCGCCATGAGGGGAGGCTACAGGGCAAAGGGACATTAGGTCAGAAATCGATGCGTATTAACGATCGTGCTTCATTCATGCAAGCACATTTTATAGTTTTGCACCAATCGGTTGTAGTGGCACCGTATGTTGATATGCACAAGAATATGCTAAGAAGAAAAAACACATTTAAATATGAGGTTTGGATCGTGAGATACCACAGAGATAACTTCGGAGATTGGTTGCTTAGACACATGATGCATACGCAGACAGAGTGTGCTCAGTTGAGAGCGCTGGCTCAGGGACCGTCATGTACAATCCTGACATTTGAAGGGTACGACATAAATGGATATACATTCTATACGAGAGCACAAGATAACAAGAGCACCAACCAGAACAGCGGAGTCCGTATAGATGCCTACGATAGCAATGGTAATATGCAGACCTACTACGGATTCATAGAAGAGATTTGAGAGCTTGATTATGGGCCTTTGAAGGTTCCTCTCTTTCGGTGCCAGTGGGTCAAGCTCCCTGGGGGCGTGAACATCGACAAGTACGGTATCACTACCATGGATTTCAAGCACATCGGATACAGAGAAGAACCATTCGTACTTGCTAATGTCGTTACACAAATCTTTTTTGTTCGGGACCCGGCTAACAAAGAACGCCACGTGGTTCTTCAAGGAAAAAGAAGAATTGTCGAAGTTGACAATGTAGTCGACGAGGAAGACTACAACCAATTCGATGAGCTTCCTCCTTTTGGTGAGAAAGTCGACCTAGGTCTCATGGAAGATAGTGAGGAAGCTACATACATACGCCGTGATCATAACGAAGGTCGAATCGTTGCTTAGTTGTAATAATATACGGATATGTCTTATGTTGTATGAAGGATATGCTTCAATTTATAATATATGGATATACTTTATTTTGTATGGAGAACACATGCTTCCAGTTGTAATATACGAATATACTTTATTTTGTATGGAGAACATGCTTCCATTTGTAATGTACGGATATACTTTATTTTGTATGGAGAACATGCTTCCATTTGTATTATACGGATATGCTTTATCTTCAGTTATCAATTTTTATTTACTTAAGATTTTTTTTGCATAAATCATGTATTTTTTAATATCTAGCACATTGAAGTTAATCTTTATTAAAAAGATTCAAATTAATGTTCATGGTGTTATAGTATTTATGTAAAGTCCATGTAGGGTTCTTAGCAAATTTGTAATTCACTTAATTTTTCTGTGATTAAAAAAATCAATGTTTCATATATTCTAAAACTTCATGATTTTATACAAATTTATAAATTTATTTCATCCTTTTTGGAGCTATATATCAAAAGTTATGCTAGTTTGAATTTGAACTTGGCTTTAGCCACGGACTTTTGGGGCACACGCGCATCACTGCCGGTTCTAGAGAAAAAACCAGCAGTGATGTTGTGGTATCACTGCCGGTTGAAATTAGAACCGGCAGTAATACCTCCACATCACTGCCGGTTCTAGAGAAAAATCCGGCAGTGATGTTTAGGTATCACTGCCGGTTGAAATTAGAACCAGCAGTAATACCTCCACATCACTACCGGTTCTAAGTAATACCTCCACATCACAGCCGGTTCTAATTAGAACCGGCAGTGATGTGGAGGTATTACTGCCGGTTCTAATTTCAACCGGCAGTGATAGTTATATCACTGCCGGATTTGTTTCGTGAACCGGCAGTGATTGTTATCTCTATATAAACGAAGCGCGCGGCCTTCTTCCCATACTTCACCGTTTTGCCGTTTCTCCCACACTCTGTGACCTAGCCACCGCGACTAGTCCTCCGCGCCACCCTCCTCCCCGCGCCGGCCCTCCTCCGCACCGCGCCTCCACCACGTCGGCCCTCCTCGACGTCCGGCTCTCCACCGCGTCGGCGCTCCTCCGCACCGCCCCAGCCCTCGTGCACGTCTGGTCGCCCTCCGCGCCAGCTCCGCTGATGGTAATCCCTACTCCTCCTGTAGTTTAACAAGGCATCCTGGTCTGGATGCTGTAAACCAGACCGTCCATGAGAGAAACTTGCCATCTCATCCGCTTGGGTCATAGCAAAAGCGTTTCAAGTATTCGTTGAGTCTTGGGCATCAAAATGGTGTTAGTGGGCATGGTTCCTTCTCACTGATCAGAAACTACGACTCTCGCTGCTTAAAAGAAATGAAAAGCAAGTGTGAACCCCCTGACATAAGCATATAGTGTGAGTATGCTATACAAGCTATTGTCCTTTTAATTTGGACCAAAATAAGTAGGTCTCAAGTGTCAGTGTTAATTCATGCAAGGAAGGGGGATAGCCATATGTATCTGTGAAACGGGTGTGCCATTTGGGAACACACCCAACACTGACCACCTAGATAATACTTTGTTTAAATTATAAGTCTTTACTAAATAATGGGTGCTATAATTAAGGCTGACAGATTTTACTTTTTAGAGCATACCAAGGGAAAGCGCATTATTTGGAGGCAAGTTTTACTTTTTAGCTTGCTGCAAGCTCCCATTCTATTCGATTAGTAATTTAGTTGTGTTGTTCTTGAATTATACTATTGTTGCATAATCAATCTGTTTATACATACAAATGTTGGTAAGAATGAATTAGTTAGTACCATTTGGGTCTTCAAATGTTGGTAAGAATGAATTAGTTGTTTGCCGTGTCTTCTATTGCCCATAAGAAATATAGTTGGTTCACTTGATCAAAATCGATTGTGATGACGAAAAAGAACCGATTATGATGTATATTCTTGTAATAGTGTCTACTTTATTTTTAATTGGTGCATTTTTAATGTAGTTGGTGCATTTTTAATGTCTACTTTATTTTGCTACTGCTATGATATGGCAAGGCTACACGGAGATACACGGAGGCAGCCGACGCTAAAGACAATTTGACAGCTTGTTTCTAGGAGCATCATGAGATTTTATTATGTTGTATTTATTATATTCATGTAATAAATACCTTATATTGTATTTATTATATTCATGTAATGAGATTTTTGTTGTTTTAACAATACATTGTAAGTACATGTTATTGTTTAAACTATATTAGTGCAATGTATGTTAGTATGTGTCAGTTTTGTTCTCTATACTAGTGCAATGCATGCGTGAAATGAGTTAAACGTGAAACTAGTTAGTCCATTTCGGTCCACAACTTCGTGTGTGACCAATTTATACGTATACCATCACATTCATCTCATGCCTTTGTTAATTTTAAATTTTAGATAAATTAGCTGCACATGGCTGCTAACCAGGAACAAGTGCCGGATGGCGCTGAGCATTTGAACCAAAGCACGGAACAAAGCCCGACAAGGTTCCTCAACCTGCAGCAAACCGAGGCAACAAACGTACATGAGGTAATTATTTTAAACCAAATCTTCACGTATACCGATTAGACGAGTAATGAAATAGTCAAAATGCAGGGCCATACATCACGTGAACAGAGGCAGCATCGTCACCGAGGTCCTAACAAGTTGCGAACGGGTGAACGAAAGGTGATCATAGAGCTTAATGCAGTAGGCGAACCAGTTATACCAGCATCACTGCTTGGGCCATATCGAACAGCATGCGGGGTCCTAGCTAGAGATAACGTGCCCATCACCTACAAATCATGGACACATCGTGGCGATTGCCCGTCGTATGTTCCCGATGAAATCAAGGAAGCATTGTGGACAGATTTGACATCAAGTTTCGATTTCAAGATCAGTTGGAGCATGTGAAGAAACGTGCACTAGCCATCATGGGAAACTCCTGGAAGAATTGGAAGACAAAGATGAATAAGGAGTATGTGAAGAAGGATGAAACGCCGAACTTTGATACGCACCCGAGGTTGAGGCAATTTTGGGATGAATTCGTGCAATATAAGAAGTCTGATGAAGCCCAAGCTATCAGTGAAAAGAACAAAGCAAACTCGGACAAGAACATTTACCCCCATCGCTAGGCACGGTGGCTACGTGAAGAAAGTACCAAGTGGGATGCAAGGAAGAAGAGTTAATTCTTAGTGGAGTTCTTCTGCGACATTCGAGATGGCCCCAAGATCAAAGTCTTGGATGCTTGCGGGGCGCTACTCTGTCGGATGATGGCGGCTTAAGCTTGAGCGAGAAAGAAGAGGAAATTTCAAGAAGATCGTAGATGCCCATGCCCAAGCTACCTGTATGCTTCCAACCAAGAAGAGAGAACGACGAGCCAACACGCGTCTGGGTAACAAAGAGCACCACAGTCGCACTAGAGGTTAGGCTTGGTGCCACGAAAGCGGCGTTCACAGAGGACGCTTCTATCTATAAGCGTCAAAGCTAACTAGACAAGAACGATTGGTTGCACGTACGAGTAATAGAAGAAAGGATGCAGGTAAAGGAAATGCAATTTCAAGAACAGATACAAAAGATGCAAGAAATGCTAGCGAGCGTCCTCAGTGAACGTCAGGCACATGACCTCAAGAGTCCCGCCGTTGCTCGTAAAAGCAGCCAAGCATCCGCGTGCCCTCCCGAAGAGGACTCGGCCTATAGTTTTCCCGTGGACAAAATCGTAGAGCCAACACGTTGCAGTCTACACCTGCCTCTAGAGAACATAACCATTAAGGTGGCTGAAGGGATGGCTTGGCCATGCTGCGAGGGGCAGATGTTGCATAACTGCCCAATTCCTGAGGGATACGCCAGAGTATCAGTAGATAGGGTGGTTGACAATTACCGTGAAGTTGAGGTACAGATCCCCAGCGAAGAGGGCAGAAATACTCTTGGACAAAGCCTGGGCACATTCATCGCGTGGCGCAAGCGCTACATAATGTTTTTATCTGATGACGACAATGGTGATGATGATACTAATGATGATGGCGTAGCCTATCCAGGTAGTAAAAGTCCTCCTCCGTCACCTAAAAAAAGTCCGACTCCTGCTCCAGCGCCACAGAAAAATAATGAAAGAGCACCGCGATCTCAAAATTCATCACGGTCAGCAGGGAAAAGTGCCACATCTGTGAAGCCAGCGCAATCAGGTAAGAAACGAGCATATGACATGACCGAAGAAGAAACTAGAAAGGAAGTAGATGCCAGCGTAATAGCTCACTTCAAAAAGACGCCAGCACCTGATAAAGTTGAAATCGAAGCTGCCAAAAGAGATTTCTTCCTAGACATAGCGACGGTTAAATAGACTGGACAGGCAACCGAATCTCCTCAACCTAGCCAACGATCAGACTACGAGCGCATCTCTAGGCAGAAATCTAAAGGACAGGTTGGTAAAAGAGCTACTGCTGCAGACCAAAAGGGTGCTAAAGGGCAGGGGCCCCCTCTAAGGTGGAAGTTCGTTAACGGGGAAGCATTGGTGGATCCAAACGAGGAGCAGAGACTGACGACACAGTTATGGCGTCTACATCAATGGTATCGGCAGTTTGTCCAAGAGACAAAAAACGACGCGTTCCTCATCAAATACAAAGAAACGGATTTTCACAATATGAACGGAGTTTTCTGGGTAGAAACCTCCGAATTATACCAGTTGTACCAACGAGATGCTCTGGACGTGTCAGTATTAAGAATGTGGACTCTGTAAGTCTCTTGTATAATTCAATCTTGTACATTCACGTACCCTTAAACTTAGTGTCTATCTTCTTTCTTATGTAGAATGGAGACAATGACACTCGAGAGCGGACTTAAATGAAAGGTAGGATTCCTCGATCCGGCCTTGTCAGCTGCAAACTTATTAAAGATCCATTGACGGAGAGAGAGATCGAGGAGTACGTACTAAAGCGCCGCTAAAGTTACAAGACAAGACCTCGTACTTTTACCTACAACTTTGATCGTGTTTCCTGCCTACTAGTCGGTTTATCATGTGCAACACCATGTCATGACTAATGGGCTTCTGCAGCTTTCACTGGATCCTTCTCGTCATTACGTTAGACGATAGCACGATCACTGTGTTGGACTCAATGAGGAAACCGACAAACGATTACAAAGAAGTAATAGATTTACTAGACAGGTAAACTCGGTCGTTGCGTTATTGCTCCCGTAATCTTTCATTCCATTGCACTTAATTGCACCTAATTAAGTTTAATGAGTATTCATAACTATACACAGGGCGTACACAAAATACCGCAAGAAGAGCACGCGGTACCGTCCATTCACGAAGAAGTTCCGAATAAAAACAAATTTTCGTGCCTAAGACAGCCGCAAGGGAACAATTTATGTGCATACTACGTAATGACACACATACACACGTTCGTCACCGACAGTACCGACTACAACGGCGAGATGGTATATCATGACATGTTGATGCCTACTTTTCTTTATAAAAACTACGACACTAATTAATGCATTATTTTCTTCAATGAAAGCGCGTGAAGCTCGGCACCAACAGCCTACCTGACAGCGAAGTTGAAGCCCTTCGAGAGCAAATGGCTGAGTTCATCGTTCGAGAAGTGATCAACCCGAAGGGCGAGTTTTACGAGCCACACACTACAATTAACTGAAATGTGAACGATTGTCAATGAATAATGTAATAATTAGATATTACGATGATTTACTGTATTTCAATTATGCTTTACAAATACTTCATTAATATTGTCATGATTAAATGAGTATTCAGTATTCAATGTTAAATATTATGATGATTTAATATATTTGAATTATTCTTTACCAATACTTCATTAATATTGTGCATAACATATACCGTACAGAATACATGTACTGTACAATATATATATAGTACAGCGTTACATCATACATATAATACAAAAAAATTATGTAACCGGTTTTGGAGGATAATATGGCACTGTACTTATCACTGCCGGTTTTAGAGAAATAACTGGCAGTGATAACACCTTATCACTGCCGGTTGGAAAATATTAAGTGGCAGTGATATGGATTATCACTGCCGGTTGAAAAATAACAACCGGCAGTGATAAGTTGTTAGCACTACCGGTTATGGATAAAAATCCGGCAGTGATAAGCCTTATCACTGCCGGTTGTATAATATAAACCGGCAGTGATATTATTATCACTGTCGGTTGAAGAACCGACAATGATAGTCCTGACTATCACTGCTAGTTAGGGAGTGCCGGGTCAACATCCGGCAGTGATGCTGATGTTGATCCGGCAGTGATGTCCTTTTCTGTAGTGGTGCTAGTTTGTCCCCATGCATGTTGGCTGGCTTCTACCATCCTACAAGTTGAAAGGCACGCAACCATGAACAAAGGATATGTAAAAATCGCAAAAACATCCATTGATCGAGACCTAAAATCCCTTGTCGAACTTACGGAAAAATAAAATACAAAAGAATAATCAAGTAATTTATTGCCATGAACAGAAAGGATATTAAATGAATGAATTTAGGTGTTTTTTTATTGCCATGAACAGAAAGGATATTAAATGAATGAACTTAGGTGTTTTTTTGGGCCATGCGGACCACCTTATTTTTGCCCTATCCAAAGGGTGGTAGTTAATTAATACCGCTAAAGATGTCTTTTGTCTTATGTACATGTCTACGTTGAGTCTTAAACCATGACGTTCTTTAATAAAAAATTGTGTCCCTTTGTCAACTGTCGGAAGTTGCTAGATATGCAAATAACTGCTCTCACGTTAATCACGTGGGAAATTGCTATAATGTACTATTTTTCCACTTTAAAATACATTTTGAGTAGTTTAGCTCTCTAAAAAATTTCATCTTTTTATTTGATAATTAAAGCTTAATATGGGACATTCATAAGTAAAAAATGATTCAATATTATTATGCTAAAGTGAAAATTGTCAAAATTATTTTCTTTGGGTTCCTTGTGCTTGAAGCATTTTCTAGGGATTTTTCTAATGCATTTCCTATTTTATGAGCCCTTTTTCAATTTCTAAAAAAACTAAATTTAAAAACGCTGGAATTGTATCGAGCCAAAACACAGCCCAACCGACTTAAGTTCTCGATCCAACTAGCCCTATACATAGCCCGCACTACGCCATAGCCCAACCCACCAGCTCATCTCTTCTTTGTCGCTGACAAGTGTGACACACTTGTTAGAAGCACTGTTCATCGTCTCTAAGAGGGACATTGTGTCCGTGTCGTGCACTCCATTGACTCTGTTGCAAATCTAGTGCTACACACATGTCAAGACCACTGTAAAGGGAGCACTAGCATCACTTCGATCTCCTTGTCCAAGGCCGTAATCCTAGATACCAAGATTCATCGCTATTGCGCCATATTCCAAGGTTTTCCTTAAGAGCCGCCGCCAAGCTTCTCGTTGGATTATGCCACCACTACCTTGAAAAAGACCATCTGTGGCGGTTCATAACTGCCATCAGTGGCGATTTTTGAACCGCCACAGATTTAGTGCCACTGATAATTGAGGATTATCAGTGGCGGTTCTAGAACCGCCACATATAACACTATCTGTGGCGGTTTTTGGCTAGAACAGCCACTGTTATTGGGGTATCAGTGACGGTTCGAGCCAAAAATCGCCACTAATAGTCGTATTATCAGTGGCGGTTTTTTGATAGAACCGCTACTGATACTCAAATATCAGTAGCGGTTCTAGCCCAAAACCGCCATCGATAATCGACTATTAGTGGCGGTTTTGGCTAGAATCCATCGATACAACTATCTGTGGCGGTTTTATATAAAACCGCCACTGATAGGACTAGTATCAGTGGAGGTTTTTTGATAGAACCGTCACTGATATTAAGTCAATAGCGGTTATGGGCAAAAACCGCCGCTGATAATCCCACACATGAAAATAAAAAGCTGGCATTTGTGGCTAGCCTCGGGCAGCGCTAGCCATGCCTCTCCAAAACAACTTCATTCAAGAACAACCAGGGCAGGGGAAGAACTGCCAGCAGTTTCCTTGAGCAGGCATACCATAGCACTAAAACATGAGTACACTAAAGTCATTGGACAGCCACTTACACTGTTTGTTTCAACACCAGGATCAAGCAGGCCGACACCATTTGCACTTACATGGAAAACTAGTTCAAATGTATCAAAGATGATAAGCATTAAAACACAGGAGCTGACTTGTAAAAAGCATATAGCCAAAAGGTATAATAAGAGTAGTAAATACCTGCTAACAACAATAGCAATATACTATTTGCTTTCATATGAAATCTGGATACAATACCGAACTCTACCAATTTGACCAAATTACCTCCCAATTTTGAATAAAACTGTAGTTAAAGGTCAGAGCATTATTCAGACTAGCACAACCACTGACAAAAGAAGTGGCATTGACAAAAGAAGGGGTTCCCATTTGAAAGCAACAAAGAGTTATTTACACTTTGTAATGAAACATAATTGAAGTAACAAAAGCCTAAACTAGTGGAGGTAAACTAGAAGCCTACGGGTCTTCGGAGGTTGGAGACACGTGATGTGAGAGAATAGTATGGATGACTGGATCGTTGTTGTCTTCATCATAAAAATCACCTTTTTTGTTGATTACTTCCTTCATGATGAAGTAGGCGAGCTAGCCCTGAATGGCTTGGATTTCAGAAGGAAGCAGTCTTAACATAGACAACTTGAGGCGCTATAAGTATAAAAAACATAATTAAGAGAGTATATAGAAATTGAGTGGTGTGAATCAATGTGTCATGTCAGCGTGACTGACCTCTACGCCATTGTCTTTTATTGTGCATGATAAGATTTCGTGCATGTACTGGCACACGAAGTACCCACATAAATTTGTTCCTTGCGGCTGCTTGTGACACTGCAAAAATCGAATGAACTAAGATGTCGTCGAAGGAGATATTTACTATGAAATACGATATTAGAATATTCTTTGCGTGCGTACCGGAAACTTAGTACGGATTTTAAGGGATTTGTGGTATGGGCGGTATCTCGAGCTCTTCTGACAATATATTTTGAATGCCTCATTTATTAAATGTGTCGTCACTTCAAAGTTTTTTTTGGGTTTATGCAGTGGATCCATGATCTGCATCTTGCTCTTTTCTGGATGAATTATTACGAGAATCCAGTGGAAGCTACATACACATGCATGATGCCATAATCATTAGTCCTTACATCAGAGTAAATAACGAAATAAACGAGTAATTTAACTAGCTAGTGAGGAACTTACTTAAAATGGTATGGTAAAAGTATAAAATCCTTGTCTTGTAGTTTAATCAAAACTTTATATACGTACTCCTCGACCTCCTTTGGTGCTCTTTTGATTTCAGATTGGCAAACCGTTCCCGGGTCGAGGAATCCCACTGGCCCCTTGGTTCTTCGTAATTCAATCATCTCGTATCTATATAACGAAATAGTTAGTCATGACATTTATCGGTATTACGTGAATGTAGGCCAAGATTGATATATTAGACACTTACAGTAACCAGCATCTCAAAAAAGATATGTCGAGGGCGTATCGAATTCTATTAAGAAGTAGCCATGGCCCTCATGGTGAAAATGTTCCTCACGGAAAATTGCAGTGATCACCTTCGGGAGTACGTCTTGGTTGGATCGATCCATGTACCATGCATGTAATCGCTGCATCATGGGTGTTAGACTTTTTAACTTCTAAGCGGTGACTAAGGGCTTCCCTACCTCGAATTTCAATCTTTGTTGATTATCTTGGTCATCGACTTCGCCTTGCCCTTACTTTTTGTCGCACGACATCATACTCGGTCCCGCTTCGCTGATCTAGCTGATACGGCTTGTCTAATGTGCCAATTTTTGGGATCAGGGAGTTCTAGGTTTGTCCTTTGAAGTACCAGGTGTTATAGGTTTCTGCTTTGGAGTACTAACAGTGGCCACCTTTATGGGGTCCTCAATGGATTTCTTTTCTACCTCATCTTGCTTCGCACTGCTTCACTCTCGGTGCGATGACGAGATGCGAGGATTGTACTGCAAGAGAGGCTGGCACTGCATGGTCCAAGACGATGTCACGCTTGCGCCACTGGATGAATGAGTGAACGACACTTCCTAGAGTTGTTATCTCATCATTGGCGGGTTTTTCTAGCCCGATCTCAGCAAACTGTGCAAGTACTGTGTCCACCAACCTTTGCATAACCTGGCGCTATCGGGGTATTGTGCAGGACACCCCCTTCTTGGCACGGATAAACTACCCCTGTAGCAGCCTGTACAAATATGTTCATCACGGGCACGTTGAGCTGACAGGGTGTGGGGTCCTGTATGTCGTCCACAGGATAATGGTTGTTGTCCGCTTCTGCCAATGGCGTGGACACGCAACTGCTGCGACGACCTATAGGGCTGGAGAAAACGTTGTGGGCCTGCGACTGGCTCAAGGCTTGTTGTACTTGTCGTTCAACTTGTTCTTCAATGGTGCCTTGTATTTCTCGCAGAACCCTTTCCTTCATCATTTCCATTTCCTTCTCAGCCCACTCTTCTTTAGCTCTCTTCCTACTCCTATAAGAGTCTCCGTGCTCAGGGAATCCACTCCTCATGGAACCTTGACCCCAACGCCTCGTGTCCGACCAGGGTGCTCTTTGTTTCCTAGGGCCGCTGTTAGCTCGTCTTTCTCCCTGTCTAGGTGAAAAGATCCTTGGGTGGACTAGGCGTAAAACTCATGAACTCTTTGCGGGGGTGAGTATTCCTTCTTGCGATGCTAATGTGGTCCTCACTGGACTTCCTTGCTGCTTCGGATTGCTTCATCACCACAAACTCATCCCAATATGGCTCTAATCTTGGGTACTCTTCGATGGCTGATCGGTTTTGCTTCACATAATTTATGTTCAGCCTCGCCTTGAAGTTTCTCCACGCCGCATCCATGGTCATCAATGCGTCGCGACGCACGAGGTCTTCGGCTCCTTCGGGGAATTCGAAGGTTTCTTTGAGCTCCCTCCACAGATCCTCTTTGGTGGCTCGGGGCACTTTATGCCAATCCGAATAGGTGATTGGCACTTTATCCCTTACGATGTACCCGCATGTTGACCTGTATTTTGCTGCTGATTTTCTCGGTGCAACAGGGGCCCCAGTATGTAAGACCTCTGAGATGGTGTACCGGCCTTCAGGCTTCTTAATTTTCCCTCATCCTCGGCGTCTTGCAACAGGAGCATCATCTGCAACAGCGGTGGAGACCTCGGCACCTTCGGTGGTTGGGTGGAGGGTAAGGTACCTGCTCGGGCTCTCCTCTATTATAGGCTCGGTTTCGAGCTCCATTAGAATTTCTTGAGAAGAATGACACTTAGGAGCTGGTCAAGTTACCAATTGAGAAGAAGGTTATCTGTTGCAAATGGATCTTTAAAAAGAAAGAAAGTATATCACCAACTGAACAGGTTAGGTACAAGGCAAGACTTTTGCTAAAGGACACATGAAATAAATTTTAGGTGTTGTTTTCACATAGATCTCTCTAGTTGTGAAAAGTAGTTCTAATAGTACTGTACTGAGCATTGTGAATATACATGATTATGAGTTTGATCAATTGGACGTGAAACACCGGATTTCTTTCTTTATGTCTACAATCAGATTGTACTCCTGCTGGTGACCAATAAAATATAACCTCCATGGTCTAAAAAAATATACTTTTTTTGGATCTCAGGGAGTATAAATGGTTATGACCACTAATTCATGACTACAGCACATAGATACTTCTAACAAAATAGATAAAGATCTAAAAATATTTTAATTGAATGCTCTACAACATTCTTAGGGGATAATAATATTTCTTTTGTGAGATCATAGAATATTATTGGTATGGTATGACATATATTATCTTTTTCTTCAGAACAACAATCTCTGAAATAACAGAATAATAATACCTTTGCATTGTTTAAAAGGAACGATGTGTCTAGAGTAATGTATCTAGAGTCCAAAATTTCAGTATAAGTTCTTTTGCAGTGAGCAATGTATCTAGAGTAAGCAATGTAGAACTAATCATTCACCAAGATCTGAGGAGGAGAAGCTACCACAGGGCGTCAAGGACATTACTACTATAGATTCATTCTAGTGCTCATTTCAATTAATATAATTCATGTATGAAGATCAGCTAGCTCCAGCCAACTAAATCCTAGTGTGCAAATAAGCAAGATATGTAATGTTTTCTTGCCATGGCTACCAATTTCCTTCCATGTTCCCATCAACATCAAGCAAATGGTACAACAGCTTGTGATTATTTTAAAATGTAGCATATGTACTTGTTAATTATAAGCATAATATTTGTCAACTATACAGTCAACATAATTGTCTAGCTACTTGAAGCAAGCTGAAATGATCATGTGTTTTCTTAACACAGGAAATAGGTATGACTTTTTTTAAGGATTTAGTACTTTGTTTCCTTGTAAAATTCTTGCAAAAATTCGTTGAATTATCCATTCCAAACAAACATGCCATTGGTCAATTTTTTCACATTCATCACAGTACCTTTACAAGAGGAAGTAAAACTAGAAACCAAAATCTATGTCAAGAATTATTCTTATGAATGGTGATCATCTATATATATATATATAATCTAACATCACTAAGAGTTACCTCAAAACACTTCGGGGGCTGCGATACGGGCGGCGGCGTCGGGCGGCGGCGTGGGGAGGCGGCCTCGTCGGGAATCGTCGGGCGGTCGAGGCGGCGTTAAGCGGCGTTAGGGCGTCGAACGGGCGTCGGGCGGTGTCGGCGCGGCGTCGGGGCAGCGACCGTGGCGGCGTCGGGCTCGGTGAGAAAAGTTTAGGTTTAGAGCAAGGGTGAGAAGAGTGACCTGTATCGCTTTTATATGTGGGTTATCGTGGCGGTTCTTTATACGAACCGCCATCGATACATACTATCTGTGGCGGTTCTTCACACGAACCGCCATCGATAAATATATTATCTGTGGCGATTATTTATCTGAACCGCCAGCGATAAGGTTATCGATGGCGGTTCGTATCTAACCGCCACAGATAACCCACATATAATCTAATAAATATTACATACCTATATAATCTGCTAAATATTATATACCCTATATAATCCTAATATAGTAATGACCACATTTCCATTACTCTATACAAATGCATATTGTTTACATCACATTGCCATTACTCGTACATAGCTAATTATTTTCTTTCACAATTTGCCTTTCTTCATGATCGTCGCGATGATAGTTAGCTTCCTGAGTGGTTTCTTCCTCGAGCTTGATGTTGCCATCTACGAAAGGAGGCAACTCGTCAAACTGGTTGTACTCATCCTCATCCACGATATTCTCAACTCCGACGATCCTTCTTTTTCCCTGAAGAACTACATGCCGCTTCTTATCTGCCGGGTCGATTACATAGAAGACTTGTGCTACTTGCATCGCAAGTACGAATGGTTCGTCTCTGTATCCGACATGTTCGATGTCCAAAGTACTGAAGCCGTACTTGTCCACCTTGACACCCCTTGGGAGTTGTTCTGAGACCCCGTTCTTGCAAACAGGAACCTCCATGTGATTACTGTACTAGTCCCACGATCAGTGGCTAGCACTCACATGTTTACAACATTCATATCACAACCACAAGATATTAAACTGGTAAGCGTAAAATTAAAAGCAGAAATAATTATACAGAGTTTAAAATTTACAAAGACAGAACATCGGAAAATAGAGAGTTAAAGAACTCCAAAAGCCTCATGGTTTGCCCACTAACCCTCAGGCAACTGACTTGGCAAACCTAGGGAAAATCATCGTCAAACACCCCGTGCCCTGCGTTAAAGCAAGAATCGTCTGCACTTCACAGGCTTCGTCCTCTGAGATAGCAGATGCAAGATTGAGTACATTGGTACTCAGCGAGACTTATAGTGGTTGACGAATGCAATTAAGTAATCATGCAGGCTAAGCAAAGGCAGGTTAAAGGTTATTTTGCAGTTGCAAAACCATTTAAAAGTATGAACATAATAGATTAAAACATCGCATTTTTAAACAGGCAATTGAAGCATAAAGTGATAAGCAAATATTCAAGTCTTTCAACCTAGTCTACCCGACTGCAAAAGATCCCCGGTGTCCGTCCTTTGACACAAAAGCTAGTTGCAAAATTGGTTTCCATCCCAAATCCATTTTTCTAGAAAATACCAAAACTCTAACACTGGATTGACTTCACCAAGTGTCCTTGACCGTGGACGCGGCTAATCAATTAGATTCACACTCTGCAGAGGTGTACAGCTTTACCCACAAGGAAAGATCAACCTCTTTTGCCAGGCCAACTTACACACTTCCTTTGGTGTGTCGGCAAGAAGATCATACAGAGCCGTTACATTATCTAGACGTGGCTTTGAACCAGCCCAGGACGTTTGACCCTCGCCATGAAAACAGAAACACTCACCCAAGTCGTGGATCCATTTTTATCACACCCAACACCACATTTCTGTTCATGGCAAGGCGTACACCGTTGCATTGTTTTGTAGAAACCCCTACAAGCAAACCAAACCGGAATGCCTGTGCAATCTCTCGCCTTCCTTAGATGCAAAGCCACATCTAAATAACTTAATAGGCTAAGACCCGCCCATACAAGCCCTCGTGGTTGTACGAAATTCTTGGATCTATAGCGTCCCATTGCTCGGTTCTTAATCCGACAAGGGCGATACTCCACCCTACACTATGTGCAACTCCCTTTGCACCACCGGCTATTGCCAATAATTGCCCGTGTCAAAACATAGTTTTATTTTGGGTTTTTAACCAAATACCAGCCACATTTGTTCCAAATGAGGACCATACATTTTCCAAATGAGGACCAAATACCAGCTCCGGATCTGGATCAGCGACGACGTCGTCTTCTTCCTCGAGCACGTCAGACTCTACACGTCGATTAACCGGAAACATAGCAAATATTAAACTTCAACAAGGGCAAAAAGAAAACAGACAGTAAACCAAATAAAGATTAACTGCAGAAAACAGGGGTATATCTTAGGGTTTGGATTATGAAATTTTAAGACTTCATAAAATAAATAATTATGCATTCAAAGCGTTAATACTTTCTATGATGAACAACAAGGATTTTCTTATAGATTATTTATTCTTAAATTATGAATTCAAGAGGCTAAAATTATGAATTCTAATATTTACCACATCGATTTATAGATGCTAAATTTATATAAACTAATAAAACTTAAAACATAAAATAAAGGGGTTGATTGCACTAAATCTTATTAAGTTATGATACTAGGCTTGCCCATGGCTTGAAACCATTTAACCTATATCCAAAACATTTAACTTCCAATGCACATATATATATATATGCATATATATGTGTGAGTGCATTTGGCACAATGGTTACTTCATATTTCTAATGGTCGATCCAAACAAGTCTAATCCTTAGTTATTTTAGCAAATTCAATTATTCTACTGTCAACCTATTTTTCATGAATTATATTTTTGTTTCTTTCATAAACCCTTTATACTATTATACATATTTGAATTCTTAATGTATTGGAAGCATGACTTAAATAGAAAATGATTCAAACATGCATAAAAATTAAATATTTTTATATATTTGGATTCCTTGAAACATAAGGATCCCAGAAAAATTAGTTTCATCAACTTCTAAGCTTATTTGCAAAAATTTTGTATAAAGCATATCTTTAGCCCTTTTATTCAAATTTAAATTTCAAAATTACCCAGAGATGGTTTTAAAATATTTTTGCATATTCTGAAAGAGTTTGATTTTACATGAATATAGAATTTTATTTCACTAATTTCATAGCTATAATTCAAAATCTATTGACATTTAAAGTGACTCGTTTTTTCTGAAAATCAACAAAAATTCGGAAATACGCTTTCTCCAACTAGAAAGCGTCTTCAGCAGCTGAGCAGCGGCCTCTGCACTCTGGCTGACAAGCGGGGCCCGATGTCAGCGACAGAGAACAGGGGCGACGCTAGGGCACCACGCCGGCGACGAAAGCGCGGCGGAGCCAGCCGGCCGAAGGCTCGAGAAGCCTCAGGTGTCCATTGCGCACACGTCGGCGGGCTTTATTGCCAGCAGTGAAGGTGGGAGGTATCTCGCCACCGAGAGGGGCGGCGACGCTAATGGAGGCGAGCCGCGCCGGAGTTTTGGAAGGCTCTTAGGGTTGATCGGTTCCATTGTGAGCTTCAGGGGGCTGATGGAGCTCCATTTTACCTGATGTGGGAGTCGAGAGGGTGTGGGCGTGTCACGATGGCGGCCGTGGGGAAGAAGACGCGCCGCGGTGGTGGTGCGCCTCGAGTGATGATTTCTGGAAATGAGGATGCGCAAGGGTTCATGAGTGTACTAGAATGCTTTAAACGCAATCGATTTGAAAAATGCTCACCGGATTGCTCGAATGGCTTCCCCTTTTTCTGGTTTTCCCGGCGAAAACGATCAAGAAAGGGCTATGGCCGAAATGCTGGGTTCAATGGATGATAAGGAGTGGAGGGAGTCTCAATGGCGATGGCACACAGGTATTTATAGGCGGCTCGAGATGTTTCACAGTGTTTGAACACGGGAGAGAAATGCGGCTAGCTCTGTGCACGCTCGGTGAAGTGGCGCGAGACCTCACACCAGCAAAGGGTAACAAGGACATGACCAGGTATGGCACGGGGAAAGGCCAGGACAGACGTGGCCGCAGTTGCTCGCTCGGGCGTCGAGGTCGGCGCTGAGACGCAGAAGCGCGAAGACTTGGGTGTGAGAGGGGCTCGCCTGTGAAGAAGAAAGGGAAAACGGGATGGCCAACTGACAGCCGGGTTCGGGTCCACTCACAGCGACCGAGAGGGTTTCCGTTTCCCTGCAAGCAAACAGGGCCAGAACAGTAGAGGGCCTACATGTCTGTGAGGGAAGGCGAGTCAGGAGATAAACTTCAGCCCGGACAGCTCCATGTGAGCATTAAAATGGCTAACAAATCATGGTGTATTATTCTGAAACTTTTTGATCGATATCCTCTGAAAGTTTTTATCCCCCAGTAAAATTTGCGAACTAAAAAACCCTATAATGAATTAATTAAAATTCTGACACTGTGCACTGCACAGGATTTGTATTTCGGTATTTTATTTATTAAAGGGTGTAATTCACATCAATTATTTTCAAAACTTTTGATAAACGTTCAATTCGGGTTATGGATATCTCCACAAAAATTGCATGCCTAAATATCAAGTAAATATTTTATAAAAATTCTGACATGAGGATTTTTAGTTTTTATTTGCCTCTGCTCTTGAATTTTTAGAAGGCTTTACAGACATGATAAATTCCTGATATTTTTACCCGATGTAAATACTACTCTGAGGGTGTTATGGTAATTTTTGTAGCTCCATATAAGTTTTGAATATTTTTCATTAGTTCTGACTTCACTGTTTTTAGTCAAAAAGAGATGGTTAAATATTTTATTTGTTTACATTTTAAAACCTAGAATTTTTACCTGGTGATTTTACTGGTTTACCAGCATGACTAAGGTCTCATGGTAGTTTTTCTCATATTTACTTTTAACTCTTTACATTCTTACCATTTCCCATTCAATAATTCTATTTGTTAGAATTTTCATACAAAGCATAAATCCAAGGAAAATCCAAATAAAAGCAATGATTCTCAGAAAACTCAGAAATAAATATATCCAAATCCAAAATGTTCATTTCCATTTTATTATATTTTTTGGGATGTTACAGTTGTACCCAACGACAACGAAACATCTGGATCTTAAAAATACAATAGTCGAGCTCACTAATCTCTTATATGAACCCATAGAAGCTACTCTTCTTACTGCCTGTGTTGTCATAGGCATCTATGCGGACACCACTATTTTGGTAAGTACTTTTGCTATCCTGAGATCTCGTGTAAAAGGTATATCTATTTATGTCGTATCCTTGCCATGTCAAGATTGTACCTGATGGCCCTTTTGCCAACCACCTCAACATAACACTCGTTTCTTTCCCAGTCATATGCTCTTTGAACCAATGATTAAACAAACGGTTATGTTCTTTTATTACCCAAGCCTCTGATCGTCCACGATTTTCCTCTCGTAGCTTATCCTTGTGCATGTCCATATACGAGGACACCTCAACTGACTGTTGCAAGACTGTGAAATGAGCTTTTTCGAACAATCCATGATCGTAAGAATTTGTTGATTTCCTTCCAATCGTCCCTTTCCCAGCTAGCCTACCCTCATAGCGAGATACAGGCACTCCTACCGGTTCCACCCCCTCCATGTAATTCACGCAAAACTCGATAACCTCCTCAGTTGCATAACCTTCCACAATGCGACCCTCCCGTGAGATCGATTGCGTACATACTTCTTCAGAATACCCATGTACCTTTCGAACGGGTACATCTGATGTAGGAATACGGAGCCACATACATTTATCTCATTCACAAGGTGAACAATGAGATGAACCATTATATCAAAAAATGATGGAGGAAAATACATCTCTAGCTGGCATATTGTCTTCACCACATCATTCTGCAGTTCAGAAAGTCCGATGGGAACAATGATCTTCTGTGAAATCGTGTTGAAGAAGAAACACAACCTCATTATTGCCTCTCGGACCTTTCTAGGCAAAATACCTCTGATTGCAATAGGAAGCATTTGTGTCATCATCACATGACAGTCATGAGACTTCATGCCAGTTAACTTCAAATCTTTCATCGAGACCAGTTTCTTGATGCTTGCGGAGTAACCGGACGGAACTTTCACACCATGCAAGCATTTGCATAGGTCTGTTCTCTCTTTCTTGGATAGAGTGTAGCAAGCTGGGGGAAGGTAAAGTCGGCCTTTCCTGTTGTCTTGAGGATGTGGCTCAGCTCTGATTTTCATATCTTCCAGGTCCCTTCGTTCCTTCAGTCCATCCTTAGTTTTGCTAGGAATATTCAGCAAAAGACCAATCAAGCTGTCACATACATTTCTCTACGTGCATGACGTCTATGCAGTGTCGAACTTCTAAGTCCTTCCAATAGGGCAAGTTCCAAAATATCGATCTCTTCTTCCACGTGGTCTTCTCAGTACGAGACCTCGATTTATTATTACTCTCTCCCTTTCCAAGTACAACATTAATATCCTTAACCATATCATATACCTCTTCCCCACGATGAAGCCTTGGAGCTATACCATCCTCTTTTGTCTCGTCAAATTGTTTCTTCATATTGCGGTAGGGGTGATTCCTGCGAAGGAACCTACGGTGATGCATGTACACAATTTTCCTCGAGTTATTAAGCCACACACTAGCGGTTTCATCCATGCAATGGGGGCATGCTTTGGCCCCTTTTACAATACGACCGGATAGGTTACCAAGGGAAGGGAAATCATTGATGGTGCAAAACAACAATGCGCGTAGGATGAAGTATTCTCGCTTGTACTCATCCCATACCTGTACACATTCGTTCCACAGTATCACAAGATCTTCCACCAATGGTTGTAGGTATACATCAATATCATTGCCAGGTTGTCTCGGCCCTTGGATAAGCAGCGACATCATAATGTACTTTCGTTTCATACACAACCAAGGAGGAAGGTTATAGATACAAAGAGTCACGGGCCAAGTGCTATGAATACTACTCATGTTACCGAAAGGATTCATTCCATCCGTACTCAACCCAAACCTTATATTCCTCAGTTCATTCCAGAAGTCCTTCCTAAAGAGCCTATCGATGGTTCTCCTTTGGCGAAATCGTGAGGTGTCTCGACTTTCCATCCCTTTTACGCTCTTCTGAGTGCCATCGCATCAATTGGGCATGCTTTTTGTTTCCAAATAAACGCTTCAACCGAGGTATTACTAGTAAATACCACACCACTTTAGCGGGAGCTCCTTTCTTCACCACGGTGCCCTCGCTGTCATGGCCTTTACGCTTGTATCGCGATGATTTGCACACCGGACATACATGCATGTCTGTATACTCTTTGCGATAGAGTATACAATCGTTTCGACATGCATGTATTCTTTCTACTTCTAATCCCAATGGACATACAACCTTCTTAGCTAAATAAGTGGTTATCGGCAATACATTTCCATTTGGAAGGATGTTCGCTAAGAGATGTAATAGCGCCGTGAAACTCTTATCGGACCAACCATTGCTTGCCTTCAATTTTAGAAGTGAAAGCACGGTGTGCAACTTTGTGTATTCCTCCTTGCATCCCGGGAACAAAGGTGTGTCCGAGTCGTCCAACAAACCCTTAAATTGATTAAACTCTCTCTGACCAGTGTAGTTCCATTCTCCATCGCGCAACATCTGAGCAAGATTATTATCGTCATCAATGTCCAACCTATCCTCATCAGATCCATAACTGATGTCAGCTGCCATAATACCTTCTCCATCATCCAATACGTTATCACCTTCATGTATGTTTTCCTCTTCACCGTGACTTGTCCAACGTGTATAGCCAAGTACAAAACCCCTTCGAATCAAGTGCAAGTGGATGTGCTCTTTGTCTGAAAACATTTTCTCATTCTTGCAATCAATGCATGGACAATGTATGTACTCCGTCTTCTTGTGCAACTTGTTCTCCTCAGCGGCCCTTAGAAAAGCAGATACCCCGTAGATGTAATCTCGGCTGTAATAGTTCGCATTGTACATCCATCTCTGGTCCATCTAAAATTAATTAACATATAAAAATTGATTAAAAAACTAATCTAATTACTTATCATCTAAAGGAGCTAGATAATAAATTCATCATCTAAAAATGATGAGCACCCACCTACCAAATTAACTAAAATTTCATGTATATTAATATCCAATAATCTTAAATAAATAAATTTAATATATGCAAGATGTATATGTCTGTACACTAATGGAACCAAATTCATCACTTTAAATCCATTCTTGGTTGCAAAACTTTGAGAAACGAACGAATGCGAAGCTCGAATCAAATGAATCAGCGTGTAAGTCGAGTTGACCGAAACTTACCCGATCTGACGACGTCTATAGCCTCCTGAGCTCCATCCGCGATGATGTGGTTGATCCTTCCGCGCACTGTTGATTGCGGGGTTGCTCCAGATTGACCTGGCGCACGATTTCCTCCTGAGGTTGGTGCCTTGGCAGGTGTTGTTCCCAAGTTGAAACGTACTGGCGTGATGCCTCCCTACGTGGACACTGTTAGAAAAGTGCCCGGCTCATTGCATGTATAGCATCTTTTCACTGCATCGCTGATTCCCTCTGGTGCATTGTTGCCTGTCTTTGGTGTCCGAAAGTTCGATTGGCGGCGGCGCAGGGTTGATGTCTTGTTCACGGTGGTGGTTGGAATCTAGCAAATTCTTTGTAGTGACATCCTCAAGCGTAGATGGTTTGGGCGTCCACCTGATTAGTCATTAAGCGCTTACGGTTCTCACCCGACTCTTTGCGCTTATCTTCTAGGATCAAAGCCTTATTGACTAGTTCTGAAAGTCCGGAAAATTGTGGGTGATCAGTCCCACTGCGATCTGAATTCATCCCTTCATGAAACGAGGCGCCTAGCTTTATCTGCCGCTCGTCTTGAGGGCATAGCGAGCTAATCGAGTAAATTTATTCGTATTCGCCCCCGGTTGGCCTCCTTGTTTGAGCCACGAACTCTTCCTTCTTAAGGTCCATCATTCCCTCGGGACATGATCTTGGGCGGAAAGCATTAGTAAACTCCTCCTGGTGATCTCTTGTGGGGCTCCATGGCGGCACGATAATTCTCCCACCATTCTCCGGCGGTTCCTTCAAGTTGATGAGAGGCGTAGAGCACCTTCTCATTGCCCTCACACTGAGTGATGTGCAGCTTCTTCTCAATTGTCCTAAGCCAGTCATTGGCTTCCAAAGGGTTCACATTCTCTGAAAAAGTTGGTGGCCTAGTCCTCATAAAATCTGATAGCTTTGAGTAAGGTCGGGGTCCACCATGGTTGTTCTGAGCTACAGGGTTGTTCTTGTTGGCTGCTGCGTTGGTCATGTGCTGCATCTGCTGCATCATAGTCTGCATTAGTTGAGTCTGCGCTGCAAGAAATGCTCCCAGATTCTGCATGTCCACTGGCGATGGTTGAGGGCTGCCTCCGTCGTTGGGGTTGTCATTCTGGCGCAGTCCACTTCCTGAAGCACCGTTGTTTCCTCGAGTATTCACCATCTGATGATTGCCTCTTGGGTTAGGAAAGGTAGATGTAGCATAGATAAGAAGTAAGACTTTCTAAAGCGGGGAGATAGGTTATACCCAACTGAAATAATTCTTTATTATTCTTGGTATGGCCGCTTATTTAAGCCTACAAGCTTTGCAACACATACTGCACACTCAGCATTACAAAGAAGCAAACTAAACACGAAACCTTAACGTCAACTAAAAAGGTAAAGACTAACTTAAAGACGCGACTCACACTCGAGTCTCAACACAGCTCCAAGGCTGACACTCACTCATCCAGCCACCCTGGCTGAGACTGTCCCAGCGCATACACCGGTGGGTGAGCTGGCATGGGAGCGAACCTATCCTGATGACCTACTACTGGGTCCTCTGCAACAACAGGGTCTACACTCTCCTCTGGCTCCCACTCTCGCTCCTCTGGATCCTCCTCGGACTCTCCAACTGGCTCCTGAACTCCTCGAGTCATGCGCTCCAACTCGTCCTCGACCGCCTCTAGGGCCTCTCCCAGCTCAGTGATCATCCCGATGGCTGAAGCACGGGTCACCTCAAGCTCCTGCTCTGCTACTCTGAGTGCCTCGTACCGCCTCTCGGCTCTGAGTAGTATCTCTCATATGATCCTCCCAGGCAAGGGTGAACTCGCAAGGTGTACCGCGATGGCACACTCGTCCTCCACGATCCGTCGGCGTCGGCATGCTTGAGCGTCTGGGTGAAGTCGAACACCGAGTAGTGAAGCTCGTCGGCGTAGTCGCGGCGAACGGCGAAGAGCAAGTCGGCGACCTCCGAGTGGCAACCTCGTCGAGAATCTTCGGCGGAGATGTTGATTGGTCTCGCTAGCTTCCTCGTTCTCCCGAGCGTAGATAATCAGCTTGCAAATAAATCCTCGGTGTACACCATTGACTGACCAGCTACCTCCTCGGTAAAGCGGACGATAGAAGCCTCCCAGCGTCTGAAGAACTCTCCACAGCTCCATGGCGTAACCACCAGCTGACTCCTCAAAGGTCGGAACGATCGGCATCTGCTTCACAAGAACTTTGAATAAGTTCTCCACCCGAAACGGCAAATAAAACGGGTAAATTCAGCAAAGGCGAGAAGTAGAGAATGAGATGAGTCGAGAGTGTTTTATTAGTCAAGTTTAGATTTTCTTTTAGAAAATAATTTTTGACTCACACAGGACACCTCCACACTATCTAGAGCCAAGACCTACAGTCAGTATGCTCTGATACCACCTCTGTGAGGACCCGAATCCACTGATTCGAACCCACTGTGTTTACCGCACTAGTCCTAGGATCAACGCTAGTGCACACAGCTCAACATTGGTACATATCACATCATACACAACGATAGTAGAATAATAGTTCATTCATTGATATATCTGACGGTATGATCTTATGACCAACTTACATTATTAAGCCACGCAGGGCAAGACTGGAAATATAAACTTGTAATTAAGCAGCGGAAAGTAGAAAACGTAGATAGATCATCAGTTCACCACAGGCAACCGACAAGGCTCGGACCCTAATGACTCGTGTCTTCCTGGACTTCTTCTTCCAACACAGGTGTAGATTCTTCAACTGTTGATTATTGTTGTTTGGCAAGGGTGAGTACTTAAGCACTCAACAAGTTGTGCATAGAATGCAATTCTATGTATCTATATGTAAGGCTTATTCCAATGGATAGGCTATCATGGTTATTTTGCAATAAGCAGCATTTATGAACAAATACAGTAAATAGACTGTAAAGACTGTAAAAC
Organism: Otatea glauca; assembly: GCA_036346275.1. Lineage (NCBI taxonomy): Eukaryota > Viridiplantae > Streptophyta > Magnoliopsida > Poales > Poaceae > Otatea > Otatea glauca. The sequence goes on from CM070724.1 coordinate 11,603,399, forward strand.
AAATAACAATAGTAAATAAATTCAGTATTTCTCAAGTAAACCAAGTTTCCAATCCTAAGTCAAATTCATCTTCCATATGGCATTCCGCCATCCCAACCATGTTGTCCAATTAATTTAGCTAACCCTTAACTGTAATTCCCGAGCATTGCTCAATATCGCGAGCACGGCTATCCGTATAGTTTCACACTCTGCAGAGGTTATGCACTTTACCCACGTGATACAACCAAACACCACCAAGGCGAGTGATTATAACAAAGCCTTTACAATGCTTTGGCTTAACCTGGATACTACCGCTAAGGTTTCAACACCGGTGGGTCGAAAACCATAACCGGGGCCCCTCTTGCGCCATGTGAATTACACCATAACTCGGGAACTCACACCGACCACGATAGTACCAAAATCAAGACATTGCAAATTACTCACTAAGTGGCCCATACGGACATGTGGTTGCACGATAGACTCAGGTCAAAGGCTTGCAAGGTTAAGTTCTTAGTGTGATCAAGGCAAGACATCCACATACCCTCTGCCCATCGGGCCCACCTTGGCATCCTCGCCCCTTGTCACTTGCCCCAATCCAAGTTATTATCACCCAGTTGATTACCAAGCACCACGTGCCATCAACAATTCAACATCGTTGCGTGACATGACTCGCCACAACAACTCAATCTTATCGTGTGATCCCACATGACACAAAAGTTCATAACATTGTTCCATATTCCATTAATCAAGATTAATTATCAATGATTCTGACACATGTGATGACGTGGCAAGGCTAAGCAACTAATACGAACTAATCCTCCAATGTTGATTATAATTATTAACCAACTATATTTAACCAATCTAGGGTGACAATGGATCATGGCATACAATGAAAAGGTAGGGTGTAGATCAATCTGGTATATTAGCTAAACCCAATCTAATTTAAAACAATTGTATATTTGAAATATATGCAATAGGGTAAAACAAACATAGCAATTTTATAAACATGGGTTCAACATGATCAAAGCACAACTTGCCTTGGAATAGGTCCTGATCTAGTTCTGGAACTTGCTCTTGAGTTGCTGGATCTTCGTCCGAAGCGTCGCACAATTCAACGTCTACGCGTACCGAAGGAGAAAAGCAAATAAATACCAAAACAGAGAGAAAATGAACTCCAAAAATCAAATAAAATTCACCATTAAATAGATCTCAATTTTAAAATTTTTTAGAAATTTGAATCACTCAAATCCGAGTTAAGATGCAAAAGATATAGCCTTTTGAAGTTTGAAATAAATACTGAAAATACAGAAAATCAGAAAATCGAATTTAACAGATTTACTTTTAAACTGAAAAAGCGATTTATGACGTCAGCGTGACCTCATGATGACGTCATCATCACAGAATTTCCAATCGGATTATTTTTCCAATTGAAAATACCTTTATGACGCAAGCATGACGTCAGCGTGACGTCAGCCCTTGATCCAGCGAACCAGATGCTGCCACGTGGCCTCGGTCTATGGACTGGGTCCACGGCCTGCGCCAGCCCACGGTGGACTCGGCTCCGTCTCTTGGGCTCCGCGTGCCACGCGCCTCATATGATTGGCTCGACCAGCGGCGCGATCTGGGCCTTCCATCACCGTCCGACGGCTTACGCTTGGCGACGGCGTGGCTTATCGACACGCACTCCACGCGGCGAATCGGCGCCCTCGATCCAAGATCCAACGGCCACAAACTCACCCGGCTCACGGCAAAGCGGCGGCGAGAAGATCCACCGAGCGAAGAAGAAGCTTGGCGGCGGCGTTTCGCGTCCCCGACGTGAAGAAGTGGCGTAGCTAACGCGGTGCACCTCGGCGAGCTCGAATCGGAACCAAGGCGTCGAAAGACCACCGATCGGCGATGATCCAAGGCAAAAACCGCGGCGATCAGAGACTTCAACTCCGATGAGCTTCCTTGCGCTCACCACGTTCCTCGCTAAACGGTCCGACCAAAACACACGGCTTCTTCGAGGAACCTCGGCGATACCCTCCTTTTATAGCCTCGGCGTTCGAGCCCTACGGCGGGAAGTCCGAGTCGTTCGGCGGCGGACTCGAGTTCGCATCGGAGGCGAAGAACGGCGATGCGACGCGTGTCCTGATCCGACGGCCAAGACAAGGCGCGCACGCGCCTTGCTGAATCGTTGGATCGCGCCGAACGACTCTTGATCTAGGGTTTTCCCGCAGAGGTTCACGGGCGGGACTGGCGGCGCCGAAGCGAGCCTCAGCGCCTGATGTTGGGCTTCGGCCCAATACTGTTCCCAAGATTTTTAGAACTTTATTAATTTAAATAATTCTAGAAATTCACTTAATTGATTTTAGACAAATAAATAATCAGGAAAAATCCCAAAAAATTCTCAAAAATACTTTGAGACATTCTGGACTCAAATAAAATATTTTTGGCAAAACTTTATTTTAACTTTGCACAGATTTAAATAGATTTGAATAAAAGGCAATAAACTTGATTTGAATTTCTTTCAAATAAATCCAGAAAAATCCAAATAAATTCCAGAAAATCATAAATGCACATTTAAGCAATAAAAACTTAATTAAGCCAAAATTTTGGGATGTTACAATATTCCATTAGTCAAGATTAAACATTGATGATTCAAGTCCATGTGATGACGTGGCATGGCTAAGCAACTAACACGGTCTAACCATCCCATGTTGATTTTAGTATTAACCAACTATAGTGAATCAATCTAGGGTGACAATAGATTATGGCATACAAATGACAAGGTAGGGTATAGATCAAATTGGTATAATAGCTAATTACCAATTTAATTGAGAACAATTGTACATGTGAAATAATATGCAATAAGGTAAAACAATATAGCGATTTTGTAAACATGGGTTCAACATGATCAAAGGACTACTTACCTTAGAAAAGCCCTTATTCTTTCACTGGACCTTGGTCTTGAGTCGAAGGATCTTCCTCGGATGCGACGCACAATCCAACGTCTACGCGAAACGAGAGAGAAAGCCAAATAAATACCAAAACAGAGAGAAAAAAACTCTAAAAATAAAATAAAATTCACCATTAAATAGATCTAAATTTTATAAATTTTTAGAAATTTGAATCACCTCAATCGGAGCTCGTACGAAGGAGAACGGGCTCGTAGAAGATTCAAAAATCTAATAATCAAAAAATTGGAAAATCAAATATTAATCCAAATTATTTTAAAACTGAAAATCCTTTTTCTGTGTCATGGTGACGTCAGCCTTGACCCGAACCAACCACGACGCGACATGTGTCCCTCGGTCCATGGACTTAGTCCATGAACCTCATCGGGTTCACGGTGGACCTAGTCCACACGGATCCGGTCTCTCTGATACGTGGGTCCCGTGCTTCGGCTGACTCGGCGCCACCGTAGCACCCACACGGCCTGCCACGCAAGCGCCACCTCAGCGGACGTGCCCACATGTTCGACACGCGGCGACGAAGCTCAAGGCACATCACTCGACGGTGCACGCTGCCCTAGGGTCATCGGCGACGAGAACGGAGGGCATCACCATGTAGATCTCAACATCGCGCACACAATGACGCGGTCGGCTTCTCACCTAGCCTCCCAGAACATCAGAGACGACAACAAACACGGCGGCGGTGACCTCCACGGGGATCTCCTACTTTGGCGACCTTCGGGCAGATCTAATGTGCGCACGATGTGCCTTGGCCGACGATGAAGCATATGTGACTGGTCTCAGGCTCCGGAGCATCTTGACGGCGACGAATCGGTGCTTTCTTCCTCACGGTGGCACTCGGCGAACTCCTCGAATTCCAGACGAGAGACAGCGATTCTCGAGGGCTAACCTAGGGTTTTGATCTGACGCTACAAAGCAAACCCGGTGCGCCCCTTTTATAGCGCAGCCACCCCTCTCCACCGACGACTCAGACAAGGAGTCCATGGCGGCCACGGCTCCGAATTCTTCGCGAGGACGACGATGCGGCTATCCAACAATCACAAAACACTCCCAACGCCGCACGATCCTAACCGAACACGCGTTTTCTGCAACAAACTAACGGCCCAGATCAGATAAGCCCAAAACGCTATGATCTAATCTACGCCAGGCGATCACGATCCGACGGTGACTAGCTCCGGTCTTGAACAGGGAACCTCAACTTCCGATCATAGCCGCACGATCAAGAATCGACGGTGATGGCTTCGGTTTTCTAGAAATCATGCCGAACTGGGCCAAACCGGGCCAAACGGACTGCACATTGTTGGGCTAGGGCCGACACTGTTAATTTATTTTTACGGCGCTTTTTGATTAAATTTTATTCACGAAAATAGATTAATTTGTTTAATGTACTAAAATTATCAGGAAAAATCCAAGAAAATTCTCAAAAATACTTTGAAACATTCTGAACTCAAATAAAATATTTTTGGAAAACTTTACATTGACTTTATCTATATTTAAATAAATTTTCACAAAAAGAAAATATACATAATTTAAACTAAGTCCAAATAAATTTCCAGAAAATCCAATAACTCCAAAAAAATCACAAATTGCACAATAACAATAAAATAATATTAAAGAGAAATTTTGGGATGTTACAAGTACGCACATTTACAACAATTGATAACACATCCATACTCAATATTACATATGATATTAATAATTTATACAATAAGATCTTACAAACCAGAGTATATTGCAGCGGAAAGAAGCAAAAGTCTTATAGTGTGCCCATACAACCCTCAGGCAACTGAAAAAGTATAATTCCTAGAAAAACTCGTTAATATAATTCATGCATCCTATGTCAAAGTATATGTCGTCTGAAAATTCACTATCTTTACCTAAACCAACAAATAAGTAAGGGTGAGTACTTTTGTACTCAGCAAGACTTAAGGTGTATTGTAAAGGTATAGTAAATGCAGTCTATGTCAAAAAAGGCATCTACAGTTAATATGCATAAAGCGAAATTGAACATGTAAATCATGTAGTAATTTGCAAATAGAATTTGTAAAAGCAAGTTTGATTGATATGAAATAACAAGTATGTAAGCATAAAGCAACAACTCACAGTCCTCCATGATTGTGAGTACCGTGTCATCTCATTGCCATTCCCTGGCAAACAGTCTGGAACAAACACTTTCCAATACACATCTCCAATTCATTTCTTTTAAAAATGACAGAACATCTTACTATGTGATGACTTTACCAATTGCCCTTGATCGCGGGCGCGATTATTCAAAAAGATTTAAACTCTGCAGATGTGTATAGCTTTATCCACAAGAAATGATCAAGTATTTGTGCAACGTTATTAGCACACTTTCTTTTGTGTGCTGCAGAGAGATCATAACATAACCATTACATTACCCAGTCCTAACTTTGCACCAACCCGGTGACGACAAACTCTTACTATAGCGGCAGAAGATATCTGTACATATAGTACTTCTCACACAATTCACTTCTATGTAGCACGACTTCTCCCCATAGTAAGACGTACATCGTTGTATTGGTAAACATTTGTTCCATAATCACCTCGCACGCTGTAGACATCGCTTTGAGCAACCTCCATCCAGAAGCTCGGACGACTATAGCTTTCCAATGTGCAAAGCTAGTTCTAAGTAACTTAATAGGTTAAGGCTGTCCTATACCAGCACTTGTGGTTGTACGGTTAACTTCGTCTGAAAACAACACAGTAGTTCGGTCCTTAATCGTAACCGGGCGATAATCTCCCCCTACACTACGTGCAAGTCCCATACACATCCGGCTATTGCCAATAATCGCCCGCTTCAAAATTATAGTTCTATTTTCATTTTTAGCAAAATATCAACACCCTTAATTTATGCCATATCCAACCTTTTTAAGTTATAAACAGTAACATGTTCCTTTACTAAAGTATGGCTAAGCATGATTATTAAGTAATCGCTTATACCCAAGTTGACATTATGTATTGTCTAACCTTATTCTAAGGTTATCAAGGTTCACAGTTCAATATTTATTAAGGAAGTTCCATGAGGTTCACAGTTCACACGTCTCGACAACAAGTCAAGAGGGTGTGTATTTGGAGAATACCAGGGAGATGCTGCCAAAATGTTCATTGTAGTTGTACAACAGCTTAGAAACTTGTCCGAACTACTTATCCTCGAACTGTCTAAAAAACATGAACAACTCAAGACTGCTTTTTTATAAATATGCTATTTCAACATATTTATAAACAAGCGCTTTCGAATGGGAGACGTATGTTACGCAACCTAAACTCTAACATTTATCATATTACAGTAACAATAAATCTAGATTAACATGACAGTACTAAAAAGATAAATGGGTGTGTGTTTGTCAAATAAATGATGTGAAATCTGATAGGATACACACAATTCCAGTGCAACTTAAACTCTCTTTGCAACATATCGAAATACCTAGTACAAAATTGAAGGGACTTGAAGGAATGTTCACCTTTTAAAGAAAACAACAAATGAGGGAAATTTGAGAGAAAATCTCCTCAAGCTAGGGTTTCAACTTTACCCTCTTAACACCCATCCTCGAGGATTTCATAATTTCTCACCCAAGTATTGCTTCCATCCAGAGTATGTTATGTTTTATGAGGCGGCGGCGGCTGTTTTTTCCTCTAGAACAACAACAGATGAGAGTTCAGCCTGAAGGTTATATAACCTAGCGAGGCACAACACAATCGGTTGTGAAATCAGGAACGATTGTGATGTACGATGCACATTGTACATCACAATCGGTTTCCACTTGAGAACCGATTGTGATGTGCTACATCACAATCTGTTCTAACCTAAGAACCAATTGTGATGATTCCCCACCATATTATTAAACCCTCGCCAAATTATCTATCACAATCGGTTTTTTCCAGAAAAGTTGGGAACCGACCCAGATGAAGCGATAGTATTGTACCATTCTGTAGTAGTGTATTCTTCTACTTTGTGTGAGGGAGGAATAGTGATGCCAGTCTTATCGGGAGTGTCTATTTTCAGATAGTGTTTCCGAAAGGGTTTATTGTGATCTTCTTAGTTGCACGTCTAAGGACGTGTGTTAATTGCATGATAATAAGACATTGATCATATCTTGTGGGTAAAGTGTATAACATCTGTAGTGTGTACAACCTATTCAAATAGCCATATCCTTGGTTATGGGCAATGCTAAGAAATTTCATACAAGGTTTAGATTTTACAAAATTTAACTTGGGAGTGGAGGCTGTGTGTGTCAATGAAAGAAAAGGATTTTGCCTATTGGGTTGTGTGCTAGTGGAATTTGAGAAATATCTGAGAATCTTATTGTTACATTTATTTGTTTTATTTTTTAATCTATTATTGTATTCAGTTGCAAATGCTGTTTTATTGCAAAATAGCCATGTTAGCCATTCTTTTGGATTAACCCTTGCATATAGTTGTACTATAATTGCATTATGTGCACAACTTGTTGATTGTTTTATGTACTAACTCTTGCAACAATAAATCAATCAATTCAGGAGGTGTCAACACCAACTCTAGAGGAGTATCAAGAGGAGGTGGGTTATTAGGAGTCAAGCCTTGTCGATTGCCTATGGCAGGTCGATAGGTTCTTCGTCGAAGTTTTCGTTTTGCTGCAGTTTAGTAAGTGAATAAGCCCTACGAGATCTAATAAATGTAAAGTCGACCATAAGGTTTTCACAGTATCTATTTATTCATCAAATCTAGTCATTTATTATTATTATTCCGCTGCGTATGGAGTTGATATTATATATATGTTGCCATTGTTTACACCAGTGTGATCATGGACTAGTATGGTATACATCCGGGTTCAGATTTGTATATTCAGGTTCTAATAATTGCCATATCTCTTGTTCAGTTTACTTGGTTAGGGCTTATAAAATCATATGGCTGCTCGTCATTGCCCATGGCTAGTTGTTTCTTAGTCATAACGGGTCTTCATTGGCTTTCGACCAGCTTGTTACTAAAAAGAATAAGGCATCCTTTTAGTCGCAGTCTGTTATTTATGTGAGCTCTTATTATATGGCTCACTTTTCATGAGAAAATGTTGACTTGGTCAAGAATCCTCATCTGAACCCCCATTGATTTTTTTTCGCATTTACACTCCACAAGTTCCCTCCATTTGCAAACCCCCACTACTACAGAACAGCACATCACTGTCGGTTTCAAAACCCCATCACTGCCGGTCATTGGCGCCGGCAGTGATTGGTCGGCAGTGATACTCGAGGATTATCACTGCCGGCTCAGGAACCGGCGGTGATAAGATTATCACCGCGGTTCTACCTACAACCGGCAAGGATCTTTGAACTATCACCGCGGATCAAACCAAAATCCGGCGGTGATAAGGATTATCACCGCCGGTTCTATCTACAACCGGCGGTGATGATATTATCACTGCCGGTTATATATAAACCGGCGATGATATTGTACTAGCAACTGCCGGTTGTACCATAATCCGACGATGATAGACACATATCCTTTGCCGGTTTTCTCCAAGAACCGCGGTGACAAGCTTGCATATTTTTGTACAATATATATATATTTTTATATAATTGTTTACGATGTCCATATGTAGTATATAAAGCATCGTTCAAATCATAATTCAAATATATGCATGTATCGACTAAGCATCGTTAAAATCATAATTCAAATATATTAAATTACGCATCACATAATTTGTTTTACAATGATTTATTTACAAATGTAGCTCGACTACATGTCATCCCGTTAACTTTGATTTTACAAAGAGTCGAAGTAGACATGTCAGCGTCTAGGCCGTAGGAATGAGGCGATGAGGCTACTCGTGGAACTCGCCGTTTGGATTGATGATCTCATCATGAATGAATCCGCGATCCGTTCTTGAATTGCTATAATTTACATCGAGAATAACTTATTGGTTCTCGCTTGGGGCGCTGTTTTTGAACAAAAAGGAAGTTACTTAATGATGATATTTGTTAAATAAAAAGGGCATCAAAGTGTAATTACGTACCATGGCCGTTATAGCCGACACTCTCCGTGACAATTGAATGCATATTTGTACATACATAGAATGCACATAAATTGTTTCCGATTCCTACTTCATGCATGGAAAGTCATTTATTATTTCAAAATTTTTCTGTATGGACGATCACGAACACTTTTCTTGCGATGCAAGTAAAGCCACATGAATGATTTTGAATAGTAATTAAACTTAAATGCAATAGAATGGAATTTTGCTAGAGTAATAACATAGCGATCGAGTTTACATTGCTCATGTCCCAAAGGTCTTGGTACAGATTAGTTTGTTTTCTCCAGAGTCCAAGACAAAAATCCTGCTAGCATCTAAGCGGATGACGAGGAGGACCCGATGAAACCTGCATATATGTCAGCGTAGTCAATTACTCCCACATCGTGCGTGTTACGCAAAAATAGTAAAGCGATATTAGAAGTCGGAGATCGTGCTTGAAGTTATAGGGTAAAAATGCGGAGGTTTTGTATTGCGACTTCAAAAAGTATTAAATAAATAGTCTTCAACGAACTGTGGATTATCGTTCACAAGTTTCTCGTTGTGAGCCGGATCTAGGAATGCTAGATTGTCATTGTTATTTCTTCTACATGTCTGTACCTCCATTCTACATAAGAAAGAAGTTATAGATGCAATTAAGCGATGAAATGCTCAACGATATCTGAGACGGACTTACAAAGTCCATAGTCTAAGTATGTTCACGTCCGGGGCATCTTCTTTGGTACAACATATACAGACTCAGTGAAAAGAACCCAGCGGATGTTATCCCCATTGTGAAAATCTTGCTCGTATCCGATCGGGCGCCTCCATACCATCGTTGGATCTTTGCATGTACCAGCGATGGGCGCGCCGCAGATTGAGTTGTAAGGTTGTCGAAATGAGCCGGTTCAACCAAATGGTTTTCCCATAACGAACTTCCACGAGACCTTGCGCGAGCATCTAGTTGAACATCATCGCTTGAGCATCCCGCTTTAGCGTGTCGGCACTAGCCGCCGCAAGTATTGCTTTACGGATATGCGCTCGTAGTCAGATATTTTGCAAGGTTGAAGCTTTGCCCGTCTTTTGCACTTTTGCCATACTCAAGAAAAACTTTTTGCGCGTCAGCATCAACTTTAGTCTTCTTACTTGATGGCACCTTTTTAAAGTGAGATGCTACGCAGGCGCTTACAAGCTTTTTCCGCTCTTCCTCAGTCATGTCAGCTGATAGTTTCTTTTGTGGTTGTCCTGGGTTCACAGATGGTTGAGATTTCTTCAAGGACGGTGCCGACTGCCGAGATGTTCCCGTTGTTCGATTCTTTACAGTTTTTGGCGGAGGAGTCGGGCTTTTTCTGGTTGGTGCCGACGGAGGAGTTAGACTTTTTCGGTTGGCGGCGAAGGGCGGGAGGTCTCGTGTGGAAGTGCGGTGATCATCATCGTCGTCGCCCTCATCGTCCGAGCCAAACTTAATCAAGCTCTTGCGCCACGCGAGAAGCCATTCACGTTTTCTCCTAGCTTTTGTTCCCATTCTCGCCAGGATCTCTACCTCCATTTTTCGGTATTGGCGGATGACACCGCCGACCTGGCGAATCCTGCGGTATCGGGTGGCGATGCAAAGTCCGTGACTCTGGCATGGCCAAGCCCCGCCTCGACCACCTTTATGGTAATGCCATGTGCGGCCAAATGTAGCTTGCACGGTGTCGGTTCTTTGATGTCATCCACGAAAAATGCGATCCATGCTCTTGAATCCTCAGGACGCGCAATGCTCTTACGAGCACCGGACCGATGAGCTCGGGGCTTTCACGGGTGGCGGTCGTGAGTGAGAGCTTTACATGCGGCTTGCTCCACGGCCTTATCTAGTTCGATCTTTGTTCCTCTAGCGCTCTCGCGACAAATCTTTTATCGGCGTTCGGTCGATCTTCTCTTAATCTCTTTGAGCGTTTGTACATCCATGCGTCTGCGGGAAGGCTTCTTTCCACGTGACCAAACCAACCCCTACAGTGCGACACGGATGCGCCTTGTTACCTGGGCTATGGTTAGCTCGTCATTCTCCCTTCGTGGCGCGAAAGATCCTTGGGAAGGCTGCGTGTGAGCATCTATGATTCTGCGCGACTTCACGCTCTCTATTATTCGAAGCTTAAGCGCCATCATCGGAGATAGAAGCACCCCTCCCAAGCAACCGATGCTTGATCGTTAAGCTTAAAGCGGCGTTAGAATTATACCCTTGCGGGTTATTTCTTCTTCTGACCGATCCCATCTTGGTATTTTCTTCACGTACCCTCCAGGTTCCTAGTTTGTGAGGTGAATATTCTTATCCGCGTTTGCTTTGTTCCTTTGACTTACTATGTGAGCTTCTTGGACCTCTTATACGCCACAAATTCATCCCGAACTCCCTTAACTTTGGGTGCGTGTCAAAATTCTGCGTTTCATTCTTTTCACATAATTCTTGTTTAGTGTTGTCTTCCAATTCTTCCACGCATTACATGATCTGAGTGCTCGTTTCTTTGCAACCAGCTCGGTCCCTTGGGGAACTGGAAAACTTGTTTCACTTGTCCCATAATGAGTTCTTGGTCATTGGGTACCACCCATGGGTCACCTCATTGCCAATCCATGATCTATAGCCGATGGGCACATCATCCCTAGCAATAACCCCGCAGTTGTCTGTCACGCCCCAATGATGACTCTGTATAGCGGGTTCCCCGATCGCCGAGAGCTCCACTATGTTAAAAATTCCCTTAGGCATCTTGTTCGGACCACGACTTGCGCGCTGCCTTCGTTGATCAGACATCTGAGCCTACAAATTGATCTTCTAAATTATTAGTCGTCTGGGCCTACCATGTTTTGGGACCCACAGTGTACTAAAACTTTACCTCGCTTACGTGAGTATCGTCGAGTTGGTCCATGGTTTGGATCCTGCGAGTTCGAGATAGGACGTTGGGCTATTATTCGGCTACCCCTTCCTCCTTCGTCCATATTTGAGGCCCAACTCCTCTCGGCACTTGTCCTTCGTCGGAGGCCATTCCTAGCAAGTTTGTTGAAAATTTCCAATTAACAAGGTCATTTTGAAATACACACATATTTTTTATCTCATACACAAACATCCTTGAAGGACACATACACATACACATATACATCTTTTTTTGAATCTGCATTCACACGTAGAAAAAAATGTTTCACGCGTAGGAAAAAAATGTTACAGCGTTTGAAAAAATCAGATATCCGGTTCCTAACAATTCCAAAAAAAATGTCTCAACCATTGGATTCAAAGGAATGGACGGCTTATATTGATTTTAATCCATTGTAAAAGAGCTCTTAAATTCTTTCTTCTAGACAATTACGGAATTGTATAAAAAAAATTCAGTCAATCTAAAAAAAATTAAATCTATGTTTTTATCCACCTTAACAAAAATAATGCAGCAGTATATAGCAACTATTTTCCTAGTCTGTAAGTGCAAATCATCAACTAGTGTACTAGGCTTTCTCTAGCAAGCTATTCCTTAAACAAATCGAAAACCTAGTGAAATCATATGGCAGAAAATTAAGACCCATTGGACCTACTACATGAGACTAAATAGATGGATAATCGTTCTAACCAAAGAATGTTTTGGCTTCACAATTTTTGCTAGCTAATAAGGCAAATCCAACATAAATTTAATTTAGACCATCGATATGGTTTTTCCGACAATCAGAACAAACTCGATTTTTTCTCACAAAAAGGAACAAATCTAGTTCAAGTAGTTAAGTACTCAATAAGGTGCATTGTAGTTTTCACCATGCGCCACAACCCATAATTAGCTTATTCATTTTCATAATCAAGATATTTTTACTGCTATGATCAACGAAGCATAAGAAGACTAGAATAACAAAAATGCAGTCATTACATCATACACACATGAATCATAGCCTATTTGGGCACCAAGAAAGTCAAATTTCAGTGCTAATTATCCTCCTGTCCATGGACAATTCAACTAATTACTACTTGATAGAACTTGTTGATGTCAACATATTAATACTTGATACAACCGAGCTCAAAGAAGGTCATTACGAAGCAAAGAAGGTCGTGGCGGCGGCCGAGGCGATGAGATCGCGCGACGGCGGGCGGTGAGGTTCGGCGATGGCGGGCGGTGAGTCCGGCGGCGGCGGGCGGTGAGGTTGAGGCGGCGGCCGGGCGATGCGGAGACGGCGGCGAAGCGATCGAGGAGGCGAAGTGGTGGCGTCGGGTTGAAGTGGAAATGAGGGACCGAGTGGCGCGGCGTTAATTTATAGGGTTAGAGTATCACTGCGGTCACCACAAAACCGGCGGTGATACACTATCACCTTGCGGATAATAAAAAGAACCGGCGGTGATAGTTGAATTGTCACTACCGTTCAAGCTCAGCCGGCGGTGAAAGTATTTATCACTGCCGGTTCAATCTCAACCCGACGGTAATAATACATTATCACTGCGGTTGTATCTACACTGGCGGTGAAAGTATTTATCACTTTGCGGTTCAAAACAAAACCGCGATAATACTTGATTATCACCGCCGGGTTAATACTACAAACCGGCGGTGATAAAGCACTTCACCGCCGCTTAATGAGACAACCGCGTTGATAAGCTCGATCAATTATGTCAAAGTTTTCAACGGATGATTGCTTTGGGAGTTTTAAATCCTATCAATTTTATCCAAATTTTACGCAAATTTTTGGAGGAATACTTGAGGACATGTAATATTTGATTTAAATATTTCCCTAAGTTTTGAAAAGTTGTAAAATTATAAAAATCCAGATTGCTCACTGTTTTCATAGTTTTAATATTTCAAAATAAAAAATTCAAATTGCTCACTGTTTTGAAATCCTATCAATTTTATCCAAATTTTAAAATTTTGGAAGAATACTTGAGGACATGTAATATTTGATTTAAATTCAAACAAATGCAGTAGACCAACCATCGCTTCAAAAATTCACACAAATACAAAAAAAACACACAGATGAAGTTGAATTCACACAAATTGATACATATGACAAAAGAATACATTAATTGTTACATATGAGAAAATAAAATGTATTTAATTAGGACAACTAAGCTATGATTCGACCTTCGTCATGATCGCGGCGTATGTATGTAACCGTCCTCACTCTCTTCCATGAGACCGAGGTCAACGTCCTCTCGAAAGAGGAAGCTCATCGAATTGGTTGTACTCTTCCTCGTCGACAACATTCTCAACCCGACAATCCTTCTTTTCCTTGAATAACCACGTGGCGCTCCTTGTTAGCTGGATCGGTTACAAAAAGATTTGTGTAACACAATTAGCAAATCGAATGGTTCTTCTCTATATCCAACCAGTTTTAGGTCCACGGTAGTGATACCGTACTTGTCGATGTTCATGCCCCTTGGAAGTCTTACCCATTGGCACCGAAAGAGAGGGACCTTCAAAGGTCCGTAATCAAGCTCCCAAATCTCTTCTATGAATCCGTAGTAGGTTTTCCTATCTCCGTTCTTTGTCGTGAGGCATCAAGACGGATACCGCTATTTTGATTGGTGCTCTTTTTATCTTGTGCTCTTGTATAAAAAGTAAAACCATTTATATCGTATCCTTGGAATGTCCGAATTGTAGTGGACGGTCCCTGAGCCAACACTTTCAACTGAGCGCACTCTGTCTCCGTATGCATCATGTGCCTACGCAACCAATCGCCGAAGTTATGTCTATGCTCTCTCGCGATCCAACCCTTTGACTTCGTTGGGTTTGTTCTAGATAGCATGCTCTTGTGCATGTTGACATACGGGGCCACCACAACTGATTGTCCCAAAACTGCGAAATGTGCTTGTGTGAATGAAGCTAGATTGTTTGTACGGAGTGATTTCTCTTGATGTCCCTTTTCCTGTAGCCTACCCTCATGTCATGATGTAGGCACACCAATCGGTTTGAGATCCATGTAATCAACGCAGAACTCAATGACCTCCTCGGTTCCCCAACCATCGCAATGCAACCTTCCGTAGATGTCGATTCTGAACATATTTCTTTATGACCCCATGAACCTCTCAAAGGATACATCGATGTAGAAACACGGACCGAGAATCAGTATCTCTTTCACGATGTGAACAATGAGATGGACCATAATATCAAAAAAGATGGAGGGAAACACATCTCGAGCCCGCAGAGAGTGTGGACCACGTCTTCTGTAGCTTATCTAGTTTCAATGGATCGATGGCCTTACGTGAAATCGCGTTGAAGAATGAACACAACTTCACAATTGGGTCTCGGACTTTCTCCGCGAACACCCTAATCGCAATTGGAAGCATCTGCGTCATCATCACGTGGCAATCGTGAGACTTCATACCAATTAATTTTAAGTCTTTCATTGAGACTAGTCTCTTTATGTTGGCGAGTATCCGGACGGAACTTTCACTCCGTGCAAGCATTCGCACAGCTAATTTTTCTTTCTTGCTCAGTGTAGCGGTGCGGGAAGGTACTTTTTCCCAGATCCATGTTTACGTGATGCGGCTCCTTCCCGAGTTTCATATCTTCAAGGTCCATTCGTGCTTGGAGAGTATCTTTTGTTTTGTCGGTATATCGAAGAAGATACCAAGCAAGCTGTCACACGTTCTTCTCTATGTGCATGGCGTCGATTGCGTGTCGCACTTCTAAGTGTTGCCGATGAGGTAGGACCCAAAATATCGATCTCTTTTTCCACAAAGGAGCCTTATCACGGAACTCGGGATAGATGTCTTTGCTGCTCCCTTCCGTGGATAATTTTAAGATCCCTTACACCTGCAAATATCTCTCTCCATGTGATTCTTGAGCTAAAGCGGTCTCCTTTGTCCCATCAAAAGCTTTCTTATTATTGCGGTATGGGTGATCCTTGCGGAGGAACCTACGATGCCGCATGTAAGACATTTTTCGACAGTTCTTCAGCCACCTACTAGCTGTACCATCTAAGCATTGGACGCGTCCATTGAAGCCTTTTGTCGTCTGGCCCGACAGGTTACAAAGGGCAGGGTAATCATTGATGGTTACGAACAACAATGCGCGTAGGATAAAGTTCTCTCTTTTATACTCATCCCATACCCGTATTCCATCGTTCCACAAGATTAGAAGATCTTCAACCAATGGTTTGAGGTACACATCGATATCGTTGCCAGGTTGCCTGGGCCCTTGGATCAGTAGTGGCATCATAATGTACTTCCGCTTCATACAAAGCCAACGAGGAAGGTTGTAGATACATAGAGTTACCGGCCAAGTGCTATGACGACTGCTCATGTTACCGAAAGGATTCATCCCATCCGTACTCAACCCGAACCTTATATTCCTTACATCATATGCAAAGTGCTTCTTATATTTTCTGTCGATGTTCCTCCATTGCACAGAGTCAGCAGGGTGTCTGAGCATTCCATCGTTCTTACGCTCTTCGGCGTGCCATCGTAGCAATTGGGCATGCCTTTTGTTCGCAAACAATCGATTGAGACGGGAATTATAGGAAAATACCACACCACCTTACGGGAGATATCATCTTCTTACGCTTCACCCGACATCTTCATTATCGATGTCATCATCGCGTTGCTTATACCGCTTTGCTTTGCAAACAAGACACGACCATCCAAGTCCGCAAACTCATTGCGATACAACATGCAATCGTTTGGACATGCGTGTATCCTTTGTACTTCTAATCCCAACGGCGGACAACCCGCTTGGCCCGACGCGTACTTGTAGGCAAGACGTTACCCTCGGAAGCAAATCCCCAAGAGACATAAGAGCTCTGTGAAGCTCTTATCGGACCAACCATTGCTTGCCTTCAAGCTGCGATGAGTGTAAGCACGATCCGCAATTTTTGTGCTCCTCCTTGCGGCTGGGTACAATGGTGTCGTGGAGTCTGTACCATATGTTGGAACTTTGAAACTCTCTTTCACTCGTGAAGTCTCTCTCCCATCACGCAACATTTGATCCAGATCGTCGCCGTGGTACATCGACAAGCGTATCTTCAATCGCCGTCATACCGTTGTCTCCGTCATCTTCAATAATGCTTCATGTACAATCTCATCTTCGCGTGCTTGGTCCAACAGTATAGCCACCTTGAAACCTCTCAAGCAAGTGTGCGCGATCGACTCTATGGTAGAAAACGACTTACGATTTTTGCAATCAACGCATGGACAACACATGTAGTCCGCCAGATTCTTCGACTTGCGCGCGCATGCGTTTAGAAAATAACTCACACCATTAAAAACTCGCCCCACAACGGTCCATGTCATACATCCACCTTCGGTCCATCTACAATTAATTAAATCAAACATTACATACGCATATAATTGCAAATAACAAATAATTGTAAACGATTAGATTTAAAAACATATGTAGCAATTTTGACTATATTAAAATACATCAACCTTTTTTTCATTGCGTCAATATCCATCTTGCAATTCCTTATTATTTACAAATTTGGAAAAAATTGTAAGTACTTAGGATATACTTTGAGTACATTAAAATATATCAACATTTTTTTATTAGGTAAATATCCATCTAACAAGTTTTTATTATTTCAACATTTGAAAATACACCTTTTTTCATTATGTAAAAATCCACGTGGCAATTTTTTATTATTTACAAAAATAGAGATCAAATTACTAACCTCGAAAAGAAGTACAATACAAATTTTAACAAATTTTTCGGCAGCAGATCGTTGCAATCTACAAATCGAGCAAAGACAGAGCGCCTCTCTGTCTTTACTCGATGGTCGGGAGGCAGGGGTCTCAGTTATATAAAAGACTTATCACTGCCGGTTCTGCGCAGAACCGGCAGTGATAAGCTTTGAATGCGCGCGAAAAACATATTGCGCGAGAAGATAATATCACTACGGTTCTCGCTTTAACCCGACGGTGAAAATGCAAGTATCACCGCGGTTTAAGAACGACCGGAGAGATATATCTCTGCGGTTGTTGTCTCAAACCGACGGTGATATCTTGCTTTTACTGCCGGTTGGTTGCATGAACCGCGGTGATAAGTTCTCCCCTCCAACTTAACTTTCGAACCGGCAGAGATACGTTATCACTACCGGCTCGGTCCTAACCGGCAGTGATATGCCGGCAAGGATTGGCTGTTCTGTGCTGCTATACCATGCATGGGGTGTAGATGGAGAGAAAAACAAGAGCAATGAAAAAAAAGATAAGTGAAAAAAGGAAATTTTATTCAAAATTGTAATCACTTACTTGCGGGCCAGCTTGTTGTTAACTATTTTGCAGTTTTTTTCTTAATGCTTTTCCATTAAAGTTAGAGAAGAAACTACGGCACGGGCGATTTTGCAAACCGAGTTAACATGTGAGGTCTAAAAGCTAGAAAGTAAGTTGTGGGGTGTAAAAGTTAGAATATTCTTTCTTGCTGTTGTGAACAGTCAAGGCTCAAGGTTAATTTGTTAGTCAAAAGAAAACCTCTTCTTCATCATGGACATTTTCTTGGCAGGATGTTAATATTGTACAAGCTACATTTATGTCCCATTTTTGACCAACTACATTTGACAGAATCACACGAATAGGAGGGGGGCTTATCGAAATTTCAGAAAGTCTATTTGGACGACCAACCACATTTGACAGTGTCATACTCCCTGAGTATCGCAATATTTTTCCAATGTCTTCTGAAGTGTCGTTTCACAGTATTTATTTGTTGAGAAAATCAATAACATAGTAGTATAATTTTTATATGAGAATTTAAATACTTTTATGTATGTATATGGTTAAAGTTTTACAAGGTTAACTACACGTATTTTGAAACATTAAGTCAAAACGAAGGAAAGGAGTAATATGTTTAGACACTATATACGACAAGAGCATATCGGCAGGAATTCAAACTCAACCGACAGCTGACCAACAAGACTGAGACATCAATTAACTGCATAACATACAAGGCCGCAGCAGCTGACGGACATGTTCCTTTATAGCCGCAGCTAATCCAGACACCTTGTCTCCATGTATTCCTGTCAGGGGATCATCACTTAAGCAGAGCACACTGCCATGTACTGCTGGCACCTTTTAGTAATCCTAACAAATTAAGATCTGACGTTGATTATGAGCCCGCGGATTGAAAGTACAAACTTTACTCCCATATATTCCAACCATTAGATTGGCATTCAATTTGACTGAGCAGAATCTTTCGGCTGAAAGAACATAGCGGATGCGATGAGCCCATACAACAAGTCGGTTGGTCAAGATGGAAATCCATAGCATGCGGAGAAAGGATACCGATAATTGGATTAATTCGATTTAAATCTGAAAATAGATGAGATTATGGATGAAAAACCGAATCCGACTTGACCAAGGTAATGACAGGCTATAAAATGAGGGAGGACTCCCGAATACTTCGCACACGCCGGCAAATACCCATCGACGTTACTTGCCTTTACAATATGCATATACTTGCTGCCTTACGAGTACTTCATAGTCAATAGATTCAAACTATCAACTTTTATAGCTCGCTTACAACTTACAAAGATTTATATTTGATCGATGCTTTGTTTGGTCCAATCAATAAATTTGCCGATTTCCTGGAAATCGGCTGACACGTCTAGCAATTCTAGATACCGCTAAAAGAGCACATCCATCAGAACACAGTGCTGTGTGATTTGCCGTATTTCAGCCGCAACACATTCGTATATAATCCTGACCGTTGATTATAGATTGAACTAGATAAGTGCGATCGTCGCTCCTCACACGAGCAAAATGAGAAAACGCGTGACTGCCGCTCCCTACGCGAGCAAATCGAGGAAACACCCGAAATGGTTGAAAGGATACAAACGTAATTACATTTTTTTTCACATTTATTCAACGGAACGGTTGAAATGATATAAATGTATCTACGTTTTTTTGCATTTATTCGGAGTCCTCTCACGAAGGATCTACAATTTCGCTGAAACGAAAGGTCCTTTTCGCAAAAAAAGGTAAAAACGATATAAACGGAACTTTTTTTCGGTATTTAGTTGGATCCTATTTCTAAAAAAGGACCTAAACGTAATTTTTTTCTCAACTCGGGACCTACTTTTCGTAAAAAATATACAAAAGGATCTAAATATAATAATTTTTTTCTTAAAAAGGACCTAAACGTAATTTTTTTCCGACTCGGCTCGAGCCGGCTCAAACCGGCTTGGTGCTGGGATTCCTTCCAACTTTAGGAAAGGTAGTATTCTCTGGCTTGGACGTGCGCACAGTCCTGCAGGGTTGTATGCAAATAATTCAACCTTCCGTCCATGCATGGAGCCCTAAATCTTGTCGTGCAATACCATCCATTGTTTCCTCGATCGTGCTAATGGACCAAAGTTGTCTCACTTTAATCCCTCCAGCTACTGCCTCGGTTTCCAAATACATATTTTGTAGCTTTTAAATTTTATTTCTAAATGTATGTATAATTTTATATCTTATTTTTGTTTGTATACCCTCCTATTCATTTGGTATGGCTATTAAAGATCATTTAATACTGTGGCCTAAGGTAATAACTGCCATCGAAGCATATAAAGTGACCTAACGAAGGACCGTGACATGATCTTTTGTATGCATTCGTTGATTGCTATAAAATCTTAGAATGGCGAACAGAGGGAGTAGATCTCTGAGTAGTTTTTTTTTCTTCTCCGAGGGTAAGTTAGCGTCTGTTTGTTTTTGCTGTGAATTCTGATTCAAAAAGCTGAATAAAAAACAAACAGCCCGATTCTAAGAATCGATTCTCATAATCTAGCCCACCCAAATACACTAAAATCAATACTCCACTTCATATGTGCTTGTGTGGACTTTAAGAAATACAAATATGAGAATGTCACTGAACGTTCCAAGTAATTGCTCACCAAATGTCATCTCAGAATCTAGAATTTAAAGTTAGATTCTCTAATACACAATCCAAAATTAGTTTTTAAAAAATTCAAAGTAAAAATAAACAGACACTTAATCACTTAATCAGTACTTCGCTTCCATCAATGGCTTGAAATGAGCTGAAGTCTACCAAGTTGTGCAGTAGAAAAGCCATCCAACTCACTAGGATGTGCAGCCATTTTCTTCTCGACGTAGGTTCTGTTTTTAATTTAATTTCCATATGGCCCAGCGCAAGGGAGCAAAGCCCAACAGCAGCAACATGGGTTTGGTTTTGTTGAGGACTGGGTACAGGGTTACA
Organism: Otatea glauca; assembly: GCA_036346275.1. NCBI lineage: Eukaryota > Viridiplantae > Streptophyta > Magnoliopsida > Poales > Poaceae > Otatea > Otatea glauca. Next base: position 11,624,450 of record CM070724.1, read on the forward strand.
GCCTACTCCATTGCAGGGGCCTATTATTGCCGCATATCTTTATATCATTCACAAGAATATGTCCTGATTTTCTTGGGAACTCGCATTTTTCAGAGCTTCTTGAACTTCCACTAATCTGGCTGAAATACGTTTGTTTTGCAACTTCCTTCATCGTGTACCCTGAATTTGGCGTGCTTCATCATTCCAACTGATGAGAGCAGCTGTGAGCCTGTGACACGTACGGTGATACTCTTGTCTATGCCATGGCGAAAAGATGTTTAAAATTCAGCCAAGGGCATTCCTCACCATCCGCCGGAGAGCAACCAGCTTGCTTTTGGCACCAAGGGAATTTCGCTCACCATTACATCTTATCTACTTTTAACAAACAGTACATTTTTTTTTTTGGTTTGTCTATGCACCTTTCCAGATTTGAATAACCTGATTTCTCCGTTGATCCATGTTCTAAATCACGGTTTTTACGAGCAGCAGAGAAACACAAACAAAAAGGGTACGACGGGCATCCTATCAGGCTGTAAACTTAGTGTGCTACTGGCAGGTGGAAAATGTTTCAAATGCTTGCCGACTGGTTCTTCATAATAGTGGTAATAGAGATTTATTATTATTCCGCTAATCCAACGAAATTGATTAATCCCCCCTCAAACGAAACAAAGTAGCAGTACGCTTAACACAAATAACCACTCCGCGAAACGCTTGCAGGATGGTGAACGAGCCACTCCCTTTGTTGGTTCACCCGCGCGCCTGCAGGTTCCTGGCCAAGATCCCCTCGAACGTGATCCCCGGCCCGAACGCCAGTATGAGCCCCCACTCGCACTCCTCCCCCTCCACCGCCGCCGTCTCCCTCCTCCGCCTGCTCTCCTCCACCATGTTCTCTAGCACGTACACGATGGTGTTGCTGCTCGCGTTCCCGAAGTCCCGGAGCGCGCTCCGGCTCGCGCGCAGCTTCCTGCCGTCCAGCCCCAGCCGGCCCTCCATCTTGGTCAGGATTGCCGGCCCGCCAGGGTGCACCGCCCAGAACATGTTGTCGTAGGCGAGCTGCGCGCCGCCCTCCCGCTCCTTCATCAGCTTCTTACAGAAGGCCTCTACGTGGGCCTCGATGATGTGGGGCAGCTCGCGGCCCAGCTGGAACTTGATGCCCTCCTCCGTCAGCCGGCCGTCGATGGTCTTCTCGGTGTCGGGGAGGAAGCGCTGCAGTGCCGAGTAGAGCTCGAAGAGCGGGCGCTCGAGGGGCGTTGGATCCGTGCCGATGACGGCCGCACCGGCGCCATCGCCGAAGAGGGCCACCCCGACGAGGTCGTAGGGGCGGTCCGAGCTGGGCGGGCGGAACCCAACGATGGTGGTCTCGGAGGTGGCCAGGAGCACGCGCGCCGCGGGGCAGCTCTCGGCGAGGCCCTTGGCGACACGGAGACCGGCGACGCCGCCCGAGCAGCCGGTGAAGGCCAGCATGACGCGGCGGATGTCCGGGCTGAGCCCTAGCGCGCGCGCCAGGTGTAAGTCCCCGCCGGGGAACCGCGCCTCGCTGGACGAGACATAGACAAGGTGGGTGATCTCCGAGAGCGCACCGCCCCACGACCGGACGCAGGCGAGTGACGCCTCCGTCGCCATCTGCGTCACCGCCTTGTTGGCGATGTCCAGCCGCTGCTTCATCGTTGGCAAGCCCTCTTGGGCCAGCTCCGGGTTGCTCTTCAAGATATCCTCGGACAGCACGACGTACCTTGTCTTGACCGTCGTCGTCTTGCCTACATTAGCAGAAGGTGCATATGAAATCAGGAAATCTTTATAATCAGATCAAATTAAGCGTTCCATGTGTCCGCAGTGCATTGTTACAGAGTCTCGTGAGCTTCTCCTTGAGCCCCGGGTCGTCGCAGTTGGTGTTCCTCATGAAACCGTCGACGACGAAGTCTTGCATGACAAGCTGCTGCGGGAAGGCGTGGCCGAGGGCAAGGATCGTGGCCTTTCCGGGGTTTGGAGCCATGGATGATGCGGGCTTGCTCGCCGTGGTGTCGACGTCGGTGCTCACCATGGTCGTGTGAGGAAGAGTGTTTTCTTCGTAGGGTGAGATGGAATGTTAAGTACCACAGGGTTAGCTTTTAATGATCCGAAGATTTGGAGACTATATATATACATTCTTCGTTCTTTCCGCTTTGCTTACGTCATACCTAGTGCAGTTGAGAGGCAACAAGTGCATGGAATTAAAGCATGGTTGGTAGCGAGCTGGTAAACTTTAGGTTTGCTAGTAAATATACACTTTCGTTGCACGATTCCATTTAAGCCCAATGTACGTGTCTTACAGTAGATTTTTCGCAAGGTGCAGTCCGTTCTTCAAGTTGTCGCCCACATCAACACTACGCCAAAACCTGCCATAGGTGACGGTCTATTTGTGACGGTTTTTTTCGAACCGTCACAAAGATAATTATCAGTGGCGGTTCTATTTCAAAAATGGCGGGAAAAATATCAGTGGCGGTTCTATCCTCGAACCGCCATCGATAATTATTATCGATGGCGGTTCGAGGATAGAACCGCCACTGATAACAAATACATTATCAATGGCGGTTGGAGGCTAGAACCGTCACTGATAACTAGGTTATTAGTGGCGGTGCTATCCTCCAACCGCCACTGATTCTATTGGATTATCCGTGGCGGTTCTATCCTCGAACCGCCACTGATAATGAATTATCAGTGGCGGTTCGAGGATAGAACCGCCACGAGATAATGTTATCAGTGGCGGTTCTAGTTAAAAACCGCCACTAATAATATTGCCTATAAATAGGTGGTCAGTAGCAGCACTGGTCTTCTTCTTTCCGAGAGCAAACCAAAACTTCTAAATTTCAGATTTCGTTTTCTCCAATTCTTGTGCTTGTACTTCCTCTAGTTGTTCCTTGGTGAGTTATTTTTTCTCCTCTCTTGATTTGTGTTAATCTTGTTGCAATTTAATTTTTAAACCAAGTTTAATTAGGATTTATATGTAGATGAGATGAAAAGTTTAGATTTTGTTTATTTTTATTTAGCTACCATTTTGTAGTTGATGAATTTATTTCCTAGCTAGGTTCATTAGATGATGTTGTGTTCCTTTTATAGATGATGAATTATGATTAAGCATATATTTAATATTAATTGCATTTTAAGTTAATTTGATACATGATGAATTTATTATCTAGCTCCTTTAGATGATAAGTAATTAAATTGGTTTTTTAATTACTATTAATTGGGTTCTATTAGTGTACGGACATATACATCTTGCATATATATGAATTTATTATCTAGCTCTTTTAGATGATAAGTAATTAGATTAGTTTTTAATTACTATTAATTTAGTTCCATTAGTGTACTGGACATATACATCTTGCATATAATAAATTTATTTAATTAAGATTATTGGGTATTAATATAAATGAAATTTTAGTTAATTTGGTAGGTGGGTGCTCATCATTTTTAGATGATGAATTTATTATCTAGCTTCTTTACAGGAAAAGTATTCAGATTAGTTTTTTAATTACTATTAATTTGGTTCCATTAGTGCGGACATATATTAAATTTATTTAATTAAGATTATTGGATATTAATATACATGAAATTTTAGCTAATTTGGTAGGTGGATGCTCATCATTTTTAGATGATGAATTTATTATCTAGCTCATTTAGATGATAAGTAATTAGATTAGTTTTAATCAATTTTTATATGTTAATTGATTTTAGATGGACCGGAGATGGATGTACAATGCGAACTGTTACTGTAGAGATTACATCGATGGGGTATCTGCTTTTCTAGAGCATTGAGGAGAACAAGTTGCACAAGAAGACGGAGTACATACATTGTCCATGCATTAATTGCAAGAATGAGAAAATGTTTTCAGACAAAGAGCACATCCACTTGCACTTGATTCGAAGAGGTTTTGTACTTGGCTATACACGTTGGACAAGTCACGGTGAAGAGGAAAACATACATGAAGGTGATAACGTATTGGATGATGGAGAAGGCATTATGGCAGCTGACATCAGTTATGGATCTGATGAGGATAGGTTGGACATTGATAACGATAATAATCTTGCTCAGATGTTGCGCGATGCAGAAGGGAACTACACTAGTCAGAGAGAGTTTAATCAATTCAAGGGTTTGTTGGACGACTCGGACACACCTTTGTTCCCGGGTTGCAAGGAGGAATACACAAAGTTGCACACCGTGCTTTCACTTCTAAAATTGAAGGCAAGCAATGGTTGGTCCGATAAAAGTTTCACGGCGCTATTACAACTCTTAGCGGACATGCTTCCAGGATGGAAACGTATTGCCGATAACCACTTATTTAGCTAAGAAGGTTGTATGTCCATTGGGATTGAAGTAGAAAGAATACATGCATGTCCAAACGATTGTATACTCTATCGCAAAGAGTATACAGACATGCATGTATGTCCGTGTGCAAATCATCACGATACAAGCGTAAAGGCCATGACAACAGGGCACCGTGGTGAAGAAAGGGCTCCGCTAAAGTGGTGTGGTATTTACGGTAATACCTCGGTTGAAGCGTTTATTTGGAAACAAAAGCATGCCCAATGATGCGATGGCACTCGGAAGAGCGTAAAAGGATGGAAAGTCGAGACACCTGCGATTCTACCCAAAGGAGAACCATCGATAGGCTCTTTAGGATGGACTTGAGGAATGAACCGAGGAATGTAAGGTTTGGGTTGAGTACGGATGGAATGAATCCTTTCGGTAACATAAGTAGTATTCATAGCACTTGGCCCGTAACTCTCTGTATCTACAACCTTCCTCCTTGGTTGTGTATGAAACGAAAGTACATTATGATGTCGCTGCTTATCCAAGGGCCGAGACAACCTGGCAATGATATTGATGTATACCTACAACCATTGGTGGAAGATCTTGTGATCTTGTGGAGCGAAGGTGTATGTGTATGGGATGAGTACAAGCGAGAGTACTTCATCCTACGGGCATTGTTGTTTTGCACCATCAATGATTTCCCTGCCTTGGTAACCTATCCGTCGTACTATAAAGGGGCCAAAGCATGCCCCGAAGGCATGGATGAAACCGCTAGTGTGTGGCTCAATAACTCGAGGAAAACCGTGTACATGCATCACCGTAGGTTCCTTCGCAGGAATCACCCCTACCGCAATATGAAAAACAATTCGACGGGACAAAAGAGGATGGTATAGCCCCAAGGCCTCGTCGTGGGGAAGAGGTATATGATATGGTTAAGGATATTAATGACGTACTTGGAAAGGGAGATAGTAATAATACATCGAGGTCACGTACTGAAGACCACATGGAAGAAGAGATCGATATTTTGGAACTTGCCCTATTGGAAGGACTTAGAAGTTCGACACTGCATAGACGTCATGCACGTAGAGAAAAATGTATGTGATAGCTTGATTGGTCTTTTGCTGAACATTCCTAGCAAAACTAAGGACGGACTAAAGGCACGAAGGGACCTGGAAGATATGAAAATCAGAGCTGAGCTACATCCTCAGGACACCGGGAAAGGGCGACTTTACCTTCCCCAAGCTTGCTACACTCTTTCAAGAAAGCGAGAATGAACTTTGCAAATGCTTGCATGGTGTGAAAGTTCCGTCCTACACTCATAAGCATCAAGAAACCGGTCTCGATGAAAGATTTGAAGTTAACTGGCATGAAGTCTCATGATTGTCATGTGATGATGACACAAATGCTTCCTATTGCAATTAGAGGTATTTTGCCTGAAAAGGTCCGAGAGGCAATCATGAGGTTGTGTTTCTTCTTCAACACGATTTCACAGAAGGTCATCGATCCCATCGGACTTTCTGAACTGCAGAATGATGTGGTCAAGACACTATGCCGCCTAGAGATGTATTTCCCTCCATCATTTTTCGATATAATGGTTCATCTCATTGTTCACCTTGTGAATGAGATAAATGTATGTGGCCCCAGATTCTCGCATCGGATGTACCCGTTCGAAAGGTACATGGGTATCTGAAGAAGTATGTACGCAATCGATCTCGTACGGAGGGCTGCATTGTGGAAGGTTATGCAACCGAGGAGGTTATCGAGTTTTGCGTGGATTACATGGAGGGTGGAACCGTAGGAGTGCTGTATCTCGACATGAGGGTAGGTGGCTGGGAAAGGGACGATTGGAAGGAAATCAACAAATTCTTACGATCATGGATTATTCAAAAGCTCATTTCACGCTTTGCAATAGTCGGTTGAGGTGTCCTCGTATATGGACATGCACAAGGACAAGCTACGAGAGGAAAATCGTGGACGATCGAGGTTTGGGTAACAAAAGAGCATAACCGTTTGTTCAATCATTGGTTCAAAGAGCATATGACTGGAAAGAAACGAGTGTCATGTTGAGGTGGTGGCAAAGGGCCATCGGTACAATCTTGACATGGCAAGGATACGACATAAATGGATATACCTTTTACACGAGATCTCGGGATAGCAAAAGCACTTACCAAAATAGTGGTGTTCAGATAGATGCCTATGACAACACAGCAAGAAGAAGAGTAGCTTCTATGGGTTCATAGAAAGATTTGGGAGCTCGACTCATGTATTTTTAAGATCCCAATGTTTCGGTGTTGTTGGGTACAACTCCCAAAGGGTGTCAAGGTGGACAAGTGCGGCTTCACTACTCTGGACATCGAACATGTCGGATACAGAGATGAACCATTCGTACTTGCGAAGCAAGTAGCACAAGTCTTCTATGTAATCGACCGGCAGATAAGAAGCGCCATGTAGTTCTTGAGGAATAGAAGGATCGTCGGAGTTGAGAATGTCGTGGATGAGGAAGAGTACAACCAGTTTGATGAGTTGCCTCCTTTCGTAGATGGCAACATCAGGCTCGAGGAAGAAACCACTCAGGAAGCTACCTATCATCGCGACGATCATGAAGAAGGGCAAATTGTGAAAGAAAATAATTAGCTATATACGAGTAATGGCAAAATATCAGAGGCGGAGCCAGCTCCTGGCGGGCGGCGCCTTCCGGATCGCCGGCGATGACCGAGCCGCACAAGTCTTCTTCTATGTAATCAACCCTAATGATGACCACTGTTGAAGATAATCTTGTGCATGGTAGTTTAAAGTCTGTTTTCGGTTTTGTTTCCTAGCTATGTGCTAGTTTTTCTGGTCTTTGAGTCAGTTTTGTACTTTGCTAGTTTTGATGATTGTTTCAGTGTCTGAAGAGTACTTGTTTGTTTTGCCGGATGACAAAATAGTGTTCTATCCGGTTGAAAGTTTGGAGAGTTTGTTGAGTCCATCAGGTGAAAGGAGTCCGGATTCTTTCCTGTAAACTGCTTATGTATTTGCTTTACAAGTATTAGACAAAATCAGAAAACGCTGTAATTGCGCAGCACCAAAAACTAGGTCTTCTGAACTCAGCGCTGCTATTCGACAATACAGCGTATAAGATTCAGAAACAAATTTCAGGGTATAGAGGCACATCAGTGGCGGTTCTTCAAAAGAACCGCCACTGATAACATTATCTGTGGCGGTTCGTATAAAGAACCGCCACTGATACAGTTATCTGTGGCGGTTCAAATAAAGAACCGCCACAGATAATATATTATCAGTGGCGGTTCTTAAAAAGAACCGCCACTGATACAGTTATCTGTGGCGGTTTGTATAAAGAACCGCCACAAATAATATATGTATCTGTGGCGGTTCGTACAAAGAACCGCCATCGATAAATATCTGTGGCGGTTCGTATAAAGAACCGCCACGGATATCATGTCGATGGCGGTTCTTTTAAGAACCGCCATCGATAATGTTCCGTCTATAAATAATAGATACCACCGCTTCTAACTCACCTAAACCCTTAAACTCCCGCCTTCTACGTGCGCCTAAACCCAAACTCCGCGCTTGACGCCGCCCGCCGACACCTCGCCTCGCCTTGCGCCGCGCCGCCTCCCCAACGCCGCCGCCCTCCCCGACGCCGCCCTCGTCGACGCCGCCTCGACGACGCACCACCACCGACGCCGTCCCGTCAAGGTTTTGGGAGCATCTAGTGAGTGCACCGAGGAGTACCTTTCTTCATTATTCATGTTCCATTAATTTGTGTTTGGCTTCATTTCAATGAGTTTCACACATCGCCTTATCTTTTTCCGCCTCTTAATTGGGAGAATGATGTAAGTTCAATTTCTTTTTCCTAAATTAGCCCAAATAAATACTAATGAATACTTTGGCGAAAAAATGTTTAATCGATTTCATCACATAAATGATTGGAAATGTTTAATTAGAGGACAAATTCCCAACGATTGGTTGTGGGCTCGTCTAAGAAAATTCTTAACCATCACTAAACATGTGGTTTACGGTAGTGAGGATAGCACAAAAATATGTGTGGTATTTGCGAGCACACACTTTGCAAGATTGATAATCTACTAACGAATATTACAAAATTGTAGTGATCTGTTAGAACTTTGAGCACAGTGTCGAATAATATTCACTATGAGCCTCGTAAATAATCCGACCAATTGGGAGCATCTAGTGAGTGCACTTTCTTTTGCGATTACAAGAAAGACAAACATGCATACCACACATACACACGCAAATATGCCCCCTTAGCACATGTTTAGATAGACAGAGGCCAAAAATAAATCCATGACGTCATATAATTTCTACTAAAGCGCACTCACGTGTGCGTAATAGGTGGCCATTATGACTTCATATAATTTCTATGTTTAAACGGTATATGCAAGGTGGCAGATCGTACTCCCAGGAGTATGGAACTTTTTAAAAAAATGCATACTTGGTGCGGTTAATTCTAAGTTATAATAAAATAATTTTTTTAGGACATGAAACCTAATAGTATATAAGTAAATTCTAACAAAACAATATTGTATTGAGAATTAGCTCTCAGTTACTTGAAATTTTTTTAGCTCTCAATACGCCAAAACCTGCAATAGGTGACGGTCTATTTGTGGCGGTTTTTTTCGAACCGCCACAAATATAATTATCAGTGGCGGTTCTATATTGAAAATGGCGGGAAGAATATCAGTGGCATCCATGGTCATCAAAATGAATTAATTATTAAAGAGGACCCACATGCATGCTATCCTTCTTTCCCTCTCTCCAGCTTCCTTACCTTCCCTTCCCTTTTCTTCCTCCAAGTACGCCACTTGTTACACATACAAATAAAAAGCTCTCCCCCCTTCCACATGACAGTCTGATATGGCTAGAGTAATAAGCAAAAAGAACATTTATGAGTGCCCTTGCTGCATAGTTGTTTCTACATTGTTTTAACTATACAAATTTTATATGCCAGTTGATGTGCCCTTTTAGTGGGTATATATAATTCAGTGTTTAAATAGTTTCCATGTGTTTCCAACACTTGGGAAATCCATTTCGCAAAGAACGAAGTATTTAATCTGTTATACAATCGTAAGTTAGTCATGTTTACCATTGCCATTGGCAACCTTAGCTTCAAAGCTTGTTTACTCAATTAATTGTACTTGCAAAATAATTTTCATGAGATGATTACATACTTTGAAATTCCGTGAGATGATTCTGTAATAATTGATTTAAAATTATGTTTCGGGTTGAATCAGTAGTTCTAATGAAGCCCAAACCGAGCCTATAGTGGAGGAGAGCCCGGCGGTACCTTACCCTCCACCCAACCACCGAAGGTGCCGAGGCCTCCACCGCTGTTGCAGATGATGCTCTTGTTGCAAGACGCCGAGGACGAGGGAAAACTAAGAAGCCTGAAGGCCGGTACACCATCTCGGAGGTCTTAGATCTGGGGCCCTGTTGCACCGAGAAAATCAGCGATAAAATACAGTCAACATGCGGGTACATCGTAGGGATAAAGTGCCAATCACCTATTCGGATTGGCATAAAGTGCCCCGAGCCACCAAAGAGGATCGTGGACGAGCTCAAAGAAACCTTGAATTCCCGAAGGAGCCGAAGATCTTGTGCGTCGCGACGCATTGATGACCATGGATGCGGCGTGGAGAAACTTCAAGGCGGTGAACACAAATTATGTGAAGCAAAACCGGTCACCATCGGAGAGTACCCAAGATTGGAGCCATATTGGGATGAGTTTGTGGCGATGAAGCAATCGGAGCGAAGCAAGGAAGTCCAAAGAGGACCACATTAGCATCGCAAGAAGGAATACTCACCCCACGCACTTGGCACGAGTGGGTACGCGGATAAAATTGCTCAATGGGAGAGGCAAGGATTAGAAGCGGTCCAATTGGTGGCACAAGTCCCTTGATCGGACTACGGATCGAGTGAAGCACTACGTGCTAGCGAGGCGATATGTTGTTCTCGGGGTTTATCATTCAAGAGCGTGAAGACGAAGCAATGGCGCAACGAGTTCACGAGTTTCACGCCCATCCACCCAAGGATCTTTTCACCCGAGACGGGAGAAAGACGAGCTAACAATGCCCTAGGAAACAAAGAGCACCACAGTGGACACGGCGTCGGGTCAAGGTTCCATGGAGGAGTGGATTCCCGAGCACGGAGACTCTTATAGGAGTCGGAAGAGAGCTAAAGATGAGCGGGTGAGAAGGAAATGGAAATGATGAAGGAAAGGGTTCTGCGAGAAATACAAGGCACCATTGAAGAACAAGTTGAGCGACAAGTACAACAAGCCTTGAGTCGATCGCAGCCCACAACGTTTTCTCGATCCTACAGTGTCGTCGCAGCGCTTCTTGCGTCCACGCCATTAGCGGCGAACAACAACCATTATCCTGTGGACGACATATAGGACCCCACACCTGTCGACTCAACGTGCCGTGATGAACATATTTATGCAGTACGCTACAGGGTAGTCTATCCGTGCCAAGAAGGGGTGTCTGCACAATACCCGATAAGCGCCAGTTATGCAAAGGTCCAAGTGGACACGGTATTTGCACGATTTCTTTGAGATCGGATGGAAAAACCCACCAATGATGAGATAACTACTCTAGGAAGTGCCGTCCACTCATTCATCCAATGGCGCAAGCGTGACATCGTCTTGGACCATGCGGTGCCATCCTCTCTGCGATACAATCCTCGCATCCGTCACCAAAGACTGAGAGTGAAACGGGAAGAAGCAAAATGAGGTAGAAAAGAAATGCATTGAGGACCCCATCAAGATGGCCATTGTTAGTACTCCAAAGCGAAAACCTATAACACACGGTACTTCAAATGACAAACCTACAACCTCCGATCCCAAAATTGGCACATTAGACAAGTCAGTCGGCCGGATCGGCGAGGCCAGACCGAGTATGATGTCGTGCGACAAAAAGTAAGGGCAAGGCGAAGTCGATGACCAAGATGATCAACAAAGATTGAAATTGAGGTAGGGAAGCCCTTGGTCACCGCTCAAGTTAAAAAGTCTAACACCCATGATGCAATGATTACATGCATGGTACTTAGATCGATCCAACCAAGACGTACTCCCAAAGATGATCACCGCAATTTTCCGTGAGGAACATTTTCACCATGAGGGCCATGGCTACTTCTTAATAGAATTCGATAACTTGCACAACTTGTTCTATCACGACGCCTCGACATATCTTTTTGAGATCTTTGGTCACCGTAAGTGTCTAATATATTAATCTTGGCCTACATTCACGTAATACCGATAAATTTCATGTCTAACTAATTCGTTATATAGATACGAGATGATTGAAGTACGAAGAACCAAGGGGCGATGGGATTCCTCGACCGGAACGGTTTGCCAACATGAAATCAAAAGAGTACCAAAGGAGGTCGAGGAGTGCGTATATAAAGTTTTGATTAAACTACAAGACAAGGAGTTTATACTTTTGCCATACAATTTTAAGTAAGTTGCTCACTAGCCGTTAAATTACTCGTTTATTTCGTTATTTACTCGATGTAAGGACTAATGACGGCATCATGCATGTGTATGTAGCTTCCATTGGATTCTCGTAATAATTCATCGAGAAAGAGCAAGATGTTGATCATGGATCCACTAGATAAACCTAAAAAGACTTTGAAGAGATGACACATTTAGTGAATGAGGCGTTCAAAAGATATTGTCGGAAGAGCTCGAGATACCGCCCATACCACAAATCCCTTACAATCCGTCACGAAGTTTCCTGACGCATACGAAAGGAATACTCTTATATCATATTTCATAGTAAATAGCTCCTTCGACGACATCTTAGTTCATTCGATTTTTGCAAAGTCACAAGCGGTAGAAAGGAACAAATTTATGTGGGTACTTAGTGTGCGATACATGCGCCAAATCTTATCATGCACAATAAAAGACAATGGCGTAGAGGTCGACCATGCCGACATGACACATTGATTCACACCACTCAATTTCTATATTCACTCTTAATTTTGTTTTTTATACTTACAATACCTCAAGTTGTCTACGGTAGGATCGCTTCCTTCAAATCCAAGGCATTGGGGCCAGCTCGCCTACTTCATCATGAAGGAAATAATCAACAAAATGGCGAGTTTTATGACGAAGACAACAACGATCCAATCATCCATACTATTGTCCCAAATCACATGTCTTCAACCTCAGAACCCGTGAGGCTTCTAGTTTACCTCCACTAGTTTAGGCTTTTTACTTCAATTACTTTCATTACAAAGTGTAAATAACTCTTTGTTCCTTTCAAATGGGAACCCCTTCTTTTGCCAATGTCACTTATTTTGTCAGTGGTTGTGGTAATGTAGCATGTACTTTTGTCTTCTTCAGGAACACACACACATGCGAGTGACACTTATAAATATACTTTCTGAGTGTAGCATGTACTTTCGTCAATGCCACTTCTTTTCTTAGTGGTTGTGCTAGTGTAGCATGTACTTTCTGAGTGAATCTTGCTTTTCTTGCTTATCATGTTGGTTTCTTCTTAGAAATAATTGCTCATCAGGATCAAGTGCTTCACACACAAAAATAAATCTCAAAAACCAGAATAACTCTAGCATGGAGAAACTCATGGCTCGAAGAATGTATGAAGGGCCTTCTTGATGGGCTTAGTGTCATGGTCATCGATGAAGATAAACATCATGCAAATTTGGCAAGGTCTATGCTCTGTAAACTCAACTTTTATGGTAAGCGCCATCAATTCCTGCCAGCAATCCATGTCTTGAGAATCATGCACAAGATGTAGGAAGCTCTTAGTCACCGCTCCGAATTAAAAAGTCTAACACCCATGATGCAGCGATTACATGCATGGTACATGGATCGATCGCTTCGTTTTTTTGGAGGGTTATAGAGAAAGGAATGGTTAGTTTGATATTCTATTGTCAAGACTAATGTTTTGTTTGTGTTTAATGCAATAGCTACTCAGTTTGTTACTTCTTTTTCCTATTGCATATAAACGCTGCACTTTATGCCCGTTGATGCTAAGGTAGAGCTTTGTTGTTTCTCTATCCAAATAAATCGAATATGGAGTTGTATTTGCCATTCTCTTTTAGTTCTATATTATATATTTGCTTTGTGGAGTAGAGAAAATTTCTACATTTCCAAGATCACAATCAAGGAGCTAATGGAATAGCATGGTACAAGTAATCAAAATGCATCTTCTTATAGGTTATCTTCTTAATTATATAACAACCATAGGTATGGGCATACCATGTAGGGCATAGGTTAGTGTGTGGGTATGTTGTGCATATAAGATGAACGATCTCTTATTTCATATTTTTAGTAAGCTACTTGGATGCTTTGATCTTCCAGGATGTTCTCAATCCTCACGTTTCAAAGTTTGCTATGTTTGTATTGTGGTTCCAAAACTGCGTTTGGTTACATATGTAAAATTGTTTTTGGAGGCAAATAAGACAACTCAATCTTATACATGAGTGTAGATTTATAATTGTTAGTTGGTTTATGTATATCATGTCTCATGATATTATGTGCAAATAAGCCATACTTATATTACAAATCAAGGGCTACAACCACATATTATGTGTTTTTATAGGTCTGTTTTTAATAAACAAAAGAGGACTAGATCGGTTCACTTACTTAAATACAATATCTTTGACATGGCAATCCATATACGCATGTGCATAGGTCCTCACTGCTACATGAAATTTGTGTGCAAGAATTGCAAGCTTGGCAGGCATAGGAGGATTCTGAAAAGGACTTGTTGTGACAGTAATCATGCTTGGTTGTCTATTTTACAGAATACCAGAACCAAAATTTAATGGCTATATATGTAGTTCCATAGGGTGAACCGTGTAAATTGTTATGTATGTAAACCATCAATTCAGTTTATGATGTATGAAACAATGGCAAACCATGTCACCAAAGTGGTCTCAGAAGGAACTCTCAAAAAAGAACCTTCTCTGCTACGGAGGTATGGAATTTTCGTATTTAGTTCATGCCTCTGTCTTTCTTGAATCTGATATATTGGATTCTTGATCACTTTAATTTGCTACCATGTACTATCTCCTAGATTCTTCATTTTTGTATTTCTAGAAATTTGTGTCTCTTCCCGCAAACTTCACTACTCTGTGTTATCCATATCATTTATGAGCTTTGCACTATGCACTAGAGGTAAGCGACTCTCTTTTCCTCCTTTCTTTCTGGATGGTTTGTATCAAGAATTAGCAATACATGTTATTTGGATTATATTGGTTAGTCTATAACAACAATAGGTACTAATATGTATACTCAAATTTCAATAATTCAATGTATTCCTCTTGCTGTGTACATAATGAAGAGGCATGGCTAGCGCCGCTGAGGCTAGCCATAAATGCCGCTTTTTATTTTCGTGTGTGGGATTATCGCGCGGTTTTAGCCCAAAATCGCTCTCGGTAATATCTGTGACGGTTCTATAAAAAACCGTCGATACTAGGTCTATCGATGGCGGTTTATATACAACCGCCATCGATAGTTGTATCGATGGCGATTCTATCCAAAACCGCCACTAATAGTCGTATTATCGCTGGCGGTTTTGGTCTAGAACCGCTCACGATATTTGAGTATCGATGGCGGTTCTATCCAACAACCGCCACTGATAATTGTATTATTAGTGGCGGTTTTTGGCTCGAACCGCCACTAATACCCGAATATCAGTGGCTGTTCTAGCCAAAAACCGCCACAGATAGTGTTATCTGTGGCGGTTCTAGAACCGCCACTGATAATCCTCGATTATCAGTGGCACTAAATCTGTGACGGTTCAAAAACCGCCACTGATGGCAGTTATGAACCGCCACTGATGGCCTTTTTCAAGGTAGTGCCAGGACGACATTCAAAAAGTTTTGACAGCAATCCGTAGCTATTAAACGTAGGCGTTTTTGTTGTACATAGCCCAATTCGGAGGATACGATAAGTGCAGACACTTTACCTAAACAAAGCCTATTAGTGTAGTTTAGTCATATATGCTTTATTCTATTGTGAAGGCATCCCCCTGTCCCTATAAATAGGTGGTAGTGGCTGCATATATATATTGTACACACCACATCCATAGGCAAAGGAGCAATAATGTTGAGAGAACGTTGATGTCTTGAAACCGCAGGATCAAGTAGTCGGTAGGAGCCGGCCAGAGCCCAAGCCTCGGGCGGCTGGCCGCCCAAATTTGTCGGCTTTTATATGGATTTCTGATAGCTTATTGCATAGGAGTTTTGGGCCAGGCCTCGGGCCCAGGCCCGGGTGGCCCGAGGCCTGGCTCCGCCTCTGGTTGTAGTATTTTTCTTTGCAGTATGCCATGGTTTATCAGACCCAAAAGAAGCAAATGAAAGGTACTCTCTCTTAAAGACAACTATACCTATCATTAGTAATAACGGCCAAGGATAAAGTAAAACCAAATTTAATTATGATAATTGAGGAAAAGTAAATACAATTCTTAGATAATAAATGACTCAAATGTAATACTAGACTAGCCATTAGAGATATTAATTCAAGGTAGAATGAGAGGTAAAGATGTATATTATAAGTTAGTGAGATCACATCATCATTTTTGGTTTCATAGGTGAGTTACCCTTTGCTCCGCCATTCCTTCTAGTTGGATTCCCCGTTTGTGCTATCCACTTCCTGACTTGACTAAGCGTGTACTGTTTTAGTATTAAGATTGTATAACTGTCGATGTTTAAGACTTGGGTCCCTTAATCGAACATACGAAAATATAATTGTGGACTTCTAGTAAACATGATGAGGAGAATGGAGATTGCTTCTTTATTAGTCAAGCGGCTCTTACAGAGTATACAGATTACATAATGGATGCTTTCAAATGTCTATTGCCTATTCTGGGTGAAATCTTCTATGCTATGCTTGATTGGATTGGATTGGATTCCAGATGCCCTCAACAGTGTGGATCAGCCCCCTATTTATCCTGGTTGAAGAGGCGGCAGTTGTTCTCCAAAAGGGCATCATGTAACCGAGAGGTGTCTTCCCATCAAACGGTGTCTTTTCCAAAGATAACTTCCAGGTAGTTATGCATACCTGTCAGATAAATCTACGCATAGAGACATGTGCGGGGCTAACCGCTGGTCCTCGACAAGTTCACTGGTCGGGGTGACTATTTCACAGCTCGGTGACGATCAGTGTGAAGCAAAGTTTTGACCACCTTGACTGAACTAGTCAGAAACTTAACCGTTCGGATAAGGGACGGATTGGTTCTATATATTCTGGGCTTTATGTATTGCAGGCCTATTAATAGAGTATAGTCACAAATAATTGAGGGCCCAAATAAGTGACAGGCTTTTAATCCTCGTTAGCATGAAAATAAAAATAAGTGAAGAGGAACACTAGAAGGAAGATTTTTCATTTACTGGCACTTAAACCGGTTAAATAATTGGTATTAGAAGGAGAGCCTTCGGTAATCGAGACGAAGAAATTCTCTACAATGGATGAGAAAAATGGTTTGACCTCACCGATTATGCTCATCTCACCGCAAATGATTGCCCAACGGAAGAAGAATGTAAGTGCAATTTCTATTCCGAATATGTTTCTAAGGCGGAATTAGCAAAAATCGAGGCAGAGGTTGAAGCATTGGAACAATCATCTAAAGCGCCAAAAGATAAAACTTTCTCCACTCCTCTAGCAAATTCGGAGGAAGATGCCCATGAAGCATGTTCCTTGGAAATTGATAATGAATATACGTCAAAAGGTAGTAATAATATCCTAAAAAGTTCAGCCTCAGAAGATTGCCTCCAATGTCTGGATTATACTCCATCATCAGATGAAGATGGAGGACTGATGCCTTCTGTCTACTCTGGTTTCCATGCTTGTGTGGTTACCAGTGAGACAAAGAGTAGCGACTGGAACATGAAGAATGTGAAGCTCAAGATACCGAAAAAGCCGCTCAAAATGAATATGAGCGACGTATGGCGAAAAAACAAAAATCTATTGATGAGACCAAACGCTTGTACTATAAGGGTCAACCGAGCACCTCGCTGAGATTTGAATTCTCTGGAGGACAGCCTCGTCAAACCATTCCAATTACACCATCACCTCCGAAGGCGGCACTAAGAGATTCAAACTTTGCACCAAGTGGTTTGCTGTAACAGCCCGAAATTCAATAAAATAAGAAATACACTATTAAAAATATCCCTATGATTATTTTTTATATTTTCTGATTTTTCCTGAATTAAAGAAATTCTTTTGGCTTTTTCCTATTAAAAGAAAATCAAATAAACTATATAGTAAAATGGTAAAAGACAAAAGGTAAAAACCTGAAGACAGTAAAAATTCTTAAAAATCTCGGAACCTTATTTTTGCCACTTGCTCTTATTTGGCATTATTAAAATAAAATAAAAAGACAAAATAATCATGAGGAGACAACTGAAAATTTGAACCAAAAGATTTGTTCACGATATTTCTTACATTAACCAGAGTTGAAATTTTAACCATGCTGATATATTAACTTAACCCAACCCTGGTAAAAATATAAATAATTTATAACTTCATTTAGTAATTTTAGAAATTCAAAAATAGTCAATAAGAAAAGATGAAAAATGCAATGTCAGAATTATAATAAATAAAATATCAAATATAAAATTATGAAAATTTTACAGGAAGTATAAAATATTAATAAAAATTCTATCAAAAAGTTTGATAAAATTTTAAATTCATTTTAACACTCATTTAAATAAAATACAGAATTAGTTAAAAGTATTCAACAGTGTATTGTCAGACTTTTAATAAATAATTTACTTGTCATAATTATTTGGAAATTTTACTAGACCTTAATATTTACCTTTCCGACCTCTATAAAAAGTTTTGTAAAATCCTGACTTTAAGTTTTAACCTAAACTTCCGGATTTACCCCGAACTGTCCAGATTTATCCTGAGTATTAAACCTTTGTCTCGCCGACATGTGGGCCCACAGAGACAGTTGTCCTCCCGGCCGACCTCCTTTTCTCTCGCTGGCGCTTTGCGCCACTGTCAAGACCTTCTTCCCGTTTTCTCCGTTCCTTCTCCGTTTTCTCGCAACCAGTAGAGCCGAGCCGCCTCTCCATTTTGTCCTTTCCCCGCCGCAACTCTTCGCCCGAGGCCGCCAGCACGTCGCCTTGCCACGCCGCATCCGCCTCGACCTCTGTGCTCTCTCTCTCGTGCCAGAACGCTGCCAAGAAAGCTCGCCGAACCGCCGCCCTTACCCCTTATGTTCAAACCCTGCTCAAACCGACTCATTCGCCTATTTAAGGGTTGCAAAGACATCGCACGCACTTGTGCTCTTTCCTGGAAACCGCAAAGCCGAGCCAAACCGTCTCATCATAGCCGACCACCTTCTTCTTTCCCATCTCCGGCAAAAAACCCGAAAGAGGGGAAACTGCTCAATCAAGCTATTCGCCGAACCATTGCTCAAATCAATTCACCCTAAGCACCGTATTAGCCTCTACTCTCTTCCCGCAGCCCCAATTCCACCTCTTCTTCGCCGGTGAACTCCCCCTCCGAGCTCCCTTCGCCGCCGCCGCAGTCGCACGGTGAGAGCCCTCCTCCGTTACTCATTTTCTTGCCCGAACCCAAAATTGAGATCGCTGTGGTCCACTGATGCTCACCTGGGTGATATTCAAGATTGGGATGCCGTCGTTTAGCCTTTGCGCCGCCGGCCGTGACCGCCGCCGCCCCCTTCATGGTGGCAGGCCGCCTCCTCCGGCCACCTCCAGCCGAAGCACCACCTCCCCTAGATGCGCACAAGCACGCTGAACGTGAAGGTGGAACCCATTCCACTTTTCCGGCCGTGCTCCGCCGCCGGCGAGCTTCGCAACTGTGACCTCTGTCTCGGGTCACTGACGAGTGGGACCCCTTTGTCAGTCGCACGAGCTGCATTGCGTCTCTGCGCTGTGGGCCCGGGTCGTCAGTCACACGGTATGTGTAGAGTCGCTGCCGCGGGTCCCGATGGTCACCGATCACAAGACGCATGACTCATTGCCATCCAACCCGGCATGTCGATTACCTCGATCCGCAGCGCAAAAAGGAAAAGCGTAGTTTCCATCTGAAAGCGTACTTTCCATATTTAGTATAATTTCTAATTTTCAGATTTTACAAAAACCGAATACATTCAAACTTGAATAACTTTTGAATCATCCAACCAAATGAAGTGAAACAAATTTCTAAATTCATATAAAATCACGAAGATTCAGAATATGCAAAAATATCTCAAAATGAACTCTGTTTGAATTTCTGATTTAAATTTAAAGAAAGAATTTGAAATATGCCATGTGTAGAATTTCTGCAATTCAACTTCAAATTGAATGAAATAAATTTTGTTAGACTCCATGCTCTGTTAGGAACCTGATTATGCAAAAATAATTAGGGTGTACCATGGAAAATAATTAAAATATTATGTAGGGTGAGAAAATATCCTAGTAATAATAATTTAAATAATTTCAGGATTTAGAAATTGAAAATTCAGATTCATAAAGCATGTAAAAGTAGTCTCTGAAAATGATAAATAAAAGTGAATAATTCATGAAAATAAGATTGGTAATTATTGAAACCTAATCAGAAAATGTTCATGTAACTTATAAATAAAAGTACAACAAATATGTTTGATTTATGCGGTTGCTTTTATTTGGCTCTTATGTCTGATTCTTCTTTTTGTTGGAATTGCTATGTTATTATTAATCGACGTGTAGCACCGATTTAAACACATGAGTTCGACGATCAGGAATTTGACGTCGAGGAACATCAACAAGGCAAGCACCCCCTTTGATCATATTGATCCCAGTTTTATAAATATTTTCATTAAATGTTTTACTGCATACTTTATTTTACTAAAGTCTGCTATATTATGGGAATTGGTAGTCGTAACTGTAGATTTATGGAACTTCCTTGATAAGTATGAAATTGTGAACCTTGATAACCCTAGAATAGCATAGACATTATTTGATGTCGATCTGGGTTGCTCATACTTAGTGACATGCTTAGCCATGCTTAATTGAACATAAAACTTGACATGATAAAATGTTGGATATGACATTTAATGGGTATGACCTTTCTTGGTTGGTATTTTGATCAAAAATGAAAATAAAACTATGGTTTTGATGCGGGCAATTATTGGCAATAGCCGGGTGTACAAGGGACTTGTACGTAGTGTAGGGTGGAGATTATTGCCCGTATCAGATTAAGGACCGAACTACGTGTTTGTTAAACCCAAGAATTACCGTACAACCACAAGTGCTGGTATGGGACAGTCTTAACCTATTAAGTTGCTTAAAACTAGCTTTGCACATTGGTAGGCCGGAGTAGTACGAGCTTCTTCAGTGACTGGTTGCTCGTAGGGGCGCCCACACCGAGGTGTTGGGAGTCACGTTTGCTAATACAACGGTGAATGCCATACTATGGACATGCTTAATCATTATTGTGAAGTCACTGTGCAAACATATACACCATAGTACGGGTTTGACGTCACCGGGCTGGTGCAAAGTTAGGGTTAAATAATGTAACGGTTATGTTATGATCTCCTTGCCGACACACCAAAGGAAGTGTGTTACTGGCCTGGTAAAAGAGGTTGATCATTACTTGTGGGTAAAGCTGTACAACTCTGCAGAGTGTGAAACTTTTCGAAAAGCCATTCCCACGGTTATGGGAATCTTGGTGCGCCAGCACTAGTTAGCTGTTTTTATTTTCATAAAACTTGGAATTTCTACCTGGGACTGGTGGGAATGGTTACTCGGAAATTTCTGCTATGACAGTAGAAATGGTTCTTGGATATGGTCATGATACCCAGGTACTCGCAATTTATTATGCTTACATTCTGTTACCTTTTATATTAAGCTGTTTTTACTTAAATTCTGTTTTGAAATGTACTATTCCGTATTTACATTCCAAAGTAGCTTTATGCAAAGCAACCATAAGCTTTTCCTTGAACTGGCCTGCATGTATATTAGGTTTTGCAAAAGTCTTGCGAGTACGTAAGTACTCAACTTGCCCATGTTGATATTTTTAGGTGAAGAAACAGATTTTCCCGACGATACGTTTTACGACGCAGGATTCGGGGATGTGAACGATGAATTTTACTAGGGTTCTCCTTGTCAGTTGCCTGTGGGGATTTTGGGTTAAAGGTATACTACAAGAAATGTGTCTCCATTGATATGTTTTTACTTTTGAATTGTAAGAATATTATGTATTTTGCTTCCGCTATAATAATAAAGTTGTGTATGACTGTGATATCAATTTGTATTTGTGCGTACTAGCCACTGATCATGGGACTAGTACTGTATGCACATGGTATCCATTTTTGGTATTAATTATCAAAAATGGGGGCCTTACAAGTTGGTATCAGAGCCATGCTGGCTGTAGGAAACCCTAGGTAGCTTGGGCGTAAATGAACTTAAAAAAAATTGAAACTAGGATTCTAAAACTAAAATGATGAATTAGGCAATCTTGCCAAAAATTATTCCTTAGGTATATTCCTTTGTTTGTGCCAAATATATATTTGTTATTAACTCTTTTCTGTTTTAAAAATTTCTGCTAGAATCTTTTCCTTCAAAATTTCTTTATCATCTTACATTTAATCGGGAATACTAATTCCTTGTTAAATGTGCAGATGGGAGGCTATGCTCCATGCTATATGTCTACTCAGAGGGAAAATTCCGGCATGATGGGATATCTAGCTCGTCTGTTGGAATTCGCCCATTTTTCTGGGAATCCTAGATATATAGTATTCCATGCCCCAGTTAGTTCAGTCTCGGTGGAGTATATAGCAAGGGTAGATATCCCTGCTAGAGTTGAGTATGGCGAAGGGGATAGATCATTTGAGGGCCCCGGTTCTTCCATCACGATGGCCATGAATGAAGCGGCCTATATCGCAATTGTCAGGCTGCGTCATGCATTACCTGAACTGGCAGTTGTATATAGGAGAATTCCTTCTAGGCCACCTGGTGGGGAAAATTGTTATATGGATTCCACTGGGTTAACAAATACCACTCTAAGAAACTTAGTGGAATTCATTAACGCTTCAGATCAGTATTGTCGGCAAGTTGTTTCTGAGTATAGGGAAGCTAGGCGTAGGATAGCATACTTAGAAGATGCTATTGCCCCTTGTCTTGTTAGAGGTTTGGTGCCGCGTTCAGTGTTGAGGCAAGCGCCTCGAGTGCCCGTGGATGATACCCGAGCACCGCCGAGGCATTGCCAGGCACAAATGTCAGTCATAGGTAGTCGTCCTCGCCTGCCTAGGATTCATGTGGATCCTAGTGGTTTTGCTTTGCGTCGTCCCCAGAGACCGCAGGTGTACCGTCGTCGAGGGACTTTTCCTTCCTCAGACACGGAGAGTTCTACTTGTAGGTCTTCAGTAGGTAGTGTGGATTTGGAGTCAGTCGAGTGAGTCTTAGTTAGAAAATAAGAAATAACTTTTGGTTATTTTCCCTCCTAAACTACGTAAGTTAGATGTCAGTTGTGAATATTAGTGGTTATGCCTTTTTGCTTGTACATATTAAAAGTTGGAATAAAAGTTTTTGGCGGTGTATTTTATTGTGTGCTTATGGCTCCTACTCGTGAATATTTAACATTTTTGTAAATATTTTTACGATGTTGTGATCCTTGATAATAATAACTTATGAACAATAATAATGAGGCAATCTATAAAAATCAAATGAATAGAATCTTATCTATCACTTTCTTTATTCCATTCCAGATGCCTGCTACTAGATCTTTGAATGAGATTTTGGGGAGTGAGGAAACCCCAGAAACTCACCCGCAGCGAGTGACTTCGACCACTCCGGCTCAGCCCAATCCAGTTCATCCGATGGCAGCTAGAGGTTCTTCATCGCGACGTCCAAGTCGACGAGATTCTCCGCCTCCGCAAGTCCAAGAAGAAGTTCCTGAAGAAAATTTGCCGGGACCGCCCACAATGGCTCAAGTCTTGGCGATGATCGAGCAAGGACGCCAGACGAATACCCTTCTTGAAGGACCATGTGGAGGTCCATCCATGTTTGTGATGAGTATTTGACTTTATTTGAGCAAGGTGTGCTCAAGTTTGAGTTTGATTTGGATTGTTTTTCGAGCTAGAGCAATTTGAGTTCTTGGTTGGAGACCGCCGTCGAGACCAGTGGTGGTCGTCCGACCGAGAGGTCCGGGCTTTGGCTGGTCGGAGACAAGTCGTCGACCCAGTGGTCGGTCTTTGGTAGGTCGGAGACCGGTTGTCCGACCCGCAGAGGTCCGGGTGTGGTGGTCGGAGAATGATCGTCGACCCGAGTGGTCGTCTCTCGCTGGTCGGAGACCGGTGGTCGACTCTCAGTGGTCGGGATGGAGACCAGTGGTCAGACCTCGAGTGGTCGGGATGGAGACCAGTGGTCAGACCATTGTTGGTCGGGATGGAGACTAGTGGTCAGACCACGTGTGGTCGGGGTTTTGTTGGTCAGCGTAGTGTATATCCTGTCTGTTGAGATGGATATGTGTTGTTGGACATTGCTATGTGATGTGGTTTCCTTGTCTATAATGGTTGCGGGACTTTGGAGCTAGGTCATGGTGAGGAGAAGGGGATCGGGACTAGGCCGGGAGCCGAGGTCCGATGATCAAGGTGTCGCCAAAGATGACCGAGGCCAGGAGTAGCCGCAAGCCGAGAAGACAAAGGAATGGATGAGATGCTAACTTGGAGTTGCTCGATTTAGGAGGACCGTTGGATCGCGGTCGGGAAGATAGAGTAGCGGGTCAAGTTAGTGTGAGTTAGCGTGCAAAACCCGTTGTGTTGTTGGGTTTGGGTGAGCCCATGCATAGCTTTGTGAGTGGGTAAAATCTCACCCTTGATGGAGTGCTCTAGGGTTTAGAGGCTCATCCAAGGGTGGTAGGTGTTCCAAGCACTGCTATGAATAGACAGGAGAGGGGTGTCTCCTTGGGGGTGGCGGTGAGGAAAGTCTACGTGAGTAGTTGAGAGTTGTTGAGAGTGGCGATGTAAGGATCAAATCCTGGCTCTTGGATGTTGGCTTAGGATTGAAGCAGGACATCCAAAGGTGGGAATTGATCAGTCACTATAAATAGAGGGTAGGGCAGCCTCCTCTCGGAAGGGTGTGAAGGTTACGAGGTTTTCTTTGCTCATTTGAGCTTTGCCCACTTTGTTGTGAGGCTTTGTAAACCTCCCTTCCGAAATGAAATGTTCTTCATTTCTATTCTGTTTCATTTCTCTTACATATTTACATTACGCACTTAAATTACATTATCTAAATTCGCATTTACTTACTTGCAATTTACCTTACGTAATTTGGATTTGCCTCATCTCCTTCTACATGCTATTGAGTCTTTGTTGAAATTCATGATTGATGAACTCTTCTCTGGATTCGGTGCTTTCAATTTTTAGGCAATCCTTACGTTCTTGTTGCAAGTTGTAAATCTGTGTTCTTAAAGTGCGTAAGCGTGTGACTTGCGCTTCTTTAGTCTTGATTAGCTTACGGTTCTTGTTGCCAAGGATGAAAGATTCTTTGGATGAATCTTCTATAGATCATATCCCAATCATCTAGGCAATCTACAACCTCTTCTATTCAGCTTTGCAAGAAACCAATTTACGTGCCTAGTTTTGAGATAGTGTTTCTATTTGTTTGAAGGGTTGTTTCTTCGTGTACTTACTTGCTACGATTTGTGGAGAGTCATCCAAGGATTTCGACCATCAACTCCCAAAGAGCAAGTTAGGGGTGCGATCTGTGTTCGTGACTCTGCTTTTGGTGTTGCATTTGTTAAACTGAAAAGGACGGAACCTTTGTATTAATTCCTTCGATTGTTGATTGAAATAGGTTCTGACATCCTTTGGGAGGTGCACACCAATTTTCACTGTTTTTGGATCACCGATCAAAAGTTACATCGATTGCTTTTGAGATCGTGCTGATTTTATCGTTTACGAACACTATTCACCCAAGCACTTGCTCATCCGACCACTTCAGTCGGAGTCTTTATCACCCGACCACTTCAGGTCGGAGTATCGCTCATCATCAGACCGATCTTTGGTCGAAGTACTATTCACCCAACACTATTCATTACGAGTCTTGTTCATCCGATCAGAAATACCCGACCAGTCGCGTTTCTTTACGGTCTTTTGGTGGTTTGAATTTTAGGGAGAGTTTATTCAAAAATTTTATTTGGCTCCTATTCACCCCTCTAGTCGCCTTTTCGATCTTTCAATTGGTATCGAGCCGGTTCTGCTCTTTCTAGATCTTGACCGGTCTCAAGAGCCATGGCGATGGACAAGTATTCCACCAAGCCTCCCATTTTGCTTTGGAGTTGATTTTCCGTTTTGGAAATCGCGGATGGAGTCATACATCACGCCTAGGGCTTCTGATATGGCGAAGGTGAAACTCCGTATGAGGTTCCTGGCGATGAAAACGTCACGGCGGAAATATGGTCGACGTTGAGGCGAACGCTAAAGCAAGGAACATCCTCATACGAGGTCTTAGCCGCAGATGAGTATGATAGGATTTCTCACCTTCGTTACGCTCATGAGATTTGGGTGACCCTCGATGCTTACTATGAGGCACTACCCAAATCAAGACGGTTCGACAGACCAATTCAAGCGTGAGTTCAACAAGTTCGAATAACCGCGGCGGTGAGAGTCTTGACGAGTGTTTTGGTCGGTTCACGAAGATTTTGGCGACCTTGAGCGATCGGTTGCATATACCCGACTCGGATAATGCTCGACATTTCTTGACCGCACTTGATCTTCGTGTTTGGGAGATGAAGGTGACCACCATCAAATACACCACCGACACGTCGACCTTGACTCTTGACG
This sequence comes from Otatea glauca, assembly GCA_036346275.1. Taxonomy (NCBI): domain Eukaryota; kingdom Viridiplantae; phylum Streptophyta; class Magnoliopsida; order Poales; family Poaceae; genus Otatea; species Otatea glauca. Next base: position 11,650,487 of record CM070724.1, read on the forward strand.
GGCTTTATTCCGCCTCAAGACTCATGAGATCGGCGTCGTCTCGCGAAGACGAAATCTCGATCGATGGCTTTGGTCACCGATCCCATTGGATCCTCTCTGTCGATTCTTACATTGATTTCTCTCTCTCGCCCTTTGCGAGCTAGCGATGACCAACTGGAAAAATTTCCAGAAAATGAGCTTGCTCTTCTTGCTCGCAAATTTTCATATGCATACAAGAGAGTGAGAGAGAGGAAGAGAGGTGGGATGATCACTGTTTGGTGTGGTGGCCCCAACCACATTCGAGCAAACCGTCCCAAGTCGGAGAAAGGCAAAAGCGAACAAGGCGGTTCGGGCAAGAACGACTACACCGACAAGAACCGCAACAAGAAGGCCCGACTCGTGAGCCGCGAAGAAGAAGTACCACAACTTTGCCAAGAACAAGAAGCTCTTTCATCGGGTCCTCGCCGCTAGATGATATCGAGCTCTCCGACTCGGAGACGTGGCGCGGCGGCGAGGATGAACCGCAAGTGAAGAAGAGCGGCGACGACTTCTCCGGCATGTGCTTCATGGCAGGCGCCATTGAAGCAAGCGACTCCGAGTCAGACAAATGACTCGGACGAGGTACCCACTTACGACGAATTAAATGTCGCTTACGTAAATTAGGCAAGTTTCATGCTAAGGCTAGGTCGAGGTGTTACGAGTTAGAAAAGGAAGTAGGTACCTTGACTCGGGAGTTAGCTTCACTTAGATCTTCTCCCCGAGTCACCGATGGTGTACTTTGTGTGATGCTTTGCTTGTGGAGTTAGAGAACCTAAGGACTATGCATGATAGTGTGTTATGCGAACTAGATAGTCTTAGGTTGAAGAATGCTAGCAATGAATCTGTTGATACTCATTCTGTAGATGCTAGTTTTCTTCTGCTCACTCTACTCCTTCTTGTGCTAATTGCCCTAAATTGCTTGCGAAATTGATGCCTTGGCGATCACCTTAGGAAGCTTTCTTCTAGAAACGATGAACTTGAAATGCATGCTTCTAAGGAACCAACGGCTCATGTGAGGGTGTAGGCAACTAAAACTTGACAATGAATCCTTAAATGTCAAGTGTGCTAAACTTGCTAAGGACTTACTAGGTAAGTCACAAGAAAGTTGCTTATGATGTTCGTGATTGAGGGGACTTGGATAAAATCCATGTCGAGCTTAGGAAGAAATTAGAAGACCAAGCCAATAGAATTAGAAATCGTCTTGCGTTTCTTGTGAGGCCCTCAAGATTGAGGCACCGTCTTTGAGGAGAAAATGCACGTCTTTGAGAGAGCTCATCTTTCTGGTTCTTCTTCTTCTTCTTCTCCCTGTTCTTCTTGTGCTTCTTTCTTTCGAGATTGCCAGTATCTTATGAGCACTCTCGAGAAGTTTGTTGGAGGCAAGAAGAAGCTCAATCTTATTCTAGACCAATCCAAGATTAATAGATTCAATCAAGGTCTAGGATTTGATCCCTTGGAGCACGCTCGGGCGCATCCTCCCACCATTGTGCGCGGCTCCAAGAATGGTGAGATTGTGGTAGCTCCCAGAGTGAGCACCACCAAGTTTAGGTCTGCTGGGGTTGTCCATAAAACTTGACTGTAAGGATGTTACTCTGTTTACGTCTCTAGCAAGGCGAAGTACACATGCACCTTTTGTAAGAAGGATGGTTACCTAGTAGATTTCTGCTTCAGGCACGCCAAGATCACTCGGCGTGAGCGTGTTGCTGCTCTTAGGGGTATTCAGGGTCATCCCCAGACTTTGAGTGCTCCTAAGGCACACATTGCTTCTAGACAGGTTAGAGAGTCGCCTGTTTTTGGGCAACGTCTAGGACTCGGTTTTCATGCTGGTTCTTCGAGTTTTAGTCTTGGAGCTGTTCGTAGTCAGTCTTTCCGCCGTCCTTTTGATATTCCTCGTTTTTCCCATCGAGGTTGATATCAGCGGCGTGAGGTGTTTTCTGGTAGGAGATTTAGGAAGCCTCACTGGGGTGGCTCAGCTTTTGCACCACGGCGTGCCAACTCAGTTTTGACTCCTAGATTATCTACGAGTTGCTCTAATCATGTGAGAGTTGGCGTCGGAGAGACACTCGAGTCGATCTTCTTCGTGATTGGTACTGAGGCGTCGTGTGGTTCAATGTTGGGTTCCCAAGTCTTCACTCTATCGATCTTGAGTCATCTCTCTCTTGTGTCTTGATCGGGTTAAATCGGATGGGAAGGGAGATGTTTGGATTATCGACTCGGTTGTTCTCGTCATATGACCGGAGATTCTCGATGGTTCTCTTCCTAGTCCGAGCCCCGTGATGAGTTGATCACTTTCGGGATGCTTCTTGAGTAGAGTCATAGCTAAAGGTACCATCTGCATTAACCAAAATTTCATTCTTAAAGATGTTGCCTCGATAAGTAAGTCGCAATACAATCTGCTCTCTGTTTCTCATCTTATTGATGACTCTTTCGAGGTAAGCTTCAAGAGTAATGCCTCAGAGAATCCTTGATTCATCGGAGGGTTAGTTTATGGATTTCTAGATTTAGGAGAGTCTTTCGTGCTGGTTTTTCCGCTTCTTCCGAGACTCTCTTGATGTTTGATTGCTTCGAGTCCGTGATCTCTCCTTCGGCATAGGAGACTTGGTCATATTGGTTTTGATCATTTGACCGAGTCGTGACCACGATCTCATTCGGGTTTGCCCAAACTCAAGATGGTCAAAGACTTAGTTTGCTCTCCTTGCCGACATGGCAAGATGGTTCTTGCTTCTCATCCTCCGGTGGACCGTAGTGATGACTGATGCACCGGGACAGCTTTTACATATGGACACTTTGTTGGTGCGGCTAGAGTGCGATCGGCAGGAGGGAAGTGGTATGTTCTTGTCATCGTTGATGATTTTTCTAGATTCTCTTGGGTATTCTTCATGGCCTCGAAGGATGAGACTTTTTCTCACTTGGGGGTTTGGTTAGTAGGTTGTCTATTGAGCTCCCGGTGCATTACGAGTTATCTGCAGTGATAATGGCCTGAGTTCAAGAATTCCTACTTTGAGAGTTTTTGTGTGGAGTCGGTTTAGAGCATCGCTTCTCTTCTCCTATGCCCCTCGGTGAGAATGGCATAGTGGAAAGGAAGAACAGGACCACAGTTGAGATGGCTAGGGCGATGCTAGATGAGTCTGATACTCAAGGAAGTTTTGGGTGAGGCTATAGCTCTTGCTTGCCATGTTTCTAACCGCGTGTTTTGAGAGCACATTTGCATCGCACTTCTTATGAGTTGAGGTATGGGCGAAAGCCCAAGTGTGTCTCATTTTCGTTTTGGTTGCAAGTGTTTTATCTTGAAGTCACCAACCTAGATAAGTTTGAGTCTCGCTCTTACGATGGTATCTTTCTAGGTTACTCGTCTTCTTCTCGTAGCTATAGGTGCAGGAGTGTTGATGCTCATAGGATCATAGAGACACGTGATGTGACCTTTGATGAGGCTAGCCGGGAGCTAGACGTGATGTTTCAGGCTCTTCTTATCCCTCCGAGACCATCTTTGAAGAAGATGAGGATGATGGAAATGATGGTGTTCCACCGGATCCAGTCCCTCTCCACGAGGTGCCTCCTGTTTCCATTTACGCACCTCGGGAGACCACCCTTGCCTTGAGCTCTCCTTGGTGAGTGGCTCTGTTCCTACCTCTTCGCTCAAGAGGTAGAGGCTACTACATTCTTTGGACCTCCCGTCATATTCAGAGACGTCATCCTCCTGATCAGATGGTTGGCGATTTGTTCGAGCGTGTCACCCGCTCAAGAATGGGTCTGTCCTCTTCTACGCCTCCACTCGCCTTCGTTGCCTCCTTTGAGCCGAAGGATGTTTCTCATGCATTATCCGATGAGTCGTGGATTAATGCTATGCATGAGAACTTGAGAACTTTGAGAGGAACAAGGTATGGCGGCTTGTCGAGCCCCATCTGGTCATAATGTCATTGGGACCAAGTGGGTGTTCAAAAACAAGCAGTGAGGATGGGGTTGTAATTAAAAACAAGGCTAGACTAGTTGCATGGGGCTTTTCTCGGGTTGAGGTCTTGACTTTGAGGAGACCTTTGCTCCTGTAGCTAGGCTAGAGGCTATCCGAATCTGCTTGCATTTTCGCATCCAAAGGCTTCAAGCTTTATCAAATGGATGTCAAGAGTGCATTCCTCAATGGCTATATTGAGGAAGAGGTTTATGTCGAGCAACCTCCGAGATTCAAGAACCCCAAGTTTTAGAGTCATGTATACAAGCTTTCCAAAGCTCTGTATGGACTCAAGCGAGCCCCAGTATGGTATGAGAGGCTCAAGTCTTATCTTCTCACCATGACTTTAAAATGGGCATAGTAGACAAAACTCTGTTCATCGGACACTATGAGTCTCATTTTCTTCTTGTCCGTTATGTGGATGATATCATTTTGGTGGCTCTTCTCATTCTCTTGTCTCTCGGTTTTACGATGTGATGAGTCTGAGTTTGAGATAAGTATGATGGGCGAGTTGAGCTACTTTCTTGGCTTCCAAATCAAAGCAGACTCGGGAGGGTACTTTCTTGCATCAAGGCAAATATACGTGACCTTCGAGGCGCCGATATGTCGATGGGAAGCGGTGATGACTCCTATGGCCACCATCTGTTCTCGAGCCCGATGAGGATGGTGAGCCTGCGATCAAAAGGAGTTTGAGCATGATCGGCTCCCTCTTGTACCTCAACGCTCGAGGCGGACATACATTTATTGTGTGTGCGTGTGCTCGATTTCAAGCTTCTCCTCGCGCCTCTCACCGCCAAAGATCAAGCGCATCTTGAGTACCTTCGTGCTACCACCGATTATGGTATTTGGTACTCTTCTTCTTCTTGTCTATATCTTAGAGCCTTTTCCGATGCCGACTTTCTTTGGTGTAGGATAGATAGGAAAAGCACTTCGGCACTTGCCAATTCATTGGCACTTCTCTTGTTTTTGGTCATCTAGGAAGTAGTCCGGAGTTGCACATCCACTCCGAGGCCGAGTATGTTCTTTGCAGACCGATTCTTGTGGCAGTGCTCTGGATGAGATCGACCTTGCGGGACTATGGGTTAGAGATAGAGAGTGTGCCACTTTTTGTGACAACACTTGGCTATTTGCATTGCTAGAAACCCGATGCAACATTCCGGACCAAGCACATTGATATTAGATATCACTTCCTTAGAGACCATGTGGAGAAGGGAGATATCGCGCTTGATTCATAGAGAGTGACCTTGATTAGCGATATCTTTACCAAGCCTTTGGATAGCTCCAAATTTGTTGCCTTGAGGAGTGAGCTTGGAGTCGTGAGCCCTTACGGCTTTTCGTGAGGGGAGTTGGTTTGTATATTATGTACTATATATTTTCTTCGGCATTTCCTTTCTTCTTACGGATGACTTTGGGCTTGTTTTCTTAAGTTGAGTTCACTCACTTAGACTTGGCATGCTTCGCATGGACCTCTTATCTTGTGCTTTAGGTTGCTATCATGCGTGATTAGTCGTTCTCTCTTCTCTCTAGGTTGAGTTCCCTCACGCCTTTTAAGTCTAGCGGGTTTTGGACCTCTGGTAGACAGAGTGCATGTGCACTCCTTAGTTGGGATCTAGAGTCAGCTTCCCTATGTCAGTCACTTGGGAAGAGCGAGTCTAAGCTGTAGTGAGTTTCTTATATCTTTTCTATGCTCTATAGCCATCCAGTTTTGCAGTTTCTCGATTTCTTCTCCTCATTCTGTTTTTCTGGTTATTATTGAGTTCATTCGGGTTTTCTTTATGCCTAATCTTGATAATAACCCAACTTTAACCAGATTTGAGCTTAAAATTGATTCAATTGTTGAGGGGGAGTTTGAGAATCTGTTCATGCATTGCATTTAGACTGCATTTTCCGTTCTATGAGCTTTGTCTATTATGCATTTGACTCAATCATTCGTGAAATACATCATGCTATATCTTTCGAAGAAAATCACCAGCTTAGATATGTCTAAGTTCATTTATCAAGCTAATGTTCATTGAAATCTGAAAAACTTAAAAGCTTTAAATGAAAACTTGATGAAACATGTTGCTTTTACTTACTAAGTTTCTTCTCTAAGAGCTTTTACCATGAATTGTGGAATTTTGGAATTCTCTAGAGTCCCTATAGCAACTTGGGTGAAATTTGCTTGATCCATATTTGAGTCCTTCAGAATTGCTTATATGTGCTAAATTGAAAATTAAAAAAAAATTGACACTTTTGTGCAAAATTATTTTCAGCACTTTATATTCTCGAGACAGCCTCCCATTGCATTTGGGATGAACTTGGAATATATTGTGTATGACCAAGATCATTCTCTTAAGAGTTACTCTTGAGATGATCGAAAATGGCTTGAGTCAATCAACAAAAAAAAATGCAAATATCAAACACATAAGTGGGTAAAGAATGCAAATAATGTCAAACATTTGCACCCCGCTATGTTTTTTGAAGTCTTAAAGAAAATTTGCATAAATTGAAAAATGGGCTCGAAGGACCTTATATGCACTTCAAATTTCCCCAAAGTGTTGAGTAGGTTGAACTCTAGGTTTTCCATTTGATCCCTGAGTGGTTTTGCTTCTAGTTTTGAAACTTTGCTAAGTTTTGCACTTGTCAAATCTTGCTAAAAATGATACATTTTCAAAACTTCGCTTATGAGCAAAATTTGTTATTTGCACTTGGACATGTCTTAGTTTGGTTATAATCTGAGATTAATAAGCTTGGTGTCATATCTTGTCATTATGATCATTTGGATAATCTTCAAAGCTCCCTTAGGTTGCATTTCATGCATACATAAAAGAGGGAGAAAATTCTATCTTGATGCCTATATTGCCAAAAGGGGGAGAAAATGTAGAAAAAGGCATCATTTAAAATGTAGAAAAGAAGGAGATAGAAATGTGAAAGCTTGTTGGTTCTTATGATTTTTGTAAATCTTTGCTATCTCTTATGGATCATAATCACATTTGACACTTATGATTGGTTTTTAGAGCTTTTGTTGAAAACTTGCTCTTTTCATGATCTTGCTCTAAATTCTTTCTGCCAACTTGGTCATAATTTTATATCTTTTTCTCTGGACCGAGTTTGGCTTTGCAATCAAATTGCTTTCTTCTCTCATTCAAACTCAAATTTATGCCTTTTGTGTGGTTTGTCAATATACTCATCAAGGGGGAGATTGAAGGACCATGTGGAGGTCCATCCATGTTTGTGATGAGTATTTGACTTTATTTGAGCAAGGTGTGCTCAAGTTTGAGTTTGATTTGGATTGTTTTTGAGCTAGAGCAATTTGAGTTCTTGGTTGGAGACCGGTCGTCGGACCAGTGGTCGGGTCGTCCGACCGAGAGGTGCAGGCTTTGGCTGGTCGGAGACCCGTCGTCGACCCAGTGGTCGGTCTTTGGTTGGTCGGAGACCGGTTGTCCGACCCGAGAGGTGCAGGCCAGGTGGTCGGAGACCGATCGTCGACCCCGAGTGGTCAGTCTCTCCGGTCGGAGACCGGTGGTCGACCTCAGTGGTCGGGATGGAGACCGATGGTCGGACCTCGAGTGGTCGGGATGGAGACCAGTGGTCAGACCATTGTTGGTCGGGATGGAGACCAGTGGTCAGACCACGTGTGGTCGGGGTTTTGCTGGTCAGCGTAGTGTATATCTGTCTGTTGAGATGGATATGTGTTGTTGGACATTGCTATGTGATGTGGTTTCCTTGTCTATGATGGTTAAAAGAAGTTGCTTTTCTCGGGCATATTCTATCCAATGGAGGTATATCTGTCGATCCCAGTAAAATTAAAGAAATCATGGATTGGGAATCCCCTCAATCTGTACCCAAAGTTCGAAGTTTTCTCGGTTTAGCGGGATACTATCGCCGTTTCATCGAGAATTTTTCCAAAATAGCCCGACCCTTGACTCAGCTCTTAAAGAAAGAAAAGAAGTTCGAATGGATGCCTGAATGTGAAGAAAGTTTTCAGGAACTTAAAAATCGGTTAACAACGGCCCCAGTGCTAGTGTTACCTGATGTCCATAAGAGCTTCGATGTCTATTGCGATGCATCTCGAAGTGGTTTAGGGTGTGTTCTGATGCAAGAAGGCAAAGTTGTCGTTTATGCCTCACGTTAGTTACGACCCCATGAGCTTAATTATCCAACTCATGATCTGGAGTTAGCTGCCGTAGTGCATGCTCTTAAAATTTGGCGTCATTACCTCATTGGTAACCGATGCAATATTTTTACAGATCATAAAAGTTTGAAATATTTCTTTACCCAGCCTGATTTGAATCTAAGACAACGAAGGTGGCTGGAGTTGATAAAAGACTACGACCTTAATATTCAATACCATCCTGGTAAAGCTAATGTCGTAGCTGATGCTCTTAGCAGAAAACTTCATTGTCTTTCTATCTCCTATCATACCAACCAGTCAGACCTCATCAAAGAATTTCAAAAGCTTAATTTGGGAATTGTCGAAAAAGGATTTTTGGCTGCACTTGAAGTGCAACCAACCTTAAAATCCCAAATTAAAGCCGCTCAACTCAAAGATGAATCTATCATCAAAATTCGTGAAGAGTTAAAGAAAGGAAGCGAATCCGAATTCCATGAAGACTCAGATGAAGTGCTTATGTTCAAGAATCAGATCTATGTTCCAAATGACCCTGAGCTTAAAGATTTAATCCTTAAAGAAGCTCATGAGTCCCCTCTTTCAATTCATCCTGGAAGTACGAAGATGTATAAAGATCTCCGACGGGAATATTGGTGGCCTCGTATGAAAAAGGATATTGCTGCATATGTTGCAATCTGTGATGTATGTCAGCGTGTCAAAGCCGAGCATCAACGTCCCGCTAGACTTTTGCAACCTTTGCAGATTCCAGAATGGAAGTGGGATGACATCAGTATGGATTTCATCACTGGTCTGCCAAAGACAAGAAAAGGTCATGATTCTATATGGATCATCGTCGATCGGCTAACCAAAGTGGCGCATTTCATTCCGGTGAAAGTCACTAATCGAGGAGATGAACTTGCAGAACTCTATCTGAATAACATTGTGCGTCTGCATGGTGTTCCAAAGACCATTGTTTCAGATCGAGGATCTCAATTTACTTCTCGATTCTGGGAAAGTTTGCACAATCTCCTAGGGACTAAGCTGAATTTTAGTACGGCTTATCACCCCCAGACAGATGGGCAAACTGAAAGAACAAATCAAATTCTGGAAGACTTGTTGAGAGCGTATGTGTTATCATATGGCTCTAATTGGGAGAAAAGTTTGGCGTTCGCTGAATTTTCTTATAACAACAGTTTTCAATCCAGTCTTCAAATGTCTCCTTTTGAAGCATTATATGGAAGAAAATGCAGAAATCCTCTCTTCTGGTCCGAAGTTGGAGAAAGAAAATTCTTTGGTCCAGATCTTATTCAAGAAGCGCAAGAGCAAGTAGATGTGATCAGAAGCTGTCTAAAAGAAGCCCAATCTCGCCAAAAGAGTTACGCCGACAACCGTCGTCGTGAACTCAGTTTTGAAATTGGTGATCATGTATATCTTAAAGTATCACACCTCCGTGGAGTTCGTCGTTTCCAAGTTCATGGAAAGTTAGCTCCGCGATATATTGGACCATTCCGAATCCTTGAGAAGATGGGTGAGATGGCATATAAATTGGAACTGCCACCTCAACTATCAGAGGTTCATAATGTCTTTCATGTATCGCAACTCAAGAAGTTTCTTCGTGTTCCCTCTGAGCTGACCAACCTGGAGAATATCGATCTTCAACCAGACCTCTGGAAGAAGCAGAACGACAAACAAGAAACAAGACTCTCAAGATGTTGAAAGTCCAATGGAGTAATCATCAGAAGACGAAGCTACTTGGGAACGTGAAGATCATCTTCGTAAAGAATTTCCTGATTTCTTCTAAACCTCGCCAAATCTCGAGGACGAGATTTTTTGTAAGGGGGGTAGATTTGTAACAGCCCGAAATTCAATAAAATAAGAAATACACTATTAAAAATATCCCTATGATTATTTGTTATATTTTCTGATTTTTCCTGAATTAAAGAAATTCTTTTGGCTTTTTTCTATTAAAAGAAAATCAAATAAACTATATAGTAAAATGGTAAAAGACAAAAGGTAAAAACCTGAAGACAGTAAAAATTCTTAAAAATCTTGGAACCTTATTTGTGCCACTTGCTCTGATTTGGCATTATTAAAATAAAATAAAAAGACAAAATAATCATGAGGAGACAAGTGAAAATCTGAACCAAAAGATTTGTTCACGATATTTCTTACCTTAACCAGAGTTGAAATTTTAACCATGCCGACATATTAACTTAACCCAACCCTCGTAAAAATATAAAGAATTTATATCTTAATTTAGTAATTTTAGAAATTAAAAAATAGTCAATAAGAAAAGATGAAAAATGCAATGTCAGAATTATAATAAATAAAACATCAAATATAAAATTATGAAATTTTACAGGAAGTATAAAATATTAATAAAAATTCTGTCAAAAAGTATGATAAAAATTGAAATTCATTTTAACCCTCATTTAAATAAAATACAGAATCAGTTAAAAGTCTTCAATAGTGTATTGTCAGATTTTTAATAAATAATTTACTTGTCATAATTATTTGGAAATTTTGCCAGACCTTAATATTTACCTTGCGGACCTCTGTAAAAAGTTTTGTAAAATCCTAACTTTTTCTTTTAACCTAAACTTCCGGATTTACCCAGTGTCGGTTATCACGAGTATTAAACCTTTGTCTCGCCGACATGTGGGCCCACAGAGACAATTGTTCTCCCGCCGACCTCCTTTTCTCTCGGCCACCACTGCCCCCACTGTCGACTCCTTCTTCCCCGTTTTCTCCCGTTCCTTCTCCCGTTTTCTCGCGCGCAGCCAGTCGAGCCAGCGCCGCCTCTCCATTTTGTCCTTTCCCCGCCGCAACTCTTCGCCCGAGGCCGCCAGCATGTCGCCCTGCCACGCCACATCCACCTCGACCTCTGTGCTCTCTCTCTCGCCAGAACGCTGCCAAGAAAGCTCGCCGAACCGCCGCCCTTACCCCTTATGTTCAAACCCTGCTCAAACCGACTCATTCGCCTATTTAAGGGTTGCAAAGACATCGCACGCACTTGTGCTCTTTCCTGGAAACCGCAAAGCCGAGCCAAACCGTCTCATCATAGCCGACCACCTTCTTCTTTCCCATCTCCGGCAAAAAACCCGAAAGAGGGGAAACTGCTCAATCAAGCTATTCGCCGAACCATTGCTCAAATCAATTCACCCTAAGCACCGTATTAGCCTCTACTCTCTTCCCGCACCCCAATTCCACCTCTTCTTCGCGGTGAACTCCCCTCAGAGCTCCCTTCGCCATGCCATGCATGCACGGTGAGAGCCCTCCTCAGATTACTCATTTTCATGCCCGAACCCAAAATGAGATCGCTGTGGTCCACTGATGCTCACCTGGGTGATATTCAAGCTTGGGATGCCGTCGTTGAGCCTTTGCGCCGCCGGCCGTGACCGCCACCGCCCCCTTCACGGTGGCAGGCCGCCTCCGGCCACCTCCAGCCGAAGCACCACCTCCCCTAGATGCACAAGCACGGCGAGCGAAGGTGGAACCCATTCCACTTTTCGGCCGTGCTCGCCGTCGTGAGCCCATAGCCGTGACCTCTGTCTCGGGTCAGCGGCGAGTGGGACCCCTTTGTCGGTCGCCGCGAGTGCGTTGCTCTGCTGCGCTGTGGGCCACGGTCGTCGATCCTGCGGTCGTGTAGAGTCGCTACACTGCTGGTCCCATGGTCGATCGCCTTCTTGTGCGCATGACTCGCTGCCATCTGGACCCGGCATGTTAGTGCCTCGGTCCGGCGCAGCGCAAAAAGGGAAAGCGTAGTTTCCATCTGAAAGCGTACTTTCCATATTTAGTATAATTTCTAATTTTCAGATTTTACAAAAACCGAATACATTCAAACTTGAATAACTTTTGAATCATCCAACCAAATGAAGTGAAACAAATTTCTAAATTCATCTAAAATCACGAAGATTCAGAATATGCAAAAATATTTCAAAATGAACTCTGTTTGAATTTCTGATTTAAATTTAAAGAAAGAATTTGAAATATGCCATGTGTAGAATTTCTGCAATTCAACTTCAAATTGAATGAAATAAATTTTGTTAGACTCCATGCTCTGTTAGGAACCTGATTATGCAAAAATAATTAGGGTGTACCAAGGAAAATAATTAAAATATTATGTAGGGTGTGAAAATATCCTAGTAATAATAATTCAAATAATTTCAGGATTTAGAAATTGAAAATTCAGATTCATAAAGCATGTAAAAGTAGTCTCTAAAAATGATAAATAAAAGTGAATAATTCAAGAAAATAAGATTGGTAATTATTGAAACCTAATCAGAAAATGTTCATGTAACTTATAAATAAAAGTACAACAAATATGTTTGATTTATGCAGTTGCTTTTATTTGGCTCTTATGTCTGATTCTTCATTTTGTTGGAATTGCTATGTTATTATTAATCGACGTGTAGCACCGATTTAAACACAGTGAGTTCGACGATCGAGAATTTGGCGTCGAGGAACATCAACAAGGCAAGCACCCTTTTGATCATATTGATCCCAGTTTTATAAATTTTTTCATTAAATGTTTTACTGCATACTTTATTTTACTAAAGTCTGCTATATTATGCGAATTGGTAGTCGTACCTGTAGATTTATGGAACTTCCTTGATAAGTATGAAATTGTGAACCTTGATAACCCTAGAATAGCATAGACATTATTTGATGTCGATCTGGGTTGCTCATACTTAGTGACATGCTTAGCCATGCTTAATTGAACATAAAACTTGACATGATTAAAATGTTGGATATGACATTTAATGGGTATGACCTTTCTTGGTTGGTATTTTGATCAAAAATGAAAATAAAACTATGGTTTTGATGCGGGCAATTATTGGCAATAGCCGGGTGTACAAGGGACTTGTACGTAGTGTAGGGTGGAGATTATTGCCCGTATCAGATTAAGGACCGAACTACGTGTTTGTTAAACCCAAGAATTATCGTACAACCACAAGTGCTGGTATGGGACAGTCTTAACCTATTAAGTTGCTTAAAACTAGCTTTGCACATTGGTAGGCCGGAGTAGTACGAGCTTCTTCAGTGACTGGTTGCTCGTAGGGGCGCCCACACCGAGGTGTTGGGAGTCACGTTTGCTAATACAACGGTGAATGCCATACTATGGAAATGCTTAATCATTATTGTGCGATGTTGTGCAAACATATACACCATAAATGCGGGTTTGGCGTCACCGGCCGGTGCAAAGTTAGAGTTAAATAATGTAACGATTATGTTATGATCTCCTTGCCGACACACCAAAGGAAGTGTGTTCTTGGCACAGCAAAGAGGTTGATCATTACTTGTGGGTAAAGTTGTACAACTCTGCAGTGTGAAACTTTTGAAAAGCCGTTCAGCGGTTATGGGAATCTTGGTGCGCCAAACACTAGTTAGCTGTTTTATTTTCATAAAACTTGGAATTTCTACAGACCGGTAGGAATGGTTACTCGGAAATTCTGTGTGTGATGAGAAATGGTTCTTGGATATGGTCATGATACCCAGGTACTCGCAATTTATTATGCTTACATTCTGTTACCTTTTATATTAAGCTGTTTTTACTTAAATTCTATTTTGAAATCTACTATTCTGTATTTACATTCCAAAGTAGCTTTATGCAAAGCAACCATAAGCTTTTCCTTGAACTGGCCTGCATGTATATTAGGTTTTGCAAAAGTCTTGCGAGTACGTAAGTACTCAACTTGCCCATGTTGATATTTTTAGGTGAAGAAACAGATTTTCCCGACGATACTTTTTACGATGCAGGATTCGGGGATGTGAACGATGAATTTTACTAGGGTTCTCCTTGTCAGTTGCCTGTGGGGATTTTGGGTTAAAGGCATACTACAAGAAATGTGTCTCCACTGATATGTTTTTACTTTTGGTATTGTAAGAATATTATGTACTTTGCTTCCGCTGTAATAATAAAATTGTGTATGACTGTGATATCAATTTGTATTTGTGCGTACTAGCCACTGATCATGGGACTAGTACTGTATGCACGTGGTATCCATTTTTGGTATTAATTATCAAAAATGGGGGCCTTACATTTGCAGGTGGTTACTCTTTTTTGAGAGGATTCGCATTTTATCAAATGCAATTCTTAATCATCCAACCGAAGAAGAAGATGTGTTGAATGCAACAATCATAAGATCCCTTGCTGCTGACTTACATCAAGTTGCAAATGAAGTACAAGTCAGGTCTTTATCCACAAGGTCTCAGACTGATCCCCGCGTGGAGGGATCTTCGTCTGGTCGGTGCCAGCAAGGCATTAGCCACCAACAGAGAAGCGTTTTTGAACTCCTCACCCCAGGTGAAGTTCCTAATCGTAGTTGGTGACGACCCCATTCTCCTGACTATATGGACCAAGTTCCTAACATACAATTACGTTCTATTCTTTATACAGGATGTAAAGCTTTCTTCCCTAGGCTTATAAATGTCACCTAGCCTGAAAAGTTCAAGGTAGGATCTTTGGAGAGTTTTGATGGAACTCAAAATCTGTTAGAATTCTTACAAGTTTATACCACCGCCATTTAGGCTACTAGAGGTGATGAAAAGGTAATGGCCAACTACCTCCCCACTATTTTAAAAGGATCAGCACGAACTTGGCTATTCAATCAGTTGAAAGGTTCTATCTTCAATTGGGATATTTGTGCCATGTAATTTTAAATAATTTTAAAAGTTACTACGCCAAGCCTGATAAAGAGGATGATTTACATCGTCTTCACCAAACTTCTGGTGAAAATTTATGTCAGTTCATTGAAAGGTTTGTAGAAGTTCGCAATACCATTCCCAATATATCTGACAATTTTATAATTCATCCATTTAAACAGGTTGTCCATTATAAATGATTTACAGAGGATATTAATATTCATCCACCATCTACCATACCAAAATTATTCGATATGATAGATCATTATTCGGATGCTCACGAGTCAATTGAATAGAACCATATGGTTGACAAGGGCCATACTTTACCACAACCTGGCCTCCCAGGGTCAGAAGACCAGAAGTTTAAGAATATCTCCAAATCTAAAGATTGCAAGGGGATGAATAAGAAAAAGAACAAAAATAATGCTCAGCGAGAAGTCGTAGGCATCTCGGGATGACCTACATACTCTAAAGGGAAGGCACCTTGGATTAAAGCAGCTAGTCATCAGGACAACCAGGCTAGTTCTAGAAAACTTGGTACGACCAATGGCAATGGTGGCTGGTGCCCATTGTACAAGGAATCAGGACATGACCTGCGAAATTGCTGCACTTGGCAAAGACTTATAGAAGATTTCTACTCTGGTAAGAGTCCTATGCCTACATTACCAGAAGAGCAGAACAGTAAGGATGTAGATGGTGATGAAGATATGGGCTATCAGAAGGTCGATAATCACGTCAACATCATATTTGGAGGATCATCTGCATATGCTTCAAAGAGGTAGTTCAAGACTGCATGGAGGGAGGTCAACAGCATTACAATCGTACAAAAAACCTGAATATCCAAGGTAGTTGGACGTTTCCCTATATAACATCCCAAAATTTGGCTCAAAGTAATATAATAATGTTATTTGTGCATTTTGTGAATTTTTAGAATTTTTTGAAATTTATTTTCTATTTTTGAATTATGCCTTTTTGGATATAATTTTAAATTTGTGAAAATTTTAAATAAATGTTTATCAAAAATATTTTATTTAAGTTCCAAATATATTAAAGTATTTTTGAGAATTTTTACATAATTTTTATGATATTTTTATTGCATTAATCAAATTAATCTATTTTTAGGAATTATTTTAAATCAAAACTCGGGGGAAATTCATGGAACAGTGTTGGGCTTGGGCCCATAGGCTTCGGCCTGGTTCAGCCTAGTTTCTAAAAGCCTTCGTGCCAGCCGTTGGATCAGATTGAACGGCCGAGATATGATATTGTGCTATGCTAACCTAATCACTTGCGCCGTTGGATCTTGATCGTGCGCTTTTGATTGATCATGACGGTTCAGGGTCCTACGCGTTTGCGGCCATCGATTTTAGACACGTGTCCCATTTGGATACGGCCGCATCGCGTGTGACCACAGTCGTCGGTTGGGACACGTGTACGGCTGGTGTGAGTCGTTTTCGTGAGTCCGCCAACGTGTTGGATCTGGACTTTTCTGCCGCGTCCGAGAAGGTCTCCGCCCCTTGAACGGAAGCCTAGGCGTTAAAAGCCAAGCCAAAACCTCGTATTTTGTGCCCCGAGGATCGCCGTAAGCCCCTACATCTTTCGCCCCAAGTATCGTCGGCCGAGATGCCCTGAGGGCAAAGGAAGAGCTCGCCGGAGAAAGAGAAGGAGCATTGTTGGTTTTTGTGATCTAACCCACCGTCAAGCCGATTTCATTGGGTTTGCGCCCGTATTTGGGTTCCTCGCATCGTGCCATGCTCGAAACATAGTTTCTTCTCGCCGATTAGTCGCTAGAACGCCTCACGGGGGTTCTTTGTTTCCAGTCCCGGTGAGATCCTCCGTCGTAGCCATGCCATCGCACTTGGAGCTCTATGGATCGTTAGATGTCAATGTGCCGCCAGATGGTCGCCAAGCGTCGATCTGGTATTGCGCCGCATTGATGAGGGCCGTCCGATCGATAAGTGCAGACACTTTACCTAAACGAAGCCTATTAGTGTAATTTAGTCATATATGCTTTATTCTATTGTGAAGGCATCCCACCTCTCCCAATAAATAGGTGGTAGTGGCTGGATACTGTACACAGCACGCCCATATAGGGATACAAATCTAGCCAAAATTCAGCGAATTTTCACCGAAATTTTGGATTTTGGGCCACCACGAAATCCAAACTATCGGCTGGATAAAAAAATTAATTTTTTTTGAAATTACTACAGTAACCCTAAAATTTTGTTGTTCTCAATGAAATTTCGTGATTTTTGGCCGGTTTTCAAACTTTTAGGGTCGGATTTGGTCCAATAACCCCTTAAGAAAGTCATATTCTATGAAAATTTGTTGAAAAACCGAATTTTTGAGACATTTTAAAATTTTGGCAGAAACACTGTCAGATTTTTATAAATTGTACGGCTTGATAATGATCTGAAAAATTTATGGTACTATTTGTAGTAGTGTAGGATCATATAGATAAATTTTAAAAATAATTGAACTTCCTTTGTTATCCTTAAAAAATCAAAAACTGAATGAACATAATTGGGACAGTAATCTTGGCAGAATTTTATAAATTGTATCGAGTGTGATCATGATCTAAAATTTTTATGAGAGATTAAGAATTGCATCAGTACCATTATAAAATTTTCAAAAAATTTCAAATCTTTTTAGTTGGTCAATCAAATCTATGTAAGCATTGAACTTCATTTGTTATATTATATTTCAAAACTCAAAAAGAGAAAGACATAAATGGTACCGTGCCTTGTAAGAATTTTATAAATTCACTGGAGTATGATCATGAAGGACCATGTGGAGGTCCATCCATGTTTGTGATGAGTATTTGACTTAATTTGAGCTTGGGTTGCTCTTGTTTGAGTTTGATTTGAATTGGATTTTCAATTGGAAGCAATTTGAGGTTTTCTCTGTTTTCCTGGTGCTACCGGCTAGAACGAGAAAAAAATGAATTTTAATGAGTGTACTTTGATGGATTTATTTCACATCTTTGTGGCATTGCTATGTGAGGAGTTTCCTTGTCTTTGATGGTTGCAGGGCGACGGTGCTAGGTCATGGTGAGGCGGAGGATGACCGGGACTAGGCGAGGCGTCGGAGGTCAGAGACGGTTGGGAGATCGCGGAAGATGATCGGAGGCAGTCCGGCAAGTCAAGAAGACAAGGAAAGGAGATGATGCTAGCTAGATGCCGCGTGGATCAATGAGGGCCGTCGGATTGAGGTCTAGTTAATAGGTTAGCGGGTCTAGGTATTATGCTTTGAAAACCGTGCAAGAAAACCCGGTATGTGTGTGGGTTTTGGGTTAGCCCTTGCATGGCTGTGTATGTGGGTTAATCCTAGCCCTTAGATGAGTGCTCTAGGGTTGAGGAACTCATCCAAGGGTGGTAGGTGGCCCAAGAGTAGTATAAATAGGGGTGGAGGGGTAGCCTCCTTCCTTTGAAGGTTTTGAGGTTTTTGATGCTCCTTTGAGCTTTGCCTACATGAATGTGAGGCTTTGTAACCTCTCCTTCCAGAAATGAAATGTTTCCTCAAATCATTTATTTTCTTTGTGCATTTACATTACGGATTTAAATTACGCAATTTACATTATGCACTTAAATTCCGCACTTAAATTCCGCAATTAAATTCAGCACTTACATTCTTGCAATTTACATTTATACAATTTGGATTTGCCTCTCCTCCTTCTAAATGTTGTTCTTCTAGGATGTCTTGAGGGTGTTCATTTGGTTCTACATCTTTCTTTCACCCTTGGAAAGACTAGAGATCAAGTTTTTTTATCAAATTGCAAATCTGTCCAGAACTTGTTCTTCACGCAGCAGTCAGTGTTTTATTTTTCTAAAAATATAGAGAAGTCATTTTTGAGTGATTCTTGTTGGAGAAGGTGCAAGACTCATATATCCATCTGTAGAACATTTCTTGAGTCCACTGGTTGCACCGTTTGAGAGCTATGAAGTGAAAACCGAGCCTCAAACTTTCTGGTCGAAGTTCCTGACTGTCTGTATTGTTTTTTTTTTCATTCTTATTCTACAAAGCTTTCTAAGGTGATTTTTGGTGGAGTGTTTCATGACTCAACTGCTCATAGGGAAAACAATTCTCAAGAATTTTAGAGCAACAGAACATCACCAACCACCTGTTTCAACTGAGGACAATTTTTGAAAATCTGCTTTAACTTTTCTGAAAAGAGACTTTGGTGTTTTAGCTTTATCTCTTTTAGAAAAGAAGTCTTTTGAATTGGTTCCTCTTTTGTTTGGACACTTGACAACCAGGATTGTGATTAAAAAACCCCTCACATGATTCATGGTTTTTATCCATGCAAGCTAGGGGTACACATAGTTGTCTAATTATTCTGGATTTTGGAGGGTGTGTGAATATGAGAAGCACCAGTTTGAACGAAAATCTTCGGGTCCTTTAGATTTTTATTGCAAGAGTGTTTGGAGTACTTTGAGTGGGGAAATTTTATTTGGGATCATTCATCCCCCCTCTGATCGCCATTTCGATCTTTCAGATCATGATTAAAATATTTTATGAGATCTTAAGAATTTCCTTATCATCCTTCTGTAAAATTTTCAAAAAATTTAAACCTTTTTTTATTGCTAAATCAAATCTATGTATTGATCATCACGCTTTTATCAGGACGTAGCACTGTCAGAATTTTTAAAACTTATTTAAAAATTATCATCATCTCAAAATTTTATACAAACATTAATGTTATATCGGGACCATTCAAAAAAATTTCAAAATTTTATAACTTGGTTTGAACTATTTTTCATTTTGTTCAAATTTGCCGGTAATCCTTTTAACAGGACAGTAGCACTTTCCGAATTTTTAAAACTTCATGAAGCTTGATCATCATCTAAAAATTTTATGAGAACATTAGTGATGCATCATAACCGTGCAAAAAAAATTCAAAATTTTCTAACTTGGTTTGTACCATTTTTCATTCGGATCAAACTTCCTGGTCAGTGTTTTATCAGGACAGTAGTAATGTTTGAAGTTCTAAAAATTCCTCAAATGTGATAATCATCTGAAATTTTTATGGAAACATCATTGATATGTCAGAAACCTCCAAAAACAAGTTCAAAATGTTTCATCATTGTTTGACCCAGTTTTCAGTCGGTGCAAATATACCAAAATTTCGGGATCTTTCGGCGAAATTTCGTTTTTCTCGGTAGAAAAAAACCGGATTTGAATTTTTGTTTTTGAATTTCGAAAGAGATTTGTCCGAAATACCCGAATTTCAACGAAATTTTGGATTCCGATCCCGGACGATATTTTATCCGAAAACGAAATTTGAATCCTTGCGCCCGTAGGCAAATGAGCAATAATGTTGAGAGAACGTTGATGTCTTGAAAGGGCACAGGACTATGGTAGTATTTTTCTTTGCAGTGTTCCAAGGTTTATCGGAACCAAAAGAAGCAAATGAAAGGTACTCTCTCTTAAATACAACTATACCTATCATTAATAATAACGGCCAAGGATAAAGTAAAACCAAATTTAATTATGATAATTGATTAAAAAGTAAATACAATTCTTAGATAACTAGTTAAGTGTCCATGCGCTACTACGAAAATTCTCAAATACAACCTTATTAAAAAAAGTTTTTCAAAGCAACAGCCAAGTTGGTTGATGAGAAAGGCATGTATGAAGCGAACTTGTTAGCTACTTAAGAGTGCTTCAAATTATCAGTTAATCATTTATGCTAGTATAAGTTTAAGAAGCCTCAACATGATAGTACAACGACAACTTTAAAGAATTTGATTTTTTCTTTTTTTTCTCTTCCTCTTTTGTCTCAAGTGCAGTCTTCTGCACCTTATAACTTTAAACTTTGTTTTCTATCCTCATAATTTAATCACAACTTTAGCTGTCTTAAAAAGAGAGAGAAGGAGCCATGGCCATGGCCTCTTTCCATATCGTTTCTTGCGCCCCTCTTGAATCTTTTGTATTGATTCTTTCTCTCCTTCTCATGTGTGTGTATGAGCCTTCCTCTCCTCTGTCTCTTGCTGTATCTCTTCGTATGTCCTCTATGATAGAGATGAAGGTGGCCTTTTATAGGTGGAGGAGAGGACAGCCAGGCATGTGAGTGCTTAGCCTATATGATACGGTGCCTTGTGATCTCCAGGATTGGCATATGATTTGATTATGCAATTCTTGCCTTTTAATCTCTGCATTTCCATCCGAATGAGATACAATGAAATATGATTTTCATGTTATGGGATATGGTGATTATGTCATTCCATCTAAGCAGGATATGATGAGGAAACTCTTTCATTTGTAAGAGATATGAATAAAATCCTTCCATTTTAAGGAGATGTGATCAGTAATATTTCCATAAAATAGAGGGAATCTGGATCAGGTGGGGGCGGGCTGAACGAACAGAAGGAAAGGGGGGTGGGAGCAGGCTGAGCGAATAGAAGGAAAGAGAGGGTATGGAGAATGGACCGCTGCCACCAAGTCGTAATTAGAAGTAGTAGAGATAAAGGACTCAAATGTAATACTAGACTAGCCATTAGAGATATTAATTCGAGGCAGAATGATAGGTAATGATGTATATTATTAGTGAGATCACATCATCATTTATGGATTCGTAGGTGAGTTACCCTTTGGCCGCCATTCCTTCGCTAGTGGGATTCCACGTTTGTTCTATCCACTTCCAGACTTGACTAAGCCTGTACCGTTTTAGTATTAGGATTGTATAACTGTTGATTTTAAGATCTAGGGTTTCTTAATCGAATTTACGAAAATATAATTGTGTACTCTTAGTAAACAAGATGAGGAGAATGAAGATTGCTTCTTAATTAGTCAAGCGGCCCTTAGAGAGTATACATATTACAAAATAGATGCTTTCAAATGTCTATTGCCTATTCTGAGTCAAATCTTCTATGCTATGCTTGATTGGATTGGATTCCAGATACCCTCAACAGCATGGATCGGTCCCCTATTTATCCTGGTTGAAGAGGCGACAGTTGTTCTCCAAAAGAGCGTCGTGTAACCGAGAGGTACTACTACAGAAAATGTGATCACTGCCGGTTCCAAATCCTCATTACTGCTGGATATGGAACTGGCAGTGATAGTCTGACTATCACTGTCGATTGGTATGCGAACCGGTAGTGAAAGTCTGTCTGTTCGTAAATCCAAAAATCACTTGTTAAAAAAAATATATATATTTGCACCTAAACCACCTTGTATTTACTACGCACGGTCTCGCGCGTCACAAGTCACAAGATTTTCATGCGGAATATGTGCGCGTGCGGTTGCTAGGAGTCTAACCTGTGACCTGCTGCTCCGCGCGAACTCTGAAGGGATACGGGTAGGCTACACTAGCGCATAAAAAAAATTTCTACCTCGTAAACCAGAAAGCCACGCAAGTAGATGATCATGAATCGTTACCACTAGACGCGCAGTGCAACAGAAGAAAGTTGATGCAGCCCGAATCAACGAAGTGCGCGTCCAGTTTCAGTGGTCGATCCTCCTCACGCGATGGTCGATCGTCCTTACGCAGTGGTCGGTTGTCCCGAACAGTATTGCAGTAGCAGCAACACCTCTACCGGTGTCCACACATTCGGGGAAAAGAACGCTGTGTGTCGGTGTGCCAGCACCAGAGCGCTAGAGAAGGCTCAAGTTGTGAAGGCTAAGGTTTCGGTAGCTGCGCCCCCTTTATATAGCCACCCTCCCTCATGGTGGAGCCCTACATTAGGGTCCAACTGAAGGACAAAGCCCACTTGGCCCATTAGTGACGGATCCAATCCATACCACTATATTTTAACCCCTTAAGTGTGTAACCCTGTAGGTTCATGCATATTTGGACATGACTCATAAACATCTTTCTGACCGATAATCGATAGCGGTACCTAGTAGTACATATCGATTCCCAAATATCCATAAAGCATTGGACGAACCTACTATAGTGTGATAATGTAATGTTCCCTTTACTTCACGATATCAGACCGAGATCAAGGCGAGAGTCGTGTCATCCTACGACAGCTCGATCTCTTCACTCATACCATAGTGGAATAATATATCTGGATTAACTCTCAATCATATTCGGCATGGCCATGCACTTCCTTAATCCATCTACCTTGAGGGGCCCAAAGATATCTCTTCGTTATATAGGAGGAGCAAATTCCATCTTGAATATTCATGTACCTCAGCATGTTTCATGGTAAACCTAAAAGCTTCTTTTATAACTACCTGGTTAAAGAGTAGCGTTTGGGAGCTCCTAAATGAACCATTACACATCTAGGAAACCAATGACAATCTCAGGTCTATGGATCATACATACACTATGTATGAAATCAATTGATGACAAATAAGAACAATTCTCGCAGTGTCTCATATGGGTCTATCCAACGCATGTTCTATAACATATGTCCACATTATTGATTAGATATCTCCATATCTTTATGACCTGTGAAACTTGGTCATCAATCAATACATGTGCTTATCTATAAAGCATAATTGTCCTATATTATGATAACCGATCAGGGATAACTTGAATAACATCGATATATAGAAAAAGTTGCACGAACAAGTCACTTATTGATTAATCCAATCAAAATTTATTCAAAGGACAAACAATTATAGTATTCTATAAACATAAGATGTGATATAATCATCTTTATGATTGCCTCAAGGGCATATCACCAACAAACTCCCCTTACCATCTCACCTAACATACACTTCTCAACTACTATAAGATATATTTTCCTTTTATCCCTTCGTATCCGAAAGTTTCGATGATTATTTGGACATCTAAATGACTTCAAATAAAAAAGTTATCAACTACAAAGTTGTAGATCTCATCAAGAGCTACAATTTTCATATAAATGTTTTCTCCATCCGACTCTATATGAAAAGGTTATGATTTTTCAAAAATATTATCACTGTCGGTTCGTAAGCCGAACCGGCAGTGATACTTCCTCTATTATCACTGCCGGTTCTTTTTCGATCGAGCATTTGTGCTGGTCTAGGTTATGAAGTGGAAGTGATAGTGTTATCACTTCCAGTTCTAGCCGAACCGGTAGTGATAGACCGGTAAGAAAAGGGTTTTTTTGTAGTAGTGGATGTTTTTGTTAGTGTTATGCCCTTGAGGCAATCATTTAGATGATTGTAACATGACTATGTTTATGAATAATAATATGATTATTGGTCCAATGAATGTATATCATTGTATTGATCAACAAGTATGTGACTTGATTATGAAGCTCTTTACTTAATGATGTAATTCGATAAATATCTCTGATCGGATATCATCGTATAGGACTACGATGAATAGATCAGCACATGTAGTGATCGATGATCATGCTTCATAGATCATGGGATATGGAGATATCATCTCTACATTGTGAACCATGTTGAAGAACATGGGTTAGATAGACCAGCTATGGGACACCGCAAGAATGTTTCATTCTTATGTGTCATCGATGTATCTCATACCTAGAAGATGTATGATCCTTAGACACGAGATTGTCATATTCCCTACATGTGTAATAGTTTTCCTTGGGGCTATCAAACACTACTTCCTAACCGGATAGTTATAAAGGTAGCTTTCATGTTTACTATGAAGCGTGCGAGGGAAGTGAGCAATCAAGATGGAATTTGCCACTCCAATGAAACGGAGATATATGACAAGGCCACTCGTGTGATATGATTAAGAAAGTGCATGGCCATGCCGTGATTGAGGAGTCAATCACAACTTATTAATATATCACGGATCGAGAGATGGATTGAATCATCAAAGGATGACATGCTTCTGCCTTGAGATCAATCTTCATATACTTGGCAAAGGGATTATTACATGAGTTCTTTTGATAGGTTTTGTTGATTTGATCACGGTATGTTTGGGAGTTGGCATACTTTGCAAGAAGCCGCTACCAACTATTGGATTGAAAAGGAGTTTTCCAATCCATGTCCAAGCGTATGTGAACCCGCAGGTCACACACTTAATGGGTGGGGCGCATTAATTTGGATTGGATCCGTAATTAATGAACCTCGTGGGCTTAGCATCTTTGGTGGGCCCTGGTTTGGGTTTCATCTCGTGGCTATATAAGGAGGGAGGAGGGAGGCGCGGTGTGTGCTTTCCACGGTTTAGGTTTGATTCACTTGAAACCCTAGCCTCTTCCTCTCGCTTGCCCTGCCGAGCGACTAGGTGCTTGCACACGACGCACGGCGTTCCATCTCTGGGCGTGTGGACTCTCAGGTGGCGCTGCGGCGATCAAGGCGTGGGAGGGCGATCCACGGCGGGCGAGGACGATCCACTACATCGGCGCAACGATGCGGCGAGGACGAACCACTACATCGGCGCGAAGGATTCCGCAACTGCGCGTCTAGTGGTAATCTTATCTATGATCCCCTTCTTGCGAGTAGCTTTCTGGTTGCGCGGTAGTTTTTTTTTGTGCTAGCGTAGCATACCGCGTTTCCCTTCAGTTTTCCCGTCAAACAGTGTCTTTCCCAGAGATAATTTCCCGGTAGTTATGCATACCAGTCAGATAAATCTCTGCACGGAGATATGTGCGGGGCTAACCGTAGGTCCCCGACTAGATCACTGGTCGAGGTGACTATTTCACTGCTCAGTGACGATCTGCGTGAAGCAAAGTTTTGACCACCTTAATTGAACTGGTCGGAAACTTAACCATTCGGATAAAAGTGGGCTTTGTTCTATATATTATTGGCTTTATGTATTATTGACCCGTTAACAGAGTGCAGTCACGAATAATTGAGGGCCAAAATAAGTGACAGACTTTTAATCCTCGTCAATAACCGGATCAACAATTAGGCTGTGTTAACTCGTACTCAGATTACGACATCTCATTGATACCGGCGTCTGTCACCTCACGGGTCACTGACATTGTTGCAAGAAGTGATTGTCATGCAGATTGGAACAATTGTTCTATACTCATGTCATCTGACACCTCAAATTAGATAACACATGTAAGCATACCAAGTAATGATTCCAATGAAACCAAATGCATTCACAATAATCAATTCAGTATTAGTCCCATGACTACCATTCCATCGTATCCCCTATATCTCCACATATATGAACTACTCGTGCATAGATAATGGATGGAAAAAGACAAATATCATTGAAATACAGAAAAAGACACTAACCCTCTTTGATTGCCAAGAGTTGATACGATGAACTTAATGGTCCAATCAATAATCGGTGAATGATTACAACGGACTCCCACACTATTATAGTTTAGATCAAAGAAATAAAGTATAATCCTTTCTCTATCTCTAATCTAATCTACTACTTTTCTAGAAGGTGCCTTGATCCCCTCGACTCCTTCTGGCTCTTTTTCTTTTATAGGGTAGATATGGTTTGATGAGGCAGTGCTCCTGGAGTCTGATACAATCAAGCAATACGGTCGCTCACTTCCTATTTTCTTCTTTGAAGACAATTCTCGCAACACTCCAAAAAAGGAAACTGTTCCACAACATATCTTCTACGCATCGGTGATTTCCACTTGCAACCTATGATATGCTCAACAGATACCATTTTTGCAATATATGAATGAATTAATATTAATTAACGCAGAAATGATACCACTGTGACATGAATAGGGTATAACACCCCGATTTTTTACTCCAATTTTTTGGAGCCTGTTTGGTAATTTATCTTGCGTCGGTAAATTAAAAGTCATAGATTGTACTTAATTTTAGGTATAAAAGCCCGAGAAGCTAAGTATAATTCCCACCATAGCCCCACCATCTGTTCGCTCATTCACTGTTTATTCCTTGCCAATAGCAAAAGAGCAGCAGCTAGAAGACAATGGCTAGAGCACAGGAGCAAAAAAACAAAAAGAAAGAGACAAAAGGAAAAGAGGGAGGCAAGGCATAAAAGCACCGCACCTCCACCTTCTCCCTCTCCCATCACTCTCTACCTTCCCATTTCCTTCTCTCTGTCATTTCTCCCTCCAGGCAAGAATACAAGAAAGATTTCTCTCCCCCAACCTTCTCTCCTCAAAATCTCACCCAAAACCAAAGATTCAGCCCCTGCATGTGATGCCATCGTGTTCATCATCATACAAGCATTCGATTCATACAATTATATCATGCATGCATGGTCGATCGAGCAATTTGGAAACAAGGACAAAGGAAGAGGTGGCGATGGTGCTAGCATTGGACATTAGCAAGCAAGTGAGGCATCTGGCTGTGAGATCAGCGCTGTCGACCATGGTGGCATATGGTCAGCAGCACTACTAGCTCGGTAGCTCGACATAGGGCAGCCAGCAGCTCAGAGATGGCAGGCATAGGGCGGTCACACGACAAGGCGACTTGATGCGGTGGTGCTGCTTGGCATAGCACGGGGCTAAGACACGCGATGCGACATTGGGGTAGAGCGCAGGGCGCCATGGTGAGGCTTAGGTGGAGCGGCAAGCGGTGAGGGCGGTCAGTGGCTGGGACGGTGTGGCGTGCTTGGCATGGCCAGTAGGAGCTCGGCCCGGCACAATGTGGCTCGGTGTGGGAGCTTGGCGTGGTTTCGCACAACCTGAGGCAGCCGAGGCACAGGGGTAGTGCTTGGCAGGAAGCGGTGGTGTGGCCAAGGCGATGACTCGACCAACCAGTTGTAGGATCAAGATAACTGACTAGATGGGGTGAATAGGAGGTTTTTAAAATTCTTCGGCTCTAATTGCAATAAATAGAAATCTAATCAAGAATTACAATTTTTGACAATTAAAACCTAAATTCTCTAGGTTTCACTAAGTGCACCGATAACCTACACTTGATAAGAATACAGTCCTAATCACAAGATCACTACACTAAAATTGTTAGGAATGTAAATTGCACACAAATAAACAAGAAATCCCCTAATCCACGTTGAGGAAGCTTGATTAAGTTCATGTTGGCTCCAATCACGCGAGCCTCCCTCGATCACTTCATAGTTCTTCCTCGCTCTGGGTAGGTGAACTCCGGCCTTCACAAGCTTGTCGGAGCTTCTCACAAACTCCGTCGAGAAGCTCACCGTGCACAAATGCCTCCAAGCTGTCTAAGAGGCGGTAACCTCCAAGAGTAATAAACTTTGACGATCGCTTGAGGTTTATCAAGTGTCTAAATGGCTCAATTTAATACTCACACTTGATTTTTCTCCCAACTATTCACAAAATGAGAATTGAATACTCTAGAGTAGTAGAGAAGCAAGCAAGGGCTCAAGAATGTGCAATAAGTATCCATGAGTACCTCTATACTGCAGGTGAGGGTGTATTTATAGCCCCCACCAAAAATTCTAGCCGTTGCTACCATACCCCAGAAAAATTCAGGAGGGTTGGCAGTACTGCCCAAGTAGGGCCGGTAGTGCCACCCTTAGTTCTAACGGATGACTGTAGCATTTAATGCACTGACAGAATAACCGTTGCTAAAGTAGGCCGACACTACCGCCCATGTGGGGCTGGTAGTGCCGTCCAAATGGCAGTACTGCCCCCATCACTACAAGAATCAGGGAAAAATTCGTGGGCCAAAAACCCACGAATTTAATTTAAATTCGTGAGCAAATCGTCGAATTTAGTTCACGAATTTAACTCGACGAAATTAATCAATTAAATACGTGGGTACCCATGAATTTAAGTTAAATTCGTGGGTTTCTGCCAAGCCCACGAATTTAATTGGGAATCTGAGTTAAATTCGTGAATTTAACAGATTAAATTCGTGGGTTTAATAAACCCACGAATTTAACAGATTAAATTGTGGGCTAAATAACCCACGAATTTAATCTGTTAAATTCGTGGGTTTATTAAGCCCACGAATTTAATCTGTTAAATTCGTGGGTTTATTAAACCCATGAATTTAACTGGAGCAGCCAGATAAATTCGTGGGTTTTGAATGGCTCACGAATTTATCATTAATTTTTACAAAAAAAAAATATATATATCCATATATATCCAAATGTATATATAGTTATATATATATGCATCGCACTCAATACATATAACAAAGAAAAGAAAAGGCAAAAAGAAAATTGAAACTAAAAATTGCTAAGCGAAGAATAAATAAGAAGGATCATTTATTTTGTTCAAATCTGATCAGAAACACTAACACAAAAGACAAACTCCACAATGAAGTTCAAGCGAACGAAGAATTAACAAACGAGACACCAAACCTATTACCACTACTAAAATACCGAAACCTACCTTTTAACTCTTCAAAATTGGCTTAAAACTAAGTCTCCGAAATGTACAAAATTTCGGCATAACCTCTCTAGTAAATAGGACATCCACTCAGCAGACAAAAAAAATATTTGCAGTTATAATATATATATCAATCTCTCAAACCAGAAGGAGACATTCTAGCAGATCCTTAGATAATCCAATCACACATCCAACGGCAATTTGTAAACTACACAATGACGTACAACACATTACAACCGCAATAGATACAATCCACATTCCATTAAAATAAGTTCATCACAATAAGTCGATCACAACGTATCCATCACAACAAGTTATAAAGTACAACAGTTATACACCAATCGAGCTCACAATGGAATTCATGCCTCGGGGTTGTTGGAGTTGTGGGCGCTACCACCACCGTCGTATTTGTTGAAGATGTCTTCTATGATGTAAATCGTTAGTACGTCTTTGGAGGGCGTGACCTAGAAACCGCAAGTTCAAGATTAACTTAGGTTGTGCTACAAGTAACATTATCTTTGATTCTCATGAATATCAATATGAGAATATCAATAGTACTATTCAACCAAGACACAATATGAGAATATCAATATGACAGTCAAGCTAAACAAGAATAGATACTATATATAAGAACTACACGTCACGAGCTAGTCAAGATATCTTGCAATAATCATATGAACATCAATCTCATATTCAATGAAGCATCAAAGTAATACTCTCTAGTTTTAACATAAGGCCAAGATTACAACTAAAATTATTTAATTCAACTTCCAAAGACCCTAATTGCATCACTGAGTATTCAAAAGATAACAAACAGTGAAAATAGTTGAAAGAAGCAATTAAGAGTTTTGGTAGTCATTTTAAGAGTTCAATATACAAAGTACAAATATAAAGCATTCTACAAGGATAAACAATCAGATTGTACATGGGCAAACAACACATTCTACAAGAATGCCATATAAAGAATTTAAAACATAAGTTTACAATTGTCGGTATTTCGAGCACCGGCAAGTAAATTTGTAAGTCTAAGGGGCCGCGCGTTCCCACTCCCTGAATGGTTAGACTCGGAAGCCCAAGATGTATACTGGTTCGGGCCGAATGTCCCTACTCCAGTTCGTGTGGTGGTATTGTATTGTTTTTAGGGCGGATGGTTACACAGTGTTTACAAGAGCGAGCTAAGAGCCTTAGCGCCAGAATGCTGGTTGCTTGTGCGTGTCTCTCCCCACTTTCCCCTGGGGGTTCCTGCCTCCCTTTATACGGTAGGAAGGGGCAGGTTACATCGAGAGTAGGGGAAGGGCGAGGTGACCTATGCTGAGAGCTTTGGTCCTTCGTTCTGTCGACTGGTCACCGCTCGTCTTGCCCACGCTGGGTCGGTAGCCTTGTTGGGCAGAGCGGTTAGCTGCTTTGTTGGGAAATGGCGACCGCATTCTGCGGAGCTGATGAGTGTTGACGTTGCCGTATAACGTTGGTCTTTGCCTCGGGAGGTGCGTGCTTTCGTGTCGTATGTGACCGGTCGATGGATGGAAGCTTGACTTGACCATTAAACCATCTTGGGAAGGGCCACCGCTTTGTCTGATCCACTTGATTGACCTGTCCCGTGGGACGCGTGGTCGTGGGCGGTGGAGACTTCGACACGCGGCCCTTGGCGGAGGTTGCCTTGGTTCGATCGGAGTCGGGGGATCCGACTTGCTGCGGAGGTCGGGAGCCATGCTTGGTCGGAGTCGGGGGATCCCGTCCCGCTGCGGAGGTCGGGAGCCCTGCTTGGTCGGAGTCGGGGGATCCCGTCCCGCTGCGGAGGTCGGGAGCCCTGCTTGGTCGGGGATACCTACCCCGATCGGTCAGGAATGGGCGTCCTGTGCGGCCCTGCAGGTGCTTTTGGTCGGTAGCGGGCCTGGAGCGGCCTATTAGGCTTGAGCTATGCTTGAGGCAGCTCGCTCGTCACCCTGGGCCGTTGGGGTACCCCTGGTATGAGTATTCGTCAATAGCCCCCGAACCCCCGAGCGAGTTCGGCAGATTCGGTTGGGGGTTGAGCTTGAATGTGAATGGCGACTGGGCCCGCTTGGTCGGTCCGTCCGACTAGGTCAGCTGGTTTCCGCCAGATGTACCTCGACGCATTCGACGGCTGCCCTGGAACTCGGCCGGGGGCATTCGAACCGCCGGGGGCTTTTAATCGCTTCGTTGCGCGCGTCGTGCATGGCTTGGTGCACCTTGCCCGCTCGT
This sequence comes from Otatea glauca, assembly GCA_036346275.1. NCBI lineage: Eukaryota > Viridiplantae > Streptophyta > Magnoliopsida > Poales > Poaceae > Otatea > Otatea glauca. Next base: position 11,681,514 of record CM070724.1, read on the forward strand.
CTTCTTGACTGTTTCGGGTTCTGGTGTAGGGCGCTTCGTTTTCCGGCGCTTGCATTTGTTCTGGAGACGTTCGATCTCCCTCTGTTTGGGTATATAAGGGCGTCGCCGCTTGTTTGAGTGATTGTCCCCCAAACCAGAGTCCTCTTTTGCAATCTTCTAAATGGCTTCGAGGCATCCACTGATCTTCAGCTTTGGTGATGATGACGAGGTAGAGGAAGAAGATCCTCTGGCCGAGCTCTGGGCTGAGCACGACCAGGCGATGGCCGAGCTCACGGAGGAAGAGGAGGCCGTGGCCCGCGACACTGCCGCCGTCGACGCGTTGCTTGGGGTCGTCCCGAAGCTCTTCGAGGTGAGGGCGGCCCTCCTAGAGGCGATGGCGCAGGTGCGCCGCGGGTAGCCGTCAGTGCGATGGCACTCGCGGGATTCACGCTACCGGTCATTGTTGGCGGAGCGGCGCCGCGGACCCGAATTTGTAGCCGTCGGTATGGCTGCGACCGATGACATTGATGCTCAAGATATGATACCTGGTGCAAAAATAGCTCTGCCATATATTGTAGCCTTGGGTAGTGTTTGAGCCTACCAGGCACCTCATGTAACATGGTGTAAAGTTTGAGCCTGTTGGCCTATAATGAAATCTCCTTTTTCCTTATGGTTGTCTTTGCAATGAGCTTGTTTCGATTATTTCCCAACTTGGCCCTCGAGAATCGGTAAACGGCATGTGATTGCTTCTTTCTGGGTGCAAGCAGTCGGGCGTGCGAACTTTTCGCGAGGTTCGGGTGTCCGAGTGCTCGTTTAACGTCGTAGCTAGACCGTGCCTTGGTCGGCAGGGACGACTGTATGCCTCTTCGTGAGGTTCGGGTGTCCGAGTGCTCGTTTAACGTCGTAGCTAGACCGTGCCTTGGTCGGCAGGGATGACCGGATGCCTCTTCGTGAGGTTCGGGTGTCCGAGTGCTCGTTTAACGTCGTAGCTAGACCGTGCCTTGGTCGGCAGGGACGACCGTATGCCTCTTCGTGAGGTTCGGGTGTCCGAGTGCTCGTTTAACGTCGTAGCTAGACCGTGCCTTGGTCGGCTGGGACGACCGTATGCCTCTTCGTGAGGTTCGGGTATCCAAGTGCTCGTTTAACGTCGTAGCTAGACCGTGCCTTGGTCGGCAGGGACGACCGGATGCCTCTTCGTGAGGTTCGGGTGTCCGAGTGCTCGTTTAATGTCGTAGCTAGACCATGCCTTGGTCGGCAGGGATGACCGGATGCCTCTTCGTGAGGTTCGGGTGTCCAAGTGCTCGTTTAACGTCGTAGCTGGACGTGGCTCATTTTTTGTCGTAGCTGGACGTGGCTCGTTTTTCGTCGTAGCTGGACGTGGGGCATCCATCCCGAGTCCTCGTCCGGCGAGGGTAGCTGCGAGAGGAGCGGTCACCGTCTATCCCACACGTATACCCCGTCCGTAGGTGTGGGACACGGAGGGTGGCGGCGCGCGTCTACCGCGTTGGTTTGAGCGCCGTGCTCGTGGAGCTAATAGCAGTAGTCCGAGTGGGTCTGGGAGGTCCGCCCAAGGGGACCCTTCCGAGCGGACGGTCCCGCAGTAGGGTGTCCTGGCCTGCCGTGGCGACCCATAAGAAACCATTCTTTACTCGATCCGTGTCGGACCACAGGTCGTCCGCCGACCAGAGCACGATTAGCTATCGCCGCCCATCGATGAGCTCCCGGGAGAGTGTGAAGTATGGTCTCGGACACGAGTAGAGGCGATTGGGTCGTCAGCCGTGAGGGAAAAAAGTCATCCCAGACTGTTCCAAATTGGAACTGTGTGTGATGTGGGCTCATCCCAGATGGTTCCAAATTTGAACCGTCTCTGATGTGGGATCATCCCAAACGGATGTTAATTTTCCATTATTTAGTAATTTTGGTTTATTGGCTAGCCTCAGGAAATGCTAGCCATGCCCTCTGAAACAAAAGACAGTACAGAGCATCACCGACATATTATTATGACATACATTTCAAAAATGAACTCGGATTACATATTACAACATACAGTGCATCCATTTTAGTAATCAACTATGATCGCGCATTACAATGTACAGCGCATCCATTTCAGAAATCAACTCACATATATAAAAACCAATTGAATTCAGAATTACAACTCACAAATTCACAGCACAAGGTTCACAAATTAATCGAAATGGTAACTAACAAATTGACAACTCTTCAAGTGGTGCTTGAGTGGCATTCGCCTTTTGGATTTATGACCTCACGCATCAAGAAGGTACAGAGTTGTCCTCGAATACCTAGCAGGTCAGCCTATTCCAACGCAGATTCAACGTATTTCCAAGCCTATTGATGGGAAGAGTAAAGTCTTGCGTGTATACAAATTAATAAGTGGAAACAATTGTTGCAAGATTGACAAACCTCTATAACATTGGTCTTCTTTGAACCAATGAGGAGTTGCATGTTGTGAAAAATATAGAATCCACATAGGTTAGTGCCCTTTGGCTATGGTGGCACTGCCAAAATATAATAGGTTAATTAGTTCCGAATGTATTATTATGGAGTATGAAGGATTATTGCGTACTAGCGGATACCAGAAACTTATAAATATGCTTCAGCTTCGCTGGGTCCTTCCTGTGTGGCCCTTCACGAGCTTTGTAGAGATTGAATGACGCGTCGAGTAAATGTTTGATAGGCGCCATGTCGTGGGTGTCGCCCTTTTTGGAATCGAGATAAGTTACCTGGTTCTATCTTGGTATAATTATGAGTAAAACCTAGTGAAACCTACATAAGTATGTCGCCATGATCATTCAACCTAACTTCGAGCTATGTTATATAGTACAAATCAACAAGTATAGTAACTGGACGAAGCACTTACCCCAGGTTGTAGGGTAAAATTATGAATTTTTTGTCCCATTGAGCTAGTAATACTTTTTTCACGTACTCATGGATGACTTGTAAATTTCATTCATGGTTTGCTTGGACACCATGTGTGGGTCAAGGAAACCCACCAGTTGTTCCCTTGCTTTTGCTTCCATGATCATGTATCTACATATACAAAATCAAGGATCATATATATATAACATCTATCAGTACGACACGAATGTAGACCGTGATTGCACACACTTACAATGTCCATCACCTCATGAGTGAGGTGTCGAGAGCGTTGAGGTTTTAAAGATCGAACAAGTCGTTAAAGCCAACCACAAAGAAGCCATCTAAAAACTGGTATAAGAAATGCTTCTCCTTGAAGCTGACCAAGATACTCGATGCCCGTTGTGCCACTAGCTTGTTGGCTTGTTCCATGCACCAATCTTGCAATCTAATGAAAGTTAATGAAAGTGTCTCCTGGTGCTCTTTCGGTACTAACGGCTATCTTAGCTCGAATTGCCATGCCAACGGGGCAAACGGAAAGTCATGGGCTGACATGGTCCGTTTCGATTTGCCCTTATCATCATCTTATCATCTGGCAAATGTCGTCTTCACGGGAGACGACTAGGCCCGAACTGCAGTAACGGCCTATGCCTAACAGGACACGACAACCGATGAAGTGGGCTCCTTCGATGCAACACATGGCTCCGATAATACTTGTAGCTTCGGCGCATCACGTGGCTCTGGTAGTGCTTGTAGCTTCGGTGCTATAGGGCGGGCGTCGAAGGAGATATCCTTCTTGGACCACTGGCATCCCCTAATGTGACGATCTCATCATTTGGGAGCATCTCCAGTATGACGTCTAGGAAATTTCGTGTACACTGTCGACTTGGACCTTCGCATAGCTTGGATCTACCGTGCGACCGTGCACCACTAACCCTACACCGAATGGATACGCGCGCCCCCAAGCATCCTACAGGGGAACGAAGCTGTTGGCAAGCCTCACTTGGAGATTGCACGGCATGGCCACCTACATAAGGGTATATAGTTAGCTAACACGTTAAACAGGTCTATCTAGGAGCATTGTAGATATGTATATTACCCGAGTGTCGTCGGAAGAAAATCTGGTATCGTCCACATCCGTCCCAGGGGTGGACGTGTAGCTGCTTTGATGGTTAGTTGGGATAAACTGCGCCTGTGCTTCTTGAGCTTGCACGTTCTGTACCTGCCTCTCCGCAGCAACCCTTTGTTCTATCCTTTCCTCAAAGCTTCTTAGCTGACTATCGAACTACACTCTCAGCCTTTCCTCAATCCTTTCCTCAATCAGGGCTACTAGCCGTTCCTCGCGCTCGACTTTGTTTCTCTTCCTACTCCGGTACATGTCGGAGTCTTGTGGAAATCCCATTTTCCAGGAAACGAAAACAGTTAGGCCTCGGATGCGACTAGGGTGCTCCTTGTTTCCCAAGGCTATGAAGAGTATATCTTTCTCTCTGTTTGATGTGAAAGAGCCCTGGAAAAATTTTGTGCTCAACAATATTAGGCATTGGGATATTTCCTCATCTGCGGGGTTGGCAAAGGACACGTCGCCCGAAGATGTAGGATGTGGCCTCGCTCTTACCCAGTTTCGGACGCGTGGATCCAAGATCAACGTAAACGGCGGCATGACCTCCTTCTAGATTGCCTTATCATTCTCCCTCGTCCATTGCGTGATCTTTCCCACATACCCAGTGGAGCCGAGTCTGTGCGGGTAGGTATTTTTTGACTAGACGGTCTTGTGTGCCGCACTTTGATACACGAACTCTTCTGTCGTCTTCATCTCAATAAATCATTCCCACACGTCTTCAGTGATGAACCTGCACTTCTAGAACAAAGTCATTTCCTTATTCACATAATTAGCGATGAGGACGCTCTTGAAGTTCTTCCACGCCTTTCCCGCCACTAGTAACGCATACCGTCCCAGTGCGTGCTGGCGTATTGTGGGAGCTCGAACAACGCGAAAATTTCTATCACCAGGCTGTCGCGCTCCTCATCTGTCAGTGTCTTCCATGATGGATACGTCATGGGGACCCTTTCATACCCAATGATCCCGCACAATGTCCGGAATACTGCCGCGACCTTACAAGGTGCGGTAGGGGCCCCATCCTACGAATCGATCGCCATGATGGTATATCGTATTTGGGGCCTTTTACTAAGCTCTCTTGGACTGCTCCTCTATTTTCCTACGTTGGGTGCCTCATCAGATCCATTCGGCGACGAGGAATGAAGGGACGCCATCTTGTAATGAAGATCATAGAAGAGGAAGTTGGTAAATCAACAACTCATAGAGGGTCATAGAAGAGGAAAGAAAGTAAATTTAAGCGTTGTTTAGTCTATTTGTAATTGAATGATGCAAGGTTAAGAAAAGGTCAGTTAAGAGAAGCACATTTAAGAGAAGGTAAGTTAAGAGAAGCAAAGTTAAAAGAATCAATATTGCTTATAAGTGACAATATACAAAACAATTCATGATATTTTAGTTATATGTTTCCAGGGGAACTAACAAACATTGAGAATTCATTCATGCAATATGGTTGTGCTTGTTATTAGCAAATACAACTGAAGGGTCAGTTTTTGCAGCAAAAGTTAACAGCCATAGAGCCCTGAGAATAAGATAAAGCATATTATGAAATTTATGTCATTCATGCAATGAACCATGTCTAATACAACAAAATGGTGACAAATTTATTTTATATTGCTCTCAGAAATAGGGCTCGATTAAAGATTTTAAAACTTCAACCTCAATCACAGATGGGCTAAACAATTAATGAAGTGAACAAGGCCTCGAACCCTTACCACAGTAACATGCACATTAAAGAATTGATAATCAAGCTCACTGTTAACAGATTATATTCAGTTCAACAAACATTCAGATCAACAGATTGAATATTTGTTAAGCGAATCATCAAATGAAGTTCAGATTAGTTAGCAGTATAAAGACAATGAAGTAACACTGACAGTGCAATGGCAGATATTTAATAATGATCAGACTAAGCAAAACAGTATAAAGAATCAATTCTTTCTAGAATTCAAGTCTACTGGTTCAAGGCCTAGTTCACAAAATTAATTGTCATTATTATCAATTTACCCAATATCATCACAGAGCAATTCCCAGAGGCAACAAAAGATTGAGAGAAAAATTCCCACAAGCAACAGAACATACATTACAAAAAAATTTGAACATGGCAATCATAAAGTAGCTGGAATCTGGAGTAGAAATGGAGAAGTAATTAAGAAAAATAAGAGGTAAATATAGTGATCAGTCGGTATACATGAGGACAGAAACAAAAGGAGCATGATTTACAATAACCTCAAATTCACAGCAACAACAGAATAGATAAATATCAATGAAAACAAGATAACTTACGAATAGTAGTACACAATTTCTTAAGAATGATGCAAACAGACTGAATCAAAACATGTTGAAGGACCGAGATGACGAACAGAGGGGGGGTGAATGGTCGCAAATAAAAATTCCCCCAAAATACTCCAACAAAAACCTCGACAAGATCGCTCAAAGGAAATTGTGAAAAAACCCGAAAAACTAGACAACTATGTGTACCCCAAGCTTGCATGGATAATTACCATAAAATATGTGGGGATTTTTGAGTCACAATCCTGGTTGTCTAGTGTCCAAGATAAAGAGGAATCAATTCAAACTCTTGTTTTTAGAAAGGACATAAATTCAAATCACAAAAGTCACTTTCAGAAAAGCAAAAGCAGAATTTCCAGAACTTGTCCTCAATTTGCACAGGAGGTTGGTGGGTTTCTGCAGCTCACAAAATTCTGAGAATTTTTCTCCCTATGAGAATCAGAGTTGTGAAGAACTCCACCAAATTTATCATCAAAAATCCTTACAGAAAAAACAGGAAAAATCTAAGAACACAGTATGCTCAAGAACTTCGAGCAGAAAGTATGGGGCTCGGTTTTCACCTCATGGCGCCCAAACATTGCAACAAATGAACTCCAACACTTTTATTCAGGTGTATATCAGAGTCCCGCACCTCCTCCAACAAGAATCACTCAAAAAGGATTTTTCTATAGTTTTACAAAAATCAAACACTGATGCTCTTGCAAGAACAAGTTACGAACAAAGTTGGAACTTGAAAGAAAAGATGTTCTCTACTCAATCCAAGAGTGCAAAAGAGATGTAAAACCATATGAACACACTCAAAACATCCAAGATCAGCAGCATTTAGAAGGAGGGGAGGCAAATCCAAATTACTTGAAAGTAAATTGCGGGAATGTAATTGCGGGAAAGTAAATCTTGAATTTAAATTATGTAAAGTAAAGACATAATGTAAATGCATAAAATAAATTCAGAGGTGGATGGATAAAACTTTCATTTCTGGAAGGGAGGTTACAAAGCCTCACATTCATGTGGGCAAAGCTCAAATGAGCATCAAAACCTCAACACCTTCAAGGGAAGGAGGCTACCCTCCACCCCTATTTATACTACTCTTGGGCCACCTACCACCCTTGGATGAGTCCCTCAACCTAGGGCACTCATATAAGGGCTAGGATTAACCCACACACACAGCCATGCAAGGCTAACCCAAAACCCACACACATACCGGGTTTTTGCACGGTTTTCAAAGCATACTACCTAGACCCGCTAACCTATCAACTAGACCTCAATCAACGGCCCTCATTGATCCATGCGGCATCTAGCTAGCATCAACTCCTTTCCTTGTCTCCTTGACTTGCCGGACTCCGTCTCCGATCATCTTTGGCGATCTCCCAACCGTCTCGACCTCAGACGCTCCTCGCCTAGTCCGGTCATCCTTCGCCTCACCATGACCTAGCACCGTCATCCTGCAACCATCAAAGACAAGGAAACTCCTCACATAGCAATGCCCACAAAGATGTGCAATAAACCATCCAACTCATCACTACCACGTCCATACGACCAGATCGCCACTCTGGCGAGACAAATCAAATTGCTTCATTTTGAAAATCAATTCAAATCAAACTCAAACTTGAGCACACCTTGCTCAAATAAAGTCAAATACTCATCACAAACATGGATGGACCTCCACATGGTCCTTCACATGTTAACTTGTATTTTATGTTAATATGTTAGGTAAAAGCAATGGAAAGACAACACAAACACATGTTAGGTAAAAGCAACGACAAGACAGGAATCATCCTACATTAGCATTAGACCCAAGATTCAGAATAGCTTCTAGTAAGAAGTTTAGAATTATACCTGTATGTTGCTTAAGTGATATCAGAAAAATTTCCAAATCAATTACAAGAAACCAAGTTTCAGAGAGCAGTAGTAGAAACACAAAATAGCTAGAGGCAGATACAACAAAACTTGTATTCCATGTTAGAAAACTTGGATCTGAAAGGGGTAACTCAGTGCTAGCCTGCTAGGTAGGTTGTGTCATGTAGCATTGAAAGACCATGTGGAGGTCTACACATATTGGTGATAAGTATTTGACTAAATTTGAGCTTGGTATGCTCTGGTTTGAGTTTAATTTGAATTGAATTTTCAATTTAAAGCAATTGAGTTATGTCTGCCAAGAACGGCACTACCGGCCTCAAGAGGGCGGTACTGCTGGCCAGGGGGTGGCACTACCAGCCTGGGAGCGGTAGTTATATTCCAGAGAGGCTCTTCATTGGGATTTCAGGGGAGTGGTACTACCGGCCATGCTGGGGCGGTAGTGCCGGCCGAGCGGTACTACCAGCCCCAGGGGCGGTAGTGCCGACTTATTGATCATTTTGAGTTTTGAATTTTGAATTTGCATGAGATTTATTACATATAATTTTGGGCAATACTATGTGATGTGTTTCCATGTTTTTGATGGTTGCAGGATGATGGTGCTAGGTCATGGTAAGGCGAAGGATGATCGGGACTAGGCGATGTGAGCCGTAGGTCCAAACGGTCGAGGATCGCCGAAGATTATCTGAGATGGAGATGGTGCAAACCTAGATGACAAGGAATGGATGAGATGCTAGCTAGGAGCTGCTCGGATCAAGCAAGGCCGTTGGATTGCTGTCTAGGTGATAGAGTAGCGGGTCTAGTTAGTATGCTTTGAAAGGCATGAAAAACCCGTTATGTTAGAGGGTTTCAGGTTAGCCCATGTATGAGTGAGTCAATCCTAGCCCTTGATGGTGATCCTTATGGTAGAAGGAACTCATCCAAGGGTGGAGGGTGACTCAAGAGTAGTATAAATGTGGGTAGGGGTAGCCTTCCTCCTATTGAAGGTTTCAGAGGTTTTGATGCTCCTTTTAGCTTTGCCCACTTTGTTGTGAGGCTTTGTAAACCTCTCTTCGAGAAATGAAAATCTATTCCTCTCAATTCTAAATTTACTTTCCGCATTTACATTATGTCTTTAAATTCCACAATTTACATTCTTGTAATTTACTTTCATGCAAGTTGGATTTGCCTCCCTTCCTTCTACTTGCTTGTGTTTCTTGTGCCGAGGATGAATGATTGATGGATGAGTATTCTTCAGATCATATCTCAATCATTTAGGCAACTCTTGTGTTCTTCCTTGCAAGAAACAGATCTTTTGCTCTCTAGGGATTATTCTTAGAAGGTTAGGTTTTTGGTGTTCTTATCTTGTGTTCTAGCTTGCTATGATATGTGGGAAGCCATCTAGAATTATCTTGATCATCAAGAACCCACGAGCTAGCTGAGGGCCAAGTTTTTGTTTTTATACCCGTTCTTCTGCACTCTTCCTCAAATTGGAAAAAGGTCAGAACTTTGACACCAATCCTTGCGATTGAAGATTCAAATAGGTTCTTGACAACCATAGGAAGGTGTCGATATAGTTTCATAGGGTTTGGATTAGCCAATCAAAAGATTTATTATTTTCATTTTGAAGTCAGGCTGATTTTACTACGAAGTCTTTGGTTTCTTGTAGCTACTGATGCTACTGATGACTAGTAGTGCTGGTCTTGTCCATCTGGCGATCTGGGCGATTCTTGAAGTGCCGCCCTCTGCTAAAGTTTTTTGAAATTTTGTGTTCTCTACTTTGCTTTGATGAAGTAAGGTTCATGGTTGGATCTTTTTGTGGGGAAAATTTTATTTTGGGATATTCACCCCCTGATTGCTATCTCGGTCCTTCAAGCATAACAATGCACTTTCTGATGACTAGTAGTGCACAGGTGTTTGTCCATCCGCGATCTGGGCCGATTCTTGAAGTGCCGCCCTCTGCTAAAGTTTTTTGAAATTTTGTGTTCTCTACTTTGCTTTGATGAAGTAAGGTTCATGGTTGGATCTTTTTGTGGGGAAAATTTTATTTTGGGATATTCACCCCCTGATTGCTATCTCGGTCCTTCAAGCATAACAATGCCAAGACTTCTAGGTGGTGCACTGAATGGACATGAGAAAGAGGCTAACATGTGCATTGTTATCCAATTTCTATTGTTCCTCGTGTGAATTTAGAAGCATGATTACAATTTTCAGTCTGTTTTTTTGGTGCTACTTACCTAAACTGTATTTTAATCTCAAATCAGAAACATGAACATAGATCCACTAGACATTTTTTATTCAAGTAGTTCAAGATTTATTAAAATGGATGAATTGTGCCTATTAAGATAAGTAACATTAAAGAGCGCAACTGTCTGAAACTGTTATCATATACCGAATGACCTGACCCTCAATAATTGTAGTGCTGAATCTTATTTCCCAAAATAACTGAGCATCAAGTTGAAAATGGGATCAGCATACAAGACCTGGTATAAGGGCAACACTAACAAACTATATTTGGCAACAGCTATGTGACGCCTGCTCCCACTAATGATTTCATAATCCTAAAAATAGCAGTCAACCATGACCCAACAAGTCAACCTAGCTCCAAATATTCCACTATATGAACTCACAGCACAATCAGTGACAAGCCTACCTATCAAGAGATACAAGACTCCTTACAGAAGCAAAAGCAAGAAGCTACATTGAACTGCTAAGTACTATCATGTCTAACACCACCAATTTGTTTGAAAAAATTACATCTAAAGAAGTCCTACGAAAAGAGAAACACCAAATGCCTGATATATAACCAAGGACATTGCTCACTGGGCTTGAAGAAGATGGAGAGGCCGAAGTTGATGGCCTTGAGCGGGGAGTTCTCCTTCTTGTTGGTGAAGAGGAAGTTCTTGGGCTTGAGGTCGCGGTGGATAACGCCGAGGGGGTTATGGTTTGGGGGTGGAGGCTCGCGGGCAAATGCCGATGGGGGCTAGGGTTTGAGGGGACACTGATAGGGGCTAGGGTTTGGCGGGACACTGATGGGGGACACTGTAAATGCTAGCCCTTTTGCCAACCATGTCAGTGTATCACCTGAAGAGCTTCTAGTGATGGGTTGTCACTCCTTCAACCATATGTTAAAGTGAAGGTTATACTGTCTGATGACCTAGGACTCCTGCCATGATGGATTCTCTTACCGTAGCCAATTCTTGTGCTCATCGATATACGGGGCCACAATAGCCATGTATTGCAAAACCGTGAAATGGGATTTAGCGCACGTAGCTGGATCACGCATGATTGCTTTCCTTCTGATGGTCCCGATACCCTAGAGCCTCCCCTCAATCCAGGATCGAGGAACACCTATCGGTTCGACCTTAGCCATGTAATCCACGCAGAATTCGACGATCTCTTTTGGTTGCATAACCTTTGAAAATGCTACCCTCCGGTCGAGATCGATTCCGTATATAGGACTTGAGAATTCCCATGTACCTCTCGAATGGTACATGCTATGAAGGAACACGGGCCCGCACATCTTTATCTCCCTCACAAGGTAAACAATGAGATGGACCATGATATCAAAAACGACAGAGGGAAATACATCTCAAGATTACATAGTCATTTCCACCTCAGCCTGCAGAGCATCTAGTCCTTCAGGATCGACAACCTTCTGAGCAATTGTGTTAAAGAAATAACACAGCTGTCGACTTTTGTAGTCGGCAATAAATTTATGGGGTAGGCGCTAGATCTCAAACTCGAAGGTCACACAAGACAAGGGGTTTAGACAGGTTCAGGCTCTCGCGGAGGAGATAATACCCTAGTCTTTGTGTCTTTGGGATTATGCGATCTCTTGGATCTAAGATTGCTCAAAGCGCAATATGCTCTGGCGATATGAGGTGTGCTATGCTCTATGGCTTGATCGCTCTATGCTTGGATGATCGGATCCCTATGTTGTTGCCCGCCCTCTCCCTTATATAGCGGGGGTGGGGCGGCTTACAGAGTCCTGATCGGTTTGGAGATTCCGATCGGTTACAAGATTCTAGTCAGTTAATAGGATAGAGTTTACATCTTTATCTACCCTATTAACGACTCGGATTACAACCGTATCTATCATATCTAAATATAAGTTCAACTTCCTTTAGGATATGTCCCCTTGCGCACGGCAGCGGGGCCTGACGCGGGGAGTATCTTCTGGGCCTCCCTCTTGGGCTTGTCATGAGGGTACCCGGGTTCTTATATTCCACAACAGCCTTGTGATTGTCTCCCGGACCTTGCTCGGTAAAATACTTCTAATTGCCACATGGAGCATCTATGTTATAAGCACATGGCAATCATAAGACTTCATGCTACTTAAACTCAAATCTTGCATCAAAACTAGTCTCTTCATGTTGGAAAAGTAACTGAACGAAACTTTTACACCATGCAAGCACTAGCACAGTTCAGTTCTCTTGACCTTGGACAGAGTGTAACAAGTAGGTTCACAATACGTTCGACCTTTATCGATCTCTTTCGGTGCTAACTTAGGTCTTATGCCCATATCGACCAAGTCAAGTCGTGCATTGATACCATCCTTTGTTTTGCCCTTAATATTCAGTAAGAGACCAATTAAGCTATCACAGACATTCTTCCTTACGTGCATGATATCGATGCAGTGCCGAACTTCTAGGTACTCCCAATAAGGTAGGTCCCAAAATATTGATCTCTTCTTCCACATGCTCATCTCACGGGTCCTCGATTTACATCCTTTTTCAAACGCAACATCCAAGTTCTTAACCATATCATGAATGTCCGTCCGGCTTAAAGGCTTTAGAGCTAAACTGTCTTCGGTCGTTCCATCGAATTGTTTCTTCATCTTGTGGTATGGGTGATTTCTCCGAAGGAACCTACGGTGACGCATGTACACAGTTTTACGCGAGTGATTTAGCCACACACCCTCGGTATCATCCAAGCAGTGAGTACAGGTTTTGGCTCTTTTTGTACTCTGCCCTGACGATTAGCAAGGGCATGATAATCATTTATGGTGCAGAACAACAGGCAGTGCAAAGTGAAGTACTCTTATTTGTGAACATCCCTTACCTGTACCCTAAGAGCCCACAGTGTGTTAAGATCTTCCACCAATGGGGCTAGGTACACATCAATATCATTCCTAGGTTGCTTCGGGCCTTGGATGAATATAGAAAAAAATATACTTCCGCAAGGAAAAAGGTTGTAGAAACAGAGATTCACGGGCCAAGTGATATGACGGTTGCTCATGTTACCAAAAGGATTCATTCCGTCCGTACTCAATCCGAACCTTATATTCCTCAGATCCACTGCGAATTCTTCAAACCACCTATCGATGTTTCTCCACTGGGTGGAATTAGCAGGGTGCCTTATCATTCCATCGTTCTTACGCTCATCCGAGTACCACCGAAGCAGTTTTGCCTCTTTTGGGTTCGCAAACAAATACTTCAGACGGGGAATTACAGGCAGATACCACGCCACATTAGCAAGAGGTCCTTTCTTCACCTCGATGCCTTCGTCGTCATCATCTGATCTATCTTTACACATGTACCGGGATGCGTTACATACCGGACAGACATGCAAGTTTGCGTATTCTTTACAGTAGAGGATACAGTCGTTCGGACAAGCATGTATTCTTTCTACTTCCATTCTCAAGGGACAAAAAATCTTCTTGGCTTTGTAGGTGGTTGTCGGCAACTCGTTTTCCTCTAGAAGCATGTTCGCTAACAAACCTAACAGCATCATGAAACTCTTGTCGGACCAACCGTTGCTTGCCTTTAATTTTAGTAGTTCCAGCACGGATGACAACCTTATATATTTGGACTTGCACCCTGGGAACAAAGGTTTCTCTGAGTCGTCCATCAAGTCCCGAAATTTTACATACTCCCGCTCATCACGGTTCCCTTCTGCATCCCGCAGCATCTGATCTAGATTGTCATCGTGAAACCTATCCTTATCGAAAGCACAGTCGATATCATCCGGAGTATCGTTTACTTCGTCGACGATGTTAGTACTACTTGCTTCCTGCATAATCTGCTCTTCACCGTGACTGGTCCAACATGTATACCCTTTTTGAAAACCTGTAGAATCTAGTGTGCTTTGATCTGTGCTGGTTTTCGAAACATCCTTAAATTCTCGTAGTCAAGGAATGGACATGGCATAAATTCCAACCCCTTGTTCAACATTTTTTTCTCTGCAGCTCTTCTAAAAGCGGAAGCACCATTAATGTACTCGGCGCTCGCACGGTTCTTAGCGTACATCCAGCTTTGATCCATCTACACTACGTATGTAATAATAGGTGTTAAATAATGAATTAAATACAGTAGGAGTGCACATGCACATATATGCTACATATAAGCTACATTTAAACTTGTCGATTAACTTATATAGCTCCTTACATCACAAAGAACAAATGGATATATAAACATATATAAGCTACATTTAAACTCAACATCTTCAATTCTCTCTTTACATAGTTAGCTACATCTTGAGTATAATGCAATTAGAACCAATTACTGCTTTAGATCAAAAGGAACAAATGGATTTACATCAAGCTATATCAAAACCATCTTCAATTCTCTTTACAAAGCTAGATGTATATACCTTGAATATAATGCTATTACAACCAATTATTAGCCTACATCACCTTCCTTTAAGTAACTATCTACATATTGAGTATAATGCAATTAGAACCAATTACTACTTTACATCACAGAGAACAAATAGATCTACACCAAGCTAGATCTAGAAACCATCTTTATTTTCCTTTTTACCAAGCTAGATTTTAAATATAATGCAAATTTGAACCAATTACTAACATTAGATGACTTAGAACAGAAGGATCTACAATCACACAGTGTCTCTTTCGACCATATTGCCTCTCAATCGTAGTCACTTCAAAAATAGCTCAGAAAACCCTAAAAATACAGAGGAGATCGGGGCTCTCTGTCCTTATTTACTGGAAATGGTCACCACAAACGTTTTTTTTTTGCTAAAACTGTCTGTGATACGCCTTCTTATTACAGACGGTTTTTGGCTAAAACCGTCAAAACCGTCTGTGATGTGTCTAAAACTCATCTTTGACAGTTTTTATAAAAAACAGCTAATGATGAGATATCTAATATATCGTCTTTTATAGTAGCGCCCTTTTCTGTCGCTGCTGCACCCTCCCGCACCTCCACCAAACCACGACAACGTCCTCTTCGTATTGGCTTTGCACTTCGGACGATCTCCTTAATTCAAGAAAAAGAAAAGGGGGCACTCGGTGGAGCGTGATATCATCCAAGGGGCATCTGGCGGTGGCCGCAATGAGGCGGCTTCGCTAGTGCTGATGCAGCGCTCACACGTGCTTGGATGCGTTTTTGCCGGAGACGATAAAAACACCGCACCTAAGCACAAATCTTCAAGTCGATCTGAAGGTCAGAAATTTGAATAATTTCTTCAAAATATTTATCTACCGTTGTTAAGCAAATCCGAAGAAATTATAATTCACCAAAAAAAATTTCAAAAGCCACACGAATGCCCATGCCTCTGCAATGGGCATGCATGCAAGGCTAAGAGCCTTACAGACTGGCCACAAAAATGAACACCTCTAGGGCGCGTTGCCACCTACAACGGGAGAACCTTCGAGTCACCCACATCTTCGTCCTGTCCATTCATGGCCACGCTGCCCTCGCCGGACTCCTCCAGCGACCTCCCCTTCGGCTCAGGCAGGAAACAGGTGAAGAGTATCCCAATCACATTGCACGTGGCGAGCACGAACAGCGAGGCGCGCACGCCGATTCCTGACGGGTACCCGGTCTCCGTCGTCTCGCTGCCGTCCGACCTCTGCGCAGCGTACATGAACCCGAACGATCCGACGATGGCACCGATCTTGCCCGCAGCCGCCGATATACCGTGGCACGTCGTCCGGACGTGCGCCGGGAAGATCTCTGCTGGCATGATGAAGGTGGTGCTGTTGGGCCCGAAGTTGGCGAAGAAGAAGGTGAAGGTGTACATGACCACCAGCCCGATGCGCCGGCCGGGATGCGTAAGTTGGTTGTAGAAGGCGGCGACGATGAGCATGAACCCCTTCATCATGGCAAAACCGAGGAACTGGATGGCTTTCCGGCCAACGACGTCGATGAAGGCGATGGTGAACCAGTAGCCCGGCAGCGTGCCACAGAGAGCGATGATGGCCTGAGCGCGGCCGACGCGGTACGCCTCCTCCAGCGCGCTCATGGTACGTGCCTCGGGGACCCACTTGACGTCGCTGAAGATCTCCTCCTGGAGGATATTCTGGGAGTAGAAGACGACGTCGAGTACGAACCAGCACACAACGGCGCCAAGGAGGTGGAGGCCGTGGCGGTGGGCGAAGCGGCAGGAGAAGACGCCGTAGTCCCTGTCCTTGGTGATGTTTTCGACCATGTCCGGCTCGCCGGTGAGGTCTACCTTGAGCACCTTGGACATGTCGCGCGCTGCCTTCTCGGCGTCGCGCGCGACCAGCGCCGTGTAGCGCGCCGTCTCCGGCATCTTCATCCGCCAGTGGTAGGTGAAGACGGCTGGGATGGCGCCGACCATAAGGATGATGCGCCACACGTAGTCGGCCTGCGGCGGAGTCGACGCCACGGGGTCTTCCTCGTATGCCGGCGCGTTGAAGCGCGCCTGGAACGTTGCCGAGACGACCAAGGTGACAATGCAACCTGCAAGAATGCCGAACCCCTCCATGGCAAACACGGCTGCAATGAAACTCCCCCGCGTCCTCTTGTTAGAGTACTCGGAAATGATGGTCGCCGAGAGCGGGTAGTCACCGCCGATGCCGACTCCGAGCCAGAATCGGAAGAAGCAGAGAGTTGCCATGACGCCGTCGGCCGTGTTGCCAAACGACAAGCCCGAGAGGAACGAGCCCATGATCATGAGCATGATGGTCTTGCCGTAGAACTTCTTCCGGCCGACTTTGTCACCGAGCCAGCCGAACACGAGCTGGCCGACGATCATTCCGCAAAAGGTCACGCTGTTGATCGCCGCCTCGAGCCTCGGCGGGAGCCTCCCGGGGTCCGGTCTGCCCGGGACGTGGTAGTAGATGCGGCCCAGGAGCTTGGTGACCAGGGTAATGCAGAAGAGGTCGTAGGCGTCGGCAAAGAATCCCATGCCGGCGATCACCACCGCACGCACGTGGTATCGCTGCGTCTTGGCCACGTCCAGCGCGTGCAGCACCTGCAGCTGCTCCAGCGCCATCGCCGTCTTCTCCCCCGTTCCCCGTGCACAGTTCTTGGCCGGTCCAATGCAACGCAAGTACGTATCAGCTACGTAAAAGCAACAAGGGGCTTGCTTATATAAGGAAGCTTAATTATGTTTAGGTAGCCGGTGGGAGCCAACGAAGCACAAGCAAATCACAGACTTATATAAGCAGGCATACTGCTTGGAGCGACGAATGGAACAACAGTGTAAGGGCTGTATAGTTGCATGCGGCTACCATGTAGCATATGTAGAAGACAAGGATGATGACCATATGATTTATTTTGCATGATGCGACGAGAAAGAACAGAAGGCGTAGTTAAGCGGATGGAGATTCCAAGGCGCCGGTTTGATACAGGGCAGCGTAGCTGGCTTGCCAAGTCCGGTGCTATTGGAAGTGTGGTGCGGAATTAATGGTTGTGAGCAGAATATCCAGAAGGGCCCAAGTGAATAAACCTTTGGATTGGTGATGTTGGAGGCTAGCATTGAGATCCGAGTGGAAAGATACACCAGTACGTTGTTTGTGTAGACACATTCAGCACACGGTGAAGGTACTGTTGGCACCACAATCTAAAAGGATATAACCGATTTGTAAGGCTATGATTGAAATAGGATATTTCTAGTCGATATAGGTTTAAAACGGAATTTATCTTTAAAAAACAGAGACCAATATGAATTATGGATTTTAATAAGGAGTCGGAGAAAGACACAATCGACTTAGACGCTATAAAAAGAGCGAGGGGCAAGGCGAAACAAGAACCAGCCAACAATCAATCAACTTCACATCTACTTTTATTTACTGTCAATTAGTAGTAGTTTTTTAGACTTAGGATCTCCTCCTTGTAATTCGTTTTTTACGAAAAAAGTTACGCATCGCCGATTTTGATCATCTTTGATTTACGCCAAATATCTCAAGTTTGTTTCCATACCGATATTGTTGCACATCTCCTTTTTCAGAGAAAACAAATTCTTATCTATTATCTGATCGACTGTAATAGCTATTTAGATACATGTTGCCAATTACTAAACCTAATAGGCCGTGAATACTTATTTTAATCTATCTTACTTTGAGCTGATCAAATCGGTTAATAGCTATTTTGATCTGTCTTGCCAATTGTAGGATCAAATTGGCTAGCATGCGTTGAACCCTACTTGAACCCAGTGTTAGCGTGCGTTGAGGCCGATTGGATCTTTTACGCTGCCAACACACTTTTAGCATGTTTGTTGGGACTAGATGTCTTCTTTAGGAAAGTCGATTCCCCTATCTGATGTCGTTATTGATGCCATAATTGTCCCAAAAATAGATTATTTACACCAGAACAATGAAAAAATATTGAGGATCAAAAGGTCGCGCTCGAGGAGATTATGTTAAATTGCTATCAGAAGACTCGACATGGTGTTACTTAGAAGACCGTGCTTCTGACCATCAATTTCTTTAACAACACACAGTCTGTAGTTGCGTTGGATAACTGGCCGGTTAGTCGATACATACCTGCACAGGATGAATTGTCTTATATGATTAACCAATCTATACACCATTCTTTGATTAAACAATTATCAGCGTTTGTAACAACACTTAAGCTAATGATAGCTAATCTCATCAAAGCTTTGGCTTAAGAATTAGCGTCGACAGGATATTTACTGGACCCAATACAAACACTTCCAAATTATCCAGTCTATTCAATAGCGCCAAGTACACAAAACTCAGGGCCAGTAGCCGATCCTAAACCATCGACTCCGGTTCCATCTCTGATGTCGACGCAACCAACCTTAATCCTGCTCACATTACCAAGCTCATATTGATGGCGCCAAGTTGGACTACCAGACCAGCTTACCACCATCGGCTCCTCTTATATATCTGCAATCGATCTCATAGCCAATTGAAACACCCATGCATCCAAAACACAATAAGCCGATTTTATAGAGGAATTTGGCCCTATACAGGGTTGTGACCTACTTGGAACCTTTTGTTCTACTCCCTGAGCCAATGTATAGAAAGCAAAATATCGTCTATGAACACCCTTATCAACCCCAGTCAGCTCAAGTGCCATACCAACTCGAGTCTACAATCGGGGGGTACATACCAATTATGATCGTAATTGGCAAGCACCGCAATTACCATCAGCCAATACAGTCAATTAGGCCAATCAAATATCTGCAATGTTACGGGTGCAATTTGGTATTTAGCCAAAAGGAATGATAACTGGCTATTGGAAGCTGTATCCTTATTATATTGATTGAATACCATATCCTAATAATTTTAAAGTTCTTGACTTCGCTAAATTTTCAGGTGAAGGTTCTACCACTACCTTGGAGCATATTAGGCATTTTGTTGTGCAATGTGGAGAAGCAGCCCACTCCGATAGTTTGAGGATAAAATTGTTCCTGTTGTCTTTATCATGGGTAGCTTTTACATTGTTTACCACACTAACCCAAATTCGATCAATTCTTGGGCTGATTTAGAAAGCTAATTCCATGAATACTTTTATGTGGAAGTATAAAACACAAAATTTCTGATTTAAGTTCTGTCCGACAAAAGTTGGGGAATCGGTAAGTAATTACATTAAAAGGTTTAAGGAAATCAGAAAATCGGTACGTTAGTTTAATGACTCTCATTTTTTTTTTTGCATAAAATTATAAAATGAGAATCTATGTGCATACAGTACTAGTCCCATGATTAGTGTCTAGTACACACATATACAACAATTGATAGTACATCCATACTGATTATTATATATGACAATGATAATTTATACATTAAGGTCTTACAAAGTAAAGTATATTGCAGCGAAAAGAAGCAAAAGAATTGTAGTGTTTCCATCCAACCCTCAGGCAACTGACAAGGCATAAACCCTAGAAAAACTCACTAACATAAGTCCCACATCCTACGTCAAAGTATATGTCGCCTAGAAGTTCGCTATCTTCACCTAAACCAAAACAAATAAGCAAGGGTGAGTACTTTCATACTCAGCATGACATAAGGTGGTATTTGCAAATTACAATAATGCAGGCTATGTCAATGTAGGCTTCTGGGGTTAATTTGCAAAAAGCGAAATTGAATTTGTAAATCAAGTACTAATTCACAAAACAGAATTTGTAAAGCAAGTTTGACAGATATGAAAGTAAGTAAAGCATAATGTAACAACTCATAGTCCTCCATGACGGGAGCTTCGATTCGTCCGTTGCCAACACATCGCATAAATCCACTTCTTGCCAACATATGGCACAATAGCTAGTGCCAACACATGGTATAGTATTGAATCATCTGTAGGGTAAGCTTTCCAAAACATACCTTTTTTAAAATAATGAAAAAACTAACTAGTGTCAATTCACCAAGTCTCCCATAACTATGGGTACGGCTTTTCGAAAAGATTTACACTCTACAGAGGTGTACAACTTTACCTACATGAAATGATCAACTCTTTGTGCAAGCTATTACCACACTTACTTTGGTATGTCGTAGAGAGATCATAACATAACCGTTACAGTACATAGACCTGACTTTGCACCAACCTGGTGATGTTAAACCCCGGCTATGGTGGCAGAAACACACACCCAAGACATGACAGTCCATCCCTGTCATTCACACAGTAAGTCAGGCAATCTATTCCTGCCATTCACACAGCAACTCTAGTAGTCTATCCCTGCCAAAAACATTTCTCCCCATAGCAAGGCATACATCGTTGTATTAGAATGCATATACCTACACCACTGTGTGGAAGCCCCTACGAGCAAACATAACCGGAGAGCCCATACTACTCCATCCTTCCAATGTACAAAGCCAACTCTAAGTAACTTGATAGGTTAAGGATGTCCTATACTAGCACTTGTGGTTGTACGGATATCACTTGGATCATACAACACTATGTTTGGACTTTAATTTGATCTGGGCAATAATCTCCCCCTACACTACGTGCAAAGCACATGCACCTCCGGCTATTGCCAATAATCGCTCGCGTCAAATCATAGTTCTATTTTCATTTTTAACCAAAATATCAACAATCTTTAATGTCGTATCCAACCTTTTTAAATTTTCAAGAAGCAGTTTAATCTAATTATTTAAATTGCCGATACTAAAGCATGGCTAAGCATGATTAATGTGTAATCGTATATACCCATGTTGACATTATGTATTGTCTAACCTTATTCTAGGGTTATCAAGGTTCACATGTCAATATTTATTAAGGAAGTTTTAAGAGATAATAGGTATATCTACCACTACCACAATATAGCAAATTTACAAAAAATACGTGCATGCATAAATAGATTTGACAAAACAAAATGAAAATTAAAACGTTGGGATCAATATGATCAAAGGGGGTGCTTGCCTTGCTGATTATTGTTTACGACAAAGTCGAGGTCGCAGTTGACGTTGTCAATGACAGAATTAGTGACATCGGGTTCTACATGTTGTTCAACAAAAATATAGCAAATAACAACTTTAATAAGGGCAAAAAGAAATCAAATGGCAAATCAAATAGAAACCTACTACATAAAACATATGTAGTTTAGGGTTAGGGTTTCTTAATTTTATGCTCGCGCATTTTATTCTATCTTTAGACTTTTACTTATTACGAGCAGTTTTACGCTATGTTGTAACTAGGCTTCTTGTTTTCTATAGATTGTTTATCTTTATTTTAAGAATTCAAGAGGCTAAAATTATATATATTTATATGTATAATTTCATATTCAAGAGGCTAAAATTATTTGGATTGATAGAATTAAGACATTAGTCACCCTATGGTAAATCATGTGCATCTAGTGTTTTCACCCTAAATGTTCCTATCTCTTACATAGGGGTGAGGTTTTGGGATTCTAATACATTTAAGTGTACAATTTTCAATGCTTGCTTGCGAAGGCTATGAATGATTAAACTCTAAGGAGCTAGAGGTACAAGCAATTAATAAACTAACATGTGAGGAGTCTAGGTTTAGGTTGTAGTTATATAGCACAAGTTTATAGATTTAAGAAGGTTCTGGTGATAAAAATATTCTAAACATTGATTTCTTATTATTCAAATTCATTTATTTGCATTATGGGTTTTAGGGTTTATATTACGCAAGGTTATGCTTTTAATAGGATTCAGATGCAAAGCATGTTATATTAGAATTGTTTCTACAGAATAGGACAGTCTTATCTTGGAGCATTTCTAAGCTGGTTCTATTAGTATTAGTTTTTATCCGTGATGTCCTATTCATTTTCTAAACTTATATATTTATAAAGTTTACATTATAAGGGGGCTAGACTTCATTTTAGATTTGCGACTGCATTTTACACAAATATGCAACCATTTTTGTAGCATTAGCAGGTTATGACCCCTGAAGTGTCTTGAAACTGGTTTTGTATCTTTTTGCTTTCATTTGTGAAAGCTATTAATATTTTAGTTTATATGTATGAAGTCTTTTATGAACTTAATTCAAATTAGATCTTTTTACCGATTAATATGATCTTGACCTTAGGGATATTTTGAGATTAGCCCTACATGATCTAACATTTAATTATGTCATTTTGTTTGCTTATACTTGAATCCTTAGGTATATATATCTAGTACATGAAAGCATATTTTGATTAAGAGTTGGTTCCAATTTTTAGAGCAGATACGAATTGGTTTTACTTATATTAACACTTATTGACGATAGTTATGCATATATTAATATTTTGTATGTAGAAAGCTACACTATTTAGGAACCTGGTTCAATCTAAGCTAAATATAAATATCTTTGTAAGTTTAGTTAATCTAGACATATAGCACATTTATGCATTAAATAATGATCTATTTACAAATTTGATTCAAACTAGGCTTAAATTTAAATATTTTTACATATTTGAAATACTCATGACTTCAGGAATATTTTAAAATTTATTTCATGATTTACGGAGTTATGGTTTATATATTTTTTTATTAGTAACCATATTAGGATTTACTCAAGTTTTAATCATAATAATTCGAACTGAGTTTAAAAATTAAATATTTTTGCATCAATGGATTTCTTGTAGAACATTTGATGTTAGTTCTTCAAAGGCTGCGAGAGCAACAGTTGTATGCTAAGTTTAGCAAGTTTGACTTTTGGAAGGAGATGGTCGAATTTCTTGGCTATGTTATGACTGCTAAAGGAGTTGCTGTTGACCCAAGCAAAGTTGAAGCTGTGATGCATTGGGAACAACCAAAGTCAGTTACTCAGATTCGTAGTTTTCTAGGAATGGTGGGATATTACCGTTGATTTATCGAAGGATTTTTGACAATTGCTAGACCGCTTACGTTGTTGTTGAAAAAGGAGAAGAAGTTTGCATGGATGCTAGAGTG
The DNA here is from genome assembly GCA_036346275.1 of Otatea glauca. Taxonomy (NCBI): domain Eukaryota; kingdom Viridiplantae; phylum Streptophyta; class Magnoliopsida; order Poales; family Poaceae; genus Otatea; species Otatea glauca. Next base: position 11,705,114 of record CM070724.1, read on the forward strand.
TGAAAATAGTTTTCAAGAGTTGAAGGAGCAATTGATGACAGCACTAGTGTTAGCGTTGTTAGATATTCAGAACAGTTTTAATATATACTATGATGCTTCTAAACAAGGTCTTGGATGCGTATTGATGCAGAATGGTAAGGTTGTTGCTTATGTGTCAAGGCAATTGATGCCACATGAAGAGAATTACCCTACGCATGACTTAGAATTTTCTGCCGTAGTGCATGTTTTGAAGTTGTGGTGTCATACTCATTGAAAATAGATGTGAGATATATACAAACCACAATAGTCTAAAGTATATCTTTACACAGTCGGATCTCAGTATGAGGCAAAGGAGATGGTTGGAATTGATAAAGGATTATAATATTGAAATCCACTATCATCCTTAAAAAGCTAATGTGGTAGTTGTTGCCTTGAGTCGTAAGAGCCATAGTGCTAATATGCTGGTATTAAATGATCAGCCGGAGTATGCAAGGAATTTCAGAAGTTGAAGCTGGAAGTTGTTACACAAGAATTTCTAGTTAATTTCGAAGTGAAGCCAACTCAATAAAATCATATCAGAGATGGTCAGAAAGATGATGCGAAGATTAACAGAATCAAGTTCAAGAAGTATGAAGGCTTAGCCAAGGATTTTAGTTTGGAAGGTAATATGTGGTTTAAAGGTCAAATCTGTGTACCGAACAGGAGCTTAAGTAGTTGATTCTTGAGGAAGCTCATGATTCAACGTATTCAATTCATCCAGGAAGTGCCAAGATATATCAACATCTTAAGGAAATGTTTTGGTGGCCTAATATGAAGCGTGAAGTTGTTGAGCATGTTGATTTATGTGATGTGTGCCAAAGAGTAAAAGCAATGTATTAGAGACCTGCAAGGTTATTATAGCTGCTAAAGGTTCCTGAATAGAAGTGGAAGGAAATCGGTATGGATTTTGTCACTAGTTTGCCATGAACCTAGAAAAGATATGATTCTATATGGGTCATCGTTGATAGATTGATCAAGGTCGCTCACTTCATACCTGTCAAGACTACCAGGAGATCATTTGACAGAGTTGTATATGTCAAGGATTGTTTGTTTTCATGGTGCACCTAAGAAGATAGTGTCAGATAGAGGTACCTAATTTACCTCAAGATTCTGGAATAAGTTGCATGAAGCCATGGGAATTCATTTGAATTTCAGTACAGCGTATCATTTGCAAACAGATGGTCAAACCGAGAGAGTAAATCAGATTCTAGAGGATATGCTAAGAGTTTGTGCATTAGCTTATGCTACTTCATGGGATAAAAGTTTATCATATGCTGAGTTCAGTTATAACAACAACTATCAGGCCAGTTTACAAATGTCGCCATTTGAAGCTTCATATGGTCGAGCCTATCACATTCCGTTGAATTGGAATGAGACAGGACAGCATTTGGTGTTTGGGCGTGAGACCCCATTCTTGCGAACAGGAACCTCCATGTGATCACCGTACTAGTCCTATGATCAGTGGCTAGCACTCACATGTTTACAACATTCATATCATAACCACACTCGAGAGACAAACAAATATATACATAAGAGGAATAATTACAAAGAGTTAAATATATTACAAAAACAAACAAACAGCGGAACTAAAGAGTCAAAAGAACTCCAAAAGCCTCGCGGTTTGCCCACTAACCCCCAGGCAACTGACTAGGCAAAACCTAGAAGAAATCATCGTCAAAAACCCCGTGCCTTGCCTGGAAATACGAATCATCTGGCAGAATGACGCCTTCATCCTCTAAGACAGCAGATACAAAGTTGAGTACATTGGTACTCAGCAAGTCTTTGTAGTGTTTGACAAATGCAATTAAATAAGCATGCAGGCTAAGCAAAAGACAGGCTACAAGTTATTTTGCAATTGCATAAAAATGGAAATGTATGAAAATAATAGATTGCAACATCGCATTTTTAAATAAAGCAATTGAGAGACATAAAGTGATAAGAAAATATCCAAGTCTTTCAACCCAGTCTACCCGACTACAAAGGTCCCCGGTGTCGATCCTTTGACACAAAAAGTTAGTTGCAAAACAGTTTCCAAACCAAACCCATTTTTCAGAAAATACCAAAAGACTCTAACATTGGAATGACTTCTCCAAGTGCCCATGACCGCGGGCACGGCTAATCGATTAGATCTTACACTCTGCAGAGGTGCACACTTTACCCACAAGGAATGATCAACCTCTTTTGCCAGGCCAATTAACACACTTCCTTTAGTGTGTCGGCAAGGAGATCATACATAACCGTTACATTACTTAGACATGGCTTTGAACCAGCCCGGGACGTTAACCCCCGCCATAGAAACAGAAACACACACCCAAGACGTGATTCCTTTCACGCGGTTTCCAACACTCATTTCTGTTTATGGCAAGGCGTACACTGTTGCGTGGGTATGCATTTACCCACACCGAGGGTTGGAAGTTCTGTGTGGAAGCCCCTCACAAGCAAACCTAACCGGAATGCTCCCGCTATCTCCCGCCTTCCTTAGATGCAAAGCCACATCCAAATAACTTAATAGGCTAAGACTGTCCCATACCAGCCCTCATGGTTGTACGAAATCTTGGATCTACCGTCCCATTGCTCGGTCCTTAATCTGTCCGACACGGGCGATACTCCACCCTACACTACGTGCATTTCCCCTTGCACAACCGGTTATTGCCAATAATCACCCGCGTCAAACCATAGTTTCATTTTGGGGTTTTTAACAAACTACAAGCAACCATTTTCTAAAAAGGGCCATTCATTTGTTTTAAAGACTAAAAAACACATGATGAATAGCTTAAGCAAAATATTATGCTAGTGATTATACCCAAAAGAACATTAAGCATGTCTAGTTCATACTTAGGTTTACAAGGTTCACATGTCCATACAAATTAAGGAAAACCATAATGTACAGGGGGTAACTACAACTTCTACCCAAAATAGCATTTCTATAGAGAATTACCGGAATGCATAATACACTGACAAAAACAACATATTGTAGGTAAATTATCGGGTTCGACATGTTCAAGGGGGTGCTTGCCTTGCAGCTCGCTGTCTGACTCGAAGTCTGGATCTGCAACTGGATCGTCTTCCTCCTCTGGGACGTCGGTGTCTACACGTCGCGAAAAGAGGAAATACAAAAGAATCAGCAAATTCCAAAAAGGCAAAAAGAAGACAAACAGCCAGATAAACGCAAGCTCAAACCAAAAAGGGGTTGCTTTAAATGGGTTATTTTTATTTAAATTTTGAAATCAAGATGCAAAGATTAATTAAATTAACAAAAACATTAGCTCAAAAGCTACCATCCTGGATGGACATACTAGAGTAGCACTGGAACTACCCTCTCTCCTCTTCTCTCTGCTCACGAGGAACTCTAAAAACTATAACACTTAAGGTTGTTTAACTAACAAGATCTACAAACTAAACTTGAAGAAATAAGAATATCTCTTCAGAACACGATAGAAAAAACATTGGATAGCACTCCTAAGGCATTTTCCTAAATTTTTGGGTTTAGACAAGACATAAAACTTACTGCTAAAAAGGCTTACAAGAAACTTTAACTTGTTCTATAAAAACTGGACTAAAGAGGTCGGCTGAACAATTAACACTTAGGGTTATTATACTAACGAAAACTAAATGAAGCACAGCTTATTAATAGGATATTTTTCTGAAACATAGTAGTACATACTTTTAACATCATTTCTATGCTATCCATCATAAAATTCTCACTTAGACGAGTTATTCTACAAGCTGCCAAAATTGCTTGAGTGTTTCTATTATTTTGAAAACATAACAACTAGGCTTATGTAGCTAGTTTACTTTATATGCAAACCTTCATAAAGTGACATTATTTCTTCAGAACATAATAGCATGGACTTTGTAGAGTGTTTCAATGCTATTTTCACAATTCTTTTTCATTTAGAAACATCATTTCATTTGCTATTGAAAAGGTCTAAATGACCACAAAAGCAACACTAACAATCTAACTTCCACTTTCAATTATAACCAAATCACTCATCAACTTTTATTCATTTTCATGGTATTATCAGGGGATGATCTAATAAGCATTTTAAAACTTGTTTTGAATTATTTGAACTTAACATTAATAGGTTATAACTACATTTATTGTTATAACAACTACTTTCCTCTATTAGCACAACATAACTCATATCTTTTCCTAAGTATTTTCACATGAATGAGCTTATATTGGCATATAATTCTTCAAAATAACCTTTATCTATATAAATATTAATTTATACAAGTTTCACCTATTTATCCCTTTTTACATTGAAACTTCATTCTATTTGAATTTGATGTATAACAAAGTAACACGTAAATATTTTTACATATTTGGAACACTTGCAGATCAAAAATTCCATAAAATTTATTTTATTCTACTATAGCTTTGTTTGAAAACATTTTATTTAAATGGCATTATTCACACCTATGTGCTTCTTTGAATTTCCTAAAATTACACAGTACTCATGTTTAAATCATTTTTGCATATTCTGATTCTACAGGATTTTACACGGTTTTAGAAATTGGTTTCACTAATTTTAGAGTTATGGTTCAAAAGTTATCAACATTTGAATCTAGTCGGTTTTGGAAATTAAACCAGAAATTCAAAATACGCTTTCACCGCATGGAAAGCGGGTTTTCACCACGCGCGCACTGGCGTTTTCAAACGCGTCCGCTCACTAACAGGTGGGGTCCATCGGTCAGCGAAACGAAACAGGGGGCTACGGGTCTAGGTTCACCGCCGGCGAACTAGCTTTAGAGCGGCGGAATGGGTAGCACTAGAAGCTTCAGCGCATCACGGCGCACCTAGGGGTGGCACTATTTCGTCAAACGGGGGTCGGGAAGATGGTCACCACCGCAAAGGTGCAGCGGCGCCATGGTCAAGCTGGAGAGAGCTCCACTAACGGCCATCTTTCCGACGGACAAGGGTTGCGCGAGCATCAGTAGCACGAAAGAGTTCGAACACACCTGGTGGTTAGGTCGGAGGAGGTCCGAGGAGAGCTGCCACCGTGCGCCGGCCACGAAGAAGAAGGACGGTGGCGCGGTGTTGCTGCAGGCATAAAGAAACCAGAAGAGAAGTTGATCAGTAACCTGGTGATGTTAAGGAAGCTCGCGATAGAACTAATTTAGAGAAATGGAGGCGGATTGACCCGTAACGTTGATTTCCCCCTTTTCGGGTTCTGGCGGAAGAACAAGAAGGACAAGCTTCAAGCGAGGCCCTCGGCTCAGAAAGGAGGAAATGACGAAGGCATGAGGCTCTCTGCGATGCGAAAAGATGGCCTAAGGCTTAAGGCGTTATCGCATTTGTGCTTGAGCTCAAGCTTGGGTGCACGGCTTCGGTCGCACGCCTCTGTACTGCGCGACGAAGCAGTGTAGCCTCTCCTCTGATGTAGCTCGACCAAGGACGGTCAAGAACAGGCGCGGGAGAGCCCTGCGCGACGTGGACGATGGCGATCGCGCCCGGACGGGGGTGGTTGCGGCCGGACGACGAAGGACAGGGAGGAGTCGTCATCTCGCCTCGGCTGGGAAAGAAGAAGAGGGGAAAAGAGCACCCTGAGGCTGACAAGCGGGTCCAAGCCCCACTGGCAACGACTGCGTGCCACCTCCTCCAGCGCCAGTGCATCAAGTGAGCACAGACGCCAAGCCCAGCTGTCAACGAGAGACGATGCGAACACGATGAGACAGAACATGAACTCGTCGGACTTTGCATTGATTCAAGGATCATTCGATGCGCAAACTTCATGAAATTTTTTGACTAAAGTCTACAGGGAGTCAGGCGTCTCCTGAAAAATTTAAAGACCAAAATACCCTCTAGATTATTTATATCAATTCTGACACTGCACACTGCTCAAGGTTTCCATTTCGGGTTTTGATTTATTTAGAGTCTCATTCGATATCATCTATTTTTGAAACCTTTTGGGTTTAGTTCCTTCTAAAGGTACTTCAATAAAATTTGCGAGTCGAGAACTTGAGTATTTACTTTATAAGAATTATGACATTCCATTTTCCAATTTTCTGAGGCCTCTGTATTTAAATTTTTAAAAAGCTTAAATGGGATTATTAATTTATGGAAACTTTACCAGTGGTAGGTTCTACACTCAGGGCGCTATGGTAATTTTCCCAGCTCCAGATAAACATCGATCAATTACCTTTAAATTTTAACCTTACTGTTTCTAGAAGAGTGATTATATACTTTGTTTATTCATATTCCTGTGCATGAAAAATTTACTTGTTGATCACACTGAGTTACCAGCACAGCTAAGGTCACATAGTAAATTTTTCTAACTTTTTACTTCTACCTTTTATCTTTCTACGTTTTTCCCTTTTTCTCAAACTCTTTTATTCAATTATCACACAAAGCAATAATCCAAGAAAATCAAATTAAAACAAATAACACCAGCAAAGCTCAAAAATATTTATATTCCAATTTAAATTCGTACACTTTCACTGTTATAGATTTTTTGCATGTTACATTGGGCCTGATATTCTTAAAGAAGACGAAGAGCAAATTGCCATGATTAGAGAAAGGTTAAAGGTAGCTCAGTCAAGAAAGAAGACGAAGAGCAAATCATCATCGTGAATTGAGTTTCGAGCCAAATGATTTTGTGCATCTCAGAGTTACCCATCTTAAAGGTTGAAAGATCGAAATGGCGATCAGAGGGGGGTGAATGATCCCAAATAAAATTTCCCCCACTCAAAGTACTCCAAACACTCTTGCAATAAAAATCTAAAGCACCCAAAGATTTTCGTTCAAACTGGTGCTTCTCAGATTCGCACCCCCTCTAAAAATCCAGAACAATTAGACAACTATGTGTACCCCTAGCTTGCATGGATAAGAACCATTAATCATGTGAGGGGTTTTTTAATCACAATCCTGGTTGTCAAGTGTCCAAACAAAAGAGGAATCAATTCAAAAGACTTCTTTTCTAAAAGAGATAAAGCTAAAACACCAAAGTCTCTTTTCAGAAAAGTTAAAGCAGATTTTCAGAAATTGTCCTCAGTTGGAACAGGTGGTTGGTGAGTTTCTTTTGCTCTAAAATTTTTGAGAATGTTTGTCCCTGTGACCAGTTGAGACGTGAACCACTCCACCAAAAATCACCTCAAAATGCTTTGTATAATAAGAATTAAAAATCAAGCAATACAGACAGTCAGAAACTTCGACCAAAAAATTTGAGGCTCGGTTTTCACTTCATAGCTCTCAAACGGTGCAACCAGTGGACTCAATAAATTTTATAAAGATGTATATATGAATTATTCACGTTCTCTAAAAAGAATCACTTAAAAATGATTTTTCTATATTTTTATAAAAATCAAACACTGACTGCTGCGTGAAGAACAAGTTCTGGACAGATTTGCAATTTGATGAAAAACTTGATCTCTAGTCTCTCCAAGGGTGTAAGAAAGATGCAAAACCAAATTAACACCCTCAAGACATCCTAGAAGAACAACATTTAGAAGGAGGGGAGGCAAATCCAAATTGCATAAATGTAAATTGCAAGAATGTAAGTGCTGAATTTAATTGCGGAATTGAAGTGCGGAATTTAAGTGCATAATATAAATTGCGTAATGTAAATGCACAAAGAAAAGAAATGATTTGAGGAAACATTTCATTTCTGGAAGGGGAGGTTACAAAGCCTCACATTCATGTGGGCAAAGCTCAAATGAGCATCAAAAACCTCAACACCATCAAGGGAAGGAGAATACCCCTCCACCCCTATTTATACTACTCTTGGGCCACCTACCACCCTTGGATGAGTCCCTCAACCCTAGAGCACTCATCTAAGGGCTAGGATTAACCCACACATACAGCCATGCAAGGGCTAACCCAAAACCCACACACATACCGGGTTTTCTTGCAGTTTCAAAGCATACTACCTAGACCCGCTAACCTATCAACTAGACCTCAATCCGACGGCCCTCATTGATCCACGCGCATCTAGCTAGCATCAACTCCTTTCCTTGTCTTCTTGACTTGCCGGACTCCGTCTCCGATCATCTTCCGCGATCTCCCAACCGTCTCGGACCTCCGACGCTCCTCGCCTAGTCCCGGTCATCCTTCGCCTCACCATGACCTAGCACCGTCGCCCTGCAACCATCAAAGACAAGGAAACTCCTCACATAGCAATGCCCACAAAGATGTGCAATAAACCATCCAACTCATTACTACCGTGTCTATACGACCGGTACTGCCACTCCTGGCAGAGACAACTCAAATTGCTTCATTTTGAAAATCAATCCAAATCAAACTCAAACTTGAGCACACCTTGCTCAAATAAAGTCAAATACTCATCACAAACATGGATGGACCTCCACATGGTCCTTCAAAGGTGTTAAAAGGTTTCATGCTAAGGGAAAGCTTGCACCAAGATATGTTAGTCCATTCAAAATCTTAAGCTGTGGAGGAGAGGTTGCTTGTCAATTGGAGCTGCCGCAATCGTTGGCAGGAGTGCATGATGTGTTTCATGTGTCACAACTTAAGAAGTGCCTCAGAGTGCCAATAGATCAGACACCGTTGGAAGCAATTGAACTACAGAAATATTTGACTTATAAAGAGCATCCAATCAAGATTTTAGATGTGATGGAGCACAAGACCAGAAACAAGTTAATCCGCTTTTGCAGAGTTCAATCGAGTAATCATTCAGAAAGTGAAGCTACTTGGAAGCGTGAAGAGGATTTGAAATCAGAATTTCCTAACCTATTCCTTAGTTAGTCCTGAATCTCGGGGTCGAGATTCCGTTAAGGGGGAGGTTTGTAACATCCCAATTTTGCTTTTTATTAATTTACTTTGTTATTTGTGTATTTTATGTTTTTTGAATTTATTGGATTTTAATTGGTTTTATTTAATATTAAGTATATTGGCCTTTTGTGAAAACTATTTAAATATTAAGAAAGTTAAGTTAAAGTTTAGCCAAAAATATTTTATATGGGTTCTAAATGTCTTAAAGTATTTTTGAAAATTTGTTTGGATTTTTTTATTATTTTATTCGCTTTAAACAAATTAGTTTAATTATCAGATTTGTTTTAATTATAAAACTCTGGAAAATCAACAGTAACAGTAATGGACTAGAACCCTAAAGGCCCAACCTGTTCTTCAATTCGGCCTGCTCACCCGCATGGTGGAATCTCCACCGTCGAATCATTGTTGAGCGTCTGGAATTGGTTGGCAAACCCTAGCTTCTAGAACCTGTTGGATCTCCACGTACGGTTGCGATTGCTTGGACGTGTGACACATCCGGCTGTTCCTAGTGCCACGTGGTAGCCATTCGGTCATCATCTCCAATCAGCATTTGGAATCATGCTATCATGTTGCCATTGGACTCGGAGTCCTTGTCCGTGTCTGGTACGCTTTCGGAGGCCTTTAAGAGCCATCGTGACCCCGTTCGAGGTTTGTCAGAGTGCGTCACATCTTTAGATCGAAGATTGAAGCCTGAGGTGATGTCCTCTAGCTATGGTTGCTCGTCGAAGTGCCGTGAAGTTGCCGCCATGCCTTTCCGCCCAGAACGAGGTCACCAAGGAGTCTCCGTCTAAGCCAAGCGTAGACTCGAGTTCATCGTGTTTAGGGCTTCCAGATCTGCATGAAAAGGAGCCGAATTCGTGCAGAAATCGTCGTGCTTGGGGTCGTCTTTCCCAGCTACGATGAGGAATTGCCGCCGCGCTGCTTCTCCCCACCGTCATGTGCCGTGTCCATCCGATCTGTCGTGGAAGAACCAGATCGCACCGCGTTTCACCATCGACGCAGCCACCAGATACGTCACGAACGGTCTCAATCATGCCACATGTAACCATCAGGCGTTGTTGCATGGGTGGTGATGCAACCAATTAGATGCTGCCGTGTGTCGGGCAATTTGTGGGAGGCGCAATGCGTCGAGTCCATGGTGGACTGGCATCACACCGTGGATTGGGCCCGTGCGCCAAGGATAGGTGTCGGCCTGTGATTGGCGGGCAAAGTGCTGACATCATAAATGCTCAATAAATCGATTTTCCCATATAGATTTAATTCGGATAATTAATTATTTAATATTTTTTTATTTTCTCTTTTATTCAAATCTTTCAAGAACTCGTTCTTCCTCATACGAGCTCTGATTGAGGCAATTCAAATTTCAAAAATTTCTAAAATTGAGATATATTTCATGGTTAATTTTATTTTATTTTTGGAGTTTATTTGCTCTGTATTTTGTTATTTACTTAGCATTCTTTCTTGATACGTGTAGACGTTGAAGTGCTCGGAGCGTCCAAGGAGGAATCGTTGACCCAAGACCAGGTTCAAGAGCAAGAGCTATTTCAAGGCAAGTGGTGCTTTGATAATGTTGAACCCAGTTTATAAAATTGCTATGTTGTTTTACTTTATGCATATTATTTTATGTGTATAACTGTTTCAAATTAAATTGGGATAGCTAATCTATCCAATCGAACTATGCACTACTTTGTCATTTATATGCTATGATTAATTGTTACCCTAGATTGATTCATCATTAGTTGGTTAATATCAATAATCGACACGGGCTGGTTAGACCGTGATAGCTTGCTTAGCCATGCCACGTTCATCACATGTCTTGTGGAATATCAAAAGTTAATCTTGACTAATGAAATACGGAATATGATTATGAATTGACGTGTCAGATGTTGTCACACAATGATGCTGAGTTGTAGTGACGAGGGATGTCATGCAATAATGTTTACTTGTTGATAGCACGTGGTGTTTGGTAATCAACTAGAGTGGTAATCATTTAGATTGGGGCAGGTGGTAAGGGACAGTGTGTCAAGGTGGCTCGAAGGGTAAAGGGTATGTGAAAGTCTTGCCTTAGTCATCTTAAGGACTTAACCTTGCAAGCCTTTGACCTGACTCAAACATGCAACCACATGTTTGGGATGGGATGGACTTACCTGATTAATTTGTAATGTCTTAGCTTTGGTACTACCAGAGGTAGTGTGAGGTTAGCTTTTTTATGAACTCACATGGTGTAAGAGGGGGCCCTGAGTGTGGTAATTAGTCTCTTCTGTGTTCAAACTTAGCGGGTAGTACTAAGTTAAGTTAGAGTATTGTAAAAACTTTATCATGACATCCTGGCCAATTGCTAAAGGAAGCGTGAAACTAGAGGCTAAAAGAGAGGATCATGTCATGTGGGTAAAGCGCATAACCTCTGTAGAGTGCAAAATCTATTCAGATAGCCGTGCTCATGGTATTGAGCAATGCTCGGCAATTACAGTCAAGGGTTAGAATTTATAAAATGAAAACTTGGTTAGAATGGTAGGTTGCCATTGGAAGGTTTGAACTTGACTTAGGGCTGGATGCTATGTTTACTTGAGAAATGTTGAAAATTACTTATTACTATTATTTGTTTTACTTTTTTCAATCTATTTATTGTATTAATTCATAAATGCTACTTTATTGCAAAATAACAATGTTGTCCATTATTTTGGAATAAACCTTGCATATAGATATGCTAGAATTGCATTCTGTGCACAACTTGTTGAGTGCTTTAAGTACTCACTCTTGCCAACACAACATCAATAGTTGAGGAGTCTACACATATTCTGGAGGAGGAGTACTAGGAGGATACAAGTGTTTAGCGTGTGAGCCTTGTCAGTTGCCTGTGGTGAACTAATGGGTTATTTACATCTTTCATTCCACTGTTGTGTCTTGGTTTAATATTCTTAGTCAGCCTTGCGTGGCTTTATCATGTAAGTTGACCATAAGGTCATATACTCAGTTATATTTAATATATGGAGTCTTTTATTATTTATCGCTATGTATGATTGTGATATTCATCTATGTTGAGCCTATGTGCACTAGCGTGATCCTCGACTAGTGCGATATACACAGAGGGTCTGAATTTGTATAATCGCGTCTCGACAATCCTCTTGATAGATCTCAGCCTCCTCGTCAGCCTGACCCCGCAGGTGATCCTGAACCCACACCTCGTAGGCGAATTCATAAGGCGTAGTTGCTAATCAAAAAGGGAGTTAAGTTAAGCAACATACTCAGCAAGCATTAATAACAGCATGCATCATATGAAATTTTCCAATCATCCATCTCATGTATATCTCTTTCTCTGAAATCCATTTTTAGGAAAATAGGGTTTTATTATGAAAATGTTTGTTTCATGTTTTAATTTCTAGAATTGCTACGAGCACTCGTATATGATGTAGACTTAGCTGCGTAGCCTCCAATCTAGGAGACAGACATGAATTTATGATTTTAACCATACGCAGGTTTGTACTATTTTACCCATAGTGAACCCAACTTCAGTTATGAACCTAGGACATTTATCATTACTCAGGTATTAGATCTCCAACCCTGGTAGCTGACGAGTCATGGTGTCCTCAACTATTCCACACCTACTCACAGCCTACCAGTTGTAGCACGACTTCAATGCACATCAATGGTACTCATCTCATGGCGTTTAAAGATTGTGCCCTAGGCCTTAACTATTTTGCCCCATGGGCCTTACCACTCTTGCCAGCATCCCTGGTCTTACCGGTATGCCTCACCAGGCCGATACTGGTCTTACCAACCTAGTTATTTATACATACCTATTATGAAGATCATAACCCTTAGTACATAGGACAACCTTTTTTGGTCATTTCCACACACTATGGTTGATACAAAATTATACGGCTCATTACCCGAGTGTAGTTTGTTCAATCTTATATTCTAGCATATGTAGAGGGCCTTACTAGAAACTCAAATATGCGCAACCCCAGGCACCCTCTACCCACCTCATATATACATACATCACCGGCTCCATACATTGGATGAGCCATTCAAAGTCACATCAATAATCAATTATTGCATCAACAGTTTACCATCAAACTATCTTTCCAACAACATTCGATTTAAGGTTTTCTTTAAAAGATGTTTTCCAATGCATTGGTGATATCACATATAAACAAATATATTTGATTAAAAATATACAAATGTGATCATAAGATTGATTGCCTGAATTTTTGTGAAAGTAGGCGTCCTCACACGGGTTCTGAAAAGAGAACACCGGTAAGATTGGATTTATTACCTGAAATTAGGGAGAACTAGATTTCATACGGTTGTTAAACTATTATGTATTTTAGGGTGTCCAACCTTTTCTGGCTTGTGATAATTTGTTAAATGTGTATTACTTATTTTACTTGGGGATATTTATTTTGACAAGTTTTAATTGAGCTTATTTTGATATAGGCTTATTTTTAATTTTGTCAAATTTTTAGTTCAGCATATTTTAATTCAAGTTATTATTTGACTCAGACTTGTCGTTCATATTTTAATTATTGAGATGGTCATTAGCACTTTGCTTTAATTTATTATTTAATTTCCCTCTTGCATTTTTTCTTTCTACCCGGTTGCTCTTATCTATTCGTTCCTCTCTTCTTGCTCCACCCCCTCTCTCTCTCTCTCTTCTCCTCGCGGCACCCCTCCCGATCCCATCTTCCATGCAGTTGGCGGCTCCCCACTGGTGCCGCCCCGCCTCCTAGGCCACCTCCTTCTCCCGGCCTCGAGCCACCTCCGCCCGACCTATCTAGCCCCACTGTCGTCGGCTCCTCTACGACCTCGCCCGACTGTGCCCGTCGGCCTCCCCCTAGTATGCTCCTCGCTAGCCTCCTCATCCTCTGGATATGGTTGTCATCTCCCTATTTCTCCCCTTTTTCTTACAGATGAGTTACTGATTCCATATTGCTTTTTGTTAGTGTTATGCCCTTGAGGCAATCATTTAGATGATTGTAACATGATTATGTTTATGAATAATAATATGATTATTGGTCCAATGAATGTATATCATTTTATTGATCAACAAGTATGTGACTTGCTTATGAAGCTCTTTACTTATTGATATAATTCGATAAATATCTCTGATCGGATATCATCGTATAGGACAACGATGAATAGATCAGCACATGTAGTGATCGATGATCATGCTTCATAGATCATGGGATATGGAGATATCATCTATACATTGTGGACGCATGTTAAAGAACATGGGTTAGATAGACCCGCCATGGGACACTGCTAGAATGTTTCATTCTTATGTGTCATCAGTGTATCTCATACAAAGTAGATGTATGATCCTTAGACCTGAGATTGTCATATTCCCTACATGTGTAATAGTTTTCCTTGGGGCTATCAAACACTACTTCCTAACCGGATAGTTATAAAGGTAGCTTTCATGTTTACTATGAAACGTGCAGAGGGAAGTGAGCAGTCAAGATGGAATTTGCCACTCCAATGAAATGGAGATATATGATAAGGCCACTCGTGTGATATGATTAAGGAAGTGCATGGCCATGCCGTGATTGAGGAGTTAATCACAACTTATTAATATATCACGGATACGAGAGATGGATTGAATCATCAAAGGATGACATGCTTCTCGCCTTGAGTTCAATCTTCATATACTTGGCAAAGGGATTATTACATGAGTACTTTTGATAGGTTCTGTCCGATTTGATCATAGTATGTTTGGGAGTTGGCATACTTTGCAAGGAGCTGCTACCAACTATTGGATTGAAAAGGAGTTTTCCGAATCCATGTCCAAACATACGTGAACCTGCAGGATCAGACACTTAATGGGTTGGGACGCATTAATTTGGATTGGATCTGTAATTAATGGACCTCGTGGGCTTAGCACGCTGATGGGCCCTGGTTTAGGGTTTCATCTCGTGGCTATATAAGGAGGGGAGGAGGGTGGGCACAGGGTGTGCTTTCCACAGTTTAGAAGTGATTCACCCGAAACCCTAGCCTCCTCCTCTCGCTGCCCCTACCGAGCGACCAGGTGCTTGCACACCGACGCACGGCGTTCCATCCTTGGACGTGTGGACTACTGCAGTGACGCTGCTGCGACTACGGCGTGGGAGGACGATCGACGGCGAGGCGAGGACGATCCACTCCATCGGTGCAACGACTACGGCGAGGACGATCCACTACATCGACGCGCGAAGGATTTCGCAACTGCGCGTCTAGTGGTAATCTAATCTGTGATCCCCTTCTTGCGAGTAGCTTTTTGGTTATGCGGTAGATTTTTTTTGTGCTAGTGTAGCATACCGCGTTCCTCTTCACTCTCCAAGTGAGGCTTACCAATGGCTCCATTCCTATTCAGGCTACTTAGGGCTCGCGTATCCATCCAGTCAAGGGGCACTGGTGCACGGTACCCCAGTAGCGCCTGGTTTCACGAAGGTCAATGTGGACAGTGTACAAGACATTTTCTAGGCTATCGCGCTGCAGATGCCCCCAAACAACTAGATCATGATACTAGGGGATGCCAATGGCACATACATCAAGTGGCCCAGCAGCGACATCTTCCTGGACACCCATCCTCTAGCACCAGAAGTACCTGTACTCTCGGAGTTACCTGCACTACAAGAGTATCCTGCTGCACCTCAGTAGGCCACCAAATCGGCTACCATGCCCACTCATCTTCTGTGAAGACTCCCTATAGTAGAAAGAAGACAAGGGCAAATTGAAGCAGATCACGGAGGCCCTCGACTATCCGATTGCCCCGCTGGCCCAGAGATACAAGCTAGGAGATCCTTTAGTAACGGGAGAGTGTCTAAAAAACCTTACATTGCCTTGTATTAGATGGCATGATTGGTACATGGAACAAGCCAACAAGCCAGTGCCAGAACGTATAACGAGAGTACAAGCATTTGTTCAACCAGTCATCAAGGGGTTTTTCGAGGCCAACTTCGAAGCTGTCAACGCCTCGCTCTTGAGATGCTGAACATTGTAAGTGTGTGCAATCATAGTCTACATTCATGTAATACTGATAAATGTCATATATATATGACTCCTTACTTTTGTATACATAATTACATGATCCATGAAGCGAAAAAGAAGAAACAACCGGTGGGTTTCCTCGACCCACAGATAGTCTCGAAGCAAATAATGGACAAAAATTTAAAAGTCATCGAGGATTACATGGAAGAGGCATTGGTGACTCAAAAAGATACAGAGTACCTACTTTTACCACACAACCCAGGGTAAGTGCTGCACTACTTGCTATACTTTGATTTGTAATGTACATGCAACTCAAAGCTAGGTTGAATGACAAGGTGACATACCTCAGTAGGTTTCACTGGGTTCTAATTGTAGTTCAACCAAGAAAGAACCTGGTCATGTACCTCGATTCCTTACAGAGCGGCAGCCACAACTTGAGGCCTATCGCAAAATTACTCGATAGTCAATCACGTTTCCTCTATAGCTAACTCTCCTATAGGTTGTTTAAGGTGTACGTTGCTTCTAGAACGGCTGAGGCTATCTTTTTGGAATCATGTAGGTCATTCAAAGTGTACAAATCTCGTGGAGGGCCTTCTGGCTAGGACGGGCCTAAGCTGAAGCACGATTTTAAGTTTTCGGTACTCGCTAGTACACAATAATCCTATATCACACTTCATAATAATGCCTCTAGAACTAACCAATTCTATATTTGCAGTACCACCAGCAGGGAAAGAGAAATCACCTATGTGGATTTTACGTTTGCCACAACATGCAAATCCTCCTCGGTACAAACAAGACCAATGAGGTTACAACTGGTTGGAATAGACTGATCTGATCGGAATTCGAGGACAACTCTGTTCCTTCTTGCTGCATGAGGTCATAATTCTACAAGGCGAGTTCCACTTTGCCTAACTTGAGGAGTTGTGTTATTTCTAAATTACCACTTGGGTTAATTTGTGAAACTTGTGTTGTGAATTTGTGAATTACCAAAGTTCATCTACACCCATGGCGATTCCCCGATGATTCAACAGGGTCCCTTAAGTAGCCTTTCGCGGCGATCCCCACTAGTCCTCTAACCATGCCTGACATCTTGGATGATTGGGACTTCTCGGGAGGCCTTCTTATCACTGATGAAATCAACCATCGATATGGTTCCTCGGTCGACCATGGGTCTTTGTCCTCAGATGGTTTTCTTCTACTAGCTTCTTTCTCTATATTTGCATTTTGTTTGTCTGAGCTTTCCGTCAGCCTAGCGCTCAGCTCTGTTCTTGGGGAAATCCTTCAAGCTTTTTCGCCAAGAGAGCGTACGACTATGGTTTCCACTTCTCAGTGTCTTGCAAAAATGTGGGCCTATTCATCTACTCGGTGAGAAGATGTTCCACCAATCATTTCCACGTACATTTCCATCTTTAGCGAGATGGAGGGGCTATTTGGCGTAGAGAATACAATCTCTAGGTTCAGGAGCATGAAAACGAATGGACGATGATTTCATCCAAAGCTCATCGCAGACGTTTCTCCTCCTAGAACAAAGTTGTTTCCTTCTCTTCTCGTCTTATGCTTAGTCCTCCCCCATGCCATAGTAAGCCTTTCCATGTCAAAGTGGGGTCTTTAAGTTTGGCCATAACCTCTGATCACCTAAGCTACCCCCCTATTGTCATTGGTCTCAATTCAGTTTCTCTGGAGATCCATCATAGGCCGTCGTCCTCTCCTGGTGCTATAAGCTCTCAGTAGGAAATTTCAAAATTTTCGATCAACCCGAGTCTTCTTGGCAATCATGACTTGCACCGTTGTTCCCGCTGCCTCAGGGAGGGATACCACTTAGCCGCTTTCATTAATTCTGTCAGATGCAAGGGATGCTACAGATACAGTCACATCCTAAAGAGTTTTCTCATCTCGAGGAGGGCTTCTTCTGCTACCTAGAGGCCAATTCTCAAGCCGATCAACTTCGGGGCCCATCTCTTAGAGAAGGCTAACCACGATTTCCAGTCGGTTGATTTACCTGCATCAACTCTTCTTCCACCGCCCACTCCACTTCCATCGCCTCTTGCTCATGCAACCATCCTAAACCACCTCCCTCTGTCATGGCGAATTTCTAGATCGCGGAGCCCGAACGTTTCATCCCTGAAGGAATGCAGGAGGAGGATGCTGGCCCCTTCCGTCGAGACCGTGTGGACATGGTTTTTTGCGGGAGCTCCAAAAGCACAGGAAGAATTTGTTTTTATAGTCATTGAGGCTCAACCCCAGGAAGAGCTTCAATAAATGCTCGTTGACGTCCGCGACTACGTCGAGTAGGTTCTTAGAGTTCGAGTTATATCTTGCTATCTCCATCCTTTTGGGGTAGGCCTCTTTTATTTAGCTTCTTCCATACGTTGGGATATCCTGGTGGCTGGGTGGCCGTATGAATTTGGACCATTCTCTCTTAGGTTTATTAAGCATGATCAAGGCCCAAATTGGATAAATGCTCCCTTCACCAGAATTGGTTGGGTCATGTTGCTGGGTTTTCCTCAGGACTTCAGACATTCTCATTTCATTGCTCAAGCTTGCTCATACATTGGAAAGTTCCTACACTGGTATGAGAATGATCAGGTCAAAGGCAGAGTCATGCAAGATTCTTGCACAATATACCATTTCAATTCCACACCGACTGGTGATCAATAAAGAAAACACCCTCGGTGGACAAGGATAATCTTGGACAGTTCCAGTCTACATCCTCAACACTGATCTTTCGGACATCTTTCCTGCTGATGGGGACCCGCCCTTGTACTTTCACCCAGATTAGATTCACCAGCCTGTCCCGGATGAGCCAGAGCAGAATGCTCCCCTGCAAGACCCCGAGGCTATTACGCAATCGGACAATGACCCTCAATGGGACTAGTGGATCCAGGCTCCTATGGGAGGTCTTGGAGGACAGTAGATTCATGAGGACCAGGTCTCCCTCACTTTTCACTACAATTATGCTACCGTATCCTCCATAGAGTCAGATAGGGCTTCATCAGTACAAGGCTAGCTCACTTAGATTGCATCACCCCCAGTCTCTCGGACAATCAGACAAGCAGTTCCATGGCTTTAGTTCCTTTCCAGCATCAAGAATCCATGGGGCTAGGCTTGTATCTCCAGAACATTCTGATTCAGCTCTTTGACAACCTCATGTCAGGCCACTCCCCTTGGGTCTCTATCCCAACAAGCTACCCAATTGCCCCGGATCTAGTCTGGACAGACTTTACCGGTTTCAGACCCAAGCATTCATGGACCATGAATTTTGACTCAACAATCCTTTTGGCCTAGTAGCACTTGACTTGGTCACCCACCAACCCTCAAGGGTGGGTGCACAAGAAGAGCTCTGCCACCATTGAGGAAATGGATAAGCCAAAACACTCTTTGGAGCTGGACATGCCTCAAGAGGAGACTCATGGTAATATCCCCTTCGCTTCAGCTCTAGATCAGCGATCTCCTACTCCCACCATGTAGCAAGGCAAGAGCTCCCTAAAGACAACATCTGACACAAAGAACAAAACTCTAGTCTCTCTTCCCTGACGCTAAGGAGCAGCCCTAGAGTCAATGCTATGTATGATGGCCTCAAGCCACACCAGTCCACTGGCGCACATTGGGCGAAGGGGAAAATAGCCCTTAGGATAGTGGACAAGGCTCCCAACCAGGCCAGCCAGGTTAATTCCCTGAGGTTCACCGACTGGACCTCACCCCTCCTCAACTGCCAATCCAACTCATGCAGCACTGGGCCATGGAGTTATGTGGAGTACCTCCTCCCGAGATATCTACCGAGAAGCTTCTCAAGGATGATAACAATGCTGACAGCGGACTATTAGACGCTTTGGACTAGAGACAGTCCAACCTCCTGTTGGAGATTCCCCTTTTGTCTCATTTTTATATTCCCAATCTTTTATAACTTGTTGTGTTGTTA
The DNA here is from genome assembly GCA_036346275.1 of Otatea glauca. NCBI lineage: Eukaryota > Viridiplantae > Streptophyta > Magnoliopsida > Poales > Poaceae > Otatea > Otatea glauca. Next base: position 11,724,748 of record CM070724.1, read on the forward strand.
AACTTATGTCATCAGTACTTACACAACTCCTTATGTTATTGCTTCAGTTCCTCTCGAGCTAGTCTTTGCCTTTTATAACTTGTTTCTCAATGTTTTTCTTGTGTACAACTTTGTTCAATCTATCTTCCCTAACACCCCTTCCTTTTACGCTGACTCTGGTAGTCAGTGTTTGGTTCTTAATCCAATCCCTCATTTATCATGTCAAACCTTCGTAGAAGCTGGAACATTTTGTGCCGGAATATTAGGGGTATGAATTTCTAGGATAAGTTGTTAGCCATCAAAGACAAGGTCCATCAACAAATTGCTCCATAGTTTGCCTCCAAGAAACTAAAAAAGAAACAATTCAGCGCTCGCTTCTTAGGTGTTGGAGATATATACCCAGAGGAAATCATAGAGATAATTATATTTCCTTATATTCATCATTAATTATTTTGTTCCTTGAATATTATCATCATTATTTATTAGAAAGTATGTGGCTTGTTTGTGAAACTCTATATATGGCTTTGTGATGATTATTCTAAAGTAATCCCTAGTCGATAAACATATGAGGACACATATGAATAGACTAGCATATGTATTGGTTGATACCATGTTTCACGGGTCATAGATATGGAGATATCAAACCAATAATATGGACACATGTTAGAGAACATGGAATTGGATCGATCCACCTTGAGACACTGCAAGAACGTTGTAATCTTCTTGTCATCAGTTGGTCTCACATACAATGTGTATGCTATATCCTTAGACTTGAGGTTGACGCATGTACTCGAGATTTGTAATGACTTAATTAGGGGTTGCCAAACATTACTCTGTAACTGGGTAGTTATAAAGGTGGCTTTCGGGTTTGTTATGAAGCATGCTGGGAGGCATGGTCGATCAAGATGGGATTTGCCCCTCCATTCAACGGGAGAGATATCTCTAGGCCTCTCGAGTGGTCGGATTTTGGAAATGCATGGCCATGCTACTCGCGGTTAAAGAGTTAACCGTAGTTGGGGATTTCGAGTCACGTGATCGAGAAAGATTGGTCGAGCTAACTAAACAAAGATGTCATGTACTCGCCTTGTGTTTGACCGATATCATGAGGCAAAGGGAAATGCATATAACTAAGCATTGTTTAGGTTCGTCCGATGTGATCTTTACATATACTCAGGAGTCGGCACGTCTGGCAAGGGACCGCTACAGATTAATGGTTGAGTAAGAGTACTCGGGCTATGTCTAGGTATACGTGAACCTATAGGGTCACACGTTTAAAGGGTTGGGACTTAATTCTGATGGTGATCCGAATTCCGATGGGTTTTAAGTTCCTAATGGGCCTTTAATGTAAAGCCTATTATGGGGCATCTATTTAAAGGGAGGGGGTGCTGGCTTTAGGGTTAAGAGACACAGTAGGAATTCAGAATTCACGAAATCCTAGCCGACACCCCTCCTCCACCCAGAACCACACAGCCGGCGTTGCTACCCCATACATGTGGATACTTTGGAGGCATTGCTGTGAAGCTTCAACGCTAGGACGATCTGCAACCTGCGACGATCACAAGGAGCTGTTGGAGGAGGAGTGAGGCTAGTACGACTACATCTGCACCACCGCACTACATCGACTCTACTTCCTCTATGGGTCTGTACGTCTGGTGGTAATTCTGTGATCTATAACTTGAGTGGCTCATTGGTTACGCGGTAGAAAATTTTGATTTTACGCTAGAGTAGCCTACCCGTTCCCCAACATCTGGACCTTTCTTCCACGCTCCATAGATAATTTTTCTTTCTGTCACTCCATTGGAAATTCAAGAGGGATTTTGAAGAACCTAGTCTAGTTCTGCTTTCGCTGCAAATGTCATCTTCCAAACCTCTTTTGCCATCACCATTGATTTTGCTTCCATCCACAATAATTGCTCTTGGATCCTCACAAACATTTACGGTCCCTATGCTAGACCGACAAGAGATGAATTCACCGACTGGTTTTCGCACCTAGACATTTCAGATTACTCCAACTAGATTTTTCTGGGGGATTTCAATTTCATAAGGTCTTTCCACAATAGAAACAAGCATGGGGCAGCATCCATGACATGATGGTTTTCAATGGCATCATCAGCGCCCTAGGTCTTATTGAGTTACCACTAAAGGGCCTAGTTTCACTTGTAGTAATATGCAAGAAGACCCATTGTTGTAGCAGCTAGATTGGTTTTTCACCTCCTCTCAGTGGACTTTGACCTTTCCGAGCACTACCGTCTCTGTCCTAGCTAAGAACATCTCAGCTAATTCATCGTGCCTCATCAGCATCGAGACAAGAATACCTAAGTCAAAGTTGTTCAGGTTTGAAAATTTTTGGGTGAATGATCCGGGCTTTATGGAAGTGGTGCAACACTCTTGGAACACTCAAGCTCCAGATCTCCAATGCAGCCAAAACCATCACAGCTAAGCTTAAGAACCTTAGAAGACATTTAAAAGGATGAAGAAAACACTTATCCAACCTTTCAAACCTCATCGCATACTGCAATGCAATCATCCTTCTCCTGGAAAAGCTAGAGGAAAGTAGGAGCCTCTTCGCGCAGAGCACAATTTCAGAATCATCATTAAAAATCACCTCACTCGGTTACTTCATTACAAGAACATATATTGGAAATAGAGGAACACCATCTGGTGGATGAAGTTAGGGGACGAAAATACAAAATTCTTTCACTCAGTTGCAACAGAAAGGTACAGGAAAACACGATCACTCATCTACAAATAGATGATGGCCTCACTGTCTCTGATCACCATCTCAAGGCTGCTATCCTCTGGAAAGCTTTTCGAAATAGAATGGGTATTTCCACAAACCCAACCATGTGCTTCAATTTAACGGAACTCATTACTCCAAATGGCAATCTGAATTCCCTAAATATCCCCTTCACAGATCAGGAAATTGATAGTGCGGTCCGTTCCCTTCCCATAGACAAGGTTCCAGGTCCAGATGGTTTCAATAGGTTGTTCGTTAACAGATGTTGGCACATTATTGCCCATGACTTCTACTATCTATGCGATAATTTCTATACAACTCAGCTCAACATTCAGAGCATCAACAATTCATTCATCGTGCTCATACCAAAGAAAACTAATCCCCAGAATGTCAATGACTACAGTTTGATTTTCTTGCTCAATTCTACCCTCAAATTGATCACAAAGATCTTGGAAAACAGATTACAGGAATTTATTCTTCATCTAGTTCACAAGAACCAATATAGATTTCTTAAGAACATAACAATACAAGATTGTCTAGCTTGGGCCTTCGAGTACATTCATCAGTGCCATTAGAGTGTGAGGCCAATAGTCGTCATCAAATTAGATTTTGAAAAAGCTTTTGACACTGTGGAACACTCCGTCATCATGTCAATGATAGTGCACAAAGGCTTCCCACCTAGATGGATTCATTGGATACAACATATTCTCTCTTCTGCCTACTTGTCAGTGTTTCTAAACGGTGTACCGGGAAAGCAATTCCAATGTAAGAGGGGAGTAAGACAAGGGGATCCTCTATTGCCACTGCTGTTTGTCCTCGCCACAGATTTGCTCCAAACCATAGTGAACAAGGTTGCTGACCAAAATCTCATTCAACTCCCCATACCTCTTGCCGGCATCCAGGACTACCCCGTAGTTGTTGGGACCCGAATATGCAAATCTGGACCCTCTGTTTATACTGCACTAGTCCAGTATCACGCTAGTCCACACAGGCTCAACATAGATGAATATCACAATCATAGACAGCGGGAACATTATGAAAGACATCATATATTAAATAATACCTGTTGAATGACCTTATGGTCAACTTACATAACTATGCCTCTAGAGGATCAAGATGGCAATCAGAGGGCGGTGAATGATCCCAATTTAAATTTTATCCCCCCAAAAAAGATCACAAATGCAATTTTTCACCCAAAGAAACCAAGCTAAAATAATTAGGTATCAAATGGAGGTGGAAGAATCAGTTTTCACAAATTTCAGCCTGAGGCCGGCACTACCACCCATGTAGGGGCGGTACTACTGGAGTTACTATAGCTACAATAAAAATAGGCATATGAACAGTGATTTTAGCACGAGTTCAAAAGGAAAAATGGAGGAATCTTTTGATGCACTAATCCAAACTAAATGAAACTTTGTGGACACCTTCCTATGGATGTCAGGAACCTATTCCAATCAGCGATTGCAAGAATCGATGTTAAAGTTCTGACCTTTTTCAAATTTACGGAAGGGTGCACAAAAACGGGTTTAAGAACAAAAACTTGGCCCTTAGCTAGCTCGTAGGTTCTTGATGATCAAGATGATCCTAGATGGCTTTCCACATGTCATAGCAAGCTAGAACACAAGTCAAGAACACGAAAAACCCGATCTTCCAAGAATCATCCTCTCAAGAACAAAAATTTGGTTTCTTGCAAAGAAGAACACAAGATTTGGCGAGATGATTGGGATATGGTCTGAAGAAGACTCATCCATCAATCATACATCCTCAGCACAAGATCCACAAGCATTTAGAAGGAGGGGAGGCAAATCCAAATGTGCAAGAAATAAATTGCAAGAATATAAATTGCGGAATTTAAAGACTGAATTTAAAGCATAATGTAAATGCAGAAAGTAAATTCATAATTGAGAGGAATGGATTAAACTTTCATTTCTGGAAAGGAGGTTTAAAAAGACTCACAACAAAGTGGGCAAAGCTCAAAGGAGCACAACAACCTCAAAACCTTCAAGAGGGGGAAGGCTACCCATACCCCTCTATTTATACTACTTTTGGGCCACCTACCACCCTGGGATGAGTCCCTCAACCCTAGAGCACTCCATCAAAGGCTAGGATTGACCCACTCACATAGCCATGCAAGGGCTAACCCTAAACCCACTAAACAAACCGGGTTTTCTTGCACGGTTTCCAAAGCACACTAACTAGACCCGCTATCCTATCAACTAGACCGCGATCTGACGGCCTTCTTTGATCCACGCAGCGTCTAGCTAGCATCTTTTCCTTTCCTTGTCTTCTAAGCTTGCATGGACTCTGTCTCCCATCATCGTTTGGATCTCCGACGCACCTCGCCTAGTCCTGGTCATCCTCCGCCTCACCATGATCGAGCACTGACGTTCTGCAACCATCAGAAATAAGGAAAACCCATCACATAGCAATGTCCAACAAAGATATGCAATAATAATCCAAAATCACATTTTAATATGCAATTCGCTCATGGAGTCGGCACTACCGCCTATACCAGGATAGTAGTGCCGCCTGGCCAACACTACCGCTCCCAAGAGCCGGTAGTGCCGCTCAATCTCTCGGAGGAAACACCCCTCAACTACCACACCCCAGGCTGGTAGTGCCGCTGCCTGACCGACAATACCGCTCCAGCATGGCCGGTACTGCCGCCCCTGGCAGACCCAATTCAAATTGCTTCAATTTGAAAATCCAATTCAAATCAAACTCAAACCAGAGCAAACCAAGCTCAAATGTAATCAAATACTCATCACCAACATGAGTAGACCTCCACATGGTATTTCAGCCTCGCAAGGCTGAAAACTAATTAAACTGCAGCGGATTGAAAACATAGATAAACCCCTCAGTATACCACAGGCAACTGACAAGGCTCGCACCCTAAACATTCGTCTCCTCCTGGTACTCCTCTAGAACCGATGTAGACTCCTCAATTGGTGATGTTGTTGTTTAGCAAGGGTGAGTACTTAAAACACTCAACAAGTTGTGTACATAATGCAATTCTAACATAACTATATGCAAGGCTTATTCCAATGGAATGGTTAACAGGGTTGTTTTGCAGTAAAGCAGCATTTATGAATGAATACATAAGTAGATTGAAAAGACGGTAAAACAAATACTAATAAGTAACAACTTTCAACATTTCTTTGATAAACATGGCATCCAGCCCAAAGTCAAATTTCAACTTTCCAACAGCTTTCAACTTTCCCATCCAAGTTTTCATTTTACAAAGTTAACCCTTAATTGTAATTCCCGAGCTTTGCTCAATACCACGAGCACGGCTATTCGAATAGATTTACATTCTACAGAGGTTATGCTTTACCCACATGACATGATCGTCTCGTGTTGCCATGCAATTAATACACTTCCTTTGGTGTGTCGACGGAGAGATCATGACAAAGTCTTTACAATGCTCTGTCTAAACCTAGTACTACTCGCTAAGGTTTCAACACTTGTGGGTCTGGTTACCACATCCAGGGCCCCCTCTTGCTATGTGAACCCGGGACTCACACCACCATTGATAGTACCAAAGCTAAGAAATTACAAATTAATCAGCTAGGTTGTCCCATAACAGACATGTGGTGGCATGATTGACTCAGTTCAAAGGCTTGCAAGGTTAAGGGCCTGTTTGTTTTAGCTTTGGATTCTCTAATAGATGATTCTGGATTGTGTTTGTAGAGAAGCTGATTCTCCAAAAGCTGAAATCCAAAAGCACATATGAAGTGGATTGTAGATTCTAGTATATATGGGTGGGCTGGATTGTGAGAATCAGATTCTAGAATCCAGCTGTTTGTTTTTAATTATGCTTTTGGGGTCAGAATCCAGAATCAAAAGCTAAAACAAATAGGCCCTAAGTCCTTAAGATGATCGAGGCAAGATTTCCACATACCCTCTGCCATTCGGCCCACCTTGGCACACTTGACCCTAGTCACTTGCCCCAATCTAAATGATTACCACCCCAGTTGATTACCAAGCACCATGTGCTACCAACAAGTCAACTTCGTTGCATGACATCCTCCGTCACAACAACTCAACATCATTGTGCAACAACACCTGACACACCAATTAATAAACATGTTTCATATTCTATTAATCAAGATTAACTTTTGATATTCCAAAGACATGTGATGTAAGTGGCATGGCTAAGCATACTAAACACGGTCTAACCAACCCATTGTTGATTATTATTATTAACCAACTAATAATGAACCAATCTAGGGTGACAATGATTCATGGCATACAAATGACAAGGTAGGGTGTAGTTCAATTGGACATATTAACTAAATCCCGAACCATTTTGAAACAGTTGTACACGTAAAATATCATGCATAATGTAAACAATATAGAAATTTTGTAAACTGGATTCAACATGATCAAAGCACAACTTGCCTTGGAAAAGGTCTTGCTCTTGCTCCGGAACCTGGTCTTGATTTGATGGATCTTCCTCGGATGCTTCACACAATTGAACGTCTACGTGAAATGAGAGAGAAAGCCAAATAAACACCAAAATAGAGAGAAAACAAACTCCAAAAATCAAATAAAATTCACCATTAAATAGGTCTCAATTTTAAATTTTTTTACAATTTTGAATCACCACAATCGGAGCTCATATGAACGAGAACGGCTCTCGAAAGATTCAATAATCTAAAAATCAGATAATTGGAAAATCAAATAATAAACCGAATTATATTTAAATAGAAAAACTGCTTTATTGCATCACCGTGACGTCTGCCCTGACGTCAGCATTGGTCCAGACCAATCGAAAGCCACCACGTGCCCTTGGTGTATACACCCGGTCCACGAACCTCCTCTGGTTCACCATGGACTAGTCTACACGAGGCACGTGTGGCTTACAGGGAAGCCCTAGCCTGCTAACGTGGTTGGTTGACTTCACCGCCAACGCAAGCGCCCACATGGATTCCATGTCAGCGACACCTCAACATCTAGCACTGACGCAGCGACACCGTGGCAGACACGTGTCGACGGAAGATCACGTCCAGGTCGTCAACACCGGCACGGGACACTATGGTTGCTGGCAACAGCAAAGATGGGTACCTACTGGTAGAGCTTGACGAGATGAGTTTAACGACGCACTCAGAACTAAGTTTTGTGCATGGGAACTACGGCGACGATGTCTTCTTCTCTGCCAACGGCGGCCTCCATGGGGATCTCCCTCTCCGGCGAGCTTCTAGCGGATCTATGGTGCGCACGAGGTAGATCGGACGAACGCGAACCCGATGCGACTGGTCTCAAGCTTAGCGGTGTCTTGACGGTGATGAATCGATGTTTTCTTCTTCACGACGGCGCTTCTCGAGAATCTCGGATTACGGCAGAGCGATGTCTCGGTTCTCGCAATAGCTTGAGGGCTTTAATCGATGGTGAGCTTCCGAACCCTATGCGTGCCTTATATAGCATCGAGTGCCCGTGTTCTTCATGATTTGACTGCAGAGTCCATGGCAGAGTGGGGATTAACTCGGACCGGAGTCCTTCCTGGACACGCGAAGACGACGAAGGAGCACCGTCCACGTGTCTGGAGCGATGGCCACGATCGCACGAGTGCAATGGATAGCAACCGCACACGCGTAACTTTCCAATGGCCAAGATTCGGTGTAGACCTAAACCGGTATGCCTTGATCGCAATCGCTTGATCCAAATTTGACGGCTGAAAACACTCCCACTTGCTCGAATGAAAATGGCCTTGCGATTACCATCTAACGGCAGAAACTTCATCCACGCGTGTGGCGTGAGGATAGCCACACGATAAGGATCCAATGGCTAACGCCCTAGCTTCCAGAAATAGGTCGAGTGTCCCAAGGCGCACAGTAACGGGCTCCAGCCCAAAACTGTTTAAATGGTTTTCTCGGGATTTTCATTTTAAAATAATTCCATTAAATAAAATAATTAGTTTAGAGTAGATAGAATATCAGAAAAATTCCAAGAAAAATCTTAAAAATACTTTGAGACATTTTGAACTCAATAAATTTTTTTACCCAAACTTTAGTTATATTTTATGTATAATTAATTAGTTTTCACAAAAGGCCAATATACTTAATTTAAAATAAATTCAAATAAATTCCAGAAAAGTCCAATAAATTCAGAAAATCCATAAAATGCATAAATAACACAATAAATTAAATAAAAGGCAAAATGTGAGATGTTATAAACCTCCCCCTTAACAGAATCTCGACCCCGAGATTCAGGGCTAACTAAAGAATAGGTTAGGGAAGTGTGACTTCAAATCCTCTTCACGCTCCCAGGTAGCTTTACTTTCTAAATGATTGCTCCATTGAACTCTACAAAAGCGATAAAACTTGTTTCTGGTCTTGCGCTCCATCACATCTAAAATCTTGATTGGCTACTCTTTGTAAGTCAAATCTTTCTGCAGTTCAATTGCTGTAACGTTGTCTGCTCCGTTGGCACTCTGAGGAACTTCTTAAGCTGTGACACATGAAACACATCATGCACTCCCGTCATGACTGCGGCAACTCTAACTGATAAGCAACCTCTCATCGATGGCTTAAGATCTTGAACGGACCCACATATCTTGGCGCGAGCTTCCCAAGTGTGAAACCTTTTAACACCTTTAAGAGGGGTAACTTTGAGATACAAGAAATCGCCAAAGCTCAATTCACGACAACAATTATCAATGTAGCTCTTCTGCCTTGACTGTGCTATTTTCAACCACTTTCTGATCATAGAAATTTGCTCTTTGTCTTCCTTGAGAATATTAGGCCCAAACACCAAACACTCTCCCGTTTCATTCCAATTCAACGGAGTACAACAGGAACGACCATATAAAGCCCCAAATAGTGACATTTGCAAACTAGCCTCATAATTGTTGTTGTAGCTGAATTCTGCATATGGCAAACACTTATCCCATGAAGTAGCATACGCTAATGCACAAGCTCTTAGCATATCCTCCAGAGTTGGATTAGCCCTATCAGTCTGATCATCTGTTTGTAGATGATACGCTGTACTAAAATTTGAACGAGTTCTCATTGCTTCATGCAACTTACTTTAGAACCTCGAGGTAAATTGGGTACCTCTGTCTAATACTATCTTCTTGGGGACACCTTGCGAACACACAATCCTTGACATATACAGCGCTGCCAAGCGATCTCCTTGGGTCAAACTCTACAACAAAAAGGACATCCCTTAGGTCAAACTCTTGTGGAGCACATACTATCAATATTGTATGTTGCACAGTTCTACAAGATTTGGATCTTTCTGGTGGAAGGACATCATGAAAATGGTTGATCAGTTCAAGGGCATTTCAATCATCAACATTGGCTCTGGAATGATAGTCAGCTTTTGGAAAGACCTCTAGAATAATCACATCCCCAGCATACAGTTTTCCATCCTTTACTCGTATGCAAGGGATGAGTATATATCGATTTATAATTTCCTTCACAAGGACAACTGGCAGACCTTTTCAATTTCCCCTTGTCCCAACAAGCCTTTCACCAGCTGTAGGACCTTTCAAACTCTCTTCAGTATCTAGATCGGTCATCAGTGGATCCTGATCAATGGTCTTACATATGGGGGCACTTGTCTTACAAGGCTTACAAATTTTATCAACACATTTTTCATCATGCCTTCGCCTCGGTACCATTAACATGGATTTAGAAGACAAGATGCGTCCCAAAGTTGAGTCTTCACATGGATTCTTCATTTGGACCATTTAAATACCAAAGCTGTGATGGTTAGGAGAGGGTGGCACACAGGACAGGACATCAACTGCTCTCTTTGCTACGATTCGGAACAGGAAACAACTGACCACCTTTTTTCACTGCATTTTCAGTAAAGAGAGCTGGTGTGCTCTATGTTGTTAAGGAACCTCGCTATCGAATAGTTCGGGTTCCCTAATAGATCTGAATTGGAGAACAGAGAGACAAGAGAGACACAGGTTTAGGAGGAACTGCGAGAGAATACTTTATTGCTTCTGATTTCTTATACAATGGGGTGACCCCCCTCCTCCTTATATAGTAGTCGCCTAGGGTTTCGGCTAAGGGACCATCGTGGGCTTTCATGGGCCACGTGGTTTCCCAACATATGTATCCATTGGGATACATCGCTGCACATCTTTCAAAGGATTAAGACAGCTAAGCAGAATTTTGCGCAGTCTTGTTTTATGGAAATCTTTATCGTAGCGGCTTGGTAGATTTGGAAGCAAAGAAATCAAAAGATTTTCAACCAGAAACAACAATCCGTTCACATTTGGAGAGAAGATTTCATCACCGAGGTCAGGTTCAACGTAGCTAATGAAAATTCTCTTTTTTTTCTTGGCTAAATTATTTGTAATTTCTCCCATCCTTGCTTCTGCATGTAGCTTCTTTGTCCTCCCTTTTCTTGCTCCCTCCGTTCCCCTGTATCCCTCTCTGGTTTCCTTTGTAACTTATATTTTCTTATTTATGATATTTCATCATAGTAGGTGCCTCTCCTACTGTCTCCTTCAAAAAAATTGTAGTTGTGCATTCAATTGTTAATATATCTAAGTTGATTCCTGAAATGGATGTGATGTACGTGGTGCAATATGTAATCTGAGTTGATTTTTGAAATGGAAGTGTTGTACGTGGTGTAATATGTAATCTAAGTTTATTTCTGAAATGGATGTGATAATATGCTTTTGATGTAATCTGTAATCTGCTTGTTTTAGAGGGAATGGTTAGCATTTTCTGAGGCTCAGTAAACATAAAAGTATATCAACACAAAATAACATCACAGACGGTTCTTTAGGAAAAACTGTCTATACATCTCATATCGCAGATGGTTCCTATTAATAACTATTTGTGATGTTCAATTATCACAGACGGTTTATACTCAGAACCGGCTGTGATATGTTTTTCACAAACGATTCGTAAAAGGTCTATGATGAGTTGTCATTATCACTGATACATTATTATAGACGGTTCACAAAACCGTCTGTGATAAGATTTTCTATATTAGTGGCGGTCATAGACGTGCCTAGGAATTTCACATGAGATATAGAGTTTTTCATAAAAATGTTGGAAGGTGGAATTGTTGGAAAGTGAACGGGGAGTTCATTTATGATTTTGATGTCTAAAGTTAGCACCGATGAGTTTAGTGGTTTGATGATTGTTTTTATATTTAAATGACTTGGCAATACATATATATGTATAGATTAGCCGGTTTGGCTAAGGCTAGTCCTGGCCTAGTAGTGAGTCAGTACTGGTAGACAGGGGCGGATCTAGGGAGGTGTCCGGGTCCGAAAATTGGAAAAATTTACAGGATCATCTCTTCAATAGGCCAAATTTGCTGATTGGATTGGTTTCAATTTCTGTGGTTTGGAATTTTTAAGACCTTATAACTATTTGTACTGTACTTTTAACAAACTTTGAATATATGCGTTAGATTTATAATGTTACGAAATCATTATACATGACTATTGAGTTGTAACTGTAAAGTGTGCATGCATAGAATTTTTTTAGTTACGCCTACTGGTAGGTGCTACTCACCTTGCTTCATGGGCGCAAAGCAGATGTTTGCACAGTGCTCACCTCTAGGGGTGAAAACGGGTCGGATACGATCAGATATTGCTCTTCCTGTATCATAACCCATATTTTTTCCCTGGATTCAGAATCGGATATGGGCTAGCTAGATATGGATATGAATCTGGGTTATTCAGATACGGATACAGGACAGATATGTGACAGATTCGGCTCGAGAATAGATAAAGTTATACGGATAATGCATGCATACATAGAGTACTGTATGTTGAATCAAACCAAGTGTGCAAACTAGATAATATCCTAATCAAACTTATTAACAGCTTGTCACTCGTCAGGACCCAAGTGTTCAACTGATTAACAGGTCGTGACCTTTTCCAATCGTTGAATATCACACTAATGTTGATGGGGCCTAGCTGGGTACTTAAAGAATTGTATAGTGGCATTAGGTGCTAATCTAACGCACCATGACCTCCATAAAAGACCGAAGCAGGTGCTCTGAATAAGGGGGCATCAGCACATGATGCATTCAACAAGATCATGAGATGATTATCTAATCATAAGTGTTAAATTGTATATTTCTTTTGGGACAGCAACATATATACTCTTCAATCGCAGATCATTCATATATCCTTGCATATCTAGATTATGCATATCCAAAATAGGTGGAGCTTGCATATTGGTAGGAGGTGGTGGCAGCCTAACCATGCCATGAGGGGCATCATTCCATATCCAGAATAGAAATTTGACTTGCATAGATGTAAAAACCCAATAAAGACTAAAAAGTCAACTTCGAGATCCTTTTCCAGGAAATGAATATTGACTAAAGTGGGAGTCACTTCTGTGTTGGTGGTCAACGAACCAAATAGTTCAATAGAAATTTGAAACACAATACCTGCTGGTGTGCCGTGGTGCTCCCATTTCGTGTCTTTCTTGTAAGCATAAGAGACAATGATTGGACGGTTACATAAATGTTGGTTGTTCATGGCCTGGGATATTATAGCAGATAAGGTAACAATTGAAAACAGATGCTAGAACCGCAAGCAGCAGAAATATAGAGCATTACTGTGATGATTACATTACCTCTATTGCTTGATCGGATGATTCAAAGGAGTCATAGCTCACAAAGCCAAAACCTCGAGAATTTCGAGTTTCAGGTCTCGCATTTTCTTGAAAAAAAGGAGGATTTCATGAGTTTACAGTATATGACCACTAGATTCAGAAAATGACAGATAGGGTGGATGGATCTTAAGAAGACACGATCTTGATGAGCCAATTAGCAGCAATAAAAGGACTAGTGGTGGCAAAGAGCTTCTTGGTGTGCTTGGCGGCGGTGAGTTTGTACCGCTCCATGTCCCTGAGCTCGGCGCGGTGGTGGTGGTAGTGCCCCAGCGCAAAGTGCTGCAGTGTGTACGCCTCCGGCCTGGTCGCCCGCAGCACGCGCGACACATCGAAGATCGTGGCCACTACGCCTAGCTACTCCGCCACCGCTTGCTCCATGCTCTGCTGCACCCGACTCAGCTAGCGCTCCTGGTCGAACTGCACGCCCGCGTTCGCCGCCGCCATCCCCACAAACCACACCCGGGGCGGAGATATGGCATCTCATAGGCGGGGAAGCAGCCGGGAGAGGTGAGATCTGGCATCTCGCCCGTGGCAGGGGGTGAAGCCACGGCCGTAGGGTAGCGGGACACGACCTGGGGGTAGAGGAGATCTGGCGTCTTGCCAACGGCTGGGGATAAAGACGCTGCCGTGGGGGCAGGGGAACACGTGGCCCGCCTGGAACGGCGACGCCGGCGAGCTGTAGCCGCCGCGGTGGCGGAAACCGGGTGGCATGGCGTGGGGAATAGCCGAATGGGGATCAGGCCATTAGGGCATCAGGCAAACAGAGACTAGCAGGGGTGATGGGGTGGGGATGGCCGGATGAGCTAGGTCGCCAGGAGGCTATGGGCCAACCTAGTCAAAACCGGATATCCGAATTGGTTTTTATCCGATATCCGGGTCCCGATCCATATTTTTCGGGTACTTCATGCTCCGAATCCGATCCGAAATCCAGATTCAAATATCCGGATTCGACCGGATATCTTAAATCCACCCCGAATCCGGTCCCGATTGGATCTAGATCCGGATCGAGCAGATAAAATTCGACCCATTTTTACCCTACTCACCTCTCCACGACTTGCCCTACCATCCTCGCTGTGTGATGTTCCACGAGCTATCAAACCGCGGTCTCATGGAATGGGAGGATGGACGAGTGTCACCTTGGTCCGACAGCCAACGAAATCCACGTCCTCTGTTGTCCTATTCAAATGTTGCATCGTGAATCAACGCGATGAACTGAGCGTACGTTTTCCAGTGTGAGTCCTTGAAAAAACCACCAGTGTCACACTTCTTTTTCAAAACTAGCGAGGCGGTGTAAGTGCGCGGGCCACCTTAAATTATATGTAAATAAATTGGTAATATATATGATTACTTTTTAGAAAATAAATTATTGTATAATTTCATTTGTGATATTATAATATTATATATTATAGGACAGAATATACTTACTCTATTTTTCAATGCTTATCATATATAACCGTAACTTTCTTTTCCAAATAATAGCAAAACAGTAAATACTGCATAACATAAATTTTTTTATTTATATCAGCATCTCTTAATTTCATTATTACAATGCTTGTCTCTTTCTTTCATTGTTCTGTTTAATACACATCACATTGCTTATACCGGTATAACCGAGTGAACACTTATCATGCATCACCCTCTTAATCTCTCTATTCCATGGAGGTCTACCAAGTAAAGATTCATAATATTTTTTTGAGAATTTTTACCATATTCTATATTTGCTTTTTTGAGAGAATTTCTAGCTTATTTCTCTTTTTTATTAACTCTAAAAGACATGCCATAAGAATTTAGTATATAATAGATTGTAATTTTGTCAGCTGGTTGAATAGAGATAATGGCCAATTTATTTGATTGATTGATATTAACTTGTTCATATATTTCTGAAAGTTTGACAAGCTAACGTTGCATAAGTATTTCTAGAATAATGAAGTTCTGGTAGTAACCATCGAATCAATGAGAACACAACATAAATTGTTCAATATGCTTATCACAATTTAGCCGAATCATCTGAGGGAATGACTAGTTTGAGGGTAATCTCAAACTAACAAATTTAAGCACACCTTTTTAGGATGCCGTGTGTCATCTTCTCCATCTATCTCTACTTTTCCTCCTTCCCTACTCACTTCCCCCACTTCCCTTCCTTTCTCTCTAACACAAAATTTTAAATAAAAAATTTCAAATAAGAAATTTTCAACTCATAAAATTTATATATAAAAAATTCAAATTAGAAAGTTTCAACTCAAAAAAATTTAAATTGAAAAAATTTAAATTAGAAAGTTTCAACAAGAAAATTTTAAATAAAAAATTCTCAAATTAGAAAGTTTTAACTCACAAAATATCAAATCATAAAGTTTCAAATCGAAAAGTTTCAACTCAAAGTGTTTTAAAAAGAAAAATTTCAAATTAGAAAGTTTCAACTCAAAAAATTTCAAATCAAAAGGTTTGAACTCCAAAAACATTCAATTAAAAAAATCGGTTCGAAAATCTTTGATTCAAAAAACTTTTGATTTGAAATGTTTATATTTAAAATTCAACTCAAAAAATTTGGAATAAAAAATATTCTAATAAAAAAATTCAAGTCAAAAATTTTAAATCGTAAAATTTCAAATTAAAAAGTTTCAACTCGAAAAAAATTCAAATCAAAAAGTTTCAACTATAAAAACTTTCAATTCAATAACTTTTTGTTTGAAAAGTTTCTTTTCAACAAAGTTTTGGTTCGTAAAATTTCGATTAAAACTTTTGAAGGTGGTTAAAAATACTTGTTTTCAAAAACAAGTGGGAAATTTGAAATACGAAAACTATTTTTGGTTTGAGATGAAGGGAATGGAGGAGAAAAGGGGATAAAGGAGGTGTTGCTACTAGTACAAGTAGAGGAGGACCTTTGAGGAGGAAGGGAAGTGGGGGAAGAAAGGAGGTGTTGTTACTTGTGACAAGGAGAGAGCTTTTGAGGAGGAAGGAAAGTGAATGAAGGAATGAGGTGTTATGACGCAGATAGAACCACGCATATCACTTTTCAGTTAAATATACTATTTGACTGGAAAGAATTATTGAGTCATGTTAAATATTGCTAGATGAACTCTAATTTAATTGGGTCTTTATTTTATTTTTGAAGATGCTTTATTTTTGAAGATGCAGAACTACTATTTTATTTAATTAAATGTAGGCCCATACTTGATCTATAAAAACCTAAAGTAAAGATGTGAAGAAAGAAATGTTGTATGCCAAAACAAATGGCACCATAGCAAAGATCTTCTCGAGCCGGTCGAAACAGATATATCTCTACTACTTCTAATTAGGAGTTGGTGGGGGTCGTCCGTTCTCCACCCCTACCCACCATACGCTACCCACGTCAGAAAAAAAACATATCACCGCAAAAATACCGTTTGATTCTTGTCCCTCCTCGCCCCCTCACCCACCCCCTCTACCGCAAAAAAAGTTAGGTTCTTCTTGTTCGCTCCGCCCCCGCCCCCTCCCGATTTGCCCCAATCTGCTCCACAACCACCGCCGCCCGCACGTCTAGTTCTTCTTGTTCGCTCTGCCCACCCTTCCTTGTAAGCTTTGCAAGAAGAACAAGAGCACTAGGATCATCAACCTACAAAATAACAAATACTATTGGCAACGTGTATTAAAAAAAGTTACTCATAATAGATTGTCTTAAAAACAGGTTGTGTGGAGACTACACAGTACATGAAACTAGCATTCGCCCTAGATCTTCCTACAACACATGCACTTCAAAGTAAGTGTTTTTTTAATAAGAAACATACACTATAGAAAAGAAAACTACAACTCTCTTTTACTAATACATTTCTTAAATTATTATTGTAGACTTTCGACACTCTCTGGTGGCAGGAGCACTTGATCTCACATTCGCAAAAAGATTTATTGAAAGGAGGTGGCAATACCTAGCTCATGTGGTTACTAGGACTACCGATCGACGCCTTTCGGATTAGTATAAATGATGCTGATATGATTAGTGATGTAACTAGATGATGTACATATTTTATTATTCTGATCACATGAATATTTGCTTGTACGAACATGTTTTCTTATCAAAGTATGGCTGCAAACTATTGTAAAGTTATTTCATCGTTACCTTAATTCGTTACTACTTTTCTGTGTGCTATATTCATGATCATTTAATGAATCGATTTCTTTGGTGTTAAGTGATCTGTGTATGATGATTACATATTTGATGTGGAATGAGTAGTAAGACAATTTGGAAACTGTACTACTGGAATAGTAGACATTGAAGATGTTTGTTCTTCTATACGTTGTGGCATTCTTTTGGTACATCAGGGAATGCTACTCATTCTTGGAAATGTTCCTTCGTTAAAGAAGAATTTTCTACGCATAAAAATTATGCTCAAGGGAGATTCTGAAGGACTGAAATGGCGATCAGAGGGGGGTGAATGATCCCAAATCAAGTTTTCCCCACTCAAAAATGATTCAACCAATCCCACAAACAAATCAATCAAAAAGAGCAAATGGGAAGGAGTAACTGCTCTGTATGGGTGGTGCTACTGCAAGGAGACTGGTAGCACTGGACTCACGAACAGCAGCAAGAACAGAGTCTAAAAACAGCACGACTCAAAAGCAAATCTTGAAGAATCTTTTGATCGTCTAGACAAAAACTTATGAAACTTGGTAGATGTGATCTTAAGGATGTCAGGAACTTATTTCAACCTTTAATCACAAAGATTGGCGTCAAAGTTCTGACCTTTTTGCCTGGGAAGGAAAAACACACCAAGTTCAGGCAAAACACAAGAACTTGATCTTGGACTTGCTCGTGGGGTTTTGATGATCTAGGACAAACTCCCCCTTGTCACAGCAAGCAAGAACTCAAGTCAAAATCTCCGCGAACACGATCTATAAGAATGAATCACTCAAGAATACAAGATCGGTTTCTTGCAATAAAA
This sequence comes from Otatea glauca, assembly GCA_036346275.1. NCBI lineage: Eukaryota > Viridiplantae > Streptophyta > Magnoliopsida > Poales > Poaceae > Otatea > Otatea glauca. The sequence continues at coordinate 11,742,981 of CM070724.1, forward strand.
ACGCAATGATCCTTCAAAATAAGAGGCAATAGCAAGTAGAAGGAGGGGAGGCAAATCCAAATTGCGTATAAGTAGATTGCAAGAATGTAAGTGCGGAATTTAAATGCTTGAAAGTAAGTTGCTGAATTTAATGCGTAATGTAAATTCAAGCATGATAGAAAGTGTTCTGCATTTCTAGAAAGGAGGTTTACAAAGCCTCACAACAAAGTGGGCAAAAAGCTCAACGGAGCCAAAAACCTCTGAAACCTTCAAAGAGAGGAAGGCTACCCCTCCCCCTCTATTTATACTACACTTGAGTCACCTTTCTCCCTTGGATGAGATCCTTTTACCTTAAGGATCACCATCAAGGGCTATAGGAATGACTTCCACACATAGCCATACTAACTAGACCTGCTACTCTATCACCTAGATCATGATCCGACTGCCCCCTTGATCCGAGCAACTCCTAGCTAGCATCTCAGCCATTCCTTGTCTTCTAGGTTCGTAGTGACTCCGTCTCCGATCATCTTCCGGCGATCCTCGATCGTCTGGACCTCCGACGCTCTTTGCCTAGTCCCGGTCATCATTCGCCTCACTATGATCTAGCACCGTCATCCTGCAACCATCAAAAATAAGGAAACACATCACATAGCATTGCCCACTTTGTTCAAAATCGAGTTGATGAGTCGATATCGAGCATCGAGTAACCCTACTCGATACTTATCGATTCTCACTCTACTCGAGTCACTCGACCACGAGCCGATGGGGCATTACTCGAGCTAACCCGTCGCTCGACCTGGCTGTATCCCTACTCGTTACTTCTCGATTCTCATTCTACTCGAGTCACTCGACCACTGGTCTTTGACCAGCCAAAGTCCAGACCACTAGAGGTCCGACCACTGGTCTTCGACCAGCCAGACTCAAATTAAACTCAACCTTGAGCACCAAAAGCTCGGATACAGCCAATTACTCATCACACAATTGGGTAGAGATCCACATGGTCTTTTAGATTCATATATACCATCAAAAACTCTAAATAGACCAACAATTTGCCAATCAACACAGTCAATTCTTGTCTCATAGAAGTCTTCCATGGAAGCCCTTTTACCAGGGGAGCTTCCATAACCATAGCCGAACTTACCATTCTGGCTGGCAGAAAAATGAATGAGAAATGCTGAGCAGATAGGCAATACAACTACAAAGCAGCAATCCTAATTAACTGGATGTCTGGCAATACCATTTTTGGTTATTAGTTATTTCGTTAATATATCGAAGTACATAGCTATGTATGCAAAGGCCACTATGTCATTTTGGATTTTTGTAGGTTCAACATGTTAAGGAACCTCGCTATCGAATAGTCTGGGGTTCCCGAACAGATCTGAAGTGGAGAACAGAGAGAGAAAGAGAGACACAGGTTTAGGGAGGAACAGCGAGAGAATTCTTTATTGCTTTCTGATTCCTTGTACATTGGGGGGACCCCCTCCTCCTTATATAGTAATCGCCTAGGGTTTCGGCTAAGGGACCATCGTGGGCCTTCATGGGCCACGTGGTTTCCCAACACTCCCCCTTGGGCCCTTTGCCGCGAGATGCATATGCCTCATTAAAACTCCAGAAAAACCCAGTTGGAAAAATACTTGGAGAAAGAGTACATAACATACGCTTATTGCGTTGCACGAATTGCCTCATTAAAACCTTATGCAAAAAAACTTCATGAAAAACTTGCTAAGGAAAAAGAGTACAATCCACCCGAATTTCAAATTGTTAATCTTCGATATTCATATTGGGTACTCAAACCTCATGTTTAAGATTTATGTGGGAGTATGTGAAATATCTCCCCCTGAAATCTGCACTTCTCTAAGTCTCATCATCCCAATCCCTTTTACGCACCTTTCAATGGTAGATGCTGGGAGTGATTTAGTGAACAAATCTGCAAGATTTTCACATGACTTAGTATGCAATATCTTGATCTTGTTCATCTTATGAAATTCATGAGCATAGAAGAACTTGGGGTTGATGTGCTTCGTGAGATTGCTCTTCACATAACCCATCTGTGCTTGAGCAACACAAGCTGCATTATCTTCATAGATGATCGTGGGAGTTTGCTCAATGTTCAAGCCACATGACTTCTAGATGTGGTGAACCATTCTTCGGAGCCATGCACATTCACGAGAGGCTTCATACAAAGCAATGATTTCTGAGTGATTTGTCGACGTCGAGACAAGAGTCTGCTTAGACGACTTTCAGGAAACTGCTATTCCTCCACATAGGAAAACATACCCAATTTGGGACTTGCCAGTATGCGGGTCTGATAAGTACCCAGCATCGGCGTAGCCAACCAAATTCAGTTCATTGTTTCTTCTGAAGAACAAACCGAGATCTTTGCTTCCTTGGAGGTAACGAAAGATGTCCTTGATCCCTTTCCAATGCCTTTTGGTGGGTTCTGCACAGCATCAGGCTAGCAAATTCACAATGACGCAATGTCCACCGGTGCTATTCGCAAGGTACATGAGCGCTCCAACTGCACTCAGATATGGGAATTCTGCTCCCAGGACTTCCTCCCCCTCTTCTCTAGGTCTGTATGGGTCTAGGTCTGCTTGGAGTGACCTTCCGACCATTGGAGTCTTTGCAGGATATGCATTTTCAAAGCAAAATCTTTCCAACACTTTTTGCGTGTAGGATGATTGGTGTACCAAGATTGCTCCTTGGACATGCTCAAGCTGCAAGCCTAAACAAAACTTGGTTTTACCCAAATCCTTCATTTCAAACTCAGACTTCAAGTATGAGCATGCTTCTTCAATTTCTTCATCCGTCCCAATGATTGCCTCTACCTGTCAACACGTCGCGCCATTGAATTATTACGGAACGCAGGGTAGGAACAGGTGTCCTGCGATTTTTCCCGCCAACTTTGCATAACCCTAATCTTTCTCGCTTTTAAAGGCTAGGCCATGCGTCACCCGACGGTTCATTCCTTCATCGCGCGCTCTTGCCCTTTTTGCTTCCTTGTATCTCTGACTTCTCCGCCACTGGGGTTAACCGCCGTTGTGCCTGCACTTTTGCGCCGCCATTGATTCCTCTCCTTCGAAGATGTCTTCTCCTTCCTCCTCACAACCTTTGCCCCAGGATTGGACGACCTCGACTACGACAGAGGAGACACTGCAGTCCATGGTGGATGATGGGATTCTCCCAGACTTGGCCTTGATCTCCGCCCGGGCGGCTGCCGGTGAATCCGTCCCCACTCATCGTCCCGAAGAGGTAGTGGTATTTGAGTCCTTCCAGCGCGGGCTGGGTCTTCCGGCCTGTGCTTTTCTCCGCGGCCTTCTCTTTTTCTATGGCATCGAGTTGGTGAATTTGAATCCCAACTCTATCTTGCTAATTTATATCTTTGTTCATCTTTGCGAAACTTTCTTGGGCATCCGCCCCCATTTTGATCTTTTCTGCCATTTTTACCTTCTGAAGCCCTAACCCTCAAAAAGCGTCCCCAAGGTAATTGGGGGAGACGGATTCCAACTTCGGGAGGGGCTGAAGAAGTCGTATTTTGCTATTCCCTTCAAGTCTTCGAATAAAGGCTGGCACCAGGAGTGGTTTTATTGTGCCAATCCTGATCCAGCTCTTCCTCCTTTCCTCCGGCGCCGGCCGAATATGTCCCTCTGTTGGTCCTCTGTCGGTGATGCCTGCAACACGGATCAGGTGCAGGATCTCTTGGTGCTCATTGGAAAATTGAAAGAAGGGGGCCTCACTGGGGTTGGTCTGGCCATTCACTTTGTTGCTCGGCGGTTTAGCCCCAGAAAGAGCGCGACCACCTGGGGTTTCAGTTTGTGGGCACACACGATCCGACCCGGGACATATTCATGCTCGAGTAGGCGATTTCTTCATCCCGAGCGTCGAGATGCCCACCAGATTCCCCAAGGCCTTCTCTGTGTTGAATCCTCCCCCTGAGGTGAGATACTTTGCCGACAGATTCTCGTCTTCGTCTCTGAATGGCTTCTCACTTTTAATCTTCCTTTCCAGGATCGCGTTGCCTTCTTCAGTGACGCGCCTCTTCCAGAAATGCCCACTCGCATAGGCGATTCCTCGAAGGGGCAAGCGAACTCTCCCGCAGGAGATCCCGCCGCCAAGAAGGGGAAGAAGACGGTGGCCAAAGACCCCGCGAAGCCCCGGCGCCCGACGGGAGGTCCCAAGATCCGGGACCCATCGGCACGAGCTCCAACGCCTTCGGCTCCCCTCTCCTGCGAGCCTGCGGCTCAGCCGAGTCCAATACCGAAGGACTTGGGCGTTTGGGAGGAGCCCCGGGTGCCGGTCTGTAGCGTCCCAAGTGGTCCTTCAGGGGGCGACCCTGCCGCTTGGAAGAAGCCCCCGATGAGGATGAAGAAGTCTGACAGGTTTGTTACCCTATCGACTCTTATTTGATGCGTTTCGCTAGCTTGTTCGCTGACAGTTCTTCTTGTAGGGGTCCTTCGCTCGATGTTCTTGTCGGGACGCCGTCCAGGGCCCCCGTGGAGGCTGGGCCCCCGAAGGTTCATGTCCCGGTCGTGAGGGCCACACCCGGGGACACCGGAGTGCCCTCCGAGTCCCTGGCGCCGTCTCCGACTCCTCTTGCCTCGGAGTCGGGCCCCGCTGTTCCGAAGTCGGCCCCTCGTCCGTCCCCCGAGATCGAAGAGGTCTGCCGGGTTCCGTCGACTCCTACTCGCCCCAAGCTCATAATGCAAGCTGCGTGGGTTGATGAGGAGGAAGGCTTGAAGCTCTTGGATGACTCGGAGGAGGAAAAAGAGAGAAATGACTTTTACAGTCATGCCACGGCTTGCGCACACCTGGCCCGGGTAACCACTTCTCTACATTCGCCGTTTTCTTTTTTATATGAGTCAGCATGTAGTCACCTTTTCCCATGTTGATCGCAGAAAATAGGGAGCGCTCGAAAGAAGGTTTAGTACCTCCTAAGATGCTCCCGGAGGTCTGAACGCGCCAGGAATACCTGGCCGAATTGGAGCAGATCAAGGCTGGGAATGCGGTAGAGCCATGACTCTTCGGTCAGGTGAGTGCAGCGCGTGGGAGGAGAAGCTGGACGTTATCGGCTCCCTCCGAGGTGAATATATCTTAACCTTCGCGTACTTCTCATTCAGTCGACTGGTTTCTTGATTTCCTTATATCCGTGTCAGCTCGAGATTCTGACATCACAAAGCTCCAGGGGCGGCTAGAAGTTGCGGGAAAGGAGTTGGAAGGTACTTTTAGCCGCTCAACCCTCTCATCTTCGTCGTCCTCTGCATGGTCCCTAAAAATCTACTCCGCTTGCAGATTATAAGTTCAAGACGCGGGCGCAGTACGCTGTTTTCAATGACAAGGTTAATGCCCTTGAGACGTTTTGCTCAAAGCTCTGCGAAGCCTCGGGGCCCTTCCTGAGCTCGCTTCATCCCGAAGGCGAGAGGCCGCTTAGCAGGGTCCAAGTTATCAATCGGTTGGAGGAGGTCCCCAAGGAGCTCAAGAGACTTTTGAAGGAAGAGGCGACCAATGGTGCTAGCCAGGTTCTGGCGATTACAAAGTCGCTTTACCCTCGAGTGGATCTTGAAGCTATCAAGGAGTGTTACGCCTGCAACGTAGATGAGGATCGGGCCGTCGAGCTCTGGGAGGAAGTCAAGGACACCTCTTTGTCTGTTGTAGAAACTTTGGACCTGTAAATTGAATGTATATAAAGGCATTTCCTTGTTCTTGCATTTTTGTCTTTAAATATGCATCTTTTTCCGAGTGGTTTCGACATATCGTGTCCGACTAGTCCAGCCCCCAGGCTCTGAGGCATGGTTCGTGACGCCTGTCTCAGAGTCTAAAAATCGTAGGAGCGAAGCACTCGGACGCATAAATCTCGAGAAGATTATGTAAAAAATAACTTTAATATCGATCTTCTCATTCATAAAGAAACAATTCGAATTACAAAGTTCAAGTGAAAAAACGACATAGCTGTTTTATGTTCCAGGTGTTGCTGACTGCTGTGCCATCTTCTCGCTTGAGCTTGTAAGCTCCAGGGCGTACCACCTCGTTGACGATGTAAGGGCCTTCCCAGCATGGGGAGAGCTTATGCTCGCATTTTTTATTCTTTCTAAGGACCATATCTCCCTTAGAGAATGCGCGGCTTCTCACATTTCGACCGTGATAGCGACGTAGGCTTTGGAGATACTTTGCCGACTGAATTGTTGCGACGTCCCTGGCTTCTTCCAGTCGGTCGAGGTCCTCTAGCCGGCTTTCTTCCGAGGCAACTTCTTCATAGCTCCGGACCCACGGGGATCCGAATTCTAATTCAGTGGGGAGGACTGCCTCCGAGCCGTACACCAGGAAGAAAGGTGACTGCCCGGTTGCTCTGCTAGGGGTGGTTCGCAGCCCCCAGAGTACCGAAGGCAATTCTTTCACCCACCGAGTGGCGTATTGCTTTAGCCGATCAAAAATCCTTGCCTTCAAGCCTTGTAACACCATGCTGTTGGCTCGCTCGACCTGCCCATTGCTTGGGGGGTGTGCTAATGATGCGAAGCAAATTTTTATTTCGAGTTCGTCGCACCAGTCTTGAAATACACCGCTTCTGAATTGGGTGCCATTGTCCGTGATGATTCGGTTTGGAACTCCGAACCTAACCACGATTTCGTTGAAGAATTCTTTGGCTTTTGCTGTTGTTATTGTCGCGACTGGTTTGGCCTCCACCCTTTGGTTAATTTATCAATGGCCACGAAGAGGTGGGTATAACCGCCTTGAGCCTTCTTTAAAGGTCCCACCATGTCGAGCCCCCAGACCGCAAATGGCCAGGTTATGGGGATGGTTTGTAGTTCCTGTGCCGGTTTGCTTATCTGACACGCAAAGAACTGACATCCTTCGCATGTCCGGACGATGTCCTATGCGTCAGTGACTGCAGTCGGCCAGAAAAATCCTTGACGATAGGCTTTGCCGACTAAGGTTGATGACACTGCATGATTCCCACAAACTCCCGAGTGGATTTCCTTGAGAAGATCTCTCCCTTCTTGTTCTGATATGCACCGTCGTAGTACACCAGAGGAGCTCTTGCGATAGAGTTCTTCCCTGATCACCACGTAGCTCTTGCTTCGGCGCATTATTCGTTCGGCTTGCACGCGGTCTTCGGGTAGCTCGTCATTCGTCAAATAGTCCAGATACGGAGCTGTCCAATCGGGGGTAATGACTAGGACTTCTGGTTCTACGCTCTTCTCGGCTGGGGCGTCCATCTTCGACCGAGTGCTAATCGTGGGCTTGTGAATTTCTTCGACAAATACTCCCATGGGCACTGTAGACCGACAGGATCCCATTTTTGCTAGCTCGTCGGCCGCTTCATTGTCACGGCGGAGCACATGAATAAGTTCCAGGCCGTCAAAGTTACCTTCTAGCTTGCCTACCTCCTAGCAATAGGCTGCCATGTTGTCTTCGATGTAGGACCATTCTTTTTGCACTTGGTTGACCACAAGCATTGAGTCTCCGCGAACCGCCAAACGTCAACTAACGAGTGATATGGCGATACGGAGCCCATGGATGAGTGCCTCGTACTCGGCAGCGTTGTTTGAAGTGGGGAAAAGTATTTGAAGAACGTACCTCAACCTTTCTCCACTTGGTGATATGAGCACGATACCAGCCCCCGCGCAGCTGAGCATGAGGGAACCATCAAAGTACATTGTCCAGTACTTGAGCTCCTTGGTAACCGCCGGGCTTTGAAGCTCTGTCCACTCGGCCGTGAAGTCGGTGAGCGCTTGAGACTCAATGGCAGTGCGAGGCTTGAATAAGATATCGAAAGCTCCCAGCTCGACCGCCCATTTTGCAATTCTCCCAGTGGCCTCCTGGTTGTGAAGTATATCTCCTATTGGGAAGGAGGTGATCACCGAAATAGTATGCTCTTAGAAGTAGTGCTTGAGTTTGCGAGACGTTAGGAGGACAGCATACAATAATTTTTGCACTTGCGGCTACCGCACCTTGGATTCGCTCAGGATTTCGCTGACGAAGTAGACCGGGTGTTGGATCTTCTGCACGTGGCCCGGCTCCTCCCTTTCTACGATGACCGCGGCACTGACTACATGAGTCGTTGCCGCGATGTAAAGTAGCAGGGGCTCCTCCGGCATCGGTGAAACCAAGACTGGGGGCGTCTTCAGGAAGGTCTTCAAGTCTTCAAACGCCTGATGTGCCTCTGGAGTCTATTGGAACTTGTCTTGCTTCTTGAGGAGTTTAAAGAATGGCATTCCTCGCGTACCCAGTCGGGAAATGAACCTACTGAGTGCGGCCATGCATCCTGTAAGCATCTGGACGTCCTTTTGGCAAGTCGGCGGTTCCATTTTTGATATGGCCCTGATCTTCTCTGGGTTGGCCTCGATGCCTCGTTGTGATACGATAAACCCGAGCAGTTTTCCCGAAGATACTCCGAAAACACACTTCTCGGGATTAAGCTTCATGCTGAAAGCCCTTAGACTCTCGAACGTCTCGGTCAGGTCGGCAATAAGGTCCTTCCTCTCTCTAGTCTTCACCACGACATCATCCACGTATGCTTCCACATTGCGTCCGAGCTGGGCATGAAAACACCGCTGTATTGCGTGCTGGTACGTTGCACCAGCATTTTTCAGTCCGAATGCCATCGTGGTATAGCAAAAGGCTCCGAAAGGCGTGATGAATGAAGTTTTGATGTGATCTTCCGCCAATAGGCGAATTTGGTGGTACCCTGAGTAAGCATCGAGAAAACTCAGAATTTCGCACCCGGCGGTCGAGTCAACCACCTGATCAATTCGAGGTAGCCCAAAGGGATCCTTCGGACATGCTTTATTGAGATCAGTATAATCAACGCACATGCGCCAAGTTTTATTCTTCTTTTTAATTAGTACAGGATTTGCCAACCAATCGGGGTGATACACCTCTTTGATAAAACCTACAGCTAAAAGCTTGGTGATCTCCTGCTTGATGGCGTTTCGACGGTCCAGAGCGAATCGCCGAAGCCTTTGCTTGATTGGCTTTGCCTTTTCGTCGATGTGCAGTGAATGCTCGATCACCCCCTTAGAACACCCGGCATGTCGGATAGTTTCCAAGCAAAGATGTCCTTGTTAGCCTGGAGAAAGGTGACGAGCGCGCCTTCCTATTTGTCCTCGAGCCCTGTCCCGATCAAAGTCGTCTTAGACGGATCGGACGGGTCAAGAATGATTCTCTTGGTTCCTTCGCCGGGCTTCATACCTGACGTGGCCTACTTCTTGGACAGGACGTCGCTTTCTTCCCGCAGCGTAGCGGCTTCTGCTTGGATTTTCTTTGTCTCAGCGGTCGCCTCCTACAACTCAGCGAGTTTGTGCTTCTCTCGATCGCATTGCAAGGATTGCTTGATGTCACTGCGGACTGTGATGACGCCTTTGGGTCCCGGCATCTTCATCACCAGATAGGTGCAGTGCGGGACGGCCATGAATCTAGCCAGACCGGGCCTTCCCAAGATAGCGTGGTACGCCGTCTCGAAATCGGCCACTTTGAAACTTACGTGCTCGGTCCAGTAGTTGTCCTTGGTACCGAAAGTGACGGGTAAAGAAATCTGCCCGAGTGGAAACGTCCGTGGAATAGCTGAGTGCTCGGCCTTAGCTCGGAGCGGGGGATGTTCATATCGTCGAGGGTTTTGGCGAATAGGACATTGAGCCCACTCCCGCCATCGATCAGGACCTTCCTTAACTTTACGCTGCGAATAATAGGGTCAAGCACTAGAGGGAACTTAACCGGATGTAGAACTCGGTTGGGGTGATTCGAGCGGTCAAAGGTGATCGGTACCTCGGACCACATTAAATATTTGGGGGCTGCTGGTTCCACCGCATTGATCTCCCAAACGGTAAGCTTTTGCTTCCGCTTATACTCGTATCCGGTGGAGCCCCCATAAATGTAGTTCAGCTCGAGCTCGGGCTCCTGAAAATCGTCTTCACCGGGAGGGTCCTTCTTCTTGGCAGCCTCATCCTTCACTGGAGATGGTTGTCTGTGACTTTCACGTGCAAAACGCTTCAGAGTGAAGCAGTCCTTGGCCGCATGCTTTCCCTTTGGGTGGAAAGGGCAGATCGCCTCCAGGACAGAATTATAGTCGGGTGCATCCCTCCGCGGGACTCGGGCCCGGTCACGGTCGGTTACTGTGACTAGCTCCTCGCCTTTCCGCTTCTTATCTCTGTGCTTGGAGGACTCGGGCTTGTCGTCTTTGTTCTTCTGCTGCGGGCGACCCTCTTGGCGCTCGGGCAGGGCGTCTGAGGCTGTGGTGTAGCAATCGGCCAGTGCAAACATCTCCTTCACTGAGGTTGGGGGTTTCCTGGACATTTTCTTGATTAGATCAGGATCACTTACCCCTTTTTGGAAGGCCGCCACTACCACCGCTTGCACATGTCCTCGACGGTGTTCTTCTTACGCATGAAACGCCAATGAAATCTCTCAGCGTCTCGTCCTTCTTCTGGTGAAGCTGATACAGGTCCCACGGGGTGCCAGGCCTCTCGTAGGTTCCCTAGAAGTTCGCGATAAACTGATCGCAAAGGTCGCTCCAGGAATCCACCGAGTTCGCCGGAAGTCCTGTGAGCCATGCTTGAGTCGAGGGGGTGAGATTGACTGGCAGATAATTTGCTATCACGTTCTGGTTTCCTCTGGCTGCTTTGACCTCCAGGGCGTAGACCTGCAGCCAAGCTTCCGGATCTCACTCCCCAACAAACTTTACGATGCCCTTGGGGTTGAAACCTTCGGGCCAAACCACTCGGCGCAACCGGGGAGTGAACGCTCAGATCCCGTCAATAGATCTCTCATCATGATGAGAGGGAGATCGACGTGGCGAGCCTCTGGCTCGGCGATTGTCTTCAACGCGCCAGGGCGGAGTTCGGCGCGACGAGCTCATGGCTCGACGGTCGTCGTTGTTCCGACCCCGGCGATGATAGTCTCTATGGTCGTCGCGGTCGTTGTACCTCTGATCACTTCGTCGATCACGGCCGGTGCCGAAACGCTCGTAGTCGTCGTGGCGCCTGCGTCGCTCTTCCTCACCCCGCTCCTGCCGTTTGGTGGTAATGTCTTAGCGGAGGTCGCGGTTGATAATTCGGCGAGCATCGCCGAGTGGTGGTGTATGGCGCCGACTGTCGGTATTCCGACTGGTTGCAGTCCGACTGCTGGCGACACGAGTAGCCACGTGGGAGCGCGAGTGCGCTTCACCTACCAGCTTTTCCTGATTCTGCTGGATTACTGCCGCCGTCACCATGGCCTTGATCTGGGCCACGATCGGGGCCGCCGGGCTGTCCGATGCAATCATCGAGTCCAGCGTGTCGAGAAGCGTCTTGGAGGCGACGACGTTCTGCATCGGCGTGCGGAAGATGGATTGGTCTCCCAACCTAGACTGCAGGATGTCCTCGTGGACATTGCGGCCGCGCGATCGAAGAGATTGCGCCTACACCTCCTTACCCTTACGAAGACGATCTTCCTCCGCAGCCTCTTGGTCTTTTTGATGGAGATCGGTCGTCTGCTCCTCGATCGCGAAGACGCCACGAAAATCACAGCAGTTCCTCACAATGTCGACTGGTTTTCTGGGTGAGTCAGAGCGGCATACCTGAGATGGGTTGGCCTGATCTTCACCAGATTGGATTTTGTTTTGGAGCAGGTAGACAAGCTCTCCGCGCGCATCTGCGACGAAGTCCAGGCTTCCGAAGTGGAAGGCCTGACCGGAGACGAAGGTAGCGATGAATCCGCCCATTACTGCCATCGAGTCTGTAGGAAAAGATTATAGCGCTTGCCCCTACTTGGCGCACCAACTGTCGACTTTTGTAGTCGGCAATAAAATTATGGGGCAGGCGCTAGATCTCAAACTCGAAGGTCACACAAGACAAGGGATTAGACAGGTTCAGGCCCTCAGCGATGGAGGTAATACCCTAATCCTGTGTGCTGAAATTATGTAGATCCCTTGGATCCAAGGATGCTCAAAGCACAATGTGCTCCGGGCGATATGAGGTGTGCTATGCTCTAAGGCTTGATGATTCTTTCTCCACGTTGTTGCCCGCCCTCTCCCTTATACAGCGGGGGTCGTGGCGGCTTACAGAGTCCTGATCGGTTAGGAGATTCCGATCGGTTACTAGATTCTAGTCGGTTAGAGTATAGAGTTTACATCTTTATCTACCCTATTAACGACTCGGATTACAACTATATCCTTTATATCCAAATACATATAACTGTCCATAAGATGTGCCCCCTTCCGTGCGGTAGCAATGCTTGGTGTGGGGCTCATCCTTTGGGCCTTCTGCTTGTACCCGTCTCCTCCTTAGGCGATACTGGGCCGGTCCTGAAGATACTTGGTTTCATATATTCCACAGTATCGTACTCCAAAATTTCTTACAATGGTATCTTCTTTGTGCTCACACCAATCTTTCTGTAGATCACAAACGATTTTGGCAATTATGTCGCATCATCCAAACCAAGCATCACAGAAAGGGAAAGAAGGTTGCTATGTGGCCATCCCTTTTAATTTTGGCTTATATTATTCCTTAACTGTGTGATATTAATTTTAAATATGCATGCTATGTTCTTTGAAATATCATTTTGGCAGTGATGGACGCACATCATGCTCCAAAGAGACCTCGCACAGCTATTTTGCCACGAGCCCCTACTAGCTTATTTATACGTGAAGGATACAATATTCAAAGTGAAAGTTATTCGTTTTCGGATGAAGAAGATGAGCATAATCAAACACCTACGCCATACACAATTCCACCTCGAAGTACCCTCACGATGGGTGTATCGCTACAAGGCGATTGCTCAAATGGTACAAGCTATTTTTTTCCTATCATGTGTGTTCTAATCACAAACATTGCAGCACCTCAAATTAGCTCATTATTATAAGTGTTGTACACTTCAGGTAGGATGAGTTACCGCGATGTTGCTGAAAGTTCTACTACCATGACAGAGGAGCAAAGGCAGCCAAATCTTGGTCAAGTAGAGGCTCGCATTACACCTGAGCAAAGTGTGGCAAGCCATGGTGGATAGTATGCAAGGAATGCAACTCTTATAAAAGAACAAATACAATCAAGGCGTCATTGACAAAATGCTAGGAATGCAACTCTTACACCAGAGCAAAGGCTAGCAAGACTAGAACGTGACAGAGCACGCCGTCAAAGTTTCACACCTGAACAAAGGGAAGATAATAATGCCCGCCGAAGAGCACGTAGTTGAAGTTTGGCTCCCGAAGAAAGGCAAGAGTCAAATGCACGTCGAAGAGCATGTAGAAGAGAGAAGAGGGATGACATTAACGCCCGTAGAAGATCTGCCAGGCAAATAATTACACCGGACGATAGGCAAGCATTGCTACATGAACGTAATGCATGCTACGCGAATAGGAGAGACACCCAGCTCTGAATCAATTGCAATGCAATGCCCACAATCAGATGCTTTAGTGTGTGGCCGATCCATCATCGCATGGCTTCGCTACTTTAGATCCCTCAACGCAGTTATTCATTACGGATGATGGTAACATATACATCTATATTTACCTTTGCAACTATGTAACCATTATTAACCTGTACTCACGAAAAATGACAAGTGGTATAGAAACGATCGTAGAGGAGGATATGGATGAGGAGTACTACATGTTCGCCGGTGGAGGTAGTCCAGACGTCATTTCTCTCTCCTTTTATATAGAATCCAACACCTATCATAATTCCCTCAACTTGAATCCATCCAGGTGATGACGCAATGGAGGACATAGACTTTGAGAAGCTAGCAGATGACTCTCCAGTGGGCTCGAATGTCCAAGATCCCTACAATCATGTGTATAGCAACGTACCCGATAGCACACATGTGCTGAAGGCTGAGCCAGACTGTGAGTATTGCGGCGCAAAGAGGTTCCAGTATGAGACAAATGGGTTTTGTTGTCGCAACGGTAAAATCAAGCTATCGGACCCAGAGCCAATACCCGAACTTCGCAGGCTTTGGTCAAGTGTAGATCCCGATGCCAGACATTTTCGCGACAATATAAGATTCTTCAACGGTCACTTCTCCTTCACTAGCCTAGGCGTGAGTCTCGACGAGAACTACCCCAACATGAGGTCTGGAGTGTATACATTTCGAGCCCACGGATAGATTTACCACAATGTCCATTCCTTTGGTCCGAGCGAATCCGGTCCGGGTCATTTGGAGCTCTATTTCTATGATGACGACCCCAGTCTAAATCATTGGTTTCGTTACTCACCTAGCCTCGACCAGGAAGTCGTGAGGAGGTTGGTCAACATCCTTTGGGACAACCCCTACTCTAAAACTTTCAGGAGCCTAGGCCAAGCTGAAGACCTCGAGGAATATCGTGTATCACTGAACACCGACTTACAGATGGATCAACGAGTCTACAATAGGCCAGTAACGTCGGAAGTGGCCGATGTGTGGGTCGAGGGCAACGAGCAGCACAGAGATTTCAACCGCAGCGTAATCCTATATGGCAACAACAATGAGAAGTACAATATAAAGCCGCACTATGGATGCTACAACCCCTGTCGTATCCACTCTTCTTCCCAAGAGGAGAACTTGGCTGGCATCCACATATTTTGATGCATGGTGTGCCCCTTGAAGCTGTAATCCAGGCACTTGAAAATAACAATAACGATGGTCACTATGAGGATCCAAGTGAGTGTTGCTGTGAATATGGCATCTCATCATTATTTATGTCCTGATTATTTACACATCACCTGACTATGTCCCTCTTCTGCGTAGATTCGAATAACCGGCTTTGAGTTACAGTAAGAGACTACTACTGCTACAAATTTCCAGATGCATCGTGGGATATTCAATGCCTTATTATACAGCAAGTGCCTATTCCAGCAGTACGCGGTTGAAATGTACATCAAGGTGGAGGGTACAAGGTTGGACTACTTCAGGCACCACCAGAAGGAGATACGCGCCGACCTTTACCAGGGCGTGGTTGATAGCATAGAGTCTGGAGGGAGTTGTGCGCAAGCTATGGGCAAAAGGATCATGCTCCTAGCTTCATTCATTGGGGGTGATAGAGATATGAAACGAAGGTTCTTGGATGCTATGGCCTTGGTGCAGAAGTACGGGAAGCCAGACATCTTCCTGACTATGACCTGCAACCCTAACTGGGAAGAGATAATACGAGAGCTAGAGCCTGGATAGACCACATAGGACCGCCCTGATCTCATCGTTTGGGTATTCAGAGCCAAGCTTGAGAACCTCAAGGAACAACTATTCAAGAGGCATATCCTTGGCACGCTGCTTATGTGTACGTCATCGAGTTCCAAAAGACAGGTCTTCCGCATGTTCACTTCGTTCTTATCATGAAGGGAGGGTACAAGCTCACGTGTCCATAGCAGTTTGACTGTCTCATCTCTGCTGAGATCCCGACAGGAACAAGTACCCAAAGTTGTACGAGATGGTTGTTAAACATATGATGCATGGACCATGCGGAACCCTAAATCCGAAGAACGTGTGCATGCAAAAGGGTGGATGCAAGAGCTACTACCCACGTCATTTCAACGCATCTACAATACAAGGCAATGACTCGTATCCCTTATACAGGAGAAGGGATGATGGGCGGACGCTTGAAAATAGGTGGGTAGTGCCATACAACCCTTACCTTCTGAGGAAGTACAGCTTCCATATAAATGTGGAGGTTTGCTCAAGCATAAAAGTCGTAAAGTACCTATTCAAGTACATTTACAAAGGTCACAACCGTGCTTCTGTAGCTCTCAATGAACTCGATAGCAACGGAAACATTGACTAGATCAAGTAGTTTAGGGACACCAGGTGGGTTACCCCACCTGAAGCTCTATGGAGGATCTACAGCTTCGACCTTAGCAAGGTCTCCCCAACTGTATTGCAAATGCAACTACATATACTGAACATGTACATGATCTCATTCTCCGCGGGCCAAGATCTTCATGATGTTGTTGCCCAGCATGGCGTCGAGAGGACCATGCTGACAGAGTATTTATGTTGGAAATATACCCTAGAGGCAATCATAGAGATGATTATATTTCCATAAATGTTCATAAATTATGAGATTGTTCTTTGAATAACATCATGGATATTGATTAACAAAGTACGTGACTTGTTTGTGAAACTCTGTATTCATCTTTATGATGTTCATTCTAAAAAGGGGTCCCTAGTTGATAATCATATGAGGACACATATGAGTAGACTAGCAAATGTATTGGTCGATGACCATGTTTCACGGGTCATAGATATGGAGATATCATACCAATAATATTGACACATGTTAGAGAACATGGTGTTGGACATTGATCCACTATGAGACACTGCGAGAACATTATTTTATGTCATCAGTTCGTCTTATATACGATGTGTATGCTATATCCTTCGATTTGAGATTGTCGCATGTTCTCAGTATGTGTAATGGCTTACTTAGGGGTCATCAAACGCTACTCTGTAACTGGGTAGTTATAAAGATGGCTTTCGGGTTTGTCATGAAACATGCTGCGAGGCGTGGTCGATCAAGATAGGATTTGCCCCTCCATACAACGGGAAAGAAATCTCAGACCTCTCGAGTGGTCAGATTCCAGAAACGCATGGCCATGCTACTCGAGTAAAGAGTTACTCGAGTCATCGAGTTAAAGAGTTAACTCGATATATTCGGGTAATCTGAGTCACGGCATCGAGATAGAGTGGTCGAGCCATCCAAATAAGGATGACAACAACTCGCCTTGGGTTTGACCAATATCGCGAGGCAAAAGGAAATGCATATAGGATAATGTTGAGGTTTGTCCGATCTTTACATGTACTCGAGAGTCGGTAAGTCCTGCTAGGGGCCACTATCGACTATTGTTCAAATGCTCAATATTCGAGTAGAAGTACTCGATGATCGAGTAGGAATACCCGATGGTCGAGTAGGAGCACTCAACGATCAATAGGAGTACTCCAGCCATGTCCGAGTGCACGTGAACCTATAGGGTCGCACGCTTAAGGGGCAGTAACCAATTCGGACAGGGATCCGAGTTGTAATGGGCTTAGAGTTCCTAATAGGCTTCAAGGGTTGAAACCTGTTATGGGACGTCTATATAAAGGGAGGAGGTGGTGGCTTTGTGAAGGGAGAGAGACAAAAAAACACAATAGGAATTCGGAATTCCTGAAACCCTAGCCGCCACTCCTCCGCCCAGAACCGCGCAGCCGGCGCTAGCACTCCGGCTCGTGGTGTTCCTGCCCTGTACGTGTGGATACCTTGGAGGCGTTGCTGCAATGCTTCAACACTAGAACGATCCGCAACCTGCGATAGTCACAAGGAGCTATTCGGGATGCGTGAGGCTAGTACGACTACATCTGCACCACCGCGCTACATTGACTCTACTTCCGCTACGGGTCTGCGCGTCTAGTGGTAATTCTGTGATCTATAACTTGCAGTGGTTCCTTGGTTACGCAATAGAAAATTTTGATTTTTCGCTAGAGTAGCATACCCATTCCCCAGCAATTTCAAGATGAACTGAACATATGAGGAGGCTCGAGGGATCTTGTACAGGCATTTTCCAGCAGCATTTATTTAGTAGCTACGATTAAAGCAGTGGAAGAAGAGGGTAGAACGAACACAAGTTGGTAGAATCGTGTCGGCTTGTCTAAACGAGGGGGGTGCTACTATCTGAGGGTTCTCCTAAACCACGTACCTGGTGCCACCTCCTTTGAAGAACTCAGGACGGTGAATGGTGTAGTCTACCCGTTCTTCCGTGAAGTTGCTGAGAAGAGGGGACTAATCGAGGCTGACAACACCCTAGAGGAGTGTCTTACTGAGGCTGAGCTTTTCCAGATGCCATCATCACTCAGGAGGCTCTTTGCAACTATACTGGTCTTCTGCGAGCCAAGTGACATGTGTGGGCTTTGGGAAAGGCACCTTGACGGAATGTCAGACGGCTACCGTCGTTCCCACACATGCCAACAGACGGTTGAGCAGATGGTGCTATTGGACATCAGAAATATGCTACAATCGATGGGGAAGGACATAACATCGTTTACTCTCCCTGTTATAGATGATTCTCACGACAACGCCGACGTAGAGGACAGAGAGATATACGAGGAGTCAACAATCCAGGTCGATGATGAGCATATATCTCTATCGTCCTCCTTCAACCCTGAGCAAATGGTAGCGTACGTCGACATATTATCTGTGGTTGACAATGGCGATGGAGGTGTCTTCTTCATAGATGGCCCGGGAGGCACCGGAAAGACATTCCTATATAAAGCTTTGCTTGCGATGATCCGAGGTGATGGCAAGATAGCAGTGGCAACCGCGACATCGGGTGTAGCTGCATCCATCATACCTGGAGGCAGGACAGCGCACTCAAGGTTTAAGATCCTACTCAACATTATAAATGGGGCGGTCTGTAGCTTCACAAAGCAAAGTGGGACCGCTAAGCTTCTTCAACAGGCTTCATTGATAATATGGGACAAAGCCTCCTTGACAAGGCGACAGGCGGTGGAGGCCCTAGACAGAAGCATGCAGAACATCATGGGCCGACATGGTCTGCCGTTCGGTGGGAAAACGATCGTGTTCGGTGGAGACTTCAGGCAGGTTCTACCGGTTGTTCGTAAGGGGAAGAGGCCACAGAAAACTGTCACGATGCTGCGTAAGTCATACCTATGGGATTGCATGTGGCAGCTAAGGCTCGTATGTAACATGAGGGCCCAGAGTGACCCTGATAAACTCATACAGAGTGTTTACTCTATGCTAGATGACAACTATCGGATGCCAACTATATCACATCTCGAGTCATCCTGTCGACCCGAAACGAGTACATTGATAGTATCAATATGAAAATGATTGACCCGTTTCATGGGGAGGAGATGGTGTACCATAGCTTCGATTGTGCGGAGGATGATCCCCATAGCTACTACCCTCCTGAATTCCTAGACACCCTAACCCCTAACGGTCTACCTCCGCATGTACTCAAGCTCAAGATTAATTGTCCCATCATACTATTGAGGAACATTGACCTTGTAAATGGACTATGCAACAAGACGAGACATGTATTCCGAGCATTCTAAAAGAATGATATAGATGTCGAGATTGTGCTTGGCCAGCAAGCCGGGAAGAGGGTGTTCCTGTCTCGAATACCTCTATGTCCCTCTGACGACGAGATGTTCCCATTTAGATTCAAGAGGAAGCAGTTCCCGGTCAGACTCAGCTTTGCAATGACAATCAACAAGGTGCAAGGGCAGACCATCCCGAATGTCGGTGTCTACCTTCCTGAACCGGTTTTCTCTTATGGACAACTGTATGTTATGCTATCTAGAGCCACCGTCAGAAGCAACATTAAGATACTTGCCGTCGCAGACAAGGAGAAGGACAAGGGCCAAAAGTCCAAGAAAACTCACGAGAACCTCACAAAAAATATTGTCTATAGAGAAGTCCTCACATCATAGACAAGGTTTAATCAAAATGATACCTGTCGACGATCGGGACCGTCAACCACAAAGAAGGGGGAAGGATCGTGTAAAAGGGGGAGGCCCCAAGTCATGCTCATCCGGGAAAAAGGGAGCGTCGGCTGGTGCACAGCTCGAGGGAGAAGAATAAGCGAACAGGGGACACAACGTTTATACTAGTTCGAGCCCCCTAGGTCGGGTAATAGCTCTACTCCAGTCTTGCCCGTAGGCGAAAGGTGACTAAAAGCTCCTCGGGGGAGGACAAACAGGGAGCTCGACCTCGAGGCCGCTCGGAAGGAGGTGGCCGAGGGGGAGCTCGACGAGGTGGTGTAGCGTAGGAGTGTGCCTGCAGGTGTATTAGCGCATCTCCTTTGGTTTCTTGCTGTGTGTTTTATTGTCTCTGTGTTGCGTAGTGTGTTGTGTCGCTTCGTCCTTTGTCTTTGGGGTAGTCCTGCGCTTTATAGACCCCTGGGCGTTGATCTCGAATGCTGACGTCGGGCGGTGTCTGTGATTTGATGGGAGCAGTTGACCCTAGTTCCCACGCAAGGGACTTAACGGGAGTTGACAGGAGCAGTTGACCCTAGTTCCCACGTAGGGGACCTGACAGGAGCAGCTCGCCCCAGTTCCCACGCAGGGGATCTGACAGGAGTTGGTGGCCCCAGTTCCCACGCAGGGGAGAGAGGTCATGCAAGAAAAGAGAATACTATGCTAGAGACCGGGTCGAGGTCATCGAGGTCGGAGAGGCCGCGAGGGTCATCACGTGCTCGGGAAAACCCTCGCCCGAGCTTGGGAACCGTCCTCCGAACTCGGGGAGATCCTCGCCCGAGCTCGGGAACAGTCCTCCGAGCTCGGGGAAACGCTCTAAAGCCCTGGGGGGCCTGGACACGTATCAGGATGACCGATCCCCGACAACCAGCCCCCGAGGCTCAAGAAACGGTCTCAGGCTCTAGGCGTTCTTGAGTCTGAAGTCTTCGAGGAGGGATCGCCCCCCTTGGTTGAGCTCGGGAACTCCTGAGCTCCCTTCTGGGCGGGGGGAACTCCTGAGGCCCCCCACGGTCTTCTTTTACTCTCCGTCACTTCGTCCTGCCGCGTCGCTCGAGTGCCCGAGGGGCACTGACCTTGCTTGTGGCCCAGGCCGAGGAGGAGGAAGACGAGGATGACTTTTGCCTCGTGCCGCGGTCGCGGAGGGCTTCACTTGCCACGGCCCTTGAGGAAGTCGTCGTGGCCGAGGGAGGCGCGGCCACGGGGAAAGCGGCCGAGGGGGATGCGGGAGCCCCCGAGTCGGGTGCCAGCCATGGGGGTCCTGCCGCGGCGGGCGAGCTCGAGCTCGTGCAGACCGAGGGCGATCAAGGAGCCCTCGAGCTGGCGGCCAGCCTCGGGATTCCTGCTGCGGCGGTCGAGGTCGAGGCTGGGCAAGCCACCACCGCGGACCGGATGCCCCCGGTTGAAGGGGATCGGGCCGGGACATCGGAGACCGCCGGCGCTGCCGCGGCGACGGAGACCGCCGGGGACGAGGCCTTCACAGTTCTGCCCCGAGGTCCTGACGGCGCCATCGACCTGCAGGTGCTGAAGGACCGGTTGGTGGCGGTAGGTCATGCTTGTCTTAAATTCTGTCTTTTTTCTTGTCCTTTTCTTTTCCTTTGGAACTGTGGTGACATTTCCCTATTTCTGCAAGGCTTGCGGCTGATCTCCCGAGGGTACGGGGCCATGCGTGGGCACGTGCTCACCTTTCGGGCCCTCTGGGATGTGATCGAGGCCAACCAGAGGGACGCTGCCCAAGTCGAGGCCAACGCGGCGCGCGGGCGAGAGGAAGTCGAGCGCCTGAAGGAGGCCCAGGCTCTCGAGCTCGTGCAGCTGTCGAGGCCGAGCGGGAGCGCGGGGCCCGAGAGGTCGAGCGGGAGCTAAACATTGAGAGGAACATCCACGCCGCGACGCTCTCAAAAGCCCTCGAGGAGGAGCGGAAGAAGGCAGAGGACACCCTCGAACGCGTTCGGCAGAAGGCGCTGAGAGTCGTCGACGAGAACCGCGCAAGCGCGTTGGAGACGTGCCAATGCCTCGAGCTCGAGCTCTCTATTGCTCGCTCGAGGGCGGTGGCCATGCGGCAAGAGGCGCAGGAGCTCCGGGAGCACCTCGAGGTCTCGTTCATGGCCTGCGAGGAAAGCTACTTGATTGCGTCGTCCGCGCTCGAGGACTTTGCGGCCGCACAGAAGGAGGTGGAGGGTCTCAGTGCGGTGGCGGACTGCCGATCCAGAGAGCAGAGAGGCGCAGCGTGAGGCGGCAAGCCTTCAGGCGCGGCTTGAAGAGCTCTCCGCCGCCCCGGGAAAGGCCTCAGCCGAGCTCGAAGCCGAGGTGGCCGAGTCAAGGCCAGGGCGACCGGGGCCGAGGCGAAGGCGGACACCTCGAGGAGAGGGTGGCCGAGCTGGAGAGGAGAACCATCGAGGCCGAAGTGAAGGCGACTGAGGCCGGGACGAGGGCCGCTGAAGCCAAGGCGCGGGCGGTCGAGGCGGGCGCGAAGGCTGCGACGTCCGAGGCGAAGGTCACCGGGCTTGAGGAGAAGCTGGCCCGGGTGACCCAGGCGGGGAAGGGCGCCTTGGCCCAGCTCCAGAGCGACCGCGACCGGGTCAATAGAACCGAGGCCGATGTGCTGGCACTGCGGAGAAGAGTCTCCGACCTCGAGCAGGAAAAACTTGCTCGGGAGATGTCTGTAGACTAGAAAGATAGATTAGTGGATAGGTGGGGGGCGACATATTCGCACCCCTTATAAAGACAATGTATTGTTTTGCTATGATTTATAAAATCGTTCTTAGAGGACTTAGCTTGCTTTTTTGCTCTTTGTCGTCTTCAAAAGCTTGCTTAGCCCGCTTCGTAGAAGAGTCCGAGCGACTTCGGATTGCGACGCATGGAGCAAAAAATAGCCAGAGGTGTTTGCTGGGCGAGCTATTGATTTCAGCCCAGACCACCCGGATTAGGTTGACCGAGTTCGGGGATACTCGAGGTCAGATTAACCGAGGCCGAGCCTGGAAATACTCAGGCTTTGGGCACAACTCGGACTGGCCGACCTGGAAACACTCAGGCCCAGACCAGGTTTGGGCCTCGGGTCCAACCCGGCGAGCTCGGAGATGTTCGAGCTCGGGGGGGCTCCCTCAGAGGGCGGTTTAGAAATTCGAATCTGGCCACCTGGCCGCGGGGGAATAGTCGGCTTATTGCGACGGAGCGGCTTATCGCGACTGGGATCATCCCCGGTGGTGAATTTAGAAACTGCGACCTCCGAGCCCGAACGCGCCGTCGCCTCGGGCGCCTTTGAGAACGTTCAATGGTTGGCAGCATAGGGGAATAGCCGCTTATTCCGATAAAGATCGTCTTACTGCGGCTTCCGAGCCTGGGAACTCATTAGGCTCGGGACATCCCCGAGGCGAACCTAGAGAACGCGACCTCCGGCGCTGCAAAAAAGGAACACGCAGAATGTATGCACAGGCGCCTCGAGGTCCGGGAGCTGCTCCGCGTGACCTCTGGTATAGACCTACGACAGGAAGGAGCTCTGAAGCGATGAGAATTGGCTTACATCAGTAGCGTTGACCTCCTGGAGGCAGTCCTTATGGTCACGCCACGAGATCGCGTTGCTCGAGGCGCAAATATCAATGGAAAAGGAGACAGACCTTACCTGTGCCTTTTAGGCCGAGCTGGCTGCGGGGGAATAGTCGGCTTATCACGGCAGAGCGGCTTATCGCGACTGGGATCGTCCCCGGTGATGTATTTAGAACCCGCGACCTCCGAACCCGGGAATGCATCAGGCTCGGGGCGCCCTCTGAAAATGCTCTCAGGTTGGCAGCATGGGGGAATAGCCGGCTTATCGCGATGAGGATCGGCTTACCGCGGCCTCCGAGCCCGGGAATGCATCAGGCTCGGGGCATCCCAGGCGAACACAATGCCTTTTAGGTGAGCTTGCGCCTCGGGAATACTTGAGTCGAGTTACCGAGGTGAGCACGGAAATACATCGAGCTTTGGGCACAACTTCGGGTGCGCCACCGAAATCGTCGGGCTCAAACCAGGTTTGGTCCTCGGGTCCAGCCCGACGAGCTCGGAAACGCAAGCTCGGGGGGGCTCCCTCAGAGGGCGGTTTAGAAATTCGAACCTGGCCACTTGGCCCCGGGGGAAAGGTCGGCTTACTGCAGCGGAGCGGCTTATCGCGACCGGGGTCATCCACGGCGGTGAATTTAGAAACTGCGACCTCCGAGCCCGGGAACGCATCAGGCTCGAGGCGCCCTCTGAGAACGTTCAATGGTTGGCAGCACGGGGGAATGGCCGGCTTATCCCGATAACGATCGCCTTATTGCGACCTCAGAGCCCGGAAACACATCAGGCTTGGTCATCCCCGAGGCGAACCTAGAGAACGCGACCCTCAGCGCTGCAAAACAGAACACGCATGGACATCTCGAGGGGGAGCTCGCCGCGTGATCTTATGGTTGCCCTTATGGTCACGCCGCGAGGTCGCGCCGCATGAGACGTTCTAGAAAAAGAAGACTTTCGGCCGAAAGAAAAGCAAACGAAGCCCCGGGCCTGGGGTCATAAAACGGCGTGATCTTCGGCGGAAGAACCTGCAACTTGGGACCATGACCTGACGTCATGTCCCTCGAGAGGCAAAAAGAGGTTAGTTCCTGAGACAAAGGAGGACCTTTATTATGGGCCCATAGCTGTCTTGGCCAGAAGTGCGGTGACATAAGATTTGAAGACCCGGGCGCCCCCGAGGCGAGGGCAGTCTTGGGCTCGTCCCCTACGACGGGGGGAACGGTCGGCTTACTGCGATGAGAATCGGCTTACTGCGCATTTCGTCCCCCGGAGGCGAGTTACGAGGCCGAGATCCCAGCTCGAGCGAGGGGCGCGCGGGCCGAGGTTCCTGCGTCTTGAGGTCGAGGAAGCGCTCGGGCGCGAATGCCAGGATGGACTTCGCTGCAGGGGGGAGATCGGCTTACCGCGATGAGAATCAGCTCACCGTGTGTTCGACCCCCTGGTGTTGATCCTTCGCATCACAACCTTTAGACACATTCACTCGATACGCGGAAAAGCGTAAGGGGAAATAAGAGACGATAGAGCAGCACAATTTATTGTGAGGGAAAAACTAGGCCGGGTCCCTTAGCTCGAAGCCCTTACCAGTGACGGTCCTGGGCTCGTGTCCTACGAAGGGGGGATGGTAGGCTTACCGCGATGAGAATCGGCTTACTGCGCATTCGACCCCCTTAGGCGAACCCCGGGACCGATATGCTAGCTCGAGGGAGGGGCATAAGGGCCGAGACTCGAGTGTCCCGAGACTGGCGAGCCTACGGGCGTGACAGCCAGGACGGGCCCTGCGACGGGTGGATAGCCGGCTTATTGCGATGAGGATCGGCTTACCGCGTATTCGACCCCCGGAGGCAAGTATCCGGGTCACGACCCGGGTTGCGTCGCTCGGGACACAAAAGACAACCATGACGATAAGGAAAAGCATCTTATCTCAAAACAGAAAGAGGGGGAGCATTAGGCATAAAACCTCCGGAGTTGGTCTACATTCCACGAGTTCGTGAGCTCCCTGCCGTCGGGGGTCGCTAGCCGGTAAGCTCCCACACGACTTGCTGAGACGACTCTGTAGGGGCCTTCCCACAGCGGGGATAGATTGTTGATGTCAGACCGGTCCTGGATTCGTCTTAAGACCAGGTCCCCGATGCGGAAGCCTCTAGGTCGTATTGTTCGGGCGACGTGCCTGCAAAGATCTTGCAGGTAGCGCGCCGAGCGCAGCAGTGCGCGGCACCTTACTTCCTCTGCCAGGGCGAGGTCAAGGGATCGCTCCCGCGCGAGATCGACTTGGTCGACCGAGCTAGCCCTGACGGAGCCGAGCGTGACCTCGGTGGCGGGGCTGACCTCGGCGCGAAGACAGCCGAAAGGGCTCGCCCCCGTTGCCCGGCTTGAAGAGGTGCGGACGGACCAAAGGACGGTGGGAAGTTCGTCCACCCAGGCCCAGCCGCGCTGACCGAGCTCAGTGAAAACTCGCTTCTTGACGCCTTGGACGAGCTGTCCGTTGGCACGCTCGACCGCCCCGTTGCTTTGAGGATGGCTCACCGAGGCATAGCAGACCTTGGTTCCCATGTCTGCGCAGAACTCTTGGAACAGCTCGCTGGTGAACTGCGTCCTGTTGTCGGTGATGATCCTGCAGGGGACTCCATACCTCGTGACCACGAAGGAATGGAAGAACCTTACCGCGGCTTTGGCGGTGATAGCGGAGATCGGCTCAGCTTCGATCCAATTTGAGAAAGTGTCGATGGCGACGAACAAGAATTTCTTCCCTCCAACCGACCTCGGGAAGGGGCCGAGGATGTCGAGGCCCCACATCGAGAATGGCCAGGAGAGGGGAATGGTCTGCAAGGTGTAGGCTGGTAGTCGGGCCTTCCGAGCATGGAACTGGTAGGCCTGGCAAGCGCGGACGATGTCTTGAGTGTCCCCGAGCGCCGTTGGCCAGTAAAATCCCATCCGGAACGCCTTCCCGACCATTGTACTGAAAGAAGCGTGAGCGCCGCATAGGCCAGAATGTATGTCGCTGAGCAAGTACTTACCTTCCTCGGGAGTGATGCATTTTGACAGAATGCACAGGGCTCCTCAACAGTAAAGCTGCCCGCCGATGAGCCTGTACGAGCTTGCGCGGCGCCGGATCCTGCTCCTCTCGACCGGAGTAGCGGGGAGCTCCCCGCGGTCGAGGAACTTGACGATCGGGTCCATCCACGAGGGAACACTCTCGAGGAGGGCCACTGGGTCTTCCTTGTCAGCGACGGACGGCGCGGCCAAGGTCTCGAGGATGACGTTCGGTGGGAGCTCATCACCGAACGATCCGAGCTTGGACAAGAGGTCGGCGGTGGAGTTGTCCTTCCTTGGCACGTGCTGGATCTTCAGGTTTCGGAACCATCTCTCCATCTTGCGTACCTCGGCGAGGTACTTGGCCATTAGTGGGTCCGAACATTGATAGTCTTTGTTGTACTGATTGACGACAAGCTGGGAGTCCCCTTTGACAATCAGACGGCGGATACCCAGGGACTTGCAAGCTCGCAGACCAGCCAAGAGGGCCTCATATTCTGCCGCGTTGTTGGTTGCGGGGAAACCGAAGCGGACCACATACCTCAGGTGATCACCCTGAGGGGTGACGATGAGAACGCCAGCCCCCGAGCACTCAAACGACCTCGACCCGTCGAAAAACATGGTCCAAGGGTCTTCGATCTCGATCTCGGGCTCGGGGGCAGGCTCGGTCGTTTGCTCGACCACGAAGTCGGCCAGCGCCTGTGATTTGATGGCGGTGCGGGCCACGAAGGCGGAAGTCGAACTCGGCCAGCTCCGTGGCCCATTTGGCGATGCGACCTCCAGCCTCCGGGTTCCTGAGAATCTCCCCGAGTGGGAGCCCACTCGGGATGACCACCGCATGCGCTTGAAAGTAGTGCCGAAGCTTGCGCGAGGCCATGAAAAGGGCATAGAGGAGCTTCTAGACCAGAGGGTAGCGCTCTTTTGGCCCATGAAGCACCTCACTGACGTAGTAGATTGGGTGCTGTCGCCCGGCCCGCTCGGCTACCAGGACCGCGCTAACGGCCTGGGTCGTGGCCGTGAGGTAGAGCAACAGCACTTCGCCCCGCTGCGGAGTTGTCAACAGAGATGGGCTTGAGAAGTGGGCTTGAGAGGTATGCCTTGAGCTCGTCGAAGGATCGCTGGGCTTCGAGGGTCCACTCGAAGCCCCCGTGCCTGCGCAGGATCCTGAAGAAGGGCAGCCCTCGCTCGCCGAGCCGGGAGATGAAGCAGCTGAGGGCGACGATGCGGCCGGTGAGACTCTGGACTTGTTTTACCGAGGTCGGGCGGCCATCTGTTCGATTGCCTCGATCTTCTCCGGGTTCGGGCCCACGCCCGAGCCCCCGATCATGTAGCCGAGCACCTTTCCGGAGGTCGTGCCGAAGACGCACTTCTCGGGGTTAAGCTTGATGCCAAACTTGTTTAGACTGGCGAAGGTCTCGGCCAGATCGTTGACGTGGTCGGCCTCGGAGGAGCTTTTGACGATGATTTCGTCGACGTAGACCTCGAGGTTTCGGCCGATCTGCGGGTCGAAGGTCTTGACCATCAGCTGTTGGAACGTTGCGCCCGCGTTGCGGAGACGGAACGACATGATCGTGTAGCAGAAGGTCCCGAACGGCGTGATGAAGGCGGTCTTGTCCTCGTCTTCCACGGCGAGCTTGATCTAGTGGTAGCCGGAGTAGGCGTCGAGAAAACTCAACATCTTGGAGTTGGCGGTAGAGTCCACAATTTGATCTATGCATGGAAGAGGGAAGTTATCTTTGGGGCACGCAGCATTTAAGCCCGTGTGATCGACGCACATTCTCCATTTCCCGCCTTTCTTTTGTACAATTACGGGGTTGGCCAGCCATTCAGAGTAGTTGACCTCGCGAATGAAGCCAGCCTCTAGGAGCTTATCAAGGTGCTCCCTGATTATTGCCGCTTTCTTGGGGGAGAAGCGCCGCAGTTACTGGCACACGGGCCTGCAGCCAGGCTTTGTTTGTAGTTTGTGCTCGACCACCTCCCGTGGGACCCCCGGCATGTCCGCTGGTTCCCATGCAAAAATACTTTTATTATTTCGGAGGAAGGTGACGAGCTCATCTTCCTATTTCGGGTCGAGCTGAGTGGAAACGCAGGCGCACTTGCCCGAGCTTCCCTCCTCAAGTTGCAGTCTTGGTAGGGCCACCCGGCTGGATTGTCGCCTTTCGGCGTGCGCTCTTCGGGGTCGCCTCGAGACCCTGCTGAGGCAGCATGCCGGCGAGCGCCAGGGCCTTTTCTTCGCAGCCGTGCACCGCCTTGAGGTCGCCGCGGACCGTTATGACGCCACTGGGCCCCGAGAGCTTCATACATCGGTGCCCGTAGTGATTCGCGGCCATGAACTTGATCAGGGCCGGCCGTCCGAGGATGGCGTTGTAGGGGAGGTTGCCATCTACGACCTAGAAGGTGATCAGCTCGGTGCGGAAGTTCACCGAGTCGCCAAAGGTGACAGGCAGAACCACTTGCCCGAGCGGAGTGGTCGAGCTCCTTGGTACGATGCCGAAGAAGGGGACCGCTATATTCTTGATTTTCGTCCGGGGTATCTGCATCCGGTCCAGTGCGCTTGCCAAGAGTAGGTTGAGGGAGCTTCCCCCGTCAACCATGACTCGGCCGACAACGGCGTTGCTTATGGTCGGGGCGACGACCAGGGCGGTCTTGAAGTCTCGCGACATCCCCGGGGGAGCATCATCCCGGGAGAAGGTGATGGGAATGCCATCCCACCTGCAGGGTTGGTCGGTGGGCTTCCTGACGGTAGCTTGGTATACGGTGCGCGTGGCGTCCTTCAGCTCGCGCCGGGACCGGTACGCCGAAGAGCCACCAAAGATCACATCCACACGGCGGTCGCCCATTGAACTCGGTCGAGGCTCGCTTGGTCTCGCGCCGTCGTTCCGCCGCCACTCGCCACCCGCCGAGCGTGGGCATCTCTCTGCCCTCTATAAAAGGCGTCCGGCTTATGCGATCCACGTTCGCAACCGCGGATCGTGGCCATAGATTTTATGGAGCAGGCGGAATTTGTCGGCGTGGCGGAGCTATTCCTCGTCGCCCGAGGTTAGGCGTGCGCGAGGGGCCCGCCCGACCACGCCTGCCGGGCCGACGCGGTGCTTGTTGAGGCCGTGGGCGATTCTGCTGGGGCCGAGGCCCTCGGCGGTCGGGCTGGCGCGCTTCCGTCCCTTCGCGCCTGCTGTCGATCGCAGCGACCACGTGGAGCTGGCCGCCTCCAGCACCGCGGTCTTTCCCCCGCTTCTTATCGTGCGGGGCTGAACCACCTTCCTTAGCGCCGGACGGCCCCGCCTCGCCAAAGGCGAGGCCGAACTTGCCTCGGTCGTAGTCGTGTTTCCAGCGGACGGCATCGTCTGCGTCTGCATACCGCTCCGCCATACGAAACAGCTTGTTGACGGTGAGCTTTGTAGCGATCTCGAGGTCCTCCGTGAGGCGTCTGTCGCGGACGCCAAACTTGAAGGCCTTGATGACGGTCTCATCAGAGACGTTGGGAATCGAGTTTCGTGGACAGGTGAACCGACGTACGAAGTCTCACAGGGGCTCGCCCTTTCCCTGGATGACACGATCCAGATCCCTTTCTCGTCCAGGCCGCTCGTAGCATCTCTGGAAGTTGGAACGGAGGACGCTCCGCAACTGGCGCCACGACCGGAAAGCGCTGAGCGCCTGGTTAAAGAGTCAGATGCGGACGGCACCGTCCAAGACTATAGGGAGATAGTTGGCCATTGCGGCCTCGTCCCCGCCGGCCGCCAAGATGGCGGTGGAGTAGATAGAGAGGAATTCCACGGGGTTCTTAGTCCCGTCGAACTGCTCCATTATTGCCGGCTTGAACCAAATTTAGTATAACCGAACAGTCAAGAAATTTTGACCCACATTAGAAATTAAGAAATATCCAAATCTAATCATAATTCACAGAGAACTATTCCTTGTCCTGCGAGGGGCCAGTCTGGCACCATCAAAGCACATTCCATAAGTTGGGGGTGAGAACATGTTAAATACAGTATCGATCAAAAGGAAATAATCAAATTGGCAGTTTGTACCAGGCAATCTTCATTGAAAAATACCAACAAAACCAATTTACATTCAGCATGCCCCGATCAGACAACGCTTTTTTTTAGCATAATGTATTATTAAAATCCAGGATGCACATACATAAGAGAAAACTTCTTATTGTCCGCACAATCTAATTGAATACTAACAAAAATGTGACCTAAAGATAATAACAACATTTTTTTACTGGAGTCAGCATTAACCCAGAGGACACCTGTAAGTAAATTGGTCAACTAGCTCACCGGGGTGGTCTCCAGTTGTTTATCCACTCTATCAACGTACCCACATTCCTACTAATATCCTCCACATTGTTGCTTCGCAAAGGCATCACTATCTCCTCTTTGTATCCCTTGCCTCCTCTAGGAGCACTTGGAAGATCTCACACTGTTGTTTGCGAGCTTGGCGCCCATATAACTTCTGAATCAAATTCTTAGTCAGAAATAAGCATGTCATATCAGTTATTCCAAACGAGCAGTGACTCTGGAACACCACTTGGATTACCTGCTAGTCAAGCGATCGTGCAAAATAGAGTTGTCAGTCTGGAGAACAATTACAAGGTCAAACCAACGCTCTGGAAAAAAAAATCACATCCGTGATAATCTACTAGTATATCACCTTCTTCCATCATGTCGTCAAGCTCATCACAGACCTGCAATTACGAATATAGGAACCATTAAGTCAATTTCTAACCAATAGCAGGAACTAGATATACTCACAATCACACAGTCAACTTAAGAAACTGGCCAAATAATGTGGAACAACACAACAATAAAGCATATGCTTCCTTTTCTTCAGATCCAGGAGGGTAGAAGTATAGTGCAGGGGAAACAGATCGAATATGAGTTCAGATAGGACAATCACCAAACACCAAAAAGACTGGGATTTTTTTTCATTTCTTAAGTTTGATCAATTACTTGACAAAAAGTCAGATTTTTTCCCATTACAAATCAGCTTATAATTCAAACCAGTTTGCAAATGATTTCGTATCTTTAGGGTGAGGATGTGATGACAAGCATAAACATTTTACTCAAATATGCACTTCGTCAATTTGATGGCAGATGAAGCAACACAATTTGAACCCAAAAAGAAAAACTAGTGATTTTCTCCCAGGGTCAACTTTCAAGGAAAAACATTGCAAATATATGTGTAACTAGTCCTGCAAATCAGCCTGTAGAGTTCATTGGTTCTTCAATTTAGTAGGTACAACAATATTTGAACACAACATTATAGGTACTGACTATGTTTTTTGTTAAAAATATCAGAGACCTGTTGGAATTAGATGCATCAATAAAGGACACAAAATAGCATAATCTCAACTTCCAGTTCCAATCTTACAGCATTAACTGACTACATGCCATATGTTCCCTGTTTCCTCCTTTATAGCTTACATTGAAATGATAACTTATGTTCTGGGACTTCTTGCTAGAAATTTTCATATAGAATTCCTACGGTTAGTTGTCATTCTCCAATTGAATTATCCATTAGTAACAATGGCATATTTATCACTAATTTAATCCCAATATTTAATAAAGGGTTGTTATATAATTATAAGTACCTTTAGGGTGCAAAGATCTGATAAGTACGATTTAAAATTTTCAAAAAAAAAGGAAAACAAATAAGAGAGTAGATATTGCTTTATTCTATCTAAACCAAATTTCATTGTCTAAATGCCATGTAAATTGGGAGAAACAAAAAAGACAAATTCAGAAGAAGGAATAGACATAAGAAGAGGTAGGGGTCGACCGAAACTGACGTGGGAAGAAACAGTTAAAAGAGACTTGCAGGATTGGAATGTTCTCAAAGATTTGACGTTGGATAGAAGTGCATGAAAGTTAGCGATCCACGTGCCGGAACCATAACCTAAGATTGAAGGTTTAGGGGTTTCATTGACTTTGATTGGATTTCTCTCC
Organism: Otatea glauca; assembly: GCA_036346275.1. Classification (NCBI taxonomy): domain Eukaryota; kingdom Viridiplantae; phylum Streptophyta; class Magnoliopsida; order Poales; family Poaceae; genus Otatea; species Otatea glauca. Next base: position 11,774,864 of record CM070724.1, read on the forward strand.
TAGTTTACCCCAACATATTTGGGACAAAAGGCTTGGTGGTTGTTGTTGTTGTTGCAGAAGATAGAATAGAATTATAAAAGTTCAATATTTTTCTCAACTTGTATTTTTATTATTTCCCTCGGTCTATAAAGAGTTGTAAGTCCATAGAACATTACAACCACCATCAAATGTTTCTTCAAATTTTCTCAATGGTACTTTGCACGACTCTACACTGTAAAGGTACTTTGAAGTTTGCACTAGACACCAACCCTTAACAAAAGCAATGTCAATGCAGTAATACTCCATGAACTACCATAGTATGAGCATGTGACAAATACCAGTATGTAAATATGCAGCAACATGAATAATAATGTCATAAATGTAAGCATGTCCACAATCATAATGTCTGCCATCCCTAACTACATACTCATGGAAGGAAATAATAAAAGAATAACAGCACCATATATAAACATCACTAGAAATATATGTAGAATGCATAACACATAATTCCTACCCATAGCAGTATGTAATGTATTGAACTAACAATCAACACAAAATAATAATTACTAGTAATTAGAACTACCTACATATGAAATTGTCCTGAGAACATACAACAAAGCAGTCCAGTCTTGGGAGAAGATTGTTGTCGAGTCAGGATGTAGGTTCAGACCGATGCCAGTGTCAAGGAAAAAAACAAAGTCCAACAATAGAACATCATGCACAAGGAGAATGGGGCGACTTTGCATGGAATGTTCCACTACCGGATTGTGTATTCTTCCTCAACAGCAACATTAGTTGACCCATGGATGGACATCCCGAGTCTACAGTGGCCATCACCAAAGACTCAAAGCGCTTGCTCTAAGTCCATCAGTTAATAAATCCCATATGTAGGCAGTTCTGATATGTAGATATCAGCTAGTATTACATATTTGCAGATTGTGACAGATTGCTAGTAATATCCCATAATATCCCATATACAGAGAACTTACAAAAAAGCAGTCCTGTCTTAGGTGATGATTGTTGTAGAGCCACGATGTAGGTCCACAAAGCAGATTGATGCCAGTGTCAAGGAAGAAGTTGAAGTCCAATAGAACATCATATACAAAGAGAATGGGGAGATGTTGCATGGAAAGTTCCTACTGGAATGTGTCTTCTTCCTCATCACCAGAGTTAGTTGAGCCATGCACAGACATCCCAGGTCTACAACAACCATCGCAGAAGACAGGAGTGCTTTGCTCGAAATGCATCGGTTAATCCCATATGTAGGTAGTTCTGATAGTTGATATAAGCTAGTATTATATTGTTTGCTTATTGATGGTCTTACGTATTGCTGGTAATGTCCCATATACGAAGAACTTACAACAAAGCACTCTTGTCTTGGGTGATGATTGCTGTAGAGCTAGGATGTAGGTCCACAGAGCAGACCAATGCCAGTGTCAAGGACGAAGATGGAAGTCCAATAGAACATCATACACAAAGAGGATCGGATGACTTTGTATATATAGTTCCGCTACTAGATTGTGTCTTTTTCCTTAACACTGGCATTAATTGAGCCATGGACGGACATCCCAGGTCTACAACAACCATCGGCACAGGCAGGAGTGATTTGCTCTAAGTTCACTAGTTAATACCATATGAAGGCAATTCTGATATGTAGATATAAGCTAGTAATATTAAAATGAGTGCAGATTGCTAGTTTTATAGATTACATACTGCTAAGGCTAGGAACCATGTGTTACATGCAGTCGATGCCTAGATGGCTTTCTGTTGATGCTTATATATGCTACTAGCTATGTGTTATTTCTTGCCATGAGTTTATGATTATGGGTGATAGGCAGCATGGTTATGGACATGATTTTATTGTGATGCACTAATGCTGTATGCTGCACACTCTCACTAAGTAATTAGAAGAGCAACTACTGTACTTGATGCTTCTTCCATAAAATTAAATTAAGATAAACATGCCATCATTCATAACATTACCAATCCTTGGAATAGACAACTCATTGAAAAGTTCAATGGATCTTTACAGCATATGTCAACAAAGTTGCACAACCTGATCTCCGGCCTGAAATATCATCCTATTAAATATATTAATATGCTGCAGAAACCAGTAAATCTAAATGTGTTCATAACAAAATGTCATGATCACCAACATTGAAAGAAACAGTATATTGTTCACTTGATAAAATTGTTGGGCCATGAATACACAACAAGCACTTTGCAATTTTTGAAAATATCTCAAAAGTAGGATAATTTTTTGGACTTGTCTTTACCACCAAAACCCCTTTCAACTTGCGTGTTAGGTATTTACATGTGTAGAGATTTGTAAATGTTGAGAATAGTCTCTCGATTCATCTTTATAATGAGTACAATTCTAATATGTAGCATTTAGTGCAATTGCTTATTATGCCAGGAACATGCACAATGGATACTGATGTGCTTAGTCCAAAGGGATGGTTTAAGATATTGCGTGCATTCCAGATAGTGTTCACAGTAGGGAAGCCAGCATGGGTGATCAGTTTTAGAACCATAGTTCTGAAAGTTGTTATTATGGAAGTGACATAAATGGCTCAAGAGGAAAATTAGATTATTTCCCTGAATTCTTGGAGAACCATGGTTCTGAGAGCTGTTGCTACGAGTAGATCACAGAAACAGCTTCAGAGGACAGTTGGCTTAGATCACTCAATTAGTCAATTATGGGAAATTCAACCAAAAAAAAGACTCGATGGAAGATATTGAATTTCTAGTCATTTTGATCAAAGAAACAACCCCTTACAGTTTTTAGTACAGGATTTTATTTTTGCACCTTTTAGATTCAAAATATGACACAGAAAAATAAATGAATTTAGTTCGGGAGATAGAATTCTGATTGTGCATCTATTTCTTTTGTTTTCACTATCTAAATGCAATGGGCTAAAATATTTGAAAAGATATTTCAATAGGCCAAAGTTTTCATTAGGCAACCAAAGATTGTCAATTGTCAGCCAGTCTGTTGTTGCCTCCGTTTACACAAGGACTGTGTATCTTGACTAGGATTGTGATTTACAGGACAGTCAATATAAATTTATACCCTGCACCCTTCATCCTTTATTCACCAGAGCTCAAAATTCCAAAATATAGCTAGTGACCATCATTAGAGGAGAGCAGGATGATTTCAGAACATTTTCTAGTCCCATATCAAAGAGGAGTTTCGGTTTGTGTTTGTAGAAAGAGGAGGATCTACTTTAGTAAGTAAATGGCTTGTAAAAAAGTTCGAATTAAGCAATGGCAATTGGCTACTGAAAAGGTAGAAAAAGACCGAATGCTGGTGATTGATAAGAGTCCTTCATGGGGCAAGGCAAATATATCATTTAGTGAACTCTTTCACTTTAAGGTTTAACTGCCAAAGCTAGAAGCTGTTAGGTTATGTATGTGTATATATGTATCCGTACGTACGTAAGTATGTATGTATGGTACAATTACCTAGGGCACTATGATCCAAAATGCGTATTTCCCCTATTTATTTGCATGCGATTTTTTTTTCAAATTTTTAGGATATTGAGTTTAACCAGTTTACTAACTAGTTCAAATAAGTTTGAACTAAAATTCAAACAAGTTTGAACTAAAATTCAAACTAGAGTTTCCTTTTTTATGATAGTTTTATTGTATGTATGCTGATGTCATATATAAATCGGCAAAACATGTGATCTAAATTCGTTCAAATATTTGAATTTGAGCGTATTTTTTCAAAGGTATGTATTTTATTTGAATTGTTATAGATGGGTATATACCCTAAAACTAAAAGTTAAAAAAAATATACCCGAATTTGGTTTGAATTCATGCATTTAAAATTATGGTGCCATATATGTGTGTGTGTGTGTGTGGAACAATTTAACATAGTGCCAAAGCTAAATATTCTTTTAATACCTCATAAACCAAACAATAGGTACCATATGAATTTGCTTGTCACGGGAGCAGTAAATAAAATGTTTGTTGAATCGGCGTTTTCTTGCACCACTTGATGTAAAAAGCCTATCAACCATCGGCCAGGCCATGTTTCCGAAACCATCGTTAGTAAATAAAATATTCAGGTTTTATTAATAACAAACAACACATTTCAGTTTTTATATCCAAACCAAGGGTCACACACTCCCAGCTCTGATCTAAAACAAAAATGATGAAATTATAGATTATATAGTTACGAATTGAAAGGAATTAGGCTTGGGGGAGAGAGAGAGAGAGAGAGAGAATGAGAGAGAGGAGGAGGAGGAGGAGGCTTATACCACGTCCTCGTTGATGACTAGGCACTCGAGGTCCTCGTCCTAGCCATCGTGGAGAATCTTCTCGTGGACGAAGTCGCCGATGTTGACGTGGCGGAGGCCGGCGGCGTCAGCAAGGAGGGAGCACGTTGTCGCCTTCCCCGGCCCCGGCGTCCCAGTAACCAGCACATTCAGCCGAGTGCTCGCGCCGCCTCTCCCTGCCGCCATCGCGAGCGCAGCTTATTAGGGTTTTATTCGCCTGTAAAGAATTTTTTTTTTGGGGGTGGGGGGGGGGGATTTATACGGGTCGAGTACTGGTTGTAGTGTCTACTGACTATTGAGTATCGACGAGTAAATAAAATTCGGAAATATTGGAGGGGCTTTTCGCAGAAGCGAGGACCTTGCTTCTAGGGATGAAAACTGGATGGATAATTCACATTCGATCTGGATCCAGTCGGGACCAGAGACGGGATGGATTTTAAATATTCGGTCAGATTCGGATCCGGATATTTGAATTTGGATACCGGATCGGATTTGGAGTACGTGGTATCCGAAAAATATGGGACGGATATCGGATATTGAACCCATCTGGATATCCGAATAAGACCTGGGACTGGGAGGCCCACCCAGCCACTCGCCCAGCGCCTCAAGTCCTGGGCGACGACGTCCTCCTGATCCCTGTTGCCCAGATCCAATCTACTCTAGCGCCTCAAACTCTCAATCGCTATCGCGATGTTGCCTAGATCTGATCTACTCCGGCCAACGGCCGTGTCTCGTTGCTGCTCTCATTGATGAGGACATCACTACTATGGATACGTCCACACCTAGTTGGATCAACTCCAACACGACATACATGGGCCAAGAAGATAGAGCTATCAAATCCATCACGTTCTGGAATCCAATTCGGCCTCCAGATACCAGTCTGAAGTAAAATGAGCATAACTTTTGCATACGGAGTCCAATTGGAGAGTTCTTGTACTTTATTGAAAGCTTACAACAAGACCTTTCAAATCGATCTAGTCCTAGCCCTAAATTCAACGTGAATCAACCGAAATCATCGAAACAATAAACTACAGCATTGTTTTGGGCCTTGTAAGCGTGAGGGGCCCAAACCCAAGTTGTGTGCGCCCTCCTGGCTGCACACAACCTTAGGACGACCCTCTCACGTCTCTCCCTCTCATAAAATCAGTACCCGCCATCTTAGAAACTTGGGTTTTTGTTTAGTTGTAGTTTTCCTTGGTGAAACTATTTGGTATTCTCTTGTTCGGCGAGATCAACAGTAATGCCGTGCTTCGGAACCCCACATCAATACTTCAATTATATTTGCAATTTTAGATTTCTTTTGCTTTATTCTTGCTTGTTCTTCGATTGATTGTAGGAATTGATCTTCGTGGTCAGGTTAACCGGGTTTTGGCACGGTTGATAACAACTCGGAGTTTGGTTCAGCGATTACTTGGCGTCGATCATGTTTCGGTCGTAACAAGGATTGTGAGGGTCATCTCCACTAATCGATAGCTATCTATCTCACCGAAAGATCAGGCCTCCGTTAAGCCTCATCAGGTGGTATCAAAGCTTTCGTTGATCGGTGAGAATTTCAGTACCTTAGATTAGCTTTTGTTCTCTGTCCCAAATTGAAAATTACTCCACAAAAATTCAACCTTTAGATTCAATCTAGTATTTTAGTGAGTTTTGTTAGGTTTTGATCCATTAGAGTCTTTGTTTTAGTTGCTGATCATTTTTCCTTCGCGTAGCTTTTATTTCAATATGTCCAGTACATTGTTTTGTCCATAACTTTCTCATACGAGCTTGGATTCTTTTGTTCTTGCACTTTCCTGAAACCTGGGGATGAGCTCTCCAAAAACATAGTTGGGCACGGATTCTAATTCCATACCTAAGTTAGATGAATCTGGATGTCAAATTGGTGAAGCAAGTTGTACTTCCAATCTAGATCGGTTCTGTATTTTGATCATAATTCTCACGTTCGAACTCCGATTGAGATGTTTTTGTACTTTATTGAATCCTTGAAGAGTCCTCTACAAAAACGTTTTTGGGTGTCCTTTGTGATTCGGACTCTTTCAAACCGAATTTATGTCGGATTCAGAATCGGGCTCGCAGACTGAAATTGGGGCTATTCTGTGGTGTTCAGTTTTTGAGCTATAACTTTCACATCCGAGATCCAAATTCTATGTTCTTGTACTCTTTTGGAAGCTGAAGACTTAAGTTTCAATTCTTTCCATAGTGAACCATCCAAATTCGGTGGTTTTCAAGTTTTAATCTAGGCGACAATTCTGCTGCCCTAGAAACATTGAATTTGGGTATCTTGCTTTAATTCGTGTTTTAGCTTTGTTCCTTTGAGTTGGTTGAATCCAGTAGCATCCACAATCTATAATACCCCAAAAATATCTGTACACATACCTTTGGAAACCAATTCATCCTTTGCGAATACTTTGATCCCAGTTGAGACTAGCTATTTGATATTGTTTAGGGCTGCTCTACTTGATACATTGCATAATCTTGATTTATCATATCATACTATCTTGCGACATCAAGTTAAGGATTCCAAAACTTTGTTCATACTAGTGTTGGCCGAAAGTTACTCAAAGAAATAAAAGTGAAATAAAGAGCCAAAAAAAGAAGAAAAGAAAACAGAATAGTGGCCAACAGCACTACATTGAGCAAAACCCTAATTTGTGTTTATTATTTTCAGATTGTGCAATTGTATTAATTAGTGAGCAATCTTGTGCCCTTTTACCTTTTCTAAAGCAATTAGCTAGCGTCTCTCCATAACTTATGCAACACGAGCTTTGGTGCTGAAATTATTCGTATTTAGCTCATTCCATTGGTTGCATTAAGTTCCATCATCTTTGCGTGTGAGTTGCCTTGGAACTCACTTATATCTTTGAGATCGGCAACTAGAGCTTGTGAATTCTAGTCTGGATCATTACTTATCATTACAATAACTAGAATTATCAAATTGCATAGGAAATATATATTGCTAGTACAAGCTAGCTCCACCTTTTACAAGCCAAATAGGTACCGTTCTCCTTGCAATCGATTTGCCAAGCTTGAGTGTGTTTATCACGAACCAGCCGCTGGTTACTACATGTTTGCTTGGTAAGAATTGGTAAGAACTTGGTAAAAGTTTGAGTGTGAAAGACTTTGAATCATCAGCACATAGTAGTTGATAGGAATATATACTTGTGATTTGTTTCTTGTCTTCACTAACAATGGCAGGTTCTCAACGTCGTAGTGCTTGGGCCAACAACAACCTAGGAGAAGAGGTAGTTCACACTCCGAGATACGAAGAACGTACGAGTAAAACTTCACCATCACCGGAGGTACGACGTCATAGCACGCGTACCAAAAGTAAGTTCATTGTACCTAATTTTAGTGGTAAATATGATCATGAATGTTATCTTACTTGGGAATTAGTTGTAGTACAATCATTTTATAAATATGGAATTCCTGGCAAAGGGTGGATGGGATGGCTCCATCCATCGTTTTGCATCAATTCAGCTATTTAGTTGGATGGAATAGGTGGATGACGACATCTAACTCTCAGAAATATTCCTCAAAGATGTTAGATGAGGCCATCCAACTTTCATCCTACCAACCAAATTTGAACTCTCATCCCTCCAACCAAACAAAAATTTGACTCATCCCATCAATATCTCATCCATTCAACCAAATATGAACTTGGATAGCTTCATCCCTACTAGGGTAGATGGTCCTATCTCATCCACCCTTTGCCCTTGAACCAAACGGACCCGATATTCCTCCCCCTTGAAATGTAACTTGTTGATACCTCAATGACACATTGCCAACTACTGGTTTAGCTTTACTCTGGTTGCTGCTTGCAATGTTTAGGTGGCATTTAGTTGGGTGGATGAGGATGGGTGTGATATGGTCATCTATGGATTTGGAGTCATCCAATTGTTTGGATGAGTGGATAGATGGGATATGGTCATCCAGTTTTTTGGAATATTCCCTCAAGATGGTGGATAGAGCTATTATAGAAAAAAGGTCGGATGGGCTCATCCAGTTTGCTGTATGAAGAGGTGTACTCGGTCAAATTCAAATTTTGCTGAAGTGTACTCAATTAAATTCAAATTTTGGTCAAATTGTGGTCAAATTTTGTTCAAAAAATCAAATTTTGGTCAAATTTTATCTGAAAATTCAATTTTTGATCAAATTTTTTCTGAAAATTTAAATTTTGGTCAAATATTGTGTGAAAATTCAAATTTTAGTCCATTTTTATCTAAAAATCAAATTTCTATCAAATTTTATCCAAAAATTTCAAACCAAAATTCGAAATCTCAATTACAACTAGCCCATCTATCCTCATCCATCCAACTAAACAAAAAATTGGCTCATCCTATCCATTCTCATCTATCCAACCAAACAAAAAATTAGTTCATCCCTATCCACCCAACCAAACAGCTACCTGGATGGCTCTATCCCATCCAAGCGGGATGACCATATCCTATCAAACCTCATCTAGGCAACCAAACACACCCTTAACTCATAAGGATCCTTGATAATGTACTGGGTACTGTTGGAAATTTCTTGTTTCTCCTTTGCATGCGAACTATCTTTTTATATACTAATTAGAGGTCCTCCGAGAAGCCCCCACGTTAATAAAAAAATGTTAGAAATTCCCACGTTAATCTAAAAAAAGAAAAATTACTAGAAAATCCTACATTATTCTAAAAAAGAGAAAATCTTGGTCGTCCAATCTCCTTAATCATTTTCATCGACGGCTCAGATCTATTTACCTATTGATAAGAGATATATGGTAAATCAGAGGAGTACCTTATAGAAGGGAAGCTTTGCTTTCCTTATCTACTTGCTGTAATTGGAGGCCCTCCTAGAAGCCCCCACGTTAATAAAAAAATGATAGAAATTCCCACATTAATCTAAAAAAAGAAAAATTGCTAGAAAATCCTACATTATTATAAAAAAAACGAAATCTTGATCGTGCAATCTCCTTAATCATTTTTATCCACGGCTTAGATCTATTATCTATTCATAAGAGATATATGGTAAATTAGAGGAGTACTATATGGAAAGGAAGCTTTGCTTTCCTTATCTACTTGCCACACCTGGAAATAGAAAGGAAGATGAGAAGATATTATTAAATGTGTTACAGATTAGATCTATTTATAGAAATTGCTAGCCATGCAGGCGCACGGGGCGACAACTAGTTAATCCAATAAGCAATGGCGTCATCTAAGATTTGGCCAGTATCCCTCGTCAGGATCAACATGCAATAGGAACCTAGCTTCACCATTTGGATTAGAATCATATCGTTGAGCCTTGTCTCAATTAACTTTGCCTCCGATGATGCAAGCACACAAGGATTTGCATGAGTGCCTGATCCATCTCGGACAGCCTTGAGTGCTTTGCAAACTCTTCTACATTAGTGTTGTACTTGTTGCTTAAGCTCATTTGTAATATCAAAGATTAGTGAATTCAGGTATTTTGCCTTTGAAAGCACCTAATCTCAAGGGAAGAAATGTAACATCCTCATTTTCAAGGTTTTAAAAATCTTTTGTGTAGTTTAGGTTCCACAAACTTTTCACCAATTTTCCTTCAATTAATAAAGCTTAACTAGGACTTTCATAAATGAAAATATTTAATTTGAATAATCTAAACATCAATTAAATGAAAACAAGTTTTAGTTGGGATTCTTTTGCTGCAGGGAATTTTTCAATTTCATTTATACTCAAAATATCAGAGGTACCTCATTTGGACCATATCACAAGCTTTTCTCATTTTGACCATTATTCAAGCTAATTGGTCTAACATCGGTATAAGCATGGCTAAGCATCTAATGATCATTATTACTCTACAATTTCATGTTTAATATTTATGCACAGTGGATAGCATTAATATGGTAACAGTGGCCATGGTATCAACTTGACAAGGTAGGGTGAATGCAACAATTGGATATATCTATATTTTTACCAATATAGCAAAATTTACCGAAATTACAGCATGCATAATAGTTTTAAACACAATATACATAACAGTGGGGTCCTCATGTCAGTGACGGATATTCAAATACCTGCTTGAGTTATAAAACGATTCACTTATCATAACCGAGCCCACATGTCATCGACTCGTTACACTTAACCGGGCTTAACTAACTTAGTTAATATCATTAACACTAACTATTGGGTCCATTTGACACACACACACACAGAGGATGCAGGAGCTAGCTGGGCTAATGGGCCATGGTATTTTCCCGAGCTCGTTGATGATGAGGCAGTGGCAGAGGGGGTGGGACGAGGCTAAGTGGAACAAGGGTGTCAAGACAAAGCTCTATGTGGCAGTGGCGTCGAAGTGGTGTATGGAGTTGGCGGTGCGACAATGAGAGGTGGCGGAGGCTTTTCAGTAGACAGGGAACTAGGTGAAAGAGAGTAGTTCATGTCAACTAGGTCATCATGTTGGCTAGCCGAAACAACCCCAGAAAATTAATAGCACAAAAGATATCATCAACAAAGTAATAACACATATAATTAAAGCATTCAACAAAGGCTAATCATCATTTTCATTCATTAACAAAGGCTAATCATCATTTTCATTCATTAACATTAATATCATACCAATACATACATTCCATTGTACACAAATATCAATTACAACAAAGAATAAATACAAGAATTCTACAATTGTCCTTTGATTTAATCCTCTGAAGATCTTCGGTATAGATAACCTGAAATGTTCAGTAACAACAAATGCCAACAAAGATAACCATATAAGAAGTTAGAAAAATTGTGTGTCATCAGACCCATATATGATTGGTATCACTAGCTCATCGAGATACCAGACTGTTCGGGGCCAGTCGACACCTCTCGCTAGTCAGGTTTTCATCACTTGGCGTATACAAACCTAATTTCATTGGGTATCCTAGCCATACCCAAATAGTATCAAAAAATATCACATGGTAAAAAGTAAAGCCTCACATAGTAAAAAGGTAACAACAACTCGGTTAAAAGGGAAGGCCAAAGCCAGCCGAGCACACCCTAGCCCATACACACCCCACACCCCAAACCAAAGGAGACCAGGAGCAAGAAGGAAGCCAAGGAGGTCAAGAGCAAGGAGCTAAGGAGGTCGGGAGCAGGAGGCCAAAGATCAAGGCCACTATACCATCAACCTCATCAATAGCCTCACCACCTCAAACCCCATTTCCATCCTCTCAATCTAGGTAAGCAACCATTCATTAGCCACTAGCCTCAATATAGGAGGTAGAGACCAATATAGACATTAGCAACTATAGAAAATGTTTGAGGTCTCAGTGGGAAAGTAGCCAGAGGGGTAGTGTTGTGCTTGCCCGTCAACCCCCGCGTACTCTCTGACGTACAGGAGGCTACGGGTGTCGTCACCGCACCTCCAAACCCAAGCATCAACCCAAAATTCATCGTCAACCAACTCACAATCACAATGTGTAAAATCATGTAGCATAGCATGGTAAAAGTGAAGAGGAACGCGGTATGCTACACTAGCACAAAAAAAAACTACCGCATAACCAGAAAACTACTCGCAAGGGGATCACAGATTAGATTACCACTAGACGCGCAGTTGCAGAATCCTTCGTGCGTCGATGTAGTGGATCGTCCTCGCCGCAGTCGTTGCGTCGATGGAGTGGATCGTCCTCGCGTTGCCGTGGATCGTCCTCCCACACCGCAATCGCAGCAGCATCACCGTAGAAGTCCACACGTCCAGGGATGGAACGTCGTGCGTCGGTGTGCAAGCACCTGGTCGCTCGACAGGGGCAGCGAGAGGAGGAGTTTCGGGTGAATCACTTCTAAACCGTGGAAAGCACACCCTGTGCCCACCCTCCTCCCCTCCTTATATAGCCACGAGATGAAACCCTAAACCAGGGCCCATCAGCGTGCTAAGCCCACGAGGTCCATTAATTACGGATCCAATCCAAATTAATGCGTCCCAGCCAATTAAGTGTGTGACCCTGCAGGTTCACGTACGTTTGGACATGGATTCAGAAAACTCCTTTTCAATCCAATAGTTGGTAGCGGCTCCTTGCAAAGTATGCCAACTCCCAAACATACTATGATCAAATCGGACAGAACCTATCAAAAGTACTCATGTAATAATCCCTTTGCCAAGTAAATGAAGATTGAACTCAAGGCGAGAAGCATGTCATCCTTTGATGATTCAATCCATCTCTCGTATCCGTGATATATTAATAAGTTGTGATTGACTCCTCAATCACGGCATGGCCATACACTTCCTTAATCATATCACACGAGTGGCCTTATCATATATCTCCGTTTCATTGGAGTGGCAAATTCCATCTTGACTGCTCACTTCCCTCTACACGTTTCGTAGTAAACATGAAAGCTACCTTTATAACTATCCGGTTAGGAAGTGTGTTTGATAGCCCCAAGGAAAACTATTACACATGTAGGGAATATGACAATCTCAGATCTAAGGATCATACATCTACTATATATGAGATACACTGATGACACATAAGAATGAAACATTCTCGCAGTGTCCCATGGCGGGTCTATCTATCCTATGTTCTTCAACATGCGTCCACAATGTATAGATGATTTCTCCATATCCCATGATCTATGAAGCATGATCATAAATCACTACATGTGCTGATCTATTCATCGTTGTCCTATACGATGATATCCGATCAGAGATATTTATCGAATTATATCAATAAGTAAAGAGCTTCATAAGCAAGTCACATACTTGTTGATCAATACAATGATATACATTCATTGGACCAATAATCATATTATTATTCATAAATATAGTCATGTTACAATCATCTAAATGATTGCTTCAAAGGCATAACACTAACAATCTCCCACTTGCACTTGAGTTAATCGATTAAGTATCTAATACCAATAGACCTCGTGTGCGCCTCATGCTTAGGCTTTTGTAGTGGCTTTGTCAACTGATCGGCCACATTGGCTTCCGTATGTACTTTGCATATTCTCACGTCACCTCTATCCACAATCTCGCGAATAAGGTGAAAGCGCCGGAGTATACGTTTAGATTTCTGATGTGATCTAGGCTCTTTTGCTTGTGCAATGGCACCACTATTATCACAATAGATGTCCATTGGACTAGAGGTACTAGCGACCACACCAAGCTCTGTGATAAACTTCTTAATCCACACAGCTTCTTTTGCGGCCTCCGAAGCCGCAATGTACTCTGCTTCTGTCGTAGAGTCGGCCACCGTGTTTTGCTTGGAACTCTTCTAACTTACTGGTCCTCCATTTAGTGTAAACACAAACCCGGATTGCGATCGAAAATCATCTTTGTCAGTTTGGAAGCTTGCATCGGTGTAACCCTTTGCAACCAGATCTTCCTCACCTCCAAAAACAAAGAACATACCCTTAGTTCTTCTCAAGTACTTCAGGATATTTTTTACAGCTATCCAATGACCATCACCAGGATCCGCTTGGTATCTGCTCGTGACACTTAGAGCATATGAGACATCTGGGCGTGTACATATCATGGCATACATAATAGACCCAATAGCTGAAGCATATGGAATCTTGCTCATCTTGTCTCGCTCATCAGATGTCGAAGGACACTGATTCTTGCAGAGACTGATGCCATGTGATATTGGCATGAAACCTCTCTTGGATTCATGCATATTGAACATTTTCAATATCTTGTCAATGTATGTTTCCTGACTTAATCCAATTAACCTTTTTGATCTATCTCTATAGATTTTTATGCCCAAGATATAGCATGCTTCTCCCAAGTCCTTCATTGAGAAACTCCTTTTCAATGAAGTTTTAACATCTTCAAGCATAGGAATATCATTCCCAATCAATAATATGTCATCCACATACAAAATCAGAAACACAAGTGTGCTCCCACTAGCCTTCTTGTAAACACAAGGCTCTTCTTCGTTTTTGATAAAGTCAAAACCTTTGATCACTTCATCAAAACGAATATTCCAACTCCGAGATGCTTGCTTTAACCCATAAATGGATCTTTGAAGCTTGCATACCCTTTTAGCATATTTAGGATCAACAAAACCTTCAGGTTATATCATGTATACATCCTTAGATAGATTTCCATTAAGAAAGGCTGTTTTGACATCCATCTGCCATATTTCATAATCGAAATATGCAGCAATAGCTAAAATGATCCGGACAGACTTGAGCATGGCTATCGGTGAAAAGGTTTCATCATAGTCAACTTCTTGAACTTGTTTGAAACCCTTTGCCACCAACCGTGCCTTATAGATCTGAACATTCCCATCTACGTCTATCTTCTTCTTGAAAATCCATTTGCATTCAATGGTTTTTACACCATCAGGAGAATCGACAAAGTTCCAAACTTGATTGTCATGCATGGATTGAATTTCGGATCTCATGGCTTCAAGCCATTTTTCGGAGTTTGGGTCCATCATTGCTTCTTCATAAGTCGTGGGCTCATCATTGTCCAACAATAATATGTCATTCCCATATCTTATAGGTACATGACGTGGCCTCCCCGACCTACGTGGGGCTGGAGTCTCTTCCACAGGTTGTACAACACTTTGTACATCTTGTGAAGGTTCAGTGGTAGCTTGAACATATTCATGTGATTCTCGAACTTCATCAAGATACACATCACTCCTACTGATTTCTTTTGAAAGAAACTCTTTCTCCAAAAAGACACCATTTCGAGCAACAAAAACTTTGTTCTCGTTTCTTTTGTAAAAGTAATATCCTTTTGTTCTTTAGGATACCCTACAAAAAAGCATTTTTCTGATTTAGGTGCGAATTTATCTGATTGTAAACGTTTTACATAAGCCTCACATCCCCATATCTTGAGAAATGACAACATGGGTCTTCTCCCAGTCCATATCTCATATGGCGTCTTCTCAACAGATTTTGATGGGACCCTATTTAAAGTGAACGCAGCTGTCTCTAGAGCGAAACCCCAGAATGATAATGGCAGATCTGTTTGGCTCATCATTGACCGAACCATATCTAATAAAGTTCGGTTTCATCGTTCGGACACGCCATTCCATTGAGGCGTTCCTGGCGGAGTAAGTTGCGGAACGATTCCACATTGCTTTAGATGATCACCAATCTCTTGGCTCAAGTATTCGCCACCACGATCTGATCGTAAGTGTTTTATTGATTTTCCAAGTTGATTTTGTACTTCGTTTTGAAACTCTTTGAACCTTTCAAAAGTTTCAGATTTATGCCTCATTAAATAGATATATCCATATCTACTAAAGTCATCGGTAAAAGTTACAAAGTACTGAAACCCACCCCTAGCAGTCGAGCCCATTGGTCCACATACATCTGTATGTACTAGGGCCAATAACTCACTCGCTTTCTCACTAAAACGGTGAAAGGGGCTTTTGTCATCTTGCCAAGTAAACAAGATTTACATGTTTCAAATGATTCAAAATCAAATGAGGTTAGAAGTCCATCACCATGGAGCTTCTTCATGCGCTTCTCATTTATATGACCTAAGCGACAATGCCATAAAAAGGTAGGGTTCAAATCATTAGGCCGATGCCTTTTTACATTAATGTTATAGACAGGTTTCTCTTCGAGTTCAAGGACGTACAACCCATCCACCATGGGGCAACGACCATAATACATATCATTCAAAAATATTGAACAAACAAAGTTCTTTATTCTGAAATCATAACCTTCATGTTCCAAACAAGAAGATGAAATAATGTTTCTACTCAAAGATGGAACAAAATAACAATTATTGAGTTCTAAAACTAATCCTGAAGGCAAATGCAATGGGTATGTGCCAACGGCAAGACCAGCAACTCTTGCTTTATTCCCAACGCGAAGATCCACTTCTCCTTTTGCCAAGTCTCTACTCTTTATCAGCCCCTACATCGAATTGCAAATGTGAGCAACCGAACCGGTATCATATACCCATGAGCTGAATGAAGAAGTAGCAAGATTAATTTCTATAACATTAATAACTGAAGTGGAAACCACATTTCCATTCTTCTTATCTGCTAGGTACTTTTCGCAGTTCCGTTTCCAATGTCCTGATTTCTTGCAATAGAAGCATTGGGTATTAGGTTGAGGGCCAACTTTAAGCTTCTGAAGCTTAGTTTTGAGGCTTGCGATCTCATCTTGTGTTAGGTCGAGGATGCCGACTAGAGGGGGGGGTGAATAGGCGGCTTTTAAAAATTTCCTCGTTAATTTCTACAAAGCAATTCACCCCTAATTATCCTAATACCAAAACCTTAACAAATATTAATGCGGAAGCGATAAACTAAGGTTTTGACAATTAAAGCCTAAATCAACTAGGCTCACTATGTGCACTAACTAATTATGTCTCTAACAATAATTGCAATTCTAAAGACAAGCAATCATCAATTTAATTCTATGAATATAAATTGCTTGAATATAAATAATGAAAACAATGCAAGCACAAGAGACACAATACTTTTTATCGTGGTGTTCGGAGACTTGCCGGTCTCCCTAGTCCACGTTGAGGTTAGCCCAAACGAATTGGACCGGCTCCACGAATTGAGCACCCACCTCGAATCCACTAGTGGTAGCTCCTTTTCCCACTCGGGTAGGCGAGCTCCAACCTTCACAAACTTTGCCGGGGCTTCTCACAACCTCCGTTGAGAGCTCCCGCGCACGACGTCGCTACACCATCTAGGTGTCGGCAAACACCAAGAGTAACAAATCAATCCCTTCCGCTTGAACTTCACCTAGTGCAACACATGCACTTCCGGTGACCTCCTAAGTGCAACACATGCACTAGGATCCTCCTCAAGTGCAACACATGCACAAGAGGCTCTCAATCCACTTCCTAATTGCAACACATGCAATTAGGGCTCACTCTTAGATCAAGAAGCAAATGGAAGAGGGCAACACATGCACTCAACTCCTACAAATACCCAAATGCTCTAGCAACAGCAACAACTACAGCCCTTGCTCCCCAAGGCCTCCTTTTATAGCCTCCAAGCCAAAACTAGCCGTTGGGGACGAATTGGGCAAAAGTCCAGCAAACCCAGTGCTACAGCCCTACTAGGCCCGGTAGCACCGGCCTCCTCGCCAACGGCTACAAAACTAGCCGTTGTAGGAAATCTGGTAGCACCGGTCAACTGGGAGCGGTGCTACCGCTCGGGCGGTAGCACCGGCCTTCACCTCGGTAGCACCGGACCCAAGCCAAACACAAAAACACCTCCTCTGGATTTTTCACACCGGCCAGAGGAGCGGTAGCACCGGACCTCCGATGCTACCGGCCTACCATGGGCGGTAGCACCGGACCACCAATCCACCCAAAAACATCCCTCTCTGGAATTTCCACACCGGCCAGAGGGGCGGCTACCGGGCTACCATGGGCGGTAGCACCGGACTGACCTGCAGTACATGCTCCCATAAGCGGTACTACTGGCCAGGCGGTGCTACCGACCCTACATGGGCAGTACGACCGGCCATAAGGAGAAAACACGGTTTTTCACAAAAACTTTTCTCCAAACCATTAAAGATTTATTCTTTGAGCTATGTGAGGATCAACACATGATCACAGCATTATGCAAAACACATTTGCATATGTTAATCACATACTCCAAAGAATCTCATTAAGCACAACTTATTTGCAAAACACATTTGCCAATAAACCAAGAAGTTATGAGATCAATCCTCTTAGCCATGTAAGGATCAACACATGATCCCGACACTTTGCAAAACACATTTGCAAATGCCATGTGTTTTGCAAATAAGTTATAGCCATGTGATGATCAACACATGATCAAGTCAATTTGCAAAACACATTTGCAAACTCTATTCACATGCTCTAGGATCGAAACCCATAATCTCAAGTTCATTTGCAAATAACAACTCCAACTTATTTGCAAAACACATTCGCAAATAAACCACGAACCTATAAGATCAATCCTCTTAGCCATGTAAGGATCAACACATGATCCCGACACTTTGCAAAACACATTTGCAAATGCCAACACATGCTCTAGGATCGAACCTCATAACTTCCAGCTTATTTGCAAAACACATTTGCAAATAACAAGTCAACACTTTACAAAAACACATTTTGCAACTAAACCAAGCTTAGCCTTGTGATGATCAACACATGACGCAATCACAAGCTAAAACACCAAAGCATGAGCTCTCTTTTTGCAACACATGCAAATCTCTAGCACCATGCAAACAACCACAACAAATTCAAGTGCATGAGCTCTCTATTTGCAACACATGCAAAACTTAGCTCCAAGCAAAAACCAAATCAAATAAGATTCAATTAAGATGCAAGCATGAGCACCCTTATTTGCAACACATGCAAATACTTAGCTCATACAAAATCCAATGCACAAGCTTCACCCATTTGCAACACATGCCAAATGGTTAGCTTCATGCAAACACCAAACAAGAGAGTGAGTTAGAGTGAACCGGATTGAGTTCATCAACACATGATGAAGCTCAAGCTAAAAGACTCAACCCCTCTTAATAGTACGACGATCTAAACTAGACTCTTTAGCCTATCTAGTTATACCTTTGCCGCACGCGATCCACTTGGAGCTTTTATGATTTCCAATCATCTTTTCTCCAGGATCAAATCTTCTTCTTCTTGTTCACCAACACATGATGAACCTTCTCTAGCCCTTCTCTTTACTTTGGAATCACCTCTTGAAGCTCATGAACACATGATGACTTCTTCTTCTTCCCGATTCTTTATCATCTTGAACTCAACCTACTTCACAACTCATGGAAGATGTTAGTCCAACAAACACAGTTGTCTCAATCATCACCGCACTCCATTAACACATAATGGATGCCTCCAAAATTGATTGAGCACAACCCAAATCGATTTGAAAGATTAATTGTGTCTTGAGTACTTTGATGCAACTAATGCTTCATTATACTTAAGAACTTTTCGCTTGTCTTTAATCAACAAGGAACACCATCAACACATGATGAAATGTACTTTTATTGATTGAAAGACAATCGAACTCAATTTAAATTTCATTTAAATTGATATGAGTATATATATAACTACACAAGTTTCATATACTCAAATGATTGTTTCAAAGTCTTGATCCTTTATATGTTATTTAGCAATAAGACATGGATCAATACTATTGAAACAACAAGTTAAATTATAAACTCCCCCTAGATGTGTGCATTCATGTAGTATATGAATTAGGAACATAATGCACATATTTGGACTAAAGCAATGGAAGAGTTCATACTTTAACTTGAATCCTACGTATGCATTAAGTCAATAGAGTGAATACAAGTGCATACCTTAGGTTTTCCATTTTCCATCCAAATATGAGACTAATAAGAATAAGGCTCAATTAAACATGTTAATCTCATAATGATTAGATTTGTCATTAAACAATGATTAAACATTAATATTAAACCAATCACCAAAACTAATGGAGCTTGAACTTACATCTTGAGCCTTGCCCTTGCCCTTGCCCTTGCTCTTTCCCGTTCCCCAGCCTTAGCCTTCCTCTTTTTGAATGCAGTTATTTTCTGAACCATCATCACATGATTGGGTTTTTTCTTAATGCTTTCCTCGGTAGCCTTGAGCATCCCATGTAGCTCGGTTAAGCTCTTCTCCATGCTATTCATATGAAAATTCATAATGAATGGCTCAAAGCTCTGTGGCAGAGACTGGAGAATAACATCTGTGGCCAAACCGAGGCTAAGGGGAAACTCAAGTTTTTCCAATCTCCCGATGTAACCAATCATCTTGATCACATGAGGGCTAACCGGACTGCCTTCAGCCAGGTTACAAGCAAATAAAAGCTTTGAGATACCATACCTCTCAGCTCTTGCTTGATTCCCAAACATGCCATTCAAGCCCACAATCATATTGTAAGCATCCTGGTCCTCATATTGCTTTTGGAGCTCAGAGTCCATGGTGACAAGCATGAGACAGCTGACCTCTACAGAAGCATTAACATGTTTTTCGTATTCAACCTTCAAATTGCGAGGAGCATTTTCGGCTAGTTCATCAAGAATTGAATTCTCTAGAACATAGTCCTTCTTTTCATGCTTGAGAACAATTCTCAGGTTGCGATACCAATCAACAAAATTAGTTCCATTAAGTTTTTCCCTTTCCAAAACTGATCTCAAAGCAAAACCAGGTGTAGCAGGAGTAGGAGAAGGTGCCATTGAACTACAACAAAGACATGCAAAGATTCTAAGCACGATGTTTATGTAAAAATTTTATTAAACATTTTAATAAAAGACACTCCTATTATATGTCCCTTTTATAGACACATAGTGAGTTTTCAAGATCCATATTCATCAAACACTAGTGAGCTTTGGCATCATTGCTAGAAATTTAATGACATAGGTAAGCAACATCTTTGCTAATTACATCTTGTGTAACTCTTGTTTGTTGAGTATGAAAACAAGTAATGAATGCCTCCGTCAACTTGACTCATGGCCAGGTCAACCTGCCCCAAGGGCTCACATGAGGGAGGGAGCACTTCCCGTTTTCGGGTGCCAATTAAGAAACCTGCCTCATGTGTGTTTTCCTAGACACCAATTATCTTGTATAGGTTCCTTCATTACTGAAATCAAGTCCCAACCACTTATGTCCTCAAGCCCAAAACCATTTTGATAGCTTGATTAAATCTACCATTGTTATGCGTGATGTGTCCAACACATCCCTATCATCTATTAAGATAGCCATTGATATACTACTTTGGCAGTCATATCAATAACGATCTAAATTCTTGATAGGTGCAACAATTGGATGGACATTTTGATTTAAAATTTTAACTATAGGGATGAACAATATCTACTAAGAACATGGCATCACATGCAATGAGCATAAAGCAAATAGCAAGGACTAAACACACATCCACAGAAAATCAAAATAAGCTGTGAAATAGCATGGCCCTTAGCATTAAGATCTCCATCATCATGCTTGTTTGTTCACCTTGCCACCTTGCTTGATTTGTTCACCTAGCCACCTTGCTTGATACCATCGTCTTCATCATTATGGATGCAACGCCTTACAACTTTTGATAATGAATTTTACATGAGGGTTTGAAGTATCACAAGTCGACACGCAGGTCGTTATACAATTTAAATAGCCTTATGGCTTGACATGGCACGCAGGCCATGTGGAAATTACATGCATCACATACACATAGGCCATACTATTTCACATAATTCCCTGCAAAAACGAGTTAAACAAAAGCAACCCTACGATTCCGGGGTCCGAGGGGCAGCGCCCCTGGCGGCGGTCCCGCTGGCCGGTCAGTGGGTGGGGTCTTCTATCATGGGAAAACACCCTCAAAATTTCCACGGATCAACCAGATTGACCCAATCCGATCTAATATGATTAGCTTGGTCCCATATAGTTACGTTTCAGAAACCCTGATGGCAGTAACCCGACCGGTAAAGGCAACGTCGTACCATGAACGGACTCACCCAAATCAATATTGAATCGGTTTGCGCTTGCCATGGATCAACCAGATTGACCCAATCCAACTCAATCTGATTGGCTTGGTCCCATATGGATACGTTTCACAAACACTGATGGCGGTAGCCCGACCGGTAAGGGTAACATCGTACCATGAACGGACTCACCCAAATCAAGATTGAGTCAGTTTGCACTTTCCTCAAACCCTAAATCGATCGATCTCATCGATGGCTGCTGTCACCAATTCATCATATGAACCAGCTGAACATGTAATAGATCCAATCTACTAACCTCACACAACATATGTGCAACATCCAGATCACAAACCTATACGAGATGGCTCTGATAACACTGAAGAGGAACGCGGTGTGCTACACTAGCACAAAAAAAACTACCGCATAACCAAAAAGCTACTCGCAAGAAGGGGATCACAGATTAGATTACCACTAGACGCGCAGTTGCGGAATCCTTCGCGCGTCGATGTAGTGGATCGTCCTCGCCACAGTCGTTGCGTCGATGGAGTGGATCGTCCTCGCCTTGCCGTGGATCGTCCTCCCACGCCGCAGTCGCAGCAGCGTCACCGCAGTAGTCCACACGTCCAGGGATGGAACACCGTGCGTCGGTGTGCAAGCATCTGGTCGCTCGGCAGGGGCAGCGAGAGGAGGACGCTAGGGTTTTGGGTGAATCACTTCTAAACCGTGGAAAGCACACCCTGTGCCCACCCTCCTCCCCTCCTTATATAGCCACGAGATGAAACCCTAAACCAGGGCCCATCAGCGTGCTAAGCCCACGAGGTCCATTAATTACGAATCCAATCCAAATTAATGCGTCCCAACCCATTAAGTGTGTGACCCTGCAGGCTCACGTACGTTTGGACATGGATTCAGAAAACTCCTTTTCAATCCAATAGTTGGTAGCGGCTCCTTGCAAAGTATATCTCCGTTTCATTGGAGTCGCAAATTCCATCTTGACTGCTCACTTCCCTCTGCACGTTTCATAGTAAACATGAAAGCTACCTTTATAACTATCTGGTTAGGAAGTAGTGTTTGATAGCCCCAAGGAAAACTATTAACATGTTGGGAATATGACAATCTCAGGTCTAAGGATCATACATCTACTATGTATGAGATACACTGATGACACATAAGAATGAAACATTCTCGTAGTGTTCCATGGCGGGTCTATCTAACCCATGTTCTTTAACATGCGTCCACAATGTATAGATGATATCTCCATATCCCATGATCTATGAAGCATGATCATCGATCACTACATGTGCTGATCTATTCATCGTTGTCCTATACGATGATATCCGATCAGAAATATTTATCGAATTATATCAATAAGTAAAGAGCTTCATAAGCAAGTCACATACTTGTTGATCAATACAATGATATACATTCATTGGACCAATAATCATATTATTATTCATAAACATAGTCATGTTACAATCATCTAAATGATTGCCTCAAGGGCATAACACTAACAGAGAGTGCATCACGTGGCTTTCTACATAACGATACACAATTTGCTAAGGTGTCCAACAACTATATCTATGGAGCATTCAAGAGATATATATAGTACCTTAATGTCACAGACAGAAATTTTGTCGTCGTCTTCATCTGTGTGAGCAGCGGACACACAAATGCTCTTATGGGTAATAGGGCTGAATTGCGTACATACGTTTGGAGCTTGCGTGGGCCGTCTTAGTTGATTATTGAACTTTTCCTCGAGGCCTCTACTCTTATTATTGAATTCATCTCTTAGCCTTTCCTCAATCTTTTGTACAAGCCATTCCTCACGCTTTGTAACATCTCAATTTTTGGCTCAAATTATTTTAAAATGGTTATTTGTGTATTTTGGGAATTTTTAGAATTTTCTAGAATTTATTTGGTGCTTTTGAATTATATTCAATATGGATATTATTTAATTATGTGAAAATTTTAAATAAACTTTTATCAAAAATATTTTATTTGAGCTCTAAATGTCTTAAAATATTTTTAGAATTTTTTTTAATATTTTTACTATTTTATTTGGCTTATATTATTTCCTAGGATTAATTTAAATGATAAAAGCTTTTTAAAAATCTTAGCTACAGTGTTGGGCCCGGCCAAGTGCTATGCAACGCATCTCCTATGTCGACTTGGTTCCTCTCGGCCTAGCAAGCCGAAGTCACATGTCGCAATCCCTGTCGTTCGTTTCGTTGGGTGCTACTAGATGCCAACATGGGTTGGTTAGATTGTGCTTAGTCTTCTTAACCATGCCACGTTAAACTCATGTCTTTTGGAATATCAAATTAATCTTGATTAATGGAACATGGAACATGTTTATGGAATTGGTGTATTAGGTGTTGTCACACAACGATGTTGACTTGTTGATAGCATGTGTTGCATGATAATAAACTAGGGTGGTAAATAATTTAGATTGAGGCAAGTGGCAAGGGGCAGGGTGCCAAGATGGGTCAGTGAGATGGTTGAGTTGTAGAAGTCTTGCCTCAGTCAACCTAAGGACTTAACCTTGCAAGCCTTTGAACTGAGTCAAACATACAATCACATGCCTGAAATGGGACGGACCTAGCTGATTAATTTGCGATGTCTTAGCTTTAGTACTACTAGTGGTGGTGTGAATCCCGAGTGTACGGTTCAACTCACGTGGCGCAAGAGGGGGGCCTGTTGTGGTGGTATGACCCTTCAGTGTTTAAACCCTAGCGGGTAGTACTGTGTTAAGACAAAGTATTGTAAAAGCTTTGTTATGATCGCTCAATCACATACTTTTGTATGGTGAGTCACAGCAGACGTGGTGAGTTGATTGTCTCTTGTGGGTAAAGTGCATAACCTCTGCAGAGTGTAAAATCAATTCAGATAACCGTGTCCATAGTTATGGACAATGCTCGGAAATTATAGTCAAGGGGTAGATTTTATAAAATTAAACTTGGGAAGGGAAGGCTTTATGCCATTGGAAAGTTTGGAAGAAGTTAAGAGCTTGATGCCAGTTTACTCTTGAGAAATGTCTGAAAGTTATTATTATTGTTATTTTTTTTACTATCATTTCAATTTATTTATCGTATTCATTTGTAAATGCTGCAAAACAACCATATCAGTCATTCCATTGGAATAAGCCCTGCATATGGTTATGTTAGAATTGCATTTTGTGCACAACTTGTTGAATGCTATATGTACTCACCCTTGCCACAACAAAATCATCAGTTGAGGAGGAGTCCACACCAGCTCTTAAGGAGGAGTACCAGGAGGAGGCGAACGTCTAGGGTGTGAGCCTTGTTAGTTGCCTGTGGTATACTGCGGGCTTTATCTATGTTTTCTTTCCGCTGCAGTTTAATTTTATACTTATAGGTTAGCTCTGCGTGGCAAAGTCATGTAAGTCGACCATAAGGTCACTCAACAGGTTTATATTTAATATATAAAGTCTTTCATGATGTTTTCGTTGTGTATAATTGTGATATTCATCCATGTTGAGTCTGTGTGCACTAGCGTGATCTTCGCTCAGCTTTGGCTCTCTTCTTACTCTGATATTTGTCGGAGTCGTCTGGGAGTCCCATTTTCCAGGGAACGAAACCCCTTTGCCTCGCGTGCGATTAGGGTGTTTCTTGTTTCTCAAGGCTGTAGAGAGTACATCTTTCTCCCTATATGGCAAAAAAGAGTTATCGGAAGACTGTACACTCAACACTACCTGCAAGATCCCAACATGTTATGTCACTAATGAAATTATGGACTAATTACAAACTTGATAGTTCGATATCTTACCAGGCGTTTGCACACTTCCTCATATGTGGGGTTTGTAAAGGACACCGTGCCGAAAGACGTGGCACATGATCTCGCTCTTAGCAAGTTTTGGATACGTCGGTCAATGATAGAGGTAAATGGCGGGGAGACCTCCTTGTCCTCCCTCCCTATTGCGCGCTCTTACCCACATACCCAGCGGTGCCGAGTATGTGGGGGAAGGGTGTTCCATGCCTGTAGGGATGGCAATCGGGTGGGTACCTTTGGGTACAACCGCCTCAGACCCGAACTAAGTGCCGCCTACCCAAACCCAATAAGCTTCAAAGGCACAGATCGTGCCCACATCCGAACCCGATTGGTACCCGAAAACCAATGGGTACCCATGGGTAGGCAAACAACAAACTGAAAATAGGCAATGCAACATATCCCATTGAGATTTGCATGAGTCTAAACATATCTTAATACAAGCTAGATACAACCATCTACACAAGATTTGCATGAGTCTAAACATTAACCCTACTAACACAAGCTAGATACAGCCATTACCATGCAACCACTTCATCTTGTGTTTTCGTTGCAGTTAGCTTCACATCAAAGACAGATTTAGATGCCATCACATGTAATACATTATTTCAGGGAGCATGCACTAGCCCATTAGTTCATACGGCTAGAATCCAATAACTAAGAATTCATAAAACATTAAATATAACCATTAGTTCATACGGATAGAACACAAGATTTCCCAGGCTAGAACACAAGATATCCTCATTAGTTTGGGAGGGCAGCGGAGGCTGGAGGGCTGCTGTAGTGCTGTTCAGGCGGGGAGCGAAAGCCGGACAGCCGAAGGGCGCACTTTGGGGCGGCGACGAGGGGAGCTGTGGCAAGAGGGGCCACGGGGGGAGCTGTTCGGGTTGGGGCCATGAGGGGAGCTGTGGTGACCAGCGGGACTCAGGAGCCGACTGCTTGAACGCAACCTGCGTTGGTCATCAGACATGGATGTTAGGGAGCTGACAGTCGGTGGCGGAGGGCGACCGGGGCTGAGGGAGGCGAGCCGGCGCCGGAGGGAGGCGAGGGAGGGGCGCAGGACAGCCGAACGGGAGGGAGGAGATGAGTGGATCGGGAATTTGGGAGATTGCGGCTCGGCGACCAGGTTGCGGCGGGCTGGGCAGTGGGAAAGGGTGAGTGGGTCACCAAGTGAGATAAGATTTAGGGTTTTGTTTTTCATGTATATAGATATCTCATAAAAAAGTGGGGCCCACATATCATAGGATACCCATTGGGTACCCATGGGTACAAATTGGCACCCACAACCATCCTATGACCTTATCGGGTACCCAAACCCGAAAACTCGTGGGGCTGAAGTGCTACCCGTGCCCACCCTTATCAGGTCGGGTACCCACAGGTTCCCTAACCCATGGGTAAAACTACCATCCCTACTTGCCTAGAGGGCCTTGTGTGCTTTACTTTGACACACAAATTCTTCTGTCGTCTTCATCTCAACAAATCTTTGCCATACGTCCTCATCAATGAACCCATACTTAGAGATGGGGGTCATATCCTTATTGACGTGTTTTTTGACAAGCTTGCTCTTGAATTTCTTCCACCTTTGCCGCCACTAGCAGTGCATACCATCACATTGGGCACACGGAGTCTTCTAGGATCTCGAACGTTGCAAAAATTTATATCACCAGATTGTTGCGGTTCACGTCGGTCAATGACTTCTAGGATGGGCAGGCGATGGGGACTTGTTCGTGTCCAACTGTCCCGCACAATGTCCAGAATGCTGTCGCTACCTTCCAAGGTTCAGTAGGGGCCCCATCCTTTGGATAGACTACCGTGATGGTATATCGATCCGTAGGCTTTTTATTTACTCCTCTTTGACAGCGAGTTGGTTTTCCTTTCTTTGGCTCATCACATCCTTTCAGCGACGAAGAATGAGGGGATGACATCTTCTTTTTAACTAGACTGTGTTAAGTCTTCAAAGATCAGGCCAGCTAGTATATCAACAATTCACAGAGGGAGATTTTTGGCACATGGCCCGCAATGCGGTACTCCGACCGAGCAGAAGAAGACAATGCGGGAGGGGCAGCGTCGAGATTCTCAGTGAAGAACGCATGCACGCAAGGCTAGGGAATGGGGTAGAAGTGGCAGGCTTGGCAAGATGGGATGGTGTTTCCATGGGACACAAAGGGGTTGGCTTTGATGGATGGCATGCATGGCAGTGGGTACAAGTACCGATGGCAAGTTTATGTGCCACGGTAGAGAAAAACAGTGGTCAGCGCTTGCCATGGCAGAGGATGGCACGTCGTGGCACACGGGTTCTGGCAAGCTTATCGCGAGGGTTGCCACGGTAAGGAAAGATGGCTGGAATCGCTGTCGCAGCAGAGAAGTCTGGGGTCAGCAGGGATGGTATGGTGTGCCGGAGACTTGGAGAGATAGGGGGCGTGGGCTGTGGAGAAGTTGGGCGGCTGCCACCTTGCGTGTTGTGGCAGAGAATGGGCGAAGCCAAATTTCACCATGGCGGTGAATGGCAGGAGCAACGTGCCGGTGAGCTTGTACAGTGCATGGGCACTGTGACCTAGCATGCATGGGCGGCAGCGAGCACTGGGCTAGCACGGCTCAGCTTGTTGGGGCAAGGAGCTTCGGTACTGGGGTGATGACTTGGTGCCATGGCAGAGCTTCGAAGAGGGCGCTACTGCTGTGGTAGGGAAATTGGCGAGACGTGGCACAACTGATCTACCTAGGCATGGTGTAGACAAGGTCATGGCGATGTCGAGCACGCCAAGGCTGCCACGGCAAAGGAAAGCCAAGGCTGTGGGCTGCCACGGCAAGGTCTCGTCAGAGACGCGGGGAGAAGGGGAAAGGAGAACTGACTGGCAGGTGGACCAGGGAAAAAGAGGGGCTACCAGCAGTGAGACAAGGGAGGCCAGTGATTGCCAGTGGACCAGCAGTGTCAGCTGCTAAACGAGCCGACAAGTGGGCCCAAGATTGATGTGAGATAGGAAAGGCAAGGGAAGAAAATTAGTTTAAACTTTTTTGGCAGCCTGGGTATTCGAGATTGGTTGAGCTACTAAAATGAGTTTAAAATTTTTAAAACTTTTTGAGGAGTCTAGTGAGCTACTGATGCTACCATAAAAAGTTTAGATGATGATCATACTTGTACAATTTTATAAAATTCTGAGAAGGCACTTAGTCATTTAAGTAGCTTCTATTTTTGGTTTTATAATGGCATCAAATGAGGTTTAAATATTTTGAAAATTTTAATGCATAATTTTGATGTACTGAGTATGATACTATAAATTTTCAGATCATGATCGACCTTAGTGATTTTTATAAAAAGCAGACAAGGTCTCATGTCCAAATTCTAAATTGTTGTTTTTGATTTTTATTAAATAATAAATGTGTTCAAGACTTTATGAAAATTTTGAGAGGTGATATTGGGATTATTTAATATTTAAATAAATTATTTATAGATTTTATTAAAATTGGAAATTTTGAGTTTGAAATTTATAACCCTTATTTGGGTTGTTTGAAATTCTTTTTGACTATTACAGAAATTCTAGAAAATCGAAAAAAAGATACAAATCCAAAGGCAAACCAAATTCAATACAAACATTTGAATTCCACTTTTATTAGATTTGGGATATTACAACATCTCTCTCGCTTAATGGCCTTGGAGCTGAACCATCATCGTTCCTTCTGTCGAATTGTTTCTTCATCTTGCGGTATGGTTGATTCCTTCGAAGGAACCTACGGTGATGCATGTACACATTTTTGCGTGAGTGATTCAGCTACACACTCTCAGTATCTTCTAAGTAGTGAGTACAGGCTTTGACTCCTTTTGTACTCTGGCCCGACAGGTTAAGGGAAGGATAATCATTTATGGTGCAGAACAACAGGCAGTGCAAAAGTGAAGTTCTCTCGTTTGTAAGCATCTCATACCTGTACCTCATGAACTTATAATGTTTTTAGATCTTCCACCAATAGTGCTAGGTACATATAAATATCGTTCCTAGGTTGCTTTGAGCCTTGGATAAGTATAGACAATAAAATGTATTTTTTGCTTCATTGACAACCAAGGAGGAAAGTTGTGGATACAGAGATTCATAGGGCAAGTGCTATACCAGCCTGCTCATGTTGCTGAAAGGATCCATTCCATCTGTACTCAATCCAAACCTTATTCCTCGGTTTCGCACCAAATTCTTCAAACCTCCTATCATTGTTTCTCCACTAGGTGGAATCAGCAAGATGTCTTAGCATTCCATTATTCCTACGCTCCTTCGAGTGCCAACGCAATAGTTTTGTCTCCTTTGAGTTCACAAACAAATGCTTCAAATGGGGAATTATAGGCAGATATCAGGCCCACTTAACAGGAGGTTCTATCTTCACATTGATGCCCTTGCCATCATCATCTGAATGATTCTTACGGTTGTACTGGGATGCGTTGCACACCGGATATACATGCAAGTTTGTGTAGTCTTTGCGGTAGAGGATACAGTCGTTCGGACATGCATGTATTCTTTCTACTTCCATTCCCAAGGGACAAAGAACCTTCTTGGTTTTGTAGGTGGTTGTCGGCAACTTGTTTCCCTCTGGAAGCATGTCCGCTAATAGCCTAACAGTGTTGTGAAACTTTTATCGAACCAACCGTTACTTGCCTTCAATTTCAGCAGTTCAAGCATAGATGACAACCTTGTGTATTTTGACTTGAAGCCTGGGAACAAAGGTTTCTCTAAGTCGTCCATCTAGCCCCGAAATTTACCATACTCCATGTAATCAAGGTTCCCTTCTGCATCACACATCAACTAATCCAGATTGTCATCGTGCAACCTATCCTCATCGGAAGCACAATCGATATCATCTGGCATATCGTTGACTTCATTGGCGATGTTCATACTACCTGTTTCTTGTACAATCTGCTCTTCACCGTGACTAGTCCAACATGTATACCCCTTTTGAAACCCGTTAGAATCATGTGTGCTTCGATTTACGCTAAGTTTCGATATATCTTCAGATCCTCACAGTCAATGCATGGACAATACATAAATTGCACCCCCTTATTGAACATATTTTCCTCTGTAGCTCTTCTAAAAGCAAAGACGCCATTAATGTACTTGGCATTCGCACGGTTCTCACTGTACATCCAGCTTTTGTCCATCTACGCTACGTATATAACAATTAGTGTTAAATATTGAAATAAACTAGGTGTGTGCATGCACAAATTCTTAAATTATGCACTGCTATCTACATCTTGAATATAATGCAATTATATAACCAACTACTACCGTAGATCACAAAGAATAAATAGATCTACAAGTTAGATCTAAACAATTTTCAAATTCTCTCTTTACCAAACTAGCTAGATCTTGAATATAATGTAATTAGAACCAATTACTAACCTTAGATCACTAAGAACAAATGGATCTACAAGCTAGATCAAAACAATCTTCAAATTCTCTCTTTACCAAACTAGCTAGATCTTGAATATAATGCAATTAGAACCAACAATTACTAACCTTAGATCACTAAGAACACATTGATCGACAAGCTAGATCTAAACAATCTTTAAATTCTCTCCTTACCAAGCTAGATCTTGAATATAATGCAATTAGAACTAATTACTAACCTTAGATTACCAAGAACACATGGATCTACAAGTTAGATATAAACAATCTTCAAATTCTCTCCTTGACAAGCTATATCTTGAATATAATGCAATTAGAACCAATTACTAACCTTAGATCACCAAAAACAAAATGGATCTACAATCACCCTTTCACTAAAAACACTAAAATATGGATCTCGAAACCCTAAAAATAGTAAGTGGGTCAGGCTCAAGGTTCAGGTGGTGGCTCTTCACCATGCCCAGCATGTGCGAGGTCACGAGACGAGCTAAGGTGTTCATATGCTCAAGAGTCCTCGACTGTAGAGCGGCTAGCGCTGCGTTCGCTGCAGCCTTTTTGACCTCGATCGCTTTTTGACTCACCTCTGCCTTACATCGGCTGGCTTGGGCCTCGACCAGTGCAGCGTCTATCACAGCCTTCTCAGCCATTAGCTTTCTTTCATGCTCATCAGTCTTGGCCTCAGTAGCCTTTAACTCAGTTTTGAGTGCCTCTAGCTCGGCGTTGTTCCTCTCGAGTATTCGCTCTTGAGACACCATGAGCTGCTCGACCTGCTGGTGCTTCTGCGTCAAAAATGTTGTAGTATCAAGCAAGAAGCTGGTTGCACACTGCAATCCAAAATAAAAAAAGCATCAAGGGACTGGGCAAGAGGGAGAGCGAAAGTCAGAGTGAGGCGGTCTGCGTTTGCATACCTGAAGCTGAGGTTTCAACGTGAACCAAGTCTCCTGATGCACTGGAGAAGCTAGAGGACTCGAAACGGTTACCATCGCGGATCCACCAGTGTGCCTAGTGAGATCCTCCAAGTAGGGGCTGTAGGTGTAGCGACCGCTCCCACAGAAGTTGATGCTGTCACGACTGCCGAATCAGCAGCACCACTAGACGCACTTTTTCTGTTGCAAGGCTAAAAGCCTAAGTATACCAAAAAGACAGGAGAAGAAGACCTACCCCACAATGTGAATTTTCACCCGCACGGTCGGTGTCGATGCCGGCTCAACTGCCATAGCTGCTTCATCTGTTGGAATGGTCGGAAGGGGACGTGGTGCCGACAGTTAGGGATCGACGGTTGTAAGGACCCGAATCCACTGATTCGAACCCACTGTGTTTACCGCACTAGTCCCAGGATCAACGCTAGTGCACACAGCTTAACATTGGTACACATCACATCATACACAACGATAATAGCATAATAGTTCATTTATTGATATAGTTAAATGTATGATCTTATGACCAACTTACATTATTAAGCCACGCAGGGCAAGACTGGAAATATAAACTAGTAATTAAGCAGCGGAAAATAGAAACGTAGATAGCTCATCGGTTCACCACAGTAACCGACAAGGCTCGGACCCTAATGACTCGTGTCTTCTGAACTTCATCTTCGAGCATGTGTAGATTCCTCAACTGTTGATTATTGTTGTTTGGCAAGGGTGAGTACTTAAAGCACTCAACAAGTTGTGCACAGAATGCAATTCTATGTATCTATATATAAGGCTTATTCCAATGGATAGGCTAGCATGGCTATTTTGCAATAAGCAGCATTTATGAACAAATATAGTAAATAGATTGTAAAGAATGTGAAACAAATAGCAATAATAAATAACTTCAGTATTTCTCAAGTAAACCAAGTTTCCAATCCTAAGTCAAATTTCATCTTCCATATGGCATTCCGCCATCCCAACCATGTTGTCCAATTAATTAAGCTAACCCTTAACTGTAATTCCCGAGCATTGCTCAATACCGCGAGCACGGCTATCCGAATAGTTTCACACTCTGCAGAGGTTATGCACTTTACCCACGTGATACAACCAAACACCACCAAGGCGAGTGATTATAACAAAGCCTTTACAATGCTCTGGCTTAACCCGATACTACCCGCTAAGGATTCAACACTTGGTGGGACTGGTTACCACATCCGTGGCCCCCTCTTGCGCTATGTGAATTACACCATAACTCGAACTCACACCGACCACGATAGTACCAAAATTAAGACATTGCAAATTACTCATTAGGTGGCCCATACCGACATGTGGTTGCATGATAGACTCAGTCAAAGGCTTGCAAGGTTAAGTCCTTAGTGTGATCAAGGCAAGACATCCACATACCCTCGCCCATCGGGCCCACCTTGGCCTCCTCGCCTTGCCACTTGCCTCAATCTAAGTTATTATCACCCAGTTGATTACCAAGCACCACGTGCCATCAACAATTCAACATCGTTGCGTGACATGACTCGTCACAACAACTCAATCTCATCGTGTGATCCCACATGACACA
Source organism: Otatea glauca (assembly GCA_036346275.1). NCBI lineage: Eukaryota > Viridiplantae > Streptophyta > Magnoliopsida > Poales > Poaceae > Otatea > Otatea glauca. The sequence continues at coordinate 11,808,104 of CM070724.1, forward strand.
CAAGTTCATAATATTGTTCCATATTCCATTAATCAAGATTAATTATCAATGATTCTGACACATGTGATGACGTGGCAAGGCTAAGCAACTAATACGGTCTAAACCTCCAATGTTGATTATAATTATTAACCAACTATAATTAACCAATCTAGGGTGACAATGGATCATGGCATACAATGACAAGGTAGGGTATAGATCAATCTGGTATATTAGCTAAGCCCAATCTAACTTGAAACAATTGTATTTTTGAAATATATGCAATAGGGTAAAACAAACATAGCAATTTTATAAACATGGGTTCAACATGATCAAAGCACAACTTGCCTTGGAATAGGTCCTGATCTTGATCTGAAGCTTGCTCTTGAGTTGCTTGATCTTCCTCGGCGTCACACAATTCAACGTCTACGCTGCATCAAGAAGAAAAGCAAATAAATACCAAAACAGAGAGCAATTGAACTCCAAAAATCAAATAAAATCCACCATTAAATAGATCTCAATTTTACAAATTTTTAGAAACTGGAATCACTCAAATCCGAGTTACGATGCAAAAGATATAGCCTTTTGAAGTTGAAATAAATCTTCAAATCGTAAAATCGAAATTCGAATTAACAGATTTATTTTTATTCGAAAACCGATTTATGATGTCAAGATGACCTCATGATGACGTCATCATCACAAATTTCCAATCGGATTATTTTTCCAATTGAAAATCCCTTTATGACGCAAGTATGACGTCACGCGGCGTCGACCTAGCGCCAACCAATCGAAGCGACACGTGTCGGCGTATGGATGAGTCCACGACGCGATCGCGAGTCCACGGTGCACCGGTCCATGGCGCCTCGCCATCGAGCCCGACACGCGGTATGCGTGATTGGCTCAACCCGGTGCTCGATCGATCCGTAGAAGGTAGATCGGACGGTCAACGTTGACGCGCGTGGCAACGCGCCGACCATCAATCTAGATCTGATGGCCCCCGAGCTTCTGGTCCAGCGATGGCGGCGCGACGGCGAGATCTTACCGGACTTGAAGACGAAGACCAAGGCGACGGCGTTTTGGCGCGACTCCGGTGACGAGACGCTGCTGGTTCTGTGCGGCGTGGTCCGGCGAATCCGAAGATGGCCCCCGTGGCGGCGGAGACCCAACGGCGGAGACGAAACCGGGCAAAACCGACGCGTCCTCGCCCAACTCCGGTGAGCTCGCTGCGCGCAGACGACGATTCACGCCAAACCCGTCCGACCAAAAGATGCGGCGCACAGATGAACCTCGGCGCTACCCTCCTTTTATAGCCTCGGCGTTCGAGCTCTACGGTGAAAGAATCCGGCGACGTTACGGCGGCGGACTCCGAGTTCGCATCGGAAACGACGACGTGCCACCGTACACGTGTCGCGATCCGAGGGCCACGAAACGGCTTCTACGCGGCGCAATCTGGTCCGTTTAAACTCGATCGAACGGCTGCGCAAATTAGGGTTTCCATTGCGACTTGTGGGTCAATGGCAGACCGACGTAGGCCTCAAGCGCACAGTGTTGGGCTCGGCCCAACACTGTTCACAAGGCTTTTTAACAGATTTTTCATTTAAAATAAATACAGAAATTCATTTTGTTTGTTTTAGGCAATAAAATAATCAGGAAAAATCCAAGAAAAATCTCAAAAATACTTTGAGACATTTTGGACTCAAATAAAATATTTTTGGTAAAACTTCATTTTAACTTTGCATAAATTTAAATAGATTTGAACAAAAGGCAATAAACTTGATTTAAAATTAATTCCAATAAATCCAGAAAAATCCAAATAAATTCCAGAAAATCATAAATGCACATTTAAGCAATAAAATAATATTTAAGCAAAATTTTGGGATGTTACAACGGTGGAGCCTGCGAACAAATGATTGCCGTGAAGCTAAAGTTTGCCGGTCATAAGAGACGCAGCTGGACAGTACTTGTACCTGATCGGTCAGTCCAATTGCAGGGGATCCTTCTCGTGAAGGTGCCCCTGGGAGAGTCATCAACCCCTGCGCGTCAGTCCTCCAAGCGGTTCGTTGTTCATCCCGTATTTGTTGGATTATACCCGGAGAAATCTCATAGCAACCAAGAGAGCGATTGAAGGTCACCTGGTTGAGCAGCCTTGACGCTAGGTCTGAGCTTGCTTGGTCATTCGATGAAGTGTTAGAGACGCCGACCTCATCTCTAGGGGAGGATCGACTGTCATCTTCTCAGGGGCCTCTTCACCCTCACCTCGTAGACTAGCTCAAGGGGAGCTCGCCTCGGTAACGGCAGCGCCGAGTGCTGGATTGACATCCTGAACCAGCTCCTTGTCCTCCAAATCGATCGACCCCCCGACTAGTGCGCTTTTGCTCTCGAACTAGGCCTCCTGAGGAGCTGATAACTCAAAAAGTAGACAACAGATGTTTTGAACGAAGCATTGCATGTTGCAACAAAACAACTAACCTCCGGTCGTGGGTTATCGAGTGAGTATGCTTCGATACCGCATGGGCCTGGTTCCGAGCCTTGGAAAATCCTGCTCAGACGAGAGGAGATCTCCGCACCTGACAGACCTGGCACGTAAGCAAATTGGTATATTATTCATCTAATACAGAAAGATGTATAGCAAGCGGTACAAGTGTTTACCTCCAAGGTTGTCCCTTGTGGCATCATCGGCACCCGAATAGTCCCATGCGAAATGATCTCTGCACTTCAACGGACTTGATCGGCGCATGATGAAGTCCCTGGCGACATGCCACCCAGTCAACCCGACCTTCCTTAGCCCCTCGATCTTCTGAGCGTAGTAGGCGGTTCGAGCGGTCGTAGGAGGAGATTTCGTCCAGAGGTCGATGGGAAAAAGGAAGAGTGGTGATGGGAAGATTCACAGTATCAGGAGAGATAATATAAAAACATCTTTTCTTCCAATCCTATTGGCAAGATGAGGTAACGGGAATAGGGATATACAAGCTGGACACGCCGCTGCGAAGGTGGAACCTGGCACCCCCAACAGCGTCGTTCTTAATCGCCCACTTCAGGCATAGAAGTGGCGAAACAAATTGAGGCTAGGGCTAATCTCTAAATACGCCTCACAAAGGTGGACGAACACGCTGAGCATGGTGATCGAATTGGTGCTCAAGTGGAAAAGTTGTATTTGGTAAAGTTCAAGAACTTGTTGAAGGGAACGAGGAGGAAAATCAAGCCCACAGTGAAAGAAAGCCTCAAAGACAACTGTCTCGTCTTCATTCTCAGGAGTGGGGAATAGTTCACCTTGGGATGATCTCCAACAGAAGAGCGCCTGTGGATGGATGAAGCCGTCTTCCTCCAGTTCTGGGAGACGCTTTTCTAATGTGATTGATTTATGCCACACCTTTTTGAAGGCTCCGGCATCGATGGCCGCATCATTGTCGTGGCAAGAGGGCAAAGTCACGGTGGCTTTCTTCTCTAGAGCAGCCTTGCCGTCGGCCAAGGAGCTGGACGCCATTGCAGAAAAGAACGAGATCTCTGGAGGCGCTAAGGCTAAAAGAGCACTACGGAGGTTTCAAGAGCAAGAACAGGAAAGGTAGGAAATGTGGTGGTAACAATTTCAAATCGAGGGACTTATATGCCAAAAACCTCCTCTCAGACAACGGTTCATTCCCCCTTTACCTAGCGCCTCGATCAGCGTGAAAAGCGAAATGATGGTGCTGCACGACCGTCACATCGTGGCTGTGAGCATTAAATGCATCAACTGCCCAACGTTCAGTATTTCAGAAGTTTTTCCAACTCGGCATAGAATCGACTCTATGAGGTGACATCAAGTAACTTGTGGCTATCCTAGGAACTCAATATGGGCTGATGGCAGGGCGCTAGACCCAGCACATCCCAACACAATACTCAGCGTTTCTCGCTCTACTCGAATCGTTCGACCACAAGCAGGCGAGGCATTACTCAACCAAGCTAGGACTTGGCGGCAATCGACCAAGCATTTATACGAACCCTCCACTGAGCTGAGTTCGGGGGCTACTATTGAATACCTAAATACAGTATATATGTGCATACATGGCAAAGTTGGTATTTCCTAGTAACATACGGAAGTTCCGGATATCTTGGGCCCAAAATCACGGGATAAGATATGCGCAGGGAGGGATAACCCCATATCGGGAAGGACTCGATTGGCTTTCCCCGCAAGGAGACCAACACGGGTACGCCCAACACCAACGGCAGTTTGGATACGCTACGCAGATCACACGGCGAAGGACTCCTCATCGACTACGACTCGACTGGAGGCAAGACCATAGTGACTATACAAAGCCTGGGGGAGGGACCCTCAGGGAGGAGAAGCAATCCAGTAGACAATACAAGGAGCCCTCCAGCGAAGATTAGCCATCCAGAATCACCAAGCCAAAGCCTTGGTGCGTAGAGAGCTTAGGAGCCGGCGAGTTGCATCTCGAGAACCTCTAGCCATAGCCATCCGTAGCATAGATTCCACCTGCATTGTACTCAGGGCTATACCCCCTTGCTTTGTACATCATCTAGCTTATACATCAATCTCCCACATAGGACATAGGGTATTACTCCATCAGGAGGCCCGAACCTGTCTATATCGTGTTCCTCTATTTGTGTGCTTGACTCTGCTATCTCGAAGGTACCTAAAGTATAAGTTTATTGTCGATCCCTAACCTTCAACAGCTCCCCATCCTCTTCTTCGATGACAGCAACAAGCTCTAAGTTGTCTTCATCCTCATTGTCGTCACTGCAAATCTCAATTGCGAACAAGCGCTTGCAAAGATGCACCCTGCTGTAGAAGTCATCGTAGTGGTAGCATAATCCCTTTGCTCATCTCTCTGCAAGCTTCAATCTGGCGGGGGCTGGTTCTATGGACACTGTGCTGGACAGCGCACTAGAGGAGGCGCGGCTGCTCCCGCCAGCCGGTGAAGGTGCTCCCTGAATGGTTCCTTCAGTTGGCGCTGCAGTTGACGTAGTGAACGCCATGCGCCCATGCCCTAGATTGGTAATGCCTTGCGCGGCTTCAGCCAAGCATAGGTCCTTGCGCTCCTCAACTTCGTGTGCTAAGCTAATAGCTTCTAACAAATCACGGGGTCGCTCTCGATGTGCGTCGGCCACAAGTGTCCTTGACAGCCTAGTGGTGAAGGTTTCAACTTGATCTGCTCTGGTCATGCGCTGAGTGCGCACCAGAAGACGCTGAAACTCGCGGGCGTAGTCATCAACTCAGCTTGTGCCCTACTTGATATTGGTGAGCTCGTCCAAGGATCCCACCCTTGATTAGCGCGTGAAACGCTGGAGGAAAGTGTCAAAGAAATACTTCCATGAAATCCAGTCTGCCTCCAGCATCCAATTGTCGAGCACCTCCTGGGCTTCACCGTGTAGATGCAAGCTGACGAGGTTGACATGCCCTTGGACCGGAATTTGATGTAGGTCGAAGAAGCGCTCACACTGGCATAGCCATGAGAGCGAATCATCCGTGCCGTCATAACTTGGAAGGTCGAGTCGAGGCACTCGAGTTGTCCAACGTTGGTGATTGAAGGCATCGCCGTCATCAGTATCATGATGGCGCTCAACCGAAGGGCGCAGATGACCACCGTTGTCCCACGGCTACCGTTCGTGACGCCCTCGTTCGGTGGCTCGTGGCCGTGCCGCATGCAAGGAAGGTTGTGACCAATAGCCAGGAGGATCAGTCGCGTATAGCTTATCACGGCCTTCTGGCCAAGGGTCAAGGCGCCAGTCGGTGTCGTCGACGGTGTGGCTGTGCTGGCCAGTGTCACCATTAGCTATCCTGGATGCCCTTGAGATGGCAAGCAACTCCCCAAGGGAGGTCTTCATTTCTTCCATCGAGCACTTCAGCTTGCCGATGCGTTCTTTGATGGTGGGCTGCTCCATGGCTGGAGGATCAAAAGAATCTAATACCAAATTGTTATGGGCGTGGGTGTACAAACAAGTGTCTGGTCGCTGACCAGCATGGGAGAAGGTGTATGTCGATGCCGTGGTGGCTAGCGACAGATTGCTTAGCGATCGGAGCTACCGGCCTTGTTCATCGGAAAGCACCACCAAGAGATAAGTTGGTGGCAAAATTCTGCATGCCTTTTCATTGGTTTACTTCAAACTTATAGAAGAGATTTCCTACTGATCCACAAGGATCAGAACTAATCCTAGATAAGCTAACAACTAGATAAGAAGCAACTAACCAAATAAAAGACTAACAAATGACTTGGCAAACAACCTTGCCTGCGCATGCCTTGCGCCTGCCCCTAACTGCTTGTGCGCAGAGCCAAGGCATTGCCAGACTAGTTTGTTGCAGGGCCCCTGCTCTTTCCTCTCTTTCGATAGAAAACATTATCCAAACCCATGACATTCTCAAATATAGAAATCTATCTTTTCTCAAATGCAACCAAACAAGATCACAAAGTTCAAAAGTTATTTTCTTTCTACTTTTACTACCAACAACTCTATATTTCTCATTCATGCGCTCTGTGTTTTCTTTTGTAGCCTCATGCAACTTAAGAACAATTTCAGCAAGTTTCTTAGTATCTAGATTTACCTTCTTCGAAGATGATAGAGATAACAAATCAATTGGAGCGTGAGGGTTGAAGCCATATACTACCTGAAAAGGGCTCATCTTTGTAGTTGAATGCAGGGAGCAATTGTAGGCAAACTCCACATGAGATAGACATTTTTCCTACACTTTATGTTTTTCTACAAAACAGCCCTCAACATGGTTGACAATGTGCGGTTGACGACTTTAGCTTGACCATCAGTTTGGGATGACATGTGGTAGAGAATAGCAACTTCGTCCCCAACTAGTTCCATAAGGTCTTCCAAAAGTGGCTCAAGAACTTTGCATCTCGATCTCAAACAATTGTGGTTGGCACACCATATAGTCAAAAGATCTTCCTAAAAAATAAATCAGCAACATGTGTAGCATCATCGCTTTTATGACAAGGAATAAAATGTGCCATCCTAGAAAATCAATCGACTACTATAAAAATACTATCCCTCCCCCTGTTTGTCCTAGGCAATCTTAAAACAAAATCCATAGAAATATCCTCCCAAAGCATATTAGGAACAGGAACAGGCATATATAAACCATGTGGATTCAATCAAGACTTAACTTTTTGGTATGTAGTGCAGCAAGCAACATATCGCTCGACATCGCGCCTCATCTTTAATAAATAGAAATGTTCCGCAAGGATGTCCTCTGTGTTTTTGACTCCAAAATGTCCCATAAGTCCTTCTCCATGCGCCTCCTATAGCAACAAAAGATGAACGGAGCTAGCTGGAATACACAACTTGTTAGCTCTAAACAATAACCCTTCATTTAAAAAATAATTATTCCAGCATTTACCATCTTTACAATTGGCCATGGCATATTTTAATTCATCATCAGAAGCATATAAATCTTTTATTGTCTCTAAGCCCAAAATTCTATAGTCAAGTTGAGACAACAAAGTATACCGTTAAGACAAAGTATCAGCAATCATATTTTCCTTCCTTTTCTTGTGTTTTATGACATCAGGAAAAGACTCAATGAATTCAACCCAACAAGTATATCTACGGTTTAGTTTAGCTTGACTTCTAATATGTTTCAATGATTCATGATCAGAATGAATAACAAATTCTTTAGACCATAAATAATGTTAAAAAGTTTCAAGCACACGCACAAGAGCATATAATTCTTTACTATAAATTGAATAATTCAGACTAGACCCATTCCAATTCTCACTAAAGTAAGAAACAGGTTTACCTTCTTGAAGTAATACACCACCAATTCAAATTCCACTAGCGTCACATTCAAGTTCAAAAGTCTTACCGAAATCAAAAAGTTGGAGTAATGATACATTTGTGAGCTTTTCTTTGAGAAGGTTGAATGTTTCTTCATGCGTTTGTCCCCATTTGAAGGGAACACCTTTCTTGGTCAATTCATTAAGTGATGCAGCGATGGTGCTGAAATCCTTCACAAAATGATGATAGAATCCAGCAAGTTCAAGAAAGCACCGCACTTGTGTGACCTTTTGTGGTGTTGGCCAACTCTTTATAGCTTCAATATTGCCTTCATCTACCTCAATTCCCTATGGAGTAACAACATAGCCAAGAAAACAAACTCGATCGCTGCAAAAGGTGCACTTTTCGAGGTTACCAAACAAACGTGCATCTCTTGAAGCATAAAAATAGCACGTAATTGTTCAAGATGTTCATCAAGTGATTTTTTGTAAATTAATATATCATCAAAGTAAACCACCATAAATTTACCAATGAAAGCACCAAAACTTCGTTCATTAATCTCATGAAAGTGCTAGGTGCATTAGTTAGACCAAAAGGCATCACTAACTACTATATAACCTAAACTTAGTTTTAAATGCAATTTTCCATTCATCTCCAAATGTCATTCTAATCTAGTGATAACCACTACGTAAGTCAACTTTAGAGAAAACAGTAGAGCCACTCAATTCATCAAGCATATCATATAACCTAGGAATAGAATGACGATATCTAACAATGGTATTCTACAATCAATACACATACGCTATGATCCATCTTTCTTATGAACTAAAATCATAGGAACAACACAAGGACTAAGGCTTTCACGTATATACCCTTTGTCAAACAAGTCTTGCACTTGACGCTGAATTTTCTTAGTCTCCTCTGGATTAGTCCTATATGGCGCACATTTAGCAAAGAAGCTTCCGGGATTGAGTCAATTTGATGCTCAATTCCTCTAACGAGTGGCAGCCCTAGGGGTATTTCAGATGGAAACACATCAGCAAAGTCCTGCAAAAGGTTAGTAACAGTAGGAGGCAAAGATATAGTCAAATCCTCAAGTGAAAAGAAAGCATTTTTGCAAGGTCTTAGTATAGCAAAGGTTAGTAACAGTAGGAGGCAAAGATATAGTCAAATCCTCAAGTAAAAAGAAAGCATTTTTGCAAAGTAAAGTATAGCAAATAGAATTATCCACTTCGAAGTCATTAAAATCATATTTAGTAGCAAGCAATATAGATCCTTTCAATTTAATTTCACCTTTGCTAGTAGTAGATACTTTCTTCTTATGTTGCATAAGTTCTTTAGCAACAATCTGCTTTTTCACTTTTGCTACTCTTCTTTCTCTATTAGCTCTCTCTTATTCATCTTTTAAAATTGCTTTAGGAGACATGGCAGCAAAGTGATTTTCTTTCCTTTAGATATGAGAGTATATTGATTAGTTCTACTATGATACAAAGTTCTCTATCATATTGCCATGGTCTATCTAACAACAAAAAACATGCTTACATAGGTACAACATCACAATCAGCATAACCATGATATGAAGCAATAGAAAAGAGTACTCTCACAATGCGTATTACCTTCAGCTTACCACAAGAATTAAACTATTGAATGTAATAAGGACAAGGGTGCTGATTTGTGGTCAAACCAAGCTTCTCGACCATATCCATACTTACAAGATTGTTGCAACTCCCTACATCAATGATGACTCTACATGAATGCTTGTTGATAACGAACTTTGTTTAGAACAGGTTGTGGCGTTGGTTCTGTTTAGCAAGCTCCATTTGAGCACTTAACACACGGTTCACAATGATTCTTAAGTACTTGTCAGAAGCTTTAGCGCCAAATTGATCCTCTTCATGTTCAGATTCTTGTTCGTCACCTGTAGGGTTAGTTGCAGGCATAGCATATTCCTTATCAATATCACTAGCTGAAATGTACTCACCATTGTCTTTGAAGAGAAGGGCTCGCTAATTTGGGCAATCGCGCATCATGTGATCAAAACCCTTGCAACGATGGCATTGTACATCCCTAGATGGCCTGGTAGAAACAACCGAAGTAGAACTTTTTGTAGGAGTTTGAAATGTGGACTTTCTTGCTTCAGGAGCGCGGGGAGTAGTGGATGATGCAGGGCACTCACGTGTGGAGGTGGTTGGTAGCTAGCTAGGTGCAGGGGATGGTGCCCGGCTCTATAACTGGTTCGGCCTACTTGCAAAAGAACCTCCAAAATTGCCCCGAGACGGAAATGTCTTCTCTACACTTCACGTTCAGCTTTACAAGTAAGATGAAACAAACGAATGATAGAGTTGTATTCTTTATAATCAAGAATGTCCTGAATTTCACGGTTAAGCCCTCCTAGAAATCTAGCCATTTTAGCAACTTCAGTTTATTTTAACACACAACGCAACAAACCAATTTGTAGTTCTTGGTAGTATTTTTTACTGTTTTAATACCCTATCTTAAGCATTGCAAATTTTTAAGCAAATCACGAGAATAATAAGAAGGTATAAATATATGTCTCATAGCTCTCTTCAATGCATTCCATATTTTAGGTATATTCTGAATATTACAACAATACTCACTCCATCAAATAGATACAAAATCAGATAACTCGCTAGTAGCAGCCTTAACTTTCTTGTCTTCAGGAAAGCATAGTAAGCAAATTTTTGTTCTACAACTAACTCCCATGTGAGATATGCATCAGGATCATACTTTCCAACAAAAAAAGGCATATTGAATTTAATTTTACCTAGTAGGTCATCAAGGTCACATACCTCTCGTGATGGTATATCTCTTCCATACCTTGGCAATTAAAATGATATTGCCAATGATCACGATCATTATTGGGATTGAATCCTTCATCAGACTCTGTATCAGCAACATATTGATTTCCTTCATCTACAACTTCTTCTACTTCGTGGCTCATGAGCGAGCAATAGAAGGAGTACAGCATTGTCGTGGTACATTGGTAGCAATGGGGGCTGGTGCAACCGGTGGTGGAGCTCTCTCTAGCTGCCCTACATGTGTAGCAAGCACAGCTATCTCATCATTGGTGCGATCTAGAACCCCCTCAAGACACTCTAAATGTTGATTCAGCATGTGTGAAAAATGTCATACGATTCCCTTCATTTGCGGTGTGAGAGGTGCATCCTCGTTAGTATGATCAGTGGAATCTGCCATTGTTAGTATAAGACAAGAAATAGTTCACAAGTATATGTCCCTATCAACTACTAGGTGCTGATGGTTCAAAGTCATATATGCTCAAGCCTTTACCAATCTCTTGCAAGTTCTTATTAATGCAAAACAGGTGGTGCAATCTATGGCTGTTTCGAGATAAACACAACTCTAGCTTGGCAAAGCAATTGTAAGGAAAATGGTACCTGTTTGGTTAGTACATGGTGAAGCTTGGACAAGCTTAAATATGTAGCAAGGATAGCAAGTAATTCAATTAGAAAATTGCAAAGTTGAAAAGCAGTTTAAAGTACTAGTCACAATTTGCTGGCCCTAAGCAAGACTGAAACTAGGTATAACAAGCTTAAAAAGGTATTACTAGGGTCGAACACAAGTGACAGCATGAGGAACTATCAAAGAATGAGCTATTTCAACAACAGGAGGCACTTCTCACAATATTTTTTCTCTGTTTTTTCCTTTTTTTGCAACTTAAAACTACATCTCCTAACTCAACTAAGGACAAAAAATAAAAATCTCACATTTTGGAATGAGAGAAAACGCTAAGAAGATGACCGAAAGATGACAAAAACGGGATAGAATACTACTGTGAGAGCCTGGAAATCGGTCTTAGAGGTCTAATTTGAGGTCGAAAACTGGCACAAGACTAAAGTCTTGTGTTTTCTCAGATGCGCCTCATCGTCCCCTTCGAAACAAGTACTCGTGAGTCGAAAACGGACTCCATATGCAAAAGTTATGGCTGTTTTACTAACAGGCACACGAATGCTACTTTCGAGACTCGATTTTGGCCAACTAGAAGTAAACTCGATTGGGCAAGGTAGAGATTGACTCGGCTTGGATTCAAATGAGTTTGTGTTCAACTCGGATTTTTTTAATCCGGACTTAAGAAAAAAGGCGGTCTGAATTGAACTCTTTTCAAATAGAACGCAACCAAAGGACTCTCGACGAGCAAAATTGGTGGAGGCAACTTAAGGAAAAAGGGCAATCCGATTTCTTCTAATTCTTTTCTAGACCCAACAAAAGGACACTCGGCGACCAAAATTGGTGGAGGCACAACTCTAGACAGAGATCAGCAAGCAAAGCCAAACCAATCTAGGCACCAAGACCAGCAATTAGACATGACGATGCAACATGCAATTCAAAGACGCAAACCGAAAAGAAAAACAGCAAAGGCTCAAAGAGTTCGGGTAAGGTAAATTTTTTTGTGGCAATTTTCTAGACTCTAGGTAAGTAAAAACAAATCTATTACTAGAAAAATTGTAAATTCTCACCGAGAAACGAAAGCTCTGATACCACCTAATGCTTGTTGTTGGTCTCGATGTTTCGGTGAGATGGATAACTCTTGATTAGTGAAGATGACCTCATGATCCAGCCTGCCGATCGAAACACGACCGACGCCAAGCAACTGCTAAACTAACTCCGAATTGTTATCAACCATGCCAAAACCCGATTGACCTGATCACGAAGATCAATGCCTGCAAGCAATCGAAGAACAAGCAAGAACAAAGCAAAAATAATATGAAATTGCAAATATAGTTGAAGTATTGATGGAAGGTTCCAATGCAACGTATTGCTATTGATCTAACAGAACAAGAGAATACCAAATAGTTTCATCAAGAAAAACTACGACTAAACAAAACCCAAGTTAAAGAGAGTGCGGCCATGAGGTAGACATGAAACATAACTACTCCTAGGAGTCCCCCATGGGCTTCCTATTATATGGGCCCAAGATCAACTAGTAAAATTGATGCAACACATCTCTTCGACGATTGTGACATGTACACAATGAATTTGAAGGTGGGGCCAGATCCATTGAAAAGGTCTCGTTGTAAGTTTTTAATCAAGTAATCGTACACCTCTAACGGACTTCATATGTGAAAGTTATGATCGGTTTAATTCAGGATTGTCAGGCTGATTTCGAACTATACTGGAATTAAAGTAGGATCGGCCGGGACTTGTTGTGGTAGTAATGTTGCTCCCCTCACCGTGGTTACTGAGTAGATTACATCGCATGACTTAGGTAGCAATCCATCCTCAATAAGAAAATTATTAACTCCTAGAAACGAGCACACCTGATAACTCAATTGTCGTACACATGCTCTTGTCAAAGGTCCTTGCCTAGCATCTGGAGTGTTGTGTATATCCAAGAAAGTGATGTCCTCATCAATTTGTACATGCAAAAATAATCACATTACCAGTTGTGTATAACTGCATTCATGTAGTGAGAATAGTTTTTGGATTCTCATCTTTTGACAATGATCTATTGATAACAACGGTATCATGGATGTTTATTTATAATTTGTCCTAAAGTGTGCTAAACTTTTCAATAGATAACAAATATTTTTAGCTGGTTAAGAAATCTAATTAGAGAAACCAAGGCCTTCAAACATGTAGCTCACAACTAAATAATAGGTGTAAAAGGCAGTTTTGTACAATAAGTTAAACTCTAATGCATGTAGACTAAATATCTAAAATAGGGGCTCTTAGATACTGCAAACAACAGGATGTTATGTTTCTAAAATAAGAAACAGAACACAAAAAATACACTCTTGAGGTTGACCAAAGCACATTTAATGGAACATAACAATAAATTTGTTGCAAATCTTTACATTTCTTAATTCAGTGTTGACGAATACTTATAACAGGGGTACCCCAACGGCCCAAGGTGACCAGCCGGCGGCCTCAAGCACAGCTCAAGCCCAACAGGCCGCTTCCACCCTCTGGCCGATCAAGCACTGCAAGGCCACACGGGACTTCCCTTCCCTTCCCGACCGAGGGGAATGTCTCCGACCAAGCGGGGCTCCCGACCCCCGCCACGAGACGTCCCTTCCCGACCAATCGAAGGAAATGTCTCCGACCGAGCTAAGCTCCCGACCTCCTCAGCGAGACGGCCCCCGGCTCGACCAAGCGGGCTCCCGACCGCAGCGGCGGTCGGGATCCCCGACTCAATCGTGCCAAGACAACCCCGCCAAGGGCCGCGTGTCGAAGCCTCTGCGGACAACCACCACGCACTTACCTAACGGGTCAATCAAGGTGACTATACAAGGGCAGGTGGCTCCTTCCCCAGAGGGTTTAATGACTGACCGAAGTCATGCTCCCAGTCCCATCAGCCGGTCACATACAGTATGAAGACACGCCCTCTCCCGAGGCAACACCCACGTCAGGCGCAGCAAGGTCAACACCCGTAAGGTTCGCAGAGGGCAGGTACGCCGTTTCCTAGGGAAATACCTAACCGCCCTGACCGACTAAGCTACCGACCCGGATGGGCAAGACCGAGCGATGATCGGTCGTGAGCGGCGGACGAAGCTCCTAGTGTAGGTCGCCTCGCCCTCTCCCAATTCTCGATGTAACCTGCGCCTTCCTTTCGTATAAAAGGAGGCGGAACTCCGTAAAAGCGGAGGAGAGCGCCATCAAACCCATCTCGCTAAGTCATTGGCACTCGCTTGTAAACTTTGTGCACCATCATCTCAAGAGAATACAACGCCACCACATGAATCGGGTAGGATCTTGGCCCAACCACTATACATCTTGGACTTCGAGTCTAACCATTCAGGAGTGTAACGCGCGACCCCTTAGACTTACAAATTTACTTGCCGGTGCTCGAAACGCCGACAGTTGGCGCGCCAGGTAGGGGTCTTCGTGCGTCTTCATCACCATCTCCGGATTTCGCTTGCCTCCCTGATGGCATCTTCCACCTGCGATGGCATGGCTGCACCGGGAAGCCAGATCCGCTTCGGCTCCCTCAACTTTGCCGTCACCTCGGTGGGAGGGCTTACGCTCATCCCCGCCGCCACCGGAAATCCGGCGCCCACTGAAAGCCTCGGCGACATCTCCGACGACTTCACCAAGCTCCGGCCTGGGGCGCCCCTGCGAGTCCCAGAGCCGGAGCCCGAGGAGCGCTCCGCCACGTCTGGCGAAAGCTCCCGCGGGCCTGGACAGGTGACCGTGTCACCTCCCGCAGCTCGCGACTTGTAGGGCTATGGCTTGCTACATGCCGCCTCTATCCTGAGCCGGGAAGACTCTTCCACCACGACTCCACTTCGATCACGGAGTACCGCCATGGACGGCACTCGCGAGTGCAACATGGCGGGCACGGTCGATTAATCATAACCCCGCGATTACGGGGCCCCATCCGGCGACCGAGGCGCAGGAGGGGAACACCCGCTGAAGGCGTGTTGAACGCGCTCAAGCCCGCCGCGCACAACTCCAGCCGACAACGCCAAGAGTCGGATAGGCAAAGGGTCGAGCTCGACCAACTCGTGCCAACCTAGAGCAGATGAGCCGCGACTCGGCGAGTGCCGGCGGCGCGCGAGGCGCGCGTGCACACCACAAGGTGGCGGAAGAATCTGACGGCCTCGCTTCTTCCCCATGCAAGCGTAACGTGGCGGCTGCGATGTCGCCGAGGCCTTCGAGCCGGCCGACCCGGAGGCCAAGGCCACGTAACAGAACCTCCGGGGGCTGGTAGAGCGCGCGGCTGTGCAACACATGCAGGCCTCCGGCTCCTATCGCTCTGGCGCAACCTCTGGCCACCGGGCCCGCACCGCCGCTCGAAGCCGGCTGGGTCCGACGAAGGCGGCGCCACACCACGAGCTGCCCCAGGCCTCGGGGACACCTACGACGTTCGCGCCACCCTCGAGGCGCGAAGAAAGGCGGCGGAGGAGGCCGTCCACTCACGTATAGTGGACGGCGGGCGCCACCGCCGTAGCCCAAGCCCCGATGGTCCCGGACCACGGCTTTCGCCGAGGATCCGACAGCGACTTCGCCAAATTCCGGCGCCACTAACATCGCCAAGTACATCAGGGGCCACGAACCTGTGTGTCCGCTTGAAGACTACCGCCAAGATAATGCGGGCGGGGAGCGACGGATGATCTCTTCATCATCCAAGACCTCCCCATCTACCTTGCGACTCGGCCGAGCTTGGCTCGAGTACTTGCCCGCCAAAACCATCAGAACTCGGGCCGACTTGAAGACCCTCTTCGTCGGCAACTTCCGTGGCACTTACAAGCGCCACGCAACTCCTGGGACTGAAGGCTGCAAGCGGCGAGCCAGTGAAACCCTCCGGATTATATCCGCGGTTTTCCCGCCAAGGTAACGAGCTCCCGACATCTCCGACGCCGATGTCGTGGGAGCATTCATCTACGGTACCTCCCGCAAGGCCACGGTGCACAAACCGGGCCGTCTCAAGCCCAGACCACCAAGGAACTCCTCGACATCGCCACTCAACCACGCCTCGCGAGGAGGTCAGGGGGCTATCTTCGGAGGAAAGGCCCAGAAGAGCCCGGCGTCCGAATCGGATCTCTTCCGACCGCTCCGGCAAGCCAGCGGCATGGAAAACAGTCCGCGAGCCCTGTGGTCGCCATCGCCGACCGCCTCGCCATGCGGCGGCGCGACCGACCGCCGCTACCGACCACTTTGAGAAATTGATGGATGCCCATGCCCAACCACGGGTTCTCCGTCAAACATAAGTACCGGATCTGCGGTCTCGAGGCACTTCCTTTCTCGCGCCCCACGATGCCACGGGGCAAAGGAAAGAAGCCAGCCACGGCCCCACGGGCCGTGGAGAAGAAGGCGGACGACGAGTTCCCCGAACCCGACGGCTGCCTCATGATCTTTGGCGGACCGGCGTGCTACGCCGACAAGCGTCGGCTCAAACTCGCCTACCGTGAGGTCCACATCGCTTCACTAGCCGTCCCTTAATACCTCCGGTGGTCAGAATTCCCGATCACCTTTGATCGGGTTGATCACCCCGACCACGTCCCCCAGCCGGGAAGATACCCGCTGGTGGTCGACCCCATCGTGGGGAAGAAGCGCCTCACCAAGGCGCTCATGGATGGCGGCAGCAGCCTCAACATCCTCTACGTGGAGACGCTCGACGCCATGGGGATTCCTCGTTCGAGTCTCCGACCGAGCAAGGCTCCTTTCCACGGCGTCATCCCTGGCCAACAGGCCCATCCGCTCGGGCAGATCGACCTGCCCATCACCTTTGGGGAACCAGGGAATTTCCACACCGAGACCCTCACTTTCGAAGTTGTGGATTTCTCCGGCTCCTATCACGCCATCTTGGGGCGGCCATGCTACGCCAAGTTCATGGCAGTCCCAAGCTACGCCTACCTCAAACTGAAGATGCCCGGGCCACGAGGAGTCATCATCGTGGCATCATCTTTCCAGCTTGCCTACAATCGCGAAGCGCAGCAAAGAGTGAGCTCGCCTCGACTCATCGCGTCCGCCGAGCTCGACAACCTCGTGAGGGAAGCCTCGAGTCCGCCCCGAGTCCAAACAAGTCGGGCGGATCCTTCAAGTCCGCCGAGGACACAAAGAAGGTCGCGTCGATCCTCGCGATCCGACCAAGACCGTCCGGGTCGAGCCACGCCCCGCCAAATAAGAAAGCGCCTCGTCGGCCTCCTCCGCGCCAACAATGACGCTTTCGCATGGAGGTCCTCCGACATGCCCGAATCCCAAGGAAGTCGCCGAGCACTCCTGAGCATCCGACCGTGCTCAAAGCCGGTCGCCCAACGCCGCGCCGCTCGACGAGGAGAGGCGCAGGATCATAGGGGAGGAGATCGCCAAGCTTTTGGTCGCAGGGTTTATAAAGAGGTCCGCCACCACGAGTGGTCGCCAACCTCAGACTTGTAAAAAGAAAATGGGCAATGGAGAATGTGTGTTGACTACACAAGTTTCAACAAAGCGTGTCCCAAGGACCCGCTCCTTGCCCCAAGATCGACCAAGTCGTCGACTCCACCGCTGGGTGCGAGTCTCTTTCCTTTTGGATGCCTACCAGCTACCACCAGATAGCAATGAAGGAGTCCGACCACCGCGACTTCCTTCATCACGCCGCTCGCCTGCTCGCGCTACGCTACAATGCCGCTCGCCTAAAGAACGCGGCGCCACGCATCACCGATGTATGCAAACGTGCTTCAACAACCAGATCGGCCGCAACGTTGAGGCCTATGTTGACGACATCGTCGTGAAGACCAGGAATGCGCAAGGCCTTATTGCCGACCTGGAAGAAACTTTTGGGAATTTTCGACGGTTCCGTATAAAGCTCAACCCCGAGAAATGCGTCTTCGGGGTCCCCAAGGGGAAGCTGCTAGGCTTCATCGTCTCTGAGCGAGGAATCGAGGCCAATCAGGAGAAGATCTCGACGATCGTAAGAATGGGCCCGATTCCTAATCTCAAAGGGGTCCAGAGGCTAGCAGGGTGCCTTGCCGCCTTGAGCCGTTTCGTGTCTCGCCTCGGCGAGCGCGAATGCCGCTCTACAGTCGCTCAAGAAACCGACCGCTTCACTGACCGGGAGGCTCAGAAGCCCTCACCCGCTCAAGGCCTTCCTATCCTCACCTCCAATCTCGGTCGCCTCGCACCAGCGAACCGCCGCTCCTCTACATCGCCGCCATCGCTCAAGTCGCCGGTCGCGCCCTTGTGGTGGAACGAGCGGAGGAAGGCCGTGAAATCAAGGTACAACGGCCAATCTACTTCATCGGCGAGGTTCTTCCGAGTCCAAGGCTCTGCACCGCAGTGCGAGGCGCTTCACGCGGTGCTCACCGCCAAGAGAAAGCTCGCCCATTACTTCGACCAAGACGCCATCACCGTGGTGACCGCATCCCCGCCGGTGAGATCGCCCACAACCACGACGCCGGGAGGATAGCCAAGTGGGCGCCGAGCTCGGCGGTTACGGATAACGTGACGCCCTCTGACAATGATCAAGTCGCAGCCCTGCGCACTTCATCGCCGAGTGGACCGCCCAGCCCGCGCCACCGTGTCGAGGACCCCGAGCATCGGACAATGTACTTTGATGGATCCTACACCAAGAACGGAGCGGGCGCAGAGTCGCCATCATTTCCCACTCGGAACAAACTTCAATACGCCATCGTTGTTGCTCTTCGACGCGACCAACAACATCGCCGAGCACGAGGCTCGTCAACGGTCTCCGGATCGCCGCCCGACCTCGGCGCTCGCGACTCTGGTCCGCGGGACTCCAAGCTTGTCGTCGACCAGGTCATGAAGGCTTCGAGCCGCGAGACGCCCGTATGGCTGCATACCGTCGGAAGTGCGCAAGCTCGAGGAGCGGTTCAAGGGTTTCGAGGTGCACCACGCCACAGACGCCACAATGGTGAGGCCGATTGCCTAGCCAATCTTGCCTCCAAGAAAGGGTCGGGCCCCACCCGGATCTTCGTCTGCGACCTCCCGCAACCTTCCATCCAGCTTGGACTCGGTGGCGAGCGGTCTCCGATTCACCTAGCACGGCCACCCGACCGCCGCGCGATCGGGCGCAGACTTGGTCGGATCAAACCGCAGCGTGCTGGTAGCTGAATCCGACTGGAGGAAGCTCTTCATCAATCATTTGACGGATGGGTCGCTCCCCCCTGACCCGACCGAGGCCCGGCGCCTCACTCGGCGGGCAAAATCTTTCGCCCCGGTCGCCCTGCACCTTTACAAAGGAGTCCTCCGGTCCTCCAGAGTGCGCTCGCCGACCAAGGAAGCAAATGCGCCGATATCCATGGCGGGTCTCGCGCCACCAAGCCGCACCCGATCCTCGCTGGAAAGGCCTTTCGACAAGGTTTTTATTGGCCGACCGCCGTGTCCGACGCCGAGTAGATCGTGCGCACCTGCGAAGGGTGCCAATTCTTTGCCCGGCAGACACATCTGCCAGCTCAAGCCTTGCAGACGATCCCCATCACTTGGCCGTTTGTAGTTTGGGGACTTGATCTGGTCGGGCCCTTCAAGAAAGCGCCGGGCTTTACTCATCTCCTAGTCGCGGTGGATAAATTCACCAAGTGGATAGAGGCTGCCGGTCGTGAACGCCACGCCGGCATAAGCACCATCTTCTTCCGCGACATCATTTTTCGTTCGAGTCCCCAACTCTATCATCACCGACAACTAACGCAGTTCACGTGAAAGGAGTTCCTCGAGTTCTGCGATGACTTCAACATCCGTGTCGATTGGGCGGCCGTGGCCCATCCGCGGACTAACGGCCGTGTCGAACGCAAACGGCATGATCCTTCAAGGACTCTGCCACGGATCTTCGGCCGGCTCAAGCACTTCGGGGCGGTGGGTGGCTGCTGCCTCTCGTCCTCCGGAGCTCGCGGACCACGCCCACCCGAGCGATCGGGTTTACACTGCTTCATGGTGTTCGCTACCGCCGCCTTGCCAATGCACTGGAGTATGGTGCCCCAAGACTACAAGCCTTCGATGAGGCTCGGGCTCGCCGCAACAAGACGCCATCGACCACCGACAAGGCACATGACGTGGCCATCCCGCGACACCAAATATCAACAAGCTCGCGACGCTACCACACCGCCAGTTCGAGGGCGATCCTTAACGCCGGGCGACCGGTCCTCGCTACGATCCAAACCAAAGAAAGACAAGCACAAGCTATCGCCACTCGAAGGCCCTTCACCGTCAGAGAGGTTCTCCGACCGCACCTTTCGACTCAAGGACGCCGATGGTCGCTTCCTTCCGAACGCTTGGAACATAGAAAAGTTAAGGCGATTCTATCCCTAAACTCTTTTCTTTTCCCTGGCGTAGTCTTTACCTTTATCTTTCCGAGCACTGTCGCCTCGCGACGCTGGGCTGCCCTTGGCGCCCCTGCTCAGCCGCCTAGTCGACGCTTTATGCGGTCGGTGACCGACTAACCATAAGGTCAATCCCGAGCGGTAACCCTCTCGACCCAAGCGTTACGGCCATACCGGCGGCTATGGTTGCTATGTAGCCCGCGGAAGAAGGAAGTGCCCGAGTGGAGTGACCTTTAGTCGGGCCGAACAGCCCTCCTCACAAAACTCGGCTAGCTCACAGGCCATGCGGTCGGTGACCGACTAACCATAAGGTCAATCCCGAGTGGTAACCCTCTCGACCTGCTACACGCCCACGCCCACGCTATGGTTGCTAAGAAGCGCCATGAAGAAGGAAGTGCCCGAGTGGAGTGACCTTTAGTCGGGCGGAACACTCCTCCCACAAACTCGGCTAGCTCACGCTTGTGCGGGTCGGTGACCGACCGGTCACGAGGTCCTCCCTGCTGTAATCCTCTCGACCCAAGTGCTATGGCCTACACCCCAAATGGCTATGGTTCGACACTCATGAAGAGGAAATGCCCAAGTGCAGCGATCTTTTGTCGGTCAGAACACTCCTATCCTCACAAGTGCGCATAATCACGAGTAACCAAGATTCCTATCCTCTTAGCCCTCTCAAGCAACCCGACCCACGATAAGTGACCTTTGCTGTCCTTAGAGCTATGGCCGGTCAAACGTTCGCTAAAAACACAAAAGGGGCAAGGGGCGTACTGGAACTTGTTAACCTTAAAAATTGCTTGCGAGCATGATAGTCTTTACAAATTAAAAGAAGGTTAAATCTAATTGTTTTGTCCTTCCTCGAGGGCGACCTGCGGCGAGACGTGGCTGGCGACCTCCCGAGCGTACGGCTCTACCAGGAGCTCGAACTTGTCGATCTCTCCGTCGGTCCGGTTCCCGGCGACGCCACTGCTCACCACCGCAAGGTCAATACCATCGTAGTGCGAGATGGTGTTGACCAGCGCGGAGGAAGCTCCAAGCGCCGCGCCGGCAATCACCGCCTTCTCAACGCGCTCCGGAACTCGGGCTAGCGAGGGCGCCAGAGCGCTCGGGCCTGCTGCGGCTCCAAGGACCAGGGCGCAGACGTCCTGGCCGGCCTTGCGAAGGGCCTCCAGTTCCACGGCCAGCTCAGCCCGACCATTTTCGGCAACCTCCAGCGCCGCTAGAGCCACATCCCGCGCCGTGACCGCTTCGTCATGGGCCTGCTGGGCGTCCTTCCGTTCCTCAACCGCGAGGCCCAAGTTCTTCTGCGCCTCTGTAGATGGCAACGGCGCTAGATGATCACGACTTACGAAAAGTGCCCACAGAATTAAATAAGAAGTTGAGACCCTTACCGGCCGCGGAGTTCGCCAGGTTGCCGACCTCTTGCTTGACCGCCTCGTAGGAGGTCTTCAAGGAGGACAGATCCTTCCGAGTGGCCTCCCGCTCGGAGCGGACTAGGTCGGCATCCTTCCGAGCCTGGTCTCGCTCAGTCCGCAGACGGTTTGCTCGCTATGCGCTGCCTCTGGCGGTGGTGGCGGCATCCTAGCGACGATGGCCTCGCCAAGGAGGACTTGAGCTCCGCCACCTTCATCCTCGTGGACCGGGCCCCAGCGCCATCGAAGAGAGCCTTAGCGCCCTCAAGCTCCTCGGCGGACCTTCGCGCCCGACCGCTTCACGCCGGCGCTTCTTGAGCTAAGCGCAACTCAAGGCGCACGGTCGCGTTTTTCCACGACACCGCCGCGGCGGCCGTCCGAGCAAGCCCGCAGATGTCGCGAAGGTGATGACTAACCGTTAGTCTCACGGGCGCGATGTCGAATTTTATAAGTTGGGTTCTTTCGCCAACTTACCGATCGACGGCTTAACTCCCGACCATCGCGGCCCAACGCCTACCGAAGATTCCGCACAAAGAGTCGCCCTTTCGACCAGCTCCATCTCCGCCGGCCCGTAACGCCTTGTCAAGAGCGACCCACTCGCTCTTTCGCTCGCCACCAACCCCGACTCGGGGCCTCTCCCTGCAGCGGCCCTCGGTCGCTCGCTTCGGGCGGGCGCTACTCGTCTGCAGCACCATCGCAACGATGGTAGGATTGGTCCCCAGGTCCCCTCGCGACCTCCGCCGCGGACTCGGTCGGCACCTCCCTGTGGGCGAGGGGTCGGGCACCTCGCACCAGCTGCCTCGACCGGCACGACGCGGCGGCGCCGCCATCTCTTCCTCCGCAGGGATGACCACATCGGACGGCGATGTCCCCAATCGAGGCATCGGAAGCTCCTCGCCAGCCTCGACCTCATGGGCAGCGTGCCCTCGATCGCCAGCACCACGATCGGCGCCGACCTGATCGGCGCCTCTGGAACTTCCTGCGGCGTTGTCCCTTGCTGAACGTCGTGCAGAGGCATCACGGTCGTCCCTGCCGACCAAGGCACGGTCTAGCTACGACGTTAAACGATCACTCGGACGCTCGAACCTCACGCAGAGGAATCGCGGTCGTCCCTGCCGACCAAGGCACGGTCTAGCTACGACGTTAAATGAGCACTCGGACACCCGAACCTCGCGCAGAGGCATCGCGGTCGTCCCTGCCGACCAAGGCACGGTCTAGCTACAACGTTGAACGAGCACTCGGATGCCCGAACCTCACGCAGAGGCATCGCGGTCGTCCCTGCCGACCAAGGCACGGTCTAGCTACGACGTTAAACGAGCACTCGGACGCCCGAACCTCGCGCAGAGGCATCGCGGTCATCCCTGCCGACCAAGGCACAAGGCAAACTCATTACGAAGACATCCATAAAGGAAAAAGGGATTTCATTATAGGCCAACAGGCTCAAACTTTACACAACTTTGCAATGTAGTACTCGACAGATACAAGAATAGTTACGCTACACTACGGCAGGACCTCCTCCGCGCCAAAGCCTTTTAACATCCGTACGGCATCGGCGGCACCGACGGCATGTTGGTAGGCCTTGCTCGTCGACGGACGGCCGCGCGCAATGCGAACCAGACGCCGATGCGCCTCCTGCCGTTCAGCGACATCGACGCAGCCGCACCAACTACAGTCGGCGTCCTCGTGCCATCGCCTCTAGGAGGGCCCCCCTTGCTACCTCGAGTCTCGGGATGACCTCGAGCAGCGCATCGACGGCAGCAGCATCACGGGCTGCACCTTCTTCCTCCCGAAGTTCGGCCATCGCCTGGTCGAACTCAGCCCAAAGCTCAGCCAAAGGGTCTTCTTCTTCTACCGCGACATCATCACCAAAACCGAAGACTAAAGGGTGCCCGAAGCCATATCAAGAAAACAAAAGGATTCTCGCCTAAAGGTTTATCCTCAAACAAGCCATAGCGCCCTTATATACCCGAACGGAGGAGGTTGAACGCTCTGCACGAATGCAAGCATCGGAAAACGGCGCCCACCGTAACCCGGCGCCCCGAAGACGAGTGGGCGAGGCGCGCCACCAGGCGCAGATGCACAACGAGGTAATTCAAAGCCCCGCGGTTCGAATGCCCCGTGCAATTCCGGGGCAGCCGCCGGATGCGTTGGGGCACACCGCACAAATCGCTTGACCTAATCTGACGGGCCAACCACTGAGCCCGCCACCATTCTCATCCAAGATCAACCCCGACCGAATCGCCAAATCACTCGGGGTTCGGGCTACCGACGAATACTTATAACAGGGTACCCTAACGCCCAAGGTGACCACCGCGGCCTCAAGCACAACTCAAGCCCAACAGCCGCTTCCAAACCACTACCGATCAAGCACTGCAAGGCCACACGGACTTCCTTCCCGACCGATCGAGGGAATGTCTCCACTGCCGGGCTCCCGACTTCGCCACGAGACGCCCTTCCGACTAATCGGGAAATGTCTCCGACCGAGCTAAGCTCCCGACCTCCTCGAAGAAGACGGCCCCCGGCCCGACTAGCAGGCTCTCGACCGCAGCAGTTGGGATCCTCGACCTAATCGTGCCAAGACAACCCCGCCAAGGGTCGCGTGTCGGGCCTCTACTAGACAACCGCCACGCACTCTACGAACGGGTCAATCAAAGTGACTATACAAGGGCAAGTGGCTCCTTCCCGCAGGGTTTAATGATCGATCAAGTCATGCTCCCATCCATCACCGGCCACATACAAGACGTAAGACACGCCTCTCCCGAGGCAACACCCACGCCAGCGCAGCAAGGTCAACACCGTAGGTTCGCAGAGGGCGTGTACGCCGCTTCCGTGGAAATACCTAACCGCCTCGACCGACTAAGCTACCGACCCAAGATGGGCAAGACCGAGCGATGATCGGTCACAGAACGAAGGACCGGCTCCTAGTGTAGGTCGCCTCGCCCTCTCCCACTTCGATGTAACCCGCCTTCCTTTCGTATAAAAGGAGGCAGAACTCCCGTAGAAAGCGGAGGAGAGAGCGCCATCAAACCCATCTCGCTAAGTCATTGGCACTCGCTTGTAAACTTTGTGCACCATCCAGATCAAGAGAATACAACGCCACCACACTAACTAGAGTAGGATCTTCGCCCAACCAAGATACATCTTGGACTTCGAGTCTAACCATTCAGGGAGTGGAACGCGCGACCCCTTAGACTTACAAATTTACTTGCCGGTGCTCGAAACGCCGACAAGTGTGTTATCTCCTAGATGTTCATATGGTAGCCCTAATCATGCACAACACTAACTTCAAATTCCAATGTTAGGATCCAAATCATTCAGAGATTACCCTTCATGCAGAACTGTTAAAATATTTTTATATATAGGAGGTACCCTAATTTGATATAATCAATCTGAAGGATCCAAATAGACCGGAGAACATGTCAAAATAACTTTGGGAAATCCTTTCATACTGCATGTAAAGAAATTCTTTGAGCATCAATATGACATTTCACATTTGATTTCAAGACTTCCAACAATTCTTCACAGTTTGGTGATGTCCAAAGATCCTAGAAGGACTATGGACACTTTTTCCATCATGACATGAAATCCACACAAAAAATCGAAAACCATGTACGATGCTTGCAAATTAAACTGTACTTCATCTAGAAGTAATACAAAATTATGCATTGTACCTTTACTTACCTAGCTTAATCTAGAAGTAAATAAATCCCAAGCATCAAATTCTCTTGAAAGCATCTACAACCGAAGCATAATCTGTAAAAGTTTACGCCTGCAAGGAATCACTAAGCCAAATCAAATAAAATATCTATTCAGAGAGGAAATGGCATGTAAAGGTGAAGCATAACAAACATAATACCTGGGAGGTGGTCATCTGTAACAAAACTTTACTTTCATGCATTTCATCAAACACATAGCATGCACACAAGAAGTGGAAGGCACGGGAGGTGAAACAGCTAGAAACATGGAAGGTGGTGGAAGAGAGCGTGTGGCACAACCATCGTAGGCATGTCGTACGTAGTAACGACAACACCAGCCAGCCATCTTCACAACAACAACACCAGCTCACCAGCAAAACTAAACGGAAGCCATAAGAGGTTCAACCGGATGCATCTGAAGTCCTTGCATAGGTCGAGCATGCGCACACTACTACACAAATATACATCACAATCGGTTTTTTTATCATCACAGTCGGTTCTGGTGGCGACACAAAGTCATGAGACAGAGATGAGATGACGCTATTACAGTCGGTTCTTCCCTGATAGAGATGACCCAATCATCTCTATCGGTTCTTATAAGGAACCGATAGAGACGACAATGTCATCTCTATCTCTTCTTCAAAAGAACCATAGAGATGAGGGGCTCATCTCTATCGCTTCTTCTAAAGAACCGATAGAGATGACCCAATTATCTCTATCGTTTTCTTCTTAGAACCGATAGAGATGAGGGGGTGTGCTATTTTCCAATTCACCCTCCAATCAGTATATATTTCACACAGTATGCACATATCACATTCACACAACAACAGCACACATTATGCACACATTATGCACATATCACATTCACAGAACACAAACATTTTATTACAACACATATCACATTCGTTCACAAAAAAGAACTCAAACATGCTTCACAGCTAGTACACATGCAATCGCATTCACATATGTAATATTGTTCACATATGGACTAGTAGGAGCTTTCAGGATCTCTAAACCTACCCATCTACGAGATAACTTCCATCCAGTACCACTGGATTAAGTGGCCTCGTAACTTGTTTAGTGCAGAGCTGTCTAAGCTCTTCTGGGGGATATTGATATGCTACAAAATAGAAACAAGTACTCTAATTTAAGTTTTGAAATTTCTATGTGAAAGGCTAATTGTATTATTATGTATGTACATATACCTTAAGGAAAAGGTCTGAGCCGTCGACCACGATAGTCATGTGCTGCATGACGACAAACTACAGATGGTCGCGCGCCTCTATTGATGATACTGTGAAGAAAGAAAAAGAATGTGCCGAAATGGCATATTCATAAACAAGTACCCTCGAACGGGAGATATAAATACCAAATTAAAACTTACCAAGAAGAACAAGGTGATTTTGAGTTCTTGAATTATCTCTTGTATAACGATCTCATTAGTACTTAGTTTATGTGAGGCCCTTTGTATGAGTGTGTTATTTTCATTCATCGATTACAAGAAGCTATAACTATGAACATACATAGAGTTGTTTACGAATTCAAGAGGCTAAAATTATGTATCTTCATATTTATAACTTCAAATTCTAGATGCTAAAATTATTTGGTTTAGAAGGAGCGAGTCATTAGTTAAAGTATTATGTATGAATAGTGCTTAGCATTAAGTGTCTTTGGATAGAAGCAATCTCTACAAGTTGGGTCTGAAATTTTAAGTTATTGGCTGCTACTACATAGTTATAAGATGACTCTTGTATTACGGGTACTTTGGTTAAAGGCATTTAAACTCAACTATTCATACAATGTGGCTCCG
Organism: Otatea glauca; assembly: GCA_036346275.1. Taxonomy (NCBI): domain Eukaryota; kingdom Viridiplantae; phylum Streptophyta; class Magnoliopsida; order Poales; family Poaceae; genus Otatea; species Otatea glauca. The sequence continues at coordinate 11,835,444 of CM070724.1, forward strand.
GCAACTTTATCTCTTAGGGTGTTTGCGTTAACGGATTTTATATGATAAGCAAGTTGTAATTTGGATATTTTTCTATAATTTGGTTTTCAATATACTAAAGTGTGTTTCTGAACCAATTGCCCCAAAATTTGTGTTTAGACGAGTTGTTTTATGAGCCGTCGAAAGTGCTTAAGTGATATAGATTTATTGCAGTTTGTGATCATTTAGGGTATTTGTTGTGATTGGATTTAGATGAAAAGAAAGTTCTAGTTAAGATATTTTTCCAGATTGTCGTAGTATATATAGCAGAGAAAGTTACTGAGCTATTCTTTCACTATTTTCCATTAATACATGATATTTTATGGGTTGCCAAAAAGGCTTATATGACCATGCTGTTTGCGCGATTGCGGTCCAGTTTTCATTTGTCGTGTGCGACTACACCGAATAAGATATTCTAACCATTTTTCATACATTACCAGGGGATACCCCTAAGAGTGTTTTAATGTTAGATCCGTGATATTTCACATTTATTTGAGGTGTTTTTATATAAATGTTCATTAAGGCTTAATATGGGCTTAACTCAAAGTTGTTCAAACTGAAATTATCTTTGCATAGCAAGCAAGGACATAACATTTTAAGGTCATAGAATTTGGTTTCGTTGAATTTGAGGTTCGTTTGAGGAAGTTACGATTATTGAACATTTCTCTCATTGCAAGTTCGACTATTGAGCAATTAGTGCAAACCAAAGTAAAATCTAAATATTTTTGTATACTTATGATCTGTACAATCCCAGGAGTGCAACTATATTGGTTTCACCAAGTTTTGAGCCCATTTGATTCATATTTTAACCACTTGAATCTTGCATGTTAGTATGGCTTTATACAATCAATTTTTGATTCAAAATACATTCAAATCTAAATGTTTTTACAGAAATGGAGCATCTAAGGTTGCAGGAACCTATGTGGTTTATTCCATGATTTTTGGAACTAGGGATAGCAGAGTTTCTTCATGTTACCTAAAAAGGGGCTTTCATTCAATCTCTATTTAAAAGTTTTTACTGCAAGTAACATGTGAACTTTTATTTCATAACTCAAATTTAGAAACTAAGTTTGCTGCATTTGGATACTTCTAGCAAAAGATATGAAGGTTTGATTCACAAGGGCAAAAAGGAAAGATAAAATGAATTTTCTGGGATTTGAACCCCAGACCTCTCGGTTCAAACGGCAAGGCTGTACCACTAGGCCAAGGTGTTGTTTGTGACAAGTCTACATGCGAAAATATTTGAATCTTACCCTCACTTACCCTAGAGCTTCACTGGAACGACAATGGCGACGTTGGTGCTAGCGTTAGGAATTGGCCGGGAGTGAGTCGCAGGAGATGGGGTTCGCAGGGCGCCTTGGCGACGCGGTGACCACTGAGCTGGGCCGCCATGTCGTCGCGGGCAGCTACCACCGAGCGCAGCTACTGGGGAATGGAAGCCACGGCGAGTCTTCGGCCGGCGGATGCTGCATGCAATACATAGAGCAACCTCAGGAGATTGTATGGCAGTTGTGTGGAGCGTCAGGGAGTCGGGGCTAGGGTTAGGAGAGGTGGAGGCTGCGCACGGCGTCGGGAGGAGTGGAGGTCGGGAGGAGTTGGCGGCAGCCGAGGGGGAGCGAACGGCGAGGGAGGGGTGGCGGGGGAGGGAGAGAGCGGCGGCGGGAAGGAGCGAGCGGCGGGGAAGGGGGAGGGGCGGCAGGGAGGGCAGCGAGTGGGAGAACGAGAGTGAGTGCGGGAGAACACGAGGGAGTGTAGGAGAACGAGTGAGTGCGGGATATACATGACTGAAATGAGCTATCTCTATCGGGTCAAGGGAAAAGCCGACACTAATGAAGTATATATCTCTATCGGTTTTGACCAAAAAACCGACACAAATGAAGCATATATCTCTATCGGTTTT